>OX419702.1:12400000-14800000 GCA_948474745.1 Oligia latruncula | reverse complement strand
TTTGTCTTTGTGTAAATTGGTCATTCAGGAAATTTTATCTTCTTTTTCTACTCTATTTTCTTTTTTTCACTTCTTTTTTTGCTCATGTTTTATTGTCATTTCCAGCTAAATGGAATGGACTTGGAAGATATGCCACAATACGTTTGCTATCAATGTGCACCAAGCCTGGTAAAATGCAACCAACTCATAGAGAAATGTATCACCTCTCAGGCAACTTTACTGGATATATTTGCTAAGAATGGACAGGTATAATTACAGTTTTACACATAACATAACATCAAGCCTGTAATCTCCAAAAGGTTAGGCAGAGGCGTATTTACCTATACTGCCGCAGTAAGCGGAAAGGACGAATAAAGGCCAAAAATGTAAAGAAAAATAAACCTTACTAAACAAAAAAAACGCATCCATTAAGGCTCATTTTTCTCCATTCCCTTTCTTCAGAAGCGCCCCTTTTACTAACAGCGGCACTATAGTACACCCACATTTCCCCAGTTATGTTAGTCCCATGTAATAAATAGAATTTGACCCTATTGCCATCAACCGCTCACAAATCCAGACTCCGACTGCTACAAAGACACTACAGCACAGAAAACAGTTTAATGTACTTATGCCTATAATTTTTTTTTGTCTGTAATTCTAATATAGAAAATTGATTTAAACCTGATAACAATTTTTTGAGTAATTCACATTTAAGTAAAATATATAAATCTCTAAATTTAAATATGCTGAAAAAACTGGAGTACTTATATTTTGTATATTATTTGTATTTGTTGATTATTAAACTGTTACAGAAATCTTATACCTAACTGAATAAAGCCGATGATGGTAAATTCAAAGTTATAAAATACTTTCAGATATCAAAAGATCTGATAAAAGAACAGAATAGATCCCAACCGATCTTGAAGTCATTAGAGAATAGATTTGTATTAAATGATCATTTGCTGAAATATGATGACGACAACACTCCTTCGCTATTTACTACTGAAGATTCCATAGAGAATGATCATATTATTAATTATAAAAGAGAAGATGGTACAAATACTGATGCAGACACGCATCTCAATAATAAGGAATGTCAAGTTGAAGCAAATGAAAGTGAATTTCATGAAGTTAATGATGTGGTGGTGGAAAAAAATAAAATAAATTCTTCTGACGATCTCCATAAGGATTCGAGTTCAAATGCTCAGAAAGAGGTATTTCTTGTTTACGTATTTTCAAATTAAACTTAT
The DNA here is from genome assembly GCA_948474745.1 of Oligia latruncula. Classification (NCBI taxonomy): domain Eukaryota; kingdom Metazoa; phylum Arthropoda; class Insecta; order Lepidoptera; family Noctuidae; genus Oligia; species Oligia latruncula. The sequence goes on along the minus strand of OX419702.1, from coordinate 14,798,771 downwards.
ATCTATTAAAACAAAAAATAAATACGAATTTAAAAAAGTAGTTTTTAAACTACTGAAAATATAAAGTGAAATTTGTAGGTAAGGTGAATGGTTTTAATTATTTTTTCAGGAATTAGAAATTCAAGTTATGCACACAAAAAATATGTCTGCAGGGAGAAATCATGATTTAACGCCAGATGAAACAAATATGCTGAAATACTTCGATATTGTCCGATTATCAGTAGGTAACATAATATCATTTTGTAATTCACTCAAAATTCCGATGTTGTGAATTTATGGCCCAAACATTAATCATCATCTGCCTGCCTTTTCCTAACTATGTTGGGGTCGGTTTCCAGTCTAACCGGATGCAGCTGAATACCAGTATTTTACATGGAAGGACTGCCTATCTGACCTCCACAACCCAGTTTCTGGGTAATACGAGACCCCTTGGTAAGACTGGTTGTCAGACTTTCGGGCTTCCGACGACCCGTAATAACGACTCTCAAAAATTCACGAATAACACCCAAACGTTAATATGAAGTAAAAATGTTTATGCATGCTTTATAGACTGTATAGACAGGGTGACGAATTAGTCACTTCCTTTTTGTAAAAGGGTGGATGAACCTGTCATATTAATAAACATTAAACAACTATTACTAAAACCATTATTGGGGGCGTGTGGTTGTGGCTAAGTAATAACAGCTTTACACCCAAGTACGGCTTTAAGGTACGGTTGCCGCGGTTGGTCCGTGGATGGGTGACCATCGTTACATACCAAGACTCCTTCGTGCCTCGGAAAGCAGTCATTCGTGGATGTTTAACTGTCGTTACGGGTCGTCAGAAGCTCGAAAGTCTGACAGCCAGTCTTCTCAAGGGGTATCGCATTACCCAGTAACTGGGTTGTGGATTTCAGATAAGCAGTCGCTCGATATAAATTATTGGTACCCAAACATAATTGAAAAAGGCTAGGCAGATGATTACTCAGACCATTATTGCCCCTTATTGGTAAAATCTACATGTAAAACTATTTCATATTTTCAATTGTTTTCAGTTACATGAACAAATTCGAGAATGGGAAAAGAGTACAGTTGGTCGTCCACTAATAAGTGACACTAACCTACAATGTGAGATCTGTAAAAAATCATTCGCGAGTGTCAACTTTCATCGCGTTCATGTTAGACAGCACGAGCCGGTAAATCTATATTCTTCTATATAAGTACAGTCAACAAAAGAGATAAGTATGCAGGATCGTTGGATATAGTTGAAGTTTAGTAAGAAACCGATGGATGTTGTCGACTGAATTTTAATAAGATAAATGAGCTGTTAGTTTTCTATTATTAAAAAAAAAATTCGAGAACATCCATCGGTTTCTTACTAAACTTCAACTACCTATATCCGACGTTCCTGCATACTTATCTCTTTTGCTGACTGTACATAAAACAAAGCCGGGTTAGTTACACTATTTATAACTAAAGAACAGCTGGACTAATTTATAAGATCTTTGATTTGTTGGATTTGTCTCCGCCCCGAATAGCAGAATAACTATTAAAACATGACACTTGGGAGCAACAACATGGGAAAAATCCACGAATAAATTTATAATGCAAAGACAATTCATTTTGTCATACATTTCTGCTTATTGTTTCTGAGGCGTTCCGAAGTTTGCTGGGTCTGCTAGTATTTACGTATTAAAAAAAAAAAGATTATTTTAGCAAGCCAAGTGTCTGTGGCCGAGATTAATAAATGCCACTTAGGGCAAGATTCAAAGGCCGCGCTTTAACTTTAGTACCTACACTACTACATGGTAATGACTAGTACTAGCTAACGCGCTAGCACCACAGAATAAATAGTACAAGTCTAACACTTTATCTTGCTAAGTAAGCATTTCTTATGAATATGAACCATGTTTCTATGCGTATAATGTTCATATTCGAATGAAACACTAACTTAGCAAAATAAAGTGTAAGATAGCAACTGGCTTAGCAAATTCTAAGCTAAAGCACATAAGTTACACAGTAACGTTTATTAATATAAGCCTTCTTTTGTTTCGAAAGTCATCCAAGTCATGGAATTAACTCAAGATTTACTATTCGGTTCTATAATTTGCCTTTTGAACAAAGATCGGGTTAAATCTTAAAAACTCGTACCTACTGATATATTTATTTATTAAATTAAGCTGAAATACATAGATACACTCAAGTCTTCTTTCCATATGGGTATAGAAACTACAGAACGCCACCTGTTTGATCGTTACATACTCCTTATGCTGACAAAAAACTGGTTTACAACAGGGTTTTGGTCGAGCGCAGTGCCCTATATGCAAGCTAAGATTTAAAAGCACTGCCTTGGCGACTTCGCACTCCAAACGCGCACACAGCAAGAAATTCTACTGCAAGATGTGCCCGAAGGCTTTTAACAATGTGTGAGTATTATAGAAAAGTTTTACTTTTTGTTCTTTTATGATTAAATGAGGAGGTGTGAAGAGCAGTGGTGATAAAAGTGCCAATGGTGCCGATTCCTTAGTACACAAACTAAACTAAATTTAAGTTAGTGCATCTTTTTCTTTCTATTTCATTAAGAAAAGAACAGAAGATAAATTTTAGTTTAGTCTTGTTAAATTAGTCGTACATACAATTTTCAGAATGGTAGCCAAAAAGCACCAGCGCTGGCATTCAGGCTACTTATACAAATGCGATTCATGTGCGTTCTCAACGCTACACGAGTCTTCACTGGGCATCCACAAGCGGCGTGCGCACGCTAACGCGCATGCGTGCGCGCTGTGCGGACGTGCCTATGGTACACGGAAAGGATTGAACGCGCATATACATACCGCACATAGTAATATTAAGGTTGGACTCTGAAATCTATGCGTAGTAATAAAATCATAAAAAAAACCGTAGCGAAGTCAAAATTGTAAATTGAATACTTAATTTAATAAAAAGTAACTGCTACAACGTCTGGGAACTATTCTGATCCTGAAAATATAGTTTTTAGAACTAGTTATAAACTTGTAATTTCTAAAGTGTCAATTCTCGAAGTATTTTTTTTTTCCTATATACAGGGTGGTATTTTACTACTTTACCGTTGTAGCCACAGGAAAACGGTCTTAGGAGACTTTCCTTAACTTTTTGAGAAACTTTGAATTGCATTCACATGTACTTACAGTCGACAGAAAAATGGGCAATTTCCACATAAACTTTTTTTTATGCCAATCGATCCTGTTTCTTGTAAGGATCAAAAACCTCTATTGGACCAACTGAGGTTTGAGTACTAGAAAATTCAGAAATCGCAAAAAAACTTTTCTCATTTCGAAATGAGACTACAATTTACTTTTTTAAAGCCGCCTATTTCCTTAAATGTTTCACCCATAACTGCTATATTCATCTCTTTAAAGTCCTGTTTACTTTTTTTAAATGGTCATCCGACATTTGCCAGGTTAAAGACATCAAAGGCAGTAAGGAGTATCGTTGTGAACAATGCAGCATCGACTTTGCGTCGGAAGGCGCAAGACGAATACACATACTTACATCCATTCAACATAGGAAGAAGCATGATTTGTGGTGAGTACTACTCAGATGCTGTACAGCGGGTGGCAGGGACCTCGACGGGCAAACTGTTACCATGAATTCAACACATGATACAAGATTTAAAAAAAAAAATGCTGTTCCATACATTTTGACCGCGTAGGTATTGAACTTTTCTACGAAACAGCAAGTTTTTTTTTTTTGAGAACCGACCATAAATTTCAACGCAGAATGGTTTATCTGACTATCTGGTGTATTGTATGTATTTTAGTCTGTGCTAAATAAATGTATTTTCTTTCTTTCTTTCTATGTACTGAATCGTTGCGGGTCGATGTCCTTTACACTTATTTTGCCCCTGATTTTGCATCACCGTCAAAGTGACCGTGATCTTTATCCTCATAGCAATAAGGTTGCTGGTGTAAAATAACTGTCATAGGACTACCGTTTGTAAAATAGCTGTCAAATATTATGTCAGCTGTTGTGCTTTGTTAACAAAATAAAAACAACAAATCATTCTAACAGACACATCGTTTGATTGCAGTTCAAATTGGATATAAATGTTGGATCAATTAGTTAAATCTTCATTACATTAGGTACTTTTCACTTACCCGTCACCATTTCTGGTAATCCACTTAAACGGTTGAATGCCGTATAACAGAAACAATTAAAAAGCCTTTGTGTCTGGCGTGGATCCACGTTCGAATACGAGGTTCGATTGCGAAGGGTTAAAATGCTTCAAACTATTTCTTATTATTAGTTTCCTCTTACAGCGACACCGCCGTCCAAGAGCCAAACCTACCCAACATTTGCGAGAAGTGCGGCGTAGAATGTTCTACGGCCAAAGAGTTGTCTTGGCACAAGAAGTCGGAGCACCCTCGCCCTCGGAGTAAAGACCATCCGCCGCCAGGATACCCTAAAGACTGCGAACTTGTAAGTACATCTGCCTAGCCTTTTCTCGACTATGTCTATGGGGTCGGTACCGTTGGTTTCCAGTGTACTGGATGCAGCTGGATACCAGTATATATACTACTACCTATCTCACCTCCATATCCCAGTTACTGGGTAACACGATACCCCTTGGCGAGACTGCGAACTTGTAAGCGAATGCGAAGTAATGCCTATTCGCTAGGATGTTGTGATGTTAGGCACAAACCTAAGATTTAAATTGTTAGATTCGCCCGACCGCGTCAAAAAATAGTCACGTTATTGTTTCATTGTCAATGACATCTTTTGTACCTAATATACTATTGTCTCGTTCACTCATGCTAAAAATTGTATTACATGCGAGATGTGAAGGTCACTCTTAAGTATGGACACGTTTTCGTGCGACCGAAGTACGGTGAAGGCAAATCTAACGACTTACAGTTCGCGTCAAATAACTTTGCCGCTCTGAAGTAGGCAACAAATCACTGCGCAGTAGTTAATCCTATGAATAAAACAGCAGCGCGCATGGCGCGGATTGGCGCGGCTAGGAAAGAGCCTAGCTTCAAAGCGGCAAAGTTATTTGATGCGAACTGTAAATCTTTGGGTTTGGCAACAATGTTTCAGCAAATTGTTTCTGTGTTGCGGGGACCGTGTTAATTGAGAACAAACTGACCAACATTATTTCCAGGAACATTATTTGCGGGCAAAAATCTCAATTTTATTTAGTACAGACGCCAGCACATTAAACTGTAGCTGTAGGCAATCAGTCAAATTTATTTCATAAATTTTTAACTTTATCGCTGAAGCATAAGGTTCAAAGTTGATTGGGAAAATTTGGCAGTTTCGGGTAGCTTGATGTGCTGGCGTCTGTACATCGTTGTTTCGGCGAATAGTAAGGTTGAATGTTTTCTAAAGCTTTTGTTATATATTTTTTTTTGTATATTGTTTTATTGTGTATTTGTACTTGTATTAGCTATAGAAAATTCTTCAAAATGTTGTCGTTCTTTCGTAGTGCGGTGTCACGCTTCCCAACCGCAAGAAACATTGGCACCATGTTCGAAAGCAGCATCCCGAGAACATGGAGATCTACAAACGGGTTCAAACCATCACTTGTATTTGTGATACTTGCGGGAAAGGCTTTCAGGTAACTTACTTTAGTCCGAGCTTACCTTGAACTTTATTCAGACTAAATACTGTGCCTAGGAACTGGAGAAAGACAGGTTACTTTTCATCGTGGATATTTGTATAAAAAAATGTTGAAATACAAAACACACGCAGACAAAGGAAAAAAAAAAACCTTAATCTGAGGATCTAACTCTATTCCCCTTCCACAGAACTCAACAAAGCTCCGCCTCCACCAGCTCCGGCACGGCAGCCCCGCGGCGCGCTGCCCGCGCTGCCCGCGCGTGTGCTACGACAAGTACGCGCTGGCTGCGCACGCGCACACGCACCGCGCCGACAGGCCGCACCAGTGTCGCACGTGTGGGGCGGCCTTCAAGCAGCGCTGTAACTTGGACAGGCATTATAGAGTGAGTCCATCGTTATTTCCAATAATAATAAAAATACTTAATCATTATTTCGCGAAACAAGACTCATAGTAACAAAATACTTACAAACTATATTAGTAATACACTTACAAAGACAAAAACAAAACCAAAAACAGATTGTGACATCACTGTAGCAGTCATGTCACAATCTGTTTTTGGTTTTGTTTGGTGACAGGCCCAGCCGAAACCTTGCAGCGTGAGCGTCAAGATGACGGGATCAAGTCCCCAATTTAAAATGTATCACATTAAAGGGTATGTACTACATAATAATATGTACTATTTGTACCCTAAACAAGACATTTTGTACCTCTAAAGGTAAAGGAAGTATGTCAAGACGTATCTGTGCCATTAACACTAGAGAATTAGAATCATATCTTTCTAAGTTAGATTTCTACCACCAACCACCAATCTCTTATATATATGTAAGTACCTGTTATTGTCGCGAATCATATTATTTTGATCAAGATACAACCTGACACTGACCTGCAAATTGCAAAAAACGTAAGAAAATTTTAATTTCGCGGTCTACCACTATCCATTCACCTTAATTGATATTGCTGCGTATTCAATAATCGTCATTCAAAAAGAATTAGGGTTCCGCGGAAAAAAATGAATACCCATGAAATCCAATACTTATAATAATTTCCGAGCAATGACGACTTTATATTTGTAACTAGCTTAGTTACAAAAAAAAGCCGTAATTAAATAAATAATTAATTCCTTTCTTTTATTTACAGGTTCATTCAGACATCGCTACATTCGAGTGCACGATTTGCGGCAAAAAGTTTAAATACTCGACAAGCTTGAAACTTCACGTGAACTATGTGCATAACAAGTTACCTTACCCGAAAAGGAAGAAAAGAATCAAATCCGTGAAGAATGCAAGTGATTCGTAAAAGTATAACAAAACGTTCAGATACCTATAACGGTATGTTAATCATGACTAACCCAGGCCATAAATATACTGGTTATGAGTCCAAAATTTTATATAGCATTCTTTATTGGGGAAACAGTTATGATTCATCATCTTCCTGCCCTTATCCCATGTTACTTGGGGTCGGCGCAACACGTTTTCTTCTTCCATTCTCCCCTGTCAACCGTCACGCTATCATTCACTCCCTTCTCTTTCATATCATTCCTCACACAATCCATCCATCTTTTCTTCGGCCCTCAGAAACAGTTATGATTATTATATTAAAAGAGCCTTTGTACTACAGAAACGTGCAATATGGATAATAGTCCCTATTCCCCAAACAGAAACTTGTATGTCGTTGTACTTTTGGTTAATATGGCTAAATACGGAATACCTTTATGAATTTGAAACAATAGAAGAACGAGAGATAAAGGAAGCCACCCGTACAAAATGCCTTTCAAAGATATGATCAATCCGCTGTTCAATGTTTTGAAACAGTCCACGATAGTCACGATACCAATTAGTAAAATTATTGAACAGGTTGCCTTTAGATCTGAAAAGCACGGTGCACACCATCTTCTTTTAAAACTTTTTTTTTACAACAATCTTATGATACATTATGCTGGGCTCGCCATCAAGAAGGTTTCACACCGCCAGCAGACCCCCTGAATTTATTATAGATACTAGCATCATGTAATACCGCAATTATAATAATAAGTAATAAATCACAAGATTTGTTCTTCATTTGTTTCTCTTTTTCTAAGTTCCGCCAGTCTCTAGTACTTTCTCAGTTAGATTAGTTAGAATCTATTCATTAGCATCATTGACAAATATATTACTAGCGTAAGGACCGGGCTAACGGCGCGACTAAATGGCACCAACGCGCTGGCCCTAAAATGACGGTTTTAGGGCCAACGCGACTCAGTTGACAGTGGTGCGCGCGAACTTCGAACTTCGAACGAAGAACTTCTATGTAAAATGTTCAGACGGGCGTATCCTTACTTTTGAAATCATTGATTAGCATAGATGGCGTTAGTGTTGAGTAGGTAGACTAAGGTTCATATATATTGTCCATTCCAAAACCTAGATCTCGGAGAAGAACAGGTATGAAACTCCAAGGACGCTCTTATAAATCAAGATATTACAAAATTCTCGGTAACTTGCAAGCCTCAAGCCCACACTTGCCAAGCCAAACTTCAATGTTTCAATGGGGTTAAAAAATGAAAGCTTGGTGTATTGTATGTGGCAACACTGTTGTTAGTCCAGAATTCACAATTGTTGTGTAGTTATGTATTTACTGTTGTGCCGATTACAAATTAAACGAAAACTAGATAAAAAATATATGCGACTTGTAGCTTGGAACTTACACCACAAGTGCCTGTAATGACAGAATTACGACTTTGTCCTATAAAAGTCTTCAGGTTTAAAATGGAAACTGAAAGCACTGGATAGCATAGCACAATAGTCTCGACAAAATAACTGAGTTTAATTATTTTTTTTATGGAGAGGTTTCTGCCAACGTTTTCGTCTTTTATCAGTTTAGGGAATTAATTGTTTCTCCGTAATTTTTCAGTCAACAGCTGAGCAACGGGGCATATTATTTACTTAACTTTAATTAGCACGGTTAAAAACCAATTACAATAAAGGCACATAGAGAAACTATTAACTTCAGATAAAAACATAAAACAATAAAAATTAACAATACTTTCATGAATTCCACTCACAGTAATTCTGACGTGCCAATAAAATCTTTTTCCGTTCATTCGCAAACAGAAACAGATTGGATTTGACGGCGGCACGGTTGGTGCAGTGGTTAAGTGATTGACTACTGCGCTGCGTGTCGCGGGTTCGATTCCCGCACGGAACAAATATTTGTATGACTTGGAGAACTTGGGGAAGATCATTTACCATGATTAAAAATAATAAAGGCCCCAAAATTGAGCCCTGACTAACTCCGGAATGCTTGTGGTAGGTGCCTGATTCGTACATACCGAGCCTAACGAAATGCTGGCGATCGCGTAGAAAGTCTGCGAAGAAACGTAGTAGGTAGAGGTGGTGCAAAACCTATTTTGCTAAGTTTCATGAGCATTGTGTCGTTGTTAACTCTATCGAATGCCTTCGCTGAAAGTCGAAATAAAGTATGTCTATACGACGCCCGCAGTCCAAGCTAGAGGAGATAATATAATCAACTGATATCTTACTTCTAAAACCGTGCTGCTCATTACACAAAAAGCCATTTGTGACGGTTTGGCAAGCGCGTGGAGCCGGCATTTAAACCGTATGTTCCCAGTCGCCCCCGCGGGGATTGCCACCGGAGGCAAATGGGAATAAAAATTCCCAGTCGCCACCGGCGGCGACTGGGAAGTCATTGCCCCCACTTCAGTTTCGCTGTACATTGCTTTCTCCATCGTAGAGAATAAAAGGATGAGACAACTTATCGTAAACCTGCCTCTAATCTTTTATCTTTTTTTTTCTTTTATTCCGCCTCTGTACATTTATGTGCTTGAAGTATTAAATAAATAAATAATAATAATCTTTAAAAAAAAGACTAAGTGCATTGAAATAATTTTTTATTTTGATTTCGATATCAATAAACTTGTTAAAATTAAACATTTAAACTGGTATTTTGTATCACATTATTATTCCGTTACGTTACTATCATCGATCCGAATGATCGATGATAGTAACGTAACGGAATAAAAGTCTGATTTTGACGTGACAACGTCTTAAATTAGGTTGCGGCTGGGAGTCACTTATGAAAAAGTGTAACGCTCGGTAACGTTACGATGAGTCACCGAACGAGAGAGAGAAAGACGTTGTCACGTAAAATCTTCGCCCGTAAAACCGACTTTACAGGCAACCATTTTTTATCTGTGATTTAATACTTCAAGCACATAAATGTACAGAGGCGGACTAAAAGAAAAAAAAGAAAAAAAAAAAGAAAAGAAAAAGATTAGAGGCAGGTTGACGATAAGTTGTCTCATCCTTTTATTCTCTACGATGGAGAAAGCAATGTACAGCGAAACTGAAGTGGGGGCAATGACTTCCCAGTCGCCGCCGGTGGCGACTGGGAATTTTTATTCCCATTTGCCTCCGGTGGCAATCCCCGCGGGGGCGACTGGGAACATACGATTTAAACTATGAACTTAAAAGCAGGGACTTAAAAACGAAATTAATTTCGTTCCGTTACCACTAATGTTACCGTATAACGTTCCAAAATTTGTAACGATACTAAAAACCAAATAAATACCAATAACGTTACAAAGAAAAACGTTATAGAATACCATTTTCGTAGAAACGTTATAGGTATCAGTAACATTAAGCTTATCTGCTTGTAATAACGTTACATGTGAAATATTACAGATTCATTTGTAACGTTATTTTCATACTTTTTCGTCATCTTTTATGTCATGAAGATGGCAAAGTTGAGTATCGAAATGAATAACGTTATTGTATCGTTATACTAATAACGATAATTATATTGATCATATTGTTAGTAAACAGTCTAAGATTTCGTTCCATTTGTCAGTATCCGTTGTAGCTAAGGAATGAATTTTGTTACGATCCTAGTGGAACGGTACAAATTATCGGTACTGGAACTATGCGTAAAGTTATTGACGTGACAACGTCTTAAATTAGGTTGCGGCTGGGAGTCACTTATGAAAAAGTGTAACGCTCGGTAACGTTACGTTCTTATTTTCATTTAATTCCTTGTTCCTATTGTGCAATTTAATTATATTCATATCAATAAATATTCTACCGAGAAAAAGACGTTGTCACGTAAAATCTTCGCCCGTAAAACCGACTTTACAGGCAACCATTTTTTTTGAGTAACGTTTCAAGCCACTGCTTAAAAGACATGTGCTCAAAACTACTGCAAGTTTGTAGATTTCGCATGATGATCTGTGCAGAAAATTGTCATTTGTCATTTTGCTGCGATAATCGTTTCACGACTTTTGTTTTCTTGTCTCAAAATAATCCCAAATAACTTCACGTGTTCCATTATCTACTTAAAAATCCAGTAGCGAGATCGAAATACACAATAACATTTAATAAGTTAACAATTCGGTTGTGGTACATGTGTGAACGGTCACAACAATGGAGAACCTTGATCTTAGCAATAACAAAAACGTGTCTCTTAGTTTGATAGCGGAGTACGGCGGCTCAGATTCTGATTCGGATGATACGGAGACTCGTTCGAATGATAATACGACGGATTCTGATGCCGCAGATTTAACTGAGATGGTGTTAAAGAATAATATTATAAATGCGTGTGCTCACGGGCCGTTGTCGAGGCCGAGCGGCCGTGACGAAGCGGATGTTAGCAGACACATGATAATCGACAGTGCGGAGAGTGGCGTGGTGGAATACGAAGTGACGGAGTACCGGGACGTGGACAGCGACTCCGACAGCGATTCCACCAGCGCCTCCAGCGACAGCGATGTGGACTCCGTGAAGGACATCGAAGAGGTCTCCAGTGGGTGAGTACTTACAAGTACCTCTTACAGTTACAACAAATTTTTAATGTTTACAGTATTTAGAATATGTGATACATTTCTGTAAAAACTTAGATTCTACTTACACCGCTGTGTTTATGTGTATGTTATGCAAAACTTATGGTGGATGAAAATCATAATTTAATTTTTGAAAGTGGGAGGTATGATGAAATCTTGATGGATTTTGTTCTTCCATTATATTGGAAATTCAAAGATAAGAAGTTATTGTTTTAGAAATTACCTTTGTCACCATAGTACCTATGGCTTGAGACATAAGATATTTAATGATAAGGCAAAGAGCTTAACATTCTTCAATAAAATACATAATATGAGTTTCTTGTGGTAAAGTTTCTCTGGAGAAGCGCTACACTTATCTACTTCAACCACAATTCTAAGTATATATTTTGTACATTCTTAGGCAGTTTTTCCAACAAGAAAACCTTCAAGTATCATCTTATGCAATCTGTCTATTTTATAAAACAACTTAACGCTTGACTGTTTCTTTTCCACATTGGGGAAGCCAAGTAAAGGCAAAAATTTATACTTGTTAGGAGCCTAAACCTATATAACTATAATATCTTTTACTGATTATTGGTTGAATAACGTAATAAGTAATGCATACAGTAAAGGCATTACAACGTAGGGATGTTGTTGTGTGTATGGAACAGCAATTAAAAAAAAATAACCAACTATAAATTGTAATGTCGGGGTTGATGTACTCAAACTCAAAGCATTTATTTAAATTAAAACACATACAGGCACCTAGGAATTATTTTATTTTATGCCCATTCCAGAATGTAGATCTCTATGGAGAAAAATGGGCAAGAGACTCTATGGACACTCTTTTAATTCAAGATATTACAAGATCCTGGGTACATTATTCTTGTTGCTTCTATTAGACCGATTTTGATGAAATTTGGCATGAGGATACTTTGAACCCTGGGGAAGGGCATAGGCTACTTTTGATTGACATAACCCAAGGCGAAACCGCAAGTGGAAGCTAGTAATTACACAATCATAATATTCTAAAGTACCTGTTAATGTTTACCAATTGATTTGATTACTTTATAATCCATAATTTCAATACATTGACATTGTTTAAAATGCAAATGTGCTTAAAAAGGAGATAAGAGTAAATTGCATGTTTACAGTATGTCGGTTTATCACTTAGTGCGTCGAATGTCATTGTTGTTGGCTAGATTAGCTATCATTCTTGTAGTCTAGGTGCCCTAGTGTTCATCATTTGTGTGTTTATGAAACTAGGAATTTTTTTAACTAGACAGATTTCAGATATTCATTACAGCCTTATTAAGACCTTATGGCTACTCTGAAGAGCACTACTCGCTGTGCACTAGCTCGTTTCCTCACCTCCGCTGATAGGTGAATTTGTTACTGCGCAGGGACTCGCCTCATATTCCGACCCGCCATAAAGTTTCAATCGGGCTGTATCTATAAATTAAAGCAGTGTATTTTTTGAAGGGCTAGGTAGTAAATATAAGTAGTTTTCATAAATTGCTAAAAATCATATAAAATACTGGCACTTAGAGTACCTTTAACTTTCATCATCATCATCTACCTAGCATTTTCCCAACTATGTTGGGGTCGGCTTCCAGTCTAACCGGATACAGCTGAATACCAGTATTTAACATGGAGCGACTGCCTATCTGACCTCCGCAACCCAGTTACTAGGTACTTTTACTTTATCAGCATTAATTGGGCTTATGTCCCAAATAGATCCTTCTAATAATAAAAATGAATAATTTTTATTAAGTATTTATTAGTAATGTGGGACTTCCCCGTCAAATTAAAAAAATGAGAGATAACAATAGGTACTTACATACATTTATTTATGTTCATTTATTTTCAGGGAGGAATTCGAAGGACAAAACAAGACTGGAAAGCCAGAGATTCCAAAAGTGAATGGTGAAATGGGCCTTGATGACTTGCCTCCAATAGAAGACCTTGCCATCAGCCTGCCAGCCCAGGAAACCACCAAGATTGGAACCATTGCCAGCATAGTTGATAGATTAGGTAACTTTCTACATTTGATTATGATAATTTAAAATATTATTTATTATGTTCTGGATTCTTCAGCCCTTTGTCTGAAACTGGCCTTGGTACAGTCAACAACGAAAGTCGGACATAACAACACATCATAATGATTTAAAAAAATAAAAAGAATATGTTGGGGTAAGTTCGGCGCTGGGTATTCGATATTTTTATATTTGGCGTATGGTATATTGTGTTCTGCGCCATTCTATTCTGCCCTAACCTCCAGTTACCTATAGTATTAAAAAATTAAGCCAAATTAGCCGGGAATTTTAAACGAACATCCCGGCAGCAAACTACCACAGCATATTTTAATGCAATCACGAAATTGCATTTTCGAATAACTTATTTAAAAAAGATACTTAACTGGAAATCTCTGTTTCTATGGAAAAATTAAAATCGGTCTAATTTGGCTGTAACACTATTTTTCGAAAATGTTCTTAAGTAACTTTTTAGAACTTTGTATCCTGCTTATTCGTATGAAGTTTCATTAAAATCAGTTCATTCATTTCGAAAAACAAGGGCTTTAAAGTCTTATGAAATGCCGTACGTCGTAAACGCGCTGACCATAGGTTTCATGCTAAGTCTCTGCCAAATTTTATCAACGTGGGGTCAGAAATCAGGCTAGGGAAATAGCAGAGTAGACTTATCTATGGCGCTATAGTCGCGGGAATTTCCTGATAACTAAGCGTTGCTTGTCCCGACATTCATCAGTTAGTGGTCCGGCATTTTTAGGTGATGAATCATAGTATTTTCATAATAATATGACATAATCTGCCAACCCGCACTGGGGCCGCGTGGTGGATTATAGCTCACACCCTCTCAGGGAGAGAAGGCCTGTGTCCCAGCAGTGGGAACATTATACTTAGGCTGATTATGCTATGACATTTTAATTTATCTACAAAACAGGTCTTTGCTACTATCATTTTCTAGTAGCGAAATGCCTATCGTCGGTTCCAAAATTATCAGATGAAACTGTAAACAAATTCGGATGCCAATTACAAATTGTGTGCTTTCAAATTCTTATTTTAATTCACCTTAGTGATGTTTTTCATTTGACAATAATTGAGGTTAAATAAAACTTCAATTTTCGTTGATTTCGTTGAAAAATTTTTAAATTAAAATTTATAATTTGTTAGGAAAAGTGGTGATTTGAAGTTGAAACCTTTTAAATACAGATGATTTAGCGAGTGATTGCGTAAGAATAGACCTATTTCTGTACTACCTACCTTTAGTAAAATTTTTGAGAAATTAATTTTAGACCAAATGCAAAGATTTTTTAATAAACATAAATTATTACATAGCAAACAGTTTGGTTTTACAAGGGGTCGTTCAACTACTGATGCCGGCGTTGAACTATTAGGACATATTTATAATGCATGGGAAGATAAATGCGATGCCTTGGGCATCTTTTGTGATTTGTCCAAGGCATTCGATTGCGTTCTTCACGAAACGTTAATCAGGAAACTCCGCCACTACGGGATCCGAAACACTGCTCTGGATCTTCTTATTTCATACTTGAGTAAAAGGATTCAGAGCGTTGACGTTAATGGAAAAAGATCACCCGGATCTATAGTAACAATGGGAGTCCCACAGGGCTCAATTCTTGGTCCTTTCTTGTTTCTCATTTATATTAATGACTTGCCGTACCTCATAAAGGATCATCATGATATAGTGTTGTTTGCAGATGACACTTCTCTTTTGTTTAAACTTAAACGTCAGCAGTTGGTTACTGACGATGTAAATAGCGCGATCTCGAAAGTAGTCCACTGGTTCAATGTTAATAATTTGCTTCTAAACGAGAAGAAAACCAAATGCATTAAGTTTACGCTACCCCACGTAAGGCAGGTGAAAACTAATGTATTGATAAAGGGCGAGGAATTGAATCCTGAAGACAACACAGTATTCCTGGGCATAACTTTGGATGCTAAGCTTCAGTGGGGTCCACATATAGATAAATTGTCAAAAAAGCTAAGTTCTGCAGCATACGCTGTTAGAAAAATTCGTAATTTAACTGATATAGAGACTGCTCGTTTAGTGTACTTTAGCTATTTTCATAGTGTAATGTCGTACGGTATTCTATTGTGGGGAAATGCCGCCGATATTCAGACTATCTTTGTTTTGCAGAAGCGAGCTGTTCGATCAATTTATAAATTAAGTCCGAGACACTCTCTCAGAGACAAATTTAAAGAGATTAATGTAATGACTGTGCCTTCTCAGTACATTTATGAAAATCTTTTATATGCCCATAAAAATATAAAATTGTTTAAAAAATACAGTGATATCCATAATATAAATACTAGAAACAAACACAAATATGTTGTACCTACAACCAGGCTCAAGAAAATAGGTGGCTCGTTCAGATGCCAATGTATACGCTTTTACAATAAACTACCAAGCCACGTTCAAGATTTAAGCCTTAATAAATTCAAATCTTTCATTAAACGTAAGTTGTGCCAGAAAGCCTTTTATACCGTTAAAGATTATATTGAGGACAAAAAGGCTTGGGATTGAGCTGCTTCCAATTTCTGCATTTTGAATGATTTTTTTCTTTTTTATATACACATTGACATTGATGATTTTTTTTAAACAATGACATTTGCTTACTTTGTAAAGTATTATATTATTTTTTCATTGTGAATGTGAAGACGATGTGGGTCATTTTACATATATATATATATATATATATATTTTTTTTTTTTTTTTTTATTCTCTCTGTTCTGTTTTTTTTTCATGGTCTGGCAGTTTGAGTTATTTATGTGGCCTACCCAAATGTCCTTTCTTTGGTATTGTTCGTCGAATCGTTGAGCTCCTTAAGTCTTGAGTTGAGCTGCACGATTTTTGACAAATGCGTGCACTGACTGGACAGGTCCTCTCAATCTGTGTGGTTCTTTCCTCAAAAGACCACCTCAGACATCGATCTACATGGTCTTCATATAACCTGACCAAGATTATGTCTGGACTTTAAAAGAGACTGTGACCTCTGAGTTTGTTTCGGCCTTTCTTCTCAGAGTAGTCAGATAGGAAACGCCGACTTCATCTAGTTTTAAAAAAAACATGATTGACGTGTAAAAGTGTTTGTACAAACCTACTTACAAAAAATAAAAATCATTTCAATTAAACCTGCGGGGTAATTGCGTAACAGTAGCAATGACTTTAATTTTGACAGTTCAACAACAATCATTGCTTTATTTACGTTGGTGAGCACACAACGTGTTCAAACATAATTTGTGACGCAATGGATTAGCAATATCCTTCAAAATGATTCCATTGTGATTTACAGTGTGTTATGCAATTGGGGTGCTGTACAGGATATGTTTACACTTTTAAGTATCAGATTTTCAAACAGACAGTAGGTACTGCCTACCTACCTAAAAAATATTCACCATAATGCGCCTACCTACCTAAAAAATATTCACCATAAAACGGGTCAAAAGTTCAAAACTCGAACACAAAGCTCTGGCTTTATCGACCTCGTAAAACCATTTAGTTTAGAGAAACATCGATTTTATCGCAGACGTCGCGTACAAGTCACGTTGTCTGCCCTTGACAGCAGCGAGCTTTTTTCCATGACCTCCATTGATTTCCGCATCGTTATTGCAATCGATAGCAAACACGACCTTTCTTTGTACGAGTTGGTTCAACTATTGTTTTCGATTAATTCCTTTCTTGTTTTAAAGGGCTTACAGGACCTAAACACAAAAAACGCAAGTTTTAGAAACAATAAAAGTATAAGATCGACTACAGTAAACAAAATCAGAAAAATATATGATATTCTTCAGGATATAGTATATATTTGCTAGGTAGATAGTGTGTTGAAAACAATAGAAAAAAATCATGAAGATACCTCTAAAAACTTTCTTTTTACAATAAAAACCATACTAATATACATACAATCATTATGATTTTATGTCAAACAATAGATTTTTTGTAATTAAATAATTGCTTCATATTTTGCAATAAATTACCAGCGTTGTGTCATCGCGTTTCTCTTTCTTTTCTATGCAGTACGACAGTGACCGCGCTTTAGGTCATGTAAGAAGCGTAAACGGCGTAACACACACGCAACTAGAAATTCTAAGGCTTTTAAGCGGAGATGTACCTACTTACGATCGTCGATTTAAATTTCTGCTTGTGATGAAGTTAGAAAGTGATGCATGCACCGATGGCGCAGTGACTGTGTGATTGGCTGCTGCGATACTAATACGGGTTCGGTTACCGAGCCGAACAAATATTTAGTTGGCCTACTGATTGATTGATTGACATACTAGGTAATAACAATGTAGTGGTCAAGGGCGGGCGTTTTGGGGGACTGTCTTACGTAATTTTGACGTTCAAAATTTACTAAATTTCAGCCTAATTTGAATGAATGATTTTTTATTTTGATACAGCAACTTCTGGAATGGCATTTTCAGACATGTGTCAGACCATTTTGGGTCGACCTGCCCCAACAGACAGCCAAACTGTTCAGTAAAGCCAAATATAATAACTAAGCTCGCCAAAAGTACACCATAAACTAAAAGCGTTTTATTATCATCTGCAGTGATAGTTCGTGCACTGCCAGAGACACCAGCCGTGGACTTAGACAGCGTGCTATTCTTGGAAAATGGCTCCAAAGCATTAGGAAGAGTGTTCGATGTCTTTGGACCCGTAAGTATTAACTTATGTGATAACAAGTCGTATGCCCGATGGGATCTTCCATCGGAAAACTGACGAACTTCCATAAAAACTTTCATTTCCTTTTTAACCCCTTTAAGGGATCATCATCATCGGCAGCCTTGTTCCACCAACTGCTCAGCTGCCTCCTCCCGTTAGTGCCATGCTTCACTTTACGCAAATTATCTGGCTGGAGTCTCTTTGGGGCAAACTTGAGTAAATTATCTGGCTGGAGTCTCTTTGGGGCACACTTGAGTAAATTTAGTTCAGCATATCATTAAAAGGGCCATTCAAGTATTACGTTAACAGATTTTTTTGCAATTATTATTTTGTCCTTAGAACATAAATAAGTACCATCTGCGTGCGACACTGTGTCTTGGCTTAATTTCGTTTGACGCAAATATTCGTAATACATTACGAAATAACCCCACGGGGTCAATGAACTGATTAGGACATCAGCCAATTTGCTGGCCTTTTAAAAATGGTAACTTAAACTAGGGTGGTATAAAATATGCCTGGCGATCATCCAGGGGCCATATTGTCTTCAATTTCTCCCTAATTTATAAGGCACTTTGTGTCTACAAGTAATATGACAATGGCAATAATTTTCTAAATGGGTATACGGAAAAATTCACATAAAAATATGAATACATTCTGCTAAAATTGTAAGCGACTTTGAATATACGGCATCGCCCTTGCAGTTTCATAAGTAAACTGATATTTATTTATGAGTATTGAGTATGCATGAGTGAGATTTATTTTTATGGCTATCTATTACTACAGATGGTAGTTACTATCATAGTGATGGGCTTCAACATTACTGTTTTAAATAATTACAACGTAATGTACGCATAGTGATTAGTGATGTAGCGATGGTCCAAGAAATATTTTATGACAGAATAACTACCAGATTTCGTCATGACGCGTAAGGCACATCTTAATTGGGTCTGACTTACGATCTTTAGCAGTTGCAACGGCCAGAAGAGTTGGAAATTTGCCGAATATAATACTGGCATATCCTATCACGAAAGTCACTGTACTGGAGGTCCTCCTAAACTACTTCAGCTTTCAGCTTCTTCTCGTTCGTATCTCGCTGGGGTCTCTTCAGAGGTCACCCGAATCAACATCTGTCATAGTTTTGCTCATTTCTGGATAAAATAAAACGCAACAAAGATCTTTTGTTCATCTATATTGTCTGCCAAAAATGAGTAACGTGCGCTCTTGTGTCATCATCATCATTTCATCCGAAAGACGTCCACTGCTGGACATAGGTCTGCCCCAAGCACCTCCACTTGGACCGGTTCTGTGCTTCTCGCATCCAACGGGTGCATCTAACGCGTTTGTGTATCGCTCCTAAAAATGTCAAGGGTCAAAGTTGATCGTAAATTGTTGCCTTTTAGCTTCAGATAGGCGTATATCTACTCCAATGCAGTCCTCCCTTCCATGCTTATACTACAGTTTATATTGTGGTCGGTTTCCAGCCACCTAGACCCGACCTAATTACTGCCATATGTCAATCTACCTAGCCTATACCCAACTATGTTTGATTCGTCTTCAAGTCTTACCAGTTGCAGTTGAATACATGTATTTTACATGGAGTGACTGCCTGTCTGACTTAATTACTGCCATACTCTACAAAAATATATAATCCGGAAATAAAATAATCTGATCGGTAATATATCTCCGTGCGTCGGAAAGCACGTTAATCTTCGTGGATCTTTGACAGTCGTGACGGGTAGTCAAAAGCCCGAATGTCTGAAAACCGGTCATACCAAGGGGTATCGTATTACCCAGTAACTGGGTTGTGGAGGCCAGATAGGCAGTCGCTCAATGTAATATACTGGTATTCAGCTGCATCCGGTTAGACTGGAAGCCGACCCCAACATAGTTGGGAAAACGCTAGGCAGATGACGATGACTCTACATAAATATAATTACTTTCACAGGTAACAGAACCCCACTACTGCGTGCGCTTCAACTCAGTAGAACATGTCCGCGAGCGCGGCGCACAGCCGGGCATGGACGTGTTCATCGCGCCGCAGAGCCAGCACACCAACTACGTGTTCCTCACGGAACTTATGAAGTAAGTTACACCCTTTTGATACTGACGGATTTAATTATGCTGATAAGGTGGTTTCATAGTTTAAAAAAAATACAAGATGAAAAACCAGACTGCAATAAAAAAGTTCAAATCCAGCTCACTTGTCAAGCTGAGAAATTGAGGGTATAAAGAAAACATAACACAACCCTGTTCCGCAGTCGGGTAGAAAATATATCATTCGCTGCAACACCCGATTCCCGATCGCCGTTTATCTCGTGTAACAGTTTCCCGTTAAGTTACATCTTCAGCAAATGATTTTGGGCGTGGCGACATCTACACCGCCACACGCCAACTATGCGTCAAACCTGACGTCACGGAAATCCTACATCTCGCAAGTAGAGTTTTCCGCGCGATTAGAAGCTCGACAACAACCGTCGGGCCAGTACCAGGCTATCGCTCGTTTGGCTTGAGGATCCTCCCTTTTCTATCGAGGATGAGAAACTACACCCTGTTCCTCATACCTCTCAATGTGAATGTCTATTATTAACGAAGTGTCGATATTTGGGGAGTAAAGAAAGAAGTCTGTCCATAAGTTTAGACAGATTTCTGATACACCTCCCCTACAGTAAACTATCTGCGATGAACAACCTTGTCAAATTAAGTTTATTGACAAAGCTACATGTTGCAGAACAAAGTTTCTTAAGCTCATACAATGAGCGTTGTTGTTATGAAATGGTAACAGTCTTAACTTAGTTTCGTTTTAAAGGCTGATTTTTTCCAAGTCAAGATAACTTTACCCGAGGAATAAATGTTATTTCGACTTTTTTGCAGTTTTTCCTAACAAAAACGGTAAAGAAAAAAAACAGCAATTTTATTCCACTTATTGCTGACGGTGGAAAATATCATCTCTAATAATAATAGTCAAATATGATCCCGAATAACGCTGCAGAGCCCTTGTATTGGTTGAGCAAACAAGATTATTTATTAAACGTTTCTTTATTGATTTTCAGAATAAAAGGCTCCGACGCATCGTGGCTGCACGACGTGGAGCCTCCCCCGCATCAGATCGAATACTCCGACGACGAGGAAGAACGAAGAGCCAACAGAGCGAGGAAAGAGCAGCGGAGAGACAAGATAGAGGAGTCGGAGGACGGAGAGACCTCCAAGAACGCGAGGAAAGTCCCCGAACGACGCAACCAAAGACCCTCAGAGTCCAGCAGCCGGTTCGGCAGCGGACCCAGCCGGGGACGGAACCCATTCTCAGCAGGATCTAGGAGAAATAATAACCCCAACGCGTTCCCACGTGTAGGCAGGCCCTGGCCTAGCAATATAGGCCTCCGGACGCCTCCGCCACACCCCAACGGCGACGCGGGAGCACACGGACCCTTCAGCGCACCCCCCAACTTCACAGGACCCCCCATGTTCCCACCCCCATTCAATCCCAGCACACCACCTCCCTTCATGGGCAACATGTTCCAGTTCGGAGCAAACAGGATGGCCGGCAGCCCCATGCCGCTGTCCATGGGCCCTCCCCTGCCGCCCTTCCGCCACAACATGCCGGTGTTCGGCTCCAACTACTGCACAGTAACAGGGCATCCCCAGTGGGTCAACAACGGCCCCCCTCCCCCTCCAGGAACCTAATGCGCAACAATTTTGTATTAATAAGATCTATCTCATAATAATTAGTCGATAGTTAGTGCAGTAACATGTCTAACAATACTAAAGTGTGGTTATCCAAAAATAAATTTATATTTATATGGAATAAACAATGATTATTACAGTATCTTGTGTTTGATTTTGTTCTTGGCAGACCACAAAGATAACAGCAATAGTAATCCCAATAGCGGTAGTAATCCCAAACCATTATAAACACTGATTCTCAAAAGTACCTAAAAGTGGTTATAATTATAAAATCAACGAACCAAGTAGCTTTGATTGCTATTTGAATTTGATGTTGACCCTTTTGTGAAGATTTAATTCAGCATCCAGATGTTTGGAAATATCAAACACTAAAAAGTAATGATTAATTAAAAGTTAAGTAGCACAATTAGTTAGGATGAATATGGTCAAGACGAAGATTATAAAAAACATCTTCAGCAATTCAAAAATGAAATATAGGAGATGGTGCACCAGTTTGTCTATCTTGGCCCTATTCTTTCATTTGGCAAAGAGTATGGGTCTCTGGGCACTACCACCACAAAGAAGACCGAAATAGCATGGTTATAAAATCAAACCCAAATATAATTTTGTGATTTCTTTATTAAATATTTCATGTTAGAAATTAACTAACGATCGAATTTCATAATGTTAAAATAAAAAAAGTTTTTATAATAATAAAGATTACATCTAAAAAATACTGCTCTCGGACTATGCAAATATGAACGTATACATCTGCTGCCCTAACTGACGAATCGTCAAAGTAAACTGGTTAAACATATAATAATTTTGCACTCAAATGATCACAACGTAAAATGATGAACATTTCACAAAATACAGGAATATAAAACGTTCATTAAAACTAAACATAATATACTATTTGTCTAAAAACTATCCGGTCGTAAAATATTATATGATTTTTACGGCAAATCATCAATGGATACATTTTTTATTGGGTAAGTACTACACATAGCAAGATTTGCGTGATATTTCTTTACTTTCATTTAGAAATGTCAATATCTCTCCGGTTCCGATAGGATATCGCTTCGATAATAATATCGATTTCAGTGTTTTTCTATATGCATGTAATGGGTTAGAAATCAGAGCTACATCAACATTAGGATACATCGGGGTTACATTACAGGCTGTTAGTACAACTAAGACTTAAAATTACTGCCAAATAGCTGCATAATAATTGCACTTCTTCTTTGAACACATTAAAGAGTTTGGTGGTAGCGCTGTGTAGCAAATGCAGGGATATTCATGAAATGCATTACTGTAGGCTTAGGGAGGGACCCTCCCACGACCAACTTATTTGTCTCTCACATGAAAAGTATGAAAGTGGGAAGATGTAAGTCCAACCTGGTAAAATGGGGCTACCTTGATGGAACGGCAGAAGGGTGTGATTGCGGAGCCATGTCACAAACCATGCTCCACCTCCTATCCTGCCCTCTGTGTCCCAAAACATGCAGTCGAAGTGACATCTGCGCTGCCATCGACAACGCCGTGGAAGTGGCAAAGTTTTGGGAAAACGAGATTTAAATAAAACACAGTCGTGCCAGCGACACGAAGAAGAAGTATGAAAATGCTGTCTTTGTCGCGTCGCTACAAGCGCGCACTTACATACAGACCCGTAGACGTGATGTGAGAAGTCTTATCAAAGTACTCTGTGATGTGAGAGATGAAACAGTTGCTGGGCAACTAAGTTACTCGTGGGCACAAGTAGGGGGGTTACGAAATATCAATGCTAATGTATGCTATGTGCAGTATAGAAAAACAAACTTTATACCAAAGAAAATTATTACAATTTTGGAGGAGTGATTGGGTATACAAGTAATCTCCTGCTAATGCCCTTAAAATAGATTAGGGATCAGCGTACAATCTTTTTATCGTCATAGACAAATAGGATTGGAAGCTTAACATGAGTTCCCAATGATGGTTACTATCCGACCAAGTAAATTCACAAGTCACGAGTATTATGATGCCATTTTACAAGTATTTAACGGTTAGTAATAAGACGAGCTCGGGTCCTGAGTCGCTATGCAAGCGGGTGGACCATATTGTCAGTTAGTATGTAAAATAACGACATTGTTGCCATCGCGGACATAACCTGGACTGTGCACAGGAGTGTCATGACTGGCACAAGAAATGAGACGCCGAGCCCAACAGTGGGTAAAGTCGGACTCATGTTGAACCTCCTGATTTTATAAAAGATTTGCATTTTCGTTTACAAAAACTAATATTTTTAGACAGCGTATACTTGTAAAACAATACAATTTCTTAAAATATCCGTTTCAAACAATAATTTTGCAACATATCGCACCAATACAAAATAAATATAAATGCAATTCTTGCTCTCGATTCTAACGTCCGATTATAACCGCCATATTGCCAAAACGTATGAACCAATCAGTATCTACATATATTTAAAACCGTCTCCAACTGAAAGACTGAACTCCAAACACTTGAAAACATCCCCTTTTTGAATCTTTAAGAAGAACAAAGTGATTTTAGTTTTTTTCAGCAGCCTTTTTTAATTGCTGTGATTTCAGAATTGACAATATTTAGTATTCAACCTAAACAGGCCTCTTTGTCTTTATTTAAATTTCGCAATTTTTATGCTAGATGCCTTTATTTTAGATTTAAAGCGAAGCCAAATATCTTGATTACCATCATGACCTAATTACCACACGTATCAATCTCTTAATTATTGCTGCTCTATCTTTACAGTACCAAATGCAGATATATGTAGATAAAGACCGTCAAACCTTGAAGGGAACACAAAAACTTAACGACAACGGAGCCAATAGGCGCTTGTAAACACAACTTAAACACAGCTTACTATACTATTACGTGACGGGAGTAACTGATTACTGTATCAACTTATCTTAGTATCGTTATAAAAATACAGATTCCTATATTAAAATAATTCTCAATAAGCTTAGCTTGCCGTCTGAGACTCATGATTACATGCCTCTTCGGGGCTTCATTTATGTCAAAATGTTCACAGTAAAAATAAGTAGGCGAGACTCGTTGGTGTGGCATTTCGTACACAGCGATTGGAGCTAACTTCCGCTTATATATTTCACAGAAGTTAAGCTTAAGTACCCGCAACTGAAACCTCCGGTCACACACGTTGCGTTTAGTCGCACGCGACTTGTCGCACCAACGAGTACAAACCGCAAACGATACACATCAACAGAAAACGAATCCGAGCAGTCTTCCATTAAATACGTTAAAATATATCGCAATGATACTTAAACAAATCGACGACTATCACTAATAGTGAATACTAAAAAAGATATACTTAAAGGTTGATCATAATATAAACTTAATTCTAAATGATTAAAGAAATATTACTTCTCATCTACTTCATTAATTCAAGGGTTATAGTTTTGTATCGATTACAAGTTAGGAACTATATCTACTTCTGTACAGATTAAAATGAAAATAATGATTATGATTTTCCATAATAGTGAGTTTAATACTTTTTATTATTACACCGACATTATAATAATGTATGCAGACTTCTACAATAGTCTCTTAACGAACATAACGAGGAACTAAAATGTGTTTGTTCGAAAAATATCATTATGAGTCGGCGTCGCCCGTCTCACGAGCCGCACCGCCGACAACAGGCTGTCTTTAAAATATGTGGTTATATATTGCGTACTATCATTTATAGAACTACGATACGTTATCCATTGCTTTTACAGGCAAAACTATTAAAGAAATATATTGTTAATATGTCAATACAATATGTTTCTGCTAAAAATATGTAGCTTATTCGTATCACTTGTCCGTGTGGTGTTGTCGAGTTAATATTTAGAATATTAAGTTTTATATTCATCTAAGACACTACATACTACATTCTAATATTCACAGAGATTGATACAGTTAAGAATATGGAAAAGGCGAAACAGCGTGTGCCCTGCTACACAACGACTAACTATAAAATTAAAATAGAAAATTAACATAAAATAGACAGCCAACCAGATGCTACGTCCGCACGAGGAGCACTGCTCAAAAATATTTCCTAGCCGCGTAATGGAAGTCAGTCTCTCGTTTTATTAAAAAAAATCAGATCAATCGAGAGATTTCGCGTGTATAAAAAATCGAAATACTTTTGAGGAGTGTCAAATAAAAGTCGGTTCTCACACCACCGCGACTGCTGTACTGGTGGGTTTAATCAAGCCCACTCTGTGTGTCGCGGTGGTGTTTATACCACCCTAAACGATTAAAACAGTGAAGGCAACGATAAGTGCACATTAGGATAAATATCGCGTATCTAAATAGTGTCACTGTTACAATTAATTAATTATTACTCAGTAAATATGCTGCCTCTATGTAGATATTCGCAAAATACACATCTATACGTAAAACTTTTTATTCTGTAATGTATTGCGTGGGAGTCGAACTATTTACGTGAACACTGAAGTAATTATTTCCTTTATTAATGTTACTTCGTATCGTGTAAACTTTTGTTTTCAGTTGTATAATATATAAGAACACTGTCTTCAAATAATCATTGGGAATAAGCACCTTTTTATTTATTTATTTATTTATAATTACCTTTACAACCATCATAACAGGATTAACCCTAATGCAATGGTGTGGTATTTATATACTATGGCAACTATGAATTTCTTGTATTATGCACTCATATCCATTTAAAACCTCGATTTGACCTAATACGGCTTCAATCAATAGGTGATCATAAGGCGGATCCACACCTGCACATATACGCAAGAACAGCGCGGTTCGCGTGCTTCTTGAGAACATAGTATGGACATATTTGGACACGTTCGCGAGGAGCTTGCGTGCAAGTTGTAATATTCGTGGTTTCGCGAAGTATTCTCGAACGCGTCCATACTAAATCAGTCAATGAAGCACAAACAATTCGCACAAATCCATGCTCGTGAACTGCGCGTAAGCTGTTTGGGGAATGCGCTTGCGCAGGTGTGGCAAACCCGAATTACCTTGCCAATGTATTGAATATGTAACTTCCCCACGCAATACACAACACAACAACATTGTGACAGTTAATATTTTGTTCTGATAAGTATACAAGTCATCTAATTGAGTATCACGATTAAAATTATGTAAAGCTTATGGCATTATGGTACATTAGTTGACCAATAAAATAAATATTTCATCACCACCAATTCTAAATGCATTTTTGACAGTCACTTGAATCTTTTTTTTTATAGTTATAATTGAGTATCATTGTAGTAGCATTACCATGTTTAGGAAGACTTTTAAATTATGTTAAATTTTTGAGGGTAGTTGCAAGTTTTAATTATTTTTCTTTATCTGATCATTTGAAGTGTTACCTTTCTTTTGCAAGTAAAGGTTCAATAACAAAATATTCTGTCGCTTTGTACCGGGGGAATTTAAGTGTCATCACTTTTAAAGGCTTAAACCGACATTAAAAGGTAGTCAGGTTTGCCTTATACTTGTGATTGTGACCGAGAATTTCAAATGTTCGAGTTCATTATGTGGAAGCACGATCTACGACGAATCGCCATTTTGATTTTAGTACTAGGCTTGTTTATTTTGTATGTAGCCAGCCTAATGATCAAATTCCACTTAAAAAATCGCCGTATGTACTCGACCACTTAATTCTAAAGTGAATGCTACCACAATAATAAAATTATTATAAAGTCTACCCCATATTGTTTAGAAATCTCTCCTAAGACACCTCGAAAAAGCCGCAATTTAGAATTTCCCAAATGCAGATACACATTAATTGCAATGAAAAAAACAAACACTTTTTAACACAATAGGGTGTTACCTACGTAAAATAATATAAACCGCATATGATTTTTCATCAATTATCGCAACATATAACTACAAACTTGCATTGACTCTCAATCTGAGATCTTGCAAAATATAAAAAATCATAGAACCTTCGTTACTCACTCACAAACATTGCTAAATAACAGTCTGCAACAATAGGCTCCTTACTTCAATCCCGTACCTTACCGAAGTATATATACGGGGTAGACGAAATATGGTGAGTAATTTTATGTGTTCTCAACAGGCCTGATCGTACAGTCACCTACAGTTGTGATGGGCGTGATCGTCACCGATGACGGTGTTGACGACGACACTGTGCTGGTCTCAACGATCTGTTCCATCTTTTCTTCCTTCTCATCGTTATTGGGGGGTAGTTTGACGATCTGGCAGTCTCCTACGGTCATGATTTGTGTCTCCATGGCGACGGCCGGGACGTTGTCGTCCGGTTCGACGCGGGAGTCGTCGTCATCCGAGGAGGAGTCGGAGACGTCGATGGTTCTGTCGTGAGATTGGTCGGTGTTGAGGCTCTGGTCGGTGTCCACGTTGCGGTCGGGGTCGACGCTGGTGACGCCGTAGGAGCCGTACGCCAGCGGGTTGTATATCATTTCGGTTAGGTAGGAGAAGTCGCCGAAGGGCAGGTTGGTCGCGTTGTAGTTTTCGTTGGGTCGTCCGTCTGGAAGATTTGAAATTTTATTTAGATTTTGGGAGTTTCGACTACCATTTTATATTAGTTTTGTTTTGGGTGCATCGATATTCATGAATCCGCTCGGATATTTTCAGTCAGTGTTCTGTGCAATTGTTTAGATTAGAAAGCATGCGAAAGCCAACAAAATTTGTAAAATAAATACATATTCTGATAATATTTACCTAACTGTTGTCTAATACATAATTCATACATAATTAATTTATTAGGCAAGTAGTTAGTAACGATTAGTTTTGTTAGAAATTTAGTTTATTATTAATGCAGATCGAGCATCGTAGCGGGTTATTATTATGTTATTAGGATTTTATCTTTTGGCTGGGTTTTACTAATCCATCATAATATTGTATTAACAACACAGGTTGGCGGGACGACTGAAACCATGAATTCAGCACATGATTCTTGAAAAAATTATTATGTTTTTAAAATTAAATTTGTTGTTCCATACATTTTAACCGCGTAGGTATTGAACTTTTGTAGAAAACAGCTGACCTTGTTTTTAAATAACCGACGGTAAATTTTAACGCAGGGGGTCCAGAATCATGCAACTGAATCCATGGTATAGTTCGAGTCAAAGTTTATTGCCGGCTCTGAAGTGCGTAACTCGCTGCGCAGTACCTCCCCCTCCCCCCGCTGACCCATGAACACGTTACTGCGCAGCGACTCGCCACATGTTCCGAGCTTCTATAAAGTTTGCCTCGGGCTGTAAGAGGTTGTGGCGTCGACGTCCTGCCACCCTGTAAAAGATTTATGTGACAAGTATTTGATTTGATGTCTGTAAAATCTTGATTTAACAATTAACCCGAAAGGTTTTAGATCAAATATTTTTTTTTCATGACTTTAAGAATACACACTGTGGATGTAAAAGTTACAGATGCACTGCGTAATTGCGTAGCACACATAAAAAGACAATTGATGGCAATTTCTTTCATTTTAACAGTTCAGCCATGTGCATTGAATATTGATGAACTGAAGCCATTCCTACTGTTAGTGAGTGACGCAATTACCGCGCCGGTTGTTCTACAACTCTATTAGGCCAATTTTCTGTGAGACTAGTACTTCCGCATGCGTATTTTTAGCCGCGCAAGTTTGCCATAAATTAAGAAACAATTTTGCCACCACTCCTTGTAAAACCCAAGCCAATAACAACTAATACCGATTAGTACCGACATTGGTTCCCAATTTTGTCAAGTAGTTAACTGTCATGCCTCAAAAGTGGTGGGTACTAACAAAACTTGTTGATCGCGAGCCCGTACTGCGTCGATATATCCATATCCATACCTAAGGAGAGATATGCGTTAGCTGGCGATAGCGTTGAGCCTAATCTCAGTTTACTTTTGTACACTTTATTTATTAACTGGCTTCAAGAAAGGAGGATATTATGCATTCTACGACTTATCAGTACTCTGTTTTTTTTCTATACAATATTATAATTATAGTATTTTATTCTTATACATTTCTTAAATACTTCTGAGACAGAAACTGCAATGCTAAATCTTTTGAAGGATTTCAAACAATGTTGATAGAAATCATAAAGAAAACGTCCTAATAGGTGCTTACTTTAGATATTATTTCACAAAGAAATATCGTCACTTTGTTTTATTATTATATTTTAATTATTCTTTTAATAAAGTAAACGAATAAAAAATATTGCCATGCAACAAGAACCAGACGGAAAATTACGATGATTGAAGCCAAAATAAACAAAATATTCGGTATCACTAATAATGATCCAATCAAGAGAATAGGTCCAACGCAATAAAAAAGCATAATGCATAAAGGCAACATTGTGTGGACATAAGCTAGAAGCATATTATAATAAATAATAACTAACTTATATTTTTTCATAAAATCCTTCTATTTCATTATAATTATACATTTAATTATATTTTTAAATATTATAATATAAAAACATTTAAAAATATTTAATAAATTGTAGCTAACAGGTAGCTAACAAAACAAAACCTTTTATTTAGTTTTTTTTTTCTCGGCTTTGCTGGATAGTACTCATGGCACGGACCTAAGCCAAGTGTCCAGCAGTGGGGTTAAGTGTGGGAGTAATATTTTAAGTAGACTGTATGGTAGACGAAACTATATGTGAGTAAATATAGTTAACGAATATATATTTGAGTAAGTAGGGAGTATTGGTGCAAGTTGTCCGACTCATACTGAAGAAATTTTCTAACTAGCCTGCATGTGTTAAGAATCACTGCCTTCTGCAGCAGGTGGTAGGTGTTAGATGGCAGGTTGAGGAAACTAAGGGACTGATCAAGCTGTTTTGGAATTACTCCTGTTGTAGATAGCACTACGGACTATTGTATTATTATGATAAAATCTGCAGCAATTATTATTTGTGATTTTATCTTTGTTTTATCCAGAACCATCAAATGAATGCCAGCTTTAGCAGTTTTAATAAAAACTTGATATTTACAAACAACCAATCAATGCTCTAAAGAACTCAAACAATACTTGATTATATTTCCTTTTAATAGATTCCAAGAAAATAAAATACGTTTCAAAAGATAAAATTGTTTAGAATTCAAAACGACACATTAAAACGTGATAAAATGAATGTCGCAAGCTAGATATGTCCACGCAACACACACATACACAAAAATTGCAATATAACACACACACACACACACACAAAATTTAAACAAAAACACGTGTAGGTGAGTAATACAATAACGTTGGATATTATTCATGACAAAAACATTCCGCTCATGACTCAGAACAAATTGTATGGCCTTAAATACTTAAATAGTGTAATTGTGACTGAAGACTGACTACATTAATGTATGCAAAATCTAGAATTGCGAAGGGCATTATAAAATATGAAATTTAATTTTATGCAGAGCAACAGGGGCGCAATCAATATATTACATATAAATAAACAATTCTCATGTAAAATGGCGATCTTAAAAGCAAATTTTTTATGTAACACTGTGATCACATCATAGCGTCAAGTAGATTCTCAAAGAGATACTTATTATATGAATTTTATAAGTCTGCATTTTTGTTTATAAAACAACATATAACGGAAAACTATAAAAATAAGAATGGTTTATATTCATCATAGACATTACTGATATTAATCAAAGTTTTTGGAAAGTCATTGTGTTTTTCTATCAGGAATTTCTCAGTATCATCCAGGAGTCTGGATTTTGTGCCCGGTTGTTGGCAATAGGCTCGCCCCCTATCACATGGAACTTAATCCTATAAGGGGCAGAAACGTTTGTACAAGGGCCTGACAAGTCTTAACTTTAAGGTCGATTTTTAATTGATAAAATCGAAAGTTAGACTAGTCAACTACAAATTTCGTTTCTGCCCTATAAATGGTTAAACATAATTGGTGAAATATGGGTGTCTTCTGCCTAACGCGTCGGGAATCACAGAAATAATGCTGTTATGTAATCACCTTATACAGGGTGTTTGGAAGCTGAGTGCAAAGCTTTAAGGGAGTGATAGTTGACACCATTTACAGCATTTTGAGCCATACATGTCTTAGACTTGTGACCTCTGACTTCGATTCGGCCTTTCTTCTAAGAATAGTCAGATAGGAAACGACGACCTCATCTAGTTTTAAAAAAATATGACTGACATGTAAAAGTGTTAGTGCAAACCTACTTACAAAAATAAAATCATTTAGAGACGAAGTATCTTTTATTTTTTTAACTGCAAACTTTTAGCCAAATATAACATACCTACCAACTTTAACTGCGAAAAACATAAAAAAAACATACTTCGTCTAAGACATGTATGGCTCAAAATGCTCTAAATGGTGTCAACTATCACCCCCTTAGGGTTTTGTATCCAGCTTCCAAACACCCTATACAGGGTTATTGGTAAAACATTAACAACCTCTTAAGAGGTCATTGTACTCTTCATTATGAACAACTTTTACTATGTGACCAAATCTGAAATAGCGAAAAAAAAATCAGCTGTTCCCTACATTTTGACGAGTTATACGAACATAAATGTAGGGAACAGCTGATGAGTACAATGACCTCTTAAGAGGTTGTTAATATTTTACCAATAACCCTGTATATTATGTTCTGGTAATGAACAAAGTAATATGTTCTGATAATGAACGAAGTAATACATTCTCTAATATCGTTGATGCCGAAGTACATACCTTGCCTAGGCAGCAGGTAGTTCTTTGGCGGACGGCCTCTCTTCCTCTTGAGCAGCAGCTGTTGTCCCGACGGCGTGAGGTGCGACATCTGCGGGCTCGGGCCCATCACTGTGCCGCTTGTTAACACGCAGCCTTCCATGTCTGGAATGTATCAGGGAAAGATTAGGAAACGGATTTGATAAAAATCTAAAATTCACCTGCGACTTAAAACCATTATTAGACCTGCTGTCTTGTATGTATCACGACGGATAAGATTTAAGAAAGAAAGAAAAAAAAAAAAGTTTATTTGGACACAGTTCGTGAAACACAAAAATACAAAATTATAAAATAATGTTTCAAACAAAAATAGTGTGTGCCTCAAGGCTGTGCTAAAAGGGTTCATTTCAGCATTAATGCCAAACAGATGCTGTCTGACGCTGGTTTTCTAATAATAATAATAAATCTTTATTTTCAGACCATTGATACAACACAAAACCTAAAAAATAAAAACCTACCTCACATATCTGAATGACGGTCTGTGCGCCGCCATCCAGTGACCTATTAGTCGGTAGTTAGTTAATGAACCTTTAGGCATTTTTGTCACACGTCCCGGTAACCGGGTAGCCGGTGCCGGGTACCCGGCGGCAAAGTGTATAGCCATGTACGTTAGCTTTCGCACGTACCGGCGTAGTTTGCCTGGCAAGTGTTACCGGATAGTCGGCACTGGCGACAGGGAAGCAATTGCGTAACACACTATTACTCTCAATTTCAAGCATATTGCTAATCCATTGCTCTATATGTTCGCTCAACAACGTAAATAACGCAATGAATTTTGTTGAACTGTCAAAATGAAACCCATTGCTACTGATAGTGTGTTACGCAGTTACCCTGCTGTTTGCCAAATATAAATTCCGTCTATTCATGTGTCCCTTTTCAGTACGATGGTCATTAACAAATTTTTATTTCCAGAGATGAGTAAGTTAAAATGTATCAATAGCCCTTACCCATCGAAGTCTTAGGCGGGCGCCCCCTCTTCTTCTTGATCTTCGGCGTCAGAGGCAGCGGGGTCTTCCTGGGGCGGCCGCGCCCTCGCCGGGGCGGGTCCAGCAGGTTGTCGGGGTTGATCTCATTGCGGACGGGCTCCAGGGTGGAGTTCAGTACCACAGGGTTGGCAGCCGCGCGGGGAGGCAGCATGACGTCACCGGAAGGAGTGAACACTAAAACAAATGAAAATCATTTATTTGCGAAAACAATGAACAAATCTCCAATTCTGCCTTTCATTTCTTTCCTAAATCTTCTCATCATCCCAACTACAGTTCGAGTACAGGACAAACTTTTGACGCAGAGGGCACGTTTTTGATTTTTTGACGTGTGGCGGTCAAAAGGTTAAAGATGATTTCAAGAATAGTAACGAATCCATGCGTCAGCGAGGGGGGGCGAGGTACTGCGCATGCGCAGCGAGTGCACTTCAGAGCCGACATCAAGTTTCACGTTTAGGCTGCCTTTCCACCAGAGATGAGCGAGGATGCGTAGCGAGGGATGTGTGTGATACCAACCAATAACATCGCTTCATTTTAATAGCTTGAACTAAGTTAGTGTTGGTATATGGACATTATACTACCATTTTG
Source organism: Oligia latruncula (assembly GCA_948474745.1). NCBI lineage: Eukaryota > Metazoa > Arthropoda > Insecta > Lepidoptera > Noctuidae > Oligia > Oligia latruncula. Next base: position 14,764,743 of record OX419702.1, on the reverse strand, counting down.
TACAACTCAACATAGAATCTAGGAACTCAAGTACGCTTATTAATAGTGCCGTGCTTTCCTATAATTTAGATACATGCGAGATCTATAATTATGACAAAGATTGTGGCTTAATGTAAGCCTTTTATATAAATAAATAAACACATGTACGCTATAAAAAAAATGTCAATTAGTATTTGTGTTAAATTACCCAAGTGTCCGGATTCGCGGTGTGTAGTCCGCACCATGCCTGACATCACTTCCGAGTTGTTCTCGCGTTTCGTTGAGGGAGTATCGTTTGCCATGTCTACTGTTGGGTCTTCCTGTAATTTGAGGGTTGATTTTGTTAGAAATGTTATTAAGTGAAAAAGCTGAAATCTTAAACGGAATGCGTATTTCTTTTTCATGGAACAGGGGGCCTAAAAAGGCCACTTTGGCAGAATTTTATGAGGATAACATTATGAATCATAATATAGCGAAGACAGTCCGTGTTTTTCTTTTTTTCGCTGCACTACGTAGGTATAATCAAGGGGATTGCATTTGGATTGATTGGTATTTTAGCACAGCCAAAAAAAAAATAACTGAAAAATCCTTCACCAATAGGATTTGATACGATTAACTCAACAGTTAACTGTCCATTATGTTTCATAATGTTATCCTTTTATGATTCTGCCAAAGTGGCCTTTTTAGGCTGGTTGGAGTTGTTTGAGTTCAACATTCTTATCTTCACCTTTTTGACTTATCCAGCGAACTAAATAGTTATTATGTTATCAAGCTGTGTGTCCCATGGGAAATCAACAAAAATGAATAAACTTTCACACAAACTTTTATTCCCTATTTAACCTCTATAAGGGACACATTAAAAAATCCTTCCTTAGTGCTCACCTTCGTTATAAAAGGAACCCTTGTGCAAAATTGAATGCTCTTCTCAAACTCACACTAGTCTATTACACACACACCCCCACATGCATCACACAAGTGCGCATCTTTTTTAAATTTTCTTTTTTTACTTTATTTTTTGTTTTATTTTATTTAGAGTTTTTGTTTTTCAATTCCATACCCGTTATCATGTTAAGTAGAAGAGCGGAGTCACCTAACACAAGCGTCTCCTTGCCTAAATGGTGATCTCTAACTCATGCATTTTTATTTTTTTATTTATTTATTCTAGGCCCGGCCTAAACCGCTGGGCCTATGTATTGTGTGCCTCTCTGACAGATCAATGTACTAGTGTATTGTCTGTCAGGGAATGAATGAATTTAAGATTTTCATTAAGTAGAGAAAGCAGCGTGCGTTTTATAACTTCAGATATTCATCGCGGGAGTGACCACTTCCCTTCAAGCTTATTTGTCAAAAGGCAAGTATTGACGAGGTCGCTGTACCTTCTCGCAGATCTTGGTGTGCACGCGCAGCTTGTCGGAGCGCGCGAAGGAGCGGCCGCAGCCGCCGCACGTGAAGGGGCGCTCGCCCGTGTGCGTCAGCTTGTGGCGCGACAGGTGAGACGAGCGCTGGAACCTAAAGGGGGTACACGCTACAGGTATCTGGTATAGACCTAAAGATTTTAAAAGATTGCGATAGTCGTCTATTAATTAACATCGTCGAACTTAGAGGTTGCATCATCCCACTGCTGGGCAGACTTCTCCCCAGCACTTGCTGCTCTTTCGATCCAGGGCTAAAGTGGACCACTGGTCGTTTGTTTTGTCCAGCTCGTCCCGCCATCTACTACGAGGTCTGCCGCAACGCCTTCAGAGGATTAACCACCAAAATGTTTTCCTGGCAGTGTTAGTTACCTGAGGTCGCACACGTCGCACACGTGAGGACGTCCCTCCTGCGCGTCGTTGGTCGCAGAGTCGGACACCGAGCCACTGGAGTCTGTCTCCTCATCGTCATCTATCTTGTTGCCGCCTTTCTCTGTTGCAACATTATTGCAAACGTTAGTTTTAGGTCTATGGTAGTTACTGGTGATAATGTGTGATGATTGTGAGTTTTTCTTTATTATTATTAGGCTTTTGTGTCCCAGGGGGGTCAGGACAAAGGCCTCCCTTCCGCCTTCCCATATTTTTATGTTAAATTCACACATCTGCCTTTATTACCCGACTGCGGCGAAGCCCAAAAGGAGGGTTATGTGTTTTTTAGTTACATTTTGTTAGCGGTAATGTTTGTATCTGATATACCTAAGTACATTACGGATTTACTTTTTTGTCTTGCAGAAAACTTTTCAACATAATAATGTATAGCAACTAGCAACAAAGGACATAATTACAAAATCATTGTGTTTTCAAGGCAGCTACAGGACTGTCTGTTTCATCCCTAATATTATGATGGAATCCGTTTGTGATTTTATCAGGACTTGACTTACGAAATGATGCTGATGATGAGATGAGGGCAAAAAAATTAAAAAAAGTCTTGATACCTAAAAAAGGCTCACCGTCAGAATCGTCCTGGTCGTGATTGGTTGGTTTCTGCAGTACTGCCAACTGCACCACTTTGATACCGCCATGCTTTGTGTCCTCGGGTTTGGTGGATTCGTTACTGGTAGCGCCTGAGGACAAAAATATAAGGAACCTTTAGATTTTTAACCCTTTGAACGCCATTGTCACATATACGTGACAAGCAAGCGCGTGCCCGTGCCGTGTATTTGTGTCGTAAATATGTGACAAAAAATGCAGTGCACTTTATCACGAAATAAACAATTAAATCATTACTTTTGTGTTTTTATTTGTATACCTTAAATATTTAAAATTGTGGCTTGGCGTGGAGGGCACGCGCATGCGTTTATGCTCTGGCGTTCAAAAGGTTAATATAAACAAACCATGTGCGCCCCAAAGGATTTCCCATCAGCAATAAAGACGAATTTACGTACAGACGCCAGCACATCAAGCTACCCGAAACTGTTAAATTTTCTCAATCAACCTTGAACCTAATGCTTTAGGGATAAAGTTGAAAATCTATTAAGGAATTTTGACAGATTGTAGTAGCTTGATGTGAAAACATCGTGAGGAAACCGACATATCCTAGAACCAAAAATTCGAAGACATGTGACATCTACCAACCCGCACTGGGCCCGCGTGGTGGATTACGGCACACTCCCTCTCACAGAGAGGAGGCCTGTGTCCCAGCAGTGGGGACGTTATAGGCTGATTATGTTGACCAGCTAAGTATCAATAAAGCCCCATTTCAGAAATAGAGATAATAATATCGTTTCGCTTTCCCAAAAATCTCATCAGTTTTAGTATGAAACCACAAACACATAGAACCGGCTGGAACTAAATGAAACCAACAACAAACAATAAGGACTCGAACTACGCAGAACCTACACAAAACCTTCAAAGTTCTAGTTTAAAATTCACGGAAATCCCATCTGACATTTTCAGGGAAAACGTTCCGTCCCGATCCTTGTTAACGTTACAGGTAAAGCTTCGCTTTTCCATGAATAATAAAATAAAGCATCTCATTTGTGATTCCTAGAACAGAAGGGTATATAGAGGTATATACAAATAGTACACAACCCAAGTTTCGCCATAAGGTGAATGGGTAGTTGAGACCGCGAAATTCAAAATTTCCTACGTTTTTTGCAATTTGCAGGTCAGTGTCAGGTTGTATCTTGGTCAAAATATGATTCGCGACAATAACAGGTACATATTTAGAGAATTATAATCAATAGAATCATTAATACATCTTTCTAAGTTAGATTTCTACCATTAACACTTTTCCATAAGAGATTGGTGGTTGGTGGTAGAAATCTAACTTAGAAAGATAATTATATTAATGATTCTAATGATTATAATTCTCCTGTTACTGTCGCGAATCATATTTTGTTCAAGATAGAATTTGAAACTGACCTGCAAATTGCAAAAAAACCTACGAAAATTTGAATTTCGCGGTCTACCACTATCTATTCACCATAAGTAAATTGGCTAAAATATTAATCATAGTGTTCAAGAACACTTGTATCATAAACAATCCGTGTGCCCGATGAGAAGACTTAAAATTAAACGAAGACTTAATGACAGCCCATCAAGCCTTCGTTTAATTTTTAAGTCAAAAATCTTATGATCATTTCGTAAATACTGAATGTCATGATTTTATTATTATTAAAAAGAGGGGCTGTAATATCAACTTCCTAACTCTTTTGAGTTAATAGAAACGACCGTGCGAAACAAAGGCGGGTAAAATATAATTAAAAAATGACGAACTTCCGTTCAAACTTTCATCCCGTATTTAACATCCCCTATTTACACACACACACACAGTTCTTTCAACTAAGGATGGAATTTTGAATATGCAGGATGCATATCATCATCATCATCATCAGCCTATAGCAGTCCACTGCTGGACATAGGCCTCCCCTAATGAGCGCCATAGCGCCCTGTCTAGGATGCATATGGTGTGTACAAAATTTCATATTTCTAGATCCAGCGATTTAACTGTTCGTTGTCTGTAATTGAATTCAAGATTTTTTAGTAGGGGTACACACGGCTACACATCAAGCTATACATAACCAGTATAAACTGACTTCTGATTGTACGAAAAACCTACACAACGCGAGGTCAGCTAAAACTGGAAATGTACCTATAGCTTGATGTGTAGCCGTGTGTACACCCAAGCAATGAATAAACTGAATAAAACAATAATAATTCATCTTCTTAACTATGCACACTTTAAGTTAAGCACACTATCATAAATCTTAGTTTTTTAACCCAACCACGTGCACGCACTAAACACTTCTAGTCAAATAACCAGTTTAAACCATTATGCTTATGATCTATAATCTAACATCTACAACTACTTGAGAATTAATTATGACATAACTCATTTAGTGATACGAATGAATCAGGAAGTAGTGAATTGTCTCGGTTAGCAACGAGTTTTATGTATATGGATCATTTTGGAAACCTGTTTCCGAGTTGATTCATATTAATTTAAAGGAAAATAGATGGAATTTAGCTGGCAGTGACACATCGCGAGGAACACGTGTTATGTATAACAGTCCCCCATAATTTTCAATCATCTTTGTCTACTGCCTTTTCCGGCTAATCGGCTTAGATCGAGTCTAAGACAGAAAACTGGACAATAGCCCCCAAATTCTCAAACGAAGCGTTAAGAAGTACTCGCTAAAATACAACTTAGGATGACAGGGACAGCATGAGATTTATAAGCGTAGAGTTGAGAAGTATTATGTTTTCAACACACTATCTACCTAGCATATATCCTGAAGAATATTATCATATATTTTTCTGATTTTGTTTACTGTAGTCGATCATATATCTACTTTTAATGTTTCTAAAACTTGCGTTTTTTGCGTTTAGGTCCTTAATGTTCATACATCTAGTCATATAGATTAATTATTCGTAAAAACTAAATTAATCAGGAAATAAGTGAAGATCACCAATGAGCACTTTCAAGTAATTAACAACCGTTAAGGCGCAGATACACAATTTCTAATGATTTTAAATTCATCATCACGTCTAAACGACTGGCCTGATTTATTTGAAAATAAAATATGTTATACTAGACAATTGTCTTCGTAATTTGATCTGTGAATATTTGCAATTATATTTTTTTAACATAGTGTAATTAATTTGTAAAGTAATGTCTACCGCGGACAAAAAAACGACAATCACGCAAAGACTATCGGGTGTATTTTCATAAAACTTTCACCATCTAAAAGATAATTTTATTTCCTAAATTTTAGTCTACGGTTTTTATTTGTTTTGTGTTTGATAATTCAACTAGGGTTCGTTTTTCGAATAAACTTGGTACGCGTTGACGCGGGGACTCTGCCGGGCGACGGGCGGCAGTGCATCGCTGACCACTGTCACGGGTAGACGTTAACGCTCGGAGCAATAAGAAAATAATTTTATTCGCTTTTGAGTTTCGTGCTGAAAATGTCTGGTAAGTCCAAATTACTAAAAAAGAAACGCCTTATATTGTCAAAAAATAGATTATTGAGGTAAGTAACGTAAGTAATTATTGTAATGTAGTATATCCATACCGCATTCTTGTAGGGACAGTCCGGATCAGAGTTTCAAAAAATACTTGAATGCTAATATTGACATAGTTGTGGGGGTAATTATTCTTGATAACCACTCACGCCTACATTGCCGAAAATAGACAGCTCCCGAAAATCCTAAACTGTCCGGCCGCCAAAATCGAGATCGAACGAAAACCACAGAATGTCCAGGCGCACTTTCGGACGTTTTATTTTTAGTAATTTTGTCTATGGGAGTATTGCTTCGCGTTCCAGGTTCTTTAGTAGGGTGGTTAGATGTAGTACAGACGCCAGCACATCATGCTACTACAATCTGTCAAATTTCTTTAAAAGATTTTCAACTTTATCGCTATAGCATAAGGTTCAAAATTGATTGGGAAAATTTGACAGTTTCGGGTAGCTTGATGTGCTGGCGTCTGTACATTTGTACCAAAGACCGTGTGGTTGTATCGGCATTACGAAATAAGTTATCTGTATTTGAAAATCTTTAAAAAAATAAATGACCGCGATGACGCATACGTAATTCGATATTCGCGTGATGTTATTGTTATTGTTGATCATAACACGGTATTATTACAATTCGACGGTATGTTTTTTTTTTTGTGTGTTTGTTACGCGATTACTCCGCCAATTGTGGACCGATTTTCAAAATTCTTTTGTTGTTTGAAAGGGTATGGTCTCGACGTGGTCCCATTGTCACCAACTCGGAATCTGATGAGGGAATCCCATGGAAATCAAGGGAAACCCTCAAATTTTATAGGCACACCTATAGCTATTTGGGTATTTTTTAACCGACTTCAAAAAAGGAGGAGGTTCTCAATTCGACGGTATGTTTTTTTTTTGTGTGTTTGTTACGCGATTACTCCGCCAATTGTGGACCGATTTTCAAAATTCTTTTTTTGTTCGAAAGGGTATACTCTCGAGGTGGTCCCATTATCATCAAGTTGGAATCTGATGAGAGGATCCCATGGTAATCGAGGGAAACCTTCAAATTTTATAGGCAAAGCTATAGCGATTTGGGTATTGTTTAAAGTAACTTGAGCATTTGCTCTCGGAAATCATCTTTTGGTAAAGTGGAGCTGATGATGAAGACCACAGATGGCCATGCATCGGAACTACTCAATGACAAATATTTCACGGGTTGCGATTCGATTACTTTAATATGGTTGCTAAACGATTTATCCTCGTCACAATGCGTATGGTGAAGTGGAGCTGATGGTGACTTCTCAATCAGCTCCAGTTCTCCTGGTTCTTACTAGGAGAACTCCTCAACAATTAACGACCCTACATCGGGAAAAGCAATATTTTGTAAAAGGTGATGAGCAGTTGACATTAGGCTATTGTAACTTAGATAAATTACAAGCTGACCCACTAAAAAGTGAAAAATAAAACACTTTTTTACAAAAAAAACATCGACTTCCAAAAAACAGTATAAAGTGAAAAATAACTTTAATTTCGGAAGTCGGTGGCAAAAAACTAAAATACAGATCCAAAGACACCGACTTCCAAAATTAAAGTCGGTTGTTTTTTTTGTAAAAAAGTTTTTTATAGTAACTCGTGCATTTGCTTTCGGAAAGCACCATTTGGTGATGTGGAACTGATGATGAAGACCACAGATGGCCACCGGAACTACTCAATAATAAGCATTTCACGGGTTACGATTCGATTAGGTACTTTAATGTGGTTGCTAAGCAATTTATGCTCGTCACAATGCTTATGGTGAAGTGGAGCTAAGGGTGACTTCTCAGCTCCAGTTCTCCTGGTTCTTACTAGGAGAACTCCTCAACAATTAACGTCCCTGCATCGGAAAAACGATATTTTGTAAAAGCTATTGTAAATTAGATAAATGACAAACTGACCCACTAAAAAGTGAAAAATAAAAACTTTTTTACAAAAAAAAACAACAGACTTTAATTTTGGAAGTCGGTGTCTTTGGATCTGCATTTTAGTTTTTTTGCCACCGACTTCCAAAATTAAAGTTATTTTTCACTTTGTAGTGTTTTTTGGAAGTCGGTTGTTTTTTTTTTGTAAAAAAGTTTTTATTTTGGTAAATAAAAAATAGGGTCATCGCTTTCGATTTTGAAATAATATTATTAAATTTTTTTACTGTCGTAATATAAACAAACAGTAAAAATAAACAATAAATTATTGAAAAAAATCAAAGTCTCTAAGTGGCGACGCACAGTGGTTCGAAATCGACGCCTAGTGGACATTGAAAATCAAAATGGCTTTAGGCAAGAAATAAAAATTGGTACAGCTTTATTTCAGTAATATTTATAATATTTAGTAATATGAAAGCCACAGACAGCACCATCTCCGAAAAAAATTTTTTTTTTTTTTTTGTATGAAGAAAAACACAAAAGTCGTTTTTTCTCACAGCTTAATAAAACTTAAAGCCTGCGGCTTACATGGGGTGTAGTCCTACATGAGGCGATCCCGAAATGCTATAACACGCACACCCATGCGCGCCGCTTCACTCACAGCAGAGTGTTGAATTTCGAGAAATTCAGTAAGTGATTTTTACGTTGATTTAGGTGTGATCTTGAAAATATACAAAGTAATTGACTTTAGTATGCTAATTTTATAAATTATAATGAGAAATAATGGAATATACTATATAAAAATACAAAAAAAAAAAACTCAAATAGATACCTCTATCTTTGGGAAAGGTACACATACCAACTGGAAAAGATAATTACATAGTAATGATTGTTTCTTGTAAGCTATTCGTAATCTCACGATTCGTAGTATCAATCGACTGTGTTACTGATACTGTTGAACCTTCAACCCTTATGTGCTAGTGGTATAAATGAAGGTGCATTCACGTCCAAAGCAACTACATGTACTGTTAGCACTACAACACTGAAAAGGAGCCCAAGAAAACTTTTGCCGCTTCACTCACTGCAGAGTGTTGAATTTCGAGAAATTCAGTAAGTGATTTTTACGTTGATTTAGGTGTGATCTTGAAAATATACAAATTTATTGACTTTAGTATGCTAATTTTATTAATTATAATGAGAAATATATATACTATGTAAAAATAAAAATAAAAAACTCTCAAATAGATACTCATTTACAATATAAATAGATTTTGCAATATTTCTTATGATAATTTAATTCGTTGTTAGTAGATACAAAGTTTGATTTCATAATTTACATTAAAAAAATAGTACAAGAACTTATAACTAATAGATACAGAAAAATACTAAGAATAGGCAATTGTATAATTGAGAAAAAATATAAAATTTGCACAAAAACATCAAAAATTAAAATCTAGTCTACTGAGTTTCGTCATCGCTATCAAAGAATTCAAAATCAGAATCCATCACACTTGGCACCTCAACAAATTCAATGTTTTCCTTATCCATGGTATCCGGGTCAATTAAAAGAAGAGACATCATTTCTTTAGTTAAATCATTTCTACTTTTATTTGTCAGTTTAGGTCGAATGCTTGACAAATATGGGTCTGAGGACACGAGGAAACCATTAAAGATGTCTAGGTTTGTCGCTCTGCGACAAAATTTCCGCGTATGATGTTCCCTGAGTTTTCTAAAATCTTTATTTCGGGCTTCAGATGCCTCTTCTGATAGCTTTCCTATAGGCAAAATGTTGAAATGTTTTATTATTTCGGCTCCATGTAGCAGAAGTTTGTGGATACTGGAAGGCATGAAATACCAGCCATACAGTTCCACATACAGCTGCGCAGTTTCGTCGAGATAATTGGCAAGCAAATCAATATTAATAGACTGTCCTGATGATACAACACGGAGAATAGTTGCGAATTTTTGGAGCAGCTCTTGACTCAATCCAGTGATATTTGCAGTCTTCTCAGGACACTGGAAAAATCTTCTAGCCGTGTTGCCATCATTCGTGGTTCCAGTACCTTTATATAAAAAAAAATATTGATATGAGAACATTATTAGATAAGTTTTATAATATTACACTAATTTATAAACCCTTTGATATTATACAAAATAAATAAATCAACTAACCTTGTTTTACGATATCCACTAGGAGTCCCATTTCCTCTCGAAAATTTACGCTGTATCGTCTGTTAGCGACTTTTCAAAGCTGCTTTACTAGCTTCATCTTTGGCTTGCCAATTTTTTAAAATCCAATCGGTAAGCGATATGCAGCAGGCATTCCATGGATCTGATCCATGCATGCAAAGTCGACAAACCGTACTTGTAAATATCAGATGATGCAGATTTCCTAAAATATGAATAAAAAGGTTAAAAGTGTTTTTCAATTAAATAAAAATAATATATAATTTTAACGTAGATTTCCAACATTCAACTTACTTGTGAATCTTCTCCAAATCATTCATTTCACTTGGTACAGCTTTACAGATGTCACATGTTTGCATAGAGGTTTGTGACAGGTGAGACGTTATTTTGCCATCTATCGTGGTCATTAAATATTGAATGTTTAACTTGTATATTATTTTCAATGATAAATGGCTTCAATGCTTTAATTTCAGCATCGATCAAACTCATTTACTCCTTCATGTCCAACTTATTTTCGCAGACAAACTTGAAATAAATTGGTCTACAAAGCATTGTAGAAGAAGGTTTTGGGTTTTCCCAGACCAAATCGTCACCACACATCAATTGCAAGGGCACAAAACAGCACATAAAAACACTAGAGTCGTCTTCATCTGCATTCATGCATTGCTTGTAGTTGCTTTGATTTGACGCACCATCGAAGTCCCATTTGCAGATTAAGATGAGTTCTTTATCTTGCAAATGGTCCAAGTTTAATGTTTTGGCAAGTCGAGTGACAGTGATGTCCAAAATAGCTTGAAGTTTTACTTTAACTCCTCGTTCGGTCACTTCAATGTCGCTCTCAGGAGGATAGCATGCCTTCTTGGCTTTTAAAACTGAATAATATGTTGGGTACAAATCTACTCCACGTTCTTTCGCAGTTTCCCTTAAAGTTACATACTGCCACTTCGACAATTTCAAAGAAATCCATATACCCAACGCTTCTTCTGCTGTATACTTGTTAGTCATTCAAAAAATTCTTGATCTCTGCTGCTTGTTCAGGATGCTCAGTAATATATTTTATTAAGTCTTCCACGTCCTCATTCTCCTCACTACAACTCGCTGCAGCAGCATATGCAAGTTCCCGAGGGTCGTGCGTTAAAAGTTCTTCTATTCTTCTCTTCTTCTGTTTTTGGCATAATTCTGAGAAAGGTTTTCTTGGGCTCCTTTTCAGTGTTGTAGTGCTAACAGTACATGTAGTTGCTTTGGACGTGAATGCACCTTCATTTATACCACTAGTACTTGAGGGTTGAAGGTTCAACAGTATCAGTAACAGAGTCGATTGATACTACGAATCGTGAGATTACGAATAGCTTACAAGAAACAATCATTACTATGTAATTATCTTTTCCAGTTGGTATGTGTACCTTTCCCAAAGATAGAGGTATCTATTTGAGTTTTTTTTTTTTTTGTATTTTTATATAGTATATTCCATTATTTCTCATTATAATTTATAAAATTAGCATACTAAAGTCAATTACTTTGTATATTTTCAAGATCACACCTAAGTCAACGTAAAAATCACTTACTGAATTTCTCGAAATTCAACACTCTGCTGTGAGTGAAGCGGCGCGCATGGGTGTGCGTGTTATAGCATTTCGGGATCGCCTCATGTAGGACTACAACCCATGTATGCCGCAGGCTTTAAGTTTTATTAAGCTGTGAGAAAAAACGACTTTTGTGTTTTTCTTCATACAAAAAATAAATAAAAAATTTTTTTTTTCGGAGATGGTGCTGTCTGTGGCTTTCATATTACTAAATATTACTAAAATAAAGCTGTACCAATTTTTATTTCTCGCCTAGAGCCATTTTGTTTTCAATGTCCACTAGGCGTCGATTTCGAACCACTGTGCGACGGCGCGGCGCCCCGCGGCCCGTCGAAAAAAATGTTCCGGGACAGTTTAGATGACGTAAACGCGTAACGTGCGCGTTCGGGGCGTGTGAGTGGGTATGTAATATAGTACGACTTCGACTGTGGAGATGTAACTTTTACGTCTGTAGACTTACAGTACCTATGTCGGTATGTCGTGCTGTCGTGCACAACTATCTTCCTACTTTCGCCTATACTTCCATGCAGATGCCTAAAAATCCATTTATTTTGTAGCTCTGGCTGTATAGAACACGAGAAAAAGGCAACTCCGCAGGAAAAAATTCCTGTGAAAATAGAAGTTATTTTCAAGGATGACATATTTTGGGACACTAAAATAAAAAATAAATTGGTTAAATTCTACACAGATTGCTTGCTTCCGGAACTGGTCCCAAGACATACAAGGGACATGGCAATAAGGGACCCCTCTTACATAGTTACTATACAGGGACGCAAAAGAAAAACGGAAGAGGTTAAAGAGAATAAAAAAAAAACTGGCCAAGTGCGAGTCGGACTCGCACACGAAGGGTTCCGTACCACAAGGCAAAAACGAAGAAAAAAACACGTTTGTTGTATGGGAGCCCCCCTTAAATATTTATTTTATTTTGTTTTTAGTATTTGTTGTTATAGCGGCAACAGAAATACATAATTTGTGAAAATTTCAACTGTCTAGCTACCGCGGATCTTGAGATACAGCCTGGTGACAGACAGACGGACGGACGGACAGCGAAGTCTTAGTAATAGGGTTCCGTTTTTACCCTCTGGGTACGGAACCCTAAAAAGCAAAGCAAAAAACGAGCAATGATGGTGGAAGACAATAGCCAAGACAATACAAACAACCAAGAGACACTTTGTGATTAGCGTTGAAAATGCCGAAAATAACAATTTGTTTTTTTCCACGAAAAAAAAAAACAAATTGTGTTTTTTCCGTTTTTTTCGCATGTCACATAGAAAAATTAACAGAAGAAATCCTTTGGAAAGAAACAGGATTCTTTCGAATGTTTCGGTTAATGATTTGAAAAATGGAAAAAAACAAGTTTTATTGAAATTGAAATATATTTTAATAGGTGAATAATAATAATAATATTATTGTTGCTCTAGTCGAAAACCATGAGGACTACTGATGTAAAAAACCCGCGAAATTTTTTTTTCAAATTTTTTTTCGGTCGAATTTTTTTTTTTTCTTAATTCTTGTTGGGTTACTGCTTGCACGGGGGTTACACAGGGGGGGTTAAATTTTGGTTATTTTTTGCCTAGGACGCACCGTTTTCGAGATATTTGAATTTAATTATTTTTTATTTGATTCAACAATTATTTATGGAATTTTATTCAAACAGTTGTTTTATATTTTAGTCCGTGCTCAAATGTTGTACCTTACCTACTCGCAATCCTGTCGTTAATATTCAAAACAAAAACAGGAAATGAATTCGATAGTTGTTTTACTTTATTAATTTTAGTTGTAATTAAGTAATGTGTTGAAACCCGGGACATTAGTCCCAAAAAATATTTTGTCGTAAGGCGTCTCCACTTTGACTCTGTTCTTTTTCGAACTTTAGGTATTTTAGCTCACCTTTTTCCGATCACTGGTAATAATACAGTGTGTATTATTTTAATCAAAATCAACCGGTTCGATTCCTGGCTAGAGAAATTGATTTTTCAAAAATCCATTGATGCAGTTTTATTTTTCATCAAAATCGAGCCCGCGACTCCTTTGAGTACTTTTCGCTATTCCTCATAGTTTCGGATTTGGCCATCCACGCCCACTTGAAAAATTCAAGTGGACGTATAAGGTATCTATTCATACACGAAATAACTTTTAGCACAAACCCTGAAATCGTAAAAAAAAATCACCTGTTCCCGACATTTATGTTCTCATAACTCGTCAAAATGTAGGGAACAGCTGTTTTTTTTTCGCGATTTCAGGTTTGAATCCATAGTAAAAGTAGTTCGTAATGATGAGTACAATGACACCTTATGAGATTTCGTGTATGAATAGATAGACCTTAAATAAACCAACTTATTCAATGCATAATATTAGTAATAAAATAATATTATTACAATCTTAATATAATATCAAAATATTACTTTATTTTTATTAACACTACATTGAAATAAATATGGATGGTGATCAAAAATCAGACAGGATTATCCTCACCATCTGAAACGTATGGTTACGTGCAGCGTCACGCCCCGCGACCCCGCACCCCTGCAGGTGCGGGGTCGCGGGGCGTGACGCTCGCTCCTCCCACTCGCTCGAGGTCGCTGTCATTTAATGTCGCCTTAAAATATATTTAGTTGCACGACTCATAACGCGAAGCATTAGAGAGTGCTTTACGATCGAAAAACTTTTTTTGCTTCCTTTCTGTAACTGTTTCTATTGTTATACTCCTGCTAGTACACAGAACCTACTTAATTTATATACCACTAGCTGCGCCCCGCGGTTTCATCCGAGTAAATGTCGATCCCGTGGGAATATCGGGATATAAAGTAGCCTATATGTTAATCCAGGGTGTCAGCTACCTCCATACAAAATTTTATCAAAATTGGTCCAGCCAGTAGCAAACATATAAACACACACACTCACAAACTTTCGCCTTTATAATATTAGTGTGATTGTAATAATTTAATGGAGATTATTTCTGTATTTTTCAAAAATTTATTTAATGTAGTAGAAACGAAAAACACATCGAAATATTTAAAAAAAAAATCACGTCAATCAAGTTTGAAACCTGAAAATATCGTAGCTCGCGAAAAAATCAATTAATTTAATAATTTTTTTTAATGGATTTATTTTACCCATATGAGTTAGGAGGAACCCTATTGAAAATGGCTCTTTATTCAAAGTAGTTTAGTTATAATTAACAAAAAACTAACTAATAATTTATTATTTACCTATATCTATGGTTTTTTTATACGATCAATTATTAACGGGGCACCGAGCTTTTTATACACAAAACCACGTTTTTCTAACGGTTGTTTGAAGTAGTAAACAATTAAATAAAAATCTAAGGAAATAAATTGGTATTATTGGGCATATATACTACCCAGTATACACGATGGAAACACGATTTGATAAAGTTGGCTCGATAGAATAAATTAACAAAGTTATCTCTAAAAAACAAAACAAACGCTTAGTACGGCGTGAATACTTCGCGGAAGGTCATCAGTTTTTGAATAATAACAAAACTACATGTTTTATACAACGTATATACTTTACATTTTCAAAATGTGTATTTGTTTAACAATAAGAAGGAAATACCTAAAGTCGCGCGAGTTTCTCCCAGCATACCCTGAGCTACCGCGCCGCCCTCCTATCCGCTTTAGTCCTGCCTCGGCCATCGGACGGGGAGCTTGTGTCGCTTGCGCTTACGCACGGATTTAATAATGTAACGAAGAAAATTGTATGAAAATTCACTGTAGCGTATTTGAAATGGGGAACAAAGTAAAGAAATCAAGGGAGAGAAGGGGTTGGCGAAAAACCAATGCGTTTAGCATTGGTTTTTCGCCAACCCCTTTTCTTGCCCCTGAGCCCTTGCCCCTTCGCTTGCATGAAAAAATGAAGTAAAATTCGTATATTTACCTACTTATTTACTAATTGCGTCAGATTATAGAATAAACTATAATCTGAGCTAATTGCCTTACTAGGTGGTGTTATTTTTTTTAATGGAGTATTTTAAAAACAATTTAATTTATCTTTGCTGAGAATGTTGAAGACAAAGAGAATACTCCTGTTGCTTCGTAAGTATACTCAGTACAGTACCTACCTACTTTCTAGTATCTGGTGACATTAATTCATGCAGCCAAATTCATACTGATGACTCGGTAAGTGCTCAGTATCAAGGGTCGATGACCGCCTTTGTGAATTTCGTAATTTTTTTTTTCGTGTTGTTCTTACGCAATCCCAGCCCTTAGTCAAATACACAAATACAAATAGGTCAACATTTTATTTTGCATTTGCATAATATGTTGTGATGTTGTCGATCCGTGATACTCATCTATCACTTACCAAGCCCCTAATATGAATTTGGCTCTCGCCTTATATAGGGTGTTTAGAAAAGTACCGAGATCGTTTCAACCACGTATAGTGATTGCATTCTCAGCACAGCCGCCGTGCGCGCGGCACGCGGGCGCGCGCGCGCTAGCCTGCGCAGCGATTTATATATAAAAAATTAATTAATTAGAATGATTAAAAATGGAGTGACCTTTTTTATGAGTCGCTATTCTGAAGTTTTTATTTATTTTTAATATTATTTTTTAAATTTATTTGTAGAATGTATTACCTGTACCTGTGTGTGTATTATATCTACGAGTATTTACGATATTTCTGCAATACAGTTTACGTACGAAAGGTGGGTAAAAATCACTAAATTAAATCTACTATGATTTTAATCATTCTCTGTATATTTTTTTCTATTTATAATGTAAATGTACCAGTTGTTGACATTTCACTGCAAAATAAATTTGAATCAACTGATGACGAGAGAGAAAGACAAGTGCAGATAGAAACTACATTGGTACACTGGAAAATTCTTTATCTTTTTCTGTTTTATAGGGTAAATGTACAAGTTGTTGGCACTTCACTACAAAACAAAGAGACATCTGAAGAACTGGTGACGTAAGCGTAAAAATAATAGGATGTGTCTAAGAAAACATTATAATAAATTAAGTATTTATATATTAAGTACCGCATTATCTTTATAACTTTCAATTTCCAGGGTAAATTTCATGGATGACACCGAGTTCAAAATTTATCAAACTCTGGACTTGTAAGTTCAAAAACTAATTATTTTAATGAAATAAGTCTTAAAATTTCATCCAAAAACAGTTTTGTTGATAAATAAACTAATTATAATTAAATCAAATGTTCTGTTCTATTACAGGATGCCAATTACACCGGAACACAATTCTGTCTTCCAGTGGAAGGAGAAATAGACGGTGATATGACTTACTCACTTAGAGAAAATATTACTACTTTACTTTATTACTTACTATTATTAAGGATGAAGAGTTGAAACCTGAAGATACCACAGTATTCCTAGGCATAACGTTGGATGCCAAGCTTCAATGGGGCCCCCATATAGATAAATTGTCAAAAAAGCTTAGCTCTGCAGCATACGCCGTTAGGAAAATTCGTGATTTAACTGATTTAGAGACAGCCCGTTTAGTATACTTTAGTTATTTTCATAGTGTGATGTCGTACGGTATTCTGTTGTGGGGAAATGCCGCCGATATTCAGACAATTTTTATTTTACAAAAAAGGGCAATTCGTTCCATTTATAAATTAAGTCCCAGACACTCCCTCAGAGACAAATTTAAAGAGATTAATATAATGACTGTGCCTTCTCAGTACATTTATGATAATCTTTTGTATGCACATAAAAATATTAATCTGTTTAAAAAAAATACAGTGATATCCATAACATAAATACTAGGAACAAACACAAATTTGTTGTTCCTACAACAAGGCTCAAAAAAATAGGTGGCTCGTTTAGATGCCAATGTATACGTTTTTATAATAAACTTCCTAGCCACATTCAAGAACTAAGCCTTAATAAATTCAAATCTTTTATAAAGCGAAAACTATGTCAGAAAGCCTATTATACTGTAAAAGACTATATTGAGGACAAAAAGGCTTGGGATTGAGCTGCTCCAATAGGTTTAGAATGTTGTTTTTATTTTTGCTATTTTACACTTTAATAATTTTCTTTTTTTTTTTTTTTTAAGTATCTATTTACTTAAATAATGACATGTACATTTACTGTATAAAGTATTATATGATTTTAATTATTGTGAATGTGAGGACTATGTGGGTAATTTTTTGTTTTTTCTCTCTTCGTTTTAATCATGATCTGGCAGTTTGAGTAGTTTATGCGGCCTACCCAAATGTCCTGTCTTTGGTATTGTTCGTCGAATCGTTGAGCTCCTTAAGTTCTGAGTTGAGCTGCACGGTTACTGACAAATGCGTGCACTGACTGGACAGGTCCGCTCAATCTGTGTGGTTCTTTCCTCAAAAGACCATTTCAGACACTAATCTACATGGTCCTCAAAGATTATGTCCGGATTTTTTATATACACATTGACATTGATGAATTTTATTTAGACAATGACATGAATATTTACTTTGTAAGTAATTTTTTTTTTTATTTAATTATTGTGAATGTGAGGACTATGTGGGTCATTTCTTTTTTCCTTCTTAGTTTTAATCATGATCTGGCAGTTTGAGTAGTTTATGCGGCCTACCCAAATGTCCTGTCTTTGGTATTGTTCGTCGAATCGTTGAGCTCCTCAAGTTCTGAGTTGAGCTGCACGATTTTTGACAAATGCGTGCACTGATTGGACAGGTCCGCTCAATCTGTGTGGTTCTTTTCTCAAAAGACCATTTCAGACACCAATCTACATGGTCTTCACACGATCTGACCAAGATTTTGTCTGGACTTTAAAAGAGACTGTGACTTCTGAGTTTGTTTCGGCCTTTCTTCTCAGAATAGTCAGTTAGGAAACGCCGACCTCATCTAGTTTAAAAAAAAATATGATTGACGTGTAAAAGTGTTAGTACAAACCTACTTACAGAAATAAAAATCATTTATCATTTACCATGAAGTAATAGTCTAAGAGGTGACGGGATTTTTCATAACGATCATGGATACGGTTAGATTCCCTTTTATGGTTTGTAGAGTAGTCCCCTAATGTGAATGATGTCGGTCTGCCTGCTTTCAGTGGTTGCAGCCTGCTCCTAACAGGCATAAGCATAAGCATAATCAGCCTATAATGTTCCCATAGCTCGGACACAGGCCTCCTCTCGGTGACAGGGCGTGGGCCGTAATCCACCACGAGGGCCCAGTGCGGGTTGGTAGATGTCACATTTCTACCAATTTTTGGTTCTAGGACATGCCGGTTTCCTTCACCGTTTTGTTTTCTACATATCATTCGTCAGCTGATTCAGATTCAGAAGAAGATTATTATACAATAGAACCTGAAGAAAAAATTGAAGAGATCAGAATAAGTGGAAATAGAGTTGTAGATTTTATGTAATTATTAGAACAGTTGCAGTTCACTATGGGACCAACTCAGAAATCACGAAAAAAAAAAAAAAGCTGTTTCATACGTTTTAGAACGGGCGACTAGAATCAATTCTATTTTTTTAATGTAAATTTTGACGTTCAAAAGTGCCGTTTATGTGCCCATTTGAAATAAATGCTTTAACTTTGACTTTGGTCAAGTAGGCATTGAACTTTTGTTTCAAACAGCAGATTTTTTTTCGTGATTTCAGAGATGGTCCTATAGTGAAAGTTGGTCATAATCATAGGACAACCTGTATATATATTTGGAACCGGTAAAAAAAATATCCGGTATACTAACCGATCTTATCGTAAATAACAATTTTGCTGGCTACTTTCTTCCTGAAACATGTTATCCAGAAGTCGACGCTCTCACATTATATTTTCATAGGGAATGCATATTTTGTGTGGCTATGTGACGTCTTGCCTTATCGAACAAAATACTTACAATGTAACTTCATTATCAGAAATTTAATGGAATCTGCTTGCAAAAACTTACTACGTACTAACAAAAGTATTTTATTGTTTGAAGAATAAATAATTTGAAATTGAAAATTAAAGGTCGACTACTGGGACTTTTACCCTACTTATTTAGCCGATATGTTATTTTACGTTATTGAGATCATTTTTAATTTTCTATTGTACTTAGAATATTATCATAAAAGGTAATTAATTGACTAAGTAAAATAAACCTAATAAGTAATATCCATTTTTCATTGATCGTAGATACAGGACCCATCTAACGACGGCGACGGTAAATTATAAATTTTAAAAATTGTGTAAAATCTGAAAAAAGCTTTCATATCGTGAATATTTCCAATAAAAGTATTTCAAATCCTGTTTTTTTATTTTGTACTCTTGTCTATCTAGCCGTTCGCTTTCTTGCCGGTGTGCCTCACGCACACATACACAGAGCGCATAGAATGCCTAAAATCGATCAGCGCTAGAAACTCAGTGTGCCCGGTTTTAATTTTTTATTTAATTATTGTGAATGTGAGGACTATGTGGGTCATTTCTTTTTTCCTTCTTAGTTTTAATCATGATCTGGCAGTTTGAGTAGTTTATGCGGCCTACCCAAATGTCCTGTCTTTGTATTGTTCGTCGAATCGTTGAGCTCCTCAAGTTCTGAGTTGAGCTGCACGATTTTTGACAAATGCGTGCACTGATTGGACAGGTCCGCTCAATCTGTGTGGTTCTTTCCTCAAAAGACCATTTCAGACACCAATCTACATGGTCTTCACACGATCTGACCAAGATTTTGTCTGGACTTTAAAAGAGACTGTGACTTCTAAGTTTGTTTCGGCCTTTCTTCTCAGAATATTCAGATAGGAAACGCCGACCTCATCTAGTTTAAAAAAATATATGATATACGTGTAAAAGTGTTTGTACAAACCTACTTACAGAAAATAAATCATTTATCATTTACTACGTAGTAACAAAAGTATTTTATTGAATCTACTTTGAAGAATAAATAATTTGAAATTGAAAATAAAAGGTCGAATACTTGGACTTTTACCCTACTTATTTAGCCGTTATGTTATTTTACGTTATTGAGATCACTTTTAAGTTTCTATTGTACTTTGAATATTATCATAAAAGGTAATTAATTGTAATAGTTAATAATTCGACTAAGTAAATTATACCTAATATTGGTTAATTTTTCATTGATCATAGATACCTACCTAACGACGATAAATTATAGATTAAAAATTGTGTAAAATCTGAAAAAGTTTTCGTAACGTGAATATTTCCAATAAAAGTATTTCAAATCGTTATTTTGTAAATATTGGTAGCACCTCGCTAGTCGATCGGCGCGCGGCGCACGGCTCGACGCGCTCGCCGCTCGATTGGCGCAGTGCTCTTATCTATCTAGCCGTTCGATCTCTTGCCGGTGTGCCTCACGCACACATACACGGAGCGCATAGAATACCTAAAATCGATTAGGGCTAGAAGCTCGGTGCGCCCTTAAGCATTATGAATCATTCATTCAGTCGTGCACTTTTGGATTTTCAAATTTTTTTGTTCTTCAAACACTTCGTTAACATTTTTAGACAAAATCTAGTCGAAATTACATTATAGACAAAGACTATTTTTTTTATCGTCTCGATTTTTTGTTGCAGTACGTACCGTATCTTGCATCTTTTGAACTGGCCGTCATTTTGTTTTGTTTTTCATGTCATTAAAATAATTTTTAATATGGAGTTCGTAGCTAAATGGCAACAGCCGCACAGGTCGATCGAAGGTTAAGCTTCGCATGCCGCGGTCGGTTCGTGGATGGGTGACCAACCACTACATATCGAGACTCTTCCGTGCCTCAGAAAGTACGTTAAGGTGAATGGGTAGTTGAGACCGCGAAATTCATCTTACGTTTTTTGCAATTTGCAGGTCAGTGTCAGGTTGTATCTTGATCAAAATATGATTCGCGACAATAACAGGTACATATTTAGGGAATTATAATCATTAGCATCATTAATATATCTTTCTAACTTAGATTTCTACCACCATCCACCAATCTCTCATAGAAAAGTGTTAATGGTAGAAATCTAACTTAGAAAGATGTATGATTCTAATGATTATAATTCTCTGTAGACAGATTTATTGATTTTTAGGGTGCCGTACCCAAAGGGTGAAAACGGAACCCTATTACTAAGACCGCTGTCTGTCCGTCCGTCCGTCTGTCTGTCACCAGGCTGTATCTCAAGAACCGCGGTAGCTAGACAGTTGAAATTTTCACAAATTATGTATTTCTGTTGCCGCTTTAACAACAAATACTAAAAACAAAATAAAATAAATATTTAAGGGGGGCTCCCATACAACAAACGCGACTTTTTTGCCCTTTTTTGCTCGATATTAATAATGGCAAATTGGCAACAGGTAGGCACTTGAAATATTCACAAAATACTCAGTTGTAGTTTTACTTTAATAATAAATAATAAAATTAAAATAAAATAAATATTTAAGGGGGGCTCCCATACAACAAACGTGTTTTTTTCGGCGTTTTTGCCTTGTGGTACGGAACCCTTCGTGTCCGAGTCGCACTTGGCCAGTTTTTAAATTCGTTTTTAATACCAGTAGGTATTTTTCCTAAGTTTAAGCCAATTTAAAAAGTTGAATAAAACCTGCTGGAGTGTTTGTCTTCCCGCGCAATTTGTATAAGACAGATCTAAGAAGGATACAGATTGTTATGACGCGCATTGTTAATAATCTGACTACCTGTTCCTAGTATGTACTTACTATAATCATTTTAATTTAGATCTCGAGACAGCCGCGCAGTCGCGCTACTCTAGGTCGCCGCCGGTCGTCGCCAAAAGGACAAAAACCAGTTCAGTTAGCACAGGTACGCACGCGCGCATTTATCCCGCGGCTATTTGTTTTCGTGCACTGCATTTTCAACGCACTGCTCAGCGCCAAGAGTTGAAAATCCAACAGTGTGTTTTTTTGTCGGGCTGGGATGCGCTCTGTTGGATTTTCAATGCTCGGTTCACCACCGACAGTTGAAAATCCAGTGTGCGATATAATCCCGTCGCGATACTTTTCCGTCCGTGCGAACATAGGCTTATTCATTTCGACATTTTGTATCAAGTTTCAACTAAATATTTATAGCCTTAACGTACTTTTTCCACTATGTTAAGTAGACCGTACAAGTTATTTTCATAGGAAATAAATCAAACAGAACTTAGTTCAAGTCATCATAATTTCGAAAAGATAAAAAATCTCCTTTGTTTGTCTCGGTACGTTCACACGAAGCGAAGCATTTTTTATCGTCTATTTTATACATACTGAATATTATAATAATACTTGCAATGTCGGGTTTTACATTGTGAGTCATAGATAAAAAAAAATAGACTATCAGATTTTTATAAAGGTAACGTTTATAATATTGCTGTAACTAACATTTTAATGATTGTAACTGTCGAACAAAAAAAAAGGTTCACACAATTTAAGTAGGTATAATAATTTTGTACCGCACACACATATAATGTTCCCACTGCTGGGACACAGGCCTCCTCTCGGTGAGAGGGAGTGGGTCCACCAGTGGGGGTTAGGATGCCATATATCTTCGAATTTTTTTAGGACATGCAGGTTTCGTCACAATGTTTTGTATCGAAATAGCGAAAATACATTAAAAAATGAAGGTGAAACCGTACGAAAAACTAGTCCATAAAATAACGAAGGTATGTAAATGTGAACAATGGCAGAGTTAAAACAAATAAACATATACCACAATGGTTTATAACAGTGTGGGCCCATGATTGCGCAAAATGTTGTGAAAGGAAATTATACTAAATTATTGTCTTGCACCGATCTATTGTGGAGTTTCTTGGCACAATATAAGCTGATGGTTCCGTTTGATATCAAACTTTTTTATTGCGAGCTATTGTATTGTAATATACAGGGTTATTGGTAAAACACTAACAAACTTGCAGGACTGGATTAATAATAGTAGCCTCCCCGACCGTTTCCGGTCACGGTGGCCAATCTCAGTGGAGTTTAGGCAGGTACGCAGGAGATATTATAGTGCACAAGTGTGTGCGTAAACACAGGTGCACTCTCTGTTCCTTTACTCTCATAGTCCGATGGGACGGCAATCCGACACGACCGGGGAGAGTTCAGGCGCAGGACCACAGATATAGATAGACCTAGATAACGCAAGTATCACGAACTGTATGAAAACCAAGCGTGCCATTTTTTGACTACCTACTATGACGTCAAAAGCTCGCGCTCTCGCTCACGCTTACCCAGCCAGCAGTACACAGGACTGAGCGCGAAAGTGGCGGCTTATGATTTTTTATCGTAAGCTGGTGCGATTTTTGGCACGCGAAGTAGTTGCTCTTGCGTTATCTAGGTGTATCTATATCTATGCGAAGGACCAACGGCTTTACGTGCTTTCCGAGGCACGGGTACCCACGCTTCAACTTCCAAACTTCGGACTGTTACTATGAAACTCCTAATGGAAAACCCAATAACACTTTGTCCGACTCGGGAATCGAACCCAGGACCCCACGCTCAGCAGTCGCGCTTGCAACCACGAGACAGACGGGGCAGTCGGGGAATGGATTACTAACATCATAAACAACAACTTTTGTTCTCTATGACTAAACATAACAAAACCAAAAACAAACTTTTACGATTTTGTTGTTTTATCGAACCCTCGCTCCCCTTCGCTAAATTTTGT
This sequence comes from Oligia latruncula, assembly GCA_948474745.1. NCBI lineage: Eukaryota > Metazoa > Arthropoda > Insecta > Lepidoptera > Noctuidae > Oligia > Oligia latruncula. The sequence continues at coordinate 14,740,634 of OX419702.1, read as the reverse complement.
ACTAGACACGGCAGTTTGTTTAGGTACCTAACTAGCGCTTTCTTTTGCTTCGCGTAGAGTTCGTAACAGAAAATCGAATATTTCAATTGGTTGAATTGAAATATTTTTATTCTTGTATGAGAGTCTGATGAATTAATACCGCATTTACACAATCGTGCTCGCTATTCGCCTCGTGGCTTGACGAACGATTCGACGAACCATGGGCCTTCGCGAACTACTGTTCACACATTCGCGGGGTGAAGTATTTTCACAACGCGAGCACACGAATCGCGAGGCGAGCCACGAGGCGAATAGCGAGCCCACTGTTTACACATGCGGGTTCGTGATTCGGCTCGTGGTTCGCCTCGCGGTTCGCGCGATTGTGTAAATGCGGCATAATAGGTCATAGAACAAAAATTGTTGTTTATGATGTTAGTATTATAGTACTGGGGGCCTAGAAGCCACTTTGGAGAATCATAAAAGGATAACATTATGAATTATAATATGGCGCAGACAGTCCGTGTTTTTCTTTTTTTCGCTGCACTACGTAGGTGTATAATCAAAGACATTGGGATTGAATTGATTGGTATTTTAGCACAGACAAAAAAAAATAACTGAAAAATGCTTCACCAATGGGATACGATTAACATAACAGATAACTGTCCATTATGTTATCCTTTTATGATTCTGCCAAAGAGGCCTCTTTAGGCCCCCAGAGAGGTTGTTAATGTTTTACCAATAACCCTGTATAAAATAGTACTACCTAACTATACATACAGGATTATTTAAATTGGCTAGCTAAACTCCGCAGACATGATGGGTATCGATATTTAAAAACGATAAAATAAAAAAACATTGGCACACAGTACCGACAGAAGTTAAAACTTGAACAATTACGTGTCTATTCTTTTTAATTGTCTTATAAATAAAACACGCGCGGTGTCGGTTACGGTAACAGTGTCGCGAGTTAAATGTTTTTTTTCCATCTCATTAAATGCCCAACGCGCCTAAAGAATTTTTCACTTCAATAAAAAGATTTTGATGTTTTTTTTTGGGAGGTCAACGACCGCTGTGAGTGTTGTTACTTGATCCATGACATATCGAGACACCTCCGTGCCTCGGAAAGCACGTTGAGCCGTTGGTCCCGGCTGTCATTCGTAGATCGCGAAAAAAAAAATCAGCTGTCTACATTTTGACGAGTAATACGAACATAAATGTAGGGAACAGCTGATTTTTTTTCGCGATTTCAGGTTTGATCACATAGTAAAAGTTGATCATAATGATGAATACAATGACCTCTTAAGAGGTTGTTAATGTTTTACCAATAACCCTGTAGATTAGGATGACGCCAGTTCCTGTATACTTTGCAACTCGCAATTAACATTTTGATCGATGGGATAAGTAGAGATTTCAACCTATAGGTATGAATATTGTCCATTAAAAGTCGCCGATACATGTCAGATTACAGGGTCAGTAGGTACTATGTAGGTAATAGTAATGCATACCAGGAACCATAACATTTACAGATAATTGATTGTACTTATGTTTCATGAGAATGTTAATGTACTTGAGGAACTTTATAACCGCCAATCACAGCGTGAACCTACAAAAGAGTACCTATGACGAAAAAAATCAGCTGTTCCCTACATTTATGTCCGTCTAACTCGTCAAAATGTAGAGAACAGCTGTTTTTTTTTCACGATTTCAGGTTTGGTCCCATAGTAAAAGTTGTTCATAATGATGAGTAAAATCACGTGTTTAAGTATCGGTCACTAATTACCAGTCACCCAATATAATATTTTTTTTTCTATAATTTTTTTTTTTCGATTCCAATTTTTAGAGCGCATAATTATTAAAAACCGACGATCTTGTTTTTTTCTTCTTTCAACATCAATAGTAATAATTTTATTATGACGGCTTTATTAAGGATTTTGTTTATAAAAACCTGACCTTTAATGAGAAAAATATAGAAATGACATAAAACATACATAAAATGTGAATCGTCTAATTAGGTAGGTACAACTTACAGTCAACCGGTTTTTTTAATTAAACGTACAAAAATATGTGTACCAATACTATTGATAAGCAAAAGGTGATCAATCAATCGGCAGACAATTAAAAACAAGAAATATTTGCTTATTATAGGCGACAAATAAAATCTAAAACGTAATAATACTTTCGAACAAGAACAAAAAAACAAAACAATTATTATTACCAGTAGCATTTCAAAATTAAAAAGTTAAACATGAATAAAACAATATTGCATTCTTAATTTTTTCTCCAATATTTCTTGAAATGACAAGGTTTTAATTTCACAAGTTGATATTCCGCATTTTTAAATAAAGAATTCCAGCTTTTACAACTTAAATGTCAACTTAAAAAAAAGAAATCGGATGACTAAGGGCAGGAGAATTCGTTATTTAAAATTTTCGGAACGTGTTCCTGCTTTAAATAATTTGTATGTTATGATATTATATTACGGAATTTCGAGCTACGCCCTATTCTAAAATAAAAACAAGAATTTGTTCGAGAGCTCGTATTGGAATTGGGCATTCAAAAATGGCGGCCATTAAAAAAGAAGTTTATTATAAAAAGTAGCTCATTTTGCTTTAAATACGCAGGTGCATACTCATTGTTAATGTTTTCATTATGTGGCTGCTGAATGAATAACAAACATTGTAATATAAATAGTTTAACTTTATAAATCGTATTGTTATTCGACGGAAATAATTATTAACGGTCCAATCTAAAACATCGTTGTATAAGGGCCGATACATACTGCAAGGGAAAATTCCATTTAGAAACTAGCAATAACAACTCCAATGAATCAATATTTAATACCGACATACCGACTTTGTTAAAAAAAAAATCAAAACACCTTGAAAAAAAACTTAACGACAGGTTACATCACTTTTAATAGACGGAAATAGAAATAATGACGATTTGGGTCAAAATCTCAGAATATTTTTTTATAAAAAAAATAAATTAATTAAATACTACATCATCATCATCATCATCTGCCTAGGTTTTTCCCATAAATTAAATACTACATTAATTATAATATCTAGAGTATAATTTATCTATGTATTTTTATAGACAAAGTTAGTGGCCATAATTTATCTGCAATCTATTTTGAAAATGACATCATTGTATTAATTAATTATGAACACGGACATACATAAAGAAGGATAAAATAATGTTATTTTATTTTACTTGTTAGATGGATTACCATCTAAAATAATTATATTATTTTTAAACGTGAATATTTCCTTTGCAACGAGCCAAAAAGGTAAAATAACAATAAAAATAAATCAAATCTGATTAGAAATACATATTTTTAAATACGGAATTTTTAATAACTTTTAAAAACACTCATGAATATTTATGACCATAAGCTTCAGAAACGATTCTATAATAAATAATAATATATTTTGTTATTGTTATAATTTAGGGTTCCACTCACAAGCGAACGTTTTATGTTAATTAGGTTCAATTCCCTAAGAAGATTAAAAAAAGTAGCTCAAAAACAACAGAAACAGAATGCATGATTGAATTCGAAGACATGTGACATCTACAAACCTGCACTGGGCCCATATGGTGGATTATGGCCCACTCCCTCTTACCAAGAGTAGGCCGGTGTCCCAGCAGTGGGAACATTATAGGCTGATTATGCTATATGCTGTATATGCATGATCTGCGCACAAGCTATTGAAAAGTATATTTGTTCGAAACGAAAACGTGTTATAGAGGTATGAGGAACAGGGTGTAAAGTTCACTCATTCTCTATAGAAAAGGGAGGATCCTCCGACCAGACGGGTGTTGTGTCTGGCAGGCAACTGCCCGATGATTCATGACGGGCCGTTGTAACTATGCTAGTTGCGCGGTAAACTCTGCTTGCGCGATGCAGGATTTTGCGTGAACTCAGTATGACGCGTTGTTCGCATGTCGCGTTGTAGATACCGCTACAGTGTTTTAAAGATCCTTCCTCACCAGGAAGGATCTTTAAAACACGATTCCATTTGGCTTTCCGTTCTAAGCAGGGCAATTACTAGTGTCTGTGATTTTTTGCTTTATGAAAGCTTTCACCTTTCGTCAGGTTTTCATTATACAGTGGCTGAGTAAAATCATTATTTCTATAGATACGGATGCAGTACGCGATCATCAGCCTCTCGTAACTATTTCCAACTCAACAGCCTTTTTTTTTCCCCATCAACAGCCTTCAATGGACATGGAATACGCCCACCATAGGCCATAACACGCGGTAACTAATTAGCACATCACGCACAAAGGGTTTTAAACTTTGTTTAAATAATAATCCGTGCCAGTACTTCTAACAAAACTATAAAAACTTTATTTCAAGAAACGAATTTTAACTTTAATAAAATTTCGAGATAAAAAAAACCTTTTTTTACAAAACCTGCGTCTGTTTATAAAGCGCAAAAAAAAAATGAACCCATATACTGAGATTCTGAGAATCTTGTTTTAGCTTCTTATTTTTTAAGTGAAGGGAAATATAAATCACGATTTTTTATTACGACGTCGGCCTCACGTCAGACATTTGGTCGTGACATTCAATATTAATTTAAAATATAAAAAACAAAATAATAAGACCTACATCATTAGAATTAAAAACCAAATTAGTGTTTATTTTAAAAATAAAATTTTAAGTTGCTTTGTGGTTTGTGGTATTGCGCTACGCTTTGTTAATTTTGACTCGTAATAAAATGGAAAAAATGTGGTAATTTTTTTTTTTATTAAAATATCCTTTTTCGACTTTAATGGTAAGACGAAGGTCGGACATGACATTTTATGATTAGGTACATTCATAATATTAATATAAATATTAAAAACGAATTTTAAAATAATCTGAATAAATAATATTGGCGCCGATTGTGTTGTTCACAAACTAAACTAAATTTAAGTTCTGGCATCTTTTTCTTTCTATTTCGTTAAGAAAAGGACAGAAGATAAATAATATTAGTTTAGTCCTGTCAAATTAGTCGGCGCCTGACGTAAATTGTCGTATTTTTAATAGCCAATTTTTTAATCTCGTCTAAAGGTGTCTATGGAGTATCTTAATTAGACAGAACTAAACTAATATTTATCTTCTGTCCTTTTCTTAATGAAATAGAAAGAAAAAGATGCATGAACTTAAATTTAGTTTAGTTTGTGAACATACAGAATCGGCGCCATTGTTTATTTTATCCCCACAAATTACATTCTTATACACTAGTATAACATTATATTAACGTTAAAGGTGTAGGGGTGGGCGTTGCGACGACGAACCGTTTACAAAGACTGTTTTGCATTCTGCAACGATGCAACCGTTTTACGCCCTGGGTTCAAACTCATGTACCGAGCGGTCCACACTGCAGAAGACCACAAAACTTGGAGACGCGTTGTATGTGGTCGTGATCCTCAGCATTGAGGGAACGAGGAAGACGAATTCCTAACAACAGGGTTCTTGAGGCTGGGGAGTTTCTTGCGCCACTTCTTTCCACTTTCCAACGAAAGCACTAGGAAGTGGTGAAGGGCGGGCGTTTTGGGGGACTGTCTTACGTAATTTTGGCGTTCGAAAAGTGGTGATTCTCATCCTAATTTGAATAAATGACTTTTGATTTAACAATTTTTATGAAAATTTTAGTCATTCCTCGGACACTACCTAAAACATTTAAGAAAGTAGAGCCTTAAAAATAAACTTACCAGGCGAAGTGACCTTATGGCGCTCATCAGTCTTATTGTCATCTTGGAAGCGTACAGTCATGGGCTTCTTCTTGGCCCTAAGCCTTTCATCATCCGGAGACAGGATGGAAGTCCGCTTCTTTGGACGCTCCTCTTCCACAATGTTCAGCTTTACATCCATTGTTGTTGATGATGCAGCCACTGTTGAGAGATTGAAGGTTTAATATACCCTGTAGGTCTGTGTAGGATTCGGAAAATCTGTGATTCTAAATTGTGATAAAGACTGGTTCTTAGTAGCCCTAGACAGAAAAGTGGAAAGAGAGGGAAGCCGTTTCCCAGCTGTGGGAAAATACTGTTACCGTTAGCCTGTATCATCCCAATGCTGAGCAAAGGGCTCTCCCCATGTGGAGGGAATATACAGGCTTGTAATAATAATAATGATTGTGTCCATACCGCCAAAGTAAGGCCTAATCCCAAGCAGTGAGTACTTAGCAGAGTTATTCACAACCATTCGACAGGTCGAATCGAAAATGTAATTTTCAATTACTAATTTGTCTTGCCCCGGACAGCACAGAACTGTCGCAAGATGGCTGTCTATTAGATTTAGGGCTGATTTTCCCAACGCCAGATAATTTTATCCGAGGAATAATTTTGAATTTTTGACAGTTCTTCCATACAAAATCTGTCAGACGTCAATTTTATTCCACGAATAAAAATTATCTGTCCATTGAAAAATCAGCCCACTGACAGTTTTTTTTTTTTCGGGTTTTTGACACTGACCTCTATTCAACAGAACTTGTATAATACAGGTCAGTGGTTTTTAATTTATGAACAGCCTTTAGAGGAGTTTTTAATCTATACATAATAGATATAAAACTAATACAGACATGTGAAGAGCACGTGGTAATTTTCGACAAAGAAATCTACGACACAACAGACACGGTGGCTGAAACGGCAGCAGACGGATTGGCATCTACACTAATCGGTCTCAGGTTCCACCCTCGGATCAAATATTTGTTGCCGGTAGGGTATCAAACTACAGATAAACAACACGATAAAATACAGCGGGGTAATTGCGTAAAACAGTACCTATCAGTAGCAATAGATTTCATTTTGACAGTTATACAACACTAGCTACGCCCCGCGGTTTCACCAGCATAAGTTTCGGTCCCGTGGGAATATCGGGATAAAAAGTTTCCTGTGTTATTCCAGGGTATTAGCATGCATTGGTTTGACATTGAGGTAACATAAAATAGCGACCGCGAGGTATCGCAGTGAGGCATCTTCGGCATGTAATTACTCTTATTACAGAATAAGAGTGGCACGACGTTCATGAATATGTACTCACTTATATCTTTACTGGTTTACCTCTACCTATTTGATATAGTTAGCTCTTAGCTCTGAGGGGAAATTCTCGTAATTTTAAGAAAGTTCAGTCTGATCTCAGTCTCAATCTGTCAAACATACCTCTTAATTTCCCCTCATTTTTCACATAAATTGCCTGAGATGAGATTGCGACTTGATTTTGAACGTTTTTAATTACGGGAATCAGTGCTGGATTAACCCATAAGCAAATTAAGCAATTGCTTAGGGCATCACGACTCGGGGGGCACCATAAGGCAGAAACAGCACCGAAACAGTATTTGCTAGCACATGAATGGCAAGGCTGTTTATCTGCAAGATATTACAAGACCCAAAAGTCACTCTAGAGATGTGCGCCAATCTTTACAAATCGCTCGTCGATGTTTTGGAAAAATACAAGACGACTAGTGGATAGGAGGGCCTACAGGCGTGGATTGCTTAGGGCATCAAGTAGTCTTAATCCGGGACTGACGGGAATTGGCCTTCTGACCCGACTAGTGCAAACGGGCAATAAAGAATGACATTTCCAATTCCAACTCACCCTGATCGTGTTCCGTCTGTATACTAGCAACGACTCTCTCCCCGACCATCCCGCGAGACGCGTGCATGGCCTCCTCCATCTCCCTCGCAGCAGCCGCCAAGATATTGTTGACAGCGGTATGCGTGGTCGGCGCGTCCTCTCGGCGACGTCGCCGAATCTCTTCCGCGCGCATCATGGATTGCTGGTACATGTGTATCTAGGAATTATTTGTGATGTAAGGTAATGGTCTGGATGATGGTTAGTTAAGCTTTGGTAGGGTTATGTAAGCGTTAGATAGGGGTGGCTGTGGAAGGTTCTTTTGAGGAGGTGGTCCCGGTTGTTGCCAATGATGGTGTTTGATGTGGGTTGTAGGGTTTTTAAATTCTTAAACTATTATCTGTTGTTGGTTTTTTTAACTCTTTCATTTTGGCAGTAAACATTGAATTTGGCAATATACTATTGTATACATATTATAAACAAATTGGTATAAAATGTAGGTATATGTTTTTTCTTCACATTGCCTCTTCGTAACATATATAGATATACAATATATATTTGAATTAGCTCATAATTTAACTCATAAATTATACCAAAACAAGTTGTGATTTTCTTCAAACTATATTTCACTAATTATCTCATCAATCTGAATGGACACCTAAATAATTGATTAAAAAAAAAACGATCAAAATTATTCAATCAAATTGATTACGAATAACGTATAATTTATTACCACGATTATTATAAAACTAACTGTGCTCGCGAGTTTGTAGGAAAGCAATATATGTTTGGATTACATGGGTTTTAAATTTTTGCAGGGACCCTAATTATTTTTCTTTAATAGAAGTTGCCTAAGTTACTCCTTATAACATCAGCTATCTGTCCGTGTAACTCCCGTCAAAATCGGTCCAGCCGTTTTGGAGATTAACCGGAACAAACAAACAGACAAAAAAAAAATACAAGTATATACTTTCACATGCATTTAAGTAAAAAGCTGTTATTTTGACATACAAACAGACGACAACAATAACAATTATATTTATTTGTATATACCGAGATTCAAGAATGAATCAATTCTGTTATGTAACTAAGAAACTGAAACAGGAAATGCTTTCATTACTTTTTCTAATGAACCATAACAGATAAATAATTACCTATGTGACTTGTACATTGTTCTAGGAAAAATGGAAATACACACAATGTATTAGCCGCCTTATCATACCCGCATGCAATAAAAATTAAAAAAAAACTAGACGGGGCCGGGGAGGAAAGGTTACTGCCCTTGGTTCACCGCCAGACAGAAGGTAGGAAGAAAAACGTCGCCCGTACTGAGGTGGTAACAAAATGTCGATCGTCTCGTCTACCAGAGGAGCAATTCTCGTAATTTTAAGAACCTTTACAGTCTGATTTCAATCTGTCAAAAATACCACTAATTTCAGTTTACCCAAACCAATGTACGCTCAAATCTAGAGTCATAAGGGTATGTACAGACAGCATGTGGTTAAAGCTGTATGGCCTTCCGAGCTCGAACTGCCCGGATCCCGGAAGTCCCTAACCCGGAAGTTGTATGTGGACAGACCCCTCAGTTTTTGTAGGTTTCAAGCACCACAACCGATTCGGCATCATACATGTGATTTTTATACGCATATTAAATAATTAATTTTCGTATTCAAAATAAAATGTAATAACTATAACAATAATGGCAAAATATGATAATGAGTATTTTTCAACACACGTAATAATTCTACGAAAATTCCACCGCATTTTATAGTTATAAAGATATGGCGTTTAAAATAGACTTTATCGCGAAATTATTATAAATTTTTACTTCCATAGCCCAAAGTTATCTGAAAACAATATATTTATCTTCAATTTTAATATTATTAAGTAAATGGAGATAATATAATGATTTATGTAAATAGCCTACAATCACATTTTTTTTTGCACACATTTTAATGACTTTAATATTTCGGACACGTGAAAATAGTTGTAGGTATGGTCATCGAACGAGATAAGTAACCAGTCGTCGTCGGATATGGTTGAAGTTTAGTAAGAAACTGATGAATGTTTTCGAATGTTTATTTTATTTATTGCTTGGGTCGCCAACAGAGGCTACACCACTACATGCACGGAGATTACAGGACCTAAACGCAAAAAACGCAAGTTTTAGAAACAATAAAAGTATACGATCGACTACAGTACACAAAATCAGAAAAATATATAATATTCTTCAGGATATATGCTAGGTTGATAGTGTGTTAAAAACATAATATAACTAATTTGATACGATAGAAAAAAATCATGAAGATACCTGTAAAAACTTTCTTTTTACAATAAAAACCATACTAATATACATACAATCATTCTGATTTTTTGTCAGATTATTCTACAAGCAATATACTAAAACACTAGTGTTTTAATTTTTTAGTCCAAACAATAGATTTTTTGTAACTAAATAATTGCTTCATATTTTGCAATAAATTACCAGTGTTGTGTCATTGCGCTTCTCTTTCTTTTCTATGCAGTCAGACAGTGACCGCGCTTTAGGTCATGTAAGCCCCTTAACATAAACGGGGACAAACACAAGTGTGCGCTTCCAATTATAAGAGACCACCCACATCATTTACTTATTATATTATCTAGGTAGGTACAACAAGTTTGGCAAGGACGTAAATATTAAAATAAATAAAATACACGAAAATTATAATAAAAAATGATACCGGACCCGGTCACCGATCGTGAGGCACTGGAATACCGTTCACGGATCTGGAGGAGCCCTTTTTAATATTAAATATCGTAGTTGTAAATAAAACTAATGAATAAATCATTTAAAATTTTGCTAAAGTATTTATTTTTATACTTAAATGAACTGTTTGTTTTCTATTGATTAAATTAAATTTTATTTGAAAACGTCCATATTATGTTTCTTACTAAACTTCAACTATATCCGGCGTCCCTGGTCGCTTCTCTCTTTTGGTGACTGTACCTACTAATTTCTGCATAACCATCAGATTTTCTGAAACTAGCCAATTTATTTTGGCCTTGAAAATACAATTTATGTTAATTGTTGACTGGATAAACTAAATTATTAATTAAAATTAAACATTACTGGCCACTTCAATTACACTTAAATAAAATAAAGTAAAAAAAAAAAAACTGCCTGGTTTTCCAAATTCCGTTTGCGTTGTATATTTTAAATGAAGAGTGTGAAATGGTATAAAGTACAGTAACTGTTTATGAATGTACCTCACTGTTATGTACAGTCACCGACAATGACGGCGCGGCTAAATAATAAATGACTAAGATTTCTAGTTATTATTACAATTGCATGTTAATTTAATCATTTAAATTGTGTTTCGTACACGTGTAAGAACGGATTACAACGTAATGTACAACGGATTTTTAATTGGTATATTACACTAGAAAATAATAAATGGGCATGTTAGTACGTATTTTCGTTTGTAATTATCTCGAGAACAAGTAGGTGGTTTGATGTGTATGTCACTAGTAGAAAGTTCTTTATATGTTTTGTTATAAGGAGTAACTTAAACTTTTTACTTTTGCTTTACAAGAATAATTAGGGTTCTGCGCAAAAAAAAGAAAGCCCATGAAATTTCCGACATGCACGCGGGGAAAGCCACAGGCAGAAGCTAGTCTGTAATCCATAAATATTAAAAATGTGAAACCGCTGAACCCATTTAGATGAAATTTGGTATAGCTAGATATTTTGAGTCCCGGGAAAAGACATAGAATAGTTTTTATCCCGATATTCCCACGGGATTGACACTTATGCGGGTGAAACTGCGGGGCACTACCAGTAAATTATAAATACCCAGATTTTACATTTTTTTTTTTGTCATAACTACGTCAAACATCTATAAAAAAAAGTACTACGCAAATAAAGCTCACCAATATTTGTATGAACAATATTTACTCTTTTTGATTCGAAATTTAAATAACTATTGACAGTATTAGAATTCAAGGCTACCTTTTTAAGAAAAATAATAATCTTCAAACCAAAATGGGCAAAGGAAATACCCGAAAAGCCAGCACTTAAGCAAATAAAAAAAGTTGAATTACCATGACTCAACGAGTTAACTCTAAATTACGTCATAATATTTATTTAATGATAATTTATCTGATTAACATGTACATACTTGTAACAAGTACAAGCCAACTCGGTGTTGTTTTTTTTTTTTAATTTGCCTGTTTTATTCCAGCACTGGGCAATGAATAATATAATTAAATTAATATAATAGAATTTAAAATATTACTGGTGGTATGTAAAATTAAATAAGAATATGTAGCATCACAAATCATCATTCTAGTAGCTTCCATAATTTTACCTAAAAATATTAATCATGGTGAGTTCAATTATGGCAATTACTTTTAATTGATCTTAAGTGGTTTGCGGAACCTCCTTAAAATTAAAAATGTATCACCATGGGTTTATTTAAAATCTACTTTTGTTCAGCTGAATTTTACAAATGTGTGGTGCAATAAACTCCCCAGCAAAACATATGCTGGGGAGTTTATTGCGCCAGTTCTTCCCAGTTAAAGCTCCAGGAAGTAGTACAGGGCAGGCATTTTGGGGGACTGTCTTAAAATGTATTTTTGTCATTCAAAAAGTGCTGATTTTCAACCTAATCTGAGTAAATTACTTTTTTCTTACTTGAAAAGGTAATAAATTCTTGACAAGGAATAGCACATAGGGTTATAGAAAATTATTCTATCCTACATTAATTAAAATATTTTTTTTTATCTTAAAACCGTTAACCAGCATCAGAACCGTAAAACTATGAACAATATTTTTTTATTTGACCAATTACCACCTAAAAGAATTAACAACATCATGAGAAAATTTCTCATTTAAATACTTGAATCACTTTTATTTTGAATGGTTTAAAGGCACATTTTATTTAGAAGAGTTTATTATACAAGGAAGTCAGTTGTTTTTTTTTTGTATTTTTTTTTTTCACTTTTTCGTTGTACCCTGCAAAAATTCATTTAACACTACCTGCTATGTGAATATCAGTGACAGGAAGTTATTAAAGCATATATGAAAAAAATCGTATTATTGAAGCTAACTCAAAAACTACCCAAGCAAAGTTAATCAAATTCATATGGGACCACCCCTGAGACATACGTATCCATCAAAAAAAGAATTTTGCAAATCCGTCTATACATGATGGAGTTATGCCCAAACATACATTAAAAAAATATAGACATCCGAATTGAGAACATACTCCTTTTTTGAAGTTGGTTAAAAAAAATCTTGTCTATGGCTATAATTTTGATAAAGGCTAGGTACCGGGCAAATATATGCAAATTAGTAATGTTTCTTACTATGTGAAGAAACTACAAACAGACAATGCCTAGGAGCTAGACTTAGGTCCTTAATAATGTTATACTTTTATAGCTTTTTATCTGCATATTCCTAGCTAGACCAGTATTATCTAATTGTTAATTTGATAACCAGTCATAAAATTGACACTACAAAGTTTTCTTTTAAATTAAATTACCTTCATTTGAATAGGAACAACATAAATGAAGAGTTCATTATAAAGTGTAATGATTTCATATTTCTTTTTACAATTTTTTTTTGCTTCTCCCCGGGACAATGAGACTTCATGTCTTCCCAGAATCAATGTTTATTGCCCCATGTAAAGAATAATGATCTTATAAACGAAACCAACCACCAAACAGAATCCTTAACCATCGGAACAAATGTTAGCTTAGCTTTGATGAATAATAATGTTATAATAGGCAAAGGAAACTCACCTGTTTCAGCCTCTCCACATCAGTCCTAGCTTGTGAGTATGTGGGCTGTGCAGACACGGAAGTGGCAGGATACGATGGATACTCCAAGTTTACGTTCAACATCTGTGCAGCATTATCTCTAGCCTCATACGCAAGCCCCCGGATCTCTAGCTCTGACGCAGTATGCATCAGAGACTGCAGGTCCAGCTCTTGGACATCCACCGAGCCCTTGTACATAAACTCTACAAGGAGGTTGATCTCCGAGAAGGGGATCCCCTTCAGAATCACTATTGGATGTTGACATGGGTTGTCCCTAGCAAAAAAACAAACATTTTTATCATAATCTACATGTCCTCTCATTTAAATATATACACTATCTCATTATTTATTAACCAGACATATTTTTTTTTCTGTTATCACAAGATAATAAAAGCAATTATTGTATAAATTCGACTCCTATGACATTTATGTAACATTTCATGTACATATATTAATTAAATAGAATTATATTTAAAATTGCTCAATAAAACCCAGGCTGAATGCAAAATATACTTTGCTCATGTCTGTATACATTACATAGTATTAAAAATAACTTCACTAGAAAAAATAATGATGTCATAATGACCAAATGGAACAGATTTAAAACTGATGTGTAATAAATACACAATTTTGTAAATGGAAATCTAGTACGAATGCGTTAGACAATGTAAAATGCGAGCACTTACTTGAATATCTGTTCGAAATACGGACTGCATGCTGAGAGCACGAGCTTGTGCGCCTTCAGGGTGCCGTCGCGGCAGGAGAGCGTCACGTCCGCGAGCGCCGACGACGAGTAGATGGTCGTGAACAGCTGGCTCAGGTTCTGCAGGTGGTTGTTCCACTTCAAGTGGAACGTCTTATCGCTCACCAGCCCCTGCATCTGCACCACCACATACACTTTTCAATCACAAATCACACTTCTTCACGACTGATGGTTAATCGACAGAAAACCGACTCTGCTGCGACCGCTACATAAAATTATAATTATTACAACTTATTTTTAGAACGATGCCCGTAAAAAACACTATACGTACGCGGTATGACAGTGTAATATACCGTAGGTACGCGCCGCCGACGGAATTTAGAGCTATAAAATTTTATTTATATTATATTCGGCAAAACGGAATTTCGTCAAAAATCATGCCAGTGAGAATTTCTTACCTCGCAAATCTCTTTACCGACTTCTCGATTTTTCACAAATAACACCGAAACATTTCACAAAATTAATACAATAATTATGTTACACAGAAAGCCGTGTCGTAAAAAACAGAGTGGGGCACGCCGTGGCCCCCTCCTTGCCCCGGCCCCCTCGCACACAATCAATATACGGAATATGAGAGCGCGGCGCGCCCCCTCGCCCCCCGCATGCTTTATTATACCGTAATTAATATACAACTTTATAAATTGTATTATAGGCAAGCGGCATATCTTCTGTGTAGGAATGTGTATAATTTTATAGATACTCTTTAATATTAATTACATAGGTGTTCATACACAGATAAAACGCTAAAATAACAATACACGAAGAAATCGGAAATACACTAGCACGTACCGTGGTGTTTTATTGACATAAACATTGAAGCAAAAATGTATCTGGTTGACTTTTTATTTGTTTTCGGCTCTAGTTAAACAAAAGAAACTTTAAATGACTGCGTTTCAAGTTTTTTTTTAGTTTTTAACCCAATTTTGTGCCCCTTCCTTTAAATAAATTAGACAGAGTAGGTAGGTAGTACATTGTTAGTTAGTAGAGGTGAGAATGTGTGCGTGAGTACTTCAATCTCTTTCACATCGGCATACAGTAGTGTGTAGTTGTACACAGGTACACTGCATATCTACACATACACACAACAACCACTACATGCGCAAACGGGAGAATAGAGGCTGACGGATTCGTATAGTTTTGTTTTGTTTTTATTAAAGATTCCATCCTTCCGTCTACACGTTGGAATGAGTAGGTAATGTATTTATCATTTTGTATGGCATTAAGATGCGCCAGTAATAAAATGAGAAGAACAGCATAATATTATTTACTGTTGGCTTGTGGCTTGCACGAATATTGAAACATTTGTGTATTTGACAACCTACCTATCTATTCTATATCACACTACGGTTGTTGTACCTACCTTTAGTACTTTCTATGTAGGTATACAAAGTAGGTAGATGAGAGTGTGGGCGAGGTTTAATAAATTATTAATGAACAATATAGGTGTATTGTGTACCTTGTTGGGAGAGAGCGAGCGGTAAGGTAAAGTTATGGTATGAATATAGGAAAACATGAATGTGTGCTGTTTTTTGAGCCGGTGTAGTTTTTCCAATCTTTTGCAGAATCGTAAATATAGTAAATTCTGCAAATAATTGCACGAAAAATTAAATGCTTAATTAATTACTTTAACTGATAATGCATGGGATGTTTATTTTACACGTAATAATCAAGAAAACCCAAATATAATACAAAGTATTTATTTACATGATAATAATGTAAATACTATATCTAAATGGTTTATCGAGGGCCTCAGGACCCTCACACTTGAATAATTAGGGTACTCTATACCTACCCTGTGTAGTGCCCTATACACAAAAAAGAAAAAACTGGGAAGTTTTTAATAAACTAATTAGCGGTGATAGTTAAAAATAACAAAAGCATAGCTTCGTTTAAATTTCGATTTTTAGTTATCCTAACGAGAATATCTTCGAAAAACAGTTTTTTTTTTTTTTTTCTTAATAATCAAGAAACAGATGTATTCACAGAACACTATTACTCATAGGATGTATTACAGCCACCCCAGATTATGGAACTATTTTCTAATCTGGCTGTGTGCTTCTAGATGACAAAGTGTTAATAAATTTCCAATTTCATTATTCATTTACACATAAAATAAGTCGTATATAGAAATGGGAGACCTCTATAGTTTTTGGTTTAGTCGAACTGCTATCTAATGGGGCAGCACCATGTCCATGGGCAGCACTACGTTCTGTGACACAACCATAGATATAGTTCTATATCTATGGACACAACACTCCACAGCACTATGCGTGTACGTCAAGTTTGACTCCTGTGTGCTGTCATTTGAGGTGTCACGGCTTATGTCAATTTTTCCCAATCACATTTTGTTGCCGGAATACGAATCGCTCGACGCTCGCTCATATCTTTGTCGGTATTTGTTGGTGTCGGCGACTCTGCATTACTCTGCAATTAATTGAACATTGAATCTGTAAACCACTCCAGCTGCGGCCACGTATTAACTAGATCCCTATAAACAGAACAAGGACTAGTTGAATTCGCAGTTTCTCGTGATCTATTACTAAACGGGAAAAGAATTTGTGCGCTGAAAATGGAAAAAACACCGTCTTTGGTTATTTCAAGCCCCAATATTAAATATACTGATGATTATATTTATTCGGACTACGAATATGAAGAGACTCTGGTGACTAGAAACGGCGACGAAGTGACGGTAAGCAAGTTTTTGTTGATACGCAAGTAAATGCGTTTCGCGGCATTTGCTTTCAACGCCGTATTGATTTGTTAGGCATGTACCAGAAGGAACAGGTTGCTTGTATAGAGATACACCTTTACAGTGAACTAGAACACTTCTTAAACAGTTTGAGTTGATCTAATAAGAATTTAATTCATAAATATCCTGGTTGAGTGACATCTAAATCTATTTTAAAATCTGATAGCAGCACGGAGCGGAGGCAATTTTGAACTATCGTGTCTTATCATGATTTTTTAATCCATAGGGCTACAAAACAAATCCAATTATGACCATGAAAATGGTCTTGACAATAAAATTATAAAGTCTGATGTATTGTAGCAACTCAAGAAACCCACAGATCAAGAGATGAAGCTAAACACATTCTTAGTGTAATTAGCTCTTTTTTTCATTTAATATTTTTTTCATATTTGTGAGGCAATTATTTTGCCTTATAAAATATATTTTTTTTATTCAACAATACCATCTATTGGACACTAACACAACATTTACAATCAACAGCTAATACTTAAAAACATAAACTAAAGCATTGATCATAAACATTCTAAATCTCTAGAGTTCTAGACCCTTAAACCATTCTGAAGATCATCCTAAAACCAAACTCTCCAGAAGATCCATTATTTGAATTACATACTTCTTTTCAAATAGAAACTCATGATCATCTGCCTAGCCTTTTCCCAACTATGCTGGGCTAGGCAGGTTTAAAAACAAAAAAACTTGTGATATTTTAACTCAAAGTCCTGACTGATAATATCAACGCACATCCTAAACCGTTGGTTCTAGAGATGTGAAATTAGGATGCTGTGTTTTTTTGTGAAGAGTAGGTATACACTAAGAAAGGGTTTTTCGAAATTCCACCCCTAAGAGGGTGAATGCTCTCAAGCTCCACTAATACGACACAATTGATTTTCTACTGTATTGTGTTGTGGCCAAGTGGTATCGGCCGCGACTTACGAGTTGTAGGTCGTAGGTTCGAACCCAGTCAGGCGCTTTACTTTGTGTAAATTATTTCATCACCACTGCTCTCAAAACGGTGAAGGAAAACATCGTGAGGAAACCGGCATGTCCTAGAACCAAAAATTCGAAGACATGTGACATCTGCCAATCCGCACTGGGCCCGCGCGGTGGATTACGGCCCACTCCCTCTCACCGAGAGGAGGCCTGTGTCCCAGCAGTGGGAACATTATAGGCTGATTATGATGATGATTCATAAACAAACAGCAAAACTGTAGGTAGTTTGATCACATAAATTCTCATAAACTTATGAATGATACTGCAATTGAATGCTTCATAAATCTTTAGGTCCTGTGATCTAACTATTATGAGTCCTTATCCATACTAATATTATTAATTTGAAAGTACCTCTGTCTGTCTGTATCCTTTTCACGCTTAAACCACTAAACAGATTTCGATAAAATTTGGCAGATAGATAGATTGCATCCTGGGGAAGGACATAAGATAGTTTTTATCCCGATATTCCCACGGGATCGACACTTATGCGGGTGAAACGGGGCGCTGCTAGTTGCTTATATTATGGTTGCTGGACACAATACCTGCAAAAGAGGTGTTAGATGTTTTGGCACAGGTTTTGGGACAAAATGTTTGCTTTGGTAAAATAAATTGTATACTATGTTTTTTACCTATATAATATGGTGGATACAATGTTATGAAACAAAAGTTGTTGACAGTCTTGCTTTACGCCATCCAACCGTCTGAGTTTGGGCCGCCTTCAACTTCTCCGGCTTTCCGGTTTACTATTGAGTAAACTTTTGGGTGCTCCGCTCTCGTCTATTCTTGCGCCATGTCCTGCCCATCTAAGACTTACTATTTTGATGGTTTTAATTAGGCTCGTATATATCGTAGAGCTCATGGTTGTACCGCGTTCGCCATTGGTCGTTTTCTAGCACTGTACCGCATATGCGCCTGAGGATTTTCCGTTCGAGTGCTAACAGAGAGTTCTCGTCTTTTCTGCTTAATACCCAGCATTCCGAGCTCCCTCACAAATCATAAAAGTAAACATGGTCAGACACTTCCTTACAGTTCCTGATAGTCCAGTTACGGCCGAACTCAATAATCCATTTGCAACTGATGGTAGCCAGTATAATCATAACTGCCAGTATTAATATATATAAATTACTAGCTTCCTTCCGCGGCTTTGCCCGCGAGGTATGTCGATAAAAACTATCCTACGTCCTTCCCCGGGATGCAATCTGTCTCTCTGCCAAATTTTATCGAAATCCGTTCAGTGGTTTAGGCGTGAAAAGGTAACATACAGACAGAGTTACTTTCGAATTTATAATATTAGAATGGATTGGGACGTTAAAACCAGAGATAGGTTTTTCCACCTCCACTAGGTATTCCAAAACTGGTGATAGATAGGTAATTGGGTTCGACTGTTACTCATACTTACTGACAGATAGTATTTCTAAAAGATTTATGAGATCAGTGGTGGCCCAGTGGTAACGGCCGCGACTTACGAGTTGTAGGTCGCAGGTTCGAACCCAGTCAGGCGCTTTACTTTGTGTAAATTATTTCATCACCACTGCTCTCAAAACGGTGAAGGAAAACATCGTGAGGAAACCGGCATGTCCTAGAACCAAAAATTCGAAGACATGTGGCATCTGCCAACTCGCACTGGGCCCGCGTGGTGGATTGCGGCCCGCACTCTCTCAGCGAGAGGAGGCCTGTGTCCCAGCAGTGGGAACATTATAGGCTGATTATGTATGTTATACAATTTCAGCGGCAAGACCTAATAACATTGATCTCTTGATGATCTCATCTTGTTTATTCTCTTAATTTAAACCTTGACAGACTATTAGTTTTGATTAGATTCTACGAATTTCTACGAATTCTCGAATTAATTATCTTCTTCATCTTTTTATACATTCTGGAACTTATTCTCTCAAAACTCAAACTCAAAGTAGGTAACTACTATTTCAATTATCCCATCGTATGAACGTGGATCCATGCGAGACACAATGGCTTTTTAATTGTTTCTGTAATTACGGCATTCAACCAGTTACACCAGAAAGAAAGAAAGAAAAAATATTTATTGCAGACACTTTTGAATTATCTAGTAGTCGGTCAGTCAGGAAGATGAAGCTTGTTGGCAGTTGCCCATTCCAAATGATTGCAAATAGGCTCACAAACCCTATCCAATAATCCATTCCTGCCTCCCAATTATTCATTCCTTTTCGAATACCATAAAACATTTCTAAATGCTCACATTTCCCCAGGCGCGGCCGATCCGCAAATCGCTGGGCATCCGCACTGACCGGCGCGTGGGCAGAGTCGGCGTGATGCTGGTGGGATGGGGCGGCAACAACGGCTCCACCTTCACAGCTGCCGTGCTGGCCAACCGACACCAGCTGTCTTGGAACACTAAGAATGGGAAGATGGATTCTAACTGGTAAGTTTACATTCAACCTAATCAAATCTTGCGAAAACTAAAATTTCAGGTCGACAAAATGCTTCTCCTTTTAGGGT
This sequence comes from Oligia latruncula, assembly GCA_948474745.1. Classification (NCBI taxonomy): domain Eukaryota; kingdom Metazoa; phylum Arthropoda; class Insecta; order Lepidoptera; family Noctuidae; genus Oligia; species Oligia latruncula. The sequence goes on along the minus strand of OX419702.1, from coordinate 14,720,318 downwards.
CTTGGCACTCTGTCGGGTCTGCCTGGACTCGTCGTATGGAATCTAGTAGGTACTAGGAACACCATTGGTTTTTAGTTGGTAGGAGACGACATCACTCAATAGAAAACCCGCCAGACATTTCTGTAGCAACTAGCTTACATAAACTCGTGAGGAATATTACCTTTAACAAACTACTGATTTCAATACTTACATATGCAAATATGCAACCTATAATGTTCCCGTTGCTGGGTCTGTGTGGTAATCTACCACGCGGTGCGGGTTTGTAGATGTCACATGTCTTTTGAATTTTTGGTTCTAGTACATGCCGGTTTCCATACGATGTTTTTCTTCACCGTTTTGGGAGCAGTGGCGATAAAATTATTTACACAAAGTAAAGCACCTGCCTGGGATCGAACCCACGACCTTCTACTCGTAATAAGTCGAGGCCGTTACCACTGGGCAACCACTGCTCTATTCAAATTCAATACATGGTTCCAAAAGTCTGAAACTTATATCAATTGTATCCTCTTCGACAAAGCCAGTCAAAGTTAAGTAATTATGTATAAAACTACTAGCAGCGCCCCGCGGTTTCACCCGCGTAAGTTTCGATCCCGTGGGAATATCGGTATAAAAACTATTTTATGTCCTTTCCCGGGACAATCTATCTCTATACCAAATTTCATCACGCATTTATAATAATAGTCTGGATAAGTTTACCGACCGTCTTACTTTTACGCTATTAAAACTAGTTGCTCGGACGTTCAACGCCACGTAATTAAAAGGGACGAAGCCGCATAACTTGTAATGTAATAGGATTTAGAACTTTCATTGGAAGGTTGGATCTCTAGTTTAAAATCTTTTTTTTTTTAAACATTGCCCCACACTTGTAGGTCATACAAATATTTGTTCCGTGCGGGAATCGAACCCGCGACACGCAGCGCTGCAGTCAATTGCTTAACCACTCCGCCAACCGTGCCGTGAAATGCGTGAAATCGCTTATCCTATTCCCTCCCTTGTCCATACGCAATCAGCCTATACGTTCCCATTGCTGGGACACAGGCCTCCTCTAAGTGAGAGAGAGTGGGCCGTAATCACCCCGCGGGCCCAGTGCGGGTTGGTAGATGTCGCATGTCTTCGTATTTCAGGTTCTAAGACATCTTTCACGATTCATGTTCGATTTTATCTCACGATGTTTTCCTTCTTCTTGTCCATAAATATTGTCAAAGACTTCGCCGTCGAATTAAGAGGCGACATTAACTTAGCATCCTAATTACGTAAGACACTTTCAATCACAAAACCAAAAGATTCCGAAGGAAATTGCTAATCCATTGCTTAATATGTGTGAAAAAATTCGTCTGCTGAACAACGTAAATAACGCAATGAACATCGTTGTATTGGCAAAATGGAAGGTAGTGCCATTGTACAGTTCGCGTCAAATAACTTTGCCGCTCTGAAGTAGGCAACAAATCACTGCGCAGTAGTTAATCCTATGAATAAAACAGCAGCGCGCATGCGCGGCTAGCGAAAAGCCTAGCTTCAGAGCGGTAAAGTTATTTGACGCGAACTGTGTGTTACAATTAGGCTTCTTCTTCTTCTTAGCGTGTCGATAGCAATCTAATTGGACTCGGCCCAGAATTCGGCTACGTTTGGCGCCTTCACCAGCGTCCATCAGTTCCTGTAACGTGCAGCTGACAGGGCACGCAGGACACGATATTAAGTGTCCCATCGTTTGTGGAACAGCACCACGTTTACACTCCAAGGCGGAGTCGTCTATGAATCTCTGCTGTCCCTCGATTTTGAGGGGGATGTATGGAAATTGCGGTTTTTCCGATTTGTATCTCTTAAGCCGACTACCTCTAATTTTTCCACCAGAAATGATGAGATTATCTGCAAGCCAGACCTTGCACTACTTTACGGCGTTGCAACTGGTCAGTTTACCTCTATCCCTAATCTTCTCTTACTTCACCAGAAAGACACAAGGCGCAAGGCCTTGATTTTAGAAGATCCGTCTAAAACCAACACTCGTACGGAAATAAATTGTCATAACGGTAGTATTGTGGTGGCCCAGTGGTATCGGCCGCGGCTTACGAGTTGTAGGTTCGAACCCAGACAGGCGCTTTACTTTGTGTAAATTATTTCATCACCACCAAAACGGTGAAGGAAAACATCGTGAGGAAACCGGCATGTCCTAGAACCAAAAATTCGAAGACATGTGACATCTACCAACCCGCACTGGGCCCGCGTGGTGGATTAAGGCCCACTCACAGAGAGGAGGCCTGTGTCCCAGCAGTGGGAACATTATAGGCTGATTATGATGATGAACGGTAGTATGAAGATTATCACGCAGCATAAAATACAGTAACATTAACTTACCTTACCCATTTACCGAAGTACTAGTAATAAAGATGAAAAGTAATACAAAACCCCAAAACTAACTTTCGGGGTCTTGACAACTCGGTACGGAATTAGATAGAATTAACGTTATTAGTATGATTATGTGAGGGGAGGGAGTTGAGGGGCCCGTGGCTAAATAATAACAGCCACACAGGTCGATCGATCAGGTTAAGCTACGCTTGCCGCGGTTGGTCTGTGGATGGGTGACCATCTTTACATACCGTGACCCCTCCGTGCCTCGGAAAGCACGTTAAGCCGTTGGTCCCGGCTGTCATTCGTGGATCTTTGACAGTCGTTACGGGTAGTCAGAAGCCCGAAAGTCTGACAACCAATCTTACCAAGGGGTATCGTATTACCCAGTAACTGGTTTGTGGAGGTCAGATAGGCAGTCGCTCCATGTAAAATACTGGTATTCAGCTGCATCCGGTTAGACTGGAAGCCGACCCCAACATAGTTGGGAAAAGGCTAGGCAGATGATGATGATGAGTATGATTATGTGCGAAGTCTCACATTTTGACTTGGCTTTATCAAATTAGGTATATATACATATATAAAGCTACACGCGCAAATTATATCAAAATATATACCTCTTGTCTTGGAAATGCGAGAAAACATTAAATTCTGGTTGTTTACTTCGCAAATTAACGTGGAGATAAATTAGTTGCTTTTCAAGTTTGTAAACAATTTTCAAATTTTCGAGTGACTTTTGGGTCTTGTAATATCTTGCTGATAAACAGCCTTGCCATTCATTTGCTAGCAAATACTGTTTCGGTGCTGTTTCTGCCTTATGGTGCCCCCCGAGACGTGATGCCCTAAGAAATTGCTTAATTTGCTTAAGGGCTAATCCGGCACTGACTACACAACCATAATAATATCTGTTTCCAAAGTGAATTAGTAACACAAGTGACTTGTCTTGTGTTAGGTACTAATTCTAAACACACAACACACGCATACACCCACATCACACAACACAACCTAAAACATTCATCTCTATTTAGAAGGTTTTAACTTTATATTTCACCACTTTTTCTACTAATAATTGTTTGAATAACATTATTAAAACGCAACTTAAAAAATCATCAACGAAAATTGAGTTTATAAAATTAACTCAATTGTCAAACGAAAAATATGTTTAAAGTGATTTCAAATTAGACCATCAAATGACTCAATCTGTGGCCTGCACCCTAATTGCCTAACTATCAATCACAATTTGAATAATTTTGAAGGATATTGCTAATCCATTGCTTCATATGTTCGAAAAATTTACCTGTTCAACAACGTAAATAACGCAACGAATGTTGTTGTACTGTCAAAATGAAAGCCATTGCTGCTAATGCTGCAAATGCTGCTAATGCTGCTGTATTTGCTGTTAATGTGTTACGCAATTACCGGGCGGATTTCTGATCCTTTTGCTTATATTTTGAACAGATAGAGCGGCGGCCCTAGATTTTTTTTAGGTGGTGCTAAATCTTAATGTGGCGCCCCTGTCAAACTGATTTGCAAATCAGCACAAGGTTTTGCCAATATGGACCTTTCCGCGCCACCCGTTACGTTTGCGCGCCCAAATTGACTCCGCGTCCGCGCTTTATAGTAGTTATTATCATCGATCATCGAATAATTACCATCAGTAATTATTCGTTGACTGGCGCCTGGTGGTCGCATTTCGGTTGATTTCAGCGCCTCGATGGCTCACACCGCCCTAGGGCCGCTACTGAATCAGATACTTTTGGAACAGATCATAACTAAGTTCTAAGCCGAAACAGTATAGATTGTAATACCTTGCTAAAGCAGATTCCAGGAGTTTATAGGCGGCAGTTACCACATTCCAAGAATAGATCCTGATACCTACTAGCCAAGCCAACCTATTTAACAAAATGAAGTTCGACCCGCCATGGCGGTGTCTCCTACAAACTATAACATGTATTACCAATTACTTTTCCTGATATAGAACTTATATTGTCTATTGTAACAGGTGGGGTTCGATCACGCAAGCGTCGACAGTCCGCCTCGGTATCGACGAGAAAGGCAATGATGTGCACGTGCCGATGTGTCATCTGCTGCCCATGGTACACCCTGATGATTTGGGTAAGTTCTTGTACCAATGCTGTTTTCAGACGTAGCATCATTCATCATTTCAGCCGAATGACGTCCACTGCTGGACCCCAGGCACCTCCACTTCTACCGGTTCCGTGTTTCTCGCATCCAACGGTTTCCTGCGTACGCTACGTCTTCCGGTACGCGGTCGCCACTCCAGAACCTTTCGGCAACATCGGCCATCTGTTCTGCGAGCAATCTGCCCTCCCTACTGCCATTTAAGTTTGGCAAATCTTCGGGCTAGGTCGGTTACCTTGGTTCTCCTGCGGATCTCCTTTTTTTTGTTTCGATCACGCAGGGAAACTCCAAGCATAGCCCTCTTCATTGCCCTTTAGGTGACTTTTAGGGTTTTTAGCCTTCTAATAAGGACCATTGTGAGCGATCACGTTTCATTGCCATATTATTATGTCATCACTGGCAACACGCACTGGTCAAAGACTTTCGGCTTGAGACACTGCGGTATGTGGGACGAGAAGATATTGCGTAGCTTTCCGAACGCTGCCCAGCCGACTCGGATTCAACGATTGACCTCTTTCTCGAAGTTAGACCTACCTAACTGGACAGTTTGTCCTAGGTAAACATACTCGTCCACGACTTCGATTGTAGCGTCTCCGCTCTTTATGAGAGTGCGTGTTACATGGGCATTTGATATGACCTCAGTTTTGTCCATGTTCATTAAGACCCACTCTTTCGTAGGCTCTACAGACGTAGATATTGAATGAAGTCCACCACGAGACATTCCAACGTTCTTCGTTTACTCCTGCAGACGAGTTAAGGTGGCAGTAACCACTTTCACACAGCCTGGGTATAAGGTGGACGCCTAAGGTGGACCGACGACCTAGTCTGAATCTGCTGGTGCAACGTTGGAGCGGCCGTTATTTGAGGTCCTATGTTCAGCTGTGAACGTCTTACCGATGATGATGATAATGAATTACTTTCACTGAAATGGGTCAGCAGCTTGATTGCTAGTCCAAAAAATAAAAAATAAAACTGGGTCCTTGCACATACAACTTGGCTAATTTTTGATACTTTTGCATCACTCAACTTTTCCTCACGCTCTTTGCCACATTTGTAGCCGACCTAAGATAACTATTAAACCTCCTCTTTAACAAAAACATAACTATCCTAACCATAAATCCTCTTCCTCAGTGATTGACGGCTGGGACATAAGTCCGCTGAACCTGGCGGAGTCCATGGTCCGTGCTAAAGTCATCGACTTCGACCTCCAACAGAAGCTAAAGAAGGAGATGTCATCCATGAAGCCGCGACCTTCCCTTTACGATCCTGATTTCATTGCTGCTAATCAGGTATGTGGGGCATAGAATTGCATAATCAGCCTACAACGTTCCCACTGCTGGGATACAGGCTCTGTAAGAGGGATTGTGCCATAATCCACCACGCGAGCCCAGTGCGGGTTGGTGGATGTCACATGTCTTTGAATTTTTGGTTCTAGGACATGCTGGTTTTCTCACGATGCATTATTTTGATGCGAATAGAATACTCGAAATAAACCATTTGCACTTTTGAATTGTCAGGGAGTCGGTGAATCAGAAAGATTGAGTGGAAGAACGGACAAGAAACTACATGGATACTGTTTCATATCAAAATATACTTACAATCGTCAGTTTTACGTTAGCTTTGTTTATTTCTTCTGGCTCAGTTCAAATAATTGTGAAAAAATAGACTTGAAGCGTGTAAATATTCCGAAAAGTAAGAACAAAATTCACATACTTATCGCGGTTCTTTAAAATAGTGTTTAGGTCTGCATTACTGGAACACCGGTAACAGTTTTCTGTGAAAACTGACACGCCATAGGTAATGTTTTCCAGTTTTTTGAAGACAAATGAAAAAATTGACATTATGCAATATTACCACTTTCTTGAATAATCAAAGGAACGAGTAGAATCATATGTTCCGGTAATTCGATGCTAATTTGATACTATTCAGCTGTTTGAGTAATTTTCAGAGTCGGCAATTCTTCATGGCCGCGCGCCTCGCTCAATGAGTGCTTTGGAATAAAACGATAAAGTGATTGTTAAGCGTACTTGCACATGGGATATCTTTAATATAGACTAGCTGTTGTCCGCGACTTAGTCTGCGTGTATTTTGTATTTCATCATTTTTAGGGTTCTGTACCTTAAAAGGAAAAACGGAACCCTTATAAGATCACTTCGTTGTCCGTCTGTCCGTCGGTCAAGACCCTTTTTCTCAGGAACGCGTGGAGTTATTAAGTTGAAATTTATATCAAATACTTATTCAGGACTCCATCCCTTGAAGCAGTGAAAAACTCAAACTTCTAAGTCGACGCAATCAAAAGATACGGGCGTTTATGTTCCGGAATCAAAACCTATGGGGTACTTCCCGTTGCCTTAGAATCATGAAATTTGGTAAGAAGCAATGTCATGTAGCATGTAAAGGAAAAAATCCGAAGTCCGTTAATTTGTAGTTACATTACAAAAAAAAACTTTTTCCCGTGATAAACGTGGGTTTTTAAAAAGTTGTCCCTGTTTTCTCCAGGTTACAAGCTTCTCTATCTGTCAAATATCATAACGATCAGTTCAGTGGTTTAGGTGTGAAACGTTACTTTCACGCAAAATACACGCATTGACCTATATATTACCTTAGGGTATTTTCATTTGTATTAGTAGGCATGGGTCCGGACATGGTAATCCATGTCCGATTGTATTTGATATGGCGAAATACGAATACATTAATTGTCGCCACTTTTTTCTTGGTCATTTTAATAGTAAAAATCTGCGATGATAACTTAAGGCTGACACAAAAAAAAATGGTTGCCTGTAAAGTCGGTTTTACGGGCGAAGATTTTACGTGACAACGTCTTTTTCTCGGTAGAATATTTATTGATATGAATATAATTAAATTGCACAATAGGAACAAGGAATTGAATGAAAATAGTTGAGTGGGAGAGAGACGCAAGGCATTCGGCGGGCCTCTCTCTCGTTCGGTGACTCATCGTAACGTTACCGAGCGTTACACTTTTTCATAAGTGACTCCCAGCCGCAACCTAATTTAAGACGTTGTCACGTCAAAAAAACTTTATCTTGTTTTTTTTTTCTAAATTTACATTGTTGAGGTATCACATTAATCGATCGACGTTAAAAACATACGATGGTACGGAACCCTCGGTGCGCGAGTCCGGCTCGCACTTAGCCGGTTTTTTAATAATGCATAGTTGCATACCTTGAACTTAAAACAGTTATGGTGTCTTAAGCGCTATATTTTTCCTTATGAGCACTATTTACTATTTTACACGCACGCTCATTTAAATAAATAATAATAAGTGTATAATTACATGCATTACCACACACTGTAGCATTAATAGTCTGATGCATATTATTGACTCGTAAATGTGGCTCTTAAGAGCGATACGACGTAGGTACGGCATTTCATACAAACTTTCAAGCCCTTGTTTTTCGAAATGAATGAACCGATTTTAATGAAACTTCATACACTACAAAGGTCTAAAAAGTTACTTAAGAACATTTTCGAAAAATAGTGTTACAGCCAAATTAGACCGATTTTAACTTTTCCATAGAAACAGATTTCCAGTCATATTTTTTAAAATAAGATATTTCGAAAATGTTTAGACCTTTGTATCCTGCATTATGCGTATGCAGTTTCATTAAAATCGGTTCATTCATTTCGAAAAAAAGGGCTTGAAAGTTTGTATGAAATGTCGTACGTCGTAAACGCTCATAAAGATGAAGATAATAAAAATATCCTCATGGGGAGTTCGTATCTACACAGTTAGACAGTGGTCTGGGCTGTTCTACTATGCCCCTACATTAATTTGAGCGTATTGTGGTGAGCAGTGGTGCCCAGTGCCAGCGGCCCCTACCTATAAGTGATAGGTCGTGGGTCTGAACCCAGGAAGGCGCTTTACTTTGTGTAATTCATTCCATCACCACTGCTCTCAGAACGGTGAAGGAAAACATCGTGAGGAAATCGGCATGTTCCAGAACCAAAAATTCGAAGGCATGTGACATCTACCAACCCGCACTGGGCCTGTGTGGTGGGTTACGGCCCACTCCCCCTCATCGAGAGGAGGCCTGTGTCGCAGCAGTGGGAACGTTGTAGGCTGATTATGTCTTTACTACGTGTATTAGAAACAAGACCACATGGGGTTTTAAATCGTGGTATTCAAGCCATTATAATGTGTATTTGATAAGGTACGATATTAATATGTACCGCCTCAAAATAAACATTGAAATCAAACAATCCGTTCTCGAGATATCATCTAAAAAGCCTTTCCATATAAAATGTATGAGAAAATGAATTATCTTCATTATTATTTTTTTCGTGAATTTTTCCGATGTTATATTATTTATTCTTGTACGGTCTCATCAACCGTACATTTACTTTGCGAACGCAGCAACCTACTTGGATGTCGTGCGTAGGGCTTGTAAATATTCGAAGTTTTTAGATTTTCGAATATTCGAAGTTTTTACAGGCAGTATTCGATTTATTCGAATATTTATTCGAATATTAGCTTTTTCCTTTGAAACCAAGTTGAAACCTTGAAGGGACAACTTGCTTATACAATTAATACACAAGTTTGAGTTGAGTATTTTATTATATGAAATTGAATCACCTTTAAGCAACATAGTTTGACATTATAATAAAAAAAAAAAACTAATCAAAAATATTAAGGGGGAAGCGCTAAGGTAGCCTGCGAAATTCAAATTTTCTTACGTTTTTTGCAATATGCTGGCCAGTATTAAGTTGTACATTGATTTAAATATGATTCGCGGTCGTAACAAATATGTATTTACAGAATTACAATAATTACAATCAATTTGTTCGACGACACTACTTTTCACCTCGCTGCTTCCCTACGACTAGGCACTCCTTGCTGTTCTCCCCATCGCTGTCACTGTGGCGAAGATGTCAATAGCCTCGGACACCACCACGGCCTGTCTTGCAGCCGAAGTGCGGGTCGCTTAGCGCGGCACGCTTAGCGCGAACATTAATGACATCATCCGAAGAGCTCTTGTCACCGTCGGCGTTCCAGCTGTATTAGAACCCAATGGCTTGGCACGCGACGATGGCAAGAGACCGGACGGTATGTCTTTATTTCCATGGAAGGTGGGTAGGCCTTTAGTGTGGGACGCTACGTGTGTTGATAATCTTGCGCCATCCCATCTTCCTGGCTCGGCATGCTGTGCTGGCGCTGCTGTTGTGGCTGCGGAAAACCTCAAGCGGCGAAAATATAATAACCTCATCGGAAACTATATTTTCGAGCCGTTTGGGGTTGAAACTCTCGGGCCGTGGGGTCCGAGTGCTCATGGTCTTTTTAAAGAAATTTCGAAACGTCTGGTTGACAATTCCCGTTACCCAAGGGCTGGCTTTTATCTTGGCCAGAGGCTAAGCATCGCCATACAACGTGGTAATGCCGCCAGTCTCTTGGGTACATTACCAGTCGACAGCGATGCGGATGAATTTTTCGACGCTATTTTTTAGTTTCTGTATAGTAATAGTTAAGTTAGGATTTAATTTTGTTATTTTTAGTTTGTATAGCCAAATAAACATTTTCAAAGAAAAAAAAATCAGTAATACAACTTGTTAAGTTAGTATAATCCCCAAATGTCAAGATTTCATGAAATAGTCATTCTTGGGGATTACATGGTCTTAGAGAGTTGTGTTGATGACTTTATTCATAATAATTCGGTAAATACATATTTGTTACGGCTGCGAAACCTCGGAGTGGCGGCGCCGGCACTGTGTGTGTACGTGTAAAGCGCGGTCTGTAGATCACAACTTGTAAGACAGACGTAGTTCGTATTTTCAAACTGAACTAAAAATTATTCGAATATTCGAATTTAACATCAGTCAATATTCGAATAGCAAAAATGATCGAATATTCGCATTATTCGAATATTCGAATTACAAGCCCTAGTCGTGCGTCACAAATATTATGCTATAATTATAACGTTTTAAGCAATGCACATCGAGTCAGGCAATAACTGTGGAATTAACCACTTGTCAAGGGAAAGAATCGCTACCACTTTAACTTGTTAACCTTCTATATTTTAATATAGGTACAGTCACGAGCAAAAGTATGTATACACTTGGCTTTATTCAAAGGCGATTTTCTCCTTTATTTTTGAATGAAATTTTATAACATGATTGACGTGTAAAAGTGTTTGTACAAACCTACTTACAAAAAATAAAATCATTTCATCATCATTTCATCATTTCATTTCATCATATATTAGTAGGAACATAGTATTTTTCGAACCCATAGGTGTATGTAAAGTGTCGTATTTCAACGTTGCATTCGTTATTTCGTGAAAAAATCGCAATTTAAAGTTGCCAAGTGTTGACATATTGGTGCTCGTGACTGTACTTAACTTTAAACTCAACTGTATTTCTTTCTGTGTGCTCCATCACTAAACCAACATTAACAAAGTGATAGTGTACGGTGCCTACAACCATTGGCTCCTACATTAAATGGTCCTTCGAGCCGGATATGAACCAGCGACCTATGAATTACAGTCCACTATTCGGGGCGGAGATAAATCTAACAAATCAAAGATCATAAAAATCAGTCCAGCCGTTCTTGAGTTATAAATGGTGTAACTAACCCGACTTTGTTTTATTTAGATATGGTGGGTATATAGATTTGTAAAGCAGAGAACTATGCATATCGAACAATTTATGTTACTTGCATAAAACATTCGAATGTTTCTACTTTCGAGGAAATTCAAATAATAAGTACTTGAATCTGGTTTCAGAATACCTATTGCCAGAAACAAGTAGGTACTTACTAAAGTTCCTTCCTCTTGACATTGGCACACTCAGCATTAAACAAAAGCTATTTCTGTCCCAAACCTGCGCTAGCGCAAACCTAAATATTTCCTCAACCAAACAGCATTATTTATGTATTTACCATAATACAAATTAACAATTACCCACTATATAGTACGTATGGACAGCCCTGAAGAAACGCAATAACCGGTAATTCGCAGAAATAGACCACACTTATGTAACGTACGTATCTTAATATGCGTCATGTGTGACGCGGGGTGACGTCATTACAGCGTATATGGCAGGATTATGGTGTGACTGCCAGTATTGTTTGCTGAATTTTCTGTGTAAGAGTTCATAGGAATAAACTTAGTAGCGCTACTGATGTTCACGACTTTCTGGTTACCCTATATCCGACGTTCTTCTCCATAGGTACCTATTAGGCTCAAATCACACCGAGATGGAAGCGAAGCGGAGCGCAGTTTCAGTGTCATATGAATTTTAACTTTATTTTCATTACTATAATACTTATTATCGCATGAGAAACTTGAGTCATCTGAGTGCACGCGGGGCCGCGGGCGGCCGCGCGACCTTTCAAGTTTCTCAAGCGATACTATGTATTATAGTAATGAAGATAAAGTTTAAAATTTTATGACACTGAAACTGCGCTCCGCTTCGCTTCCATCTCGGTGTGATTTGAGCCTTACGCTTTGGAATGGGCAACTAGCTTCATATTTTCTGACTAACCGACTTCTTGACAATTCAAAAGTGCTTGTAAATGGTTTAATTGAAATAGATGCTGAGTTTGATCCTTGATCTTGACTGACAGTTTGTGAGAAGATTAGCCAAGGTTATGGGGCTATATATAAGGGGTTGTCGTCATCATCTCCTCATCCCAATTTATTTATGTCTGTGTCAACCCCTTTTCTAGCCAATATAAACATTTTCACACAATCTATCCATCGTTTATTTCGTCTTCCCGGCCATCCAGATTTTAAACTTTAAGTACTCAACATTTTCTTTGATGTTAAATGATATCTTTTCTTAATTTCTGAATTGATAATTTATTTTAATTAGCACGTTAAAAGCGTCCGTAATAAAAAAAAAATAAAAAAACAGTTCAGAAAAAAAAAAAATAAAGACAGTTCAGGACTGTCTTTATTTATTTTTTATTTCTTTTAAAAAATTAAAAAAACAGTTCAGAAAAAAATAAAAATAAAGACAGTTCAGAACTGTCTTTATTTATTTTTTATTTCTTTTAAAAAATTAAAAAAACAGTTCAGAAAAAAATAAAAATAAAGACAGTTCAGAACTGTCTTTATTTATGTTTTTATTTCTGAACTGTTTTTGTTTTTATCTTTTTTATTACGGACGCTTTTAACGTGCACGTCTTTCTACATCGTTCTCACGTGTATAATTTCATCATGAATGACGTAACCAATATTTTGCATCAATTTTATGATTTAAAAGAGTGTCTCTAGAACCAGTGGTTTAGGCTGTGCGTTGATTTATCAGTCAGTCAGGACTTTGAATTTTATATACATATATAGATTACATACGAATGGAAGAAGAAAACGTGTTGCGCCGACCCCAAGTAACATGGGATAAGGGCAGGAAGATGATGATATAGATTACCTACAGTGGGTTGTTGCTACTGCCTTATAATTTCGCTCTACGCCAGACCTTGTGAGTAATTACGGCTCTGTATACACTGAGAATTATCGGGGCTAATAGGTATAAATGCACTCGCGTCAGCCATTGTCATGGCCACTACTCGCTACACGAGCGTATTTCTAAAATAACTCTCTGCCTTACAAAATCGACCGAAATATCTATTTTAAACATGCGTTGTTGGCCATTTGGTCGGGTTATTGAACTAAAGACAGATACTGCTGTCTTACAAACATAAAAAAAAGATGATTGAATTTTGGACCTGTCTCTTAGTCGACTAGTATTTATACGAAAATTTTGGGGGCTTGTCTAGACTTTTTTAGGTGTTTAAGTTCAACTTAATTGTTCAGGTCTGACTTCTTTATGTCTCTTAAAGATAATCTACAGTATTCTTGCAGATTTGGCGCTACTAAACCAGGAATCTATGGCGTGGAGTGAGAATCTGAAATTCTCTAAAAAACCAGTTACATAGGTACCCCTATAGAAATTTCAATAGTCTTTCCGTGCAAGAAACAAGAATTCCTACAATTCTTGTTTCGTTTAAAACCGACTTAAACATACTATGAAAATGACTAGACTGATATTGAATGTGTCTCTGCGACAGAAGATACGTATTGTGAACCGGTATGGTAGGAGAAGACCAAAAAATACCAACAAATTATTTGACAGACGTTGACAAAGGTACATTTACTTTGAGGATCCCTTTATAGACAGGCCCAAATGAAAAGCATTTAGCTGAAAGGATTTGTCGCGTGAATGACAGGGGCAGAACGGGTGGATTAAGGGGAAGGGTAGAGGGGAGTTGCCCTTGACACCATTCGCGATGTTATTATTGATGCGTCTAGAATAGGGCAGTTGGGAAATGTCCTCAATTAATGTGTGCGTGAATTAATGTGACTAAGTGATTAATCACAATAATATTATAAAGGCGAAAGTTTGTGAGTGTGGGGGTGTGTCTGTGTGTTTATATGTTTGTTACTTCTTCACGCTCAAACGGCTGGAGTGATGGTTTTATAGCGAAAAGTAAACTCAATACTTAGATTAAATATGATTGTAATCTCAGAGAGCCAGATACATAGGTTTCACGTTGACAGCCATTAGCAGAGAGAGAGAAATAGTTCTGTCTCAAACTTCAAACTCAACTGACAAACTTGACATTTGACAGATTGTATTCGTTTACATAAAACGCTCCAATATGTATGGAGGTAGCTGACACCCTGGATTAACATATAGGCTACTTTTTATCCCGATATTCCCACGGGACCGACATTTACGCGAGTGAAACCGTGGGGCGCAGCTAGTTGAAAGATAAATAATTTTTAAACAATATTTTTTTTTAAAGAAATCTTACTATAATAATAATATTTTATTGATGCAAGTCCTTACAATTATGCTTAATATCTAGCTAAAGTTCTCAATAATTAAAGGCACACAAAAATTGAAACCCTGACTCCTTAACTAGAAATACCTGTGACTTAGGAGTTGGTGTTCTACTGCCACTTGGACACTAGATCCCTATGGAAATTGAGAGCTGGTAAGCTGATATTACACAAAAAGAATATACGTTGTGATTTCAAGGAAAAACATTTGGAAAGCAACTCGTGCTTTCCATGGCCACTTTGGTCTATTTATTATAGTTTTTTAACTTCGAAGTTTTATATCATAAATTCACCTGTATAAAACTAAATGATCTAGAAAAAAAATTGACAACTGACACATTTCTTACTACATGGAATCTCTTATTAGGAGGGGCCCGTGGCTAAATAATAACAGCCGCGCAGGTCGATCGACCAGGTTAAGCTACGTTGTTATGCCGCGGTTGGTTTGTGAATGGGTGACCATCTTTACATACCGAGACCCCTCCGTGCCTCGGAAAGCACGCCCGGCTGTCATTCCTGGATCTTTGAAAGTCGTTACGAGTAATCAGAAGCCCGAAAGTCTGACAACCAGTCTTACCAAAGGGTATCGTATTACCCAGTAACTGAATTGTGGAGGTCAGATAGGCAGTAGCTCCATGTAAAATACTGGTATTCAGCTGCATCCGGTTAGACTGGAAACCGACCCTAACATGGTTGGCAAAAGGCTAGGCAGATGATGATGGAATCTCTCGTTAGGACTTACCACCGCAAAGGTCTTGGTCATAAGAGCACTGACATACACAAAAAGAGATACTCCTATAACTATTTTGCGCAGCAATTTCATCAAATGGACACAATATTTAGGTTGATTATTTTACTCCATGACCTTTAGAGGTGCGGGTATCGATTTGAAAGCATCCCTGGGGCGCACTTATATAATTACTGTAATAGGTAATACGGGCTGGTCTCCGCAACTCCACGTCAAAGCGCGTATTTTGCGTACGGTATAATTACTGTAATCGATATTGTCTATTTGCTAGTAATGCAAGCAGCATGTAAACTATATTGTAGGTACCACAGCACTGGTAAATAATGTTTTGTTAGAGTACTAACATGTTGTTTTCCGTATTAATTTGCGTAAGGAGTTGTTTTTAATGGGTTCAATAATTATTCTATGAATATTTTAGTTCGGAAACTTGCTTTTTTGCACGAGACTAGATAAACCAACAAGTTAACGGTTTGACTAACTGTCTGAGGTATGTTCTGGAACAGTCTACCTTCACACGGGTCAAGACAGCGGCATGGCTGCTTATATTGTACTAGCTTCTGCCCGCGACTTCGTCCGCGTGAAATTTCTTGTACCCCCACCCCGTCGCAACACTTCGTATTCGCTTAGCGTTCATTCTGACTTTTTTTCTTTTTGCTCTGCTCCTAAGGGTCATAGCGTTATATTAAATAACCTATAGCCTTCCTCAAGAATTGGGCTATCAAATGCAAAAAGATTTTTTCAAATCTGACCGGTAGTTCCAGAGATTATCGCGTTCAAACAAACAAACTCTTCAGCTTTATTATTAGTATTAGTATAGAAGGTTGTAGTCACGGGTAAGAAACTGGTGCTGTTCCACAAACGATGGGACACTTGTGATCATGTCCTTCGTGTCCTGTCAGCTGCACGTTACAGGAACTGGTGGACGCTGGTGATGGCGCCAAACACGTAGCCGGATTCTGGGCCGAGTCCATTTGGATTGCCATTGACACGCTAAGAAGAAGGAGAACTTGCATCGTCTAAATAGGGCTTAAAAATATTTAATTTTCCATTACTTATACTAATATTTAGTGAAAGCTCGAGAACACATACACAAGAAGTTGGCAGATTCGTCTCAGAATTAAGTTGTTGTAGGTTTTCTTGTTAATCTCTTATGACTTTTTCTTTTGTTTTATTTATTCTTTGTGTATTTACTCTTGTATTTCAGTTATAAATATTTTCTAACTTGTTTCCTGCTATTGCACCTTCTGTGTATTGTCTCTGCATCACCCTAAGGTAGACTGGTAGAAAATGCCCAAGGCATTAAGTCCGCTTTTTTACTTGTGCATAAAGTTTTAATAAATCACACTAATATTATAAAGGCGAAAGTTTGTGAGTGTGTGTGTGTTTATATGTTTGTTACTTCTTCACGCTCAAACGGCTGGACCAATTTTGATAAAATTTTGTATTGAGGTAGCTGACACCCTGGATTAACATAAAGGCTACTTTTTATCCCGATATTCCCACGGGATCGACATTTACGCAGGTGAAACCGCGGGGCGCAGCTAGTAAATAAATAAAATTAAATATTTTTTTATCAAGCTTGTTCGCCTATAGAGATTTGCTAATAGAGCAATCTCTGGCAATAGTCCAGAACTCCAATCCCAAGATTATGAGGAATTATGTTCCTATGATAATTTATGTTGGTACTTACATAATTCATTTTAATAAACAGCAACACTTATCTCATCTTATAAAAACTACAAAACCTGCCATAAATTATTATTTAAGTGTGTAAACTATGCGTTGTTTTAAATCCATTGATAAAATTAATTTAATTATGGTTAGCTAACATTTATTGCTGCATAATTTGATTGTGGCAACATTTTTATAGATCTACTAGCTGCGCCCCGCGGTTTCACCCGCGTAAATGTCGATCCCGTGGGAATATCGGGATAAAAAGTAGCCTATATGTTAATCCAGGGTGTCAGCTGCCTCCATACAAAATTTTATCAAAATCGGTCCAGCCGTTTGAGCGTGAAGAAGTTACAAACATATAAACACACCCCCATACAATATTAGTGTGATAAGAATTTTTAATGGATTAGTAAAAATAAAAAATAATATCTATAAAACGCTTGTAAACATTACAAGATTGTCATTTGACGCTTCCTTATGTCCCGACCCACTGCCCGACCATGTTCCGGGCTGATTGCCAAGACTCGCTTTCTGAGACAATTTATTACCACAAGCTGTTTCCGATGTCATTATCTTCGGCAAAAATGACGAAACTCATCCCCTATTGAACTTCTTTAAGGGATGAATTCTCAAAAATCCTTCCTTGCCTTCGTTACCAGTGGACTTAGATTTGACACACTGGTTGTCGTACAACGGCAGTTGGCCAGTCGCCACTGGAAGGGGGAACTCTTGTGCAAAATTTCATGTCTAGATCCAATGGTTTAGTTTTTTTTTTATTCGCCCAAATGGCAGGCTCTTTCGACCATACTGTCTCGTCTTCCGTGTAGAATTTCTTACATGGTAAGTTAAAAAAAAATAATGTCTTTCGTTTATATACTCACTAGCAGCGCCCCGCGGTTTCACCCGCATAAGTGTCGATCCCGTTCGAAAGACAAGTGGCGCCATCTATTATCATAATAACGTTATTGTGGTTTTCCTCGGGAACAGCACTTTTTTTCGGGATGAAAGGTACCCTATGTCCGTTTCTGTACACTTGACAACGTATATGCAAAATTTCAGGATGATCGGTTCAGTGGTTTAGGCGTGAAAAGGTAACAAACAAACTTACTCGCGCATTAATAATATTACTAGCTTTCGCCCGCGGCTTCGCCCGCGAGGTATGTCGATAAAACTATCCTATGTCCTTCCCTGGGATGCAATCTATCAAATTTTATCGAAATTCGTTCAGTGGTTTAGGCGTGAAAAGGTAACATACAGACAGACAGACAAATAGACAGACAGAGTTACTTTAGAATTTATAAAATTAGTATGCATAGTTAGGATTATACAGGGTGTCCCGTAAATCGACGTCAAGTCGGAATCGTGTAATATGCCAAGTAAAAATACACAACTTAGATTTTTTTAAATATTTTTCTGATAACTATTAAGACTTTGGCCTATTACCGATTCCGGCTTGACGTCGACTTACGGGACACGTACGTGTACGTACGTTGTCTGTCAGCGAATATTCGTTTAGTCAACTTTAAGCGATTTGTTCGTGCGAATATTATTTGATTCAGTTTATAACATAACAAAATACTAATTTACTCCACCCTACCATAGTCACAATGGGCTTGCACGTGTCTGATATTTATTAAAACAACTAATCTAATCGCTATTTACTGCTACAGCTTTGCAAAAGCAATATGAAATAGGTAGGTTTGTTTACTTACAGAGAAATGGAAGTACAAGAGTGTACTATGATTATCAGGAGATTGAGCTTATACGGACGTATTCAATATTTATAAACAATATAGACCGTTCATAGATTAATACTAATAGTGTTATAATTATTACTAAATATGTATGTACCAAGCCACGCGTAGAGCTTGAGACACGTGTGGGTCGCAAGTTTGCAACCATTGTGTAGAAACTTTTCTTCCAAAACACGTGTCCGCCTGTGGCGCCTGTTGATCATAAGCGGACAGTATGTTTACAAAGACCGATTGTCTATGAATGGCCCACAGTGGAATAATACAATTTTCCATTGCCTTCGACGGCCTGTTTATAAAACAGTGTCAGTTCGCGGGTTCCGATTCTTCGATATTTGAAAAATAACCCGCCTTTAATCGTGTTCTAGTTTCAAAATATAGGTACCGGTCAACAGAAGATAGGGAGGTACAACAAAATAGTGTACGTTGTTCTGAATTTATCTAGTACTTAATAGGCAATGAAAACCTCATGTTTGTTTAGAGTGTAGAAGACACAGTTTCACTTTTGATTGATTTAATAATTTTCACTCACATCTTGACTGTCTTTTTCATTAAACAACCAGAAGTAAAATAGTATAATGGGAGTCGGATAAAGAAGAAAATCGCCTTTGAATAAAGCCAAGTGTGTAGTGGTATCTACAACGCCACATGCAAACAACGCGTCATACTACGTCACGCAAATCCTACATCGCGCAAGCAGAGTTTACCGCGCAATTGGCATAGATACAACGGCCCCGACATAAGTCATTGGGCAGTTGCCCGCCAGACATAACACCCGTCTGGTCGGAGGATCCTCCCTTTTCTATAGAGTATGAGTGAACTTTACACCCTGTTCCTCATACCTCTATAAGTGTATACATACTTTTGCTCGTACATAGTTACGCTCTATGTATGTAGAATTCCTTATTCTTTCATAACATCCAGATGTCTGTTTGGATGTATTGTAATGATTCACATGTCGTTAGGATTGTGGTGACCGCCCAGCCTAACTTTCAGTCACAATCCGAAGGATTTTGAAGGAAATTTCTAATTCACTAGGTGAGTGAGGTTTCACAAAAATCAACATGGCTGACTTTATAACACAACATTCGTAAAAATGGTTTAAAGTACCTACGTCAAAATAAAGGGCTCTGCTCACGGGGCAGGCGATTCCAAAAATATGACTTATGACCCTGGTCACCCAGCATTTGTGAGATCATGATGAATAAAATAAAAACGTACGTAACGTACGTAAGCTGCACACAGCTGTTCTCATTTATTTATAAATTAATAATTATTGGCACCTTCTTAAAAATGCATATTAACAAGAAGAAAACAATCTTATTATAAATTACAATTAGATCCATTTGCAATAAATAATAAACAATTTACTACATTGTAAATATCTCCACATATAACCCAGTAATTGGCACCTCCACTGTAAAGGATTGCCAAAAATCCCATGTTACTATGGAGCCACAGATTATAGTGAAAGAAAGCGCTGAAAATAGTATCCGATCGATCATTAGCCTTGAGGAGATAGTCTGTTATGGGTCTGGGTTATTTATTACGTCAGACGATTTGAGGGGGGAGGGGGTCCAAACAAGTCTTATTAGGGTTCCGTACCAAAATGGTGAAACGAAACCCTTATGGTGAGACTCAGTCTGTCTGTCTGTCACAGCTGGATATCTCAAGAACTACTAATGCTATCAACTTGAAAGGAGATGTTTGATTTTGGGCTACCACCATGGCTACATAAATAAATAGGAAAAAAATATCGGATTTTCATAAAAATACAAACAAATTAATTTGAAGAAAAGTACAGGTGTACACAAATGATTATTTGGGAAGTTTTTTGATAAGATAACCCTATTTTTAAGGTAGCCATGACAGTTCTTTGACATGACGTTTGACGACTTTGACAGTTTTAAGTTTCGTGAGTGACGTCTTTCTTTGACAGTTTGACTTTGTCTGAATGTCTGGATTGTTGTGTTCCCGCGTGTTGAATTGGATTGCAGTTTTATGTCAGTGCCATCTACTGACATAAAACTGCAATATTCTACACCGCAGTGCATAGTGTTAAAATTCTCTGACGAATATAGGCCTCGCCGATGAAAATTTAAAAACATGATGTTACGGCACCCTTGGTACGCGAGTCCGACTCGCTCTTGCCCGGTTTTTCTTGCGTGGGAGTGGGAGGTGGGTGTGTGAGACTTTTCTTACGTAAGATCACAAAAGTAACCTAAAGTTATAAGTTTTTAATTTTTTTCTAAGTACTTTTTCTTTGCAGTTTTGGTAGATACCGATCTTACGTAAGATTAAAAAGAGAAGAGGAGGTTCATCCAAGTCTTATCTTTTCTTACGTAGGCGTAGGGGTCAGAAAGTGGCCAAAATTGTGTTACGTAATTGTAATTATAGTAATGAAAGTCCCTTATGACATGGTGTCGACAATTTGATAACCGGCGCGAGTAACGCCGAATTTACATTACTAAAATAGTTGAGCAAACTTAATCAACTGTTACATAAACGGGGTCAAATTATATTGGCTAGCGAAACTCCGTAGACGACGCGCAAACTGTAACCATGAATTCAGTACAAGATCCTAGACCCCCCTTTCTTTTTCAGGGTGAATCATCGAATGACCCACCTCCCGCTCTGGGTGGAGCGGAAGGGAGTGTCAGACTCTTACTGACTAAAACCCACCCGTGTTCCTTCCTTAGCCCTTTATGTTCCGGGGCAGCGGTAACCCTTTCGGATAATCCCGCTGACCCGGCAGGCTTCGGCCCTGACGGGCCCCTTCAATTTGATGCTGACATCTCTTTGAGACGCGCCGTCCGGCACGGGCCTGGTCCTGATCGGACGGTGAGCTACCCATTACTCTCCGTCCGCAGGCCCGCGCCTAACGTACAATTTTTTTCGGTTTGAAAAAAAAAGTGCTGCTCCATACATTTTAACCGCGTAGTTATTGCACTTTTCAGTGAAACAGCAGATTTTTTTAAATATTAATTTATCATCTGCCTAGCCTTTTCCCAACTATTTTGGGGTCGGCTTCCAGTCTAACCGGATGCAGCTGAATACCTGTTTTTTACATAAAGCAACTGCCTATCTGACCTCCATATGAAATGAAATGAAATGATTTTGAAATGAAATGATTTTATTTTTTGTAAGTAGGTTTGTATAAACACTTTTACACGTCAATCATGTTTTTTTTTTAAACTAGATGAAGTCGGCGTTTCCTATCTGACTACTCTGAGAAGAAAGGCCGAAACAAACTCAGAGGTCACAGTCTCTTTTAAAGTCCAGACATAATCTTGGTCAGGTTATATAAAGACCATGTAGATCGATGTCTGAGATGGTCTTTTGAGGAAAGAACCACACAGATTGAGAGGACCTGTCCAGTAGTGCACGCGTTTGTCAAAAATCGTGCTGCTCAAATATATAACCTAACCATACCCCAGTTACTGGGTAATACGATACCCCTTGGTAAGACTGGTTGTCGGACTTTCGGGCTTCTGACTACCCGTAACGACCGTCAAAGATTCACATATGACAGCCGGGACCAACGGCTTAACATGCTTTTCGAGGCACGGAGGGGTCACGGTATGTAAACATGGTCACCCATCTACAGACCAACCGCGGCAAGCGTAGCCTAACCTGATCGATCGACCTGTGCGGCTGTTATTATTTAGCCACGGGCCCCTCTATATACATATTTAAAAAACAAAAGTGTATACATAAACCTTCCGGAATAAATTCTCTAAATGATTGTGAAAACAAAAACCTCATCAATGTCCTTTGCGTAGTTTAGAAAAACAACGAGGTCACACCACACGGACACGAAATGCGACTTAAATTTATAATAATATGTATGGATTATTTTTAACTGAAATCGTAACATGCATGAATGTTCCGTGAAAAATTCAATAGATTCCTTATCAATATGTATTACGTATGAGGAAAATTATTGGCTATTCACAATATTACACATAGTAAAGTTATCGCGGCAGGAAATACTTGTAACATGAATTATCGAGGGCGACCATGCTGTGTCCTTGGCTCTGAACTTCAGGAATTTCAGTCGTAAAACGCTTGTAAAGTATTTTATCTTTTTAATTTGTAAAGTAGGTAGATGTTAAACAACCACTTAGTAAAATCACTTAATTATGCTTGTCACGAACACTAGGCGACACCTAAATTAATGCCTAATTAAAGGCGCTGTTGGATTTTAAGCTTTCGGTGCTATGAAAATTCAACAGCGCGCTTTTATTTAGGCATTCATTTAAGTGTCGCCTAGTGTCAGTGAAAACGGGCATTAGTTTTAATTAATTGCTGTAATAGTGTACCAAAACGGGTCAGAATTCGCAGAATGTATACTGTAGCACACAGGATGACGAAAGATCTTAAAATTATTTTAAACTAGCTTCTGCCCGCGGCTTCGCCCGCGAGGTATGTCGATAAAAACTATTCTATGTCCCTCCCCGGGATGCAATCGTATCTCTCTGCCATAGTTTAGGCGTGAAAAGGTAACATACAGACAGACAGATAGAGTTACTTTCGAATTTATAATAATATTAGTATGGATTATCTTCTAGTTAACCGGTCGAATTGGAGGTACTGGGGGAGGCCTATGCCCAGCAGTGGACGTCTTTTGGCTGAAATTATGATGATGATGATCTTTTAGTAGTTTCTTTAATATCCTCTCTACCGAATTTCGGTCACAACGTGCACGGGAGATTTATAGTGCAAAAGTGTGTGCGCGGTAAAGGAGCAGAGAGTGCATCTGTGTCTAGATGCACTCTCTGTTCCTTTACCGCTTATTTACTGAAAATTCGTTGCAAACAGTGTTTTTCTTTGTTTTCAGGCTGACCGTGCTACCAACCTGATCCGCGGCACTAGGTACGAGCAGTACCTGCAAGTGCGTGCGGACATCAAGGACTGCCGTGACAAGAACAAACTGGACAAAGTCATCGTACTTTGGACTGCTAATACTGAGAGGTAAACTATACATTTGTTTTATAACTAGCTGACCCGGCGAACTTCGTACCGCCCCGCCAGCCTCTCTGCCCCTGCTTTTTACCGACTTCAAAAAAAGGAGGTTATCAATTCGATACGTATGTATGTAATATTATTGGAATTGCATTATATTCACATATGACAATCTACTAAGGCTTCCAAACAAATATACAAAATTTCATAGACGTATGTATGTATGTTTGTCCACGCATTTCTCAGCAACTATTAATCGGATCGTGACCATTTTTTTGTATTAGCTTACATTTACTTCAACTTAGGGAACAGTGCAAGTTTCATCAAAATCGGTTCAGTAATTTTCAAGATATGGACTAATACGTGTAAGTGTGACGGCCTGGCGTATTGATACGAGCTACGGGTGGAGTGTCAAAGGGAAAACGTCTCAAAACCTTGGTCAAATTCTAGTGCAGAAACTAAAAATTACGAAATAAAAAGTAATTTAAAAAAAGTTAAACCGACTTCAAAAAGAAACCAACTCAAAATTATGAAATAACTTTAATTGCGGAAGTCGGTGGCAAAAAACTTAAATACAGATCCCAAGACACCGACTTCCGAAATTAAAGTTATTTCATAATTTTGAGTTGATTTCTTTTAGAAGTCGGTTTAATTTTTTTAAATTACTTTTTATTAAATCTCTGATATTTTCTAAGATATATAATCATCTACTTAATAATAATAATCTTTATTACGATACACACAAGATCCATGGTACACAAGAACAGATGTACAAAGTAACATGGTATAAATACATAAATCTAAACAGATCATGTAACCCTATCTCCTAAACTAGGTAGTCCTGTATCTTAGGAGACAGTGTTAGGCCATACAGGGTGGTGAGTCATGTGGGTATAGCGGCAGCCAGGAGTTTAGCGTGAGGGTGGTAAAGTAATACATTTGTGTGCCGGTGTAAATGTGTTTGAGTGTGAGTGTGTGAGTGAGTGACAACAAGGATGTGTAAGTGTATGAGTGGTGTTAAAAATACTTGATGATTAACTCTTGCGATGACGAACCCCGATAAAACCTTTTTATAACAAACTTATGCCACAGCATAATTTACTATGATACGCTGATCTTTCCTAATCTAAAGCGTGTAATCCTTTTCCCTAGGTTCTGTGAGTTGCACGCGGGCATCCACGACACCTCAGAGAACTTGGAGCGAGCGCTGCGCGACAACAACTCTGAGATCTCGCCCTCCACCATCTTCGCGCTGGCTGCTATTGATGAGAACGTAAGTATATACATTAAGAAAGAAAGAATATTTGTTTATTTGGCACATGTCATAAGTACACAGACACAAAAATGCAAAAAGCAAAGAAAAAAAAAAAAAACAATATACAGGGTGGGAGGGACTCCGACGCGCAACCAGTTACCATGAATTCAGTAGATGATTCTGAACCCCACTGCGTTGAAATTTTGCGTTGGATATTTAAAAAAAAAAATGCTGTTGCATACATTTGGCCGTGTGGGCATTGCACTTTTCTATGAATTAGCCGATTTCTTTTTTGATAACGATACCCCTTGGTAAGACATAAAAATTAGCAAAGCAAAGGTAAAGGTTGAAAGAAAAGAAAAAAACCAAAAAGTAGAAATGTTTATTGATTTGACGAGTAATTTGACGCATCTCCCTTACTCCATTTTCAACTCGGTTAGTTTTTTTATTTATTCATTTATTTCAGGCGACGCAGGCCCATAGATAAATACCATAGATATCCGGAGATATGCCTTCACTGCATATTTGTTCAAGTTCAAGTGTCGCCACAATTTCCCCGCCTCGGAAACTCCCACAAAAACAAAGGAAATAGAAACGGCACACATTATCAAAAGGGGCGGCTTTTTTCGCACGCACACAAGAAAACAAGCGTAACACTTTTGTAATATCTTATTGCACACATGCTCAAAAGGGGCGGGCACTAGAAAGTATAGATAGAGTCACTGAATGCACACATGCAATACTAGCATCAGCTAGGGAAGATGGGTTAATAGAAATATTTGATCGATAAAAATATCGATAGAAATCAACTACAAAAAAGAGAAGTGTTTTTTGGTTAATTTAGGTGTTAAATTCTTAACCAAAAAATGTTTTTCCATCACACATTTTGTCTATTGGATAATATGATTATCCATCGGGTCTTGCTCAAACTGGTGAAAATCAATTGATGAGAAAATATTTGTACCGACAAATTGTCTAAGAGCTTTTGGAACTAGCAACGACTTTGTGAACTTTGAAGTAACTCGAAATTTATTTTTAGGTAAGACAATTTTCTTAATAACCCCCTTCCATCTTCCTACAAATTACTATTACATCCTCAGCACGCGTAGCATGAACGATCTTTGTCTAGGTCCTTTTATATGTAGACTATTTCAGAAGAAACTTTTCTAACCCAACTGTCAAAATCACATTGACAACTGACAGTTGTCTAAGAGATTCTGTAATCGCCACAGACTACAATATAATGCAGTAGAAAACTTTCTACTCGACGGCCACAAAGTATAAACGGTTATCTACAAAATCCCGTAACGACTGTCAAACGTCCACGAATCACAGCCGGAGCCAATGGCTTAACGTGCTTTCCGAGGCACGGAGGGGTCTCGGTATGTAAAGATAGTCACCCATCCATGGACCAACCGCGGCAAACGTAGCTTAAACTGATCGATCAACCTGTGCGGCTTTTATTATTTAGCCACGGACCCCTCCTTATAATGTGACTTAATATCAATAAAAAATAAGAATCAAAAATAAAAAAAAATCCTATGACAACAAAGAATTATTATCGTAAAAGAGTGAATTTCGTAAAAAGTGCAGTTGACTCTTTCTATTTTGCTGCCGTTGTACTGTCTACATCACAGACTAAGAAGAGAAGTAGTAAGTACCCTTGTGTATACGGAACGTCATCTTTGTCTACTATTCCGTCGACAAATCGGTGCTCATGCTACGCGTGCAGAGGGATAAACAAGACCATCTCTGTCTTTATGTTTAATAAATCGGTGATGGTGATTTATTTCGGTAGCTAGCAACGCCGATACACAGATATCACACTTCAACTTCTTCTTCTTCTATCCATTTTTAATTTCTGGATCTTTTGGGAAACTGAAATAAAATGTATTAATTCTTGTAAAATAGGTTCCTAATATAATTTCGTATTTAGAAAAACTAACAATTATCGATATTCATATCTCAGCGCTACGCATCACTAGTGCATTATTTGACATGGGTCCGTTGCTAGGCAATTTTTTCATGTTATCTCAAAAATATTTCACAACGAAATATTGGTAAAATCCATAAATATTATAATTAGTCCAGTGATTTTTTACTTTCCGGTGGTAGGACACGCCACTAGTCTTAAGGTTTGTTGTGATTGCTCTATTTTTGCAAATAAGGACGGAACAATTCGGCAGTTTGTAAAAATACGAAATAACACTACACGTTCCGATGCAAACATATGACAACGGTGTTTATCGACGCCACGCCCGTCGCGCATAGCAACATATGGTCAGGTTAAACTTAACCAGGCGACACGCGCCACACCTCCATGCCATATCCCTCGATATCCGTGATAAATACCTTAACCTAAACATACATAAATATTTTTATTATAAAATAGTACTTCACTAGCTTGTTCTTGTGCTGTTCTGTGGTACTTGTCCGCGGAAGCGACGGAACACCACGTCCTGCGGCCAGAAATCTTCTTCCGTGACGACGACGGGCAGATAACAATTCGGCATGCGCACCACGAATGCCTTGAAGTTGACGTTGCGGTACGACTCCAGTAAATGCACAAAAGCCAATGTGCTTCATGAAAAGCCAATGTGCTTCATGAAAAGCCAATGTGCTTCATGACAAGCCAATGTGCTTCATGACAAGCCAATGTGCTTCATGAAAAGCCAATGTGCTTCATGAAAAGCCAATGTGCTTCATGAAAAGCCAATGTGCTTCATGAAAAGCCAATTTGTTTCATGAAAAGCCAATGTGCTTCATGAAAAGCCAATGTGCTTCATGAAAAGCCAATGTGCTTCATGAAAAGCCAATGTGCTTCATGAAAAGCCAATTTGTTTCATGAAAAGCCAATGTGCTTCATGAAAAGCCAATGTGCTTCATGAAAAGCCAATGTGCTTCATGAAAAGCCAATGTGCTTCATGAAAAGCTATGAACATCATTACAAAGTGATCCTGCAAATTATATAAAGTAAAACGTAGTTCTATATTAATTCCAAAAACTATGTTAAATTATTCGTGTTTTTCTACAATTCTAGTGCATATATATAAACGGCTCGCCCCAGAACACGCTGGTAGCCGGCGTCGTAGAGCGAGCAGAGTTGCGCGGAGTTTTTGTCGCCGGGGACGACTTCAAATCCGGACAGACGAAGCTCAAGTCCGTGCTCGTGGACTTCCTCGTGTCAGCTGGTGAGTTAAGGACATTATTTTGCAGTGGCCGAAGTCGTAATACACGGTAGGACGCTTTCAGGGTAGGTGGGGCGACAAACTTCGTAGGGTGGCTGGTCTGGTAGCAGCTGGATGAGAGTTGCTGAGAATCGAAGTGAATGGCGTGCAACTGGAGAGGCATATGTCCAGCAGTGGACTGCTTTATGATGATGATGACGATAATGAAGGCTGAAAGCTTTCATAGAGGGAGGTAGAAATGTGTGCGTAAAATATATATAAGTATCCAAATTTATAGTAAAGAAAACCGGCCTAGTGCAAGTCGAACTCGCACACGAAGGGTTCCGTACCACAAGGCATAAAACGCCGAAAAAACCTTTCTTATAAACCCCTTTAAATAACTTTATTTTATTTTTATTATTTGTTGTTATAGCGGCAACAGAAATACATCACCTGTGAAAATTTCAACTGTCTAGCTATCACGGTTCATGAGATACAGCCTGGTGACAGACAAACAGTCGGACAGTGGAGTCTTAGTAATAGGGTCCCGTTTTTACCCTTTGGGTACGGAACCCTAAAAATGAAAGGAATCGAGTTGTAACGCTATGTATAAACGCTTTGCTTAATTGACAAGCAATCATAATAAATACATTTTTAGTCTTTCGATTTTTATGTTATTTACACAACAACTTTTTCTATTCTCAGGTTTGAAGCCAGTCTCGATCGTGAGCTACAACCATCTGGGTAACAACGATGGCAAGAACCTGTCTTCTCCGAAACAGTTCCGTTCCAAGGAGGTTAGTATTGCCTATACCAAACATTTCTGTTAATTCAAGTTACTTGCAATAGCACAGAGGGAAAACTATTTTTTTACAAAAATTTTTTTTAAACTAAATAATAGGTAGAATATTGAGACGGGTCAGTAAGGATAGGTACGTTATGGATCGATCGCCATCAAAAAAAGTTTGTTGACTTAACTTTTTGAACGCCAGAGCATAAACGCACGCGCGTGCCCTCCACGCCAAGCCACAATTTTAAATATTTAAGGTATACAAATAAAAACACACAAAAATAATGATGTAATTGTTTATTTTGTGATAAAGTGCACCGCATTTTTTGTCACATATTTGTGTCGCTCGTAATAGGATAGGCGACACACGAGTGGCGTACAGGGCACGCGCTTGCTTGTCACGTATATGTGACAATGGCGTTCAAAAGGAAAAAAAAATGTGAATACAGATACAAAATTTCTTGGTGACTAGAAAAGTTTCATAAGCTGTGTATGCGGATAAATATTTCTCAAAAAATTAAGGATAGTCTCCTAAGACCGTTTTCTTGTAGTTACAATGGTTAAGGTAGAGACGCCAGCAGATCAAGCTACCCGAAATGGTCAAATTTTCCCAATCAACTTTGAACCTTATGATTTAGCGGTAAAGTTGAAAATCTATTAAAGAAATTTGACAGATTGTAGTAGCTTGATGTACTGGCGATGGCGTCTGTACAGTCACGAGCACTAAGATGTCAACACTTGGCAACTTTCAATTGCGATTTTTTCATGAAATAACGAATGCAACGTTGAAATACGACACTTTACATAAACTTATGGGTTCGAAAATACTATGTTTGTAAAACATACAATTTCATTCAAAAATAAAGGAGAAAATCGCCTTTGTATAAAGCCAAGTGTATACATACTTATGCTCGTGACTGTACCTGACGTTACTGCCTTGTCTCAAAAATGCTGAATAACATAACGTGACATCACGCCTGTTTCATCCCCGCTGTGTCCCTACGGGTTAGGCAGAAATGTGTAGGGTAGTAAAATAAACCCACATTTTGCCAGTAAAAACTAGATAAATGTATACCTGTATTACTTTACAAAATCCTACTTAATTTTATAAACACGAAAGTTTGTGGGGATGGATTGTTTGTTACTCTTTCACGCAAAAACTACTGAACGGCTTTGGATGGAATTTGGCACGCAGATACTTTATAACCAGGATTAACACATAGGCTTTTTATCCCGATATTCTCACGAAACCGCGGGGCGCCGCTGGTGAAATAATAATTGCAAGATGAAGGTCAGGAACAAGGTCTGCAAAGACTTGTTAACCGCTCGCCTAAAAAGTGTACTAAAGAAATGGCTTCTGGAACTTACATACACCGAAACAGAATTATTTCTCTAACATCTGTCATTAGCCAAAGTGCCAGGAAAAGACATATAACACACACATCATCATCTCTCACACTTTAACCCTCACAGACACTCACACAAACACACACACACACAACATTATGCACGCTTTACTAAACGAGCCTTGCACACCGACTTTTTTATTTCTGCGCATGCGCACTCCGACTCCCAAGATACAAGCCCTGCTTAGTTTGGGAGTCAAATCAAAAATGTCTCTCATCCAGTGTAACCAAAGGTTCTTTTTGCCAATAAAATGTTTTTTTTTTTAGATCTCCAAGAGCAACGTGGTGGACGACATGGTGGAGTCCAACCAGATCCTGTACAAGCCGGGAGAGAAGCCCGACCACGTGGTCGTCATCAAATATGTGCCCTATGTCGGTGAGTCAACACAAACCATCTGATTTCATTTCATACACATTATTTAATAGGTTGTAGCAGTAGCGAACTAGTTGTCATACTGACGTCACACAAAATCCTGCATCTCGCAAGCAGTTTACCGTGCAACTAGCCATCTGATTTCATTTCATATCATACATTATTTAAGAGGCTGTAGCAGTATCTACAAACGGCACATGCGAACTAGTTGTCATACTGATGTCACACAAAACCCTGCATCTCGCAAGCAGAGTTTACCGCGCAACTAGCATAAATACAGCGGCCCGACATGTATCATCGGGCAGTTGCCTGCCAGACACAACACCTGTCTGGTCGGAGGATCCTCCCTTTTCTATAAATTATGATTTTTCTATAAGGTACTGCAATGGGACGGTCAGCAACAAAAATCGATTAATATTTTGCTCAATAACTGAGAAAAAAAAACTGAAGTGTTAATCGACTTTTGTTGCTGACTGTACAACTTTTCAAAAAAAAAAATTTGTAACTAGCTGTTGCCCGCGACTTTGTCTGCGGTCGAGGATCCTACCCATGTGCCAAACAAACATACAAATAATCAAATCTTTTCTCCTGACATTTTGTGTCCATAGACTTACAATTTTGGTGTACAATAAAGTATATCCTATCTATTTCTTTTTTATTGATTTTCAAGATTTAAACCTCATCGTATCGTAAATGCATAAATACCACTCGCCCTTAAGGGGGAAGCTCTAAGGTGGCCCGCGAAATTCAAATTTTCTTACGTTTTTTGCAATTTGCTGGTCAGTATTAAGTTGTACGTTGATTAAAATATGATTCGCGGTCGTAACAAATATGTATTTACAGAATTATAATCATTAAAGTCATCAACACAACTCTCTAAGACCATGTAATCCCCAAGAATGACTATTTCATGAAATCTTGACATTTGGGGATTACATGGTCTTAGAGAGTTGTGTTGATGACTGTCATGATTATAATTCTGTAAATACATATTTGTTACGACCGCGAATCATATTTTAATCAACGTACAACTTAATACTGACCAGCAAATTGCAAAAAACCTAAAAAAAATTGAATTTCGCGGGCTACCCTGGCGCTTTCACCTTAAGTTAAACATTCACCTTCCTTCCTTCGCTAAAGCCTCTAAAATTGATTTCGTATTCACAGCGGACTCAAAACGCGCCATGGACGAGTACACATCAGAGATCCTGCTGCATGGTACCAACACCATCGTGGTGCACAACACTTGCGAGGACTCTCTCCTGGCAGTCCCTCTTATCTTGGACCTGGTGCTACTGAGCGAACTGTTCGCTCGGCTCTCCTTCCGCGACACAGACCGCTGTAAGTATATAGGGCATAGAAAACAGTCATAGACATGAAAGAAAGTCCAGCCAATAGTAACGCCTCCATAGCAAGATGTAATCTATGGCGGGAGCTGTATAAACCCCCTGACAATTTTATCGAACCGTCGGAGAGCTTTCCGTCTGGCACGCGTTACCGTGGCCGACTTGGAAATCTCTAAATAGAGTTCGAACCCAAGTCGGCCGGAGCAAAGACAATCTCCAATATTCTAACTAAGCTTGTCGTATAACTCGTGAAAACACAAGAATAATGACGTCACTTACAGTACGCAAGGCTGACCTTGCATACATCTACTCACACCATTTTCCTCATGGGAAGCAAAAACTACAGCACGCCAGCGCCACCTGCTACGATCCTTACAATAGGTACTTACTCCTTTTGCTTCGTTTACGTTCATACATCTGGTCATCTGACCTTTCTGAAGAACATCCTATTAGGGCGAATTGTTCTAGAATAATTGTAAAAAATAAAAACTCATGTTTAGGAAACTATTCGTAATGTACATACATATTTGTGAGTTATATGACAGCAATCAAGCATAATTGCTGTCACATGGTAAGTACAGCCTGTTAAAAAGCCACATTCCGTAAGTGTCCGTCCAGACTGGGGAGCGGGGCGGGCGCGGCCGCGGGAGCGGGGACGCGCGCGGGCTGCCTGTCCGCACTGGAGCGCGGTTGCGTTCTGCGTGTTGTCGTGTCTAAACTCCAGTTTTTGTCAAAATATGCCCGCGCCGAGCAGCCCGCGCCGCTCACCGCGCCCGCGTGCCCACTATGGACACTTCATAGGAAGTTCACATGTTTGAGTGAGCCGCGCCGCGCCCGCCCCGCGCCTTCGCCTCAGTGTGACCAAACACTTTGAGACTATAGTTGTAACATTAGGATCTATATGCGCAGCGTACGTGCCGATGCACGCGGTGCTGTCTGCGCTGGCGTACCTGCTGAAGGCCCCGCTGTAACATTAGGATCTATATGCGCAGCGTACGTGCCGATGCACGCGGTGCTGTCTGCGCTGGCGTACCTGCTGAAGGCCCCGCTGTAACATTAGGATCTATATGCGCAGCGTACGTGCCGATGCACGCGGTGCTGTCTGCGCTGGCGTACCTGCTGAAGGCCCCGCTGTAACATTAGGATCTATATGCGCAGCGTACGTGCCGATGCACGCGGTGCTGTCTGCGCTGGCGTACCTGCTGAAGGCCCCGCTGTAACATTAGGTTGTATATGCGCAGCGTACGTGCCGATGCACGCGGTGCTGTCTGCGCTGGCGTACCTGCTGAAGGCCCCGCTGTAACATTAGGTTGTATATGCGCAGCGTACGTGCCGATGCACGCGGTGCTGTCTGCGCTGGCGTACCTGCTGAAGGCCCCGCTGTAACATTAGGTTGTATATGCGCAGCGTACGTGCCGATGCACGCGGTGCTGTCTGCGCTGGCGTACCTGCTGAAGGCCCCGCTGTAACATTAGGATCTATATGCGCAGCGTACGTGCCGATGCACGCGGTGCTGTCTGCGCTGGCGTACCTGCTGAAGGCCCCGCTGTAACATTAGGATCTATATGCGCAGCGTACGTGCCGATGCACGCGGTGCTGTCTGCGCTGGCGTACCTGCTGAAGGCCCCGCTGTAACATTAGGATCTATATGCGCAGCGTACGTGCCGATGCACGCGGTGCTGTCTGCGCTGGCGTACCTGCTGAAGGCCCCGCTGTAACATTAGGATCTATATGCGCAGCGTACGTGCCGATGCACGCGGTGCTGTCTGCGCTGGCGTACCTGCTGAAGGCCCCGCTGTAACATTAGGATCTATATGCGCAGCGTACGTGCCGATGCACGCGGTGCTGTCTGCGCTGGCGTACCTGCTGAAGGCCCCGCTGTAACATTAGGATCTATATGCGCAGCGTACGTGCCGATGCACGCGGTGCTGTCTGCGCTGGCGTACCTGCTGAAGGCCCCGCTGTAACATTAGGATCTATATGCGCAGCGTACGTGCCGATGCACGCGGTGCTGTCTGCGCTGGCGTACCTGCTGAAGGCCCCGCTGTAACATTAGGATCTATATGCGCAGCGTACGTGCCGATGCACGCGGTGCTGTCTGCGCTGGCGTACCTGCTGAAGGCCCCGCTGTAACATTAGGTTGTATATGCGCAGCGTACGTGCCGATGCACGCGGTGCTGTCTGCGCTGGCGTACCTGCTGAAGGCCCCGCTGTAACATTAGGATCTATATGCGCAGCGTACGTGCAGATGCACGCGGTGCTGTCTGCGCTGGCGTACCTGCTGAAGGCCCCGCTGTAACATTAGGTTGTATATGCGCAGCGTACGTGCCGATGCACGCGGTGCTGTCTGCGCTGGCGTACCTGCTGAAGGCCCCGCTGTAACATTAGGATCTATATGCGCAGCGTACGTGCCGATGCACGCGGTGCTGTCTGCGCTGGCGTACCTGCTGAAGGCCCCGCTGTAACATTAGGATCTATATGCGCAGCGTACGTGCCGATGCACGCGGTGCTGTCTGCGCTGGCGTACCTGCTGAAGGCCCCGCTGTAACATTAGGATCTATATGCGCAGCGTACGTGCCGATGCACGCGGTGCTGTCTGCGCTGGCGTACCTGCTGAAGGCCCCGCTGTAACATTAGGATCTATATGCGCAGCGTACGTGCCGATGCACGCGGTGCTGTCTGCGCTGGCGTACCTGCTGAAGGCCCCGCTGTAACATTAGGATCTATATGCGCAGCGTACGTGCCGATGCACGCGGTGCTGTCTGCGCTGGCGTACCTGCTGAAGGCCCCGCTGTAACATTAGGATCTATATGCGCAGCGTACGTGCCGATGCACGCGGTGCTGTCTGCGCTGGCGTACCTGCTGAAGGCCCCGCTGTAACATTAGGATCTATATGCGCAGCGTACGTGCCGATGCACGCGGTGCTGTCTGCGCTGGCGTACCTGCTGAAGGCCCCGCTGTAACATTAGGATCTATATGCGCAGCGTACGTGCCGATGCACGCGGTGCTGTCTGCGCTGGCGTACCTGCTGAAGGCCCCGCTGTAACATTAGGATCTATATGCGCAGCGTACGTGCCGATGCACGCGGTGCTGTCTGCGCTGGCGTACCTGCTGAAGGCCCCGCTGTAACATTAGGATCTATATGCGCAGCGTACGTGCCGATGCACGCGGTGCTGTCTGCGCTGGCGTACCTGCTGAAGGCCCCGCTGTAACATTAGGATCTATATGCGCAGCGTACGTGCCGATGCACGCGGTGCTGTCTGCGCTGGCGTACCTGCTGAAGGCCCCGCTGTAACATTAGGATCTATATGCGCAGCGTACGTGCCGATGCACGCGGTGCTGTCTGCGCTGGCGTACCTGCTGAAGGCCCCGCTGTAACATTAGGATCTATATGCGCAGCGTACGTGCCGATGCACGCGGTGCTGTCTGCGCTGGCGTACCTGCTGAAGGCCCCGCTGTAACATTAGGATCTATATGCGCAGCGTACGTGCCGATGCACGCGGTGCTGTCTGCGCTGGCGTACCTGCTGAAGGCCCCGCTGTAACATTAGGATCTATATGCGCAGCGTACGTGCCGATGCACGCGGTGCTGTCTGCGCTGGCGTACCTGCTGAAGGCCCCGCTGTAACATTAGGATCTATATGCGCAGCGTACGTGCCGATGCACGCGGTGCTGTCTGCGCTGGCGTACCTGCTGAAGGCCCCGCTGTAACATTAGGATCTATATGCGCAGCGTACGTGCCGATGCACGCGGTGCTGTCTGCGCTGGCGTACCTGCTGAAGGCCCCGCTGTAACATTAGGATCTATATGCGCAGCGTACGTGCCGATGCACGCGGTGCTGTCTGCGCTGGCGTACCTGCTGAAGGCCCCGCTGTAACATTAGGATCTATATGCGCAGCGTACGTGCCGATGCACGCGGTGCTGTCTGCGCTGGCGTACCTGCTGAAGGCCCCGCTGTAACATTAGGATCTATATGCGCAGCGTACGTGCCGATGCACGCGGTGCTGTCTGCGCTGGCGTACCTGCTGAAGGCCCCGCTGTAACATTAGGATCTATATGCGCAGCGTACGTGCCGATGCACGCGGTGCTGTCTGCGCTGGCGTACCTGCTGAAGGCCCCGCTGTAACATTAGGATCTATATGCGCAGCGTACGTGCCGATGCACGCGGTGCTGTCTGCGCTGGCGTACCTGCTGAAGGCCCCGCTGTAACATTAGGATCTATATGCGCAGCGTACGTGCCGATGCACGCGGTGCTGTCTGCGCTGGCGTACCTGCTGAAGGCCCCGCTGTAACATTAGGATCTATATGCGCAGCGTACGTGCCGATGCACGCGGTGCTGTCTGCGCTGGCGTACCTGCTGAAGGCCCCGCTGTAACATTAGGATCTATATGCGCAGCGTACGTGCCGATGCACGCGGTGCTGTCTGCGCTGGCGTACCTGCTGAAGGCCCCGCTGTAACATTAGGATCTATATGCGCAGCGTACGTGCCGATGCACGCGGTGCTGTCTGCGCTGGCGTACCTGCTGAAGGCCCCGCTGTAACATTAGGTTGTATATGCGCAGCGTACGTGCCGATGCACGCGGTGCTGTCTGCGCTGGCGTACCTGCTGAAGGCCCCGCTGTAACATTAGGATCTATATGCGCAGCGTACGTGCCGATGCACGCGGTGCTGTCTGCGCTGGCGTACCTGCTGAAGGCCCCGCTGTAACATTAGGTTGTATATGCGCAGCGTACGTGCCGATGCACGCGGTGCTGTCTGCGCTGGCGTACCTGCTGAAGGCCCCGCTGTAACATTAGGATCTATATGCGCAGCGTACGTGCCGATGCACGCGGTGCTGTCTGCGCTGGCGTACCTGCTGAAGGCCCCGCTGTAACATTAGGTTGTATATGCGCAGCGTACGTGCCGATGCACGCGGTGCTGTCTGCGCTGGCGTACCTGCTGAAGGCCCCGCTGTAACATTAGGATCTATATGCGCAGCGTACGTGCCGATGCACGCGGTGCTGTCTGCGCTGGCGTACCTGCTGAAGGCCCCGCTGTAACATTAGGTTGTATATGCGCAGCGTACGTGCCGATGCACGCGGTGCTGTCTGCGCTGGCGTACCTGCTGAAGGCCCCGCTGTAACATTAGGATCTATATGCGCAGCGTACGTGCCGATGCACGCGGTGCTGTCTGCGCTGGCGTACCTGCTGAAGGCCCCGCTGTAACATTAGGTTGTATATGCGCAGCGTACGTGCCGATGCACGCGGTGCTGTCTGCGCTGGCGTACCTGCTGAAGGCCCCGCTGTAACATTAGGATCTATATGCGCAGCGTACGTGCCGATGCACGCGGTGCTGTCTGCGCTGGCGTACCTGCTGAAGGCCCCGCTGTAACATTAGGATCTATATGCGCAGCGTACGTGCCGATGCACGCGGTGCTGTCTGCGCTGGCGTACCTGCTGAAGGCCCCGCTGTAACATTAGGTTGTATATGCGCAGCGTACGTGCCGATGCACGCGGTGCTGTCTGCGCTGGCGTACCTGCTGAAGGCCCCGCTGTAACATTAGGTTGTATATGCGCAGCGTACGTGCCGATGCACGCGGTGCTGTCTGCGCTGGCGTACCTGCTGAAGGCCCCGCTGTAACATTAGGATCTATATGCGCAGCGTACGTGCCGATGCACGCGGTGCTGTCTGCGCTGGCGTACCTGCTGAAGGCCCCGCTGTAACATTAGGTTGTATATGCGCAGCGTACGTGCCGATGCACGCGGTGCTGTCTGCGCTGGCGTACCTGCTGAAGGCCCCGCTGTAACATTAGGATCTATATGCGCAGCGTACGTGCCGATGCACGCGGTGCTGTCTGCGCTGGCGTACCTGCTGAAGGCCCCGCTGTAACATTAGGTTGTATATGCGCAGCGTACGTGCCGATGCACGCGGTGCTGTCTGCGCTGGCGTACCTGCTGAAGGCCCCGCTGTAACATTAGGTTGTATATGCGCAGCGTACGTGCCGATGCACGCGGTGCTGTCTGCGCTGGCGTACCTGCTGAAGGCCCCGCTGTAACATTAGGTTGTATATGCGCAGCGTACGTGCCGATGCACGCGGTGCTGTCTGCGCTGGCGTACCTGCTGAAGGCCCCGCTGTAACATTAGGATCTATATGCGCAGCGTACGTGCCGATGCACGCGGTGCTGTCTGCGCTGGCGTACCTGCTGAAGGCCCCGCTGTAACATTAGGTTGTATATGCGCAGCGTACGTGCCGATGCACGCGGTGCTGTCTGCGCTGGCGTACCTGCTGAAGGCCCCGCTGTAACATTAGGTTGTATATGCGCAGCGTACGTGCCGATGCACGCGGTGCTGTCTGCGCTGGCGTACCTGCTGAAGGCCCCGCTGTAACATTAGGTTGTATATGCGCAGCGTACGTGCCGATGCACGCGGTGCTGTCTGCGCTGGCGTACCTGCTGAAGGCCCCGCTGTAACATTAGGTTGTATATGCGCAGCGTACGTGCCGATGCACGCGGTGCTGTCTGCGCTGGCGTACCTGCTGAAGGCCCCGCTGTAACATTAGGTTGTATATGCGCAGCGTACGTGCCGATGCACGCGGTGCTGTCTGCGCTGGCGTACCTGCTGAAGGCCCCGCTGTAACATTAGGATCTATATGCGCAGCGTACGTGCCGATGCACGCGGTGCTGTCTGCGC
Organism: Oligia latruncula; assembly: GCA_948474745.1. Classification (NCBI taxonomy): domain Eukaryota; kingdom Metazoa; phylum Arthropoda; class Insecta; order Lepidoptera; family Noctuidae; genus Oligia; species Oligia latruncula. The sequence goes on along the minus strand of OX419702.1, from coordinate 14,681,889 downwards.
TGGCGTACCTGCTGAAGGCCCCGCTGTAACATTAGGTATCTATATGCGCAGCGTACGTGCCGATGCACGCGGTGCTGTCTGCGCTGGCGTACCTGCTGAAGGCCCCGCTGTAACATTAGGTTCTATATGCGCAGCGTACGTGCCGATGCACGCGGTGCTGTCTGCGCTGGCGTACCTGCTGAAGGCCCCGCTGTAACATTAGGATCTATATGCGCAGCGTACGTGCCGATGCACGCGGTGCTGTCTGCGCTGGCGTACCTGCTGAAGGCCCCGCTGTAACATTAGGATCTATATGCGCAGCGTACGTGCCGATGCACGCGGTGCTGTCTGCGCTGGCGTACCTGCTGAAGGCCCCGCTGTAACATTAGGTTGTATATGCGCAGCGTACGTGCCGATGCACGCGGTGCTGTCTGCGCTGGCGTACCTGCTGAAGGCCCCGCTGTAACATTAGGTTGTATATGCGCAGCGTACGTGCCGATGCACGCGGTGCTGTCTGCGCTGGCGTACCTGCTGAAGGCCCCGCTGTAACATTAGGATCTATATGCGCAGCGTACGTGCCGATGCACGCGGTGCTGTCTGCGCTGGCGTACCTGCTGAAGGCCCCGCTGTAACATTAGGTTGTATATGCGCAGCGTACGTGCCGATGCACGCGGTGCTGTCTGCGCTGGCGTACCTGCTGAAGGCCCCGCTGTAACATTAGGATCTATATGCGCAGCGTACGTGCCGATGCACGCGGTGCTGTCTGCGCTGGCGTACCTGCTGAAGGCCCCGCTGTAACATTAGGTTGTATATGCGCAGCGTACGTGCCGATGCACGCGGTGCTGTCTGCGCTGGCGTACCTGCTGAAGGCCCCGCTGTAACATTAGGTTGTATATGCGCAGCGTACGTGCCGATGCACGCGGTGCTGTCTGCGCTGGCGTACCTGCTGAAGGCCCCGCTGTAACATTAGGTTGTATATGCGCAGCGTACGTGCCGATGCACGCGGTGCTGTCTGCGCTGGCGTACCTGCTGAAGGCCCCGCTGTAACATTAGGATCTATATGCGCAGCGTACGTGCCGATGCACGCGGTGCTGTCTGCGCTGGCGTACCTGCTGAAGGCCCCGCTGTAACATTAGGTTGTATATGCGCAGCGTACGTGCCGATGCACGCGGTGCTGTCTGCGCTGGCGTACCTGCTGAAGGCCCCGCTGTAACATTAGGTTGTATATGCGCAGCGTACGTGCCGATGCACGCGGTGCTGTCTGCGCTGGCGTACCTGCTGAAGGCCCCGCTGTAACATTAGGTTGTATATGCGCAGCGTACGTGCCGATGCACGCGGTGCTGTCTGCGCTGGCGTACCTGCTGAAGGCCCCGCTGTAACATTAATTTGTATATGCGCAGCGTACGTGCCGATGCACGCGGTGCTGTCTGCGCTGGCGTACCTGCTGAAGGCCCCGCTGTAACATTAGGTTGTATATGCGCAGCGTACGTGCCGATGCACGCGGTGCTGTCTGCGCTGGCGTACCTGCTGAAGGCCCCGCTGTAACATTAGGATCTATATGCGCAGCGTACGTGCCGATGCACGCGGTGCTGTCTGCGCTGGCGTACCTGCTGAAGGCCCCGCTGTAACATTAGGATCTATATGCGCAGCGTACGTGCCGATGCACGCGGTGCTGTCTGCGCTGGCGTACCTGCTGAAGGCCCCGCTGTAACATTAGGATCTATATGCGCAGCGTACGTGCCGATGCACGCGGTGCTGTCTGCGCTGGCGTACCTGCTGAAGGCCCCGCTGTAACATTAGGATCTATATGCGCAGCGTACGTGCCGATGCACGCGGTGCTGTCTGCGCTGGCGTACCTGCTGAAGGCCCCGCTGTAACATTAGGATCTATATGCGCAGCGTACGTGCCGATGCACGCGGTGCTGTCTGCGCTGGCGTACCTGCTGAAGGCCCCGCTGTAACATTAGGATCTATATGCGCAGCGTACGTGCCGATGCACGCGGTGCTGTCTGCGCTGGCGTACCTGCTGAAGGCCCCGCTGTAACATTAGGATCTATATGCGCAGCGTACGTGCCGATGCACGCGGTGCTGTCTGCGCTGGCGTACCTGCTGAAGGCCCCGCTGTAACATTAGGATCTATATGCGCAGCGTACGTGCCGATGCACGCGGTGCTGTCTGCGCTGGCGTACCTGCTGAAGGCCCCGCTGTAACATTAGGTTGTATATGCGCAGCGTACGTGCCGATGCACGCGGTGCTGTCTGCGCTGGCGTACCTGCTGAAGGCCCCGCTGTAACATTAGGTTGTATATGCGCAGCGTACGTGCCGATGCACGCGGTGCTGTCTGCGCTGGCGTACCTGCTGAAGGCCCCGCTGTAACATTAGGTTGTATATGCGCAGCGTACGTGCCGATGCACGCGGTGCTGTCTGCGCTGGCGTACCTGCTGAAGGCCCCGCTGTAACATTAATTTGTATATGCGCAGCGTACGTGCCGATGCACGCGGTGCTGTCTGCGCTGGCGTACCTGCTGAAGGCCCCGCTGTAACATTAGGTTGTATATGCGCAGCGTACGTGCCGATGCACGCGGTGCTGTCTGCGCTGGCGTACCTGCTGAAGGCCCCGCTGTAACATTAGGATCTATATGCGCAGCGTACGTGCCGATGCACGCGGTGCTGTCTGCGCTGGCGTACCTGCTGAAGGCCCCGCTGTAACATTAGGATCTATATGCGCAGCGTACGTGCCGATGCACGCGGTGCTGTCTGCGCTGGCGTACCTGCTGAAGGCCCCGCTGTAACATTAGGATCTATATGCGCAGCGTACGTGCCGATGCACGCGGTGCTGTCTGCGCTGGCGTACCTGCTGAAGGCCCCGCTGTAACATTAGGATCTATATGCGCAGCGTACGTGCCGATGCACGCGGTGCTGTCTGCGCTGGCGTACCTGCTGAAGGCCCCGCTGTAACATTAGGATCTATATGCGCAGCGTACGTGCCGATGCACGCGGTGCTGTCTGCGCTGGCGTACCTGCTGAAGGCCCCGCTGTAACATTAGGATCTATATGCGCAGCGTACGTGCCGATGCACGCGGTGCTGTCTGCGCTGGCGTACCTGCTGAAGGCCCCGCTGTAACATTAGGATCTATATGCGCAGCGTACGTGCCGATGCACGCGGTGCTGTCTGCGCTGGCGTACCTGCTGAAGGCCCCGCTGTAACATTAGGATCTATATGCGCAGCGTACGTGCCGATGCACGCGGTGCTGTCTGCGCTGGCGTACCTGCTGAAGGCCCCGCTGTAACATTAGGATCTATATGCGCAGCGTACGTGCCGATGCACGCGGTGCTGTCTGCGCTGGCGTACCTGCTGAAGGCCCCGCTGTAACATTAGGATCTATATGCGCAGCGTACGTGCCGATGCACGCGGTGCTGTCTGCGCTGGCGTACCTGCTGAAGGCCCCGCTGTAACATTAGGATCTATATGCGCAGCGTACGTGCCGATGCACGCGGTGCTGTCTGCGCTGGCGTACCTGCTGAAGGCCCCGCTGTAACATTAGGATCTATATGCGCAGCGTACGTGCCGATGCACGCGGTGCTGTCTGCGCTGGCGTACCTGCTGAAGGCCCCGCTGTAACATTAGGATCTATATGCGCAGCGTACGTGCCGATGCACGCGGTGCTGTCTGCGCTGGCGTACCTGCTGAAGGCCCCGCTGTAACATTAGGATCTATATGCGCAGCGTACGTGCCGATGCACGCGGTGCTGTCTGCGCTGGCGTACCTGCTGAAGGCCCCGCTGTAACATTAGGATCTATATGCGCAGCGTACGTGCCGATGCACGCGGTGCTGTCTGCGCTGGCGTACCTGCTGAAGGCCCCGCTGTAACATTAGGATCTATATGCGCAGCGTACGTGCCGATGCACGCGGTGCTGTCTGCGCTGGCGTACCTGCTGAAGGCCCCGCTGGTGCCGCGCGACGCGCCCGTGCACAACGCGCTGTTCCGGCAGCGCGCCGCCATCGAGAACATCCTGCGCGCCGCGCTGGCGCTGCCGCCCAACAACTATCTGGGGCTCGAGCATAAGGTAAGCCAGATATATACACTATGTTGATATAAAAGGGTGTCCGTGGAGCAGTGGCGTGCATTGGTTTTCAGAATAGGTAGGCGGGCACTAAGCCGGGTCTAGTCTAGGCAGACGCGGTCACTAATCAGAAACAAAACAAAATTAACAAAAAAAAAAAAAAAGTTTTACAGCCGCCATCTTGGATTTTCAAGTTGACTTTATTTTTGGCTCCAGCAGACTCGAAAACAATACCATAACGAAAAAATTGCAGCCGCCATCTTGGATTTTTATTTAGACTTCACTATCGGTTTTAGCGCCCTTGAAAACCACAAAAACGACACCCAAGATGAAAAATTACAGCCGCCATCTTGAATTTTTATTTTGACCTCACTAGTGGCTTCAGCACCCTCAAAAACCATGAAAACGACACCCATGATGAAAAATTTGAAAATTTTTGCAACTGCCATGGATTTTCATTTTTACCTCACTATCGGCGACCTCAATTATATCCATCCCTTTCTTTCTTCGCACGGCCAAATACCGAACGAATTACAAATTACCATTTTAACATTCATACTCGGTTGGTATTTGACTAGGGTGATAAGTTGCGAACGTCGAACGTCATGGTATTTACGCGTGAGACGCGTACGCGAATAATAAAGCGCGCGAGAATATCATTAAAGTCATCAACACAACTCTCTAAGACCAAGTAATCCCCAAGAATGACTATTTCATGAAATCTTGACATTTGGGGATTATACTACCTTAACAAGTTGTATTACTGATTGTAATGATTATAATTCTGTAAATAAAGATTTGTTACGACCGCGAATCATATTTTAATCAACGTACAACTTAATGACCAGCAAATTGCAAAAAACGTAAGAAAATTTTAATTTCGCGGGCTACCTTAGCGCTTCCCCCTTAATATAACAATATTAAATAACAATCAAAGCAACAGCGCTTTATGAAAACTGTGAACTTTAAGGTTCTATACTGAAAATGTACAAAAAAAAAACATTATTTGAGTGACAAAATTCTAAATATACTTTGTTTTCCCCAGGTACCCTTCCTAATGAAGGACCTCCACAGCGGTGCCCTCTTCAACTCGCCGCCGAACAAGAAACAGAAACTAACCCACGCGAATGGCGACCACTGAGCGCCAGCATGCGCCATCATATCCCATTCACAGCCATCATGTACACTCGCACCACGGCACAAAACTATTCACGAGCGGTCTCCATCACTTCTATATTATATGTACTATCCTGCTTTGAATTCTGCATCTTAAACTACAAACTCAATCATATTCAAGATAAAGTTCAAAATTCATTGCAACCTAAATTTATGAATTTATGGACCTGTTTAACAAAAATAAGTAAAACTAAAGTAGATAGTTGAGCGAGAAACGATGGCATATAATTTTCTCCGTTTCTGGATCCAAATCTAACTTGCCATAGGTGATCATTAATATAGGAAAAAAGATCTATCATTGCAAAGTATTATGAAAAAATGTGTATTTTCTTTACAAGTCGTCTTATTTAGTAAACCAATATGGCACCAAGTAATAAGGGAAAAAGCATTAAAAAAAACAAAATAATGGGTAATTTCAAACAGTTTTTAATGTAACTCGTAGGTAGTTAGTAAGTATCTTACAAAAATCAAGACATTCGTTGATGTGAAATCTCCCGATCTGCATAACGTGTTTGTTTACAAAATAAACAAAATAAGAGGGGCCAGTGGCTAAATAATAACAGCCGCACAGGTCGATCGATCAGGTTAAGCTACGCTTGCCACGGTTGGTCTGTGGATGGGTGACCATCTTTACATACCGTGACCGCTCCGTGCCTCGGAAAGCACGTTAAGCCGTTGGTCCCGGTTGTCATTCGTGGATCTTTGACAGTCGTTACGGGTAGTCAGAAGTCCGAAAGTCTGACAACCAGTCTTACCAAGGGGTATCGTATTACCCAGTAACTGGGTTGTGGAGGTCAGATAGGCAGTCGCTCCATGTAAAATACTGGTATTCAGCTGCATCCGGTTAGACTGGAAGCCGACCCCAACATAGTTGGGAAAAGGCTAGGCAGATGTTTGTTTACAAAATAAGACTTATAACGAAAACATAGTATAATTCCAAATTTAACATAAATTATGTCATCTATTCATGTTACAAATGCGTGCTTTCGGTGCTTCTATGACTATTAGAAAAGCTTAATTATTTATTTGCTTCCTCTGCTCTGGATAGTATTATTTAGTTATATACTTAGCACCTGCACACTCGCTCTAGTTTCAATTACGTTGCTTAAGTTCTGTGATAAAGTGTGATCAACGTTCGTACTGAGAAAGTATGGCGGTAAACTAGACAATTTTTTATTTATATACAGATGTATATGATACGTCTTTACATAATGTCATCCTCTGACTTAGACCAGCGAACTTTTGGAAAATATACACATATTTCTTCGAAACTTCATAGGTAAAAAAAAATATCCCAAAAAATATCATAAGTAGTCTTTAAATCTTTGGAGTATTTTTACAATATGTATTTAAATATAGTATCTTTATCGCTTCCACGGATTACCAAAAAATGTGTCAAAGTTATTTATTTAATTCATCTAACTATGACATTCCATTTCATAGTAGATTCTCACATTTCAGTATTATAGATGCGTAAAGCGTTCATTAATTTATTGAGTATTATAATAATTTATTTAATTATGAATTTCATTGATAATCTCAGTATTTTTGCTAAGTTTACGAATGTATTGTACGAAAGCATTTACTTAGTTATGTGATTACAGATTTTAAGCACACGCTAACATTATAGGCGTTATACTAATGTAAGTGTAATGTTTCATTAGATATCCTATACTTAAGAGGTCAATGTTCAATATTTTGCTTTCTTACTTTGAACTGGTTTCAGAAGAGGGAATCTTAATTTGAGTTATTGTATCCAGTGTGCGATTATGTTGAAATAAAATTTTGTAATGGATGTTGGTTTTTTATTTGTCAAATGCCTTGCGCCATCCCTCAATATGAAACGCGCATTCAGGCTCTGTGTGGGACATAACTAAAGCGGATGTAACATCAACATGCTACTCGGCGGGGCGCGGGAAACGTGTCACTGACTCTGGCAGAGTCACCATCAGGGATTTTAATTTTGATAACACAAAAAATTTGTCGCTAATTAGTCGAAATTTGTGACACGCGGGAATCGTGTTACTGACTGGCAGGACCACCACTAGGGATTTTAATTTTGATAACAAAATATGGGAGAAAACAGATCTTCGCTAGGTGCCCTAGTTTTTGAGATATAAATGTGGCCCTGCTGGGGAGACTCCAGATCGGCCACCTTATAAACCCTTATAACTTTTGCACCAATGACCGACAAATTCTGATATTTGGCGACAAACGACTAATTAGCGACAAATTTTTTGTGCTATCAAAATTAAAATCCCTGATGGTGGCTCTGCCAGAGTCAGTGACACTTGGTAGATAACAAAAACACATAATCTGATTAATCTTCTTTATTTTCAGTTAAGCATAGAATAGTTACAGTATCCCAATTTCTCCAGTCTAATTTGACAGTATGTCGCAATCACGCACCAAGTAATTCACAATGAAACCTTTAAGTAACGTACATTTATTGGTGTTTCACAATACAAGTATAAACGGCCGAAATTAAATACAATAAATCAACATACCTTATGTAAAAATCTATGTTTTATTATTCCTTACCGTAAACGGGGAATATTACATGCGAGTAACTAAAAATACTTAAAAACTAAGATACATAGTTTTGTTCTAAATTGCGAAATGTAACCGTTTAACAATTCCTCTTAAAACTAATATAATTGTTAAAATGTCACTTGTCATGCAGTTAGTAAGATTTTATACATATTACAAAATTTTTGGTAATAAAACATTTATCATATAGACTTCAAACTTAACGTTTGACAATACAACGTGCCGTTATAATCGATAATATTTAAAATGACAAAAACATGAGAACATATTGTAACGATGCAACATCTATCCGCTGTGATGTCCGGAGGAAGGCGCGCTCCTCAGATACATGGAATGTTAACTAATTACATCTAAAGCGTTAATAGTACCACAATACTGTCGCTTACGAATAATTAAATACTTAACAATATAAATTATACAAAAGAACCTATACAGGCAGACGGCGAGGACCGCCGCGACAACAACACAATGTTCATAATCATATAATATCGTCAACACATCGAAGAAATACAGTATTATGGGCAACGACAACACAGATATAGTACAGCGTGGCCATCGAGTACCATCCACGACTCGCGCACAACTTGCTTGTGATGATGTCCTGTGTACATGAGTAACGGCCATTTTCCCGAACGAAAATTATCTCAAAAATAATGTGACAAACTGTCAAGCGCGCGTAAACTGTTACGATTGGCTGTTGAGAACTCATTCAACCAATCACAGCATTTTCCGCGCGCTTGACAATTTGTCACATTATTTTCGTTCGAGAAACTGCCCTTATGTGACGCGGTCGGCAGACGGATGGGTGACCGCCGGGAGAGGAACACGTCGCGAAGTATGGAGCGCAGACCGACGCGTGTCATTACAACTATAATATAATATCGGTGCAAAATGTCTAATAGATAGGTACTACGCACTATTTAGAATAGTTTGTGGACACTTGAGCTCTCCTGCGACGCGCACCGTACACGACCCATTACGATAATATTTTTATATAATAAGTCTTTTCTTCTACATTAACAATAATTTGTTATAATATAACCGATGTATTTTACGGGTTTTTTTTTCATGTTAATTTGTTTATAATGTACACGATTTTAAATTTGTTTCAGTGCTCAATATTATATATTTTTTATTTTAAAATTCGTTGGCTACCTAAACGAGTGGTGATAGCTATGAAGGACAACAGATTCTACATTAGGGAATGGAATATATTATACAGTCAGTGGCACGAAAAGTGGCCAGCTTAAGGACACTAGGATAAATAATACGATCAAGAGTTTGGAAACTTTCAGTGCCATTAATTGTATTATTATAGCATTGAAATGGCGCGCAGCATACAGTATTATTATTTAGTTTTATGTACACGCTGTTTCTAATACATAATAAAAAATATAACGTATTAACAGATTATTCTTATGAATTTACTATTTTTAATTGGTTATTAAACGATCAGCTGTACAAGTTTAGTTTTAAATAAAGACAAAATTGTAGTATATGTAAAGTTAAGATGCCGCACGCCACTGCACGCGTAGTATCATAGCTACGAATCTAGCTTATCTCTAGATATCTAGGGAATACACTAATGTTTGATAGGGGCTAACAATACGTTCCTGAGACCGGTCGGTCATCAAAACTTCAACTACTTTTAATTCCTTACGTGCCTTTCATTGAGCAGTTCACCTGTCTCGCGTAATTACAATACAATATTACTACTATGTATATATTTTATTGCTCAAAAAACATAATGATTTGATAGAAAACGCGTTCGTGTCCGACAAGGCTGTCCGTAGCTCAGGGTAGCTTTGGAAGAGGTTCGACGGCTCAGCGATGTCACACGACCGCGCACCCTTCTCTCAGAAAGGTCCATAGATAGACTACTACAATAGTTTCAAAAATATTAAGTCTTATAATATTTTCTCGTATAGTATTTATACATAGATGAATAATTTGTTTAATTTATGTACAGAAGCGTATGCCCCGTCGCTAGCCGGGGATTATTATAATAAGTGATCTAAATTTTAATAATAGGAAATGGTGTGAATCGCTGCTCCTTACCTAAGTATTCAAGCGTTAGGTTTCACTGACGCGCGCATTATATTATGAGCACCAACATTGGCTACATTACATATGCATTCTTAGCCCTCATTTATTTCAAATCTTTAATCAAATCATGTAGGAATAATTTTAAGCTGTAGAATAATATTCATCCATTGTATGGTGGTATTGCATCGATCAATTCCTTCAAGCAATAAATAAAGTCAGATCTATGTGTTTTTACATTTGTTTCGTGATTTAAGGTGGAATGTAATTAATACTTAAAAAGGATAATAATAAAATACGTGATTGCCATATTTATACATATTTAGCTATTCATATGATTTTTTATCGGAATTTTTGGCATATACTATACACAAATAATACTTTCAAATACTCAAAATCGTGTTTCGTTATTTCTGGTCCAATTATAGGAATGTTTTTTTAAAAACTGTTTTCCATAATTTTTGTTATCGTAAGTTTTGTGTGTGACAAATACTACTGGGTTGTCTGTGTTAAATAATTATAATATTGTTAATTTCGAAGGTGGATCAATTACAGCTTAATGACAATGATTTTGTTATCAATGTCATAAAATGTTAATATTTCAATTAGTATTAGCGCCTTTAGAAGCGATTCTGATCAATTCTATACATTTCTTCACAATACTTATGTGAAATAAGCGAATATTCTGGTACATAAAGCCATTGACACCTAATAAACTTGTGCTATAATAATTGGCACTTTATGTGCGTCACAATTTTTCAAATAGCTATAAATATACCCAGTTTACATGCTAATTTTACGCTAATTTAGTAATGCCACGAAAAGGGTAATTTATGTTAAATTGGGATGTACTCGTTCCGACACTGATTTAACTTAGAACTTTTAAGCAAGCACGATCTATCGAAGATCAAAAGTACGTCATCCCATATTTTTTTTACATTATATTTTATTTACAAGTTTATCTTTACAAATGAGGAGTACAGTCGGCAATATATTATTTTTTCTAACCATCCGACAGTATCTCCACCTAGCCCTTTGTATAGAGGCGTGATAATTATTATTACAACAAAGTGTTACAACGTCTCTTTGAACGCAGCCATATTTAACAAAACACAAAATTTAAGTTCAAACTAACACAGTACTGGGACAGGACTTTCAGGTCATTCAAGATCCCTTTTTGCGTCTGCTAAGAAACACTTAGGGCCTGAAGGGACCGAGGTTCGAAATGCCTGGAGTCCGACAGACCCAGACCCTGACAGTTATACATAGACCCGATTTGCTATTGATAAATCATTCCTACTCCTATGTTTAATGCATGCCGTGACACAGCTACACTATAAAATGTAATAATAATATGGGTATTTTAACATGTAGGTTTGGTATGAAATAAATTCAACCAATAGCAGTAGTTTACGCGCACTTGACAATCTCTCACATAATTTCTGCTATAATTTTCGTCCTCACAAACTCTTTACAAAGGGCATATTTCCTTCAATTTCAAATGAAACACTTATCATCAATGGCTTCAGTACTCGCTTAGTTTCGCTTAGTGGATCAGAACCGCTTGCCGGGCGCTGGGTGTCGCTTGTGTCAGTTGAGCGGGAGGCAGAACATGTGCTGCAGGAGAGTTGGCTTGCGCGGCGGTAACTCCGAGCATACGCTATCGTAGTCCGATGACGACGATTCTGCACCGTAGCCGTATGTCTGTGAATTTGACAAGAAATTTAGCCTTTTATATCTATCATGAAGATGGTTGAGCTGGATGGTGCTGATCCACGCGTCATGTTCGTGAACGGGCACTGTCGGTTGAGACTGGTCATCTCTTAACTGCCAAGGCTTATTTTAAATCTTGTATTTCGAATTGTGTCTTTTTTTTACATTACTCTCACTTAAAGAAGCAACAAGAATAATGTAACCTGGATTTTGTAATATCTTGATTTAAAAGAGTGTCCATGGAGTTTCTTGCCCGTTCTTCTCCATAGAGATCTACGTTTTGGAATGGGCAACTTTCTGACTAACTGACAGACTATTTAATTTTGACAATTCAAAAGTGCTTGTACAAGGTTTAATTGAAATAAATGCTGAGTTTGAGTTCATCTTGATAAAACACCATTTTGTTTTTATAAAATTGACTTATTTTCTTTGTTTGTTCTTTACCAAATCATGTCATTGTGTGTGCTCGAATGATGTTGACAGAAGGGCGATATTGGTAAACATTAAAATTTGTAAAATTGTGTCACAGAAATTGTATTGCAAAACAAGATGGCGACGTTAGTTCCGATTTTGTCCGCACGCCAAAATAAATTGGTAGCGTTGAATGTTCTTTCTTTCTAAGCATGTGGTACCTGCGCGGGGTCGTGGTAAGGGTGCAGCAGACAGGCGTGCTGTCACACGCAGTCCTCCAGCGACATCAGCAGCGGGTTCACGTACTCGAAGCCCTCGAACTCCGACTGGTCGATGTCCGCGATCACCGTGCTGTGGACACGAGATAAAAATATTAATCAGAATAGAAAAACAAAAAGTTTGGCAGCATTTCTGTATTTTTGTAGTCTGGCAACACCTAAGTAACCGTTAAAACAATTACAAGATCAACAGAAGTTATCGTGACAAACTTTTACAAACGATCCAATCGAAATTTTATCGATTTTATTCGATTGATTACAATAGCGTAATACAAAATATTAAATCAGTTTTCTTTTCAAAATAGCGTTTACTTCAGTTATTCATACTGCTATCAATAACAGTATAATATGACGTGGGCAGACAAATGTGTGTTGAGTCCCAGGAAAGGACATAAGATAGTTTTTATCCCGATATTCCCACGGGATCACCACTTATGCGGGTGAAACCGCAGGGCGCAGCTAGTTATTTATAAGTCCGGGTTTCCTCACGATGTTTTCCTTCACCGATTCGCGATGTCAGTGAATTTGAACTTTTCATTGGTATGAAGATATGAAGCCAAAAAAAAAACGATTACACGACGAATTTACTTCCTAAGACTTTGTGTAATAATTGTACTAATTTTAATACTGAATAAAACATTTATTTATCTTTTTTTTTACTTAAAAGAGAGAGGGAGGCCTTTGCCCTGCAGTGGGACAGTACAGGCTAGTTAGATTAGATTAGATTACTTACTCATTGTCAGGCGTGAGGTGTACTGGCTCGTCGGTGAACTCCGGCGGGAAGTTGGCCAGGTCGCGCTCGCCCTCCAGCCGCGGCTTGAATGGAGGTACCACTTGCTTCTGCTCCAGCTGGGAATTGAAATGTTTACAAATTAGTAAGAAATTAATTTCAACAAATGAGACAACGGATCCTAATCGGTGTAACCGCTATTTAATGTTCAACTAAATACACAACAACCAAACATTTATGATTTCATGATAATGGCGCCGATTCCCTTGTTCACAAACTAAACTAAATTTAAGTTCAGTGCATCTTTTTCTTTCATTAAGAAAAGGACAGAAGATAAATATTAGTTTAATCCTGTCAAATTAAGATACTCCATAGATAAGTTTAGACGAAATTAAAAAATTGGCTATTAAAAATACGTCAATTTACGTCAGGCGCTGACTAATTTGACAGGACTAAACTAATATTTATCTTCTGTCTTTTTCTTAATGAAATAGAAAGAAATACACTGAACTTAAATTTAGTTTAGTTTGTGAACAAAGGAATCGGCGCCATTATCTTCTTTTTCTTTAATATGTTTGAGAGTCTTTGACAATATAATGAACGATTATCAACTAGCGCGAGTCGATTTGTTGATCACGGCTGACAATGAAATAGTAAGCGAAGAGTATATTTTTTTGTAAAATATTAACTGCAAATATATGAGTAGGTATATTTTCAGTAAGCAATAACGATGATTATACTCGGTTTACATAAAGGTAAATAATAATGGCATGTAATAACGATGTGTATGTATGCAGTCTTATCAAGGGGTATCGTCATACCCAGTAATTGGGTTGTGGAGGTCAGATAGGCAGTCGCTCCATGTAAAATACTGGTATTCAGTTGCATCTGGCTAGACTGGAAGCCGACCCCAACATGGTTGGGAAAAGGCTAGGCAGATGATGATGATGAATAACGATGTCTGCTCACCATCTCCCACTCGATGCTCTTGAAGAAGGGATGGCTGACGATGTCGAGGAAGCCGTTCTCGCCGCAGCCGAGCCGCTCCACCGGGTTCTTGTTGAGGAAGCCCTTCAGCACCGACGCCGCCTTCACCGACAGCGACCGCGGGATACGGATTGTTTTCTCTAAGATTACCTGGAAAGAGATTCATAAGCGTTAGAGTAAGAAGAAAAACCAGACTGTAAAATAATATGGCTGAATGAACTGAATCATCTGTGAACATATTATTTTCTATTATTCTGTCAATCCTTGTATATTTTTTTTTTGTTTATTGAAAGCATCATCTCTCTCGTCATTCTAATTAATTTGGATCGGCACAGTATGTTTTATTTTTCTATTCGCATCACCTTCATTGCATCACTATTTCAGTCAATTTCAGTGTAACTTTCGCTAAACAGGAAAGCTCCTTCTTAGTGCGAATCAGCTTTGCAGTGATTTCCCATCACACAGATTATTTGTGGTGTCAACAGCTACGCTGTGACATTGTGCAGTAGATGTAGTAGCTCTACTGTGGCTAATGACACACAATTGAATTTCTATTGTTAGAAATCAAAATTTATGAAGGTTCTTTGCAGTATTTTAACAAACCTGGAACAAATAATCCTCAGTATTCTGATCAGGGTTATCCGCGGCTTGCGCGATGTCGAAGGGCGAGCGTCCGGCCAGCATCTCGTACGTCAGCACCCCGAGCGCCCACCAGTCCACAGAGAAGCCGTACTCCTCGCCGCGCAGGATCTCCGGCGCGATGTAGTTGGGCGTGCCGCAGAATGTGGACGTCGTGTCGCCGGGTCGCACGCCCTCCTGGAAACAGAAATAATTGGTTAGTAATATGGATAGAAATTTAATTAATGTTTTTATTTCTATGTTAATTTGTTATGGTATAGATCTACTTGGATTTGGGATGTACGAATTAATCAATGAACTAAAGTTCTAGTTGCGAAACTAATGCTGTAAATGTTTAAATCAAATAGTAACAAAATCTAAGCTTGAAATGCGTTTGAGATAATCTACAAAAATCAAGGCATTAGAACAAGCAAGAATGAGTTGTTAGTCAATAAATTAAAGAGCACAGGCCCTAAACTTGATCCCTGTGGGACACCAGACGCTACCTTAAATTAGTCTGAGCTTAACCTATTGACAATGAACAAAAGGATCAATGACACAAATACAACTTTTTTTTTGGTTTAGTGACTTGCCTATCAATCAATTTATTTACAGTTTTTTAATCAATATCACATAATGGACTTTGCCAAAAGCTTTGCTGAGGTTTGCATAAATCACACCTACAACAGCTTTTGGGAGCAGATGAATAAGAGTTAAAAGGACATGGATAAAGTGTGGCCCTGCACGGACAAAGACTTAATAATATTTAAAAAAAAACTTATAATACTTGAATTTCTATCATGACTTTCATTTCTCCGCACATGTGTGTGGGAAAATATCAATTTTAAAGAGTAATTATTTTGTTTGTTTTGTTTTGACTTCCATCCGTGAGTTTCAAATGTTGCAACTATTGGAAATATTATGGTAATTAGTACATGTTCATCGTTCGAAACGACATGTATTTATGTGTATTTTAGATAATAGAGTAAGAAAAATATATTTTTTATGCGCGTTTAGTGATAACGGAAGTAAAAGTAAAACATACACATTTTATTTATCTCTTTAATTAAAAATCAATAGATTATTTGGTTCTTCAAAGTAATGGAAACACTATCTTCTTCTGTTAAGGCAGTTACAGACAAAGCAATAAAATGTTTTCAAAATAAATATTAATTCGATATAGTGTTTCACCCAATATTCACATAACATCACGCGTGTAATCCTCGAAGAGTTAGGCAGAGGTATACCTATAGTACACCCCCATTTCAACAGTTATGTTCAAGTAACATAATATAGAGGGCGAACCCATTGCCATCAACCGGGCCAAAATCCAGACTCCGGGCTGCTACTGCTCAATACACATAACATAATTACATAGGAAGTAACAGATAGTGTCTAACAGATATTTAGTGCAGGACACATTATTGTATTATTATAGTAAGGTGATTAAAAATATATTTTGACATCTTTTTGTGACATTTTATAAGATATTATAAGTACTTACTTTCTGTTATTTATACACATGCACAACTATACCTAATAATTATATATTTGACGGCACCTTACGTTTACAACACAAAATATCAGTTCTATTATTGTGATGCGCTTATATAAGCGCATACATCTAGTCATATGACTAGATGTATGAACGTCGTAATCGTCGTTTCTGCCTTCCCGCATGGCAAAAGCAGGGAATTTTTAGATGTTTGTATACCTACATATTATAGCTACGTACGTGTGTTAAGGGTTTTATGTCGATTGTCATGACAAAGCCAAGACATTTGTTTTATAATAATGATTTGACAATTTAAGTCATTCCTGTCATAGATAAAAATACTAAATTGTACAAATTCCTGTGTGTGTTCTTGTGGCTCGCTTATTGAATGGTTTCATGTGGTGTTTTACGACGACCATTGTTTCTGGATATCTGTTGTTACTGCTCTTTCGACCAACCCCGGCTTTCACGGACTTTGCATCTTCTCATTTTGATTTACCTTGGCTACTCGCAATTTGGACAATTGATTTTGCCCTGTTTCTGATGGAGAACCAGCGCTGCACTAACTGTGCGTTTCGCATAAGGAGGCATTTGTTGGATTCGGATGAAATTCAATCTGTTATAAGACAGTGGATTACCCCGCGATTGGTGAGTTTAAACACGCGTGAGTTTCAGTAAAGTCTTCAGCACGTCTTTTAAGGGTGTAGCTATTTGTTTATACTTATGTAGGTTGTTTGTTTCAGGTCACCGTCTGATAAAGTGTGCCATTCTTGCTGGTAATAATAATAATAGTCATCATCATCATTCAGCCAAAGAAGTCCACTGCCTAAGCCTCACATGCTGAACATATGACCTGGTAGAAGTCGCAGGAATTCATTGTATGCGAGAAACATAGGACCGGTCTATGTGATACCTATAGATTATTGTACACACGTAGTTAAATATGATTAAAAGTAAATAATAATAATACCAGCCTATTATTGTCTCATCTCGTACAGAAAAGACACGAGCAATACGTATGCTCAAGACAGGGTTGGCGATATCAGACTTATTTTAACTAGAAGTCCAGGTTTCCTCACGATGTTTTTTCTTCACCGATGTCAGTAATGTCCAAGATAGTCTCAGAAACTACATATGAATTGAAAAAAGTCACACTGGTACTTGGGAATTGAACCCACAACCTCGTGCAAGAGAAGCGAATCACGACAATGTACTATCGCGGACACTCCCGCCTGACCACCACTAAATTCATTTTTGCTTGCACTCAAAAAATAGAAGCGCTCTCTAGCCCCGCGCCAAGGTCAAATAGTTCATTCGTAAAATTCACAAAAGGAGTACACGTGATGAGTTACTAAGCTGCGCAGTGCAGGTTGCAACTAATTGCGCTATCGATTTCCTAATAGCCGAAAACTTTAAGGGGGCGTAGCTTGGCGCCGTTGCAGGATGTATGCGAAATTTTTTTTAAGTGATCAGGCGGAAAAGGCCGCGATGGTACAATGCCTACCGTATTTAAACGTCAAAATATCATACCAGAATTTTCACCTAAAATGTCTTATATCTCGTCACCACCGACTTCTGGAGTAATAAAATGTAAACAGGACTATTATATACAAATATTCCTTCATGATATATATTGTTTTATTAATGTCCGTGCTGGACCATACTTGTATGGGACCGTTATCCTTCTCCTTTGACTTCAGTTTCTTGTATTAGTTACCTTGCACATTCCGTAGTCAGTGAGCTTGATGTGTCCCTCGTGGTCCAGCAGCACATTGTCCAGCTTGAGGTCGCGGTAGATGACGCCACGTTCGTGCAGGAAGTGCAATGCTAGCGATATTTCCGCCGCGTAGAACCGAGCGTGCTCCTCTGGCAACCGTCGTTGGCGTTGCATGTGGAACCTGGAATGAGAGAACAGGAACACGTTAAAATCGATCGGAAATTACTTTATAAAGGATTGTAAAGACACGTATTTGGAGCTAGATTACTATAAGATGTTCAACGGGTCGGATCAGCAAGCAATGGCTTTAAAACGGAAAGCTTTTAAGGCAACAATATTTCACGTATTCTCTTGTTCTATAAAGCACAGTTACTAATATGATATTTAGGTAAAAGTTTGGATGTTTGTGGCTTTGTGATTTTCTTTGCTGCTTAATCACGCTTTAAAGTCTAAACGGATTTGAATATTTGGCAAACATAGATCAAGACATGGATTAACACGTAGTATTCATCAGGGTTCATAAAGTGGTTCTTCTTGGATGCCAGTGAAACCGCGGGTAACAACAAATTTAAGAAGTAGACTCACATGAGATCCCCGCCCCTAACAAACTCGATGACAAAGAACAATCTGCTCGGCGTCTGGAAGCACGAGTGCAACCCCACAAGGAAGGGATGGTTGGAGGCAGTCTCGAACACATGCTTCTCCGTCTGCACCCAGTCGATGTCCTCGTCGTCCGTCACCAGCGCCTTCTTGATCACCTTCATTGCGTACACGCGTTTTGTGCGCTTCAGTTCTACCATCAGGACCTGGAAGGAGACAGAAAAATAATTAATTAAAAAGTGAAAAGCTGGTCCGTAATTTGCAAACTGTGCTACCAGTTAGATTTATTCTGCTATATGGCAAAGATCTGCCTTTATATCTCTGTATCCCACTGGATGAACTGGCTATCAACATAACACTCAATAGGTTTGATTGATTTCGGGTAGGACGCAGTGTCTATCTCTAGAATTAAACCCATATCTAGCCTTATCATCTTTCTCACGATCTCGTGATCATAATCAGTCTATAAGGTTCCCCACTGCTGGGACATAGCCACACAGGCCTCCTGTCGGTGAGAGTTGGCCGTAATCCACCAAGCGGGCCCAGTGCGGATTGGTAGATGTCGCATGTCTTCGAATTTTTGGTTCTAGAACATGCCGGTTTCCTCACGGAGTTTTCCTTCACCGTTTTGAGAGCATCACTATCTCTGATAGTCATTCAAATTCACTCAAAGCTTTTCCACGTCTTTCTTATAATATCAAAACACTCCCATCCATCGATTTATACATAATTATAGACGTAAACCATCGTTATAACGACCAAACATTGTGCGGCAATATTAAAAAGATATGATTAGGAGTGGACAATTACGGGCTGATAATAACATTTGGATAACACGTACCTTAGCATAAGATCCTCGTCCAATAACCCTGATGAGTTCAAAGTCGTCAAGCGAGTACTGTCTCTGGGAGCCCGGCTCGAGCTCATCCGGCCGAGGGAGTGTAGGCGCAGGCGTAGGCGGCGTCTCGGGTAGCGGGGGCTCCACTTCCGCGCGAGATCTACATGGTACCAGTACACAGTTTGTGAAAAGTTCTTCAAGTTTCTTTATTTGTTTTTGTTTGAACACTCGTAGATAACGGATTAGGCCCTTCATTATAAAATGAAGAGTCTTTAAGAGATCGTACATTTTCAATCCATTAAGCCTCTAAATGAGACACCACACAATTAATTACGTCTACTGTTGAACAACTCCGAGATACCAGTGTCACTTTGTGTATTAAATTCCAAGACAAATATTTAGTTTATAATGTCAGTATGCTGTAGGTATTCCCGACGCGGTTCGGGTCGATACTCGGAAGTGTGCCTACAACGTTGCCAAAAATACAATGTTTATAAACGAATTGATTCGGTTGACGGCGTTACTCATACCCAGTAGCTGATAAGAGAGTTCTAAATATATTTGAGGAATAAAAAACCTGTAAATAATATTGTTATGTTATAACAACACAATAGTTTACTTTAAGATAACAGTTGGTAATTGGGGGTTTTGATTAAGAACAAGAAGTCAACAATGTATCGCTAATCACTACTTAGCTTTAGGCAACGTTTATGAATAAAGGGGAACTGTTATAAATAGCAGGTAATAAAATTCAGGGATGTCACAAGTTTAGAGGCGTAGTAGCATATAGAGTTTTTGGCATTGAAAAATGAACTTTATTGCTATTGCATTAAGTGCAAAGTTGTACAAACAAAGAACAGTTTCTCGAGGATCGAAGAAAAAAGTGGACGTCAGAGTTTAGGTAACTAATACAGGTATCCAAAGAATAAGAATATGATACTAATGCCTGTTTTCAGTAACAATAACACAGCGAAACCTAAGTAAATACCTAAATAAAAGCGCGCTGTTGGATTTTTAACTTTCAGCGCCGCCGCGTATTTCAAATGACTTACAGCCTGGCCACGACTTTTGGCTTAGCGGGAAGCGGCGCAGTAAGCGGCGCGGTGTCGGCAGGCGGGCGTTGTCCATGCCACGTACTGCTCAGCAGAGTTAGCGGCAGGAACCGAGGTGGACGTATTTAGACATTTATTTTTAGCTCTTCTTTGCCTCTAAAGCAGTTCATATTTTAAGCAGGATATTTTGAATATGAGGGAAAGAGTGCACAAAGTAAATAAAAACCGGTATAAATATGCTGAATTCCATGATTTATACAAAGAATACAGAAAATATCTGGACAAATTTTATGAGTACATCTCAATCACTTGCCCGTACATTTGTTAATGCCGCGCCGCGCGCTCTGCCGCGAACCGTTCGGCAAATACCGCTATTGACGCTGTATGCGGTGCTTCGTGGCATGTTTCGTACATTTTTGTATATTTGTTTTTACCGTTCGCCGCCCCGCGCTAAGCTACCGCTGATAGCGGCAAGGTCGTGGCCAGGCTGTAGTGAAAACGGCCTTATGAATAGATAAGATTCGCTCCCACTCAAATGGCGCCAATTAAATATTTCTTCCCACAGTAGGCGCCTACGCTATCACCATTAAAAATTGCAAACACGAATTAATCTGTAATCCATTTTTATTTCAAAGATAATAAAAATGATAGCGAAATTCTGACAACTATCAAGATAGCTTCATTAAATGCAAATTGACCTAAATACTGTATTTAGGTCAATATGTATTTAGAACAAAGGTTGTTGTTTATGATGTTAGCAATATAGTCCTGTGTGGTTGTTAATGTTTTACCTATAACCCTGTATATTATAATCACATCAATAAGGTGTTCCAAATCAATAGTATTCCGATTTAAATACTTTTCATATTACCACCAAAACGACCACTGTCGTTGTTTACCACCAAAAGTTCCAGAATTTGGTGCTAAAAGCCAATTACTATTTAATTAACTAATTAGGTATTCATTGTTATTTACTTACATATTATTTTAATTCGAAAAAACTTGTCTCAACTAATAACCTATTTTAAGTGACAGCAATTAACTATGGTCTGTTTCAAAAGTATCTGATGAAAGTCCAAATGATTAGACATCTTTAAGGTGATATAAAATTAGAATTTCGGATTTAAGTATTTTAATTTTTTTACTTCTGGAACAGGTATACTTTAATATCCGTCGACCAAAGTAAATTTAAAAAATATGATTAATAGGAATTTTTACCTGACAGAAGACGCTCTTCCCAAGGTGCTCTCCCCGTTGGCATCGTCCTTGACTTCGATGGGGTCCACATGTTCGTTGGAGCAGGGCTTCTGCACAAGTTTGTGGCACTTCTTGTGCACCAGCAACTTGCACTGGATGCACTTGAAGCCTTGCCGGCCCAGGCCCCAGATGCGGTCCTGGCAGAAGGCACAGAAGGCGCGCTGGAAGGGAGAGAGAGGTGGATAAGAAAGAGATGGAGATATGGACACGTAATGATATCGGATCTCTGGGTTATACACCAGCTCGTGACACGTTGGTAAAAAAAAATAGAATAGACATTTATTTTGCAAAATACATTTATAATACAACACCTTCAGACTTATGCCGTCTTATTAGAAAACGAGCTCTAACTTTAATTCAAGCCCAAACCTTCGAGCTCGTTATTGTATTATAAACTTTATTCAGAGCACGGTAAAGTTCTTAATACAAAATTGCAAATTAGTCGCGTGTTTGTCGCGAGTAATTAGTACTTTAACTTTGTCGGAATAGAGTTGGAAATTCAAAAATCACTCGGTGGTTTAAACGAAACGAAACATGATCGGCCTTATTAGGCCGATCATGTTTCGTTTTAGAATGCTAGCTTCAGCTTGCGACTTCGTACATCTGGAACTCAGATATACTTAAACTTTGATTTATCTTGTTTACCTACTCGTCACACGATATTCAAGCCTGTATTACAGAACGTCACTCAAGACTCGCGCATTATGGCTCCCGCAGACAGGCGCGACGCGACAGCGCGACGCGACGACAGTGTGACGCGACTCTAATAGAACAATTTCTATGAAAATTTAATGGAAATCGTTTTACTAGAATCGCGTCGCACCGTCGCGTCGCACCTGTCTGCGGAAGCCTTTACTTATAGCTATTTTACAAGCCATTTGGTTGGCGGAAACAAGTTTCAAGTGGGAAATTCTTGAATCTTGAGTAAGGGTCTAATATGGGCCTAAGTTACAAGTCTAACACAGGGAATAGATATTTCCTATACCAGTAGGTATAGGTATGGTTTTATAGGGAATAGATATTTCCTATACAAGTACAGGTATAGTTTTATAGGGAATAGATATTTCCTATACAAGTATAGGAAAAAAATGGACAGTCTAGATCGGACGTAACCTTGGGACGCGGGACGTGTGAGTAATGAAGAGAAAAGGTTTTGCCAACTTGAAGGCATAATCGATGATGCGGTAGAAAGATTAATTATTAATGTTGGTGAAACTCCTTCATCATCAGATGCTGATGACTAAATAACATGATAACATCTGCCTTCACTATTATGCCATCAAGGTGGTACCTTTCCTCTTCTTAAACATACCTAAATTTAGAGTAGCACCAACACAAAGACAACAGATTTCTCCCAGTTGCTGTCATGTGTGCTTCGGGAGCAATTTTTTAACCTTGTTGACGAAAAGACATAATGGCTTCGTCCGCGTGGAGGTCGGTAACAATGACTATTCTTTGGTCGGAAATTATCCCACGGAAACATTTCCGGATAAAAAGTATCCTATGTGTTAATAAAATAAATAAAATAAAATAATCTTTATTTCGGATAAGCAGCATCCATATGGGTTAGTAAACAAAAGGATAACTTATATCTATGTTAGTAAACTTATTATCTATTTGGAAACAAGGATGTTGTTCGAAATGCATCTTCGAACAACATCACCTAATAGCGGAGACTCGCACCTCCCTGCTATAGTCTTCAGGATGGAGTTGGAGCTCCCCCGCACTCTGCAGAGCAAAGAGGCAGATTTCTGTCTGACGATGGCGTGGAAGCCATCGACGTGTGCTTGTGCAAACATACCTGATGCACTGCAGAAACAGGTTTAATCCAGGTTATAATAAACTATTTAGATTTATTCCTGTCTGATCCCCTGTGTTTAGACTGGTAGCCGATCCCAACATAGTTAGGAAAAGACCAGGCAGATGATGAATGCTTATGCGAATCCCGCACCCCCGGCCATAGGCTGAGGTGGAATGTGCCTTTCATCCAAATCTTATTAAAAGCATAATAGTAATAATTGGAATACTATCGTGAATTCATGCAAGCCTAGTACTTTTTCTTAGAATACTGCTCAGAAAGTCGGGTGATATTTCAATCATGATTCGAAGGACACGCGGAGCGTCCTAAATCAATTATTGTGACCGTCGAAAGTTTGTTCTTTTCTTCGGGAAAAGTACCTATTTAGCTCCCTATGCGGCTATGTCCTTTTCTTTACCCCTGACAACGTATAAATGCAAAATTTCATGATGATCGGTTCAGTGGATTAGGTGTGAAAAGTTCACACACAAACTTACTTACGCATTTATAATATTAGTTAGGATACTCACTCTATTGAACCTCTTAGCCTGGAAGATGTGTCCATTGACGCGGTATAGTTTCCGCCACCGCCGTGCGCCTCTCCTGTATATGCTTCCTGGAAAGTAAAGAATACATTTGTGAATTTCTGACAGTTGGAACAAGAACGACGCAAGAGTCTCCGTAACGGTTATAATATGAATAAGTAATGAAAAAAAAAAAAAAAAAAAAAGTTATTTGCTGAACTGAACGTAACTAGCAAGAAATAGTAGATCGTAACAGTAAATAAAACAAAATTTAACAGAGACGAAGCTTTGTATTCAAATGTATATAGGGTGACTGGTAATTAGTGACCGATACTTATTAAACACGTGATTTTACTCATCATTATGAACAACTTTTACTATGGGACCAAACCTGAAATCGCGAAAAAAAAATCAGCTGTTCCCTACATTTATGTTCGCTTAACCCGTCAAAATGTAGGGAGCAGCTGATTTTTTTTTCGCGATTTCAGGTTTGTTCCCATAGTAAAAGTTGTTCATAATGATGAGTAAAATCACGTGTTTAAGTATCGGTCACTAATTACCAGTCACCCTATATATGGAAGTAAAGGTGTGTGGTCAAAACACTCAAAACAAAATATAGCTACATTATTGTATTGTCGTCTCTACCTTTTATAATGCACATGGTGAGCACTAAAGAAGGATTTTTTTGCAAATACGTCCCCTAACGGGCTTAAATAGGGGTGGAAGTTTGTATGAGAGTCCGTATTATTTGCCGATAGGAAATCCCATCGAGCAAACGGCTCTTGTCGTTCAATAAAACGCCGCTGACATAAAAGCCATGTGTAAAATTCTCATACATTTACAATGACATGACATTTTTTCAAAAGGTGCATTATTAAAATACCCTCTTACAAATCTATTCAAATTAATAGTGTAGTAAGTATCTAGTGGCATTCAGCATAAAATGGGCCAAACCTATGTCACTTCAGGAAGCTATTAATCTTTCGGCACGCGATCTAATTGCAATATAGGGGATGGCACTGAAACGAGCGTTTTTATAACCATTTGTACTTGGGAAAAGCGCACTGGTTACTGGTATTCAGCTGCATCCGATTAGACTGGAAGCCGACCCCAACATAGTTGGAAAAAGGCTAGGCAGATGATGATGTGACTTGGGAGAAGCGCTAGGGTAGCTTGCGCAATTCTAATTTTCTTATGTGTTTTGCAATTTGCAGGTCAGTGTCAGGTTGTATGTCGAACAAAAAAAACAGTGGCATTCCGGGAGTGCTGACAGAAGTGAAAACAAATCACAAACAGAATACTTTGCCATCACTCACTGACATATCGGATATACATTAAAACCGAGTACATCCCGAGGACAGCCGAACACATCCGAGGCGGGTATTTTTTTATCGTCTTATAAACAAAACACGCGCAGTGTCGCTTACGGTAACAGTGGCAAGAGTTCAATGGTTTTTTCCCATCTCAAAATGCCCAACGCGCCTAAAGAAGTTTTCATTTCAAAAATGATTCGCGACCGTAAAAAGCATAGATATCCGTGGTAAAAAGTATGTATGTATTTAATTTACAGAATTATAATCATCAAAATTCTATTGAATGACTATTTCATGAAATATCAATCATATTTTGTTGAACTACAACCTGACACTGATCTGCAAATTGTAAAAAACGTAAGAACGTAAAACTATCCTGGCGCATGGATGGCAGATATAGTGAGGCTGAGAGCAAAAGGACTGTTTATTGAGGGCATTTGAGGGTGTAGAAGATTGAGATAAACAACGAAGAGGTTAGAGATCGATCTTGGCAAACGATTCTGTTTATATTTGTAGCAGCCCTGTTGAAGTTTTGATTATTGTCAGCTTAGGTGATTATAAGTATCTAATAATAAAACAAAGTTGACTTAGTTAAGTCGGGTCATGTATAACTCAAGAACGGCTGTACCGATTTTTATGATCTTTTATTTTTTGGATTTGTCTCCGCTTCGAATAGCAGACAAACTATTAAAACATGGAAAAAATTCGCGAAAAAAAATAATAATGAAGATCATTCATTTTCTCATACATTTAGGCGGTACGAAGTTTTCGGGTCAGCTAGTTATGTATATTTACAAATGTTCCAACATCTGTTTCTACATTTCCGGAAATACCAAAGACTTCTTGTGTGTCTTAACGGCCGCGACTTACGAGTTGTAGGTCGTAGGTTCGAACCCAGACAGGCGCATTACTTTGTGTAAATTATTTCATCACCACTGCTCTCAAAACGGTGAAGGAAAACATCGTGAAGAAACCGGCATGTCCTAGAACCAAAAATTCGAAGACGTGTGACATCTGCCAATCCGCACTGGGCCCGCGTGGTGGATTACGGCCCACTCCCTCTCATCGAGAGGAGGCCTGTGTCCCAGCAGTGGGAACATTATAGGCTGAATTATCTATTGTATTCGTGATCAATGTGTTACAATTTTGCACAAGATTGTCAAACAACACAGGTTGTCGAACTGAAAAAAAACATCATCAACTTCACTATCATTCACTTTCACAGGTATCACTTCAATTCA
The DNA here is from genome assembly GCA_948474745.1 of Oligia latruncula. Classification (NCBI taxonomy): domain Eukaryota; kingdom Metazoa; phylum Arthropoda; class Insecta; order Lepidoptera; family Noctuidae; genus Oligia; species Oligia latruncula. Next base: position 14,655,506 of record OX419702.1, on the reverse strand, counting down.
CTCACTCTTCCATTCACATTTTCATTGAAGCAAAACAATCTTAATAAATGCTGTGTTTCGAACATAGAATTAAAATCGGATTATATTTGCGCACGCTGACTTCGTGGCCACACAACCACAGGGTAGATGACCCGATTATCGATCATTACCAAAATATTTTCGAATATACCTTTTAACAGGTGCTTAGCGATCTCGATAGTGCAGGACATTTATTTAGTGTGTCAGGACATAGTACAAAGTGGATATACTGTTCCGAGTCGCGGCCGGTGCGATACTGCGGCTTATCACTGGTTATCTAATCGTGTACAACGAAATTATTGAATCACGCTGCTAGTAAGCCGATTTCAATGAATTTTTGAGCAAATAACTGCAATTCTGATATTTCGAAATAGAATGTTGTTAATCGTGTCTAGATTACTGTTATCGCTATTGTTGTTACTAAACGTGGTTTTTGATTCTGTCTGTTTTATAAGGAAACCGAAAGGTTTCTTTAGACCACTCGATGAAACTGGTTGCTAAAAGAGCATTAAGGCGAAAGCGCCAGGATAGCCCGCGAAATAATTTTTTTTTGCGTTTTTTGCAATTTGCTGGTCAGTATTAAGTTGTACGTTGATTAAAATATGATTCGCGGCCGTAACAAATATGTATTCAAATTTAAAATCGGTCTAATTTGGCTGTAACACTATTTTTCGAAAATGTTCTTAAGTAACTTTTTACACGTTTGTATCCTGCTTATGCGTATGAAGTTTCATTAAAATCGGTTCATTTATTTCGAAAAACAATGGCTTGAAAGTTTGTATGAAATGTCGACGTCGTAAACGCTCTTAATAACTTTTTAAGCTTTATGGCATACTTGAGAGAGTCATGCAAAATAATTGACTACTTATTCCACTCACAAGATTGTTTGAAAGTAGTTGCAAGTTAGTTGCTTGTACCTATACCAAATAGCTTGTTTGATTGAACCCTATCATGTCCACCGTAGGCGCGGGCTTGCGGGCGGCGAGCAGTGGGCAGCTCGCCGTCCGGTAAGGACCAGGCCCGGGTCGACGGCGCGTTGTGTTCCACGCGCGCCTCAAGGAGATGTCAGCACCAACTGACGGGGTCCGCTAGGGCCGATGCCCGCCGGGGTCGCGGGTTGTTCGAAAGAGATACCGTGGCCCCTGGCACAGGCAAGTGAAGGAACACGGGTGGGTTTTAGTCAGTAAGAGTCTGACACTCCCTTCCGCTCCGCCCAGAGCGGGAGGGGTCATTTGATGATTTCCCATTCGCAAAAAAAAAAAAAAACCCTATCATGTTTTTCTATCTAATGAATCATCAATTGTTCGACAATAAGGATTTAAAGAAACGAAACGACATACTCAGCGCTTCTCCTCCACTTTTATTATGCGCACAGCCAAAGTGTGGAACTCTCTGCGTTCTGTGTTCCCTCCCACATTTAACCCGTCTGCCTTCAAAGCAAGAGTGAACAGGCATCTTCTGGGCACGCTCGTTCCATCATAGGCCTCATCTATCGCTTACCATCAGGCGTGATCGGGGTCAAGAGCGGGCCCAATTAGTAAAAAAAAAAAAAAAAGAATAACTTTCATATTCCCATTCACAAAACATTTAAAAACGTAACGAAATCCTCTTCCTCTAGTTTTATTTGTGCACAATAAACTAATTTTCTTTTTCTCTCCTCTTTTTAAACACAAAATCCTATTTAAAAAGAACCGCAGTCCAATTTAAGCGTGCCATTCCTAATGCAAGGCGGACATTGGTATGCAAATGTGAGAGCCTGTGGACACCGGAGAGCGGACACTGTTCGCGCAGAGATTTTAGCAAATATTACCTCACTACTGTACGTAGGTGACATTTCTACATGGTGGACATTAAAGCGGGGTTTAAATTATGAGACTAGGGTCGTGAAACACAGCTTGACTGTTTCGTTTCGAGCTAACTAACACCCGGTTTTGAAAAGCTGATAAATTCAACTAACAGACAGACAGACGACCGACATCGTATTTTTAGGGTTCCGTACCCAAAGGGTAAAAACGGGACCCTATTACTAAGACTCCACTGTCTGTCTGTCACCAGACTGTATATAAAAATAAAATAAAGGGGTATAAAAGAAACGTTTTTTTTCGGCGTTTTATGCCTTGTGGCACGGCACCCTTCGTGTGCGAGTCCGACTCGCACTTGGCCGGTTTGTTTTTCGATCGCCACTAAGGATCATTTTTGTCGATCGATAAATAGCAAGCTGAGTCGATTTTCGATCGACAAGCATCTGCAAGAAGCTGAGAGAACATATTGATCGTCAAAAGACAGCACATCGAGAGACGGTAACAATCATTTAAAATCGAGCAAATCCTTTAGAGGTAAAGTAGTTTAGTGGTGAGAAAAATTAATGAAAATTTACTGAGATTTATTACGAAATGGATTAAGTTGGACTTCATTGGGTCATTCGGTAGGACCGAGAGAAAGAAGAAGAAGTTTGACTGATAAAATAAACTCGTCGTATGCATTGCCTCCACCTTTTTTGTAGTCGATTAAAAAGTGGATATGAGAGCCTGCAAATGGGGATCCGAAAGTATATACTGATACCATGCAAAAGATGGATGTTACAGAGGATGGTAGAGTGATGTGCATTTAGTCAGTCTTTGGTAAGAATCTTTACGCGACGGAATGACACATTAACTTAACTCAATCACGTTCTATTAGTAACCGACTGATAAATCTTACGGTTAAAAGCATACTAATTTGGTCATCGAGCAAACAAACCTAATCACACGGAAATACAGCCACAAAATAAACAAAGAATTCGGAAATCGTTTGCGTTGCATCGGACACATATCCGACTCTCAAAGCGGCGCATGATTAGACAGCAAATATGGCGACTACAACTTTGTTTACAGAACATTACACAGAGTAGCGAAATTACACACATCTGCTGTTGGTAAACTGGATAGTCACTGGAGCTCCAGGCCCCCTGATGTGCGTTATTGACATACTTCATCAGTGTTTGAGACTTCGGCAAATACCGTGTGACGAAACATAACATGTTTTCCACGAAGGGTTAGGTAGGTAGCGGTGTATATTTCGCAGATGGATTGTCGAATCCGATGTTTTACAAAACCGCTAGTGGTTTTACAAAACAGCTCCGTTATGTAAAACAACTGAACAACGTTCAGCGGTTTATAATAATTACTGAACTTGAACACGCAGAATTGCATAACCGTTTTGCATTTATCAATCGAGCGGGTCAACGATTAGCGGTTTTGTAAAACATCGTGAAATTAAACGTCAGATTGTAGATTTTAGTTCAAAATTTTGTCGCCCGTGGCTCTGTGTGTCGTAACAACAAAAATGGCGTCCGAAACAGAAATAATACGAGTAAACATTACATTACTTAGGTGAAGACAGTGATTTTAAGGACAGTATTAATTAAAATTTATCAGAGTTTTATGAAAGACGCTCATTGTGACTGCAGATAAGTCATTTCTAAAGTCTAAACGGAGCGGTAACAGTTTTGTAAAACGTAGCGCAATGACAATCCAGCTGAACGTTTCCATCGTATATCCATTTTTTTACATTTTCATTAAAATACAAGTAAACAAATGGATCAGAAATCCTGTGGTTGCCAATTTGTGGTGCCACTTAGAAATTGAGTGATTGAATTAAGTCCCGTATTACAGAACCTCATTTAAGTCTCAAGCATTACTTAAAACTAGTTTAGAGCCATTTGATTGGTTGAAACTAGTTTTAAGTAATGCTTGAGTCTTGAATGAGGTTCTGTTATACGGGCCTTAAACTCGAAATTCTAATTTTAAATCACCAAAATGTTTTCCAGTTGACAATTGAGGTTAGTTTTATAACCTTCATTTTCGTCGATATTTCAATTATAATTTAATTATGTTATTATAACAATAATACCTACTTTAAAAACAATGTGAGATATCAAGTTGAAACCTTCTACAGCTGAATGTGTTACTAGTTCCCGTTTAGTGAGTGATTGCGTAAGAGTGTTTACACTTTCATCAGATACTTTTGGAACAGACTATACAGTGTGAGTCTTCATAATGTGTACATATCGAAATGAGGGAAACTAAGCTTAATTTTATACTGTGACCCCTGTGTAAACAACCGCCCCTGAATTGAGAATTATGTTTTTTTTTAACAAAAATCTGATATTTTTTCATCGATTTTTACAATAATTGTAAAATTACTCAATAGAAGCCCGATTACCTACCCTTTTTGATTACTTTAAATTATTCTCCATCGTATCAGATTTCTAAACGTAAAAATACCATGTTTATAACTCAATCACAACATTTCCTATCAACTGTTAAAGAAAGGCCTTGCAATCACCATACTTTAGCAGGTAAAGATCCTTTTAAATATTTTTTTATATTTTCAAATATTTTTCCGTCGATAAAATTAAGCTATGTTTCCCTCATTTCGTTATGTGCACATTATGAAGACTCACACTGTAGATGCAAAATGATAACAAGGCTGCCATCTTACTTTCGCAACTTCAATAATATAGTTGGATTTTCTGGTATCCAAATGCTAGATTATATGTTAGAGTTTCAATCTTCAAAGCTCTGAAAGCCGCTAAAAGCGCACGTGCCGTACGTACAAATATTATGATGATAGGTACGAAACATGACTGAATAGTACACCAGCCGTCGGCACTTCGTCGGCATCCGTAATGTGCATCATTTCGGCGTATTCACATGCTAATGCCGACGAGCTATGGCGCTGTAGCGCTGTTACCGCTGACAAATATCGCTTCCTCGCTTTTATGTACGATTTGTGAGTTTGTAACTAAAGTGGGTGTTTGTTGTGGTGGGTATTTTGAGAGTAAAGTCGTGTTTTTATTTAAATAAGATTTTTGCAAGATGTTTGAGTGGAGTTAGCAAAGGCGTTGTACTTACTCAAACATCTATATAAATGCGAAAGTGTGTCTGTCTGTCTGTTATCTCTTCACGCTTAAACCGCTGAACTGATTTTGCTGAAATTTGGTATAGAGATAGTTTGAGTCCCAGGAAAAGATATAGGTTAGTTTTTATCCCGATGTTACCACGGGATCGAAACTTATGCGGGTGAAACCACGGGGCGTAGCTAGTCAGTCTATAATGTGCACTGCTGGGATACATGCCTCCTCTCTATGAGAGGGAATGGGCCGTAATCCACCACGCGGGCCCAGTGCGGTTTGGTAGATGTGACATGTCTTCGAATTTTTGGTTCTAGGACATGCCGGTTTCCTCACGATGTTTTCCTTCACAGTTTTTGAGAGTAGTGGTGATGAAATAATTTAGATTTACACAAAGTAAAGTGCGTGCTTGGGTTTGCACCCGACGCCCTACAACTCGTAAGTCGCGGCCGTAACCACTGGGCCACTACTCGCATACATACTTCAACCTTCAACAACAAAAAAAATCCACACAACCTAGAACTTACTAGACTAAAGGCAAGTAATGAGCTTGCCAGTGATCGGGCAAGTACTAAAGCTAGTAGTTACAGTAAGTACTCACTGTCTTCGCCGGCGCACGGCATACCAGGCGCAGCGGGGACATTCGGGAAAACTGAAACAAACAACAATATCATTAGGACACACAACGAAATTACACGGAAATGAAAAAACGAAAGACTATTTCTCGTTCCTCTGTTTCGTTTATTTGTTGGAAACCAAATTGCATTGCTTTACTGAGAAATAAGCTATGGTGGACGTCCGCTACACTCATTGTGGCGACAGTGACAGTGCGACATTGCGACAACGGTGCGACATTGTGATTTTCCGCAGCCACAATTACGCCTAACTACATTATTTGCTGAATTCTCTAGGGTCTACAGGTTTGTTCGTTGACTATTTGTTCGATGTTACTTAGATATAGAACTTGGAGTAAGTTGTCTTGAAGATCTGTTGTTTTTCATGTAGGTTAGTCGAAATATTAGGCTTTGTAGATTTGTAGACCATTTTCTATTTTGTTAAGTACCTGGTACTACTTGACAGGCCTACACTGTTCTCCAATACCAGTTTACACTGTAATTAATTTGAAAACATTGTATAAACCAATTTATTTTTAAAAGAGTAACCGTGATTTTTTTTTACCAGCTCTTCTCCATAGGAGACGACCAATTGGAACCGTGCACCTAGCTTCTGACGTTTCATAAGTGCCCATGTAGGTTTATGTGAAATAAAATACATATATTGATTATTTTTTTATAAATCTTTATTTATTTACTAACAGGGGTTTTTTTTCTATAAAGAATTATTTTGAAATATGTAGGTTTGAATTAATAAGTATTGTTGAGTTCCTTGTAATATTTACTTCACCGTAAACTGAAACTGGCGGATTGTTTTGGATTAATACCTAGTACTATTACTTATTCTGTGTAAATAATAAAAAAAAAATAATAATAATAATAAGACCTTTATTTTCAGGCTGCTTTGGCCCATAGATAAATACCTTACAGACTAACATATATATTATAATAATACAATGTGTGTTAGTGTATAAACTTAAAACTATGTTAGTAAAACTCACTTCACTCAAGCACTGTCTTTGTGCGATCGAGTGGCATTTGTCCGCGGAAGCGACGGAACATTACACCTTGCGGCGAAAAGTCCTCTGCCATGACGAGGTGCAGGTAGCATGTAGGTACTCGCACCACGAACGCCTTGAAGTTGACGTTGCGGCGCGATTCAAGCAACTGCACTCTCGGTCTGTACTTGGTCCTTTGGCACACGTACTCCACGATGTCCTCGGCCTTAGTGGTGTAGTGTAGGCGGGAAATATACACGGGAGTGTTCGGCTGGGCGGCTCTAACAGGGATGTCGGGCTTGATAGAGGCTGTGCCGCAGCGGTTCTTGCTGGTTCTTTGTCGGCGCTTCTTCCGCGTAATACTAACAATCTATCGCTTTCCATCAGGCGTGATCAAGAGCGAGCCTATTTAGTAGTAATAATAAAAAATAAATAAAAAACTCCTCTTAGGTATATGTCGGACTCTAAACTTCTATATATAAAAAAAAATATTATTTCAATTACAATGGGCATTTAGATACCTACATATTTTTGGAGATCTCCTTTTAAGCAAGGAATTTCTTGTATTAGGAGTCCCCGCACTTCCACTTATTATTAATTACTAGCAATTGAAATGTAGACAAAGTAAATCTAGCTTTTACTTAGCAGAAATCTAACATACCCACACACTTACTAAATAAACAACCCTACAGGTCATTTTCTAAGTTGGTGTACTTGGCAATTGTCGGACCCCAGATTTATTACAACATAAAGTGACTTGTTGTCTAGCAGTTACATTTTATCGCACACACGAGGCGGCCGCAAATGTGGCGACTTGCTGTAATAAAATAGAATATTAACCAGAGCTGAGATATTGTAAGTAGTTTTTCTAGTACTTGTGTTGTGAGGAATTGCTTTTTGTAATGTAAAATAAGAGTCAAGTAACTATAGTGCGTTCAATAAAGCTTGAGATAAAATGTAAACAAACACTACCCGCATTTCAGTCAATCACGACATTGTTGGTTATTACAGAAAAAAACTACCAACAAAGTTTATATTTTGTATTATGCTTAAAATGATTGAAAGATTCATACTGCCATCAAATCTTTCATATCTGCAAACGACCCAAACCGGCATTATCGATGAAGTTCCAATTTTTACGTCACATAAAGGAGAAGCGGCCGGACGATCCGACAATAGGCCTTTTGTTTTCATCCAAATAAAGAGCGGGAAAAAGCCGATGGGCCCCAAACAAGTTCGGCTTTATTCAAACTCCCTACTCGATACGCGAAAAACTTGCAAGCAGGTATTTGGAAATTCGGACACCTCGTTCGGAAATTCGAGGCCTAATGCTTGTGGAATTGGAAATTCGAAGTGTGGCATGAAAGCCGGAGAACCGTGTTTGCTTGTTTTTGTGTTTCGAGGGTCGTCACAACATCAAGGACTTACGTACGAGCCGCAAATTGGGCACGTGTGACGTTCGATTGGAATGTATTGCTGTTTTTTAACGGCTAGCGTTTTTCATTTGTTGAGTGTGTCTAACGGCAATATTACACGGTTTACTATGTGTTTCAATATGGATAAAGTTACGAAATTGAACTGTGTTCTTTTCTTTGTGGGCCCTTTCTGCGCCTTTCAACCAAAGTGGTAGAACAATGTACTAATTATTGTCTTAACTTGCGTGTTTCATAGAGCTATATGGATATACAGTTCTTGACAACAGTTCTAGATTTTTACTGAAGTCTAGGTTTTATATTACACAAGCCGTCCTGTGCCCGCCCGAAGGGATTTACCATCATCATCTGCCTAGCCTTTTCCCAACTCTGTTGGGGTCGGCTTCCAGTCTAACCGGATGCAGCTGAGTACAAGTATTTTACATGGACCAACTGCCTACCTGACCTCCACAACCCAGTTACTGGGTAATACCAAACCCCTTGGTAAGACTGGTTGTCAGACTTCCGGGCTTCTGACGACCCAAACCGACTGTAAAAAGATCCACGAATGACCCCTCCGTGCCTCGGAAAGCACGTTAAGCACGGGGGGGTCTTGGTACGAGGAGAGTTTATGAGGATGTTTTGTGCGAAATTGTATGCTTCTAGACCCAAAGTTTTAGGCTAGGCTGTGCGTTGTCTGTCAGTAAATGTATTAAATATTTGTATGAAGCCAAGAGACTTTTTAATAGCTACATGTTATCGCCCTAGATATTTTCAGAAAAAACGAAGGTTAATAACATGTCCAGTTATATTTATATGATATAACAGTAGTGTTGTATGACACTATCCGGATATGGGTTGTGTATCCGCAGCGGACATGTCACTGAGAGCAAAGTTAGTGACAGCTGCGCGGACACACCGGACGTTACGTCACATGGACATCATACAAGAGATAGAACGGGGAAATGTGATATTCTAATGGCCTTCATCATAGTTATATAACATGTGACAACAGCTTGTATTGAAAGAAAATAGCTCTTTGTTTTATACAATGTGTATCTTGACCCTTGACGAAGCCGTCATCTACGCATCCTGTACATAAAATTGGTAACTTTTTGCGACAAAATCGCTGGGAAACGACTATTATTTTTGGTGTGAAAATTCGCTGTTGTAGTGCAAAGCATTGTGTTTATGGGTGGATGCAAAGGTACAGGGAGAACTTGTTATCGTAAAATAACCGTGTAAAAAGTTTAAACTTTGACCTTCAATATCTTCTAAAGCAGAAGGTTCCCAGGTATGGTCCAGTTACTGTCTCCTAAGATACAGGACTACCTAGTTTAGGAGATAGGGTTACATGATCTGTTTAGATTTATGTAGTTATACCATGTTACTTTGTACTTCTGCTCTTGTGTACCATGAATCTTGTGTGTATCATAATAAAGATTATTATTAGTTAAAAAAAATGATCAGAATAACGGGAGGAACAACTGGATCTCGGCTTCATTAAAGGTATTTTAAACCCGTTGTTTATTTAGGAATTTTATTTATTTTCAATCTAGACAATTCAATACCAATCCAATTTCACTTTGAAATATCTACTCTTCAAAATCAGCAAGAATCTTTTAACCTTAAACTGCAAAAAGTCGTGTTTCTAGATCAGAAATACTCAGATACTCGAGATAACAATAGATAAGATAAAGATTCTAGTATTGAAATTATTCGTTATCGATGATTCAATGTTTATTAAGATCACTTGGGCAATGGGAGTTTCATGTAAGCGTTGCGGTATTTAGTTTTAAAATATCGCAGTATTATGTTGAGATAGAAGCCTTTTGGCCTCGCAAAGGTCTTTTTTTTTTTGGTCGTTTTTAATGTACCTTTGTTAGTTTTGAATGCTCCTTTTTAGGGTTCCGTACCCAAAGGGTAAAAACGGGACCCTATTACTAAGACTCCACTGTCCGCCTGTCTGTCTGTCGGTCACCAGGCTGTATCTCATGAACCGTGATAGCTACCGTACCCAAAGGGTAAAAACGGGACCCTCTTACTAAGACTCCACTGTCCGTCTGTCTGTCTGTCACCAGGCTGTATCTCATGAACCGTGATAGGTAGACAGTTGAAATTTTCACAGATGATGCATTTCTGTTGCCGCTATAACAACAAATAATAAAAATAAATAAAGTTAAGATTTAAAGGGGTATAAGAGAAACGTTTTTTCGGCGTTTTATGCCTTGTGTTACGGAACCCTTCGTGTGCGAGTCCGAATCGCACTTGGCCGGTTTTTTACTATTTGTATTTCTTGTGTGTCCCAAATAAAATATTACTTCTTTCTTTTTAAGAGTGAACAAATATTCTTTGAACAAAATGTTCTCTGTTGGTGACAGTCAGTTTCACAAACCTTGCTGAGTGCTGACAGTTTTTGATTAATCGTTTTATAACAGTAACTATTCTCCAAAAAAAAAGTCAAAGCCATTTTTCAGTTAGACAACTTACAGGCACATTAATACTGTCAAAAAGTGTTTGAAGTTACAAAAGTGTAGATGGAAAAGAAACGCCACGGTTATAAAAATTCTAATATTTTGCAATAATAAGACAACACCTTATTATTCAACACTAGCTGCGCCCTGAGGTTTCACCCGCATTAGTCTCGATCGCGTAGGAACATCGGGATAAAAAGTATCCTATACCTATCCTAATCCAGCGGGGTAATTGCGTAACACACTAACAGTAGCAATAGGTTTCATTTTGACAGCTCAACAACATTCATTGCGTTATTTACGTTATGGAGCAGCACATTCTCCGAACATATGAAGCAATGGATAAGCAATATCCTTCAAAATGATTCAGATTGAGATCGATAGTTTGTTACGCAATAAGGGTGCAGGTCATGGTCTACACATGTACCAAACATCGAAAACCGTTCAGCCGTTTTAGCGTGAAATCGTAACAAACAAATATACACAATACAAAAATGCATTTTGACGTGACAACGTCTTAAATTAGGTTGCGGCTGGGAGTCACTTATGAAAAAGTGTAACGCTCGGTAACGTTACGATGAGTCACCGAACGAGAGAGAGGCCCGCCGAATGCCTTGCGTCTCTCTCCCACTCAACTATTCTACCGAGAAAAAGACGTTGTCACGTAAAATCTTCGCCCGTAAAACCGACTTTACAGGCAACCATTTTTTTTTTTTTAAATTCATAAATGGGCCTGCGCTTGACCTTGATCACGCGTGTTGGAAAGCGATGGAAGAGGTCTATGATGGCACGAGGGTGCCTAGAAGATACCTGTTCACTCTTGCTTTAACATAAAGGGCTAATGAAGGAACACGGGTGGGTTTTAGTCAGTATGAGTCTGACACTCCCCCGCTCCACCCAGAGCGGGAGGGGGGGTCATTTGATGATTCCCAGCACTAAAAAAAAAAAAAAAAGTCTGTGATGACACGAGGGTGCCCAGAAGAGACCTGTTAACTCTTGCTTTGAAGGCAGACGGGTGTTCTCTTTATTAGGTTAGACATAAGAAGAGATGGTGTCTCGGAAAGCACGCTAAGCCGTTGATCCCGGCTGTCATTCGCGGATCTTTGCCAAGCCCGAAAGTCTGACAACCCGTGTTACCAAGGGGTATCGTATTACCCAGTAACTGGGTTGTGGAGGTCAGATAGGCAGTCGCTCCATGTAAATTACTGGTATTCAGCTGCATCCGGTTAGACTGGAAGCTGACCCCAACATAGTTGGGAAAAGGCTAGGCAGATGATGGTAAGAAGCGATGGCTCAACTAACCACACGAGCACCCCTACGTCTAAATATTCCAACTACAGCGCCACACGCCTCCATAAATCACCACCAAAACTTCGAAGACAAGTAACACTACTTTATTATTAAACTTCGTATCTCACTTCACACTTACACTTCGAAACACTGCACCAAGTTTCAGTAAGCAAGTACAAAGGGACTTTAAATTTACCTATTTTGCAGACTGGAGAAAAACAAGGGGTGAAGGTTTATGGAAATACTGCGAGGTTCACATATTATGTATGTCTAGACTTATTTGGATGAATCAGCAAACCAACCAACCAATCAACCAAATGAACAAAAGAGAGGAGGCCTGTGTCCCAGCAGTGGGAACAGGTCTGATTATGTTATGTAACCAAATGAACCGTGTAAAATTGTTTGCACAGCTTAAACCTCTGGGTCTAGAAACATGAAATTTTGCACAAGAAACACTAAGGAAGGATTTTTGCAAATTATCCCCCAAAGGTGTTAAATAGGAGATGTAGGTTGTCATTTTTGGGAGCATGGTCTGTTAAATAATAAGTACATAGCTTGTGTCCTCATGAACTGAACACTAATAAACAGTGTGTAAACACTGTTTTTGATTTAAAAACCCTGATATTTTTTTTTTATGGACTTTTTGTTGTAATTTTGTATTAGAAAAAGAAAAGATGTGTTTCATCAAGTTTGTTATTTTATTGAAGTGACAAGTAACCTAGTTACATAGAAGTAGAAGAATGTTGAATACATTAAAAAGGAACACTATAAAGCCAGTATTATTACAACACTTTTTACTAAAGTCAAACCCTAATGTTTTATCACTTTGATAAGTTTCATAGTTTAACTTGATTCTCGCAACAAACTAACTCTTCTAACATTGCAGTAAGTTTATGTCAACAACTGCACAGAGACTTAAAAAGTTAAAATTAATCCATTTTCTCGACAGGATAAAACAAAAACAAGAGACCAGACTGGTCTCAATTACGTTGAAAATACAGACTTGTTAGGTAGTGATCCTTGTGGCTGTCTGTCAAGTACAATACGACCGACGTAACTTGGCGGGCGAGTATAGCCTTTGCAAACTTTCGCGCATGTTCTCTCACTCACACTCGCCTCATGCCACCATTTGGTTCCTAAAAAACGTTCGTGCGCAGCCTTCTGCGCGAAGTTCAGACCCGCCAAGTTACGTCGGTCGTATTGTAGTTTGCAAAGTAAAAGCATTATATTTTGTGTTATTGTTCAGACGCCAGCACATCAAGCCACTACAATCTGTCAAATTTCTTTAATAGATTTTCAACTTTATGGCTGAAGCATAAGGTTCAAAGTTGATTGGGAAAATTTGACAGATTCGGGTAGCTTGATGTGCTGGCGTCTGTCTTATGTTAGTGCTGCTGTTATTATTTGTAGTCGAGAGCGGCAAAAAATCTAGGTTCTGTGGCTCTTTTTAGATATCAGTTGTTGCTTAAATACATTTCAAAATAAGTACTTACCAAAGTTTTACAAAGTGTTAGTTCAAATGATACTTTTTACGTAAAATGCTTATTTCTTTTACCTATGAAAAGCCTTTGCCCTGTTATGCGTTTTGTATTTTCACAAAAATAATGCAGTGGATATTTGTTTTGGTCCTTATGGACATCTTCTGAAGGACTCGTCCAATTGTCTGTCATTATCGCTTAGCGAAGATGATTCATATTTATTAATACTTGAACAGTTTTATATCATGCACAAATCACTTCACATTTTGCATATTTTATGCATTAGTTTATTTAATAATGCTTCAGATAACACTCGTATTTAGAATCGAAGGTAAAATATACCACTAATATAATATGAAATAAATAATATTTTACTTGGATTTTTGTTTTAACTTTATGCACATAGACTATAAGTTGTTCCCTTTTTATTATTATAAAAGTTGTATTATAGTTGTTGTTAGTTGTTGTGTGTAGTTGTTGTGTTGTTCCCTTTTTATTAAATACGGCTAATAATTTACTTAAATCTCGCTTTCAACCCTTCGTATGCCGAACGTGGATCCACGCGAGACACAATGGCTTTTTAATTGTTTCTGTAATTAATAATTCTCAACCGGTTAAAGTTCTTGACCCACATGTGAATCGTATATTCGTGTTCGTAATTTACCCAGAGATTAAACGACAATAAGATCTTAAACTAAGACATAGACAAGATTCAGACGTTGGTTACAAACAGTTGAACCGACAAATTGGATCGTTCAGTACTATTGTGCGCACCCACCCGCTCCAGTGGTCTTCACTTGTCTAAGGGGCTGTTGCCACGAGCGAGAGAATCGCGGCGATAGTCTCGCCGTGCCATCAAATTTTCGCGGCGATGTTATCGCCGTGTGGAGACACGTTCTAAGAGAGTCCATCGAAACAATATCGCCGCGATTCTCTCGCTCGTGGAGACGGCCCCTAAGCTATTATTGAAACAACTTCATCTAAATATATTGGTGTTAAATACAACTCTAAACCTATAAAATTAAACTGCACAAAATTATTTAATGATGAAAAAAAAAAATCGCTGTTTTAATTAGGTAAGTATTTGGAATTTTTACTGTTACTTCCTCTTAATTAACCTATTTAAGACACTTTGTTACGCTCAAATAAAAAAAACACGAACTCGAATTCGAAAGGTTAACTTTACGCTCACCAAACTTATTTATAAAAAATTTAATCTGGTCATCATCATCATCTGCCTGCCTTTTCCCAACTATGTTGGGGTCGGCTTCCAGTCTAACCAGATGCAGCTGAATACCAGTATTTTACACGGAGTCCACAACCGAAGTTACTGCGTAATACGATACTCCTTGATAAGACTGGTTGTCAGATTTAATAAAACAAAAAATAAAAACCTATTGTTTTAAATTAATTCAATGTCTTGCTTAGTTCTATTACTTCAAAACCCTGCACAAAGCTTTGAAAACAATCCCGGCTGCACTTAATAAGCTGACGCCACTAATTTCCACGTCAGAAAGTCGACAAACAAAGTGTAATGCAATTTAATTTAGTAAATAATTTAGCTGGTGAACGTCAAGAGTGGAAATAAAGAGAGAAAGAAGGAGAGTAAATAAAAGAAGAGAGGTAAAGGACAGGCCGGCGTCAAAATCAATCTTGTTGGTTGCGGGTAGAAAGAAAAGCGGGCAAGAGCGAGTCGGACACGAAGGGTTCTGTTCTACCGTAAAATGTAACACTACATATTTTATTACCGACTTCAAAAAAAGGAGGTTATCAATTCGACACGTATGTATGTAATATTATTGGAATTGCATTATATTCACATATGACAATCTATTAAGGCTTCCAAACAAATATACAAAATTTTATAGACGTATGTACCTATGTATGTATGTATGTATGTATGTTTGTCCACGCATATCTCCGTAACTATTAATCGGATCGTGACCATTCTTTTTTTATTAGATTACATTTACTTCAACTTAGGGAACAGTGCAAGTTTCATCAAAATCGATTCAGTAATTTTCAAGATATGGACTAAGACGTGAAAGTGTGACGGCCTGGCTTATTGATACAAGCTACGGGTGTAGTGTCAAAGGGAAAACATCTCAAAACCTTGGTCAAATTCTAGCGCAACAACTAAAAATTGCCAAATAAAAAGTAATTTAAAAAAATTAAACCGACTTCAAAAATAAATTAACTCAAAATTATGAAATTTCGGAAGTCGGTGGCAAAAAATTAAACTAAAATACAGATCCCAAGACACCGACTTCCGAAATTAAAGTTATTTATATTTGAAGTCGGTTTAATTTTTTTAAATTACTTTTTTTAGTTAGATATTTGTACCAAAACAATAAACTATATGTAGGTTGCATTCAGGACGTTAACGTTCTTAATTTCAGTGTTTTAAGTAAAAAATCCTAGAAAGTGTAGGCGGGTCAATGACTGCTCTTGCCATGCTAAAACGCGACCACTATAGAAGCCATTACTGCCATTTTTAAGATCGAGCAAAAAACGCTATAAAATACATTTCTTGTATGAATTCCCTTTAATTTTTATTATTTGTTGTTATAGTGGTTATAGTAGTACCCTCTTTGTGAAAACTTCAAGTGTCTACCTATTAGGGTTCAAAAGATACAGCCCTGTGACAGACGCACGAATAGCGGAGCCTTAGTAATGGGGCTCCGTTGGAATCCATTGGTTACGGAACTCTAAAAAACACAGTACCCACTTGACGGTTTCCGTACTATAGTGGTGTTTTCTCTTCAATTTGATTTCTTTGTACAAGACAACCGTTGGAATCCATTGGTTACGGAACTCTAAAAAACACAGTACCCACTTGACGGGTTCCGTACTATAGTGGTGTTTTCTCTTCAATTTGATTTCTTTGTAAAAGACAATTACTCGCGGCGTTCAATTGTTTTTCTCGTACAATAGGAGCGAAATTGCGTGTTTAAAGGGGCTAACATATTGCCTTGGATGGATAGTTTTTTCATTGACAGCCGACAGTTTTTTAATTGCAATAAAACTCAGGGATTATTTACACTTTTCACTAGGAAATAAAATCATGAAAATTTTTGGAAGGAAAAGTTGCATTTTTACCAAGAATAGTGTTGTTTTCCGTCGTATAATCTTTTTTGTCACAGGTTGTTTGGCAGAGATCGTTGGTTGTGATAAGAAAGTGGGAAATATAAGTTTTCCCTTTATAGGAATCTAGCGACTTGCCCTGCTTCGTACGGGTGCAATGTCGACATGACAAAACATTAGGATTTCTGGTGTCATATCTAAGTTAAATATTAATCTAATATAAAAAAAAACCTACACATAAACCTTGTGGAATAAATGCTCCAAATAATGTTAAATACAGCATCGAGGGGCCCGTGGCTAAATAATAACAGCCGCACAGGTCGATCGATCAGGTTAAGCTTCGCTTACCGCGGTTGGTCTGTGGATGGTTGACCATCTTTACATACCGAGACCATTTTTCGTCATCTTATAAGTCATGAAGCTGGCAAAGTTGAGTATCGAAATGAATAACGTTATTATATCGTTATACTAATAACGATATAAATTGATAATATTGTTAGTGAACAGTTTAAGATTTCGTTCCGTTTGTCAGTAACGTTATAGCCAAGGTATTAATTTTGTTACGACCCTGGTGGAACCAATTATTGTTACCGGAACTACACGTAACGTTATTTTACGTAACGTTTCAAGTCCCTGGTTTTACTCCTATTCCGTGTCAACCAATCACAAGTACAAGTTAGACGAAGCGCCTAAGCCTAGTTTTCGAGAGATATTTCCGTTGAGTCGTTACTTAGTTTTCCGGTCGGAGTTTAAGCCGTGTTTCCAACTTAAGTAAAGAGCAGGGGGCTTATAGTTACGAGTATCTAGTTTTAACATGAAAGGGAACGTATTTTCTTTAACGTAGCTTTAATGTTAGAAAGAGGGTTAGGGAAAATTAAAATACAGTGGACTCCAAAATTTAGTTGTAATTTTTCCACTTCAGCTGTGATGCCACGTTACGATTTAAAATAAAAAAAATACTCCTAAGGGAATACTTGATTATTTTTTATGATAATTCAAAGGTAGTTAAATTAGTCAATAACAACGTTATAGCTTGTAAGGGTTTCTTTTTTAATATTGCCGCTATCGCGAATAATGAAATGAATCTGGAGGTGTAGCATTCCTTCGACATAATTACAGGTAGGTATTTCAGGTACATTAAGGTTTTTCTAAATATGGTTGACTTGGTAACGTTTATAGATTTCAGCCTTATTTTTTTTAATTCTATTAAACATTGAAAAGTAGCTTTCTTAACGTCATTTGATCATCATAATTATGATACCTGAGGTTTATCCTAGACAGGTTGATCTCATTATTATATACCTACCTTTACCTATATTATATACCTACCACTTTAGTGTGAGAATTGATATTAAAAATATGCATTATTTAATTAAATAAAAAATAAATAATTTAACACTAGACTTTCTGACGATACACAAACATTTAGAAATCGGTCGCGAAAAAAAATCAGCCGATCCCTACATTTTGACGAGTTATGCGAACATACATGTAGGGAACAGCAGATTTTTTTCGCGACCGATTTCCAAATTTTTTTGTATATCGTCAGAAAACGCGATAACAAGTATATATGTGGTAAATTGATTGCATATATGTGATTTCCAAACTGAAGAAGTCCAAGAAGTTCCAAGAAGTCGGTCAGTCAGAAAATATGAAGCTATTTGCCCATTCCAAAGCGTAGGTACCTATGGAGAAGAACGGGCAAGAGACTCCATGGACACTTTTAAATTAATTTTTTTCTAATACATGACTTTTGATTTTCATTTTAACTTTAGTGAGTCAACAAAGAAAGGCCAATACTAAAACAAAGATTTGTTTAATTGACAAATTACTAGGAAAGCTACACCAATTCGGACACAGCACACACGTTCAGTAATATTCAACTGTTGCGTAGTGAATTATATTACAGCTCGAGTGGTAACTTTGGCATAGTTTGATCCCTCTAACAAGTGTGAATTGTTTGGTAAACGGGCTGACTGGGAACAGACGAGTCTTGTCAAAAGTCAAAGTCAAAAGTCAAAACGTTTATTGCTCTCGTCTTGTATCGAGGATTGTTGAAACTAGAAGTGGACTGGTCTTGTCGCAGATCGGGACCTTTTGTAAGCTAGGGATATAGAACACTAATAGCCGATTTCTATAATTAACGGACTGTTACTGGTTAAAATTACGACTCTTGTATCTTTACCAATAATAAAGCAAAGACCTCATAGCTTGACATAGTAGACCCTCCCCATATGTAGCTATCAGGTAAAAAATGCTACCATTTTGTTAAGCAAATCGATTCGTTTTTGTTTATAGGAACCGAGCATAAGATAACATCTAGAAATCAATACTTGTTATCATAAATGCGAAAGTAATTCTATCGGTCTGTAACCTTTTCACGACTTAACGGCTTAACGAATTTCGATGAAATTTGGCACACAGGTAGTAGATAAAAAGTATCCTATGTAAGACATAGGATACTTTGAGGCAAATGTAATTAACCGACGTGATGAGTATCCATATCTCAAGATGACAAAACAATTTTTTTTTATCATAACTCATTATTTCAAATTTCGGGGTCAACGACCGCCGCGTTAAAATTAGGTCCACGTACAAGCATTACTCAATTAATTAGTGTTCGATTGAAGCTTAATCATAAAGTGTCATGGCGACGACTCAAATCAAACTACATAGCTATTTTGTGGAATTTTAGTTAAAAAGTTTCAGAAGAGGGTAATATAGAACCGAAGCTCTGTTATATTTTAAATTAATTTCGGGAATCCACTTTTCAGTTTTTTTGGTCGTTATGGTATTCTCGCCTTCGTTCCTAACTTTCTAACATTTACAAACTGAAAAACAACATACCTAATGCTATTTATTGCGACTTTATAAATACAAGGTTTCAAACACAGCTCCGTTTATTTCGACAGCCAAAATTCATAAACTGTCCGGTGTGGTATATGCAGGATGAATAAATGAGAGCAAGCCTCCAATGTGGCTACAAAATGGGGTATCAAATATTCATGCTGTTTCTCCTGCAACTTACGTACGTATGCACGGTTGTGTTACAGGCCATTTTCAGGCGTATTCAGTCAAGGTCGAGCCAAGGACGGGAATATGAGTATTACACTCCGTGGCAATGGTTTTGGGGTGACTGAAAAATGTTGAATATTTCTGTGCGCCATTATTTTCGTATGCAAATTGATAAAAACTATAGCAGTGTTCACTGTGAGAGCTGATCTTTAGGAGAAAATAGAAGGAAGAGTTTGAGTTATACCACTTATCCCCATAGACAATCCTCATCAAGGGGATTTGTGAACTTTTCTTCCACAAATTCCCATTGAAGTCTTATAGAGCTCATAATGGGGATTTGTAGAAATAAAAGTTTAAAATTAAAATACAAACAACATAAGTATCACACTAATAATATTATAAAGGCGAAAGTTTGTGAGCGTGTGTGTGTGTTTATATGTTTGTTACTTCTCCACGCTCAAACGGCTAGACCAATTTTGATAACATTTTGTATGGAGGTAGCTGACACCCTGGATTGACATATAGGCTACTTTTTATCCCGACATACCCACGGGATCGAAACTTATGCGGAAACTTATAATATAAGAATCACGAACTCTTTATTATTTGTTATAAATGTAAGGACTCAATGATTTTTTATTGCTTATTTTTTCTTTACTTCGTAACAAACTAAAGACTCTTGAAAAATTAGCTTTTCTGCAGAACATACTCATAATACAGCTAAGTAAGGTTCTGTGTATAAGGGCCTGTACACACCACGTTTTTTAAACGCGCCGTTGACGCGCGTTAGTAGCGATACAAACGCGATACGCACGCGAGTCAGATACTAGCAGGCACTGCTCTGAAGGAGAAAAGCGCGCCATCGACGCACGTTTCTAAAACGCGCGTCAACGGCGCGTTTAAAAAACGTGGTGTGCACAGGCCCTTAGACGTTTGATTTTTTCACTGCTTCAAAGGATTGTAGCTGTGTATTTGTTATTAATTTCAACTTGACAACTCCATGAGTTTCTGAGAAAAAGACAAACCTGACAAACAGACGGACAACGAAGTGATCCTCCTTTTGGTGTACGGAACCGTAAAACAGTAATAGAAGCTACAAGAAACCGATAAGATCTTCAACAAAATATTTACAGAAATGTCGGACAATGTTCCGAGAAGTTTTAATCTTTGGCAACATAGCCTGTGAACGTAAATGGCTCTTCTCCACCTATCTATGTATATTGTGGCCGGGCCAGTGTGGGACGCTTCCGAGCCATTTCCGCTACACACCTCGTTACGCTAACTTTACCGTACACTGTCGTTGCATAAGTTTGTAACTTTAAACTCGCGACGGCGTTAACATAATAATTATTACAAAGTACCTATATTTTGCGCTGAGAGGTGTTGTGAATGAAAATATCTACATTGGCGCCGATTCCTTTGTTCACAAACTAAACTAAATTTAAGTTCAGTGCATCTTTTTCTTTCTATTTCATTAAGAAAAGGAAAGAAATTTACGTCAGGCGCTGACTAATTTGACAGAACTAAACTAACATTTATCTTCTGTCCTTTTCTTAATGAA
This sequence comes from Oligia latruncula, assembly GCA_948474745.1. Lineage (NCBI taxonomy): Eukaryota > Metazoa > Arthropoda > Insecta > Lepidoptera > Noctuidae > Oligia > Oligia latruncula. The sequence goes on along the minus strand of OX419702.1, from coordinate 14,634,668 downwards.
ATAGAAAGAAAAAGATGCACTGAACTTAAATTTAGTTTAGTGTGTGATCGGCCACTATCTATACTAATAATAAAGCTGAAGAATTTGTCTGTTTGCTTGAACACGCTAATCTCTGGAACTACTAGTTGGATTTGAAAAAATCTTTTTGCATTTGATAGCCCATCATCATAGGAAGGTCAAAGGCATATTTAACATCACGCTACGACTCCTAGGAGCCGAGCAACAAGAAAAAGTCAGAAAGAACGCTGAAACTGTCAAATTTCTTTAATAGATTTTCAACCTTATCCCTAAAGTATAAGGTTCAAAGTTGATTGGGAAAATTTGACAGTTTCGGGTAGCTTGATGTGCTGGCGTCTGTACATAATAGCGCGGGCAGGCGATGCGATGCGACGGGTGGGTCGGGGGAACTAGAAATTTCACGCGGACGAAGTCGCGGACAGAAGCTGGTATGTTCATAATTTTCAATTAATGATCGAGGATAAGAGAAAGCTGTGTATCAAATCAATGTTTTCCATTAAATTATTGTTTTTTAAAACTTTAAATGTTTTTAACAATAAACCTGCATTTGCATTATAAACCATTACAGTAACTTCCAAACATAAAAATTAAATGAAAGAATATCGCTTCCATTTTAAATAAAACAATAAACTGAACGAATGTACTTAAATAATATTAAAAGACACAGGCACTGCGGAAGAGCGAGTGCGTCCAGTGAAACACTGAAACAAGCTGGAAATACTGAAATTACAGCTTCCAATGGCAGCCTGTCTGTTATTACGCTATATGTTGAAGTTACTGTAAATACTTGCTTAGGGGAAAAGGATTCCGAGAAAAAAAAAATTGCGTTTCAGGAATTTAGCACATCCTTGTGTCTGAAACTGAATTAAAAAGTTTCGGGAAAACCAAAGCTGTTTTTATGTAATGACTAGCCACATGAATAATAAGGTGTAACTATTCGTATACGAAATAGTATAAGAGATATAACTACAAATAATAAAGAAGCTACAGAAACAAAAAAAAACTGGCCAAGTGCGAGTCGGACTCGCACACGAAGGGTTCCGTACCACAGGGCAAAAACACGTTTGTTGTATGGGAGCGCCCCTTAAATATTTATTTCATTTAGTTTTTAGTATTTGTTGTTATAGCGGCAACCCAAATACATAATTTGTGAAAATTTCAACTGTCTAGCTATCGCGGTTCTTGAGATACAGCCTGGTGACAGACAGACGGACGGACGGACAGACAGCGAAGTCTTAGTAATAGGGTCCCGTTTTTACCCTTTGGGTACGGAACCCTAAAAATATATCTACACAGACCAGACCAGAGATATAGGTAGACCTAGATAACGCAAGTATCACGAACTGTATGAAAACCAAGCGTGCCATTTTTTGACTACTTACTATGACGTCACAAGCTCGCGCTCTCGCTCACGCTTACCCAGCCAGCAGTACACAGGACTGAGCGCCAAAGTGGCGGCTTACGATTTTTGAACGTAAGCTGGTGCGATTTTTGGCACGCGAAGTAGTTGCTCTTGCGTTATCTAGGTGTATCTATATCTGTGTGACACAGACAAAGTTTTACAGTCCATATAATCACATATTTTAGAATAATATTATAGCTAGCAATAAAGGTAAAATCATTTGCACCGTTCCTGTCATTGAATTAGCGCGCTCGCACGCGGCATACTTTTTGTAGCTTTTGTATAACACACCTTCTGTAGGACGTGGGTTGATACACATTTGACCTGTTTCATTTAGCTCCTACAAAAATCGGCCACAAATTGTATTGTATGCCGTCGGTGAACGCTCTAACAAAGATTATCGACATATACATGGGTATTGTGTATCTGAGCGTACAATTCGGCACTGACTAGGTATGTTTTGTCTGAACCCTTTGACAGACCACAAGATCTTGTGAGCTTGATTGTACTAAGGGTTTTCTTGCGAGATCAAAGACACTAATGCCCGTTTTCACTAACACTAGGCGACACCTAAACTAATGCCTAAATAAAAGCTCACTGTTGGATTTTCAACCTTCTGCGCTGAACAGAATGTTGGAAGACCAAGAGCACATTCATTTAGGTGTCTCGCTAATGTAATGGTGAACGGGCATAAGGTTCACTTGTTTTTATAAGTGACTAAATACTGTTGGCAGTACCTATTCCTTTGCTTCGCAGAAATTAATTAAGCTAGAGTAAGCACATCTTCCTTTGACAGTATTTTCTAAGAAATTATGTTCGTTTTCCATGCAATGTTTTTCAGTGTTTATTTCAAAGGACTGTCTTCTCTTCTTGGCAATAAAATAATTAAGTTTCATTCCAGTTACTTTTCATTTTATTTTCACCCGCTCAAGTTGAAACTAAAACGTTGTTATGAATATTTTTCACCTAGCCTAAACATAACCTGGGACTTCAATTTCAACTAAGGGCGCATTCCACTAAACTTATACGAACTAAACTAAACTTATACGAACTAAACTAAACTTATACTTGTCCTGCGAATAAATTGTGAATTTTTGACAGTTTTTCCATACTAGAACTGTCAGACGTCAATTTTATTCCACGGATAAAAGATATCTGACTTTGATAAATTCAGCCTTAAGGAGGATAGTTGTTATCTTTAAATACAAAGTTATTGAAATGAAACGTCAAAGGATATGCTCCCTACATTTTGACGAGTTATACGAACACCACACCCACATCACATCTACCAACCCGCACTGGGCCGGCGTGGTGGATTACTGCCCACTCCCTCTCACCGAGAGGAGGCCTGTGTCCCAGCAGTGGGAACATTATAGGCTGATTATGGTTATGGTATACGAACATAAATGTAGGGAACAGATGATTTTTTTTCGCGTTTTCAGGTTTAGTCCTATGGGACTAAACCTGAAAACGCGAAAAAAAATCAACAAAACAACTTTTACCATGGTAAAAGTTGTTCGATGAGTACAATGAACTCTTAAGAGGTTGTTAATGTTTTACCAATAAAAGTCCTCCAGACCGTATTTCGGCCACGGCGGCCAATCTCAACGGAGACTAGCCTTCGGCGCGGGAGATATTATAGTGCACAAATGTGCGCGCAGACAAAGGTGCACTCCCTCTTCCCTCACTCTCATTGTCCGATGGGACGGCAATCCGACACGACCGGAGAGAGATCAGGCGCAGGACCAACGGCTTACCAATAACCCTGTAGTATATACACAACACAACCTACTAATGTGAATCTATGCATAGTAAATGAACGTAAGCGATTGCGTTCTGGCGCGCCCCCTCGTACCTATTATATTATTATTTAAAAAATAAATAAAGATTCACAAAAGATTTATCTCACAGAAAATGATTTCTTGCTTTACCAGTTCCTGTTTGTTTTAAAGTATTACTACTAAAGCTGATCTAAAGAGGACAACCGATATTTTCTTTAGTTAACTAGCACAGTAGCTTTTATAACCAAAGTTTTTCTAGTCTTAACTCCCGGAAGCGTCCTTTGGCTATAATAACATATAAACTTTCATACGATAAGAAAACGCCTACGTTTTATTTGTACCGTCAGAAAAACAAGGTAAGGCTTCGTTTACACTATCAGACTGGCACCGCATCAGAAGTAAAATGGAGGAGAAAGTTTATGGATCGATTAGTTTGTTGACTGTGCAAATAGGAAGCTTAAATAAATAAAAACCTGGGTTTACTCACCATACAAACTTCAGGTGTTTTTATAGTATAGTTAAATTAACTTTGTCTGTGATATCTCTTAATTGATAAACTTCAAAACTTTTATTTTCAATAGAGCCATTTCCTGAAACGAACCCTCAAAACACACGTGAAGAACCAATATCATCAGTTGTTGGTTGCCATAAAAAAAACTTTTCAATAAAAACAGAACGATTCCGATTTCGTGTGTGGCAACACTTACGAGTCCGCCTGAATACTCTTTGGCTAATAGATTTACTTTTAACAAGTTTTTTTTGGGAGTTAATTCCTGGGTGGTTAGTGGTTATCGTTGGGGACCATTGGGAGCTCAATTATTTTGTTTAGTGGCTACCTGGCCTGTATGGATGGGTTTGATGTAGGGGGGTGATATAAGGGGGATGGTATTATGTGTGATTCAGCAGTTTGTCTAGGACAATCTAATATATTTTTTTTTGTATTTTGCTCTGTTTGAAGGAGCGTTAGATTCAAGTTGAGCTGTAAACGGTTACGTTAATTGAGAACTTCTGTTTATTGCAAAAAGGAAATAAGTGACAATAAATTAAACGTCACTGGTAATAATATGGGTGTATCTACTATACGTTTTTGAGTATACAGACATAATCTCATTATGTCATGAAATAAGGTTCTGTCAAAACGAAATAGTATTTACATTGAACAAAACATCACGCCCGTATCCTATGGATGAGGCAGAAGTGTACCTTTGATAAAACGAGTTATTCCGGTCGGATCCTGAACCCCCTCCTCGATCCCCTGCTAGTTCTTCTTCTGTTTTAATCTCTGTCTTATCCACTTTAAACTTTCTCATTCCGGTTTGATCCGCTTTTTCTTTTGTTTTTATTCCTGAAGTATCGTCACCAACAAAAATAAGTCCAGGGTTTATTGAAATACATACGTTCGTAATTCTTATTGTAACGGACACGTGTATGTTAGTATTGTTAAAAAGAAAATAACGTAGAAGCATTTTGACAGCCAGATCAAAACACGTCACATGTCTCAATAAGTAAATACTGATGTTCTTTTTATGTTATAGTGTAGATTAGAGTAGGCAATATGTTGTTGTTTTTATGTTGTTTTGTTTTATTTATGGAATAAGGGCTGATTTTTCAATTGACGGGTAATTTTTATTCGTGGAATAAAATTGACCTCTGGCAGTTTTTGTACGGAACAACTGTCAAAAATTCAAAAATTATTCCTCGGATAAAATTATCTGGCATTGGAAAAATCAGCCCTTAGTAAAGTACTTATTATTTTTAGATGTTATAAATACTACACGAAGATTTCCGTACCACAAGGCATAAACGCCGAAAAAAACACGTTTATTGTACGGGAGGCCCCCTTAAATATTTATTTTTAGTCTGTTTTTAGTATTTGTTTTTTTTTACGTTTTTTCATAGTTTTAAATTGTAAGTAAGTTAGTTTTAAGAGCACGCTATCGCTTTATGTATACAACTGTAATGACAGTTGTAAAGGAGATTACAATACATAAAAAAAAATCTATACGTACTTAGTTGAGCACAAATATTGGCACAAACATTCCATAAACTTTCTTACTTAATAATGAAAGAAGACTCAGTTTCTTTAGGATTGACATCGGCGAGTCAACTCGTGATAACTTGGCTCAAAGCGAAAGTTTCTGTTTACTTTTATTATGCTTGCCTTTCACTTGAGATATTTACTCAAGGGATGAATTTGTTCTGCCAATTTGTAAATAGAGAAAATACGAAGGAAAGACAATTTATAATTTTTGGAATTTACAAATATTGTCCTTAATCATCATCAGCCTGGACCCTACTAGTGTAACAACTTGGTGGATTTTGAAGAAAATTCGTAAACCATTGCTTTAAATGTTTAAAAAATTTGTCTGCTCGCAAAGTAAATGGCGCAATGAATATTGTTGAATTGTCAAAATGAATGGCATTGGGATTTTGAGAGTACGAAATTACCCCGCTGGACATAGGCAAATTGCACGCCATTTTTCCTGATGCTATCAAAAAGAAAACATTATAATATCTATGTATGTAGCTACAACCCTTGTAGAAAGGGGCACCTTTACCCTGTCCAGTAAAATCCTTTTTTATAGGTGCACTAAAAATAAAGACAAAGGGACATTCTTTCAGGGATAACGATATGGTGGAAAAGTCAAAAATGTATTGGATTGACATAATGTCAATCCTCTTGAAAGTTGTAGAAATACGAAACGCTTTCAATACGACTGCCGCTTGAATGTATTGGATTGACATAAGTCATACAAATACGAAACGCTTTCAATGCGACTGCCGCTTGAATGTCTTGGATTGACATAATGTCAATCCTGTTGAAAGTCGTGGAAATACGAAACGCTTTCAATGCGACTGCCGCTTGAATGTATTGGATTGACATAAGTCATACAAATACGAAACGCTTTCAATGCGACTGCCGCTTGAATGTCTTGGATTGACATAATGTCAATCCTGTTGAAAGTCGTGGAAATACGAAACGCTTTCAATGCAACTCCCGCTTGTCTAGGTCCAGAAGGGCAATCCTAGTAATTAATTTTAAGAACGTTCAGTCTGATCTCAGTCTCAATCTGTTAAAAAAACCTCAAATTTCCCTACATTTTGACAAGTTTCTGACATTTGTTTGTCGCCGAGATGAGACTGCGACTAGATTTTGAGCGTTTTAAATTACGAGAATTGACGTTCAGATATTCTTGTATCAAACTGAAAAAGAAACACTACAAAACATAAAAGCATCGTGAAATAAGCAAGCTGTTCTCAAAATCACGTTATTAGCAAAGTTGTTCGGTTCGGGCTGCAATTTGGCAAGCTCCCCGCGCACCCGGCGTGATGTATAGCCGATACTTTGAATAGTTCGGGAAAACGATACTGGAGTAAAGCCTACGGGAGTACAATTAGTGTTGTTGTTTTTATGTATGTGGGAGTTTGTTCAACTGTTTTTATTCAGTCTGTTAGCATTTTTTTGAAGAATAGCAGTTAACTGAAGAGTCTAAAATTCCTAAAAGCTTATACAGAAGTGAAGTGCATGAAAGATTAAACTTCTTCACCATATAGATGGTGCATGAAAGATTATTGTGTTCTTAAAAAAAAAACATGAAAAAATACCAACTAGATACAACTGGGGGCAATTCCTATATTTTTAAGAATGTTCACATTCTAATCTCAATCTGTCAAAAAAACATCTAATTTACCTACATTTTTGTAAAATTTTTGATACTGATTATAGCTGAGATGAGATTGCAACTTAAATTTAAACTTTTTTCTGGTCCTACTTTCTGAGGCTTTCATTTCAAAACAATTAACAATTTATTATGTAAGTTACACACCTTATAATTGCATCAGTAACATAAGCTTAGGACATATATATAAAGATAAATCACATGGTAAACTATGTAGAAAGTCAGTTCAATAAATAAGACACAATAAAACAACACAAATCACAAAATTAAACAGTGAACTATTTCGTAGCGACGGCTACGAACTACCGTAGCCGTAGCGTTCGTAGGCGTCTACGACAAGTGCTACGAGCTACGACAATCCTAACTATTCGGAATTCCTTGACTGTATTGTATCTATCTATGTTTAGATGTTAGTAAGTGTTGTGATAAATTTGAGAGGTGCTGAAGGACTACTTTACTAAAATGTGTGATAAATATATCAAATCAGCACTTCAGAGAAAGCCGAACCACAAAATCTGGAGCAGTTTGTTTTATTAGCGTTTTACTTTTACGGTGAATGGATAGTGGTGGCCTGACACTGACCTGCAAATTGCAAAAAACGTAAGAAAATTTGAATTTCGCGGTCTACCACTATCCATTCACCGAGGAGGAGGAGGAGGAAACCTCCCCTAGGTTTTATAGAGAACGCAGCTGCCCATTCTCCGGTACGAACCGGAGAATGGGCAGCTGCGTTCTCTATACATTTTACCACCATACTGGGCAACCCGCCTGCCAAGCGTGGCGATTATGGCAAACCCCCCTGAAGAATGACAAGCACAAAACACTTGGCCCCTAGAAAAATCTCCAATAAAAAAAAATAAAAAAAATCTTAATCAAGTCTTCTTTAACCCTTTGAACGCCATTGTCACATATACGTGACAAGCAAGCGCGTGCCCTGTACGCCAGTCGTGTGTCGCCTATCCTATTACGAGCGACACAAATATGTGACAAAAAATGCGGTGCACTTTATCACAAAATAAACAATTAAATCATTACTTTTGTGTGTTTTTATTTGTATACCTTAAATATTTAAAATGGTGGCTTGGCGTGGTTGGCACGCGCGTGCGTTTATGCTCTGGGGCGTTCAAAAGGTTAAAGGAAAATAAAGATGCAAGATTTTAAGAATATCTCCCCTCTCTTTCTAATCTGATTTTGTGCATTATCTCATACCAAAAAATTTACACACATCAACCACACCATTCACCATTTACATAATATCAATTAATGTACCTAATGCTGCGCTTCTGTGTAATAATCTTCTGAAGTTAACCAATTTGAGGGAAAGGAAATTGATAGATTAAATAAGGATAAAACCCATCTCAGCCGATCATCATAATCCGGTTAAAAACGACATTTTGACGGCAAAAACTTGTTATTGGAAGGCTTAAAATTTAATGGAAGATATTTAATTTCATTTTTCGGTTTACGAGCTTAGTGAATCGGCTAGAGATACTGAATTTTAAGGCTAGGTTAGGACCCTCAGGTCGAGAAGTGGTACGCCCAGGTTCACTGTGAGAACAAGAATGCCCTTTTAAGACAGGATTACCATTTTATTTTTTTTCTAATTTGATCTGCAATCAGTCGCAAGACTATAAGCGGATGAGTTGAGTGATTATGGCGTTTAGGCGAAGAGACCAGTATCTCGACTGCCTTATTAGAGCACATCCTTCCTTTTCAGCCTTCTCGCCGTTACAGAAGGGTTTAAGAGGTCATAGGCCAGAGTATTTGGATGAACCGAGAGCCGATCGGCATATTTCCTTTTGTGTTTCTCAATTTCAGTTTGAATAGTGGGAACGCCAAGATATTCGTCGATCTCGTCATTTCTGGAGAACCACGGGGCGCTTGTAATGGTACGCAGAATGTTGTTTTGGACACGTTGAATGTACATGACGTTGTTCTTACTAGCAGAGCCCCACAGTGGGATTCCGTAGGTCCAGATGGGCTTCAACACGGAGTTATAGATCAGAAGCTTGTTATCAGTAGAGAGGACGGAGTTTCTACCCATAAGCCAGAGATTTTAAGACAGGATTACCTTTTTTTTTTGTTTTCGGGGGATACCTTCGAAAGGCACCCGACCACCGGGGTCGGGGAGTGTGGGATTTTTACCTCACTAAATCCCTCCCCGGTGATCACCATCAGCACATAGGGGTGGTCCCGGTTCCTCTTGAAATACCAATTCCGGAACTCCCCCTGTGCAACGTCTGTAAGGTACATCCCTGGGGAGACTGTAAAGGGGCCTCCCCTGAGTGTCGCTATGCACGGCAGCACGTGACCACTGTGCCACCGTTTTCCCTGAAGACCGTTTTACGTAGACTTTCAGAAATGTTATTCCGTCTTTTTTCCGATATTAAAGAGAAGAATATCAATTTGGTATTACTTCCATATAAAATACAGCCGCAGACTATAGACAGCTTGCCGGGGTCTCTCTGTGGATGGGTGAACATCCATTATGTACAGTCAACAAAAGAGATAAGTATGCAGGATCGTCGGATATAGTACGAAACCGACGGATGTTGTCGACTGAAATTTAATTTGATAAATGAGCGGTTTGTTTTCTATTAATAAAATTAAATTTTATCCGACGTTCCTGCATACTTATCTCTTTTGTTGACTGTACATATCGAGACCCCTCCGTGCCTCGAAAGCAAGTTAAGTCGTTAGTCCTGGCTGTCAATTGAAGATCTTTGACAGTCAGAAGCCCGAAAGTCTGACAACCAGTCTTACTAAGGGGTATCGTATTACCCAGTTACTGGCAGTAGCTTCATGTAAAATAGCTAGTGAAGTTCAGCTGCATCCGGTTAGACTGGAAGCCGATGCCAAAAATGGGGAAAACGGGATAAGCAGATGATGATCGCTACAAATAAAATATCATTTTTTTTATAAAAACTAGCAGCGCCCCGCGGTTTCACCCGCATAAGTGTCGATCCCGTGGGAACGTCGGGATAAAAACTATCCTATGTCCTTCCCCGGGATGCAATCTATCTCTCTGTTAAATTTTACCGAAATCCGTTCAGTGGTTTAGGCGTGAAAAGGTAACATACAGACAGACAGAGTTACTTTCGAATTTATAATATTATAGTAAGTGTGGATATCTTATTTTACCTACGTTCGTTGTACCAGAAAGGTAGGTACAAGTTTTAAATGGAGCAATGTTAGCAACGTAAAAAAGCAGAGTTTGTAAGGAATAAATTTACACAACAGCATTAATGATCGCACCTCCCTCTATAATTAAACTGGCAATTAACAGCAATTCACTTCCATCAAACTGAAATATCTTTTAAACCAACAACTCTCCGTACAATTAAACAGTTAAATGTTGAACAGTTAAATTTTTAACCGGATGAAAAGTAGTTAACGGGACGTGTATTTAACAAATGAGGTAGAACGCGGTTGTGAAAACTAACGACGCGACAGGTAATCGAAAACGTTGGCAATTTAAATTAATATTGTATGAGATTAACTTGTTAATTATTGGTGATGTAGAGGTTATGCTACGCTTGCCGCGGTTGGTCTGTGGATGGGTGACCATCTTTACATACCGTGACCCATCCGTGCCTCGGAAAGCACGTTAAGCCGTTGGTCCCGGCTGTCATTCGTGGATCTTTGACAGTCGTTACGGGTAGTCAGAAGCCCGAAAGTCTGACAACCAGTCTTACCAAGGGGTATCGTATTACCCAGTAACTGGATTGTGGAGGTCAGATAGGCAGTCGCTCCGTCTAAAATACTGGTATTCAGCTGCATCCGGTTAGAATGGAAGCCGACCCCAACATGGTTGGGAAAAGGCTAGGCAGATGATGATGTAGAGGGTGATAATTGAGACGTTTTTAACGGCCCTTTTTGTAACTGAGTTATTTCAGTGTCGATTCACCAGATACAACACTGAAATAACTCAATCTTTTTTCAATATAAAATTCAAAGTCCTGACTGATATATCAACGCACAGCCTAAGCCGCTGGTCCTAGAAACATGAAATTTGGAGGGTGTTTTCTAAGAAAGGGTTTTTCGAAATTCCACCCCTAAGAGGGTGAATTGGGTGAGGGTGAAATTACACGCGGACGAAGTCGCGGGCAGAAGCTATTACCTAATAACTAGACTGTCACGTGAATAAATAATTATTATTTAATAGTTGCTTCAAATTTTTTTAAGGCCTCCGCAGACACGCGCGACTCGACGGTACGACGCGATTTGGATAGAACAGAGGGGCAATTCTGGTAATTTTAAAAAGGTTTACAGTGTAATCTCAGTCTCAATCTGTCAAAAATACCTCTAATTTCCCTACATTTTTTACAAGTTTTGACTTTGATTGTCGCTGAGATAAGATTGCGACTAGATTATGAACGTTTTTAATTATGGGAATTGGCCTTCTGTACGCAAAACGTTTTCATATACCTTGCATGTCTGGTTAGTCAGTTTATGTAAACGCATGTTTGACAAATAAATTATCTTTCTTTCTTTCTCATAGAAATTGTTCTACTAGAGTCGCGTCGCGCTGTCGTGTCGCGTCTGTCTGCGGGAAGCCTATAAAATAAAATATCGTAAGTTTACTTAATTTTTACATTGACTTTATGGGTTTTTTTTTTTTGAGAGCAGTGGTAGCCAAGTGGTAACGGCCGCGACTTACGAGTTGTAGGTCGTAGGTTCGAACCCAGACAGGCGCTTTACTTTGTGTAAATAATTTCGTCACCACTGCTCTCAAAACGGTGAAGGAAAACATCGTGAGGAAACCGGCATGTCCTAGAACCAAAAATTCGAAGACATGTGACATCTGCCAATCCGCACTGGGCCCGCGTGGTGGATTACAGCCCACTCCCTCTCACCGAGAGGAGGCCTGTGTCCCAGCAGTGGGAACATTAAAAGGCTGATTATGGTTATGGGTTTTTAAAAAGGCAAGTAAGTGCACCAAAATTGGCAGAAATATGAATGGATTTTATTACATTTCCTTTAATAATCATTAAAAATCCTGTTTTTATTATGATTTGCTATTGCCATAAAAGTGGTCGATTCAAAAAAACAAATGACTACTGGCAACACGAAAACTGAAGTTTTTTTTTCATTGTCGCACCAGCCTTGCCACTTAGAGAGTAGCGTCACCAAATAAAACTTTAATGACGTAAGAATAAAGTTTAGTTTAGCTAACGTATATATCCCTTGTTTACCTCCATTAAACGGAGTTATTCCGGTCTGATCCCTGAACCCTCCCCTCCCCTCACCCTCCTTGATCGCCTGCTAGTTCTTCTTCTATTTTAAGGCTACGCCGACCGCCTAGTGGCGCCCTCATCGTTTGTTTGGTTATTTCTTTTATTTTAGAATGAAAATGCAGAAAGTAAGCACGTTAAGTTGTGCGCCACAAGATTATACGTAATTATTATTATAAACGGCAGTTTTACACTGTTTAGTTTTATTATAATCACTAAAACGGAAAATAGTGGCCACTATTATCCGTTACTAAAATAAAAGAAATAACCAAACAAACGATGAGGGCGCCACTGCGCGGTCGGTGTTTGGTCGGCGCCCTCTTAACAGTCTTATCCACTATAAACTTTCTCATTCCATGTGGAGTTTTTGAATGAATCACAGAAGTTTATGTGACAAAATTTCCTTAATTGTTCGCACCCGGTGATATTTATAAGCACCTGGATTCGTTTGATTGTTTCACAGAAAAGCAACTCCGCTGAAATGTTAATATGTTATCGCTTTTATTTGAACTCTTTGAAGCAAGTAGCTCGCTTTTGAAGTAATCATTAATTGAAACTTTATGTGAATGTTATAAACGGGGAAATGTTTTTGGACGATTACAGTTTTCAAAGTCAGACAGACGACCGTGAATAGGGGGGGGGGGGGGGCAGACATATTAGTAAGTAGAATGATAAGAGAATCACAAAAACGTTAAATATGTGAATTGCTGTTGATTTTTTAGGGTTCCGTACCCAAAGGGTAAAAAGGGGACCCTATTACTAAGGGGCTGCCTCCACGAGCGAGAGAATCGCGGCGATATTATCGTCGTGCCACGTATTTCTATACACTCTCTTAGAACGTGTCTCCACACGGCGATTTCATCGCCGCGGAAATTTGATGGCGCGGCGAGACTATCGCCGCGATTCTCTCGCTCGTGGAGGCAGCACCTAAGACTTCGCTGTCTGTCTGTCCGTCCGTCCGTCTGTCTGTCTGTCACCAGGCTGTATCTCAAGAACCGCGATAGCTAGACAGTTGAAATTTTCACAAAATTTTGGCCAGTTTTTCTTTATTTTTTTTAAGTAAAAACTTCTTTAGGCGCGTTGGGCATTTTTTGAGATGGGGATTACCTAACTATTGAACTCGCGCCACTGTAACCGTAACCGACACCGCTTCGGATGTGTTCGGCTGGCCTCGGGATGTACTCGGTTTTCATGTATATCCGATATGTCGGTGAGTGATGGCAAAGTATTCTGTTTGTGTTTTGTTTTCACTTCTGTCGACACTCCCGGAGTGTTTTATTTCTATTCTACTCTTACACACGGTGTCTACATCTCTCTTTATGTACTTTCCTATCGAAGGTATGCTGGAAGAGATTTCTTTGGGAAATAAGTACTTATCCACCTTTGTACCTATTGTTCTGTTCAAAATCAAAATATTTTATTTCACATAAGGGCACTAAGACGAAAATGATGGATACTTGAATAAAATTTAATTTTATTAATAGAAAACAAACAGCTCATTTATCAAATTAAATTTCAGTCGACAACAAGCATCGGTTTCTTACTAAACTTCAACTATATCCGACGATCCTGCATACGTATCTCTTTTGTTGACTGTACATGCATACAGTATATAAATGGTTAAGTAAATAATAACAGAAAGCATTTACTATGTTAATTTACTTTTACGATTTTAACACAACCAAAACGGAATTGAAAATAATAAATCAAAATACACAATAGGGATGTACAAACGTTAAAATGTATAACTCGACTAAACCAAAACATATCGCTCGGTTTTGAATAGTATAATAAAACTATCTGCATTTCTGTTTTGTCAACCGAGGCTGCGGTATAACATGACAATGCTGCACATTAATATTCACAATTTTGCGGTACGCGTCATATGTTACAGCACAATAAAGTTCTGTAGATGAATAGCATTGATATCGGCTTTTGTATCAAAATAATAATTGTATCAGGCATTATCTGTGAAAAAAATATTCAAAAGGCCAAATTGAATAAGTATTATGTTACAATCTAAAAGGTACTAACGTTGTGCGGCATATGAAGGGGCTGAAATTACAACGTCTAAACGCGGATACGGCTGAGATAGCAGGCCCTGAGCCGCGGCGAACTTTTCACATACATTCAGGCCGCAATAAAACGTCTGCCACGCGCACTCACGCATACACTCCGCCGTCTCCGACCACGACACTGACGGCATCCTCATATCGACTAACTACCCCACTAACACAACACTATCACAAAACCAGGTCACTTTACAAACAAACCACACTAAAACACAAAACATTTTCACATTATTATTTACAAATTTAAATTAAACACTGGAACACGTTCGATTCGTACCGATATTTTTGCATCAACTACATTTAGATTAGATAAGGGACATCACTACCCAATAGAAAATGTTCATAGACGCGCGTGATTTCGCAAAAGTATCGATATTTCTTGTTGTCGGTAAGATAATGCAGATGGTGCGAGGCGAGAGTGCTCATCTATGTGGAAAACGGTACTGATAGATGGTGTTGTTCTTTGTGAAGATCAGGTGCATGACATAGGCGGCCTGACGTCTATTATCTCACATTCAAAGATAAAGGCAATCGAAGCGATAGCGAGCGCGATAACTCATCGAGTTTGCGCAACGGTTTATTACCTATTTGGAATCGAAAAGGAATATAATTTCAAGTGAAGGCCACGTCGCTTTGTTACATTAATAAAAAAACATTGGAGGCGATCGTGCATGTCGATTTAATTATACGTAGGGTGGGCCTTTTTGTGTGAAAAATACAGATTTAATTAAGGAATTCTAAGGTTGAGCGATCAAAGCGATATTGATTGGGGAAATTGGACAAAACATTTAATTTACATTTGCCCTAAAGTTAGTTAATTAAAGGTATACATTGAATTTAAAAGTGATTTTAATAGAGTTAAAAAATAATAGAAATAAAAACAATTATGCTTCTAATGTGTTACTATTTTTCTTAATTTTTCTAATGTGTTACTATTAGTACCTTTTTCTCTTGCTCCACTTTTCAGTTAAATTTAACCTGGTACACGCAACTCCACCAAAATTAGCAGGATCCATTTAATTAAAAAACACAAATAACTTGGCAACATTATAGAACCGCCTGTCCGTAATTAGGGATGGGAAACATTCTTGTTACGAACAACGGTTTGTTTAGGACAGTTGTTCACTGTTGTTCCCTGTTTCCTTTGGTCAGACAACACACACGATCTTGGCAACTTGCTGTACTTACCGAGTACGAGTTTATCATTAATTTGCCTGGGTACTGCTTTAATTTCCTAGGAAGTTTTGGATGAGGAGGCTCCTTTAGAGTAATTTAAGTGTTAAGTTTTCGAATCCAAGTGCGCTATTTAGGGACGGGACATGTTTAGTTCCTTGTACGTTATCGATCGGTTGGAAAAAACGGTTACCAAACAGATTCTAATAGGTATGTAAATACTTTTTCCGAACAAAATGGAGTTTACACAAAGGCGGAATCGACGCATGAAAATTAGGATTAGGTATGTATTTTTATCACTGATAATTGTCTCAGATTAATACAAGGTGGAGACGATAATACGACAATAAATTAAACTACGTGTCAAATGACGTTCCGAGTCTGCATAAAAAAAAAACAATTAAATATATCATAAAGTATAGTCACTATAGCTAGTCAAAGATTGGCAAAATCCATAGTCGGTCCAACACTACTATTCAGATTGTTTGTAAAAAGCACTTTTTTAAATTCGATGTTAGGGTTACTTCGATAGTTCCAAAATACTCTTAGGCATTAGTGTTTTAATTTATTGTTGTCTCCACATTGTAAAAATAAATAAAATACTGTTGGTAAGTGCATCATTTGAAAACAGCTGGACCGATTTGGCTATTTTATGTTTTAAAATGTTCAGAATAGTCCAACACTAAGACGACCCACCTAACCTAAATTAGGTTTTTAGGGAAAGAGAAATCTGAAAAGATTCCCGGAAAATTTTCAATTTCGGGAAAAACTGAACGTCCCTTTTTCTATGAGGATTTTTGTATGAATTTTTGAACAGGGTAACGTAATAGCTTAACCGACCGTTTTCGGTCACGGTGGCCAATCTCAATGGAGATTAGCTAGGTACGCAGGAGATATTATAGTGCACAAGTGTGTGCGCAAACACAGGTGCACTCTCTGTTCCTTTATTCTCATAGTCCGATGGGACGGCAATCCGACACGACCGGGGAGAGTTCAGGCGCAGGACCAACGGCTTTACGTGCTTTCCGAGGCACGGGTACCCACGCTTCAACTTCCAAACTTTGGACTGTTACTAAGAAATTCCTAATGGAAAACCCAATAACAATTTGTCCGACACAGGGCAACGTAACCACAAACAAAGTCAGTTCAGTATTTGTTCAGTTTAATTAACGTCACACACCGGTAAACGAACGGGGGGACCCCCGTATCGAACGTCAGATGAATCAAATTTGATAAACGCTACCAAATTGATTGTGGAATTTATTTTTCCCAAATTCAATTTGTAATTGGTATTGTTTTGTATAAAATTGGTTGAGTGCTGCACTTTTGCAGATGATTGTCAATATGAAAATGTCGGCTTGTCTGTTTGTAATTGCATTAATTACGTCATCTGCCTAGCGTTTCCCCAACTGTGTTGGGGTTGGCTTCCAGTATAACCAAACTTTGTCTGCGTGTATTTTGTATTTCATAATTGTTTTAAACAAATACATCAAGGATGAAAAATAGCGTGTGACCTTCTCCAGGTCTCAGGTTATTTTTCAAATTTCATAATATGAAAAGGTAATAGACAGATTTATTTGGCATTTATCTTGCCTCTACAACCCAGTTACTGGGTAACACGATAGGTACTGATTGTATAAGTACGTAAATATCCTTAATCTTCCCTTTACTAATACTTCCTTGAACAAGAAAACACTTCAATAGTTCTAGTAATCGTATTAGTCAGGTAAAAGATTACATCTATATCGAAAAATATTTCTACATTTTAAAAACGTGACTTGATATCCGTTTTATTCTTTACGAATACATTGCTAACTTTCGGTTATATTTTATGATTATTATCCATAAAAAACACTGGCCGGTAGTAGATGAAAAAAAACATTACTATTACCAGCATCTGACATTTATGGTGAACTGCTGGGCAATTGCGTAACACCTTATCAATCAGAATCAGTTTCATTTTGACAGTTCAACAACATTCATTGCGTTATTTACGTGTTGAGCAGACACATTTTTCGAACTTATGAAGCAATGGATTAGCAATTTGCTTCAAAATGATTCAGATTCCGATTGATAGTGTGTTACGCAATTGGGGTGCTGGGCTTATTTGGCGCAGCCGTGAGACTCAATTTTAGGTTTTTTTTTTGTTTTGATTAAATATTGTGTGCCTTACTTAACCTGGGCCAAATAAACTTATTTTCTTCTTCTTATTCTTCTAATATTATAGGTAAACACATTTTATCGATAAATTTCACAATAACTTTATCCGTTCCAGTAAACTAGGTTCTCAAATTCCGAAGAAAGTAGGTAACAGAATGGAACTGCACAAGCAAATACTAAATTCTAATTTGGCAATGGCGGGAACATTTTAATTGGATTACACATGCATCTACGTGCACAAGTGAAATGTATATTTGCACAACACTAGCGTAAGAGGATTTAGAACCGGTTAATTTATTCAACGTGGATTGATTCGGTTAAGGTTATTTTAATTGGGGGATTCCACTAATTTGAATTGTTTAAGCTCAATGGCGCCGCGAATTATGGTAGCTGTGATTGATTATTCTGTTTTATTGTGGTTTTATGATGATATTAACTCGTAGAATGTCGTGTGAACCACAGATTATTCATAAGAAAAATACACTCAAAACGACAATAAATATGATTGTGAAAACCGTTGAGTGCTGACGTGCAAACGGCTTTTAGTAGGCGATCGTTTGACGGGTTTAACCATGTCAAGAGTAAACATATAGAAATACTATGTGTTATGCTAATTAATGTTTGAGTACGTTAATTACTTCGACTTGAAAAATATACGAGTAAGTAATAATTTATGCCAACAACAACTGATTATAAAAGATAAGACATTATTGAAAACACAGTTCGTCAAAGGATAGAAAGAGACAGTAGTAATTCCGTGTATAAACCAGATTCGTAAAGGTTAAATCCTTTTAGTGCAGCGGTCATGCAACTATTTGTACCTACCTATTGTGAACGTACACGAGCTTTATCAAACAAAGGCTTCTCTCCCGTTATCGTACAATGGACACAAAGCTAGAATAAAATGTATAAATACAAAATACTAACTGTCTTCATTTGATTGTAGATCGAAAGGCGACAGCAAATCAATGGGCATCGACGGGAACGGGTGATTCGCGGCCGCGTTCAGAAATTCACTCCAAAACGTGTTCATTTTCATAGTTATGTTAATTTCATCGATATAATCAATCGATATCGTCACATCACTACCGTTGCGTTTAAATATTGTTCCAATTTAGACCGTTGTGTTGACGTTTAGGCGCGTATTTGCCGTGCAAATATTATTTTTCGGTTTTACTTTGTTTTTTCGGAACCGGCGAGTAGATAGACTCGGGGACGCGCGGCCGGCGACTGTTTAGCTGTTATCAACACAGCTTCGTCTCGCCTATCGCAGTGATAAGCCTCACCCACAACAATTAGGTGAAACAGCTGATAGTGCACCTGTTTGTTCGCCATGTATTAAAAAAGTGATTATTTTCGCAACACTGTTATCTGTGGTATCAACAGATACCCTGTTTTGGTTATATCTTAAATTAATAAAAGTTACTCAACGGGAAGGAATCAATATACTTAATTCGATTTCCAGTGAGGATATCATAAAAGGTAGGAAAAACAGTCGGAAGTTTTGAATATATATGAATATTATTTTACAATTTCTCTCAGACTATAAATAAAACTGAAATTACGTAATTTATTTAAATGAAGTGTTTTCAGATTTTTGTTTTAAAATAAAGCGGTCAGTTGCTTCGGGCAAACAAAATAAATTAATGCTCCCTGCGTATTTCCGATTGACCCGACATCGTACATTTTCAGAGAAACTGCTATATTGTACGTAAATACATCGTGATAAGCTGTTAATGTACCTACCAAAAGTAGGTCACACATGATATATCGGCACTTATGTCGTATATTTTCTAATTTGTGTACGCCTACACCTGACACTGAAAGATAACGATGTTGATTAGAAATTAACACGCACTGAGCCCTTATATTAACTTATAACACTTAAACGTTAAGTCATCTCTATAGATAAACGAGCTACTATATGTTTATTCTCTAAATATAAAAGCATATTGGCAACAATCGTACAATTTATGACGCGAAAAGTAGAACAAAGAAAGGGAATAAGGAAATCCTGCGTCCAATTTCGCCATGATGATATGAATCGTATGAAATATGAGATAATATCAGCAGCCGTCGAATCGGGGTGTGTTGAGCGGGACGGCACGTGTCCAACGCGTTTTCAGTACCAATTTGAATGTAACATGACATCTGAGACCAAGTTACACCAGCACGACTTCAATTAACCTGTGCGTCGAATTTCCAAATGTCATGTTGATATATCGATAGTCCGAAGACCGTAATGATTTATGATATATGCTCGATATCGCATTTCACAACACTATACTTATGCATGTGCGGAAATTCGAACTATAAATTCAAAATAAGAACTTAAAAACTTCCATAATAATAAATATGTTCCTGTAAGATCGTAAATCCGAAAGTTTCCGAAATATAAATTCGAAAATGGAACCATCTTACCTTCTTTTATTTTCTTCCTCCTATTTCGCACTGGACCATTTTGGGCACACAATAAACTAAAGATTTCCAATAAACAGTCTTGGTCCTTTTGGTGCACCATTTTGTCTATTATATGAAATCGTTTTAACACATCACTCTGAATATTATAAACAAATGTACTTCACATAAGAACGCCATATTATTTTCCGTGTGTAATATTCTCAACTATTTCTAAAAAAAAGGAAGTAGAAAAGAGGTTCACTAACAGGTAATAGGAAACAATGAAGTTTGTGTTACAGTACATAAACAGGTGCTAACAGAACTATGCGGATGGGACAAGGTTCCGGTTGGCACCTCCTGCAGATAAGCACGTAAAGTCAGGTGTCTGAAATAGTAATAATGGCTTATCAGAGCTTTTGTAGGACCCTAAAAAGGAATATATTTCCTATTAAGTCCTGTAGGTTTGTTGGACATAGATTACAGGAGGTAGACCCGAATGGTCAAATGTTTAATTAAATTAAATAGACTCCACAATCGCAATGAGTCGAAATTTCAGAGTTTTCTGTGTGATTGATAAAGGTACGGTCATTATCTTTTGTAAAGAGAAACATTTAATTTCCTAATGAATTCTTGTTTACCAAACTTCAAATGATATCAACATTGAAAATATCAAGACTTGCAAAGCCACAAATAGAACACACAAACAATTATTTTGGATCAGGAAATGACATACTTACTGTGAAACTGTTTTGTTTGACTGCATTGTTTAAGTATAAGACTGTGTAAACCTTTTGTAAATAAAGAATATCATATAGTACTTAACAAACAAAAGTTTTTCACGACAATCTTCAATTCTTCGATGTTTTTTTTTTTCAATGTGGTTGTACTATTAGGTACACCCCTGCCTTATCCTTCATGATTACAGGCGTGATGTTATGTTATGTGTACGTACATATAAACAAAAGTTTTAAATTGTTTTTTGTAAACATTCAAATGTCACGTAGCTCTCAAAAATAAATATTTTTTTGACCACACAAACGCTTTCTATTTCCGTCCAAACAAACCTCGGACGCCATATTGTTACCCATATCAAACATGCAACAAAAACTTGTAATAGAATTTTATTTTAAAGCGGAGGGTAGTCTGTAAAAATAGCTCGGTTATACACGGTACGTCAGGCGGCGTGGCTGCGAGCAATCCGCTCGGTCACCTACACTGGCTATCTGATTTGTGAGTGTGCCAAACACTGTTATACTTACTCTCTATGGTTTGTGTGTGCTCTAGTTTTAGTTTTTAAAAGGTAGTTATAGTAGGAAAAATATTGTTGATGCTATTTAAAGTTATCCCTTCGTCTATTAGGCAGACCTATTAATTTCTGTCACAATAGAAAAAGGAATTGTGTCTTATTAGTGACAGCTGAGGTCATACGGAAATTGGGGAATACGAGATTACAAATGAAAAGAGAATAAAATTTGTGACACAGAAAAGGATAGCTGGATTTGGAAATATCTCGGGACAAGAGATTAACAAGAGCGCTTGTTTTCATGTAGTTCAGATAAAAATTGAAAAAGATTAAAAATAATAAAATACAGAATTGAAATACGATCCAAATAAAGATAGAGCTAATCTTTCAAAACTAACAAGAGATAAAATTACGCCAATATTTGCTTCCAAATACGACCGAAGATAAGAAAACATAAATAGCTGCTAAAAATATACCAATTTTAAACTCCGAACAGCACCATAACTATCGATACACACACACACGAGCAAACCCTGTCACTTCACTAGAGTCCACAATATATTCAATTTCCGAACACAAACCGGGTGCCACAGAGCAAAAAAATACACAAGAAAAATAAAAAAGATATTTGAAACTACTTGGCGGGACAGAAATAAAATGGCAAATGAACAGTGATCGCGAAATATTGGGGCAGACGTATGCATATGTGGGACGTATCAATGGCCCAGTTTACGTCGATATCTGTCCAAGGCCACGGTGCGGTGGTCGGGCTCGTCTACTGTTTATCAATGATCGGACACCTGCAATCTGATTTGTGGGGTGAAGATAGGAAGTGTCAGAATGCTCGATGACCTGGAACTGAGTTAGTTTGCGAGGGGTTAAAATTGTGTTGTGCGGGTTAAAAGTTGAATCTATTGGTAACTCTGTTGGTAACTTGGCAAGGTGTTTTTTTTATGGTATTGAATCGATCGAATAGTTTGATAGAGGTGAATTTGCATTAAAATTCTACAATACTAATAAAAATGGTGTCAAGTTTTTCTTGAAATTACTGAATTTAGTTAGTCAATGGTCATGGGGTATGGCGACCTCTTTTAATTTTCCCTTAAAAAAAATTAAATGTTATATGATCAATATGCTCATAATAACCTTCCAGTAACAAACCTAGGCGGCAGTGAATTTTCAGAACCTTAAATATCCTATGCATTATTGGTTAATTTGGTTTGTATATTACTAGCTGTAACCCGCGACTTCGTCTGCGATCCAGGATAAAAAGTAGCCTATGTCCTTCTCCAGGTCATGGTCTACCCAAGTGCCAAATTTCATCCAAATCCGTTCAGCGAATTTAGCGTGAAAGCGTAACCAACAAACTTACTTTCGCATTTTTAATATTACTAGCAGCGCTCCGCGGTTTCACCCGCATAAGTGTCGATCCCGTGGAAGTATCGGGATAAAAACTATCCTATGTCCTTCCCCGGGATGAAATCTATCTCTCTGCCAAATTTTATCGATATCCGTTCAGTGGTTTAGGCGTGAAAAGGTAACATACAGACAGAGTTACTTTCGAATTTATAATATTAGTATGGATAGTAAGGAAGTACGGATTTTTTACAGTTCCAATAGTTTACCAAACAATATAGCGTTTCCCTTGTTTTTCCCATACAAAGATCACTGCAGCTCAATGAAGCACATAAAGAGTGGTCTCGGCACTAGGTGTGATGTTAAATGAGACGAGTAATCCCATCATTGCGCCACCACTATTCGATTGTACTGTTTTATGGTGCTATTGATCCTTTTATTTTATTTACTCTGTGAATGTGTTATACTCGTATAGTAGGTATCAAGGATTTTAATGGTCTAGGTAACATAATAATATTATGTTTTTCGGTCTGCAAATTCCCGGTTGTCAAAAATCGGGAGCCAGAATAAATTAATATAGAAATGTTTACTCGTTTTCTATTTTCGCACATAGCCTTACTAATTAAGGCGACTACATGAACTAAAGCGCGGTCACTGTAAGACGGCATAGAAAAGAAAGAGAAGCGCGATGACACAACCCTGGTAATTTATTGCAAAATGTGAAGCAATTATCCATATAGAAAAAATCTATTGTTTGGACTAAAAAAATAAAACATTAGGCTTTAATATGTTGCTTGTAGAATAATCTGACAAAAAATCATAATGATTGTATGTATATTGGTATGGTTTTTATTGTAAAAAGAAAATTTTTAGAGGTACACACAGCTCCATTAAGTAGTTACCCCACCAAAAGACATGTGCGTTCAAATCCGTGATAGGCCCAAGTTGGTTTTTGGATTTTGCAAAAACATTTTATTTTTAATAATGTATTGTTTTAGTGAATAAATAAGTTTAAGTAAGTATTTTTTTTTTAATTCTGTTTTTATTATTGTTTTTTTCAATAAAACAATACTTTTGCGACGACAAGCAACAATAATAGGGTTAACATTTACGACAGCTTATTCGTCGTCTAAATAGACGGGAGGTTTCCAGACCGCTTACCGTGCATAAGATTGGAAGTTCAAATCCTATATAGGCACGAAATGTGCTTTTTGTTCATTATATTATTTTGATATATTTTTCTATTTTGTTTTAAGTAGTAATTATTTATAAAGAATGAAAAAATCAAGAAAAATAAAATACTTTATTAATCATTTAATAATATTTATTATTGCTATTATTTAACAAAACTATGATCTTATTTTACAACAAACAGAACAACTATTTTAGTTCTCATAAAATCAGAAATCATTTAAAAAAATAATTGATAAATAGTAGTCGTTTACTCTTCGCCGTTTTAAGTGAACGTATACAAAGTTCTAACTTGAAGGTATGGATTAATTTTATAAAGACAACGTAAGTAAGTAAAATTAATGGATACCCTCAAATTATAACATCTTTCGATTAGACAGGGACCTAAAGATATAATGACTCAGCCGATAGTAGATAACAATTTCATCGCAATTCATATGGGCTCGCTGGCTAGTTCGTCAAACTGCCGGTATGAGTATGACGACGTTTGGTGATGCGATGGTTCGAATCCGAGTCAACACAATGGACTCTTTTTGAAGTATTCTTTAGATTATTCGTAAGGAATTCAATGTTGTAGCAGTGTAACATTTTAAAACTTGAGGGGTTAGGACATAGTGACGCTTTCTGTACCTTCATGATTTTTTTCCATCGTGTCAAATTAGTTGTATTATGTTTTCAACACACTATCTACCTAGAATATATCCTGAAGAATATCATATATTTTGCTGATTTTGTTTACTGTAGTCGATCATATATTTTTATTGTTTCTAAAACTTGTTTTTTGCGTTTAAGTCCTGTAAGCCCCTTAAGGAGATATGAGGAAAAGGCATAAAACTGGTTTAAAAAATTACACAGCTTATCACTACGGTTATATCTGTGATACAGAAGTAGTCTTCTGGTGTAATTTAAGTGCTAAACAAACTCCATAATAAAGATAAAAAATTTAGGCCAACTAAAGAATACACGTCTCGTCACGCACACCTCTCCAACATAAATACTTTCATACAATCTTCTACACTACTTACCCCACAAAATAACATCACCAAAGTCCCCATATCGTTTCCCATTACCCCTATTTACATAATACACCATGGGGGGGACGTAAATTAACACCATAAAGCTCGTAGTCAAATCACCATGGCGCTATGGTGATAGCTATAATCATTTATTGGTGTTGCCAATGTTTACAACCCTTGTTTGTTTATTGTTTGTTTTATTAAAATATTTTATTGTTTATGGTTGCATTGTTTATGGTTGCTATAATCTTGTAAGGCTGCGTGGCGATTATGTGGAATTTTCAACGCCGTGGAAGAATTTTGGGGTGGTGCCATATTGGGGAAATTGTTTGTCGTAATCTTTCGTTTGGGGGTTGACGAGATCTCATGTCAAGGTAGTACCAATTAAGTCTTATGGTGTTAAATTAAACTCTATGCCGTGTCATATCTGTTTTATGCGCCACATAATATGTTAGATGAAGGAGTGTCGAATCTTCGTTTGTCTCTATCTTTACATCCAAAATAATTGCTTCATTTGAAAAATGTTGCCTCAACAAAAAAAAAAAATATTATTTATCAATAATAAATTCTGGCACATTACCCGTATTTTTGTTAGTATTACTTTAAGTATAATAGTATAATTAACTAAGACACCTTCGTTTTTATATAAGGTCCCATTAAAATAGATGGACAATCTTTTAGAAATCATTCAGACCACCAAAATAAGGACAATGGTAAAAAATATATAAGAAAAACGCATAGATACTTACAAGAAAAATAATAATCAGCTAACGAAAATACACTAATGTGATTATTGTTAGTATATTATTAGTATTATTGACATAATTATTAATTATTATTATGTCAATTTATTATTTTAGGTCAAAATCAAATCAGTTTAATCAGTGTTTTTTTTGCTTGGATATCTTTAGTTAGACGTACTGAGCGCTGTGTTAAAATTTGTCCATCTATTTTAATGCGACCCTGTATCAGTAAAAATTAAGCAAGTACTTAGCAGAATATTTTGAGATGTCAAGATATTTTTGTCTACTTTCAAAATCCATCGTTTATCTAAAGTGCCAAAAAAGCAGTCACGATTTAATGAAAGAAGGACATTCAATCTGAAAATCTAAAAAACCGCATTATAATTCCTCAGCCCGATTCACGGACAGCCATTCGTAGCAGACGGGGAGATACGGACGTCTAACAAATCGGCAAATAAAGAATCGGCAACTTCTATCCGGCTACGATAATCTGGGGCGCGCTAGGGTTGCCAGTGCCACCTGGCGGTTTGATTTGCGAGTGTCGCACGCTAAGGATTATGAAACTTGTGAGTCATCATCTGTCTAGAAACTGTAAATGATTATCATCTTGTCTACATAATAACAATAAAAAACCTTCTAAGTCGCCTCGCAAGCCCACCCACCAGTCCCACCACCCACCCACCCATTTCGGCAATTTCCGTCGTTTTTCTTCGAGTCGCACGATGGTTTATATTGTACCATAATGCATGATAGAGCTAGGTAACTAAAATTTTGAGTGTCCGTGGAGTTCCTTGCCCGTTCTTCGCCATAGGTACCTACTACGCTTTGGAATGGGCAACTAGCATCATCTTTGTAACCGACCAACCCCTTGACAATTCAAAAGTGCTTTTAATTGTTTTATCATACTAATATTATAAAGGCGAAAGTTTGTGAGTGTGTGTGTGTGTTTATATGTTTGTTACTTCTTCACGCTCAAACGGCTGGACCAATTTTGATAAAATTTTGTATGGTGTTAGCGGACACCCTGGATTAACATATAGGCTACTTTTTATCCCGATATTCCCACAAGATCGACATTTACGCGGGTGAAACCGCGGGGCGCAGCTAGTTTGAAATAAATGCTTTGCGTCTGAGTTTGACTTTTGCTGACTTGCATCACTATTCAAAAATGTAATATGTAATACAATCCTTGCGAAGAACATCGACAAATTCTAAACTATTTTATTAAAAGCGACAACCATCCCCCTCCTGATTTCCGATCCCCCTACAGAGCGCACAGGTGAGGGATAAAGCTATAGTTCAATAGAGCGACAGTGCGACACTCTTAAACAATTTTCTTATACCTAATAAATTACAGTTACGGCTCAGATAAGGGTCCTGAACTGAATAAAGGAAGAAATAATGCATTCAGTAAAAAATGTTTTTGGGGTTACTGAACTAGGGACTCTTTTAACAACTTTGGTTTGATTTTATATCGAAAATATACAAAGTTTCTTATTACCTAGCTATGTCAATTAATTATAGACTATGTTTTTCACAGGATTATTGTAAGTAAACAGCGTAAGTTTATAATAAACCAATTAAACATAATCCGCCTATAATGTTCCCACTGCTGGGACACAGGCCTCGTCTCGGTGAAGAGAAGACCCAGTGCGGGTTGGTAGATGTCACACGTCTTCGAATTTTTGGTTCTAGGACCACCCAGTTTCCTCACGATGTTTTCCTTCACCGTTTTGAGAGCAGTGGTGATGAGATAATTTAGACAAAGTAAAGCGCCTGTCTGGGTTCGAACCTAAGACCTACAACTCGAGTCGCCGTTTCCATTTCGCCACCACTGCTCTCAAATGATAAATCCAGCAAGATTGTAAACTGATGAAAATTACATCATCATCATCTGCCTAGCCTTTTCCCAACTATATTGGGGTCGGCTTCCAGTCTAACCGGAGCCAGCTGAATACCAGTATTTTACATGGAGCGACTGCCTATCTGACCTCCACAGCCCAGTTCCTGGGTAATACGATACCCCTTGGTAAGACTGGTTGTCAGACTTTCGGGCTTCTGACTATCTACTCGTAACGACTTGTGGTTTTGGCAGAATTGGCAATGGCAGCAACTCAATAGCAACCTTATTACCACGATAATAAAGATCACTGTGATTTTGACAGTGATGTAAAATCAGAGGTAAAATAACTGTAAAAGGACTGTATGTCTATTCGTCTGTTTATTGGCGTAAAACAGCCCAATGTGTTTTGTCAATAAAAAAACTGGCCAAGTGCGAGTCGGACTTGCACACGAAGGGTTCCGTACCACAAGGCAAAAACGCCGAAAAAAACACGTTTTTTGTATGGGAGCCCGCCCCCTTAAATATTTATTTTATTTTGTTTTTAGTAGGTATTTGTTGTTATAGCGGCAACAGAAATACATAATTTGTGAAAATTTCAACTGTCTAGCTACCGCGGTTCTTGAGATACAGGCTGGTGACAGACAGACGGACGGTCGGACGGACGGACGGACGGACAGACAGCGAAGTCTTAGTAGTAGGGTTCCGTTTTTACCCTTTGGGTACGGAACCCTAAAAATTAGACAATTGCCATACGCGATATTTCCAATTTTAAGGAATTCTACCTATCATCTATTTTTGCCTTTTATAAGCTGTTAGTTGTAGGTCGTAGGTTCGAACCCAGACAGGCGCTTTACTTTGTGTAATTTATTTTGATCACAAACGGTGAAGGAAAACATCGTGAGGGGTTTCCTCACGATGTGTTTTCCTACAACCAACGTGGCATGTCCCCAAAAATTCAAAGATATGTGACATCAACCAACCCGTACCTACTGGGCCCGCATGGTAGATTACAGCCCACTCCCTCTCACCGAGAGGAGGCCTGTGTCCCAGCAGTGGGAACAATATAGGCTGACTATGGTTATGCTTATGTTAGTTTATAAAAGGCAGAGTTGATCAAATGACAAATTGTTATTGTACTTACAGATGCCAGCACATCAAGCTACTACAATCTGTCAAAGTTTCTTTAATAGCTTTTAAACTATATCGCTAAAGAATAAGGTTGAAAGTTGATTGGGAAAATTTTACAGTTTCGGGTAGCTTGATGTGCCTAAATGGCATCATTATTCTGGATTTGTGGGCCATGCATATATTTGAATTAATTGGACCCTTATCACCGTCGAATCACCAAATCTATTTATTGCTTTACCAGCTATTCCATATCCATATCTATTCTAAATCAGCCAGGCAAATGAGCGAGCGATCCCTAGGAAAACTATTCAATATCGGCGTCCTACGGGAGCAATGTGTTATTACTTTAAATTGCACTGGCAATGGACGGCTTTCATGCCTCAAAGCCGAGGATGGTCGGCAGCCATTCTCAGCTTCAGCTTTGAGGCATGATGGAGCTGACTGTGTTTTGTTCTAAAATAAAGAATTTGCGAATAGGATATACTTATCTATATACCTCATCATCATCTGTTAGCCTTTTACCAACTATGTTGGGGTCGGCTTCCAGTGTAACCGGATGCAGCTGAATATCAGTATTTTACATGGAGCGACTACCTGTCTGACCTCTACAACTCAGTTACTGGGTAATACGATACCCCTTGGTAAGACGGCTTCTGTCTACCCGTAACGACTGTCAAAGATCCACGAATGACAACCGGGACGTGCTTTCCGAGGCACGGAAGGGTCTCGGTATGTAAAGATGGTCTCCTAGCACCAGACCAACCGCGGCAAGCGTAGCTTAACTTGATCGATCGACCTGTGCGGCTCTTATTATTTAGCCACGGGCCCCTCAACTAAACTAATCTATATTTCTATACTAATAAAAAAACTGAAGAATTTTTTTTTGTTTGTGTGAACGCTAAGTGAAAACGAAGTAATACGGCGGGCGATGCGATGCGATGGGGGAAGGGGGGGGAGGTTGCGGGCAGAAGCTAGCTTCTAATCTAATAATAAGAAATCTACTTATTATACTCTCTGTTTTAGCCAGTTAATAAACAGCAGAGTTGATTTAATAACAGATTGGAGTCGGTGAGTCGCAGGCGGCCATATTCCTTTCACACATTTGTCAAAGTTTTAAATACAACACCACTACTAATTCAACACCTCTATTTATTTAATATTATTTCCTATTCTGTTTCCTCAATCAGCCAGGTAAATGAGCGAGCATCCCTAGAGGGCGATATGTTATTATTGTTGCACACTGGCAACACTGCTGCCGTCCGCGGCTCTGCGGCGCAGCGGCGTGAATTATGAAATGAGAAGCTTTGTTTATGTGGCTTATTAGTTTTGAAAGTGAATAATGGCAACACCTGCAATTGAAAATGGAATGTCTGATTACCTATGTGTTTCTGCGATAGAGATAATTCTGATTTGGAAAGTGGTTTTGTTTACTCAAATTGTAGCCTGTGGTATGAAATAGAAATTTGCTGGTATTAGTGCGTTTTATGTCAGTTTGCAAAGGGTATGTATGCTATGTAAGGTGTTAGAATGCCTCTGGGGCCCAATTACCGTATTTTTAGGAACGTTCGCATTCAAAAAAACTCAAATTGACCTATTTTTACCGACTTCAAAAAAAAGGAGGTTATCAATTCGATACGTATGTATGTAATATTATTGGAATTGCATTATATTCACATATGACAATCTACTAAGGCTTCCAAACAAATATACAAAATTTCATAGACGTATGTATGTATGTATGTATGTTTGTCCACGCATTTCTCAGCAACTATTAATCGGATCGTGACCATTTTTTTTGTATAAGCTTACATTTACTTCAACTTAGGGAACAGTGCAAGTTTCATCAAAATCGGTTCAGTAATTTTCAAGATATGGACTAATACGTGTAAGTGTGACGGCCTGGCGTATTTATACGAGCTACGGGTGTAGTGTCAAAGGGAAAACATCTCAAAACCTTGGTCAAATTCTAGTGCAAAAACTGAAAATTACGAAATAAAAAGTAATTTAAAAAAATTAAACCGACTTCAAAAAGAAATCAACTCAAAATTATGAAATAACTTTAATTTCGGAAGTCGGTGGCAAAAAACTAAAATACAGATCCCAAGACACCGACTTCCGAAATTAAAGTTATTTCATAATTTTGAGTTGATTTCTTTTTGAAGTCGGTTTAATTTTTTTAAATTACTTTTTTTCTGTCAAGTTCTTGACATTGTATGTCGCTGAGATGAGAATGCGACTTGAATTATTTATGAATAATATATTACACCAACAGCTTTATAATCATTAATACATCTTTCTAAGTTAGATTTCTACCATTAACACTTTTACATAAGAGATTGGTGGTTGGTGGTAGAAATCTAACTTGGAAAATATATGAATGATTCTAATGATTATAATTCTCAAAAAATTTTTTTTTTAATTTTTTTTTGTTCAAGATACAATCTGACACTGACCTGCAAATTGCACGAAACGTAAGAAAATTTGAATTTCGCGGTCTACCACTATCCATTCACCTTAAGATGGAGAGAAACTTCCAACATATTCTCCCATTTTATCAAGACGGTCAAACACAACTAAGTTACGACTCAAAGTCTCGGATATAAGACATGCCCCCGATACATAAATCTATACACATGGGCGCCCGGGCGGTTACAACATCCAACATAACCTAACCGCCTTACTTGGCTCACGTCAAACTAACTTGATAATCGCATCTGGGGTACTTCGCAATGACTTGAGCGATGGCATTCTAATATTGTGACATACAGATTAGGTTATTTTAGAGATAAACGGTCTTATTCATAAAAAAAGCTTATAGAAGGTTTAAAGCACACATTAGTTAAAATGCTCATTAAGCCTTTAAAACGTTCGATAAAATTTTGTATTCATAAACGCTTCATAAACGTTCGATAACTAAAACGTGCTATAACTTCAATATAAATATAAATGTTGCCATTTTATTGAAGTCATCCAACAAATTGGTCAACATATTGAGTCATCAAACGAGAATATCTGTCTACGCACCAAATAATTGTGACCATAGACATTATGACGTACGGAAAACTAATTTATTGTATACGGTTTCGACAGTTTTGCCGCGTTAACGTCATTTTTGACAGTGAATTTGTTAATGTAATTTTATTGTCAGGCGAGCGAAAATCTTTGAATATTTTTTTGTATTTAAAAGAAATGGAATTAAGACCGGAGACTAGTTCCAAGAAAGGGCAAAGAAGTGAATACTCGTTTTGGTTGGAGGACGATAAGGTTTGTACTGTTACAACTAAAATGTGTTCAAAGTAAGTTTTGTTTTGTAAACAATCTTTATTTCTTAAACTTATTCTTGCTTTTGCTTTTCCTTAGATCTTTGGAAGAATTGGTCAGGGAGAGAGTTTCCATAATAGAAAATGAAGGTGGACGCTGGTGATGGCGCCAAACAAGTAGCTGAATTCTGGGCACAATAAGAAGATAGAAAATAAAAACACATACTGACTGACACCAACGCAAAAAAGGGGAAAAAGGCGGCCTGGCATGATTTACGAATTAGGTGCCTATCCAATTTACTTATAAGTTACAAAGTTCCTGAGTAAGCATGTCAAGAACTTCGTTTGATGAAGAGAAAGAATTATAACATTAATTTTGTATTTCAGGACAATAGGAAGAATGGTGCTTCACTACAAATAATAAACAGAAGAGGTGGCATAGATGGCAAATGAAAAGAAACATTTTAAAAATGTTGTTCTGCTAGCACAAGTTCTAGAAGCCAAATTAAAGTTTAGAGTATTTTAAAAATAAATAAATTAAACTGATATCTGTATATGTATAAGCTTTTTATTAATGCACTACTTGCTAAAATGTTTCCTCTTTATCTTCTTTGTGTCGCGGGGATGACTGTATTTTAGATCTTGTTGAACCAAAACTTTGCCACTTCCACAATGTTGTCAGTGGCAGCGCAGAGGTCACTTTGACTGCATGTTTTGGGACACATAGGGTAGGATAGGAGGCGGAGCATGGTTTGCGACATAGCTTCACAACCACTCCCTACTGGAGCATCTCCCTGCAGGGTGTAAACCTACATGATCCACACGGAAGTCCCTGAACCGTCTCCGGACACAAGTGGGAAGATGTACCTCTAACCTGGTAAAGTGAGGCTACCTCGGTGGAATGTTTCCTGAAAAGTTTGTAAATTAGCATTTGCATTTCCCCTTGCAACTTCTTGGGGTGACTGTATGATATTCATTGATATTGCTACCTACCCTCTAACTGAATGTCTCCATGGTCAACTGCAATATTGTAAAGGACTGCTCTAGCCACTATGGTTGTTGCATGTAAAAGACATTTTGAAAGCATTGTTTCCACAGCCCAAAGCAGCAGCGTCCCACAGTAATTCTTGTTGCTATTCCTCATATCCAAGACAAACTTACGAATCTGCAGAAAATGCATTTTACAGGGAATGATAAGTGTTTTTTAGTAACAGGTACCTATACCTAGGTATATAGGTACCGTGGTACATTTGGTTTTAAAAATACTACTTTTTTAAGATTAAATCTTACCAAACAAACCAAACCAAATGTACCACGGTACTTAGCTGTTACTAAAAAAAACTTAACATTCCCTGTAAAATGCATTTTCTGAAGATTCGTAAGTTTGCCGTGGATGTGACGAATTATGTCCTTCGTTATATTTTTCCTCGCTTCTATTTTGCATTGTAGTTATATAATAACTAACTAAATTGGTTAAACAGAAGTGCAACATAAATTAAATACAACTGCACATGTTACATTTGTAGGCCAAACGTCATTTTCTATCAGCTGGTATAGAGTCGGCCATTTTTTTTTCCTTATAGTACTGTTATAGTAGGCTTCTGGGTTTCATAACTTTATAGTAGGTTTATAGAACGTTTTAGGGCTAAAATGCGTTTATGAATAACAATTTTTGACAACGAGACATTAGCAAGACTTTAGATGTTCTATAACTTATTATGAATAAGACCGAAAGTTTTTTATTAAATGATTGTGGTTCAGAGCTGTTATAATGTCATCAGCTATCGATAAGTTTGAACGTTTGCCGTCAGCCTTCAAAGCAAGAGTGAACATGCATCTTTTGGGCTTGCTCGTTCCATTATAGACCTTATTCATCGCTTTCCACTAGGCGAGATCGAGAACAAAGGCTGGCCCATTTCGCAAAAAAATAAAAATAAAATAAGCATTTTGAGAAATATATTGTTTGTTACTTTATGGCTGGCAGATAACTTTATCGTAGGAATAATTTTGAATTTTTGACAGTTCTTCCACACGAGACGTAAATTTTATTCCACGAATAAAAATTATCGGTCGATTGAAAAATCAGCCCTTAGATCAGTTTATTTTAGAGGTTATTGTGTCTATTTCAAGTAATAATTTTATTGGTGGCCCTTGATCTATCTACCTACTTTATAAGCGAGGTTCTAGCAGCCTTGATTAGGTAATGCATACATACGTCACTGCCATCAGCACGCAGTACGGCTTGTTAATATTGCTTACCTGGAAAGAAAGAAAAAAAACCCATTAATTTAAGATAATGAATCACATAATAACGTCAAGCCTGTACCCAGGGGTTGGGCTGAGGTTATAATTAAATAAAAGTGACAACCCGCACTGGGCCTGCGTGATAAATTACAGCCCACTCCTTCTCCAAGAGAGGAGGCAGTGGGAACGTTATAGACTGATTATGAGATCTACCTTTTGGAATGGGCGACTAGAATCATTTCTATTTAGTTTTTTGACGTTCAAAAGTGTCTTTAATGTGTTTATTTGAAATAAATGATTTGACTTTGACTTTATGCTAAAGTGTCAAGCTACGAGTATAGTAAGTAGTTTGTTTCTACATTTTCCCCAACAAATCCACCATCCTTTCCATCAGTATGTCCACTTGCGCAGGGGAACTTCAGCTCACAAGTTAATGGATCGCCCGCGACGCGTTTAGCTACAGAAAGCTATTAGAGCGTGACCACTTGCTGTGTTACTTGTATATTGAGAGTGTTACTATGTATAAACAGGTTGAATTTTCCAAGTGGGCGTGTATGGCCAAATCCGAAACTATGAGGAATAGCGAAAAGTACTCAAAGGAGTCGCGGGCTCGGCTTTTCTATAGAGTATGAGTGAACTTTACACCCTGTTCCTCATACGTCTATAATGTATTACAAAAACCTTTCGGATTAAATTCTCTAAATGATGGAGAAAACTGCATCAATATCCGTTGCGTAGTTTAGAAGAACAACGCGGTCATAGAGTCACGAAAAGCCACTTTAATTTATGATATGTACCTATATGTCGCAGCCAACTGGTTTAATTAGCCGTTTAGTTAACCACCTAGCCTTTTAACTAAACGGCGGCCGTTCAACTAACGGCCTGAATGATATTCAATTATAGTTTAGGTTGGAACTGCAACCAATCACGCGCGAGCCGAATTGGTCGCAGTAACCAAGCCAGCCTAGGGCACCCCGACCAAATGGATTAGGTTAGGTTAGAACTGTAATCAACCGCGTGCGAGCCGAGAGAGCGAAGCCAGGCGAGCACTACTTCCAAAAGCCACGCGTTTAACTAAGCGGCTAATTTAACCAGTTGGCTGCGATATATAAAGTCCCTTACAGAAAAAAGAGTACACTTGTGTAGGTTCATTTACTTCGTGAACTTGATTTCAACACCTTTGCGATTGTCGGAAAATAATTAAAACATCGTCAGAACACAATATGGAAACATTTAAAAATACATTACCAGTAAATCTATCTGATACTGATCAAATCGAAAACAAACCCGCTCCCTAATTGCGTAACACATTATCAGTCTCAATCTAAATCATTTTGAAGGATTTTGCTAATCCATTGCTTCCATTGTTCGAAAAAATTGTCTGCTCTACCCCGTAAATAATGCAATGAATGATGTTAAACTGTCAAAATGAAAATAGCCATTCCTACTGTTATCCCCTTACTAACAAACGTGTTATATCAGATGAATAGTTACACACCGATTTATCTCTTTCAGTCGTCAGTAATTTCACTTTCGAAAGAAGAACTCAAAACGTTGTGTAACTATACAGACGCTATACAACGTTTATTAGTAAGGGGGTATGTGTGTTACGCAATTATCCTGCAGTATCAAAACAACTCCCTTTTAAATCAAACATGGTTTACTTTGTAACCATCATGACATTTCAGCTAATTTGCAATTCCAATTCCGGCCAATAGGACCACTACGCTAATGCCGATGCAAAGAGTCAAAGAAGCCGCATTTCCGGAAACTGCCGAACAAAGCCGAGGTTGACCGAACGTTTGGCAATACGGCTAATGAGCAAATAAAGGAGGCACGGTGATTAGCGCGACTGATTGATGACCAGCTATTGGAATTACCTTTAGATTGTGAAGACCTAATTCCGTGTATGTTAGGTATTTTTTTTGTGTGATTTAAGTTGTGTGAGGTATGAGGAAAATGTCGATAAGAAAGTTTTGAGTGGGAATGTGGATGGTTTTAAGAGTAGGGGAAGACCAAAGAAACGATGGAAGGAATGTGTGAATGATGACATGGTTAGAAAGGGGGTGACTACCGAGATGACGACTAATAGAGAAGTATATGGAAGAAAATGACATGTTGCGCCGACCCTGAATAAATAGGAATAAGGGTAGGAGTGATTATGATTAGGCTTTTTTTGTTTTGATTGTGATGGTTTTAGAAAGTATCCAACTGAGCTGATTATTTGTTCTTTAGTGGAATATCTCGGTGACTTTGTTGCTGTTTTCATTTAAGGGGGCTTAAGGACCTAAATAAACACAAAAAAACCGCAAGTTTTATAATGCCTAAAAGTATAGGATCGACTACAGTAAACAAAATCAGACAAATATATGATATTCTTCAGGATAAATGCTCAAGATAAGATATGAATATGGTATATGCACAATTAAAGCGCGGGTCGCTTCGTGAGAGAAAAATACTGTATCGTGGTAATTGTTAAAAACTAGCTCCAGTATAACCTTTTTCAAGGAATTCATCGAATCTACTGTAATTGACACAGACCTAGATTCAGTTCATGATATATTAGACAAGTAATACAAATATTATATTCTTACAATCGAAAGATGGAATCTCAAAGAACTTTAATAGATTTGTTTCCAAACAAACTATGGGACAGCCACTCACCAGCATAGTTTATGCAATACCTATAGGGCACGTTCAAGTCGGAGAGCTACATATTCAAGGAGCACACGCACTGCTCATTGATCAGTTGCGAATGGCGGACACGCAAGACGACGTGTGATGACTAATATACTCACATAATGTGCTGTCACAACGGCTGCTAACGAGGTGCTGGTGATTGATGTTAGATAAGGATTGGGAAAGAGAGAACCAGAATCTTGATTAATCAAAGAGGGGGATGATAGAGGCTAGGCAAAGTAAAGCGCTTGACTGGGCTCGAACCCACGACCTACAACACGTAAGTCGGGGTCGTCACCACTGTGCTATCACTGCATTACTAACGCATAAGAGTATTTTGGAATCATACTAATATTATAAAGGCGAAAGTTTGTGAGTGTGTGTTTATATGTTTGTTACTTCTTCACGCTGAAACGGCATGACCAATTTTGATAAAATTTTGTATGGAGGTAGCTGACACCCCGAATTAACATATGTATAGGCTACTTTTTATCCCGATATTCCCACGGGATCGACATTTACGCGGGAGAAACCGCGGGGCGCAGCTAGTTATCAAATAAATCCTAACATCGAAATTAACAAACAAACTAAATAGTGGTAATTGGTTTATGGTCGTATTGTCGTCTGCACCTTGTACAGTCAACAAAGGAGTTAAGTATACAGGAGCGTCGGATATTGTAGAAGTTTACTAAGAAACCGATGGATATTCTCGAATAAAATTTTAGTTTATTAATAGAAAACAAACAGCTCATTTATTAAATTAAATTTCAGTCCAGAACATCCATCGGTTTCTTAGTAAACTTCAACTATATCCGACGCTCCTGTATACTTAACTCCTTTGTTGACTGTACATAACAAAGCTACCAGAAATATGCATCGGCAACATTCAAAGTAATAATAGAAACGTGTATTTATGGCTTACAAAGTGGTGCATTTACGTGACATAACCGTCTATTTACGTCTCCTCGCGTGCAGGCCAACCATCGATAGGTTGGCGTTAATAATAAACTAATTTACGTGGGACATCCAACAACTGATACTACCTTTAATTAATAAGGTTCGACTAAGGAACTATAGTCGGACTTTTAATTAGCTGCAGTAAAATGACAGCTTATGTGTTACTTAAATGACTGAAATTGGCGTCTTTTTGTTTTTTCGCGGCCATCAACCAAATCTTGTTTTTCTAGTACAGAATAGTGTGACAAACGAAACTTATTTGACATGCATATCTCTAAACTCAGTCCGAAATTAGTTATTAAGAAGTGTCATTTTAGTGCAGCTAATTAAAAGTCGGACTATAGTCTATGTTACACTGCATTTTGTAAATAAACCGTAAGATTTTCCTGATAAAACTTCAATATTTGGTTTCGGGAGTTCGATTTTGTAAACATACTCATCATCTGCCTAGCGTTTTGGCAACAATTTGGGGTCGGCATCCAGTCTAAACCATAGCACAGCATACCATAATCAGCCTATAATGTGCCCACTGCTGGGACACAGGCCTCACGGAGAGAGGGAGTGGGCCGTAATCTACCCCGTGTGTGGTTTTCGAAAGAGACATAGGTATATTCCAAGTTCTTTTGTAATATTTTACAAAAGGAATATGTAAGGATCGTAGCAGGTGGCGTTCTCTAAGTTCTCCCTACCCCAATAGGAAATAAGGGTGAGTTTCTTTATGTAATCTCTCTCTCTCTTAGTGATCCATTCATTATCATCATTTCAGCCGAAAGGTCCACTGCTGGATAAAGACCTCTCCAAGCATCACCGTTTCGACCAGTTTTGTGCCTCTCGTACCCAGCAGATTCCTGCAGCCTTCACAAGGTCATCGGATATAGTGATTATGTATGAGTTATTTCTCTCAAATCATTATAAACACTCAAGGATTTATATAAAACATAGATATCCGTGATATAAACGCTTAAGTTAAGTATCGCATGTCGGAGCAGTAATATGCAAAAGCCACCCAATGGCCGGAAACGATGACAGGCCCAGAAAGAGATGGCGGGATGAGCTGGACTCCTTCTTAAAAGATTGGCCTACAATCGCAGTAGACCGGGAAAAGTGGAAAGAGGGACGGGAGGCCTTCGCCCTGCAGTGGGACATCACAGGCTCATAATAATGATAAAGTTAAGTAATGTTTAGCGACTGTTGAACCATACATTTTTGACGTTTAAACGTCTCTTAACTTTAAGCAACGTTTATAAATAAAGGGGCAAATGTGCAAACTGCAAACCCAATACCGATATTAGTCATAAAAGTTAAGTAGAGAAAACGAAAAGGGTTTCCATGGCAATCGTACAGACGCCAAGCACATCAAGCTACCCGAAACTGTCAAATTTTCCCAATCAACTTTGAACCTTACGCTTTAGCGATAAAGTTGAAAATCTATCAAAGAAATTTGACAGATTGTAGTAGCTTGATGTGCTGGCGTCTGTACATCGGGGTAAGCATTCCATTACTACTAAATGTATTATTGAAATGTTTTGCAAGGCCACGCGACGCAATAACCATTTAAACTAAGGGTTCTGTGTACTCATGAGAGAGAGACAACTGGGACAGATAACATTATCATACTATATTAACTCGTAAATGTTCAATGGTGAACATAAAACGCACTATAAGGAGTTATTAAGAACGATTTGGGAGCAATCTGCATTTGTATATCTGCCTCTCGTATGTCGTTTATGTTGGATTCAGATTCATTTATTCGCAAAAACATGTGAAGACAATATACCATGGTATGATGTTTATTGGGGTGTTACCAAGGGGTATCGTATTACCCAGTAACTGGGTTGTGGAGGTCAGATAAGCAGTCGCTCCATGTAAAATACTGGTATTCAGCTGCATCCGGTGAGATTGGAAGCCGACCCCAACATAGTTGAGAAAAGGCTAGGCAGATGATGATGATGCTTATATAGGTGTTACAAGGTATGTTTTGGCTCAAAATAGCTATGGCATCATGGCTGATGTACAAATTAGGTCGAAAGACAATGAGATTTCAAAATTAAAATACTTCAAAATAATAATATTTTGAGTGAATTACGTATCTTGTTTTCAATTACAGAACCTGTAAGACTTAAGTAATGTCACCTGAGTTAGCTGAAACAAGCCGTCCGATGGAAAAATAATAAATAATAACAGTGGCAATGTAATAACAGCCGCACAGGTCAATCGATCAGGTTAAGCTACGCTTGCCGTGGTTGGTATGTGGATGGGTGACCATCGTTACATACCGAGACCCCTCCGTGCCTCGGAAAGCACGTTAAGCCGTTGGTCCTGGCTGTCATTCGTGGATCTTTGACAGTCGTTACGGGTAGTCAGAAACCCGAAAGTCTGACAACCAGTCTTACCAAGGGGTATCGTATTATCCAGTAACTGGGTTGTGGTGGTCAGATAGGCAGTCGCTCCATGTAAAATACTGGTATTCAGCTACATCCGGTTAGTCTGGAAGCCGACCCCAACATAGTTGGGAAAAGGCTAGGCAGATTATGAATGGATCCATGTTCAAAAATCCTTTCCAAGTATTCACCTTCGTAATATAAGAAATTTTATGCTTCTAGACCCAAAGGTTAAGGCTGGGCGTTGTCTGTCAGTGATTTTAAATATCCGATTTTTTTAAATATCCGAAATCCTTCATTTACTAAGTATTTTGTTTGTTTAACCTTTAGACCGCCACACGTTAAAAACTCAAAAACGTGCCCTCGGCGTCAAAGCTTCTCATGTAGTTCGACTACTCCGTTCGATCCGTGGCGTGCTGGGCACATTTTGGTATGTCATCTATACATCACTGGTGCTCAAAA
This sequence comes from Oligia latruncula, assembly GCA_948474745.1. NCBI lineage: Eukaryota > Metazoa > Arthropoda > Insecta > Lepidoptera > Noctuidae > Oligia > Oligia latruncula. The sequence continues at coordinate 14,594,245 of OX419702.1, read as the reverse complement.
GGTTAAAATCCTAATCGAACCAAGTGAGGGCGAGCAAGAAGCGATAAGCGAGGAAAAAGGGTTTTTAATGGTAGTGGCAAAACTGGCGCCAGTGACAGAAAAGTTGAAAGGAAACCCTTTCGCTTGGTGTGGGCATGTAAAAAAGGAAACGCATGTGACTAAAACAGTGATGAATATAAATGTTGATGGATGGAGAGGGAGAGGAAGGTCAAATAAAAGATGGATGGATTTTGTGAGGAATGATATGAAAGAGAAGGGGTTGACAGGGGAGAATGGAAAGAGAAAATGTGTTGCGCCGACCCCAAGTAACATGGGACAAGGGCAGGAAGATGATGGTGGCAAAAACTAAGTAATGTGCATTCGCGATTTATTTGCCAAACATGTAAACACATATGAGTTTATGGAAAAATAACTACACAATAAAGTTCAGTTTACGCTACAATTTCAAACATTTTTATAACTTTTTCAATAGTGCTAGTCACTCTGAGATCAACTTAATTCCCATTAAAACAAAGTTGATATTTGTTTAACTTGAAATAACATCAATTGAAACACAAAATTTTAATAGACTTTAGGTACATTGTACATATTTCTACTGAGCAATCATTTAAAAGTATAAACATCTTTAACACCTCATCTAGCGTGACTAACGGGTAAGGTTTAACCTAACAAATGCAAGTCAAATCAGTTAGTTCCAAAACAAATGAGTAACTCATGAAAGCTCGTCTGTCATCATAAGTTAAGACGAAACAAATAATTCACTGCAGCTTGAGGTGACTGCTATTTATAGAAAGACTGATTAGTTTTAGTATCAACACTAACTCTCTGGTACTGATAAATGACTAACTATTTTAGTTTCAAACTGATATTAATTTAGAACTCAATCAGCTGCCTAGCCTTTTCCCAACTATGTTGGGGTCGGCTTCCACTCTAACTGGATGAAGGCTCGGCTAATCTCCAAATATTATCTACTACTTTATAAATAACTCACCTTCATCAGTTAGACAAGTTGCTACTTAATACGCACAAAACGAGTTAAAATAATGTTAAATGTTAGTGTTACTGTTACATTTGTTTTCGTCTAAACAAATGTTTTGACAAAAGAGTAATGAAACTGTCAGGGGCTGCACAGTTCGCGCGCTGTTCACTGAATTAAGGGGGAAGCGCTAAGGTGGCCCGCGAAATTCAAATTTTCTTAGGTTTTTTGCAATTTGCTGGTCAGTATTAAGTTGTACGTTGATTAAAATATGATTCGCGGTCGTAACAAATATGTATTTACAGAATTATAATCATTAAAGTCATCAACACAACTCTCTAAGACCATGTAATCCCCAAATGTCAAGATTTCATGAAATAGTCATTCTTGGGGATTACATGGTCTTAGAGAGTTGTGTTGATGACTTTAATGATTATAATTCTGTAAATACATATTTGTTACGGCCGCGAATCATAAATTAAACAACGTACAACTAACTTAATACTGTCCAGCAAATTGCAAAAAACGTAAAAAAAAATTAATTTCGCGGGCTACCCTGGCGCTTTCGCCTTAAGTTAAGCTTATATTTTGGCAGTTTAGTAGTACCTACATTTTCGAAGTAATTTTATGTCTAAGACGTATGTTTACGTTCGTAAACGAAGCAAAGTGAGTATGTAAGGATCGCAGCTGGTGGCTTTCTGTGGTTTCAGCGTTCCCGCATAGGAATGGCTGTGGTGAGTATGTAAGTACTTATAGGTACGAGTATGAGTGTATTTTTATATCTATAGAGGTATTATAGGGACAGGGTGTAAAGTTCACTCAACCTCCACAGAAAAGGGAGCTACTGCCCGATGATTCATGTCGGGCCGTCGTCGTAGGTATCTACGTTAGTTACGCGGTCAACTCTGCTTGCGAGATGCAGGATTTTGCGTGACGCCAGTATGACGCGTTGTTCGCATGTGGCGTTTGTAGATACCGCTACTTAACTAAACGAGCTAACAAAGATCTTCACATGTATGTTGCAAGAAGTACAGAAAGATTTTAAGCATCATACTGCGGTGGAGAGCAGTGGTGGCCGAGTGGCAACGGTCCCGAATTACGAGTTGTAGGTCGTGGGTTCGAACCCAGACCGGCGCTTTACTTTGTACAGTACATTATTTAATCACCACTGCTCTCAAAACCTTATTCTTATAGTTGTAAATTTTCTCAAAAACATAAAACTATATTTTCCGGTCTACCCAAAAGCTCCTAAAAATACCTCCTCCGAAACTTCCAGCTATTTATATACCACTGAAATTTGAGTGATAGCCCGAACTTGGGCAAGCGCGATGATGGATGGCATCTTCCTCTTATTACATGATTATTTCTTAAAATTCGATATTTGACGGCCTGATGGATACTATAAATCTTGGCTTTTTAGGGCAGTGACGTCACGAAAAAAGATGGCGGGTGTATTAAAAGCGGAAGTATGTTTAACGATCATTATGCCTCATGTTAACGTTGTGTCATTAGATATTTCCCCAGAAAATGTGTTTTTATTCTGTGCGTTAAACATAAAGCTTTAAAAGGATAATAAATACACACTGGCTTTTGAAAGATGGAGTAATTAAGTTTCTTATCGGCCAGCAATTATATTTGCGGATCTCGTAATAGCAGTTATGCCTACGGTGGAAGCGCCAGGGTAACCCGCGAAATTCAATTTTTTTTACGTTTTTTGTAATTTGCTGGTCACTATTAAGTTGTACGTTGATTAAAATATGATTCGCGGCCGTAACAAATATGTATTTACAGAATTATAATCATTAAAGTCATCAACACAACTCTCTCAAGACCAAGTAATCCCCAAGAATGACAAATGAATTTCATGAAATCTTGACATTTGGGGATTATACTAACTTAACAAGTTGTATTACTGATTGTACTCTTGGCTATTCTTAACTAGGTACTGATTCGGGGTTAGATCTTTGGTCCAAGCTAGGTATTTGCCTCACCTCAAAGCATTTATCTTCTATATAAATTAAACAAAGTCGGATTAGTATCACCATTTATAACTCAAGAATGGCTGGACCGATTTTTATAATCTTTGATTTATTGGATTTGTCTCCGTCCCGAATAGCAGAATAGTAACTACACGGGCATTCTTTTAAATCAAAATATAGTTACGGCCTTGTTGTATACTTTAAAGGCCAAACGGTGGACCGTGTTTCGGACTAATTCTAGTCACATAATTCACAATTACAACCCAGTAATTTAGATATATTTATACCTACATCCTTTCCCAAAAATGATAAACAAACAGACACAATCAGTTTTCCAGGACGGAGGCGTTCCCCGTAGTCATCACGGAATGACGGGGGAACATTTATCATGAGGTATACGCGTAGGTATAATATGGACCAGCTGACATATTGTCGCGTCTTCGGTACTTATTTATCTTTGTTATTAGAGTCGAGCTGTGAAAGGTTTTATTTATGGAGTGTAAGGGCCCGATCACACGTACCACAAGTCCACAACCACAACACATCGCAGCGACAAAATGTGGACAAGCAGTGGTCACGTGTGAATAGTGTGAGTTCTGAGGTAACAATAATATACATGTTTTAATACAACCGAATTCAGAACCTCCACCTTTTTTTGAAGTATGTTAAAAGGCAAATCAAATGGTCGATACAACGTTGTGTTTGCGCCAACATGTATGGTATGTAATAAAATGTAATTAACAGTTCTCTTAATTAAAACAATGCACAAATTAATGTTTTGAAACATGTTTTGTTTTTACACAAAAATGAATCGTAAATGAAATGTTTTCTTGAAAACATTTATACCTATAATGCAAGTGCCGTCCGGGGACTGAAAACAATAACGATAAATTGTTCCACTGAACCGCAAGTTACAAAATTTTGTTTCAGTGCGGCTAGTGGAAGCTCAGGTTCGTCCAAGTGCGGTTCGCGTCCAAGTGCGGTTCGCGGTTCGTCCAAGTGCGGTTCGCGGTTCGTCCAAGTGCGGTTCGCGGTTCGTCCAAGTGCGGTTCGCGGTTCGTCCAAGTGCGGTTCGCGGTTCGTCCAAGTGCGGTTCGCAGTTCGTCCAAGTGCGGTTCGCGTTTCGTCCAAGTGCGGTTCGCGGTTCGTCCAAGTGCGGTTTGAATCAGTGCTCTGAGGGAATACCTCAATATTGTCACTTTTATCCAAAGATTAACCCTTCAGATTTGCCCTCACCGTAATAAGTGAGCTCAAACTTCCCACATGGAACGGTACCTAAATATTTTTATGTATGAGTGAGCGAGACAGTAACATACATATTAACAAACAAAGTAACAGAAACGTGACCATTTTCTGACGCAGTCGGGCGAATCGAACGATTAAAGGCTCCTACAAACAGGCGCGACACAAAGGCACCGCTCGTTGCGCGACTTGCGATGCCATCGTGTCACGCGCGATTCGCGTCGCGTGTCGCGCCTGTTTGTAGGAGCCTTTAACTCTTTGTTTTTACCCCCTCGCCACCTCATAACCTAATTGTTTTTCATTTTTAAACCTCCACAGTGCTCCCGCATCAACTGTTCATCTCTAAAAGTGATCCAGATCGGTTCATAAATAACGGAGTCAATTTACCGATACAAAGGCCCCGCAAAATTGTTTTCATGTCGCCGCGTCATCGCGTCAATTAAAAAAAAAGCTGGTTAAATTACTCTCTCGTGTTTATTTAGGGGAGCTAGATATTGGTTATTTTGAACTTTGTATCTTGTAAATATACAATGTAGGTGTTTTGATGGATAATGCAATCGTCTGCTAAGCTGAGGTTATTGACTTTTGTAATACTTACCTAAGTATGCGTCCGTTTACTGCTCGGGTTTTTTGTGCCCGTTTTGATATAGGTAGTTCATAATGTTATGGGAGTCTAAGGCCTTTACGTATACGGCACGTTTTCTGTACGGTACGGCGTTTAAACCGCGCCGTAGGAAAACCGTGTCTGTCGACAAGCTTCCATAGTAGTACAACACTGACGAACCGTGCCTACACACGGCGTATAAACCGCGCCTACAACCGCAGTTTTTCACGGCAAAAAAACGTGGGTCGAGTGCATCCGTTACTATTTCAATATTTTTCATTCACCTTAAAAAAAAAACTGCGATGTTCTTGTCTCGAGTGGGGCTATTAAACCAGCTAAGAGCTTAGAAGAAATAAGCAAGTCAGCAAGGTTCGTAGCAGGGCTAACTATTCAGGCCACCAGATACATTCCACACATCTTTGAAACCTCTTTTAATATAATCTTTTTAGCGCAACCTTCAACATCGTATAAAACCGAATGCAACGTAATTTCGACGACACTTTTTGCAAGTAAATTATGCCGGGATACGTTCAACTAAAGGATCCTTCAACAGGCGCGACACGCGAAAAAATCGCGCGCAGCACAAAGGCACCGCAAGTCGCACAACAAGCGGCGCCTTTGTGTCGCACGCGATTGTATCGCGTGTCGCCCCTGTTTGTAGGAGCCTTAACCCGTCATACCTGTAACATTTTCGCAGAGTAAAAACCCTCTTAACCTAACCATAGGTAACACACAAAAGGTAACTTAACCCACACTTATCACAAACCCATCTCAAGTGCAGTTGCAAGAGAATCCACAAGAAGTAGGCTTAGTCTGGAGTCGTGGAGCCGGTCTTTATCTGAAGGCAGTAAGTTTGAGAGCTCTAAGCTAGCACTAAGTTACAAGCCAGGCTTGCGGCTTCCGACACACACTAAAGCTGTGCTCAAACGGGCAATTATTGCTAAATTTTAAAAATATTTGAAAAATTGCATCAATTATTTTGGCTTTATTGCCCATAATTGCTCCATATTTATCAAGTATTCTCCATATTGCCTAGTTTATTAAATTACATAAGAAGAAGGCTTTGTTTGAAAGCGTTCTTTATCTAAAGGCAGTAATTTTGAGAGTTGTAAACTAGCACTAAGTTGCAAGCCGGGCTTTCGGCTTCAGACACACTAGTTGCACTTACACGGGCAACTTTATCAACAATTATTGCCCGGTAACACTTGCTAAGGTAGTGGATAGCTACAGAAAGAGGGGTGTGTGCCAGAACACTACTATCCTAGGGTAATAAGACCATAAGATAGAAGAGAAAACTTACGACAGGAGAAGAGTACACACGATTCAGCGTCACTGACCGACTGGAGCCGAGTATACCCGATTCAGCGCCACCGACCCGAGCGTGACGGTTCAGTTTTGTTCAGAAAGAGTGGTAAAGTACGCCTACAGTTGTTTTCACTTCAAAACCTCTGCGATAAACGTCGCGGACGGACACAAAAGTGATCTAATTAAGGTTTCGTTTAACCTTTTAAGGTACCCTATAAAATTTATAATCACCTTTAATAATATGTATTGCTGACCTCTAAAAGACGCTATTGCCTTGTTTAATACGTTCGTTCATTTCGCTTAATATGGATTGGCGGTATCTTTAACTATGCTAACGTTATCATCACAGTAGCCCAATTACTTGATGGTTCATGATACTTGAGCAACTGAAGTTTCCCGTGTAAGCTTACCTTTAGGTAATCCTAGTAGGTAGGAAGTAGTGGCGTAGCAAGCGAACTGTACCTAGATAGTCGATAGGGTAGAATAGGATGCTCGGAAATAGGAATACATTGTTAGAGGTAGTTCAATAATGAACACTTGTGTGCTGCCTTTGTATGACAGAAGCGGAGAACTCTGAGAAAGTGTATCTACTGAGTTATCATTTATTTATGACTATAACAAGGCGTATATGCGATGGGACTTCCCCTTGGCAAAAATGTAGAACTTAAAGCCTCGAGAGATTTTTTTTAAATCCATTACTTTACTATCCATACTAATATTATAAATTCGAAAGTAACTCTGTATGTCTGTCTGTATGTTACCTTTTCACGCCTAAACCACTGAACGGATTTCGATAAAATTTGGCAGAGAGATAGATTGCATTCCGGGGAAGGACATAGGATAGTTTTCATCCCGATATTCCCACGGGATCGACACTTATTCGGGTGAAACCGCGGGGCGCTGCTAGTTCGTTATAAAAGGAACTCTTGTGTGAAATGTCATGCTTCTAAGACTCGGTGGTTTAGGTTGTGCATTGTTTCTCAGTGAGTGAATGAAGAATGAACTTGTAAGATTTTCATTATGTGGCAGAAGCTCGAATGTAACATCAACATCTCGCTTCTCAAAGCCTCAAATCTGTTACGTTGTTTTTGAAACTCTCTCTCTGAAACATTTCGAAGAGAGAGTTTTAGAAACAACATAAACAGACAGACATTACCAAAACCGCAGATTAAATCTTATAGAAGAATGATGCCTAAAATGTTCCTACTGCTGAGACACAGGCCTCCTCTCTGTGAGAATCCACCACACGGGCCCAGTGCAGGTTGGTAGATGTTATATGTCTTAGAAGAAGAATGATGAATATGCTAATATTACATGCTTGTACGAATCGGCATGATTCGGCACAACCGGGCGGCAAAATACCTACATAGATTTTGCCACTCGATTGTGACAACTCGAACAAATGTGTGCCGATCAGAAAAAATGTTCAACACGCCTAAGTTCCCACAGATACCTAACTTAAAACCAACTAAGTTATAAGTAATTAATATCTTTCAACTCATAAAATAGTTCATAAAATAGTTTCAAGAAGTTTCCTTTTCGTATTAAAGTCAGTCCCCTAGATTCTGAGACTTATAGCGGGATGATATTTAAAAAGTTACCGGCTAAAGTTAGCGGGGAGAGTTCGAAGATGGACCAAACTTACAGTTCATATTATAGGGACGGAATTAACTTTTGGTTTTGTAATTATTTATTTAAAACTCAACTGGAACGTAAATAATGAATTTAATTATAAGAGACTGCATTAAAGCCGATCTATACTAATAATGAAGCTGAAGAGTTTGTCTGTTTGTTTGAACGCGTTAATCTCTGGAACTACTAAGTAGTCGGATTTGAAAAAAAAAAATTACTATTGATAGCCCCATCCTTTAGGGAGGCTATAGGCTATTTAACATCAAACTAAGACTCCTAGGAGCCGAGCAAAAAGAAAAAAGTAAGAAAGAACGCTAAGCGACAACGAAGTAATAACGCGGGCAGGCGATGCGATGCGACGGGGTGGGTCGGGGGAACAAGAAGTTTTACGCGGACGAAGTCGCGGGCAGAGGCTGGTGAGAGAGAAAGGGAGTGTCTTGATTTCATCGTCAGTTGTTTTCTCTCTTAACTGATTTTATTGTATAGTCAATATCATCATCACTTCAGCTGGTAGACGTCCATGACTCGTCATTGAAGTCCCCAAAGATGTGCACTACTCCAACAAGGAGCACCTTTCTTCACAAAACGTAGGTATCTATGGTAAGTAATTTTTTAAAGCTTACCTACGTTTTAAATAGAAAGTGCATCGCAAGTCTTGTTTAAGCAAGTTTATTATAGCAATTTTTGCACCAAAACTGTGTAAATCTTTATTTTCCAGCATGAAACCAAAGCTCATCAGTCTGAAAGCACAAATATTATTATTTACTGACTGTGATTGCACAAACGCCGCGGTGTAGGTACCTAGACAACGGTGCTTCAGCGACTTATTAATTTATGTTTCATTTCGCCAGATCAAGGCCTCCAGCGGGACAGCGAGACCCTTCACCGTAGAGTAGTATGTACAGAAGGACCAAAAATTATTGATTAATTTTTTAATTATTAGTTAGTGGAATCATAAAAAAAGGGGCTTATAGCTCACGGGTCGATCGATCAGGTTAAGCTACGCTTGCCGCGGTTGGTCCGTGGATGGGTAACCATCTTTACATACCAAGACTCCTCCGTGTCTCGGAAAGCACGTTAAGCCGTTGGTCCCGGCTGTCATTCGTGGATCTTTGACAGTCGTTACGGGTCAGAAGCCCGAAAGTCTGACAACCAGTCTTACCAAGGGGTATCGTATTACCCAGTAACTGGGTTGTGGAGGTCAGATAGGCAGGCGCTCCATGTAAAATACTGGTATTCAGCTGCATACGGTTAGACTGGAAGCCGAACTCAACATAGCTGGAAAAAGGCTAGGCAGATGATGACTATCAATCACAATCTGAATCATTTGGTTATTGCTAAACAATTGCTTTATATGTTCATAAAATTTGTCTGCTCAACAATGAAAATAACGCAATGAATGTTGTTGAACTGTCAAAATGAAAACCATTCCTACTGTTAGTGTGTTACGCAATTATCCCGCAGTTTGTAGTTATTGGTAGTTTACTATAAACAAGAATACTATTGCACAAATGCACATCCCCTTGCCAAAACCTCACATATCTTGAGTAGGGAGACAGTTTTTTGTAGCCACAAATAAACCTGGAAGAAAGATTGACTGGTCCTTCTGAACATTCCTACTCTATGTCTCAACCCCTGGCAGCAGTAGCTTTCAATCGATACGGCGTTTTATTTAAATTGAATTACTTATTCTGTAAATACCATGGCGTTGGCGGGTTGAGTTTGTTTTTACAGGGCTGATGTCAACGCAGGGGTGGAATGCTAAGACGTTCTGTCAGCGCTGCTGTATTTGATTCTTGGTAAAGAAAGGGTAATTGTAATAATGGCAGAGACAATGGCAAGGGGTGAAATGAAATGGTGGGGGTGATGTCAAGTAAATGGAAGATTAGGCTACATGGAAAATTCAATCAGTTTATATTGTAATTTGATTTTAGGCCTTAAACGAATATAAGCTATAATTTTAACTGTCTTAAAAAATAAGGTTGTTTTCGGTTAGGCTTCTTCCATAAACGCTGATACTCATGCTGTTAACATTTTGACCTCCACACGTCAAAAAATCAAAAACGTGCCCTCGGCGTCAAAGACCGTCATGTAATCGAACCGTGGCGTGCTGGGCACATTTTGGTTTGTCATCTATACATGACTGTGGCGGTCAAAAGGTTAAAAGCATGCTTATTTGCTAGTCTAATAAGTAGTACCTATGCCAATTTACAGCATGCTGCCGTGTGTCATAAATCATCATCATCATCTGCCTAGCCTTTTCCCAAATATGTTGGGGCCGGCTCCCAGTCTAACCGGATGCAGCTGAATGCCAGTATTTTACATGGAGCGACTGCCTATCTGACCTCCATAACCCAGTTACTGAGTAATACGATACCCCTTGGTAAGACTGGTTGTCAGACTTTCGGGCTTCTGACTACCCGTGTGTCATAAATAAATCAGTTATTAATTTGAAGAGTTAAATTTCTTTTCGCATACACATGCTAATTGTGCCCGAAATTAGCGTGCTTTTGTGCACGACAGCATGTGTATTCCGGACTGTATTTGATTAAATAGTAGAAAGTAATTCATTTAATAATACTCATTAATATCTAAACACAAAACATTTAAATATTCAAGCCCAACCCCAGCAGGGCTAGCATGGCCGGAGACATTTTATCCACGGGGAGAGGACAAAATACTATTCCCCTCTGTCAATTTTGTCCACCCTCCGAGCATGGCGACATGGGTGGATAAACTATTCACGGTGGACAAACCAGCAGGGCTAGCATGGTCGGAGCCATTTTATCCACGGGGAGAGGACAAAATACTATACCCCTCTGTCAATTTTGCTCGAATCGCGAATTGAACACCGGTGTATTTTTCGCTCGATTTTCTCCCTTTCCGACGACAACACTAAGCTCCAGTAAGCACGAGACATTTTTATATTACAATTAATTATATTTTCTCCAAGAGATATACTTAAACCCACCATAAAGACGAGGACAAATTTCTCCCTTTGTTATGTCAAAATATCTGTAATTTTTCTCTTCCACTAGTCGCCATGCTATAGGCGGGGGGTGAGTATCCACGTCTAATGTCAAAAAGTGATATAATTCTCTTTCCCCCTGTTGCCGTGCTTTGGCAGGTGGATAAAATAATTTTATCCCTTGTCAGTGGAAATAACCGGTGGACAAAAGTTTTATCCCCAGCCCATGCTAGCCCTGCTGGGGTGCACAGCCATTTCAATTATTACAACATCAAACCGGATTTCCAGGAAGCTATTATGAATTTAATATTAAATTTAGGACAAATGGAACAGTACAAATCGACGTCAAAGCTAATTAGAAGTCGTTTATTAATGAGGAGTATTTAACATGGAACCCGAACATAATAACAAAACATTTTGAGCCTCATTTTAGGCTAATGAGAGAAATTAGTGCTACTGATTTGAAATACGCTGTTCAGTTCCATTATATGCTATTGTAAGCCTTTTTACCGCTTTTTTAACGGGTCCTGGAGTGGAGACCGCGTATAGGCAAGCGTGGTGTGGATCGCCCCCCAGCTAGATGGACGGACGACTTAAAGAAGGAGGCTGGGACAGACTGAATGCGGAAGGCAGAGGACAGGGTGTTGTGGTGCGGCCTGGGAGAGGTCCAGCAGTGGACTGCAATAGGCTGAATTGAAGCCTTTTTAAATGGTATAGATGGATAGAATACTATTTATTATCTACACCATAAACACTACAGATACAAAATGTAGAAATTTTATATAGGGTGACACAACGCCCTTTGTTTCACCCTTTGTAAAATTTCTACATCTGTAATACCCTAGCCTCCTATCGCTAGAAGCGATCTTTTACAGACAACCTTTGGATGGATTAAAGGGAGAAAGGAGAGACTCCACTGCAGGTAGTGGTGTACCATCTGCAAATTAAAGCTAGCTAATTAGAGTCGTTTATTAATGAGCAGTATTTAACATGGAACTCGAATATACTATCAAAACCTTTTGAGCCTCATTTTGGGCTAATGAGAGGAAATAGTGCTATGGATTTGAAATACGCTGTCCAGTTTGTAAGCACTTTTAAATAGTAACGATTGACAAACAAATGGACGACCAATGGAACGGGAATCGCAGTTGCATTACCGAAAAAGTTTTGAAGTACCTACTTACTAGGTTTTCACGGTGAAACAGAATTTGATCATAAAACTATCGTTAAAATTTCAATCACATTTTATGATCAGCTTGATACAAAATGAAGTCTGTTAAAAAAAAAGGTTTATTTGTCACAGAAACACGTGCATACAAAAAGATAATAAACTTGAATAATAAAATAATAAAAACAAAATAGATCTATGATCAAAACAGAAACACACAACAGAAATAATCGACAGCTGCACGTGATGACTGTGACAAGAAGGCTTCCACTCAGCATGCAGCATGTTTCGCAGACAATATGAAGGCATATTATGAAGCCACTAATATTTTATTTATTTATTCATATACACACAAAACATTTAATAAATAAAAATACATAGAAAGCAGGAGAGGTACTGATTATTTCAACAGAAATAAAAATTGTTTGAGACTCTGGACAAAACAAGAACTTGAGAATGATTCTCGCATGGATAAATCAATGGACAAAACAGGAACTTGAGAATAATATTGGTAATGGATATTAAAATTGTGCTTTAATCCAGCCAATTGACATGCAACAAAGACATTTTAATTGACTGGCATCACTACTATCCAAACTAATATTACAACGAGGTAAAATTGTTTATTTTGGTCAAAGTAATCTCTTTTTTTTTCTTTATATTTTTGTCAAGGGTTATCTCTGGAACTACTGATCCGATTACAAAAACTATTTCAGTAATAGACAGCTACACTATTGCCGACTGCCATACGATATATTTTTGTGGGGACTAGTTTAGTTGCGGGCAGAAGTTAGTGTTAGGTATGAAATACTTAAACTTTCAAACCCATGAGCAACATTGCGGGCAAAGCTTGTATAGCAAGCTAGTGAAGTGAAGTACTATTTTATAATAAAAATATGTATGTTTCGGTTAAGGTATTTATCTATGGGCCTGTGTCGCCTGAAATAAATAAATAAAGCTTGTATAGATATGATATAAAAACAGTGGAAAGCCAGAGGAAATTCAGTGAAGCGGGCCCGGGGCGAGGATTTATATAAACCGGAGGTCCCGCAGAATAGGGTCCGGTAAACTTGACAGCGAATAAGGGAGGCTACAAAGATATATGTGCCAGACTGCTTATGATTTAGAGTCTGCTGTTTATTGTAGAATTTATATTTGGTTCTCTATTTTATTATTGTTACCTTAGGAAAATAATAAAATTGGGTTTCATATTTTTTGACAGATTTTGATTAATTTAAATTACATAACACAAACCAAAACCAAATGGATTATTCTCATGACAGCCTGAAAGGCAAGAGGTATTCAGAAAAATCTTAAACAGCCAGCATGGTTAGTCATTCATAACATCACATCTGATTCCCCGAAGGAGACCCCAGAGAGAGGCACCTATTGTACACCCGCATTTTGACATTTATGTTTTAGTCTCATGAAATAAGAGGCATCAATAAGTTACATTTTATTAGATTCTAATTAAAGGAAATCCTTATGCAACAATCTTTTCCTGCCCATTTCAACCATGAACACTCCACTCGCTTCTACAGTGACTCCACCTAATTTCTGAGACCGGCGCCGCGACGCCGGCGGTATACAGCGTCGCCGCATTTGCATAATAATGCAAGCTGCAGCTCCAGGCTATTTAATGAAATCGCTGAGCTCGCCAGTACCTACTGGCCACAATAAGCCACTCATTGCATCGAAACATTGTAGGTCGCGGTCTTTGCGCGACTACGACCCTTTACGACTTACAAGTAGGTTATTGCAATTTTCTCTGACTGCTCAAAGTTACATACGTAACCTCACGATACTCTTTTGCTTCGTTACGTTCATACATCTGATCATACACGCAAGCCGGTTACAAGTACCACGCACATGACCTTTCTGAAGAACATAACGAATAAGGTCACTATATGCTTCCCAAAGTGCTGACTTTTCAGCTCTTTGTCTCGAACAGAAATCTTAAGGTCTGTTAAATTGCATACGTATAATCAAGACCGAAACTCGCAACCCAAGTTCATCATACTACCATGACATCAAAATTCTCTTCACAGGATGACGTCACAAATCACATTAATAAACCATGAAACCTTCAAATGTCGCGGCCGGGTCTCGGGGACTCTGGTCCCAATTTATGAGCTCATTAGCCAGGTTACCCTACACCTGGTCGTGAGTAATACCGCCCGGTTCGCCGGTTATACCGCCCCGGTAATTACCACCGCACATTCTTTGTTCCACATTATTAATTATTAAAGGGTATTTCGTATCTAACTGCTTGTAAACAAAAAACAATAAAGTTTAATTACGACATTAATGGTGGACCTCGATGAGATTATCATTTTTTCAGGATTAGCGCTCAGCCGCGCGAGATTGATGAGAATTTTCTATTTTTTGTTGTTTAATTAAAATATCTGCTTAGCATTTATATATTTTATGTTCATTATCCTAAGCAAAAAATACAATAAAAATTCTGGCACGACTAATGAATAAATAATGAAATATGCGCATTTATTTTGCTTCTAACGGGGTTGTTGACTCCAAGAAACCTATTAGCCCTGAAATAATAGAAAAAAAATGTACCAACTGTAGCATAAATATTCAAAGCAGCAATATTTATTGTTGTTTTCAACGCACAATCGTTAAAATCTATTTATTTCTCGTGTAGAAAACAACGCCGGTAATCCTGGATGATTTACACTTAATTCCACCAAAACTTGAAATAAACTTTCAAGTGGTATTAAATTACTTTTTGATTAGTCTCTCGTAGTGCCATTTGTTTAATGCTGGTAATTAGATTGTATCGCTAAATTAAATTTTGAATGCTTATAGGAAAAGTCCGAACAATGAAACGCGTAATTAACGGATCGCTGGCGTGGCAGGAAACACGACCCATTATGACGGCGCATCAACTATTAATCTATTGACCGCCACTCGTCAAAAAATCAAAAACGTGCCCTCGGCGTCAAAGCCCGTCATGTAGTCGAACCATGGCGTGCTGGGAACATTTTGGTTTGTCATTTATACATGACTGTGGCGGTCAAAAGGTTAAACTTATCTAAAGCATGCGATGACGATAGATAACTCTACGGATCAGTTCTGCTCAGCCCATAGGGAATTTAGCGTCGAAGTTCGAAAAGCCAACTACGCCAGCAAGATCGCGTGCACCGAAACAATATCCTTAGATCAAATACGTAAACTACGAGTAATTTAGTTATTGAAAATTCCTCCTGGGGCCGATCGACCTAGCCCGATTTCCCATCTATACTATACTAATATAATAAAGCTAAAGAGTTTGTTTGTTTAAACACGCTAATCTCTGGAATGACCTACTAGTCGGATTTGAAAAAGTCTTCTTGCATTTGTTAGCCCAATTCTCGAGGAAGGTTAAATATTACGCTACAATACAACCCTAAGGGGCCGCCTCCACGAGCGAGAGAATCGCGGCGATATCGCCGTGTGGAGACACGTTCTAAGAGTGTATAGAAATACGTGACACGACGATAATATCGCCGCGAGCGTAAGCCGAACAAAATAAAAATAAAACCGAAATAATGCTAAGCGAAAACGAACTAATAGTGCAGCCGAGCGATGCGATGAGATGCGGTTCGCAAGGGGCCGAGAGAGTTTTATAAAAAATTGGCTATTATTTTAGTATATTGTGTATCTTACGACTTCCACACGAAGTCGCGACTAAAACTAGTAGGGTCATAAAACACGAGCTATTGTTTTCTAGGCTAAATTAAAAAGGCTAAAATACATCAAAAGAGCGGAGGTACAAACAATTTTTATTAGAAAAATTCCATTTCCAATGTTTGAATATGAAAAGCATCCGTGAAATAGCTTCGGCATTCTCCGTGTTCCATTACGAATATCGAGTAATATGTTGGATCCGTACTTGGTAATACGTTTGGAGTGTACTTTTAGGGTTCCGTTTACCCAAAGAGTGCCAACGAGACCCTATTAATAAGCCCACACCGTTTGACCTTCAACACAACTGAACTCAAAGCATTTGTTTCAATTACACGCTTTTGAATAGTCAAGGGCTGGGTAAGATTCGTCACACATCATATCATAGGACTGTGTTTTAAGAACCGTAATAGCTAGCCAGGTGGCACTTTCACAGACTATGTGTTGCTCAACCTCCTAATAAAAATCAATACGTACTAATAATATTATAAATTCGAAAGTAAATTGCATCCCGGGGAAGGACATAGGATAGTTTTTATCCCGATATTCCGACGGGATCGACACTTATGCGGGGGTGAAACTGCGGGGCGCTGCTAGTAATTTATAAAAAGAAACCCCGAATCATAAGAATTTCTTCATTGTTTTTTTTAGAAAAGAGTTTTAGAAAAAAATAATAATACTAAATTAAGGGCTGCAATGTTATCATTGTTACATATGTTATGCTTGATACTAAATACAATCAGTTATTTCACCGACATGTGTTGTATAGTAACTTGGCGGGCCTGAGTATAGCCTTTGCGAACTTTCGCGCATGTTCTCTCACTCACACTCGCCTCATGTCACCATTTGGTTCCTAAAAAATCTTACTGCGCAGCCTTCTGCGCGAAGTTCAGACCCGCCCAGTTACGTCGGTCGTATTGTACGGAACCTTCAGTATGCGAGTTCGACTCGCACTTAGTCAGTTTTTTATTTCGCCATCCGGGCTGGGTCGTACGGGTGTGCAGTTCCGATGTACGTCGTTCAGCGATGATTTATGCGCAATGCTTTTAGTTGGAACTTCTGTCTTCTGTTATTTAATTTTCCTAATGTATTGTACATTCGCTGCGAATTTGTGAAGTAATATTTTAGGAATGCTGCCTGAATTTCGCTTTGATATTCGGTTTAACATGATTTGTCGTGCTTCCGTGTATTTTATCTTTATGATTTATGAATACTGATGAGCAAGTACATGACTCAGAATACATAGGCAAGAAAAGTATTATAAATTATTCAACAATTATCTGATCAATAGCTGGTCATCTTAAATATGTAAAGTAGGTATATAAAAAAGAGGAAGAACTCATTGGGCATCCAAAATTCCTCTGCATCGCTGTCAATGGGAAAAGTGCTCAAAAGGCCGCTGACAGCCTTTTGAGCACTTTTCCCATTGACATTATCACATTGTATGCCATTGCTGGTTCTTTGGTCTAAAAAATAGAATAGAAAAGCTGACATCATATCGGGACAGAAGAAATATAGCCTTCCAACCCCTACATAAAATTTCGTTCCTCAATTTACCTACCCCAAATAAAAAGTGACATTCATAAACTACCCTACACAATAATATAAGTCACGTCGTGTGTCCGGGTGTCCGGTTGTCCAGCTGTCCGGATCCGGACGCGTTTGATGCATGATGTTTGATGTTTGACTAGCGGCGCCTTACTCGGCTTCCGAAGATACAAGCCAGTGTCGAACTCGATACAAAAGCTATACAAGCTATGTTTACAGTTCTTGTTTATTTATGTGAATGTTTAGGATATCGGATTCAATTAATTGATAGAGCTTAATTCCACCGAAAGGATCACTTAGGGGATTTGAATAAAATATTTTTAAGCTTGATTTTACACTTGTACTTTATTATGAGCAATGAAGTGCCTTGGTTTTTCGTATCAATAGAGCATCCTTAAAATTATAACTACATTCAAAATCCAATATTTTGCTTTAACCGGTAAAGCTCGGCGCGTCAATAAAAAAACAATTGTGTCTCATTAGCGGAGCATAAGGGGTTAAACTCAGCCTATCGCGGTCCACAGCTGGACATTTCTCTGTAAGCTACCGCACGGTAAACATATTAGTAATTGTGCTCTTCAAATTTTAATTATTGTTTATGTTTAAACGCAGTGTTTGACAAAGTTTTTGTGAAAGTGGATCGATTAACAGTTCTAACTATCAAACTGTATAGTGAGTGAGCGATTGTGAAGTGTAAATATTGATTAATTTGAGATATTAATCATAATTCATAAAACAGATACCGTCAATAAGTGTTAACGCTAAGTGTTTACTCAGAACGCGTAACCGACGCGCAATACGGATCACTTACGACGTTCTTCTCGCGAGCTCGCTTGTGTACTTAGAGCGGCGCCGACGTTTTGGACTTGGACTGCGAACCATACTAATTAACTTCACTACAAATAACTATCAAAAGTTGAAGACAGCGTTTACTTTATTTACTTGCTTGTTACCTACCAAATAATCGAGCAATTTGCGTTAGTAAACATGACGACAACTGTATGGGGGTGCTGCACCAATTACAGCTCTAAGGAAAACTATCGATTTGTCAATTGCATTCGTTGTGCTAAGTCGTATCACTTTATTTGTTTATCTATTTCGGAAATACCTACTGAATCGGACGCTTATAGCGATTGGAAATGCTCAGTATGTATAAGTACGAGCCTGCCCCCAACGTCTTCTAAGATAGATTGTACTCCGGTGCGTAACATCTCAACTACAAGAGGAAATAAGAGACCGGCTTTGAATTCTCCTCCTGAAACTTTACCGGCAGTCACTAGTGAGGACGTGCGTTCTATCGTACAAGAAGTTATAAAAACAGAGTTCGCTGTTATGCTTCAGCAGATGAATAGTACAATTGTAAACATCATTAATGGGGAGTTGGCCCCGATTCGTAAAGATTTTGAGGAACTTAGAGTGTCTTTGAATTTCCACACGAAAGAATTTGATAAGTTTCAGTCGGAACACGCAGAGTTTAAAAGTACTACGAGAGAACTTAAAGATGAAAATATTAGATTGCAAAACACAGTAACAGATCTTAGTCAACGACTTAATTATCTGGAGCAACAAGCACGAGCCAACAACCTGGAGCTGCAGTGTCTACCAGAAAATAAACAGGAAAACCTGTATACCCTCGTCAAGCAGTTAGGTTCAGTGGTCGGTTGTGAGATTATGGATAGTGATATTTCACACTGCACACGAATTGCGAAGCTAAACACCAGTAATTCTCGCCCTCGGTCTATCGTGGTCCAGCTGGCCTCGCCAAGAATCCGCGATCAGCTGCTGGCCAGTGTAATTAATTACAACAAAGATAAAACCCACGACAAACTCAATACCGCAGATTTTGGCATGGCAGGCAATAGGTCCCCTGTCTTTATTGCCGAGCATTTATCCCCAGCTTACAAAGCTCTTCATGCTGCAACAAGAATCAAGGCAAAAGAAAAGGGTTATAAATATGTTTGGGTGAGGAACGGGAGGATATTTGTCAGGAAGATGGACGGTGATGATCATATTTTCATTAAAAGTTTGGACATTTTAAACAACTTAAAGTAATGTGTTAACTAAAACAAATAATAGTATTCTTTCTTACTTTTGCGTGCACTTATAAACTAATTATATAAATTCAATAGTTTACAAATATACTATCAGAACAGCAGAGGGTTAAGAACAAAAATACATACTGTATATCGTAATATTTCCGTTAATAATTATGACATAATAGTTCTGTCTGAAACATGGTTAAATAGCTCTGTATTGAGCAGCGAGCTATTCGACGATAGGTACGTGGTGTATAGGAGAGATAGAGAAAGTGCTCATTTTCAGTGCACCAAAGAGGGGGGTGGTGTTTTAATAGCCGTTAAGAAACAAATTAAATCTAAACGTATTAAGTGCTGGGAAAGTGGTTGTGAAGACCTATGGGTGAGTATTGATTTGTCAATATCATGTACTGCTCGTCGAATGGTTCTCTGCGCAGTATACCTGCCTCCTCCAATACGCCGTTCTTCTCTGGAGCACTATTTGGATCACTGTAATGCTATTTTTGAAAAATGTACTGATTCGGAAGTTTTTATTGTGGGCGACTTTAACTTGAGTAACATTGATTGGAATTTGGCAGGGACATCGACTAATAAACTTGGCTCGTCTAGTACAAGCGAAATTTTAATTGATTTCACAAATATTAATAGGCTTAACCAACTTAATTGTGTTACAAACGATGCGGGTCGCATATTGGATCTGGTTTTGACAACACATTCATTGTGTAGTGTCAGTGAAAGTATAAGTCCAATTAGTAATGTCGACAAACATCATCCACCTCTTGATATTATTGTTTCCTTGAGTAAGGAAGCAAGACTACCATACAATAATGTCATACAAAGACCCAATTTTCGTACCACAAATTATGCGCCAATTCGAATGTTTTTAAAACAAATTGATTGGGATGAAATATTTAAGGGGCATAATGATGTGAATGAGATGTTGGATGCTTTTTACGACACTCTTAATCATATTATACATGAATTTATTCCCTCTCGGGCACCAAAGAAACATAAATTTCCACCGTGGTTTAACCGTAACTTAATCAGAATGTTAAACTCAAGGAACAATATCAGGGGGAGATATCATAAATATAGAAACCCAATGGACTTAATTGAATTAAAACTGCTTAGTAAGCGCTGCGATACCTTGGTCACTCAATGTTACAACAATTATATGAGGGATCTAGAAAACAAGCTTAAAACCAACCCTAAGTTATTTTGGACGCATGTAAAAAATAAAAGAGGGGGGTCTAGTGCCTACCCCAAGACCATGACTGACGGGTCAGTGTTCACGTCTGATGCTACGACAATATGTGAGATGTTTGCTGCCAACTTCTCATCTGTTTATAGCCTCAACCAGAAATCGAGTAATGAGTTTAATACCAAATTATTTTCACAGTCTCTTGGGAATACCAGTCTATGCTTGACAAGTCCAAATATAAGCAGTGAGTGCCTACTTAAGAAATTAAAAAGTTTGGATGTTAACAAAGGTCCTGGCCCAGATGGCATACCGCCAATATTTATTTCGGCTTGTGCGGAGGAGTTGGTGCATCCACTCATGGTTATATACAGCAGATCTTTGATCTCTGGTGTATTTCCTATGAAATGGAAAATGGCAAAGGTGGTGCCTGTACATAAATCGGATAGCAATGACAACATATCTAACTATAGGCCCATATCAATTCTCTCAACGTTTGCCAAAGTGTTTGAATCACTACTCTGCTCGCATTTTCAGAACCATCTCAAGCCATTCATAAGCGATCATCAGCATGGATTTGTTGGATCACGATCCACGAGCACTAATCTAGTTGGATTCACTGAGAATTTAATTGGGGCTGTTGATTCTGGTCACCAGGCAGACGTCATTTACACTGATTTTAGCAAAGCCTTTGATAAAGTTTCCCATAAAATCCTATCTCATAAGTTGCATGCATATGGTATCACTGGTAGCTTGCTTAAATGGGTAATTTCGTATTTGGCTGACAGGTCTTTCTTTGTTGTGGTAAATGGTTACCAATCTAATGTATATAAAATCTCCTCTGGAGTCCCCCAGGGTTCGCATCTGGGGCCTATATTGTTTATCTACTTTATTAATGACATTCCCCGCTGTTTACGGCACTCCAAGATTTTTATGTTTGCGGATGACCTAAAGTTTCTTAGAATAATTAAGTCTGATAGAGACTCCTCGCTTTTACAGATGGACCTTAATAGTCTCATCCAGTGGTGCAAACATAATGAAATGCATTTGAACTCAAAGAAATGTTACCATGTTAAGTATACAAGAAAAAATAATCTTATAGAAACAGTATATTACATTAATGAGGACAAGGTTGTTGAAGTAGACACTATACGTGATCTTGGAGTTTTGTTTGACCAAAAATTAACCTTTGTGCCACATTTAGATCATGTTGTTAAAAAAGCGTCAAAAATGTTGGGGTTTGTCATAAGACAATGTAAAGGTTTTCGACAAAATAAAACAAAATTTTTACTTTACTATAGTCTGGTACGCAGCATATTAGAGTATTGTAGTGTGGTGTGGCGGCCGCACTATGCTACTCACAGTTTGCGCCTAGAACGCGTCCAAAAACGCTTTGCTTGGCATTTAGCTTTTTCTGTCGGTATAGCTAAAAAAACGCCTTCTTACAAAGGAAGACTAAAAATCTTCAACATACACTCCTTAGAAGAGCGAAGGCGTTTAAACGACGCAATGTTTGCCTGTAAAATCCTGAAAGGTAATATTGACTCACCGACGCTGCTCGCACTTATAAACTTTCGTGCTCCCTCAAGAATTCCACGTAAACCCATAACTCCACTTCGTCCTCCACAGAGAAGAACGGTGTTGGGATCTAACTCTCCGTGCGCTAGGTTCTGTAGGGTTTTGAATAGTTGTAGCGACTTAATCGATTTCCACTTTGATTCTCTGACTATGCAGAAATCTAAAATCTTGAGTTGTTTATCGGTGTTGTAAGGCATTCATTATTTTGTTACTTACTTAAATAACTTTAGCAATCAAAACATTCAAGACTGTTTTTATTTTTATGCTGCGTATATATTTTTTTTTCTCTACATATTTTTTTTTCTTTAGTTTTTTTTTCTTTAGTTTTAAGTTGGCTTGTGAACTGTACATGTATCTAGGCTTACAAAATAACATAATTTTAGTTCATGTGGTGTTTACCTTTAAGTAATTGTTACACTGTTCAAAGTTTTTAAGGACGTTATTTTTTATCAAGATGTTAGTGTAAACAATTGTTGGTGAACCTAATAAATAAATAAATAAAAAAAATAGGCCTCACCCAGGCTGCGCCACAACATCCAGTTTTTTACTTTAAGTTGTTGGAATTCGTCATACTATTTATGAGCAAAAGAAGTTTTCGAGATAATGGCGCCGATTCCCTTGTTCACAAACTAAACTAAATTTAAGTTCAGTGCATCTTTTTCTTTAAGTTTCATTATGAAAAGGACAGATGATAAATCTTAGTCTAGTCCTGTCAAATTAGTCAGCGCCTGACGTAAATTTACGTATTTCTAGTAGTAAATTTTTTAATCACGTCTAAACTTGTATATCTTAAATTGACAGGACTAAACTAATATTTATCTTCTGGCCTTTTCTTAATGAAATAGAAAGAAAAAGATGCAATGAACTTAAATTTAGTTTAGTTTGTGAACAAGGGAATCGGCACCAGTGTGCGTGTTCTTTTAGACGTCTTGAGTTCAATTGGGTTAGGTCGGAATTAAGAATCATTCAGGGAGTAACGATCTCCGCTCCAGCTTGTTACTTCGCTTACATTACTCATTTTAAGAATCACACTAATTTTATAAAGGCGAAAGTTTGTGAGTGTGTGTTTATATGTTTGTTACTTCTTCACGCTCAAACGGCTGGACCAATTTTGATAAAATTTGGTATAGACGTAGCTGACACCCTGGATAAACTTTTTATACCGATACTCCCACGGGATCGAAACGGGTGAAACCGCGGGGCGCAGCTAGTAATAATTAAAAGTTTTCACAAACTTACGGCCCCCATGTATCTATGCTTGTATCTGTTCCAGATCGACGCATCCCGATACATGTATCTATACCTATATCTGACCAACCCCCGGACAGAACGATGTTATCAGCGACGTATCTCCTCGAGAGCTCTTCCATATGGTCAGTGGCTACGTGTATTGTTTACTGATTGAGCTGCCTGATAGTGGACCGACGTCATTTGGACAGCCAGGGCAAGGTGTGGTCATTATGTCAAGGTTTTGTTCGGTTAAGAGCAATTCTGTATTTTCAACAAATGCTATTCTTGCACAAGGATTCTATTGAGGATAGGATACTATTCATGCACAAAAGCACAAAACACTGTTATTACAAAGTTTGGTAGGTCAAATTGCGCCCTGAAGCCAGTTAACTCGTAAAGTAGATATAACGTCTATACAGGGTTATTGGTAAAACATTAACTGCCTCTTAAGAGGTCATTGTACTCATAATTATGAACAACTTTTACTATGGGACCAAACCTGAAATCGCGAAAAAAAATCAGCTGTTCCCTACATTTATGTTCGTATAACTCGTCAAAATGTAGGGAACCGCAGATTTTTTTTTCGCGATTTCTGGTTTGGTCCCATAGTAAAAGTTGTCCATAATGATGAGTACAATGACCTCTTAGGAGGTTGTTAATGTTTTACCAATATATTAATTATTATAAACCCTGTATAATTATATTATCTTTATTCGACAAACCAAATATATTATATTTAGACCATACCTAGTACGAACGATCTTGCAAACAAAGGCTTGCGCCCCATAATTTAAAACAAAAAACATACTGTTAAAATTCTACTTACTGTTACTTTTATTAGAGCACACATACATACATACTACGTAAACAAACTACTACGTTACACTATATTCAGCTGTATTGTATAGGCCACAATCTTCCTATACTTTTGTCTTGCCTTTGTCTTGTCCGAAGCCTTGCCAAATGTCTTGTGTCTCGTTTGTTTCCTAGAACCTGTGAAGATAATGTATTCTACTGCCCAGTCCGGCTTGACAAACAAAGTGTACACTGTGCAGTACATACGTTCTCAGAAAATCCATTTGGGAAATTGAAGGGTATGGCAAGTTTAGATATATGGCTACAACTTTATTGGTAAAGTAATCTTTATTGTTGTTACATTTTCTGTTCTATTTATCAATTATTTCGTGTTTTTAACCTATCAATTGTTAAATCTATGTACTCTGTAGCGTAAAATGGACTAATCGGGAACATTCCCAAAAAATCCATAGTGCTTAATGGTAGCATTCCCAAAAAATCCATCGTGCTCAATGGACAAATCTATCATTTTCTCTCATCCTTATCCACTTCTTATTCTTATTTACGTAATACCATGTAAACTACCTCATATCAATACTTGAGCACTCCCGCAGTATAGTTCTGTAATGTGCTCCATTTGATTGATGAGTGCACCCGCGCCAAGTCGCGAACTTCCAACGAATCAATCTTGTGAGAAAGGGTTCAACTGTACCGCTTGCGGCACTTTGTTATAACAAACATAATATCCTGTTTGTGACAACGAACGTGAGATAGATACACAGTTGTTGTCGGGCGGAGTGAAACAATCTACGAAATACAAATTTTGGGGTAAAGTTGTAAAATTTTTGAGATCTATAGACCATATAAAAAATAAATTTTTAACGGATTAAGTTTAGTTATAAATACTCCAGTTAGTCCCGTCAATAATTATTACATCTTACTGCAAATATAAAAAAAATATTATTATCTACATTTTCGTGACACAAGTTTCTCACACATAAGCTGTCACTTAGGTTCATTTGACACATAAGGGACTTTGACAGACACAGGCTATTTCCAAATTCAATTGCCCATAACATACGTTCATACAAACATATTGGGATCTATTCCATTGACAATTAATGGATTTACAATATAACTGCACAAAGAGAGATTGATTACGAGAATACTCTGAAATGGACAAGCATTCTCTACATAGTAAGGGGTGCTACACACTTGTTCGAGTCCGCATATTCGGTTTAGCAGTATTTGTTGAACAACAAAGTCGACCCGAAGTAATTACTGCATAATTCGGCTTTCATTCGGCGTGCCGATCGGCAAATTTCGTTCGGCATTTACCCTCGCTGAATTGTGTTCGGGTCGGGTCGGCACCACTCGAGCTAAGGCCGTTTGTTTGTCCGAAGTAGCGATACATACATTCACTATGGTCGCGTGCCCACCGCACGTCAACGGGACGTCATCGACAACGAGATGACGGCGCCGAAGTAACGATACATACATTCACTATGGCCGCGTGCCCGCCGCACGTCAGCGGGACGTCACGTTCGGTTCGAATGATCTCGTTTCTCGTTAACGTTCCGTAGACGATGGCGGTAAACAAACGCTGTAAGGCATTGCCCAAACATCTGTTTACATAATATTCGAGTTTGTCGCCGGGCGGCTGTGCCGAATCATGCAACCCGAACAAGTGTGTGCAACCCTTACACTACCGATACAATGGAATATTCTGTCCGCCAATTAACAGTTTGATATTTTTAAAACTAAAATCCGAGCCGGCGTAAAAGCTTTTAGGTTTTTCCGTTACGTGTTTTCTGTTTGTCCAGTTATAGTTTAAGTATTTTTGAACGGTTGTTGTTTTAGGTGCTTTTGTAGGGTGAAATGTGAAGTGAACAGTAATATTTGTTGTTGAATTTATGAACACAGTTATTGTTTCTATAGAAAAATATGTTTTGAGATGACTGCGCCAGTTTGAAGGATGGAACTGCCATCCTCCTGCACTTCTAGCATGACGACGTTTTGTCGACGGAAGAATAGAGAAAATGACACATTGCCATGCTTAGACCCGTAGAATGCGTACAAATATTTCTACAATCTGACATTTTGTCTATTCTTCCGTCGACAAAACACGATTCTACGACGGTCATGCTACGCGTGCTGCTTATAGAACACTAGCTTCTGTCCGCGTGAAATTTATTTTTCCCCCGACCCACCCCGTCGCATCTTATCGCCTGCCCGCGCTATTACTTCGTTTTTGCGTTCTTTCTGACTTTGTTTCTTCTTGCTCGACTCCTAAGGGTCATAGCGTGGTTTTAAATAGCCTATTAGCCTTCCTCAAGAATTGGGCTATCAAATACAAAAAGCTTTTTTCAAATCCTACTGGTAGTTCCAGAGATTACCCCCTACATACAAACTTTACCTCTTTATAATATTAGTATTTATTTATTTATTTATTGACACACCAACGACTTATTCACTAAATTATTACATTAAATATATTCTATGTCCACAGCTTTGCGGTGAATTATTATAGATAGATTCGCCCAGAAGTGTATGATACCATAGCAAGCAAGCTGTACTAGCAAGGCAAGCTGTACTAGTTTTCTAAGCCTTATTGGAGGACGTTGCATAATGCATAATCAGCATATAATGTTCCCACTGCTGGGACACAGGCCTCTCTTCGAGAGGCAGTGGGCTTTTATCTGCCACGTGGGCCCAGTGCGGGTTGGTAGATGTCACGGACATCAGTATCTTTAAAATAACTCTCTCTTTCTCTGAACTATCTACAAAACACATTTTCAACTAATTAAGTTATAAACCAGTCCCTGGCTTCACAACTATACAGTCTAGTTATTACCCTCGTGTCCAACAGACATTAACTGGAAGTAATGTCCATTGGACATGTCCAGCAGTCACAGTGTCACGACGTATTTTTCTCAGCCGCGAAGTTTACCTTTGATTGATGTTCTGTCCAAGGTTACTGCTGACGGCTAGTCACGATAACGGTCGAGGTAGAAATGAAGACAATGATGATATTTTTTTATCAATGAAAGAGGTTTGTGAGAATAATTATTTTTCCTAGTGCATTGATGGCAATTTAAATTGAGTTGGCATATAATTTGGTTTCAGTAGCGTTTACAGAGGTATGAGGAACAGGGTGTAAAGTTCACTCATACTCTATAGAAAAGGGAGGATCCTCCGACCGGACAAGTGTTATGTCTGGCGGGTAACTGCCCGATGATTCATGTCGGGCCGTTGTATCTATGCTAGTTGCGCGGTAAACTCTGCTTGCGAGATGCAGGATTTTGCGTGACGTCAGTATGACGCGTTGTTCGCATGTGGCGTTGTAGATACCGCTACACGTTCATCAGTTCCTGTAATGACTCTAATGTGCAGACAACAAGAAGCAGGACAGGATTAAGTGTCCAATCGTTTGTGGAACGACACCACTTTTGGCAACATTAAAAGCTGATTATGCAGCTTTGGAGTCTGCATAATCAGTATGCCCACAGCGAGGGTACAAGCCTCCTCTTTCTATGAGAGGGAGTGGGCCATAATCCACCACGCGGGCCCAACGCGGTTGATGAATGTCACATGTCTTGGAATTTTTGGTTCTAGGACATGCCGGTTTCCTGACGATGTTTTCCTTCACCGTTTTGAGAGCTGTGGTGATGACTCCAGGGTTGAAGTAATCAAATAATTGAATTGTATTTATTTGAAGAACAGGGGGCCTAAAAAGGCCACTTTTGCAGAATCATAAAAGGAATTCATCAAATCATTATAAATCATAATAGACAGCTAACTGTTAAGTTAATCGTATCAAATCCCATTGGTGAAGGATTTTTCAGTTATTTTTTTTTTGGCCTGTGCTTAAATACCAACCCAAATCCAATCCCAATCTCTTGCAACGAAAAAAAGCAAAATACGTTTATGATTCTGCCAAAGTGGCCTTTTTAGGCCCCCTGGTGTGACCAAGAGACTTTTGATAGTAATAGATACTTACACAATGTGATTACATAGTTTTAGTATATTTTTTAAGCTTATTTTATTTCGATTTTAGTAAAAAAAACTTGCCAAGTGCGAGTCGGACTCGCACACGAAGGGTTCCGTACCACGGGCAAAAACGCCGAAAAAAGACACGTTTGTTGTATGGGAGCCCCCCTTAAATATTAATTTTATTTTGTTTTTAGTATTTGTTGTTATAGCGGCAACAGAAATACATAATTTGTGAAAATTTCAACTGTCTAGCTATCGCGGTTCTTGAGATACAGCCTGGTGACAGACAGACGGACAGACAGCGAAGTCTTAGTAATAGGGTCCCGTTTTTATCCTTTGGGTACGGAACCCTAAAAATGATCGTGTCGTGACATTCTTAACCGACTTCAAAAAGGAGGAGGTTCTCAATTCGTCGGAACCTTTTTTTTTTTTTTTTTTAGTAGTTTTTTTGGCTTTGATTGATGTTAGGATGGAGATCTCAGCTGACAGCTCAAGGCCCATCACGATGAGGGTCACGAAATAAGTGAATTTTATATTATAGAGTTTTGGGTGAGACAATGCAATGTAGTTGATTTATTGTGAATTATATTGTTTGTTTTCTACCTAGAATTAGTGCTAATTGTACTAAGTACTGGGGGGCTAAAAAGGCCACTTTGGCAGAATCATAAAAGGATAACATTATGAATCATAGTATGGCGAAGACAGTCTGTGTTTTTCTTTTTTTCGCTGCACTACGTAGGTATAATAAAAGAGGTTGGGATTGGATTGATTGGTATTTTAGCACAGACAAAAAAAAAAATAACTGAAAAATCCTTCACCAATGGGATTTGATACGAGTAACTTAACATTTAACTGTCCATTATGATTAATAATGTTATCCTTTTATGATGCTGCCAAAGTGGCCTTTCCCTCTGATCTTATAAGCACTGATTTTTCTGATAGAAAATTATGCTCAAATATACACACTATAGTTACATAAGCAGTTTAAGTTATATTTAAATTACTTTCTAATAGGCTTAGATTGTAATGTGAATAAAGTATCGCTAACTGTGATACTTTTCTAAAGGGGAAAGAAATGTGCACACAGATGAAAGAGCACATTGATTTCCACCACAATCACCCAGGACCCGAAGACGTGGTTTTTATTATAAGTGCGCTTTCACATTTAGGCGACTTTAGCAGCGCGACTGACGGGCGACCGTCGCCCAGTAAGAATTTTCATATTATAAACAGAAGCGTGCGTGAAGGTTTCTGCTTCTGCCGCGCTGCTAACGTTCTAATGTGAAAGCGGCCTAAGGCAGCTCAAAAGCTTCGTAAAATGATTGTACTATTAAGTACCCGCTATGAAATTAAGATTGAAGGGCGCTACGTTTTATTACTTTTCACAACTTCTAAAAGCACCTCAAGGGTTGAGCGAAATCACAGCAGGCGACGTTCACACGAAAAAACAATCTATATAAATCTCTATATACCTTAGGCTGAGTACACACATGAACGGTTGACTCAACCGCTATACAGGGTTATTGGTAAAACATTAACAACCTCTTAAGAGGTCATTGTACTCATCATTATGAACAACATTTACTATGGGACCAAACCTGAAATCGCGAAAATAAAATCAGCTGTTCCCCACATTTTGACAAGTTACACGAACATAAATGTAGGGAACAGCTGATTTTATTTTCGCGATTTCAGATTTGGTCCTACGCGATATAATCGCGGGCGACACAAAAGCACCACCCGTTGCGCGACTAGCGGTGCCTTTGAGTTGCGCGCGATTTTATCGCGTGTCGCGTCTGTTTGTAGGAGCCTTAATGTGGGACCAGCCTAAGCAGAGGAGAGCTATCCGCTTCGATAAAACGTGGCATAATATACGATTACATTCGCGAACAAAACTCTTATTTATCGCGTCACATACGTTCTGTAGTATCCCTAAAGACGAAGTATTATTAGCGTGTAAAGTTTGCAAGTATCGATTCGGAAGAAAGGGGTATCTGTAATGGTAGGTACTGAATTATTTTATTTGAGTTTGTTATGTTTGTTTGTTTTTTTTATGATCAGCGAGAAGAAAACATAATGTTGAATAGAAATCGTAGGACAGGGCTTTACTGAAACAATTTATTTTCATTTGTTTTTTTTTTTTTTTTTAAACGTTGCCCCACACTAGGAATTTCTCCTGTAGTGTGGGTGCGTTTACAAACATTTAAACTGACATGCACAAACAACCAGGCCCGGAACAACTACTTGTAGTTCATACAAATATTTGTTCCGTGCGGGAATCGAACCCGCGACACGCAGCGCAGCAGTCAATCGCTTAACCACTGCGCCAATCGTGCCGTCGCTTTGTACTTATCTTTTACAAAAACATAGGGATGTGTATTTATGTGTATGTATTTTTGGTACCTATCTATAAGTTCCGAGTGATATCGGTTCAATCATCTATGGTTCAATCCATAGTAATATTATAAATTCGAAAGTAACTCTGTCTTTCTGTCTGTATTTTACCTTTTCACGCCTAAACCACTAAACGGATTTCGGTAAAATTTGGCAGGGAGATAGATTGCATCCCGGGAAAGGACATAGAATAATTTTTATTGACATACCTCGCGGGCGAAGCCGCGGGCGGAAGCTAGTAAAATTATATATCCCACCGTCCAGTAAAAATGTAATAATTTCAATAGACTACAAATTGAGTTGAACGGAAGTTCAATCAATTTGGCCAGTCTAACCGGATGCAGCTGAAGACCAGTATTTTACATGGAGCGACTGCCCTCTACAACCCAGTTACTGGGTATCACGCTACCACGCGGTAAGAACGAACGTTGAACGGAAGTTGTTTGATCAATATTGAGGATATTACTACAGGGACATTTTCTTCGTATACAAGAACCACTATGAAAACATATTTCCTTTCTATCCCTGCATCAAACAAAAGCTTTATAAAACTACATTAATTTATAAGAAAATCACTTTTGTTATCGTGTGTACATCTAGCGAAACTGTTATTGTGTTTGCTGCGAGGCTTTTAGACATGGCGCACACTATGCGACATGCGACACCGACTGGCCGCGGCTGACAATTTTCATAACGGGTGTAAAAAGACACTTAACGAAGCCGAGAGTTACTTGTACTCCCCGTCATGTGATCATTTTTTTGTATTGGACCATCTGGTTACGGAGATATTGAAGGTACACCCATAAGCACAATGATTTGCGTGTGATACATTGCGCACTACCGCAAACAGCAAATTTTCGATTTATTCCGGTCTGATCCCCTGAAACGTCCCTCCACCCCGCCCCCTCCTCGATCCCCTGCAAGTTCGTCTTCTGTGTTAATCTCTGTCTTATCCGCATTATGCAAGTTTATTCTTTTTGACAGGTAAGTACAGTCAAAAGCAAATAGCAGTTTCGCCCCAAAAATAAATGTTTCCCAGTAATTATTTTTGTGTAATGTTACTTTGTTTGAAGTACAGAATGCGTAGTTAATGGGAGCTATTCCGGTCTGATGGCTATGTGATGGGTCGTTTTACACCCTGTGTATCTTGTTCAAAGCTCCGCACATTTGGCGTCGAGTTGCAGAGTCGCAACGACAGGCTAGGCAAGTCCCTACTTGTCGCAGCATCTAAATGCACGGTGCACGCGCACACCCGATTACAGTCGCATGCGACAGGTCAGCGTCTTATCGTCGAACTGTCGCATTCGCATGTCGCATAGTGTGTGAGGTGGTTTAATCCTTTTCACCGAGTACATTCACGCACAGTGTGAAACAAAGCCTGGCTTCGAAACTAGGTCAGACTATTACAAAGAGTTTATTACTAACGCGTACCGACAATGCACACATGATATTTATTTAATTGTGAGTGGAAGTCGCGCGTCGGGTAATGAAAATGGCGGACTCACCACAGTAAGAAGAAACTTCAAATACGACAGACTTTTGTTGGATCTAAAATATAAACTCTCGCAACCTGTGTGCATGTATGACCAGATGTATGAACGTAAACGAAGCAAAAGGAGTATGTAAGGACGTAGCAGGTGACGTTCTGTAGTTTCTGTCATGGGAAGATGGCGTGAGTTTATGTACATTTTGTCCATCGCTTATATTCAAATTAATATTATTTCAAGTTAAAAAATACCAACTTTATTTCAATGGGAATTAAGTTGATTTCAGAGTGACTAGCACTATTGAAAAAGTTATAAAAATGTTTGAAGTTGTACCGAAAACTGAACTTATTGTGTAGGATTTACTGTTATTTTTCCATAAACTCATATTTTGTTTACATTTTTGGCAATTAAACCGCGAATGCAAATTATGTGTAAGTATGAAAGTCACGCGGTGTGGATTCGAAAATGGCGAATCAGAACAGCGAGACGAAACTTCAAATTCGACGCATATTAGGCTCAATGAAATTGATCTAAAACATGAACTTTCTTAACTACCACAAAAACGTGTTTATAGTATGTTTAGGCCCAAAGGTTTAACATGACATTTATGTTTGACGTAAGACTGACATTAGTCACAACTTGAACAACCATAGCATCACGCCTGTGCTCCCAAAAGGGTTAGGCAGATGTATAACACCCACATATCGCTGGTAATGTTTAAGTCCTATGTAATAGGGGGCGAACACCAATATAGATACACCTAGATAACGCAAGAGCAACTACTTCGCATGCCCCAGCTTACGTACAAAAATCGTAAGTCGGCACTTTCGCGCTCAGTCCTGTAGTACTGCTGGCTGGGTGAGCGTGAGCGCTGGCGCTAGGCCCCGGGGGTGGGGCGAGACATGTGCCGCACGCGGCGGCGTCTTTGAATCGATTTGATTTTCCCATCATTAAATAGTGCTTGTGACGTCATAGTAGGTAGTCAAAAAATGTCACGCTTGGTTTTCATACAGATCGTGATACTTGCGTTATCTAGGCCTATCTATATCTGTGGGGAAGAGCCTTTGCTATCAACCAGGCAGGAATCCAGACTTCGGGTGCTACTGAGAAATTCCTGATGGAAAAGGTGTCTAATTATTATCTAGGCATTCATTTAGGTATGTGCCAGTGGTAGTGAAAACGGGCACACGTTTTTGTTTGTAGTAAGACCTTCATAATTTGTATCGAGTTAAACTATCGTTTGTACGAAGACGAACCTACGTTGATAAATTGAAAATGCAAACAAGATAATTAATATTCACTTGAAAGTTTGTATTTTATCTTCGCATTAATAAAACCATTAATTCTTGACAAATTACTGTTGCCTCTTGTTCCAACTTCAGCAAAGTTGTTGTGTTCCGACCATTTGTCTGCCTCAAGAAACACTTTTATCTAAAAAGGCTTGCGATATTTTAACCTTTTTAGGGTTCCGTAGCCAAATGGCAAAAACGGAACCCTTATAGATTCGTCATGTGTGTCTATCTGTCTGTCTGTCCGTCCGTATGTCACAGCCACTTTTTCCGAAACTATAAGAACTATACTGTTGAAATTTGGTAAGTAGATGTATTATTCTGTGAACCGCATTAAGATTTTCACAAAAAAATAGAAAAAAAACAATAAATTGGGGGTTCCCCATACTTAGAACTGAAACTCAAAATTTTAGTTTCTGCCAGGCTTGAGTTTATGTATGTACTCGTATAAAGTACTGGTGTCATTTCAGAGGTTCAAGATGTCTCGTTCTACAAAATTGTCAGACCAAGATGCATATTGTCATTTTTCTGTTATGTTTGTGGCACGTACGAAAATGGGTAGGTATCTTAAGCAAAGTGTGCCACAGTTACCACAGTTCTCGTCATTACCAAAGGCAGAAACTTCAGGCAACTGCCAGGAAACAAAAATTACAGTCAAAACAAAATTTCATATTCCTGTCTCCGTGATTCTTGTGGCCCCTAAACGGTGCTCTTTTACACGGCGTGCGACAATTCCCACCCCGTCATTACGTGAAGGCTTTATCTATTTCTGCACTGCAGTGTACACAACCGTCATATTAATTAACACAAACACATTCGTGCGTAATGATATTAGCACTTGATATTTGGGGACTGGATGTATAAATATCAAAGGACGTTTACACTTCGCTGCGTTGAGTGCGGATGCTAATTTGAGGGTAAGTGATATTTTCGGAACTCGTTTCAATTCCAGCTTTGATGTGAAGCTTTTGGGATGTCGTACGGATTTGGGTTTCCTTTTGATTGGTAGTTTGATTGATCTAAATAGGTCTTTTTAGATTGAATATAGGTCTTGCAGCTCAATACGAGTATTTTACATGAAGCGATTGCCTATTTGAGCTCCACAACCCAGTTACTGGGTAATACGTACCTTTTTTTTTTTTTTTTGTTGTCGGGGGGAAACCTTCAAAGGGCACCCAGACCTCCGGGGAGGGAGGTCGGGAGTGTGGGATTTTTACCTCACTAAAACCACCCCGGTGATCACCATCAGCACATAGGGGTGGTCCCGGTTCCTCTTAAAAGACCAATTCCGGAACCCCCCCGTGCAACGCCTGAAAGGCACCCTGAAAGGTCCCTGAGGAGACTGTAAAGGGGCCTCCCCTGAGCCTCGCTATGCACGGCAGCACTCGGATCACTGTGCCACCGTCTTCTCTGGGGTTACTTGGTGGGCGGACAGAGTCCCCACTCTGTGCGCCCGCGACCCCAAAGGTCCACCTACCTTGCTTGGTAAGCGGGTTTCGGCGTGTTAGGCTCCAAGGCGGTTGCCACCCCGACGCCTCCTTCTCCGAGCAGGATCAGCCCTCTCCCGATCCCGCTCGGCGGCCTCCTTCTTGGCCATCACGGTCTCACAGAAGGAGGCTACTACCTTCCAATTCTCTGTCTCTGCCAGCATAGCCGTCACTACTGCCGGCAGAGACAGGTCTCGCCCGATCCTGGCAACCATGACCCGCCGCTCGGAGGCCCACGCAGGGCATTCCTCGAGCGTGTGTTGTGCGGAATCTAGGCTGCCTCCGCAATGGTGGCAATTTGCCGTGGCTTCTCGCCCAATTCTGTTCCGGTACTCACCGAAGCAAGGGTAATACGTACCTACCCCTTGGTAAGTCTGGTTGTCAGTCTTTCGGGCTTCTGAGGACCCGTAGCGACTGTCAAAGATCCAAGAATGACAGCAGGGACTAACGGCTAAACGTGCTTTCCGAGGCACGGAGGGGTCTTAATCCACGGACCAAACGCGGCAAGCGCAGCTTAACCTGATCGATCGACCCGTGCGGCTGTTATTACTTAGCCACAAGCCCCTTTTATTATATCAAAGGACGTGACTGCATATTGTAAAACCCAATATCATAGCTAAACAATTTAATTGCAGTTCAAGTGGATTTGCTTCGGCTTTGTAAGGAATGTTCTCAATACGCTGCAAATTGAATATTCGTACTTCCCTGGCACGTTTCTGTATCACTAAATCCAGGTATTAACGCCAAAAGCCAATAACTGCATTGCCAAACAAAGTTCAATATCTCATAAGCACATAACAGAACAGGTAGGTTTAACAGAAGTTCCGATCTCTTAGGACACGCCCATTGCATAGATTGCCATGTTCCAGAGTTCGTCGTTGATAGTTTGAATAAAACGAGTTATCGAGGGTAGTCTGAAACTCCGATAGGAAGCTATCGGTAATTGGTGACTCACAGACTCACACCAAGTTTACATGTACGGAACTTTAATGAACTTGGGCGATACGTTCCGGATTTTAATATGGTTTCATATTGGATATTAATACGAATTTGAGGGGCCCGTGGCTAAATAATAACAGCCGCACAGGTCGATCGATCAGGTTAAGCTACGCTTGCCGCGGTTGGTCTGTGGATGGGTGACCATCTTTACATACCGAGACCCCTCCGTGCCTCGGAAAGCACGTTAAGCCGTTGGTTCCGGCTGTCATTCGTGGATCTTTGACAGTCGTTACGGGTAGTCAGAAGCCCGAAAGTCTGACAACCAGTCTTACCAAGGCGTATCTTATTACCCAGTAACTGGGTTGTGGAGGTCCAATAGGCAGTCGCTCCATGTAAAATACTGGTATCAGCTGCTTCCGGTTAGACTGGAAGCCGATCCCAACATTGTTGGGGAAAGGCTAGGCAGATGATTGGATATATTAATACACTTTCTTAGATCTATGAGTCATAGACATATGACAGTAATACGGACACGTGACTCATTTGTGAGCTTCGGCATAATATAATTTTATATGTTATATCCACACTGCTCAGGTAGACCGATGACCTTGTGAAGGCCGTAGGAACCCGCTGGATGCGGGAAGCACAGAACCGGTCGAAGTGGTGGTGCTTGGGGGAGGCCTATGTTCAGCAGTGGACGTCTTTCAGTTGAAATGATTATGATGATGATCCACACTCCATACTAATATTATGCGAAATTAATTCTGCTTGTCTGTTACATTTGAACTAAGCGGATGTCGAAGAAATTTGGCAAACAGGTATGCCACGACATTGGTTCGGACATGGGATACTTTTTTATCCCGGTAGTACTTTTCCGTGAGATGTCCGACCTATACGCGGGCGAAGCCGCGCGCAACAACTAGTATTTCATATAGGATAAAAGATACGATCTTAGATTGTATAATACCATATCACTTACATGTTTTGTAGGTCAGTAGATGAAACGAATGGAGACTTACCTGAAAAAAGAAGAAGTTTTATTAGTAAAGTACACAAAAGTAATCTAAGCTAAGTTTTTTGTTAAGAACTTGTAGGACTAATTAGATCTCTTCCATTAGTTTAGACTTAAGACGAGTTCTATTAGCTTTTATCAAGTTAGTTGTTCATGTTCTATGAAGTAAAATTTCACTTCAAAAACAGTGGAAGACATGGTCAAAAACCGATCCGGACAGATGTACGTAAAATACAGGCCGAGGCCGTGTGGTCAGAATGCGCAAGCGTTTCCCGGACCAAAACACCTGGGGGAACCTAGGGTTTAATTATTTATTTATTTAATTTAAGGATTACCAACGAGATATATTACAACTATTTTAACAAGAATATTGTCTTACTAATCAACGCATTAGGTATATCAGACGAATATTTACACACCCATTTCTCTCTTTCAGTCGTCAGTAATTTGACTTTCGAAAGAAGAAGACAAAGCGTTGTGTACACAGACGCTATACAACGTTTAGAAATAACCCCAAATAGATACGCGACGCGACGTTATCTTGTAGGGTGCTAGTTAGGTCCGACATACATAATTATAAACATTACCAAGTTCTGTTTTAAATTCCACTAGTAAATTTGAATTGCCAAATCAGAGATCTTCTTGGCGTAGAGAACGGTCAGAAAACATTACATAATATAACCTGCATTCGCGACTTATTTGCCAAAAATGTAAACAAACATGAGTTTATGAAAAAGTAACTTTAATTCCTACACAACAAAGTGCAGTTTACACTACAACTTCAAACATTTTTATAACTTTTTCAATAGTGCTAGTCACTCTGAAATCAACATAATTACCATAAAAAAAGTTGATATTTTCTTTTTGTTTATCTTGAAATAACATCAATTTCAAATAAATTTGAATAGACTAGGTAATTTAATCAGCCTGTATTGTCCCAGTGCAGGGCAAAGATCTCCCTTTCCTTTTTCGACTCAACACGATCCTGAGCTAATATGCACCAATCGCTCATATAGGCGTCAAGTTCGGCACGCCATCGACGCTTGGGTTTTCCGCTAAAATATTATCGTAAAAAATGCAGAGATAATTTATACCTGCTCCATTACGACTTACCCATCTCCCCGGGAAGCTTTTATTTAATATCATCTAATAGGCTACCTTGTAACAGCCCATAACTTGGTTAGCCCTTTGTATGTTGCGGCCATTTTGATAGCAACAACCGAATAGCAACCTTATTGCAACAAAAATAAAGATCATTGTGATTTTGACCGACTTGCCAATGGGCGCAACCCAATAGCCACCTAATTGCCACGACAATAAAGATCACTATGATTTTGACAGTGATGCAAAATCAGAGGTGAAATACCTGTGAACGGAACGGACTGTTTTATTACTCCGTAAGTCCATCATCCCGCTATGAACAAAATTGATTTTTTATTCCCCCCTCTGTGGGGCATTTTATACCCCGTTTCCTAGATGAATCATAGGTTATTTAATGGAAAATATTTTACTGATCTCTACTCTCTCTGATACTCAATACAAACTTTTTGGCTTCTAATGGACACTTTTCTAAATAAATAAACGTCTAAAAGCTTTTTGCACTTCTTGTGATAGACTTTTTGTTTTAATAATTGAGCAACTTCTTAACTTTGTGGCCTTTTTAGGGTTCCGTACCTCAAAAGGAAAAACGGAACCCTTATGATCACTTCGTTGTCCGTCTGTCAAGACCCTTTTTCTCAGGAACGCGTGGAGTTATCAAGTCGAAATCAATATCAAATACTCAGGGCTGCAATCCCTTGAAGCAGTGAAAAAATCAAACTTCTAAGTAAACGCAATGAAAAGATACGGGCGTTTATGTTCCGTTTATGCCGCATATTTTGACACTCGCAAGGGAATCAAAACCTATAGGATACTTCCCGTTGACCTAGAATCATGAAATTTGGCAAAATAAAAAGCAATGTCATGTAGCACAAAGTAAAGGAAAAAATTCGAAAACCGTACATTTTTAGTTAGTAGTGCGCGAGTCCAACTCGAACTTGACCGGTTTTTTTTAACACAATTCTAAGCTACAGTACCTTTATGTTTTTTTTTTTTTTTGGGGACGAGACAAGGTATGTGGGACTCCTGTCGGAATGGACTGACAGTATACCTACTAAAACTCAGCGATGTTCCCACATCGCAGTGATGGGAGGGCCATGGGAAACCGGCTCAGCCTTTACTTCCACAACCCTCCCAGCGCATGCCCCCTACCTGGCGGGCCCCGCCAGGCTGGGGGGCTACGGGAACGGCCAAGAACACCTGGCCATTCCCGTCCGACACTGGTGGAGGCCTGTGCAATACAGGCAAGGGTGGCTATTTAGTATTTTTAGGAATCCAAAATCACACTAATATTATAAAGGCGAAATTTTGTGTGTATGTGTGTGTGTTTATATGTATGTTTGTTACATCTTCACGCTCAAACGGCTAGTACAATTTTGACAAAATTTTGTATGGAGGTAAGCTAACACCCTGGATTAACATATAGGCTACTTTTATCCCGATATTCCCGCGGGGTCGACATTTACGCGGGTGAAACCGCGGGGCGCAGCTAGTAGGTTCATAAAAAGAAGCCAAATTATATTAGAGTGTTCAATAATATTTTAAGGAGCTCAAAACGGGAATAATTAGAGATTCGATTAAATACATGTCATGTGTGAAAGGTAGGGGTTATTTAATGAAAAACGGGACGGATTTAAACCATAATTACGTGGTTGTAAACGCGGTGTTCATGCTACGTAATTAGGGCAGTGTCATCAATCAGTTCCTACCTACGTTCGTGATTTAAAGTTATGCATGTTTAAGTGTTAATATTATGTATAAACGGCCTTTTTTAATGAAAAATGTGTTTAAGCCTGGTTTAAATGTCAACATGGGACATAATTCCAAAGGGTGGATTTATATGACATGCATTTGTGGTGCAAATAAAATGGCTAATTTAGACGTGCGTTCGCTCCGTTCCCCATGTCGCAAAAGTAATTAAATTATGTAAAATAACAGATTTTTGGCACCCCCAAATAATAAGTAGGGTTTGTGTGAGCTCGCAAAAATTATTTTGTAACAAACTCAGAGACCAAGTCCGTGAGATCTGGGTTTTAAACTCCGGTTTCACGCATCCTTTATAATTATTAAATTTAGAACGAAAATGTTTATTGTCACCTGCACCCTAATTAACACACTTTCAATCACAATCTCAATCATTTTGAAGGATATTGCTAATCCATTGCTTCATATGTTCGAAAAATTTGTTTGCTAAACCACTTATATAACGCAATGAATGTTGTTGAACTGTCAAAAGTCATTGCTACAGAGTTCTGTTAGTGTGTTACGCAATTACCTTGCTGCATGTGATTTGAATATAAAGTTGAAAAACTTTACAACAGAAGCCTAATGGAAAATCACAGAAGCTTGTGTTCATTCTTCTGTAGTTTATTAATGTATCGAAAAGGACCGCTTTAAAAACACATCTATAACTTATAACAGAGTGTTAAAGACCCTTGGCTTAAAACTTCTCTCATTACATTCCTAAGTACCTAGTTAGGTAATGTATCGAAAAGGACCGTTTTAAAAACACATCTATAACTAATAACAGAGTGTTAAAGACCCTTGGTTTAAAACTTCTCTCATTACATTCTTATGTAGTTAATGTATCGAAAAGGACCGCTTTAAAAACACATCTATAATTTTAACTTATAACAGAGTGTTAAAGATCTTTAGACTTAAAACTTTCTCTCATTACATTCATGTAGTTAGGTAACGTATCGAAAAGGACAGTTTCAAAAGTGACATCCATAACTTTAACTTAAAAATGAGTGCTGATGGTCCCTTTACCGTCAAGGCTTAAAACTTAAATCGTGGAGATTTATAAAACGGGCCAAAATGGAAAATTTTCAGTTTTTTCTTCGACATAGCGCGCTGCATTCTCCCGAACATAAAACCGTGGGCGATTGGAGTTTTTACGAGTGGCGGCTGTAACTCTTTGCTTTACGATTTGAAGCGAACAGGGTTGCTTGGATATTGGGACACTGTGTTATGTTATCGAAATGTCGGGAATGACACTTGCTGGGGCCACAAAATGTTATATTAAAAATTGAGGGTATACAGCGACTGTAGGCTTGTTTCTTCGTCCTAGGTCTTCGACCTAGGTGAATGTGTAACATACAAAATGGAAATCGATAGCAATGCCTTACATTTTGACAGTCACGTTCATTGCGTTATTTACGTTGTTGAGCAGACGAATTTTTCAAACCTATGAAGCAATGAAAAGAGTGTAAATGCAATAAGGGTGTAGGTCCAACGTTGTCTATTTTCATCTAGAGCTGAATTATACAACGTCACTATTTTCGTCGGTCCGAAGTTAGTGTGCAGGAGTGCTACAGTAAGGAACGGCGCGGGTGTGGGAACGCGCGCGAGCTGCCTGTCTGCAGTCGAGCGCGGCTGCATTCTGCGTGTTGTCGTGTCCAGTGTTTGTCAAAATATAATAAGGATAAAGAAGACTTATTTTTACTAGAAAAAAGCTCGAACTAGTTCGAGAACCCCGGTCCCAGCGCGGGCCGCCCGCGCTCCCACTGCTGCCACTTGTATGAACGAGCTATGGCATGAGTTGCCCGCGCGCTCCCCGCGCTGAACAGCCCGCGCCGCTCACCTCACCTGCGTGCCCGCTATGGACACCCAAATGAAGTTCTTATGTTTGAGTACGCCGCCGCGCCCGCCGCACGCCCCCGGCTGCCAGTCTGGCCAAGCACTTATATACATATATAGAGACAGACGCAGAATTTTCTCGTAAATGCTCATGTGGTCTCGTGATACGTCTCGAGTCCTCGCGTTATTGAGGCAGGTACCGCATATTTTACGTAGATATTGAATTCACATTTTGTAGGTACTCCAGGTGCAGATGTGACCAATGTTTTTGTTTTGTTTTGTTCGCAAGACACATTTCTGGTTTTTGTGGGAAAGTACCCTGTGACTCTTTTCTCACTGGAAATAGTTGGGGTTTACAGTCTTCCGAAACAGTCGTTATTTTTAGTAAAACTTAGGGAACAGTAGGTATATAGTCGTAAAACACTGTACTGCACACACTGCACTGTACCTACTGTGGACTGTGTGTGTGTGTGTAGGATGTAAAATACTGGTATTCAGCTGCATCCGGTTTGACTGGAAGCCGACCCCAACATAATTGGGAAAAGGCTAGGCAGATGGATGATAAGTAGGGCTAGGTATATAGTCGTGTTTGTGTCAAATTATTTTTGGTTTTGAGTTTTGAGAGGGACACACAGCTAGTACCTACTTGAAGTATAATCAAGATGAACGTAACAAACCATCACGCTTGTATACCCCAAAGAGCGAGGCAGAGGTGTGTCTACAGTACACCAACATTTCGCCAGTAAGTCCCATGTAATAGGAATCAAGATGAAGTAAACTGTTATTGCCAAGAGACCTAAAAACGCATTCATAGACTCGTCACCACAACCCTTTAAAATAAACACGACCTGAAATCCCTGCACTAGCATCAGATCCCCACTGCGTACCACGCACACATCGGGCAAACGAGCAAATAGCTGATTTACGGCCGCATCGCCGCCCCAGCATGTAAGTGGCATCGGCATCGGATGACTGCGCCACCAATGTAATGCGCAGTGCGGATGCCGATGCAAAACACTGCATTATCGTTCGTCGCCTTTATTGCGGGCAATGTAGGTCGGCTGACAATTGTGATTTTGTTATTTTGATTGGTTTGTGGGAATTGAGTTTGTTGGGGTTTGGTTTAGTGAGCGTGTGCGCAGGTTTGGTGTGGTTGTAACGCGATTGGACTGTAGGTAGGTACGTGGTGTTCTATCAAGTTAACATTAATAATACAGGTATGGTGTGTTCCAAAAGCATCTGCTAAAAATCTAAACAAATGGATCAAAAAACGTACAAATTGAGTGCTTTGATTTAATTATTTGCATACGTATAGGTCTACCAGAATCTCATGGTAAAAAAAAATTAGTGATTTTCATATGGATTGACATTCCCATATGTATGAAAATCACAATGTTTCTTGTTTTTTTTTGCCCTGAGATTCTGGTAGACCTATAGGTAAAATTTTAAAAGTTTTACATTTGACAATTAAGGTTCATTTTGTAACCTCAATTTCGTCGCTGATTTTTTAATTACAATTTAATAATGGTATTCAAACAATAATTGTTGGAACTTGGTTAATATAAAATTGTAGCCTTCTAAATACAGATGAATGTGTTACTGATTCCCTTGAGTGATTGAGTAAGAATTTAACGTGAACAGGGTTTGTGTACACCTTTATCAAATACTTTAGACCAGACTATAGGTTCGTTCACTTTTACTCTTTTATTACAAACGTCCAGTGTCATCTGCGTAAGATGATTTGTTCTGCAACATGTAGCTTTGTCAATAAACTTAATTTGACAAGGTTGTTCATCGCAGATAGTTTACTGTATCAGAAATCTGTCTAAGCTTATGATAATGGTGACACCCGGGCGTTTCCTCCCGCCTGATCTGAACAGGGTTTGTTTACACTTTCGTCAGAGACTTTTCGAACAAACCATATGTGCGCGCGCGGTGTTCAATACGAATAGCCTTGTTAACTTTACTTTTGTTCTTATTTTGGAATGTCAACCGAAAGTCGTTATCTCATCATCAATCTAAACTAGCACATAGGACTTTGCAGAAGAGAGAGGGACAACAGAAAAGTTTCAAGGGAAAAACAAATAAACAGAACCCAGTAGCGCAAAGTCGCGAGAGGTCGCAAGTCAAGGGAACTAGTTGAATGAGAACAGCGAGTACAGCGCACACAATAGCGTAGTATTGTGATCTAAAGTGTCGCTTGTTATCGGGTACGTGACGTCTGCCGATGCACCCTGTAAGGATATAGATGGGGGTAGATAGGGATAGTGAAACTAGTTTTCTACGGAAGTGGTATGAAGAATTGTGTGATTTAGATTTTTTAATGGTAAAAAAATCAGGTTGATGAAAAACTTACTAGAATACCAAGTATTATGCTATTTGACTGGTTTCTGATAAACATCTCAGATTATTTAATGGTGTCTAACGAGCCCACAAAAACCTATTACTTCAAATTGCTTGTATTTCTTTTAGAAAATAGTAAATAAAAATGTACTGTTTAAATAAGCCGCCAAAACGCTATCTTTAACAATATGGCGTCGTGACGTCACAATACACGTAAACAAACGTTGAAACGGTCGAGATACTAGACAAAAGTCATCTGTTCTGTCAACGATAGACAGAAATTGACTATATCATGACGTCATCATAAGTTCAGCCAATCCAGACCGTTTTCGATTACGTGGCGCCAGATTTAAAAAGATGAAGTTTTTTCGGGATTTTTTAAATAAATAATACATTGTTTTGTAGTAAAATTAATGCAAATCGATTTTAAAAGCGATAATCTATACGAGTGTCAATAATTATGACCTTATTTTTTACATTGTCAAATAGCCTATTATTACCTATATCCATACTAATATTATAAATTCGAAAGTAACTCTGTGTTTGTCTATCTGTCTGTTATCTTTTCACGCTATTTCAGCTTGGGTTGAGAAGGACATACTTACGCTATTCATCTAAGATATTTGTATAAAAAATATACGACGATAAAACGCAGACGAAGTTGCAAGCAACATCTATCTAATGACAGTTAGCTTCCCTTCTCCACAGCCACCGAAGCAACAATTAAACGCGCCTATACTATACTACCTTTAAAAGTTAATATTTTGAACGGTACTTGTGAGCCGTTTGAGAGACACTCTTGGTTGAGGGGCGACTTACGCGACTCTGCCGAGTACCACTTAAATTAAGAAGTCGTTTTAAAGTTTGCTCTTGGTAAGAATTCTTTTATTTTTTTTTGTAGAATTTTTATGCTGTCATTACTTGGGTATCGGGTTTGTGTTGTTTAAATTTTAATTTTATTAAATTGTTAAGATTTGGAGTGGTAAGTGTTATGTAACTGCTGATGTTACATTACAGTTCTAGAGCCAAATGTAAGTTTTTTTTTAAGTTGATTAATACGATACTAGGATTTTTATTTTCATTATCTCATAACTAACTATTTACACTAGTAGGTACTAAATTAAAAGACTAACTAACTATATAAATAAATACTTACAAAAACAAAAGGATATTTAGGCGTCGAAGTACTACTCGTCGGCATCGCTGTAGGTTTTGTTTTAGTTTGGAGTTGACTGGTACAGTCAACAAAAGAGATAAGTATGCAGGATCGTCGGATATATTTGAAGTTTAGTAAGAAACCGATGGATGTTCCCGAATAAAATTTAATTTTATTAACAGAAAACAAACAGCTAAT
This sequence comes from Oligia latruncula, assembly GCA_948474745.1. NCBI lineage: Eukaryota > Metazoa > Arthropoda > Insecta > Lepidoptera > Noctuidae > Oligia > Oligia latruncula. The sequence goes on along the minus strand of OX419702.1, from coordinate 14,549,330 downwards.
TTATCAAATTAAATTTCAGTCGACAACATCCAACGGTTTCTTATAAACTTCAACTATATCCGACGATCCTGCATACTTATATCTTTTGTTGAGTGTACTAAATACCTATGGCATTTAGTCCGCTGTACATTTGTGTGATTGTTATTAGTAGCCTTTCATGACATAATTTATTTTAATCCCGCAAATGTTATCCGTATTGAATAAATTATTAGAAATCTTATAACTAATATTTGTTATATACCAGTTAATGATGACACATGTAGACCCATTCTTAAATATATGTAGTTAAATATATGTAGTTTCGGTCCGTATTGACTATAGGTACAAGACGCTCTTCAAGCATAAATCTTGATATAAGACTGACAGACTTTATAATCATCTCTATTTTAATATAGCTTTATCCTTGAGCTTTATTCTAGAATACAGGTCTAATGACAAAAACATAAACCAAAAAAAATTTTTTTTTTGTCTTTCGACTTTGTGTCTGTCACCTTTCACCTAGACTAGAGTCAAGAGCAAAACCATTAAAAAAAAAAGGAAACAATCATAATATATAGAAAAGTATAAAAGCCTAACCTAGCTTCCTAAAATTCTAGACACACGAAAAAAGCTACCTAAAACACTATCTCCCAAAGACCCTTCGCATTCAAACTAACTCTTAACTTTAGTCACAGACTCACATAAAGCAGGCTATCCCAGCTGTCTCCTTAGCTCATGTAATGCCAATAGATTTCGAATCAACTACATGAAAAAGCTTAACAAAAACCATGGACAATTTAGTCGGGAAACCCGAAGTTTTTGCGTGTGGACAGCGAAGAGGCGTGGCTGCCTTATAGCTGATGACTAAAGGATCGATGGATCAATACATCTAAATAAGCTTTGAGGGTACCTAAAGGATTATTTTAAAAAGGTTTAGAGCCTGGCGATTCGTGTGATTCGTGGAATTATAGAGTGAAAATATGGCGGTGGATTTGAGGGGCCTTTTCAATCGTAACGCTGGATTATGGAAATCGGAGATAAATTGTTTACACATGCATGGGCTGCCGTGGGTGTTCACTGTATAGAGAATAAGTTTGAGTAGGAAAAAAAGTATTTTCGATGTAGCATTTTTTTTCCATCGTTTGTAGTTTATGAGCATAGTTTTAACACAAAAGTTCAATACCTACCTACTTGACCAAAATGTATGAAACAGCTGATTTTTTTTCGTGATTTCAGAGTTGGTCCCATAGTGAAAGTTGTTCATATTCATGGGTAGAACACCCCGTAAAAATATGGATGGTGATAAAAAAAATCTTCCTGTATTTCAAGTTCTTGCTGTGTGTCCATCTCAAAACTCAAAATCAAAAATAAATTAATTCTAATAATATTCCTAGTTTTCACCAAACATAAGTAGGTACTAAGTGTACTAACCTACTACTCAACTGTAGGTACCAAATAATAATATCTAATGTCACAACGAGCTACTAAATATAAATAGCATTGCACTTGGCCCCAGCTTTTAGCTGATGTCGCTACAGAACAATACGGCGACTACGAAACTTGTCTAATATTAGAACCACGAAGTAAAGGCCGCTGTCCATCAAACGGACTAGAGCAAACTCGAGCATTAAATTATCAAGTTCCACGTCTAATATTGTAGTACCAAGATCTACAAACCATTAACCATGCCAGAGCAAACTCGAGCAAAGTTAAATGCTTTAATTTAAATGAGCACAGACTGCCTATGGCAGCTTTAAACAGATTTTTCGAAAGCAAAATACGAAATACATGGGTATCTGCCCGTAAAATGTGTAAAAGCAAGTTCGACCACAAGTCGTTTTAACCGAGAGCACAATTATTGTGAATGACGTTAAAATATTTATATTGTAGGTAAACATGACATTCAGTTATTCAGGAAATGCTTATTTTGTTTAAATGAAGACTGATATCGGATAAAATTATCCCATCATCATAACTGCCACTTATAAACGCTTAATGAAAGCTATAACAATTTTATTAAAACAAAATGAATTTTATTTTCAAAGTTACGTAACTTTGCGTTGTCAAAAACGAATAAAATGCATATGAAGATAAAATTTTCAACGTTACGCGGACTTTACGATTCATAATGTTCTATTACACATCGTAAAACTCGAGGATAGGTACAATGTAAAATTTACATTCATGTAATATTATATTTACATATTTTCGCAGCTTATATGCAGTCGTTTATGAATGGTGTAAAAGCTTCTAGAATGCTGCACCTGCTCTAATGCCCAAACAAAACGTGCTCGTAATCTCAGCACATACAGTTGATGAATAGAGTCTAGTGTGTGTAAGCCTTAATGTTATATGAAACTTTATATTGTGCGAGGAGCGCGACATCATCCCGCGGTATATAGTGCTGAGCTGCTAATATTACCAGATATGTGGGTCAAAATTAAGAGTTGCTACGTGAAAATGTGGGTAGTAAGCATTTACTGAACACGTCAGGAGTTTTTTTTTTAAAGAAAAATATTCATTGGGGCTCACACAGGAATCTCGCAAATTAAACACACTCATAGACAAATAAAACAAAAATAAAATGAAAATAAAAACAGAAATACCTGTGATATGGGACAAAAGGAAAAAAAAAGTGTCACAGCGCTGGTATTCTGAGTACCGGGTACCTGTCAAAAGTGGACAAGTTTTCGATATGAGTTAAAGATGGTCAGATCCACGATAGATAGTTTATATACTGAAACTGCACTATAATATCTCCTGCGTACCTGGCTAATCTCCATTGAGATTGGCCACCGTGACCGAAAACGGTAGGAGAGGCTATTATACTGAAAAATTATATCGAAATCACACAAAAACAATATCCGAATAAAAAATTACCACCCAACTTTCTACAAACAATAGAATATGAAAAGGGTAACTGCAACAAACATTTACCAAACCATACGTGAAGAAAATGTTATGATTAGGAGACATAAACAACAAAACTTAGACAGGAATAAACGCTACAACTATCTGCTGAACTTCCGAAGGAGTTTCATCTTTCCACGGAGCGTTTGGGGAAAATTAAAAAACTTGTATCCAACTCACATTTAAGCTAGAACAAACGGATAGACAAAGTTGTGAAGAAAATAAACGTGGTCGGAGAGTAGATAAAGACAATCTTTGAAATTGTTTACAGAAAACTCGTATTGGTAAAGGACGGTAAGTATTAAAAAAGTTAGCTGTGTGGATTGCAATATGACATATTTATTATACGGTCCAAATTGTTAGTCTACTGAAAGAAATACATATAAGTTGTAACATAAAGAAACTGAATAAGAACTGGCCATGAAAGAAGTCTTTGAAAACCAAAGCAAAGAAATAAATATCTTTCAGTGACGTCGAACAAGCTTACTTAATCATAACAAAGATAAATAACATTACACAAACACTCAGAGGCAACAACTAAAATGTCGTCCAAGTGATTGATTACAAAATATCGACCACCAGGATAGACGAGCAACTAAGTATAGTATGATTACACCATCTAATCATTCCCGGATTGTGACGGATCTTGGGATTACGTCATTTCCTCATACAAGTACGCACCGGGTTGTCTATTTAGGTCAACCTTGTATTTCTATAGAATGTCAATGTCTTAAAAGGTTTTCCCTCAAAAAAGTTCTTCACAGAGGTCCCTTGGTAAATAGGGAATAGATGCCATGAATGTCTTTGGTAAGTAAGAAGCATCTGAGCGCATTATTTAATTTGGAAATGAATAGATGGTTTCGGTTAAGTTATCTTTTGGTTGAATATATTCCCATAACATGATGTATTCATTGAGGTTTCCTTTCAGTACGATTTCTTTCAAAAGAAGGAAAGACAGATAAAGCATTTATTGGGTCTCGCATAGAGAGGTCACAAACTAAACTAAACACAATCCCAGAAACAGAAAAAGAACAGAAACCAAAATAAAAAATAGAAAGTCCTGTATGAGGCTCCTATCTCAGCATGATGTTGCGACATTAAAAAAATTGTGTCGCAGCGCTGGTATTTTGATAGAGCCCGCCTGTCAGACCACGGGCGGATAATATAGAAATAAAGCAATAGATCTAAGTACATCGTGTCGTATCATGTCGAAACGATCTCGTTCAAAATTAGCTTTAGTACTCCAGAAACTGAATCTAAACGCTCTTAAAGTTATCAATATTTTCCATCAGTTTATCGGCTATGAACGTGAAAAACACAGCCATTAGAGGACGGGCCGCTAAGAGCTATAACCACTCGACGGGTGGCGGTCGAGGGCTATCGAGCACCAGTTTTTGCCAAAGGGTAGGGCGTGCCGATAATTACGCGTGAACGCACTACGCTGCACCAGTTTTTAATTACAACATGAACGATGCCGTTTTTAACACATATTAAAAAAGAACAAAACTTTTATATGTATAAAAAAGGTTGATATATACATTCTACCATTTTTTGTTTACCGCCTAACATTTACCGAGTAAACAATTTCGCTGAACAAATTTGGGCCGTTTAATCTATTGGACAATACACATTTTAATTACGTTCACAACAGCGGCGTTTACGTCAGCAATATTTAAATTTAACAGCTTACAAGGTACTCCTTATTCCTTACCGTTACGGCACCGGTCTGACCCCTTTGCCGGTGGTAATTGTGTCGATTATCGTCCACTAATTAGATATCCCATTCCGATCCAATAGGGGTCGCATTTACCTCACACTCCCCTTCGATGCTGTAGGAATCCTCCTCATTAATTCTTCAGTAAGTTCCTTCAATTTCAGATGCCATTTTACGACCTTCAGGTTCTTCAATTTTAGTGCCAATGTTATAATTTTCTCGCGTAATTTAATTGTTAAAGTATTCCAAACTTTTTACTGTAAATGATGAACGCCTTTGTTAAAAGCCGTTTGCTAACTTAGAATTTGTTTTTCCGGAATCATTTAAGCATTTGCTGAACTTTTTTTACGTGGGTAGGTAAGGTTTAGCATTTTCCAAAAACAGACCGATTCAAAGTTGGATTTTGGTAATTACGCAAAACCATTCATTATACAAAGCAAGTTTTACCTAAGATTTAAAATTGCAAACGCTTGCGGAAACCACTCAAACTCAAATCATTTATTTCAATTAAACCTTGTACAGGCACTTTTGAATTGTCAAAATTAAATAGTCTGTCAGTTAGTCAGAAAGTTGAAGCTAGTTGCCCATTCCAAAGCGTAGATCTCTATGGAGAAGAACCACATCGCTTGTTGTTTAGACATAAATTCACATCTTAAAATATTTTTATAAAAATGTTGCCAAGCATTTCCTTAGTTTTTAACACAGTATTTTCGTATAATTTTCGCTGGATATCATAGGTTCAAATGCGGCATGTATTATGCTCACGAATCGTCGGTTCCAAGCCTCGGCGGAAAGTAACAGTTTAAAATTTAATCACATTTCTGCTCCAAAATTTATTTTAGTTGTGTGATGAGTGTGGCTACATTTTAGAAATTAAAATGGGATTTTGGACGCTAGGGAAAATGTGTATTTATTGTGGTAGTTAAAAGTTAGGAAATCGATGATTAAAAATGAAGATTTTCATCAAGACTTTTTCGCAATTACGTGGTGTTTTTTAGCCAAGAAATCACAGATTTAACGCTTTATCAAATCAGGTATTGCATTGGCAGGAAACAGGCCTTGAATCTTTATGTGAGACAGCCATTCAATCATCGTAACTCAATAATTGGCATTAATTGGGCAACACACATTCTATCAAAATGCGAAAAAATTTAAAGGAAGTTCCTAATCCATTGCTTCATATGTTTGAAAAAATCGAATGCTAGACAACGTAAATAACGCCATGAATGTTGTTGGATTGTTAAATCATATGTGTTACGCAGTTACCCCGCTGGTAAGCATCGTAAGAAATACATCTACTTGATGTCTCTTTAAAATTAAAAAGGACTTTTATTTGTAAACAGGACTTTTATTTGTAAACAGGACTTTTATTTGTAAACAGGACTTTTATTTGTAAACAGGACTTTTATTTGTAAACAGGACTTTTATTTGTAAACAGGACAGTCCCATGAAATCCGTCTTTTATGGTCACAGTACCCGTGACGTAGAGGTGTAGTCCCCTCGCGTCTGTGTAAGGGACGAGAAAGGCTTTCATATTTATATTGTTTTAAAACTATTACACTGCGGGGACACTTTTTTAGTAGAGTAAGGTCAGGCGCAGGTCGGCTGGACGGCTGGGTCGTGTACTTGTAAGAAGTGGACTTGACAAGGCTTAGAAAAAAAGAGGTTGATTATTAATGGACTGAGAAGGCTGAAAATATTACAATATGGCGTAATTATTAAGGCTTTGTTTAGTGAATGCTATATTGAGATATAACAATAAAAACCGATATTAATTTTACTTACTACTCTGTACTTTACATAAAGTAACTAATGGACAAACTGCTTGAAGAACGATTTGCTAATAGAACATCAAGTGTCGTTTTTATGATAGGTCGATTTGCTATTAGGACCATTGGCTTTTAGGACTTTTTGATAGGGGTCTTTTAGGCATTTACTTAACCTTATCTATTAAGAACTAGCTTTCGCCCGCGAGGTATGTCGATAAAAACTATCCTATGTCCTTCCCCGGGATGCAACCTCTCCCAAATTTTATCGAAATCCATTCAGTGGTTTAGGCGTGAAAAGGTAACATACAGACAGACAGAGTTACTTTCGAATTTATTATATTAGTATGGATTAAAATGGACTGTACATAAATAACAGCAAACTGTACATAAATAACCCAATTAATAAATAAAATAATAATATCTTAACATAACTAAAACCATTAACAAACAAAAAAATGGCGTCGAAAAATTGCTCCGCGTGGAGGTTTTAGTTTAAAGTAAAAAAAATGGTGTGACCTTTTGCAGATTCGGAATAATTTATAAATATGAAACGCAAATATATTTTCATTAAGTCCGCTACCATTTTATTATTATCTCAGTTGGCGAACACGCAAATATCAACAGCCGAAACGCGTTAATGATTCAGAACCAAACACCAAAAGCTCAAACGAAAATAATTGATTCAGCAATAAATAAGTATCGAAATAATAATAATTTGAAACTCACCCTTTATTGGGACCGTTCAGAGCGGTCGGCAGACCGTTTAGCGCATTTATAATATGAATTTATTGTCTATAATAGAGCTATAAATTGCCACCGTCCTCGCCACTCTCTATTATTAATTTCAGCGGCGAGCGGCCGGCGAAAATTTATATTCTTTTACCAAATAATGAAGAGCTATCTTGGTGCAAAAAAAAAGGAATTAACGAGAACGTTGGCAGACAAAGGAGAGGCCGGAGGCTCGACAATTAGACCCACCGCGGATGGATACGGGCAATTTGCAAACTCATTTGCGCTATTAATAAGTCGCGTCCGAGGTTGTAATGTCAACAGTGATAGGAGTGATCCATTTCTAGTGACAGGACTATTGTGAATGATAAAATTAGTATAGGACGTGGTTCTTCTCTTGTAAACAATATATCATCCGCCAAAAGTTGGCCGTAACATCTCAGCGCTGATTTGCTGGATTCGTTTTCTCCTCTACCGATATTTTTTTTCTCCTCCCAGAATTTGCTTATATGTATGTATGTATCTATCTATGTATTAGTATTTATTCTTGTATTTTAAAGTCATTTCCTAGCTATTATCCCTTTTGTTGCACCTGCCATGTTTTGTCTCTGCATCACCCTAAGGTTGACTGGTAGAAAATGCGTCAGGCATAAAGTCCGCCTTTGTAAAGTATTTCTTTTACTTGTGCATAAAGTTTTAATAAATAAATAAACATCTAAGAATCTACAAAAAAGAAAAAAAAAACAACAAAAAAAAGGAATCCAAAGCTCAGTATTATGTTCATATTTTTAGAATCGGTGTAGGTGGCTACCCAAGCTTGCCCGTCCGCGCTGCCCGTCTCCTGAGAGGCAGCCAGTATCAGGGTCGAGCCTGCATCCGCTCGTCAAGCTGCACCAACTTATAACCTTTGTGTATTTTCAATAAACTTTTAATTTGGGTAATAAGCCGCTTCTAAAGCCAGATTTATACGTGCGATTTAATTGGCTGTGGCAAACCATACGTTGGAGCAACAACAAAACTTGAACGTAAACAAACGGAACGGAATAAACCTGCATCGTGTAAATGAGGCTTTAGAGCTGTTTTGATATCACAGACAACCTCCTATCAAGATTCATTTCAAATCAAGTGACGGCTCCTAAGGGACTGTTAAAAGAGGCTTCGTGCTGACGTTAAATTAATATTTTCTTTTCCTCTTTTAGGCTACCACGTTCCAGTCTGTGAGCAGAAAAGACTTTCTCTATGTCGGTCAAAAAAGACTAGGACTTGGCAGCGTTGATAAAAAAAGTGTTTTAATCAGAATCCTGGGGTCTAGACAAAGAGACAACAGATTAGAAACGAGGTATACACCTAGTGTCATTTCTTAGTAGCAGTTGCTTCTTGTCATATACGTTCAAGACAAGATAACAAGACTTTTTTTGATGTAACGAAAATTGTCTTTAGTCTTATCTACACAATTTATTTCATAGAAAATTATTTACCTACCATTGAGGGCCATATCTTTCCTTGTTTACTTTCAAATATTATTCTTACTTATACAGGGTCAAATAAAAACTATTTAGCGAAACTCTGCAGACGTGATGGGTATCAAAGTCAAAGTCAAATCATTTATTTCAAATAGGCACATTAAAGACACTTTTGAACGTCAAAAATTACAACAAAATACAATATTGATTCTAGTCGCCAAGAAGTAGAGAAGAATGGGCAAGAAACTCCACCGTTACTCTTTTAAAATGTTTTAAAAGGTTTTGTATATATAATATAAAATTATATGTGAAGACGATGTACCTAGAATAAAATTACCTACCTACCACAAAAGGTCGTAAATTATTAAAATCGTACCACAAATTAAGATGGCTTTTTTTTGGGTCATCAACAGCACGTAGTATAGGCAATTGAAACATCACTTTTTATTTGTGTAAACTTCACAGATGTGATTATGTATCGATTTGTAAACACGATAAAACAAATACTTACAATAGATTTTCTCAGCTCATACTTTAAAACAAAACAAAACCACCAGCGGTCATTCAGGGCAAAAAAAATTATAAACTTTTTATTTTGTCGTGTTTAGATATCCCATCACATATGTGGGGTTGCGTTAGCTAATCTAATTTGATCTTGTATTTACAAATCATCAAACATTTAGTCCAGAAAACAGTGAAGTCAAAAAACCCAATTACCAAAGGCTCTTTAAAAGTCAAGTGACCCCACATAGCGGGGACAAGAGGCTCGGGCCTCAGACGTCCCTCGTTTATGTTATCAGGCTTTTAAGTGGAGTTCACAACAGCGTTACTGCCTCAATGCTCCCAGATAAGGCCGTGTATACACCGTCAACAGGTGTCGGCAGACTGATAAACGTTTGAATAGTTTTTGCAGCGGTATCGAAGTACCACAATGGTACCAAAGATAAAACCTCAGTCGTCAACCTCCTTTCATTCTTACAATTCTTAACGCAAACAACGAGAGACTCTTTAGAAGCTTTTCCGTGTAATGTCCTTAATATTTCGTAAATGATCCCATTGTTCGGGAGGCTGCCGGGTGAATAATGTCGGCAGTCGGACTTGAATGCTGCCTACCTTTTGTAAATGGGAACGTTTTGGTTGTTATGTAAGTTGATATCAAGATCTCAAGTCTCATTAATATTTTTCGAGGAAATTCTTGATTGCGCACTCCGCTTTTATTTTTATACTGTAGGTATTATAACCACTAATAATACATTATACAACCCACTAATAATACATTATATAACCCATTAAAATATACATATATTACTTTCAATAATTCCCATTTCAAAGACACAAATATTCCACCTACGACAAAGTGCTACGCAAGGTGCTACGATAGCACGTAGCGCTACGCTATCACGTACCAGCGTAGCAAGTATAAAGTTCCGTAGACAGTCATTTATACCGAATAATTTTTATGGAATAATTTATGTGAAAATTTTATGCGAATTTTATACTTCTCTTAGATGGGGTCACTTTAGTAGGTCAATTTTGACGCTAGACATATTATGGCCTTGGATATGATATCAATGCGTTTTTTTATGATTTTAGAATTGAATAAAAATTTTATTACGAATTGGAGTAAATTTTTGTCACGTGGTGATAATAAAAAAACAATGGATGAACTGTGTGAAAGATGAGATGGCTAGAAAGGGAGTACCTACCGAGATGACGACTAATAGTGAAGTATGGAAGAATGATGATGATGGCGATAAATAAGTCGTATCTATTTAGACGAGTTATTCCGTTCTGATACCCTGAACCCCCCTCCACCCCACCCCCGCCTCGATCCCCGGCTTGTTCGTCTTCTGTTTTAATCTGTGTCTTATCCACTACCTATGTATATAAAGCTGAAGAGTTTGTTTTTTTGTTTGTTTGTTTGAACGCGCTAATCTCTGGAACTATCAGTCGGATTTGAAAAATTATTTTTGCATTTGATATCCCAATTCTTGAGGAAGGCTCGAGACTTTTTAACATCGCGCTAGGATCCTTAGGAGCCGATCAAAAAGAAAAAAAGTCAGAAAGAACGCTAAGCGAAAACGAAGTAATAGCGCGGGCAGGCGATGCGATGCGACGGGGTGGGTCGGGGAAACTAGAAGTTTTACGCGGACAAAGTCGCGGGCAGAAGCTAGTTGTTTTATATTATTAGTATTTGGCACGAATGACTTTTAACACAAAAGACTATCTTGGCGTTCACTTTTTTGCATGAAGGCTCCTACGAACAGGCGCGACACGCGATATAATCGCGAGCGACACAAAGGCACCGCTGGTTCCGCGACTTGCGGTGCCTTTGTGTCGCGTTTGAAGGAGCCTTGAAGCGTACCGCATCTTGTATTCATTGCCATTCAGGCCAGGCCTCACAAGGTCATTTAAAACGCATTTTAAATAGAAAAACATAAAAAAGCTTTCACAAAATGTTATCTCTATTTCTTCAGAAGTTAAATTCAAACGACACAAACATTGAAAGGCTTTGCAAACAAAAGTACTTTCTATCCGAGAGCGCTTGCTGCATTAAAAGTGAAATAAGTTACATGATTTCAAGTAGTTCCTTTTCTGTGTAAGAGCTGAAAAGAAAGGAATAAAAAAAGAAAAAGCTACGTTTTTATAATTGCCGGGAAACCGAGAGTATCTCTTCGTGGAATAACAGAATTTTATAAATGTCCCCTGCAAACTTGATGTGTACTTCCGGTGTTTCAACTTAGCTTATTGAATAATTTTGTATTTTAATAGAGTAAAAGCTTCGTCGGCGCTCTGTCCCTAGTCCTTATTTCAGGTGACAGCCGACTTAGTCCCGTGTTGAAGCCTAGCTCGTCTGAGCCGGTCTGCTGTAGTTGTTACATTGAGGACACGAAGTATTTGCTACGAAAGTTAATGGGTGATGTATATATTTTGTTTTACTTCAGTGCCAAAGGCATTGTGTGCGCTTTTATAATTTCTAATGTGACCATAGTGTCCTGGAAGTCCACGCCATCACGATAACACAGGGAAGTAACATGGTATAGAAATACAACTGCAGATTTTTTGTTTTAAAAACCAACGAAAATTTTTAACGCAGTGTTCCAGAATCTGAGGCGCAATTCTAGTAATTTTAAGAACGTTCAGTCTGATCTCAACCTGTCAAAATTACCTCTAGTTTCCCTAAATTTTTGTCAAGTTTTTGACATTTGTTTGTCGCTGAGAGGAGACTGCGACTAGATTTTCAGCATTTTAAATTACGAGAGTTGGCCTTCTGATCTACAGACGCCAGCAAATCAAGCTACCCGAAACTGTCAAATTTTCCCAATCAAATTTGAACCTTATGACATAGCGTTAAAGTTGAAAATCTATTAAAGAAATTTAACAGATTGTTGTAGCTTGATGTGCTGGCGTCTGTACTAAACCGCAAAGAACAGAACAGAACAGAGAGAACAGGTTGTGCGTCGATATCACTGCCACTCTTTATGAGACGCTTCTAAATTTCCTTCCACGATAACGTTATAACGTGCACGTCCACGTTGTAACGTGACGGTATCGTAGCACATTAGGCTCGTCTTTGTATAATCTCTTTGATTGCGCTGTCATCGTCATCATCAGCATTTCAGCCAAAAGACGTCCACTGCTGGACATAGGCCTCCCCCAAGCATTTCCACTTCGACCGTTTCTGTGCTTCTCGCATCCAACGGGTTCCTGCGGCCTTCACAAGGTCGTCGGTCCACCTTGTGGGAGGCCTTCCAACGCTACGTCTTCCGGTACGTGGTCGCCACTCCAGAACCTTTCGGCCCCATCGGCCATCTGTTCTGCGAGCAATGTGCCCTGCCCACTGCCACTTAAGTTTGGCAATTCTTCGGGCTATGTCGGTTACCTTGGTTCTCCTACGGATCTCCTCATTCCTGATTCGATCACGCAGGGAAACTCCAAGCATAGCCCTCTTTGCGCTGTAATTTCTCTAAAATATACAAAAGTGTTTTTTGATTTTGATTCAACTAAATATCTATATTTTTTAAGTGTTTGCTTATTTACCTTTGCCAAACAATGAAAGAATACAAGACAATAAAATGGTGCAATATACAACCATAAAGTAATAGCCAAATAGAGCATTTAAAAGAAAGGTGTGCGGTTCCCAGAAAGTATTCCGCTATCGTATACAATCACAAAGTTGCTCAAAGTCCGTAAACACGAAACCACAACTTACCAGTTCGCTATTTTACACTGAATTTGTTACTTTGAGGTTTTTTGCACTAGTTTTTATAGTACCTTTAAATGTGTACTTTAAATACTATCAATTACATATTTTGCACCATTTTTGCAGCTGCATCGAGGAGGAGGGTGTTTTATTCCGATGACTCACTATCAACTCAGCCTATCGCAGTCCACTGCTGGGCATAGACCTCTCCCAGGCTGAGCCACAACACCTTGGCTTCCGCCGCTCCCGCATCCAGTCTGTCCCAGCTACTTTCTTAAGGTCTAGCTAGGGGGCGTGTCCCACGCTACGCTGGCCGATACGCGTCTCCACTGCAGGACTCGTCTGCTCCACCGGCCATCGCTACTTCGACAGACATGGCCAGCCCACTGCCACTTCAGCTTGCTTACTCTGCAAGCTATGTCGGTAACTCCGGTTGTTTTCCGGATAATTTCATTTTTGATTTTATCCTTTAACGAAACTCCGAGCATAGCCCGCTCCATAACGTTGACCGACCTTGAATAACTACGATCGCTAATATCTTAGTACGATGATCAGAATATGCACCAGAACTACTCCTTCATTGTTTTTATATATATATATATAGATAAAATATTTCAGATACTACGAACTCAAGCGGTACTGCTGTAGTAAGCTAAAATCAATTTATTCTGTACTCAAAATAAAAGCCTTTTTTTGGGTGGGAATATCATCAAATGACCCCTCCCGCTCTGGGTGGAGCGGAAGGGAGTGTCAGACTTTTACTGACTAAAACCTACCCGTGTTCCTTCCTTAGACCTTTATGTTCCGGGCCAGCGGTAACCCTTTCGGACAATCCCGCTGACCCGGCAGGCTTCGGCCCTACGGGGCCCCTTCTCTGCTGCTGAAATAAAAGGCTAACTTTCATACTTTCTAACTTCAAGCCGTATCTAGCAGACCTTTTTCTTTTCTCCATCAACGAGTCAAAACTACGCTAATTAGCACAAACTTAAGGGAGCTCCTCCGTTTAATTATGAAACTTCCGTAGTTTCGGGACGAGATAAAATTTCTAAATCTTTATACTAATAAAGGAGGCTGACGAGTTTCGTTTTTTTCTGTTTGTTTGAACGCCTTAATCTCTGAAACTATCAGTCGGATTTGAAAAATTCTTTATGCATTTAATAGCCCAATTCTTGGGGAAGGCTATATACTATATAACATCACGCTAGGGCTCTTAGTAGCTGAGCATACAGAAATAAAGTCAGTAAGAACGCTAAGCGAAAACGAAGTAATAGCGTTGGAAGGCGATGCGACGCGACGGTGTGGGGGAACAATAAATTTTACACGGACGAAGTCGCAGGCAGAAGCTAGTATCTCTTAAAGTAACCGTGCCATTTTTGTTCATTAAAGACCTTTTCTTCTAACAGAGGTTTCAGAAAACCATACGAGAAAAGATAATTGTACGATGTTGATCTCAATTACTTTATGTGTGGAGTGAAGTAAATGTATCTCTGTGTAACATAAATAGTTACACTTTTCAAACCAAAAAATAACCTTTCCACTCCATCAGTTTTCGACCGTTTCGCTTGCTACCTGCAATGGTTCGTGAGCCGTGACGTTTAAGTTTCGAGCGATCGGAACATTCGGAGCGAAGTTCGTTCAATAGACCGGAAATAGAGTGGTGCAACGTTGCAGCGAACTAGTTTACCTACTTTTCAAATTAAATAACCTTGTTTTGGACTATTTGTTGTTGTGGTCACAGTTAATGTAGGGCAGTAGACAGCAGGTTGGTCTTCTGTAACATATGAACTAGGGTGGGTAACTACCAACCTTCAAAACTCAGTTAGAAGGTAATATAGAGGTATGAGGAACAGGGTGTAAAGTACACTCATCCTCCACAGAAAAGGGAGGATCCTCCGACCAGACGGGTGTTGTGTCTGGCGGGCAACTGCCCGATGATTCATGTCGGGCCGTTGTATCTATGCTAGTTGCGCGGTAAACTCTGCTTGCGAGATGCAGGATTTTGCGTGACGTCTGTCTGACGCGTTGTTCGCATGTGGCGTTGTAGATACCGCTACAGTAACAACCTTCTAACTGGGTTTTGGAGGTTGGTACTTAGTTGTTACATGTCTAAGAATTTTTGGTTCTCGGTCCATTCCGGTTTCCTCACAATCTTTTCCTTTATCGTTTTGAGAGCAGTGGTGATGAAATTATTTACACAAAGTCAAGCACCTGCCTGGGTTTGAACCCACGACCTCGTAAGTCGGGGCTGTTACCACTGGGCCACCACTGCTCTCCAAGTAAGGCTTGCGTAGGTACCTATAAAGGAGAATAATTCAGACCAAAATTTTTAGTCACATTTTTCGAAACAATGATTCAAGTCCTGCCTAAAAACAGCGCATAGCAGTAGGGAGGTTCACGACAAATGTCTCATGGATAATTCACCTCGTTGCCAACCCAGCCTGCTTTTACTACATGAAAACCTCCATTTTATGCCTACCTCCTTTATTTTTTGTTCCGTTTTCTTGCAATTTGTAATACTCGCGGCAATAAAAAGGAATTTATTGGATATTATTATTTTTTTCTTTTTAGGGGTTGGGGAAGGCGTTAGGTAGAATATTTTTAATTGAATGAATTATTGCTTTCATTATTATGTTGAGTTAATAAGAGTAGCTAGCTATACCAGGTGGAAGGGACGTAAACGCGCAACCTGAAGGCCAAACTCGTATTTTAAAACGTTCAAATCTAGTCGCAACCTCACCTCGGCGAGAAACAAATGTCATAACCTTGACAAAAATGTAAAATTTCTACTTCTATACAGCACATGATTCTAAACACCCTAGATGTTCAGAATCATGTGCTGTATAGAATTTGTAGATACTAAGAAGATCCTTATCATTAATAGTACTGTTATCAACACCCAACAACTACCTTTTGGAATGGGCGACTAGAATCATTTCTATTTAGTTTTTTTTTTGACGTTCAGAAGTGCCTTTAATGTGCCTATTTGAAATAAATGATTTGACTTTGACTTTGACATTGGAAGTACCTGAGGGTCTACTGTTTGCCGGGTTAGCGGGATTGTCCGAAAGGGTTAGCGGGATTGTCCGAAAGAGTTACCGCTGGCCCGGAACATAAAGGGCTAAGAAAGGAACACGGGTGGGTTTTAGTCAGTAAGAGTCTGACACTCCCTTCCGCTCCACCCAGAGCGGGAGGGGGTCATTTGATGATTTCCCATACTCAAAAAAAAAAAAAAAAGGGTCTACTGTTAAATAGGAAAAAAGCGAGAGAATATTGCCACAGCAACCCTAATATGTTCGGTAAAAGTGAGAAACACGCTTAATTTGTACCATTAACTAAGTCATCCACCGACATTTTGACGTAACAATCCACCCAACACAACAAAGTTTAACCATACCTTTCCAAACCACAGGTTTCTGACAAAACAATCCAAAATACCTACTAAGCATACTACTACTTACATACACACCTACTTGAACCAAACAAGTTATCACTTAGCAAAGTCTAAACAACTAACTTACTCCTGCTAATACCGAATGCTCTGGAAACTTCTCGAGAGTTTTACGATTATTTCATTTGTACCACTCGGGTATAGTAAAACCGTATTATCGGTATTCCTGATGGATTGCTTGCTGTATCGTAAATAGGTGTATGAGAGGCATTTATGTTATGGATATGAGGCTTAATGGGTTGTGTTAGTTATTCATGATTATATAGGTCTATGTAACCAGACATAGCGAGGGGCTAAATAATAGCAGCCGCACTGGTCGATCGAAGGTTTAAGCTACACTTGCCGTGGTCAGTTCGTGTGGATGGGTGACCATCCTGTACATATCGAGCCACCTCGGAAAGTCCCGGCTATCATTCGTAGATCTTTGACAGTCATTACGGGTAGTCAGAAGCCCAAGTCTGACAATCAGTCATACAAAGGGGTTAGCAGTTGATACATGTACAATACTGGTCTTCAGCTGCATCCGGTTAGACTGGAAGCTGATCAACCATGGCAGTTGGCCATTATCGTAAAAAAAATACAGATTCTCGTGGCTCTTGAAATTTATGTCAAAAACCTGTTTTACCATATTCGAAAAATCTAAAACAAACAAAATGATATATGGAACAAAATAACAAATGGATAACAACCATAATTTCTTATTTTTTAATCGATATTACTATTAACAAAAAAAACACATCAAAAAACCTGATAAAAATACATTTAAATAAGTACAGTAATCACCATCCAAAAATAAAACGGACATTTAAGCATTAAAACATCAGTGTAACGATGAATAAATAAGGTAAAACCATAACACTAACTAATAATTAATTCAACTGTTTTCATCCGCTATGGAAAAGTTTAACTGTCCAATTGAGTGTAAAATAACATTAAATTAACGGGAAAGATACCCCAAACGGAAATAATGCTGTTTATTGAAAAATAGGTTAACTGTAGCGTTTTTTTATGAAAACGAGAATGCTTTAGGTGGAACCGGATTACGGTGTCAAAGGAGCATAGCATAGCATAGCATCATCAGCATACACAGGCATGCAGGCACATAACACAGGCATTCCCTCTGTAAGAAAGAGTGCGCCGTAATCCACCACGCGGGTCCAGTGCCGGTTGATAGATGTCACATGTTTTCGAATTCTTGGTTCTAGGGCATGCGATGGCAACGACTTACTAACACGTTATTACGTTATGATTGATAACGCTGTGAACAGACGGCCTTGAAATACTAGTGTTGTGACAGCCTGGCTGCTCATTGGTGATTTCAGTTTGTAACACGTTACTTATGAATTGCGTTGTGGATGATGGGCCTTTTTTTTGAGCATGGAAAATCGTCCAATGATCATGACTCCCGCTCTGGGTGGAGCGGAAGGGAGTGTCAGACTCTTACTGACTAAAACCCACCCATGTTCCTTCCTTAGCCCTTTATGTTCTGGGGCAGCGGTAACCCTATGGGCCTTATAGTGACAAAGAAATGAAACCATATCAGTGCTCTAAGTGGAACACCTCCAATTTCCAACGCCATATTCATTCAGTTTGGTCTGGCTAGATAAAAATTCGCGTAGTTTTTCCAACTACCCGCTAACTAATGGTCAATGAAAACTCCATTAGTAGAGGCATTAAAATCCACTCGCTCATGATAATACAATCATAATAATTATCACAAATACATAATAATATGCACGAGCATAATGGCAGAAAGAAAATTCGGAATGTATTTTTAAAACCCGGTAAAAGGAATTTAAAAGACTTTCGTTCATTCGAAGAACTAGCCGGGGACCGAGGAGGCCCCCCTCCTCGATCCCCGGCTTCAGGGGTTCAGGAGATCAGACCGGAATAACTCGTTCAAACAAACAAAAACAAACTCTACGGCTTTATTGTTATCTTATAGATAGCGACTTGGTACTGCCAATTACAAGACACATCCAAACTTCGAGTCTTAAAACTTGCCACGATTTTTCACGAAAGATGGCCACGATAAAGCGACACATAAGTATCTAGGAACATTCTAGGAAGAATTTTCCCGACACGTACAGGTAAATAAGTGGGTGTGAGCTCGCGACTCGGTGTCGAGCACTCGATCTCTCCTTCAGGTAAGTGTATCGATTTACGAGAATTGGCACGGCTCTCGCATCCAGACGATTGTATTTACTTTAAATTGAACGAAGGATTAAAGTGGGTAGAAGGAGTTTAGTAATTATAGAATTTGTTCTTACTTTTCACTTAAGGGTGGGCACAAGAACAAGGCAAATATTAAGAGTCGCTCAAAATGAGTCCGCTTTATGATGTCAGAGGGCAACGTGCGCATTTTAGTCGTCTCGGGCTGGTATCACATCTCCGCCACGAAATCATAGTAGCGAAACCGCAGTAGTTCCGCCATGACTTGACCGTTACAAGCTAAACAGAAGCGAAACTGCCTGTTCTAACGCACAGATTTGTTTATGGTTCTATTTCTTTGCCGCATGATTTTCCCGATCTTCTCAGAAGCCAACCAGCTTCTGAGCAGATTATCATCATCATTTCAGCCGAAAGACGTCCACTGCAAGACATAGGCCACCCCCAAACACCTCCACTTCAACCGGTCCTGTGCTTCTCGCATCCAACGGGTTCCTGCGGTCTTCACAAGGTCGTCGGACCACCTTGTGGGAGGCCTTCCAACGCTACGTCTTCCGGTACGCGGTCGCCATTCCAGAACCTTTCGGCCCCATCGGCCATCTGTTCTGCGAGCAATGTGCCCTGCTCACTGCCACTTAAGTTTGGCAATTCTTCGAGCTATATCGGTTACCATGGTTCTCATGCGGATCACCTCATTCCTGATTCGATCACGCAGGGAAACTCCAAGCATAGCACTCTCCATTTCCCTTTGGGTGAATTTTAGCCTTCTTATAAGGCCCATTGTGAGTGACCACGTTTCAGTGCCATAAGTCATCACTGGCAACACGCACTGGTCAAAGACCGATATTCCGAGCAGATCGCAGCATGTTTATACACTTGGCATCCTCAAGTAAAGTGCGTCCCTTCGTGTGATAAAAATACTATATCACATAGGACATAACATGTCTGCAGCTCTGCTTACCAGGGTCACAAACGAGATGTTTTTTTATTAATGTCCCTACATCGATCTCTTAATTCAATTACAATCTGACGTCAATAACTAAGTCGTAGGCAGGTGTTGCACTGACGTGATAAACACGTGTATTGCTACCCATCCATATAAGCGTTGAAGAATTTCTAGCCTTAAGATATTTGAAAACCGCCAAGGATATTATTATAATTGCATACACCTGTGACTTTGTAATGTGTCTCAGCGAGATTGGATTGAATACCGCGAACTCGTTGAGTCATCTTATCCATTACTAGAGTCTGTTGGGGTAAGTACGTACACTCTTCATTATGTATGCCATTTCCATATTTATAAGTCTCTGCTTGGAAACGCTCTGTACGCATGTTACTTTTATTTTAAAACAAAGATAAATATTTTACCTCTAAAGTCGTTTTTCATTATTTTGAAAGCATTTAAAAGTGTCTGGTTTGTCTAAATAAACTGTAACTGTAATTACTGTGTGTGTTTAGTGTTTCCTACCTATAACTTAATCAGCTTTCGTGTATATTCATAGGTAAGACTGCTTCGTTGATCTTAGTGTTCCCAACTGCTACTGCTGAGCATGACAGGTCCTGGGTTCGATTCCCGTGTCGGGCAAAATGTTATTGTTTTCCCACCTGGATTTTTTTTTTGTAGCAGCCAAGAAGTCTAGATCCGTGTCCTGTTGATGGCAATAGGCTCACCCCCTATTCCATGGGACTGACACCGAAATGTGGGTGTAGGTACTATTAACCTTTCGGGGTATATAGGCGTTATGTTGTTATTTCATGGCTAGAACTACACACAATTCCAAAATAATACCTACATCTAACTAAACACACTTTTAACTCACCTAAAATCTATATATATAAAAGAAAGTCTGTTAGTTACACCACTTATAACTCGAGAACGGCTGAACCGATTTGGCTGAAAATTGGTGGGGAGGTAGCTTAGGACCAGGAGACGGACATAGGATACTTTTTTTTTTTTTTATAGTAGGAGTAGGGTAGGAGTAGTGTAGGAGTAGGGTAGGAGTAGTGTAGGAGTAGGGTAGGAGTAGGGTAGGGTAGGGGTAGGGTAGAAGTAGGGTAGGAGTAGTGTAGGAGTAGGGTAGGAGTAGTGTAAGAGTAGGGTAGGAGTAGTGTAGGAGTAGGGTAGGAGTAGGGTAGGAGTAGGGTAGGAGTAGGGTAGAAGTAGGGTAGGAGTAGTGTAGGAGTAGGGTAGGAGTAGTGTGGGAGTAGGGTAGGAGTTGGGTAGGAGTAGTGTAGGAGCAAAACAACGTTTGCCGGGTCAGCTAGTTGGTATATAAAAGTAATTCCGTACCCAAAATATCGGCTCGTAAACGTTAACTATCGAACGCTATTGTCATCCGTTTTGTCTATGGGCTTGTCCAATACATCGTTGCAACGAACGACCGTCATTGGCGGAATGGCTATGTTTGGCAGGCGAATTGGTGATAGCAATATTTTGTACCCCTTTGGGCAGTCAAAATATTAGTCAGGGGAGCTCGGATACCACAGGGGCAGTAACCGTATTTTTAAGGTTCGCATTTTGATTTAAGTCGCAGTCTGTTAAAAATACCTCTAGTTTCCCTAAATTTTTGGGAAGTTTTTGATATTGATTGTTGCTGAGATGACATTGCGACTATATTTTGAACGTTTTTCATTACGAGAATTAGTTTCTGAGCGGCAATTACCGCATTTTGAAGATTGCGTTTTAATAACAGTCACAATCTGTAATTTACCTTAGTTTTTGACATTGGTTGTCGCTGACATGAGATTGCGACTAGATTTTGAACATTTTTAATTACAGGAAACCTTCAGCTTGCAGCATGGTAAAATTTTTACTATGGAGAGGAAAAAAAGATCCCCCAGATATTTAAACAGAGAGACTTTTGTCCAGCTGTGGTTTTCTACCGAATCTGTACAGGACTTGTTGAAATTGAAATAAAAAAAAAAATAATTGAAAAGGTCCTTTTCTCTTCATAAAAAGTCTTTGTAACCATGTCGTTCAAAAGGCACTAACTTGAGTTAATGTAATATATCCCCTTAGATTTACAGTCTTTTGTCTACATCTCTTTTTATGTACTTTCCTATAGCAGATATGCTGGAAGAGATTTCTTTAGAAATAAGCTTCATCTGTGTAAGTACGTATTTTTTCTATTCCTTTCTTCTTGTCTGTTTATAAGTGTGTACATAAATGGTTAAATAAACAAAATTGGTTTCTGAATTGAGAATTTTAAGTTGAGAACTTGTCAAACTCTTGCACCATTTCTTACATTTTGGGGCAAAGTTTATTTTTGCGGGCTTTCACCTAAAGTAGCGTTTACAAGTTCATAATTTCAAATTCTCAATTCAGAAACCAAGTGCGAGTGCCTCTAAACAAAATGATAGCTTAATTAAGTTTATATTAACAAAAAAAGAAATATGTTACACGTGTTTATTACCCTCTTCTTCCACTTTTACCCAGCACTTAACCATCGCTTTAATATGTTATTTCAAGTGGTAGAATTGTGCCAGGCGTTCATATTACCAAGTGGCTTTGGATCCAAGGCTGTAGCTGCAATTTGGCAAGGGTGCCGCCCACTTGTCCAGTTTTGTAAACGAAGCTTGGCATGCGGTGGGTAGTTCTTTTGAGTTGTTTTTAGTGTTGGGATGAGTTTGAAGGTTATAATAGTGATATTTTGAGAAAAAATATAGAATTCATAAGACATATTTTGTAACTGCGTCGTTGGTTGGAAATACTGGCTTGAACCATCACTGGTAATTCTAACATTCGTTAGGCACTTAATCTGCGTTCGCTATTTATCTGCCAAAAATGTAAACAAAATATGAATTAATGTAAAAATAACCTTGATACCTACACAATAAAGTTCAGTTTACGCTCCAACTTCAAACATTTTTATAACTTTTTCAATGTGTAATTTTGAAATCAACTTAATTGTCATTGAAATAAAGTTGATATTTGTTTAACTTGAAATAGGGTCGGGGGGTGCAGCACTGCGCTTTTTACAATACATGCATATTATCTTTGTTGAGAGGTAATTCGTATGGATAAAACCAGATCAATTTCCTCGTTGGTAGAGTGGTCACAAGTGCTACTGCTGAGCAAGAGGTCCTGGGTTCGATTTCCATGTTGAGAAAAGTAATAATGGGTTTTTCTATCAGGAATTTCTCAGTAACAACCCGGAGTCTGGATTTGTACCCAGTAATTGGCAATAGGCTCGCCTCTTGTTACATGAGACTTAAACATGACTGGAGAAATTAATGTGGGTGTACTATAGGTGCAGCTCTGCTTAACCCTTTGGGGATGGGCGTGATGGCGTGATGCATCTAATCGTATGCTGCATACGATTAGATATAAATAAAAACAACAATCAAAATAAGAAATAAAATATACATTACAAAAAGATAGTATGAACACAGTTGGTTGCATTACAGCAACACAAATAATGCCACACAACGAAATAGTCAAACTAATAGTACCTACGCGGAACCGAAAATATGGTCCGGCCGATCATTTAAGTAGCGAGCCTGACCAATAAACAGTAGGGGAATATCGCATATTCACATTACCGGACTAAAAGTAGGTAGGGGTGCTATACATACCTATGCATCATGCTGATATAAGGGGGGCCTTTTGGCCTTGTCGTTCTAATAAATACCTTTTCCTTCTTTTTTTCTAAGTATTCGGGTCGGCATAAGTCGGCGGAAAAAGCCGCTTGATTTAATTCGAATTGCGCCGAGTTAACCCAAACATGCGAGGGTAGATGCTGAACGGAGTTTGCCGATCGGCGCGAGCCGAACGTGTATCGTAACTTCGGGACGGCTTTGTTTTAACAAATACTGCCAAATCGAATGTCCTGACCCGAACCAGTGTGTAGCACCCCTTACTGTATACGGAATGCTTGTCCATTTCCGAGAATAACGTAATCTCTCACTCTATTTGCAGTTCCATTGTGGTTGGTGGGATATCATTCACAACATCAAAGAGTCAAGTGTTATATTCGAGAAATGAAATCGAATCCCCTTCGAATGTAATCAGAGACTGTTCTCGGGCAAACTGCCAGAGACGGATACTCGGATACTAGCCAGATCCAAAGACTTACTGGCACCGAACAAAAACTACACAAAAAAAAAGATCAATCCGAAACAACGGAACGAATGCTCGCCAGTGCAGAAAATGCGATTTAAATAAAGAACAAAATTCGACGTTTCATAATTTACCGAAGGGAATGGAAATTGCTTGTTAGGGAATTGGACTAATCGTAATTGCAGCAATTGTGCTAATATACTGTATTAAAGTTGGAATTAACCAAATTAAACTCAGAAAAGTGATATGAGAACATAAGGTGTAAGGAACATACTGTCACCACCACAGATAGGTATAGGTATGTATGTAGATAGACCTAGATAACGCAAGTATCACGATCTGTATGAAAACCAAGCGTGCCATTTTTTTACTACCTACTATGACGTCACAAGCACTATTTAGTGATGGGAAAATTAAATCGATTTCGCGTGCCCTTCTCGCCCCGCCCCCGGGGCCTAGCGCCAGCGCTCATGCTCTCCGAGCCAACAGTAGTACAGGACTGAGCGAGGTAGTGGCGGCTTACGATTTTTGAACGTAAGCTGGGCACGCGAAGTAGTTGCTCTTGCGTTATCTAGGTGTATCTATATATGTGGTCACCACGCATACTGTTACCATAAACTTAGTACATGATTTTAGACCCTCCAGCATAGAAATTTATTTATTTAGTACTTTAAACACAAAAATGTACAGAGGCGGACTTAATGCCATAGGAATTTTCTCCCAGTCAACCTTTGGGTGATGCAGAGACAAACTGGTAGTGATGTATAATCGTTTTTTTTTCCTACAAAAGTGCCTTACGAAAAATTTCAACCCAGGTGGGTTCCAGAATCATGTAGGTATACTGAATCCATGGTAACAGGTTGCACGGCGATGTCCTTTCATCAACAGAGGGGCTTGTCGCTAAGCAATAACAGCCGCACGGGTCGATCGATCAGGTTAAGCTGCGCTTGCCGCGGTTGGTCCGTGAATGGGTGACGATCTTTACATACCAAGACCCCTCCGTGCCTCGGAAAGCACGTTAAGCCGTTGGTCCCGGCTGTCATTCGTGGATCTTTGACAGTCGTTAAGAGTCGTCAGAAGCCCAAGTCTGACAACCAGTCTTACCAAGGGGTATCGTATTACCCAGTAACTGGGTTGTGGTGGTCAGATAGGCAGTCGCTCCATGTAAAATACTGGTATTCAGCTGCATCCCGTTAGACTGGAAGCCGACCCCAACATGGGAAAAGGCTAGGCAGATGATGATGACCATTCATCGTCATCCACAGCCCGATGTCACCCACTGCTGAGCATAAGCCCTTCTTTTCTTGTTCCAATCCCAACACTCCTGTGCCAGCCTCATCTAGCCCCTAACTGCATAAGACGCTATCAATCACAATCTGAATAATTTTGAAGGACATTGCTAATCCATTGCTTTATATGTTCGAAGAATTTGTCTGCTCAACAACGTAAATAACTCAATGAATGTTGTTGAACTGTCAAAATGAAAGCCATTCCTACTGTTAGTGTGTTACGCAACTACCCCGCTGGTTCTACCCGCGATGGTAACAGTGTCGAAAGTCCTTACACCCTGTATATTCGGCGCATCTGCAGTAAAGACTACAGAAATGACCCGATTATGCAGATCCGGGGAACTCCCTCACTATGATGGATGGACGTTTACGGTTTCATATTGAAAAAAAAAAAAGGGAAAACATTTTCATTATTTCGAGAGCATTTTTAGATGATAAACGACTTACCTTTTTTTGCTGTCTATTTGGGTCCCGCACGGTTTTTATCCGAAAGTAATTTCCTTGTAGACTTACCTAGAACAAAGGATGTTTATGGTTAGAATAGAGTTTTATTTATTACAAGGAATAAAAAATGTTGTTTATTATGTAATTCCTTTTCTGAAAAAAAAAAGGCTTTATTTCACAAGGTTAATTATTTGCTTCTATTAAGTACTAAACATTCAAGTGTATTTTCGACTGAAATTCGAAATTTTGTTGTTTCCGCACAGAGGTAGGGATCATTAGTTTTTGTGAAATAATTGGTAGGCCTTAATGCAAACCTTATTTTATGCTTTACTTAAGCAATCCGTGACATCCACAATGTTTTTACCATAATCGATCCTTTCTTTTCTTTCTTTCTAAATAGCAGTCGGAAGAATAGCGGTCGTCCATTTGGTTTAACTGTAAAAGTTTTCAGGTTTCCTTCGATAACATTGATTGATGTTCGTTTTGGAACGGAAACGTATCGAATGTTTGTGAATAGCTACGCAGCAGCGGTCCAAATTAAAAACAGGCATACGATTACAAAATGGAGGACAGCAGAGGACACACTAACGTTCGCAAACAAATTAAGTGTTTCACATTTCCTTTCGTGTCCACGACAAAAAGGTCCCAGTCTAATAAAAGATAAATAAAATGACGCTTCTGGGTTATCTCTTAGGGTTCCCAGTTGTAAAAACATTGGCGTTGTAGAATCGCATATTTTTATGTGGGGTAACCTTTTAAGGGTTTTTTAAGGTACAAGATAATCCTGTTTTCGGTGTGTTTTATTATTTTTTAGAAACCATTTATAGTCTGTGCCACCACATATCAGACTACCTTTCTATTCGCTTCGTGCAAATGTCATTCTAAAATAAACGTCCCTTCAGCATGACAAAGTCTGGAGGGAGTTGGGCTGGTTCGAATAACAACCGACTCACGGCCGCCATGGCCCACACACAATGGTCCACTTGAAGGACTAAGCGCGGAAAGGGAAAGGCGCTTCTAACCAGTGGCGTAGCGTGTCTTGGAGAGGCCTTGTATCAAAATTAGTTGGGGGGCCCAAATGAAGGGCAAAAAAAAGAAACAAAAATGCTTGCATTAAATTAAAATAAGTATTTATTGATTATAAGTTATCGCTTCCTCCTAGAAATTGAGCTAGCCAAACAATTCAAATTAAATATAGGTACACTTTTTTTGCCTTTTTTTCGGCAAATTGATTTATTAATCTATGCTTAGCTGAAGACGATTTCAGTTTTTCTAAAATTTCTGCCTCTATAGACAATTGTGACAAATCTGATAGTCGAGATTAAGTGACATTGTGGATAACATTTTACTCATTTTGCTTACACACATTAGGGGCCTCTGTAGCCCGGGGGTCCCGTATCATTGATACGGCAGATACGGCGGTAGCTACGCCCCTGCTTCTAACATAGAACAACATAGCAAGACAAAGGTCATCTATGGGCGATAAAATTTCCTCTGACACACACTTACAATATAGTTTTAGTAGACATTCTAAAATCTAATCCAATTTAAAGTCCAATTTGCAGCACATCTACCAGGCACCTACTATTAAAACCCATACAATTTCGCGAATGCACCGAGCGCCGACTACAAAGTGTGTTACAACAAAATTTGTTATACTTTGCCCGACAATTACCATTAAAACTAGTACTTGGGGAAGGTAGCGTGTGCCCACTTCTACGAAACTCCGACCTGCTCAAATTATCCGCTATCGTGTGCAGTTCCGCGACTTTCCACCATAATGCGATATTATAGTTTTTTTCAACTATTTTCGGTACTTTTTAGGGCTTCTTACCCAAAAGGCGCCAGCGGAAGCGGGACCCTATTACTATCCGTCCGTCTGTCACCGTGCTGTATATTTTGGACTGTAATCGCTTACTGACATTTTCAGAGTGCGTACTACTATGCTTGCTTTATCAAAAAATAATAAAAATAAAATACATTAAAGCTAAAAAGCACTCTTGTATGGGGTCGTCCCCCCATACAAGAGCCTTTTTTTTTTTTTGCGGTTCGCGGTTGTGCGGAACCCTTCGCGTGCGAGTCCGACTCGCAATTGGCAACTTTTTCTAAAAACATTCGTGGAATCGTGCTTACTGCGGTGGTATTCCAAATTTTTCCTCTTTTACAGCGATCGCGAATTTCGTACAACTTTGAAGAGGTTTTTCGGGTTATTTGTCAAAGCATACTCGAAAGTCGGTTGTTTTGCGTGTAAATGTTTCGAATAAACTTGTCGAGGGGTTGAGGTACGGGAATGTTGAAGTATTTCCGTACTTTATGCTATCTGATACTTCTTCTGGAATGATGTGGAGAAAATTATACCTTTATCAGTGTATTTTGAAGTTAGAAAAAATGCACGACTGAGTCTTTTTGGATTAGGGTGGGCCGAATAACTGGGGCAAAATCACCTCGGTAAGCAGAGTAGAATGCAAACAATGTGTTTTTAACCGACTTCTAAAAAAAGAGGAGGTTCTCAATTCGGATGTTTGTATTTTTTTTTTTAATGTTTGTTCGCGCATAACTCTGTCGCTTGCCAACCGATTTGAAAAAATCCTAAATGGTCCCATGAAAGTTTTATCGAAATCGGACAAGCGGTTTTTGAAAAATCAACAAAAATCTTTTCGAAGTCGGTTGTTGTTTTTTTTTTGTAAAAAAGTTCTTGATGATGGTCCTTGTTAAAAGTCTTCAAAAGAAGTCGGTAATAACAACAAACAAATCAGCCAAGTATAAAATACAAGGGCATTTGATAAAACGCCTTCAAAGATTCCAGTGGCAGTCAAATGGAAGCGACTTATTTCTTTATTTCACAAAGCATTCAGACGATGCCAGGACGTTCCCTTGGCAAGCCGTTCGAGCTCCACCACTCAAGACACCCGCTATTAAAGCATTTTACTTTTTTTTAAACGTCTTAAAGTGTTAGCTGGTGTAAAATTCAAGTCCTGTAGCGAAGTGTCTACTGCCACTCCGACCAAGTCTTGGATTTAAATTCAAGTTAAACGCTGTCTTCAGGAGATAAATTGGTTTAAGTCACGGATTTCGATCCTTTTTTGGAGGTGGAAGAATGGATGGTTATCTTTGAGGTAGTTTTGTTATTAGAATAACGTTTTTCTAAACCGATCTGCCTAGCCTTTTCCTAACCATGGTGGGGTCGGCTTACAGTGTAATCGAATGCAGCTGAATACCAGTATTTTACATGGAGCGACGGCTTATCTGACAACCCAGTTCCTGGGTAACACGTTCGCTACCCCTCGGTAAGACTGGTCGTCAGACCTTCTGGTTTCCGACTACCCGTAACGACTGTCAAAGATCTACAAATGACTGCAGGGACCAACGGGAGGCACGGAGGTGTCTCGTAATGGATAGTCACCCATCCCACAATAATGTTCATCTATTACCTCTTTTTGAAAATGTTAGAATTTAAAAACTTGAGAGGTTTATCTATACGAATTACCTCTCAACAAAGAAAATATATGTATGTAAGTGTCCAACATTCTACCGGTGGTGGTACAAGCCAGTTGCAGTGTTTCGCAGGACAAAATCAATATTCTACTGTCAGGTGTCATTACCTTACCGCCAGGCGACAGTCGATAATGGCGTTAAACAGTTTTCACCTGTAATAGGTTCCATCTTTTTTGTAGTAAAAACCAAGCATGACCAACCCTTTATTTTGGATGTTACGCAAATGGAGAAAACATTTACTCCCGAAAAAAATTTACTCACCACTCTTATAATGGAACAGCAAGATATTGATATAAAGTATAACAGCTGTAAAGAAAATGAAATGAAAATTCCATGTGTCCCGCATAATTTTTCCTTATTATGTCAAAATTGATTCAGGTGGAGACGCCGACAGATGACGAAAACCAAAAGATGGAGGAAGATACTAACACAAAATTATCTTAATTCCTCCCCTGAGATTAAATTCAGCTCTCCGTTTTTTTACATTATCCTGAGAAACCCTACAAGTTCTTAGTTAAAAATTAAATTATACTTGTCTTCTTCAGAATTATTAGCCCACTCAACTTCCGAGGGTAGATTGTATTAAGGGAGCTGAATGAATTTGCATGTTAAAACCTTAGTAATAGCACTACAATCTTAAGTCGGAGAAGTTTATTGAAGTTAAGGGTACAGTAGATTTGGTTAAAGTCATTAAGTTGGTGTTAACTGTTGGAAGAGTTACATAAATATATTTCAATTCTTTGTTAATGACTGGTTAGGATATTAAAGATTTCTTTTGTATTGTCTGAAGACAAAATGATATTTTTTGGGCTTCAAATCACAATATTTTGAAAGATATATCATACAGATGGTAATTCGCTAAATTCTAACAAACTTAAGGTAATCGATGGCATGGTATGGGCGTGTGATGAGGAGGGAGGAAACGCATCTGACTAAAAGAAGAGGGAGAGGCAAGCCAAAGAAAAGATGGATGGATTGTCTGAGGAATGATAAGAAAGAGACGGGAGCGAATTATAGCGTGACGGTTGACAGGGGAGAATGGAAGAAGGAAACGTGTTGCGCCGAACCAAACTAACGTAGGTAAAGGTCAGGAAGATGATGAGACGATAAAGTGAAATATGAACATTTTTTTCACGTATAGACATCCACAGGGACTAAGTTCAATTAACAGGTTCAAAAGCATTCACTAATAAAATCTTAGGTTTGAATATTTCCAAGTGAATTAACAAAATATTCTCCAGACTCAACGTTTTAATAACTTAATAGCAGCCTCATTTCCTCTTTAAGAGCTAGCTAAAACGCTTTTAATACATATTAAAGTCCTTTAAGACCCTCGTATATACACGATTTTAAAATCTAATTAACTAATATACATTCCTTTCCCATTTGAGAGTATTGATCCGCACTCTAGGTATACATTTTCGTTACTTCTAAAGTAAAATGAGAATGATATATTTCATGCCACATAATGCCATTCAACGTGGCACTGCTGCCAGTCTTCTGGGCACGTTCCCGGGTGACAGCGATGCGACGAGTATTTCGACGTCTAAGTGACCAAAAACAAAAGGATTTTTTGTATTTATTTCTTTATTTAGTTAGTTTTTATTTAATATTACAAGTTTCATCGGCACCAAAGTGTGGTAGGGTGGGACCATAAAAGTATCAATACTTTTCTTCGTTATCTTCTATAGTGTTGGAGCTGGCTTTGTGCCAGATTTGAAAAACGATAAGACCTCCGACCAAATACTGTGATAAATATCGTAAATTACTTTCTATGAGGTGCAGTTATGCAGATAGCAGTAGTGGCCCAGAGAATGATACCGGCCCCGACTTGACAGCTGTAGGTTGTGGGTTTTAGGCACTCAGGCACACACACTTTGTACAATTTATTTTATCCCTGCTGCTCTAACATCGTTGAACGATAACATCGTGAACAACAATGCTGCGTTACCTAACTCTTCGGATATCAGGCATGAAGCTTACTATCCTATCCTGCTATCCTACTAATATTATAAATGTGAAAGTTTGAATGTTTGTTACTCAATCACGCTAAAACGGCTGAACGACCTTTTTATGACCTCCACGCGGGCGAAGCTGCGGGTAAAAGCGGATAAGTACAACAAAAATAAATACAGAATTTTGTATTAAAACCCAAACTGCCACACTTGATAAAACCTAACACAGTATCAATATGCCATGTTTGCAAATCCTTCTGCGAGTTCAAGTTATATTAACTCGCTGAGTTTGCGAATATTTTTCTCGAGACGACCGTCTGAAGATATAAAGGCACATCTGAGAACACTCTCAGCCTCTCTGTGTTAAATCAAAAGACTTGGAGACTGACGTTTCGTATAGAGTTCGTTGTTTTTTTTTTCGATTTTCTCCGGTCTGATCCCCTGAACACGATCCCTTGCTAGTTATTGTTATGTTTTAATTTCTGTCTTATCCACTATAACTAGGTCTGATCCCTTTACTCTTTTTGACAGGTAAGTACAGTCAAGAGAAAATAAACTTTTCATGTTTTACTATCAAGTCCTGTTTGTCATTTGTTTCGTTATTGATGTGTTTGAAGTGAAATTGTTTGGAGAACTTGTTAACAAGTGGCAATTTAATTTTAATGAGTTGTACAGTAGATGTTTATTTGTTATTTTACGTAGGGGCGGTTTTTTTCATCGCCAGTTAACTTTTATCCGACTAATAAGTTTGTCATTTTGACAGTTTTTGTATGGGTCCATCTGTCAAAACGTCACATTTATTCTTCATAGAATAGTTATTTGACTATTGGCATATTAGCCCTTAGAAGCATACGTAACTTCGATACATTGCTCCATTTGATAATGCTTCAATTAGACCAAATATTTGAACAGCACTGGTGATCATAAAATTGCAAAACGATAGTCCCTTATACATAATCTGATGCTTATTTTTTTTTATATTATATTTTGAATTGTTTCTTCATTTGTGTGTTTTTTTTACATTGTTCTCGCATGTAGAAGCAACAAGAATAATATAAGTACCCAGGATTTTGTAATATCTTCATTTAAAATAGTGTCCATGGAGTTTCTTGCCCGTTCTTCTCCATAGAGATCTACGTTTTGGAATGGGCAACTAGCTTCAACTTTCTGACTAACTGACAGACCATTTAATTTTGACAATTCAAAAGTGCCTGTACAAGGTTTAATTGAAATAAATGCTTTGAGTTTGAGTTTATCTATCCTTGGTAGATAGTCAGATTCAACTCTTTTCAATTAATTCATTAATTCTTCTTTGTAATGCTTGGTTCCGGCTCAATTGAACAAAAATCCAGAAACACAAACGTCACAATTTCCGTTTTTACTGTAATTGTAAATTTTGCAACGATTAACCTTAACAGAGTCGCCCTTGCCATCATCTTTCATCTATACTAATTATAAAGCTAAAGAGTTTGTTTGATCGCGCCAATCGCTCTAAAACCGGTCAGATTTGAAAAAAAAAAAAAACATTTCTGAGCCCAATTTTTGAGGAAGGTTATATATAGGCTATTTAACGTCCCGCTACGACCATTAGGAGTTGAGCAAAAAGAAAAAAATCAGAAACAACGCTAAGCAAAACGAAGTAATAGCGCCAGCAGGCGATGCAACGCGACAGGATGAGTCGGGAGAAATTTCAAGAAAAGGTCGCGGGCAGAAGCTAGTGCCTATTACGGAGCAGCTAACGGGGGCTAAATGGCGAGTGACGTAGACCGATCGACTCCGGTATCTCTAGTGTTGGGAGTGTTGGGACACAACAAATTACTCGCCTATTAACTGCGGGGCTCGTCCGCTATATGTAAACAGGGCCCTTGTTTGATTTGAATAACGGATGCTAGCGTACGGGATAAGGCGTAAGCATTGGAATTGAGTTGTTGGATCTCTAAACTGAGGAGTACTATAGTGTAATTTTAAAAGGCAACAATAATGGTCTCAAAACTCATTGGGTAAAGTTTACGAAGATTTTTCCAATTTTTGCAAAAGAATTGACAACTTTTGTATTTATTGACTGGGATTCAGATGCTAAGGAGTACCTTGCTCGAGTCTGTTTTCCTGGTAGCCATAACCTTAGTCTTCAAGTCACGACTAATGAGGTTATATTTAGCCAGGCAATGCTTAGAACATTAACGAAATTGGACGTTCAAAAGTGCCTTTTATGTGCCTACTAGCAGCGCCCCGCGGTTTCACCCGCATAAGTGTCGATCCCGTGGGAATATCGGGATAAAAACTATCCTATGTCCTTCCCCAGAATACAATATATCTGTCTGTCAAATTTTATCGAAATCCGTTTAGTGGTTAGGCGTGAAAAGGTAACATACAGACAGACAGACAGAGTTACTTTCGATTTTATAATATTAGTATGGAAGTATGATTTTAAATAAATGCTTTGACTTTGAACGACAGCATCGTTTCGTTCATCGTTTAAAATCAAGTTTAAAAAAAGCAAGCTCATGCTAAAAATATTGAACGACAAGACTTTCCAACGCTACCTTTCACAACTCGGTGCCCAAATGTATGTCAGCAACGTTATTAATGATTAAGGGATATGACGTCAGGTGCTGAACAAGGGTACAGTAATCTACGGTGTTATCGAGATGTGTGAGGGACAGTAGAATTACACAGGTAATTCGGGCCAACCTTCGCAACAAGCTAATATTTGATGGATGGAATCCCTAATGAGATTGGGTTGTGATTTGTAGTTACCTGGTTTATGGATGGGTTGTTAGTTGAAGCTAGGGGTTAATTGGGGAAACAAATTTGTGTCGACAAAGTCGAATATAGCATCCTGTACTTCCATTTTCGTATACAGGGTGATTGGAAGGTGGGTGCAAAGCTTTAAGGCGAAGATAGTACAGACAATTTAGAACCAGATAAGCCATGGTATAGTCTTAGACGAATTCATACCAATTTTTTTTTTTACCTAATTTTAGTTTTTTCGCTCGTTCCATCATAGACCTCATCCACCACTTTCCATCAGGCGTGATCGAAGTCAAGAGTGGGCCCATTCAGCAATAAAAACAAAAAAAACGTAGCGTTGAAAGGCCTCAACAAGGTAGACCGACAATCTTGTGAAGGCTGCAGGAACCCGTTGGATGCGAGAAGCACAGAACCGGCCGATGTGGAGGTACTTGGGGGAAGCCATGTCCAGCAGTGTACGTCTTTCGGCTGAAATGATGATGAGGATGAAATAATCAAAGCCAGGTGCAACCTCATTTTCAGTTACTGTAAGTAATAGTAAACCCATTTTGAAAATGAAACTTCTTTAAATATTACCCAACGCTTTACAGTTTTCAGTGCTGTATAATAAACTCCATGATACGAAATAAAGTTTGCGTTAATTTCGAAACTACTTTTAAATGAAGCCTTAATGTGCCTGTCAGGTGAAAAGGGGTAAGTTCAAAGTAATTTACTTAAAACAAACTTCGCTAATGATAAGTTTAAATAAAATTGTACCCGCAATAAAGTTGGTCACGGTGCGGGTAGCCTGGCATAGAACGTTTTAACTTAAATAATATTGTAGTAGTTGAGTCAGCAATTTTAATTTTTAAAACCAATTTGTTGCTGGTTCACCAGTTTTAAAACCTGTATAACTTTGGATTTATTAAGACTCAATTAACACAAAATGGGCACTTTGCTCGCAGAACAGATGGCCGATGTGGTCGAAAGGTTGACGAAGACGTAGCGTTGCAATGCCTCAAGGTGGACCGATGAACTTGTGAAGGCCGCAGGAATCCGCTGGATACGGGAAGCACAGAACCAGTCGAAGTGGCGGTGCTTGGGGGACGCCTATGTCCAGCAGTGGACGTCTTCCGGCTGAGTGAAAGAATATAATTATGAACTCTTCCTGTTATTTAATCTTTGTTATTGGGTAATTCAATGAGAAATTGTATTGCCGCTCTCCGTATAACAGCAATGATACACATTGAGGCAATGTATTTTTTAAGGTGTATTCGAACATTTTTCATATTCAAATCCAATTGATTCTGTTTCCACTTAAGCAAATTTCAACATTGTTGTAATAGTTATTAAGTTGATTTCAGAATGACTAGCGCTATTGAAAAAGTCATACAAGATGTTGAAGTTATAGGGCAAACTGAACTTAATGCGTGGGTAGTAAAGTCATTTTTCCAAAAATACATATTAGTTAACATGTTTGGACACTAAATAGAGAACGAAGGATAGCCATTAGTGACAGTGTATTTATTCAGTGTCTATGTGAAAATGAAAGATGACAATTGACAGCGAATAGTTATAGACATTAAAGAAAGTATACCGTCCTACCCAACTATTTAATTAAGGGCCCCGCAGACAGGCGCGACGCGATTCTGGCAGAACAATTTACATGAAATTTTCATAGAAATTGTTCTACTAGAGTCGCGTCGCACCTGTTTTCGGGAGCCTTTACTACTCGTTCACCACGAGTTTCTATGCTAATAAAAAAAAAACTTTCATTCTCACCGTCCTCGAGCATTAGCTTAACTATCGCAGCTCTCGGAATCACTCCCAGCCCCAATGCCCCAACTACCTCAGTCCCGCTTAAAAATAAATGTCAATCATCATCTGCCTAGCCTTTTCCCAACTATGTTGGGGTCGGCTTCCAGTCTAACCGGATGCAGCTGAATACCAGTATTTTACATGGAGCGACTGCCTATCTGACCTCCACAACCCAGTTACTGGGTAATACGATACCCCTTGGTAAGACTGGTTGTCAGACTTTCGGGTTTCTGACTACCCGTAACGACTGTCAAAGATCCACGAATGACAGCCAGGACCAACGGCTTAACGTGCTTTCCGAGGCACGGAGAGGTCACGGTATGTAAAGATGGTCACCCATCCACAGACCAACCGCGGCAAGCGTAGCTTAACCTGATCGATCGACCTGTGCGGCTGTTATTATTTAGCCACGGGCCCCTCTAAAAATAAATAAAAAATAAATGTCAATGTTTACAGGAAATTGGACACGAACTGCTTTCTGAGCTCGGACGATGTTATAATGCTATCGTTATCCTGAGTGCTTTTATATCGAGGGTAGTTCAGCTTTATCGAAGTATGTTGGCTTTTTCTATTTATTTAATAAATATGTAGTTTGATATTCGATAGCTAAAGGGAAGTGACCGTATGATATTCTGGTTGGGTGATACAGAAGGTTGCACGTCCGTGGTAACACTTTGAACTAGAGGTTTAGTGTCAGTAAATAAAAAAGCCTTTATTCTACCATAAATACATAAAACAATTTAAGCGTAGTAATTATTTTATCATATCACATTGTATACTTACTACACATTTCATTATTATTAAATACATGTTTAGGTATTAGCCGCGGGAGGAAGCTAGTAAGTATATAACATTATACTAGCTTCCGCCCGCGGCTTCGCCCACGAGGTATGTCGATAAAAACTATCCTATGTCCTATCCCGGGATGAAATCTATATCTCTGCCAAATTTTATCGAAATCCGTTCAGTGGTTTAGCCGTTAAAAGGTAAAGACCTCCACCCAGAGCGGGAGGGGTCATTTGATGATTTCCCATCCGAAAAAAAAAGACAGATAGACAGACAGACAGAGTTACTTTCAAATTTATAATATTAGTATGGATTATTAAAAGCCTGTGATGTCCCACTGCAGGGTAAAAGCCTACATACTCTCATGCCCCCTACACATAAACTCACAAATTTTACGTCTTTAGAATATTAGTATTTATAGCTTCATAGCATTCATTCAATCTAGGTGTTGAGAAAAGTCCGTAATAATAATTATTATTATGTTTCCATTTTTTCCTGTCTCTAGCTAAATCTGGCCAATCCCTTAGGTAGGCGTCCAATTCGTCACGCCATCTCTTTCTGGGCCTACCGCGTCGCCGATTCCTGTTAGTAATTAATAAGTTTATTAGAATTCATCGAAATTCCATCCAAAACAGCTCCGAGTGACATATTCTGCAAACTTATGTCGAGATCAATGGTGCCCCAGTTTCCCCTTTAATGCGAATAATAACATAGGGAATTCAGAGGTAAACAGATAAACGCCAAACTCTATCATTTTAGGGAAATACTTCAAAGGGTTTTCTTTTTGTTTACCTGAGCCCTTTGAAGAATAAAGACATACAGTATGTTCAGGGAAAAATGTTTTACAAATATGGTCACTGCGTACTTTGGCATGCACATCATATATCCATACTAATATTATAAATGCGAAAGTGTGTCTGTCTGTTACCTCTTCACGGTTAAACCGGTGAACCGATTATGGAGATAGTTTGAGTCCCGGGAAAGGACATAGGATATTTAGATATAGATAGATAGATATAGGTTAAAAAAGGACATAGCCCTTTTTTCCTTTGTATATAATATGTATGTATACATATATTTTAGTGTTAGATTGTATATTGTATTTGAAATTTCTTAATAATCCGTATACCTACAACATTATTAGCAAATAAATAATTTCTATTTCTAAAAAAAACATTTAATTTAGATATATTAAAAGCATGTTCATATTTTGTCAAGTCGTAAAAACCGTGCGAAGCAGGGGCGGATAGCTAGTACTCAACGCAAGCGCTGTCTGTTATAGTAATATTGATGTTATTCAACAAATTGTATTCCTGTCACATTATCCAAATATGATAATACCGGATTAATTAAAACCCGATTGGGAACATAATTTGCATGTAGTTCCGCTGTTCGATCCGCGGAACTCGGTATTGCATCAGAGATAGCACAGTAAACCTCTAATACTCACAAAATACGTTGTAAATCCCGTACATATAAGGTGGCTAAGTAAAAACCGATTACCGCGATCCTAGTTAATTATTCAGGAAGATAAGTAGAATTTGTATCGAGCTGAGCTGAAAATGTTTTTGGACTTTGCGGAACGTTGCCTACTTACACGTGATTTATTCCGGACTGATCCCCTGAACCCCCCCGCCACCCCCCCTGGATCCCCTGCTAGTTATTCTTCTGTTTTAATTTCTGTCTTATCAACTTTATCTAGTTTCTCTTTTTGACAGGTAAGTACAGTCAACAGGAAATAAACGGACGTTATAGAAGGACATACAGTGACCTTCTTGGTGATATTCTTCAGAAAGGTCAGGTGCGTAAAACTTAAACTCAAACCATTTATTTCAATTATACCATTAGTTAACAGGCACTTTTGAGTTGTCAAGAAGTCGGTTAGTCAGAAAATATGAAGCTAGTTGCCCATTCCAAAGCGTAGGTACCTATGGAGAAGAATTTTGAATTGATGAAACTTGCACTGTTCCCTAAGTCGAAGTAAATGTAAGCCAATAAAAAAAATGGTCACGAAACGATTAATAGTTACGGGAAAATGCGTGGACAAACATACATACATACTAAACATACATCTATAAAATTTTGTATATTTGTTTCGAAGCCCTAATAGATTGTCATATGTGAATATAATGCAGTTCCAATAATATTACATACATACTCCTTTTTTTCGAAGTCGGTATTAAGGCCCAGTATTATGCCGTTGACCTTGCTCAAATGGGCGTTACCGCTGAGAATGCCCCGCGCACCCCCTCATCATACTTACGCGCGAAGCGCTCACGAAGTTTATATTTTGTAGGGCTGGCTGCCAGTGTCATGACGCGCGATGCTCGCATATAGGTAGCCAGTAGCATATTTCAGAGCAGTGGTGTATAATTTTTTTTTTTACAAATAAGAACTCGTTGTAATATTAATAAAATAGAATTTAATTATGTATTATCAATGTAACCGGGCGGCGGAATGTAGACAGTTATTATTAGCTTTTCCCCGCGATTTCGCTCACAAATAAAAGTGAATGAGTTAGTAGGTACTTACCTACTTTTTTTTTAACGCAGAATAAATCGAGTGGAAAATCTGATCAATATCAAATCTGCCGGCCATATCTGTACCGTTTGCGCGAAGCTCAAAATGGGGTTCATGGAGCCCTAACCCCAATGCGCCCCATATCGATACCTCGGGGTTCAAAAGATGAACACGACTTTTCAGGAAATCCAAAAACTCGATAGATTCGAGTTTAAAGGTGTGGGTGGGGTGTGTGTTTCAAGATGGTGTAAATAACTCTAATTGGCCAAAATGCTATACACCCTTTGAGCCCCAATGATGGTTTGTGGGCCCCGTATGACCCGTGACCCCCAGTTCAATTTATTATCCAGAAGTTTATCTAGAAGCCACAAGCGGTCGTGGGCTCGGAACTTTTTGGTTCAATAAGGCCGGCCACATACGGACGGAATTCCGTTGTGGAATTCCGTTTCAAAATATTGA
Organism: Oligia latruncula; assembly: GCA_948474745.1. Classification (NCBI taxonomy): domain Eukaryota; kingdom Metazoa; phylum Arthropoda; class Insecta; order Lepidoptera; family Noctuidae; genus Oligia; species Oligia latruncula. The sequence continues at coordinate 14,510,390 of OX419702.1, read as the reverse complement.
TTTGGCATTTTCGAAGGCAACAAATCCATACAAAATCAAGGATCTATCGCACACGTACAGTAGTTTTCCGTTCGAAATTTTCTGCCTTCGAATTTATTTCGTATGGATTTGCTGCCTTCGAAATTACGAATCGATATTTCAAAACGGAATTCCGATTTTGCCGGCCTAATCAAGACATACTATAAAGGTTGGTCCATTTATAGGGTCCAATTTTTTTTGTGTAAAAAAAGAAAAAGGGAAATATAGAGTGCGAGAGTGAGAGAGAAAGTGTATTGAATGTCAGATTTATTTTGAACATTGACAAAAGCAAAATAAAAACACACATTATAAATTGAAAACACACACATGAAAACTTTACAATAGAAAAATTTAATTCCAAAACCACTTGCTGAGAAATTTTTGCAACAAGCTGCAAAGTCTTACAACAGACCCAAAATTTCTTATACGGTTCAGAAAACTCCTAACAAATAAAAGAAACCACCAACCATGCGAAAAGTAGTAGTAACTGCAATTGCAAAATACAAGCATACTGATAATGCAATGCAACTCCATGCTGATATAATGCTTGCTGCAGAACATGCTTTTGGACAACATACCACCCGCAAACGATACTTTTGTGACAAACTAGGCGAAGTAGAAGATATTGATAAAGACTTTTACACAAACACACTTTGGCAAAAAAAAATATTATTAGCACAGCTAGCCGCACACTCGCGCAGCTTGTTGCACGATGTCGATAGCAACTCTGTAGAGGGATATCATAGCATTGTTGCTAAATTCGTAGGTGGCAAAAAAATAAACTTTTCTCAAAAATATCAATATCAAATGAGTGAGTATCTTGCATAAATCTATTGTAGGTTGAAGTCCAAGAGGACAAATACATAAATTTGAAATGAACAAAATAAAGCGACTAAAAAGATCTAAGAAATATGCAAAGAAGAAAAAAAGAACATTGGAAAATCAAAACGCCTCTTCCATCAATTATGGGCGTTTTGATTTATGCAAGATACTCAAAGGTTTTCTTGTGTAGAAAGATAGAGCCGCAGTATTACATCTCATTTGATATAGATATTTTTGAGAAAGTTTATTCTTTTGCCACCTACGAATTTAGCAATAATGCTATGATATCTTTTTACAGAGTTGCTATCGACATCGTGCAACAAGCTGCGCGAGTGCGCGGCTAGCTGTGCTAATATTAATTTTATTTTTTGGCAAAGAGTGTTTGTGTAAAAGTCTTTATCAATATCTTCTACTTCGCCTTGTTTGCTACAAAAGTATCCTTTGCACGTAGTATGTTGTCCAAAAGCATGTTCTGCAGCAAGCATTATATCAGCATGGAGTTGCATTGCATTATCAGTATGCTTGTATTTTGCAATTGCAGTTACTACTACTTTTCGAAAGGTTAATATTATTTTCTTTGTTAGGAGTTTTCTGAACCGTATAAGAAATTTCGTGTCTGTTATAAGACTTTGCAGCTTGTTGCACAAATTCCTCAGCAAGTGGTTTCGGCATTAAAATTTTTCTATTGTAAAAATTCATACGGCCTTTCTTGCAAAAGCTTTGAATATGTGTTGACGTCATCATCTGATATAATTCTGCCATATAACAAATTATGCATTTCTATGCTTTTCTTAAAACCCTCGACAATAATCGTTGACTCCATGCCGGTAGATGGTCCTATAAACAAAAACAAAAAGTTTAATATTGTAGCTTCCAATATACGAAACCTATATTACGGTTTTAGTTTTCTAATGCAATTACCTCAATCATTGATATAATAAATATTAGTTTGATTTCAAAATAATAAAGTGAGCCATTTCAGCGTTTCAGTAGTAGGACTGCAAAAACACAACAAATATTTTTGAAAATAATACAATGTATTCTGTGATAGGTACTTATGTTTTTAACTATTATTTTATCATTCATTATTTCAGAAAACATTGACATAATATCGCCCTCATTTGTTGTTGGATACTAAGTTCAGATTTTGTTCAATAGATTGATCACTAAATATTTAATTAAATACTTTAGATGTCTAAATCAAGATGTTGTGATAGATCACTAAATCCCACGGGACTAGAAGAATATACGGAATTCGCAAAATTACCTGTCTTCTTTTTGAAATGCCTTTTGATTTGCTTGTAGAATTTTGTGAACAATGGATGATGATCGCTTTTCAATAGTAGAACTGGAAAAATACAATATTTATTAAATAAACACTAGCTTATGCCCGCGAATCCATCCACGTGAACGTAATCGTAAAGGAACACGTCGGTCAAAAAAAAAAATTCAATTCTGAACCGATATTTCGAAACGGATTTCCGTAACGGAATTCCGACTGTATGTGGCCGGCCTAATATTATTACTCTGTATTTAGCAGTCTGGTTGAGATGAGTAATAAATAATAATACAGGATGAAATTAAATTAGCTAGCGAAACTCCGCAGACGTGATGGGTATCGATAGCTACTAAACACTGTAAAATAATAATAAAAAATGATTTTTTGGGGTCAATGACCGCTGGTATTGTTGTTACTTGAAGTGCGAATTGATAAAATCTGTTTTATTGTGTTCAGATATCGATACCATCACGTCTGTGAAATTTACAAAAAAAAATATTTTTAGACTGATATTTTAAGTGAGTGAAACTACCGACAGTGGATGACCCCAAAAAAATCATTATCATCTTAATTTCTCGTTTGTTTTATCATGTTTAGAAACCCATCACGTCTGCGGAGTTTCGCTAGCTAATTTAATTTGACCCTGTATAGCGCCCAAGTACCTATGCACGCAAACGCAATACAAAAGTGCACTCACTATTCCATCACTTTCATATCCCGATGAGACGGTACGGACACGACCGGCGCGACGGGAGATCAGGCGCAGGGCCGACTATTTTACGTGATCCTCCGACAGTACGGATCATCTCATCATCTGTCTTGTCAGACAATCAGGTGATCAGCCTGCAATGTCCTAGCCCACAACAACTAAAGCTGCTGTTTCCCAAGGGAATCGAACCCACGACCTCCAGATCGAGAAGATAGCGCTCTCACCACTAGACCATGGAGGCAGTCGATTTTGATAAGTAGGTAGGTACTTACTCGACATCCAATCGAGAAGCAGTATCATCCAGTTCTTGAGTAGTAATTTGCTTGTTCGCCAATCTAAAATAATAAAATCATTGAAATACAATTGGCAGCACAGCTGATCCTACTGTAGGTACTTTAATTACTCTGTGGCCTTCGGTGAGCCTCAGGTGATGATATGATTCGGTAAATCAATTTCAACTTAGTAACAATGCCTATATTAGGGTGTACTCTATATCTATAGGCATTGTTACTAAGTTATAAATATTAAATTCACGAGAAATATATTTATTATTATCATTCTTTATTTAGGTACTTATAATAAAGTTTCTTACCGTCTTCGTGCTATATTCTGCACATTATGGAGTAAATGCTTTCGGCGAGCAGCTTTCCATCTCTTTCAACTATGTATTATCTTTGTTTCCCATTTTTATTTTCACGGTACAAAAAGTAAAAATTTCACTGCGGAGCAAAGCGACACAGGTCTGTTCTCAACAACGTTCCGAAGAACACTGGCGCGGTGCGGGCGGCAAGGAAATGAGCAAGCGTATATCGTAAAAATGTAAATAAAATCGTATAAAATTAGATAATAACTATTTCAAAATAAACAATACATCACTGGATGCAGTTTGGCGTTAGAAATTTTATGGTATATTTTTAATTGTAATTATAATTGAGAATGAAGAGATAAACTGCTTTTAAAGAGAATTTAGAGGTGTGTTTGAAGATTTTTTTCATGCATTAATGTATGTTTAATTATGATTTGAGTTACATCACTGTATTAAAATAAGTCTTGAAAATATCATGTTTTTTTTTTTTGTTAAAATTATTTACTGTTTAAGAGATACACTGCTTTAAAAAACCAACTTTTTGACCGTTTTCAAGGAATCTCCGCCTTAACAAAGCGTACGTCAGGATTGATGGCTTCCGGCATCCGGCAGCAATACAATTACAGCGTCGGTAACGGAAGAAAAGATAGGTATGTGTCAAAGGATTGACGTTTGAATTTAGATCCAATATATTGATAGGTATTTCCGAATTTAATGTTTTCGAATAAGACGATTTAAAAAAATACCCGCTTCGGATGTGTTCGGCAGTCCTCGGTTTTAATGTATATCCGATATGTCAGTGAGTGATGGCTAAGTATTCTGTTTGTGTCTTGTTTTCACTTCTGTCGGCACTCCCGGAGTGCCACTGTTTTTTTTGCATTTTATTGCCTCATTTTTGAGAAAGGCTATACGCTGCTTAACATCACGCCAGGGCACACAGGAGCCGAGCAAAAAAAAAAAAACTGGCCAAGTGCGAGTCGGACTCGCACACGAAGGGTTCCGTACCACAAGGCAAAAACGCCGAAAAAAACACGTTTGTTGTATGGGAGCCCCCCTTAAATATTTATTTAATTTTATTATTTATTATTAAAGTAAAAATACAACTGAGTATTTTGTGAATATTTCAAGTGCCTCCCTGTTGAAAGGGCAAAAAAATGGCGTTTGTTGTATGGGAGCCCCCCTTAAATATTTATTTTATTTTGTTTTTAGTATTTGTTGTTATAGCGGCAACAGAAATACATAATTTGTGAAAATTTCAACTGGCTAGCTACCGCGGTTCTTGAGATACAGCCTGGTGACAGACAGACGGACGGACGGACGGACGGACAGCGAAGTCTTAGTAATAGGGTTCCGTTTTTACCCTTTGGGTACGGAACCCTAAAAAGGCAGAAAAACGCTGAGCGTAAACGAAGTAATAGCGCGGGCAGGCGACGCTATGCGACGGGCTGGGTCGGAGAAACAAGAAATTTCACGCGGACGAAGTCGCTGGCATAAGCTAGTCTATTTACATTGCACAATGTACACATATCTTCTAACAGACTATGAATAGGCTAAACTTAGAAGTGAGAGGGATAGGGAACGAGAAAGAGAAAGAACAAGAAGAGAAAGAGTATTTAATAAATTCCTGCTTTGCTGCGATTAAACTCTTGAATTTGCCAATCAAATGAATGAAACAGCAAACACTACCTTCACAACACGATGTTTCGTACCACAAGCACAGAAACAGACTTCGGAATCATATTTCAAGTCGATTTCAATTACAACCGAGACTTGAGCCTGGGATATTCATAGCTAGCAATCACCACAGCTAATGAATACTCGACACGTAAACAATTGTGCTGTTCGCAAGGCATGGATCGACCAACGTTTTTGTTAGCAATTCAAAACGAATGGGCAGCCGAGAAGGCACGAATAAAGCCGAAGCGAATCTATAGAAGTGTCAGCTGCAATATTGGTGAGGGCCCGCGGGTGTTAATTCGATCGTTTATCATCAACGGGCGGATAAAACGAATTGGTGTTTGGGTGTTTTGTTATATTATTCGTTTTCGTTTTTCTTGAGTGTCGCGGCTAATTCTTCTTTTCGGCTTAGTTCGATTTGTTTGGTGACGTATTTCGCTTATTTGTATAAACTCTTTGATCTTTGTTTTGTACTTCATATTTATGCTTTAAATCGCTTCTTGTGCTTTGACGTAGACTGGTGCCGTCTCTATCTAGCACTTATAATTTTGTGCGACAGTGAAAGGAATAATGCTTAGCCAAAGTGCAAAGTAACATAATTATTAGGTCTCGGTCTTAGTGCAAACATTTTCATCTCAAGGTGCAGTATTTTTATTCGCTTCGTAGATAAAAATACTGTATCTCTAAGAGACCAAACCTCTGCTCCTTGCATCCCCTAGTAATCTTACTACTGTGATCTCGGTAAAATTCAGTAAATTGGTTCGCCCATTAGAAGCTTGCGACCAATTTAAAACGTGCGCGTTTAACTAGTTTCTCATTATATCAATCGGCCGGAACTCTTCTGGAGTATATTTTAAAACATTTTCTTTTCTTTCTAACATTGGAATGGGAGTTCTTCCTCAGCTTTTCGAAGATAATAAATCTGTTTCTTCTGTTACCGGTTCCGTATACGATTTATAGCTTCTAGAACTATCCAACGTCTTTCCTTAGTCCTCCAGGGTATAGTTAACTGTCAATATAAGGGGAATATGTAAGGAAAAGTACATCGAAATCCCGAAGGTTTTCTTAATGGAAAAAAAGTTCTTCGGATTTCGAAATGTAGTCTTTGTAGCCTTTTTCGACTTTGGGATCGTTTTAGATTCTTAACTGTTTTGATTTGAAATAGAGGTCTCTTTGCCTTAATCGTTTCCTTTTTATTTATTATTTATAGGACACTCGTTTGACCACTATCTCACCTGTTGCTACGCGATGATGTGCACGGCGATGGAGCACCTTCATCATAAACAGCCTATAATGTTCCCACAGCTGGAACACAGGCGTCCTCTCTATGAGTGGGAGTGGGCCATAATCCACCACGCGAGCCCAGTGCGGGTTAGCGGATGTCAATGTCTTCGACTTTTTGGTTCTAGAACATGTTTCCTCACGATGTTTTCCTTCACCGTTTTGAGAGCAGTGGAGATGAACTAATTTACAAAAAGTGAACCGCCTTTCTGGGTTCGAACCCACGGCCTACAACTCGTAAGTCACGGCCGTTACCACTGGGCCGCCACTGCTCTTTGCCAAGAAGTACTCACTCTCCTATTTCAATAGTTATTCCCTTATCACTTAATATTAATGTCTTAGCTACAGGTACATTGCCTGCAGCCTCTTCATCTTACCTGTCATAACCAGTTATGTCCAGTTTGGAAGCCAGCCAGGCATTCGTTAATATAGCCGGAATGTCCTGCACAGTGCGCCAAACAATAGTCATTGACATGTACATTAGTGAGTCTAATATCCCACCGGCCATTTCGCATCGTAATCACAGCCCTGAATTATTGTTCCAGTGGGTTGGTCGTATGTTTGTGTTGTATTAGATTGTTCCAGTGAATAATTAGGGTACCCCTAATTGTACGTGCCCAAAGTCTTATATAATGTCGTTTTAAGTGCTTCCCTGGAATGGATTAGTCTCTTTCAGTTTATGAAAGAATAGCCCGCGACTTCGTCCGCGTGAAATTTCTTGTTCCCCCAACCCGTCGCATCGCATCGCTTACCCGCGCTATTAATTCGTTTTCGCTTAGCGTTCTTTCGGACTTTTCTTTTTTTCGGCTTCTATGAGTCCTAGCGTGATGTTAAATAGCCTTCCTCAAGAATTGGGCTATCAAATGCAAAAAAAAATCAAATTTAGAGATTAGCGCGTTCAAATAGACAAACGTTCAGCTTTATTATTAGTATAGACTTGCAACTTTAGGTTTCTTTATTAAACGAAGTATGAAAATCAAAAATACATAAGACATTCCGTCAAAACGCCCACCACTTCAGTTGGGAAGAAGAAGTGGCTCCACAAACTTCCCAGTTGATTAGACTAGTCCAGAATGTAAATTCTTTTTTTATGGAACTGAAACTAGTATCGTTTGTGTTTGTGAACTGTCTCTGTAATTAGTTAGACCTACATTTGCCATAATTTTACATGACATGTGATACGTAGTATATCCCATTCCACACTTGATCGTTTCAATTTCAATGTGGTTTCAACACTAAAACGTGCAACAAATGTTGGAAACGACACAATTTTCGACCGCACGAAATACCCAACACTACATAGTATAATACGTTGGGAATGAAACGGAACGAATTAGCGCCAAATTAGGTTAGTTTGCGTAGTTTTCGGTCCGCGGTAACGATGAGCATTCGTTATCGTGTGTATCTGCACGGAGGTATGTGTGTTGTCGTGTTGTCGAATAACCCCCTTACTAATAAACGTTGTATAGTGTCTGTGTAGTTACACCACGCTTTGTCTTCTTCTTTCGAAAGTCAAATTACTGACGACTGAAAGAGAGAAATCGGTGTGTAACTATTCATCTGATATTATTAGTGGGGGGGTAAGGGTTTCTCATAATAGTGATCAATTGATTGGTAGTTTTAATGGTCTGTACTGTTGTAAACTGGTTTTAACCTGAGGGGCAATTCTTGTAATTTTAGGAACGTTTACAGTCTGATCTCAGTCAAAATTACCTCTAAATTCCCTACATTATTGACAAGTTCTCGACATTGATTATTGTTGGGATGGGATTGCGACTACATTTTGAACATTTTTTTTTATTTGAAATGGGTTTGCTCTTGACTCTAGTCTAGGTCATAGGTGACAGAGACAAAGTCAACGACGGAGTGAACTTACTCAGAAGAAGCCTGTACACTCTTACTTTGAAGAACTCTTTACGTTTTTAATAATTTACGGGAATTGACCTTCTGATAACAAACCGGATTGAAACAATATATATCAGTGAAGCCACAGTTCCGTCAAAGTGTTCGCTCAGTTCAGTATCAGCGCTACAGTGTTGCGTCAGTGGTTCAATTCATACATGTCAGTACTCAGTTCACGGAGCTTCAGTGAAAACGTGTTCGTCGTCCTCCATTTTGTTTTTGATGCCGCGGCGGCGTCCGTGATCCGACAAAAAATATCGTCGTCAACGAATACGTCCGTGATTGCCGGTGTCGGCACTGACACTGAGAGCACTGTGTCGTCGTCACTGACACTGACAAGTGGGGATGCGTTCATAGAAACTGTATGAAAGAATATTTCGCACTGTGCCGGTACTGTGTCTGAACTGTGACCTCACTGATATGTGTGAATCGGCCTTTATGATAGATTTGTCAACACCAGGGTGGAGATTTAAAAAGGGGAAATAAAAGGGGAAGCGCACATTGGTTTGACTTTGTTTGAGATGGCCATACATATGCCCCTACTAGCTGCGCCCCGCGGTTTTACCCGCATAAGTTTCGATCACGTGGAAATATCGGGATAAAAAGTAGGCTATATGTTAATCCAGGGTGTCAAAATTGGTCCAGCCGTTTGAGCGTGAAGAAGTAACAAACATATAAACACACACACACTCCCAAACATTCGCCTTTATAATATTAGTGTGATGGTGTGATAATAATATGTGCCCCTGTGTGAGTAAAGGTGTACGGTGCGCGGTGTGTGAAGCCAGCCTTCTGTACTTAACTATTTGGTGGCATACGGTCCGGATTTTATTACTAATGGCCAATGCATTGGTTCACCAATCACTTGGATCGCTGAACTTTAATTTGGTAATTGGTCAGTAATCTGATGTACGGCGCTTGTTAGCGGGATAGGTTCAACCATGATTTGTGGTTATTTAACAGGTATCACAGCACCCTAATAGGCTATTTGACTGGTTTCTGATAAACATCTCAGATTATTTAATGGTGTCTAACGAGCCCACAAAAACCTATTACTTCAAATTGCATAATGTATTTCTTTTAGAAAATAGTAAATAAAAAATGTACTGTTTAAATAAGCCGCCAAAACGCTATCTTTAACAATATGGCGTCGTGACGTCATAATACACGTAAACAAACGTTGAAACGGTCGAGATACTAGACAAAAGTCATCTGTTCTGTCAACGATAGACAGAAATTGACTATATCATGACGTCATCATAAGTTCAGCCAATCCAGACCGTTTTCGATTACGTGGCGCCAGATTTAAAAAGATGAAGTTTTTTCGGGATTTTTTTAATAAATAATACATTGTTTTGTAGTAAAATTAATGCAAATCGATTTTAAAAGCGATAATCTATACGATTGTCAATAATTATGACCTTATTTTTTACATTGTCAAATAGCCTATTGCGTAACACACTATTACTCTCAATTTGAATCATTTTGAAGCATATTCCAAATCCATTGCTCCATATGTTTGAAAAATGTGTCTGCTCACCAACGTAAATAACGCAATGAATGTTGTTGAACTGTCAAAATGAAACCCATTGCTACTGATAGTGTGTTACGCAATTACCCCGCAAGTTTCTAATATTTAATTTTGGGTAGCTATTTTTGGAAGGTGAAGTTGAACAATTCAATTTATTTTTTTTGTATAGGTTACCTAGGTACTTTTACAAAAAAATTAAATTGAATTGTCTGATATTAATGTGAAAATAACAGCTACAATAATTACATAATGCATATATTAAAGTATATACATACCTACGGAAGATATAACGGAAAAAAAAACCTTTTTAAAGTTGTTGTCTGTCTGTATGTTTGATCCGGCTAATCTCCGAACGGGTGGACCGATATTGATGGGACTTTAACGGTCAGATAGCTGATGTTATACAGAGCTACTTTTTATTATTATTTAGAAAAATAATTAGGGTTCTACACAAAAAAAAATTAAACGTATCCTTCATGAAATTTGTTTTCCGACATACAAGCGAACGAAGTCGCGGGCACAGCTAGTTATTCAACATGACGATGACTTGTTTGAAATTGAAAGCATTTGCAATTAAATTAGTTAGACCCGACGACCCGATGTAAAGTAAAAGTGCGCAGTGCTGTACACCCCTACCCTATTTCAGGTTAAACAAATATCAACTTTATTTCAATGAAAATTAATTTGATTTCAGAGTGACTGGCACTATTTACAAAGTTATAAAAATTTTTGAAGTTGTAGCGTAAACTGAACTTTATTGTTTGATTTTTTAAATTCAATTCACAACACAATACAGGGGAAATTCCTAGTGTGGGGCAACGTTTTTAAAAAAAATAAATAAATACATTTCAATTAAAGTTAATTTTCCATTAATTCATATTTGTTTACATTTATGGCAAATACATCGCGAACGCAGATTAAATTAGTTAGTATGTCTCCTATAATCGTAGTGGCAAATATCTTGATCAAAACTCACTATTAGTCACAAAATATTCTAATTTCCCTTTGTTCTAATGACAACCAGTTTGAACCGAGCCACTATGTCTAAAATTATAAGGCGTTACCACTAATCAAGTTGAAATGACATTCTTAACAAAAACAAACTAAATAAACCAATATTTATCTAGGGTTATACAATATGTCCCGGAATTAACGCACATCACCTATTAGGTACAATATTATGTTGTAATCACAATAATACATAAAGGTACGCAAATGCCTCTTTGGTCTTGTGGTTGCAAGCGCGACTGCTGAACGTGGGGTCCTGGGTTCGATTCCCAGGTCGGACAAAGTGTTTTTGGGTTTTCCATTAGGAATTTCTTAGTAAGAGTCCGCAGTTTGGGAGTTGGCGGTTTAATACCCCCGCGCCTCGGAAAGCATGCAAAGCCGTTGTTCCTGCGCCTGATCTCGGTCGTGTCGGATTGCCGTCCCATCGGACTATGAGAGTAAAGGGACAGAGAGTGCACCTGTGTTTAGGCACACACTTGTACTACTTGCACTATAATATCTCCTGAGCACCTGGCTAATCTCCGTTGAGATTGGCCACCGTGACCGAAATCGGTCGGGAGGCTATTACCTACATTATATAGGTACAGAATTTTTACTATTATGTATAAAACATTGTTTATTTATTAAATTTGTTGTGGTCACATGACAAATCTACGCACGTAGTCTGTCTCACACGTATAAGGGTCTAGCTTAGTAGGTCCTTCATCCATTTTGGTTTGTTTTGACTGTATTGCAGAAGTGTGACTGTAATTTGCGTAGTTTTAATTATTTTCGGCATTGAAAATAACATATATTAAAAATTACACAAATCGATTCAGTAAACGATTATGAACAAACTGCTGTCATAACGTGCATTAATTCAGTTACACATTGTATTTAAACTTATAAACTACAATAAAGTAATTAACCAAGGCATTTCGTATAAATACATTATTGATGACATTTAATCACCCTGAGAACAGTGCCGTATGGCCACACCTGACAAATTGGGTATGAATTTCCAATGTGTTTCACGTAACGAGACGCGCATATATACCGCAATTATTAGTGAAGCCATATCATCTTCATAATGAAACTCTCCTTGGTGTACGTTGTTGCTTTGCCAGACTGAAATATACCTTAGAGCCTAACCAAGCAAAAAAAAAAAGCTTCAAAAGCGATTCGTATTTCTACAACGAGTTTCATCAGGATTGACATATGCTTTTCGGTAGCTTATATCCGACAATCCCATTTTACTTGACCATCATCGTTATCGCTGACATAATATCACTATATCCAGATCCACTGGTTTTGAAAGCCAATAACGAACCAACTTTGGTATTCTAAAATATGAGAGTAGATTCAATAGAGGGTCAAGTGGAATTACATAACTATTTAACTCGACATATCCCGTGTGACGCAGCATCTATGTTACTTAACTTGCTATGAATATTGCCAAGACATTTTCAAGATTGCATTTGTGTTTAGTCATTGTCTAATTTTGTCTATACCTAGACGACATAATACTGCTTTTGTAAAGTCTATGATTTCAATATGTAGGTATACTGTATTAGCAGATATTTAATCATATTTCGTGATCCTCCATAATTTTATAGGTACACTTTACACTAGCCCGCGACTTCGTCTGCATGAAATAGACGACACTCGGCAATACTGTAGTTTCCCTTTAGTGAAATAATGTTCGGAATCGGATCAGTAGTTCCGAAGATGACCTATTACGCGGGCCCACTACGGGTTCGTAGATATCACATGTCTTCGAATTTTTGGTCCGAGGACATGACATACAAACTCAAAATTTTTACATAATTATAATATTAGTAGGTATAGATAGAGGGTTGTGGAGGTCAGATAGGCGGTCGCTCCATGTAAAATACTGGTATTCAGCTGCATCCGGTTAGACTGGATGCCGACCCCAACAAAGTTGGGAAAAGGCTAGGCAGATTGAAAAGAGTCTGTCATCAATCAGAAACAAGACAAACGCTACATCGAAAGGCTTTGATTGTATACTGAATTCCCTATGAAACATAATTCCATATTGATAACCCATCGGCTTGTCATCCATCACTTAGTTTCTGTGTGCCACCGAAGCGGGGTACAAACATAGGTGCTGTTTGTGAGTCAACATCGGAGCGGTTCGGTGAAGTTCGGCGTTCGCTACAAGGTTTGCATTGAATTTACTGGTTCATGTTTGTGTTTATGTTACTGAGTGGTTCTAAGAAAAATATCTCTATTATTACATATTCACTATTGAGGTTTTAACCGGAATAGCTTCCTCATCCAACCTCCACGAATATTGAAGAAGTTAAGGGCACAATGTGGAGACAAACACTATTTTATATATTATACATATTTTGTTAACCAACGTGGTAAATGCGTAACACACTAACAGTAGCAATGGCTTTCATTTTGACAGTTCAACAAAATTCATTGCGTTATCTATGTTGTTGAGCATACAATTTTTTTGAACATATGAAGCAATGGATTAGCAATATCCTTCAAAATGATTCAGATTTTGATTAATTAGGGTCAATTAGGGTCATGGTAGGTAATTAAGTCCCGGCTTATATCATGTAGAAGATCAAACCAAGTCTAAATTCATTATTGCTAAGTACTAACATCCATTTAATTATGACAAGCAAGAAAAAAAATTGTTTCATTTCATCCAGCTTAGAATAAACTTGAAAAAGAAAACTTGACTACGAACAGAAAAATTCAATCTTCAAAGTATCGCAATTTATCAAAAAATCACATTACAGAGTCTTCATCAATCCGAATTATAACACGGACAGCTAACCCATCAATCTTTAACACACATTTCCTTTTAGATTTGACATCAACGTAATGACGTTTCATTTCTCAAGTCACACAGAAAAAAAAACCTCATGTAAATCTTATTCCGTCGACATCTCTTCAACGATATCGACATAAAAATTCGCCAACACGGAGGGGCACCCTCGCATCGAGAGGGTTTGAATATGCAAATTGTAAGGTGGCACTCTTAGAGCCCTCCAACAGAAATGGCGGACTTCCATCTTCAGAGAAAATATTATCATTGGAAATTCTTTTAAAGCAAGTTATTTGCTGAAAGAAGATTATCGGCGAAAGGTAGGAATTCCGATGTTAATGTGAAAACGTTTTCGAAGGACGATCAAAGGCAAATAGAAGGTGCTTACTCGTAATTTGTAAATCGTATACTTATATTTGAAGAATTCAGTAAACAAGATTTTTGGGAAATATTATCTAGGTTTTCATAGTACGCCGTGCATGTCTTGTACAAATATGCTAACAATTATTTCACATACAGAATTGAGCAACCTTCCATAAAAACAAAAAAAATACGACAAAGGCAAAGAAAAAGAAACAAAAACCGGGGCCTGTTGAATATCCCAAAACGTTTCAGAATCCGCATTCCGCCAGTCTGCGCACTTTACTACCACAAAAGTAAAAATATTTCATCTGAACCCCAATCAATCAATCAACTCAGCCTATTGCAGTCTACTGCCGGACATAGGAGTCTCCTAGGCTGCGCCACAACACCGTGTCCACCGCCTTCCGCATCCAGTCCGTCCCAGCCACCTTCTTTAGGTCGTCGATATTACATCCTCCTGTTTCACCCCCCTGAGCAGTTGGATGGGGCTGGTTTTTTGATACTGGATCTGGACAGTCATCGTGGCAGCGTCATACAAATATTTTAATACTTCGATGTAGCGCCAGTCAATTCAACATCGTTGCAGAGAGGCCAGAACTGCCCATATTTTGATGGAGTCGAAGGCTTTCTCGTAGTCCACAAATGCCATACACAGCGGCTGATTGTACTCCTCGGACTTCTGTACAATTTACCTTAACACCGCGGTTATTTAAAAGGGAAAAATGTTAAAGGTACACAGGTCGGTATTAGGTAGGTTTGTTTGAATTCAGCGCACGTACACCCTGGGGAATGGGCCGGAGAGATTGGCTCGTAAAGACACGACGTGGCCACCCCTCCCTAATTATAATCCGTTAATTGTGAAAAATCACAACCCGACCCACTCAGGAGTTAAAGGAGAGGAACTCTGTAAAAGTTGTATAAAGATCGATGTTTCGGAATTTTTTCTAGTTAATTTTTCGTATAAAAATGTCCTCACGGAGCATTCTCACTGCTGTCATCAAGAAACGGTTGCCAAAAAAGTAATGGAATATGAAATTAATCTCAACACGTTCTATTTCATATTTTCTTAATTTCTTCTTCCCAGTCGCCGCGACGTAACTCTTGTATTTTGTGCCAAGTATTCTGTGCTCAAATTAAATGAAGAAACGTTTTGCGAATGCGACTTTGAAAAATATGTCAAATCAGGTACACCCGTTTTAGTGACATCGCTGCTTGGTTACGGAAACGTTCGTCGATCATCATCGATCACCATCACCATCGATCATCACCATCATCATCGATCATCAAATTGTATTCAATAATAGTTTTATCTTGCTAGTCATTCTGGCTGGCGTTTAAGAGCGGAAATTTCTTTCAAAATCATATCAACGAATGACACTAAAAAAGGGGATGTGTGCTTAAAAGCTCACGATAGAAGGAAAAACATACGACCGAGTATACGCGATTCAGAACCGAGTATACACGAATCAGCGACCCGACCCGACCCGACCCGAGCATGACGGTTCAGTTTCGTTCAATCTTCAGAAAAACGCGTAAAGGGCGTCTAAAGAAGTTTTCGCTTTAAATCCGTTTCTTGATCACAATCGTCAAAGGCCGTATAGCCCTTAAAGAAAAGTAATCACAAAAGTGTACCTAACCAAACTAGACTTAAATCTAGGTTCATGAAACGTTGCGTAACCATAATTGTAATGCGTTTTACGGCCCATACCAGCTATATTGAACGTTCAAGATCCTCCGTATATCTACGGCAACTGTAATGATTCGATCGCTGGGCTTAAAGTATTATCGGAAAAGACATAAACTTTTATTATACCTAACCGTTGAAAAACTATAAACCTTAATGTTATTATAGAATATAAAACTCATCTTAAATAACATATGAGATGTAGTTTCCGAATCGGTGTTGACATTGCTAAGTGAATTTGAGAAGACCATTTAATGGCGAAATATAATCATGTAAACAGCCCTATTTTTCAAGTTATTTGTATCATCCAATTAATCAATTTCCGCTAAAAAAAACCGTTGTACTGGCTGCATCGTATACAAAATATTTACAATATACATCTATACTAATAATATTAATTATAAACGGTAGTTTTACATTGTTTAGTTTTATTATAATCACTAAAACGAAAAACAGTGGCCACTATTATCCGTTTATAATAATATTAACGTATAATCTTGTGGAGCACAACTTAACGTGCTTATTTTCTGTATTTTCATTGTAAAATAAAAGAAATAACCAAACAAACGATGAGGGCGCCACTCGGCGGTCGGAGTAGCCTTAATAGCACTATTTTTCCAGGTATTTCTATTGTATCATTCACTCAGTTTCTGCCTAAAAATAATCTACCATACTGTCTAAATATTACACAAAATCTATATACAATATAGATACCTACCCACATGTTAGGCAACGTACTTGTAAAAACATGTCACAATTTACGTCCCCTATAGTCGAGTAAATGTCAATAGATGTCTATAAAAACAGGTAAAGCCCCATGTGAGTTAGAACACCGACTTTCAAAGGTCACGGTCATTCAAGGTCAAACCCAACGAATTATAGACTACCCTCGGAATACGAAATATCATGAAGTTTAGAAAGAGATTATTCTCCCAGTTACCGGGTTCCTAACTCGTTTAAAGTAATAGCCAGGTTCGGGGATTAAATTAAAGACTTTTGGATTACCTAATATTCGTTGCTGTATCTTTTAAGTCTAATTGCTTTTCTATTGTTTCTAGTTTAATTTCGTATCTGAACAATTAAAGTTACCGAGCTCTTTTGCTTAACGAATTTTTAATTCTTAACAATAAATAAAGTATAAATTTTATGTAAATTAGTTTTGGATCCGTTTTGAGACCAGTGGTGATGAAATAATTTACAAAAAGTGAAGCGCCTTTCAAGGTTCGAACCTACAACCTACAACTCGTAAGTCGCAGACGTTACCATTAGGCCACCACTGCTCTACCGTATCTTATTCACCAATAAGAAAAAACTTAGTAACAGGGTCAAGTCGGGCGCTTAACTAAGTTTGAAGCAGAACTACTTTTCCAAAGCAAAATATTCTTTATATCACATCTATACAAAAAGAGCTAGTGTATTCTTCGTAAACCGGGACTAAAATAGCTCTTTAATTCCTATGGACTAAAAGTGATTTGAATTTGGAATGTGGATATTGTTAGTAAAAGTTCCAATCACCAAAGAGATCAATCACGAACATTGTGTGAACAAGTAACGTTTGAACAAGTAAAGTTTTTTTATAGAGGCTAATAAAAAGTAGTGTCCACCTCGGGAGCAACACCGCTAGAGTGACGTACTTTGAATCCCTCGGTGAACTCTGGATTCAAAGAAACACTCTCGCCTTCAAAATAGTTGCTTGCTCTCTTGGCAAAAAATCTATTATTCCTGAAGCTTGTCTCAGATTCCACTCAATACTCTCCAATTAGCTCTAAATACTAAACAAGTTTAAAAGTTACAAACTCAATGTAAAATGCAGTTCACAAACCAACCCATAAGTTCCAAATTAGATTTTGCAAAGTTAGCCTTTACATAGAGTTCGCAATTGAATTGCAACCCTAAGTAAAAGTCAGAAGGTTGGAAATAGCATGAGAAAGTTCCGTTCGGGTCAATCATTTGGGCTTTTTATGGTCGGAAGTAATAATTACTTGGAAATTTAACAATTTTGTTGAAAAAATGGCAAGTTTTTCCGACATCGATGCTTCAATAATGGCCGTAATATCGAATTGTTGTGAGAATCTTTGGGAGACCTGGCAGCTTATTGGTAGCCTAATTGAGCCAATTATCATTCGCTAAATTGCTTTTATATTATCCTCATTGGCTTCAATCGACCTCAATAGCCACAAATTAGCAATAGAAGCTGATGATCCGTCGTATTTTACATATTGATGAGCAAGAAGATAATGATATTTTGACTACATAATCAGCCTATAATGTTCCCACTACTGGAATACAGGCCCAGGAGGACTGGGCCATAATCCACCACGAAGGCCCAGGGCGGGTTAAAAAAAAATCTCTGAAAAAAAAAAATGTGTTCGGTTGGAGGACCACCGCGCCGCAAGGAACGAAGTTCCTTACGTGTTACTCGCACACACACACTCGTATATAATAGAAAGAGACAGAGAGAGAGAAAGTGTGAGTTTAATACGTGTTTAGTATAATAAAGTTTTTAGAAGCTCTCATGAAGTTGTCGCCATCTTGGATTTTTATTTTGACCTCTATCGACTAAAGCATCCTCATAAACCATGAAAACGACACTCATGACTAAATTGTAAGTTTTCGCAGCCGCCATCTTAAGGAGAGAGAGAGAGAAAGTCGAATGTTCTACAATTTAATTTCAGATCAAATTCAAAGTCAAATACTTATTTCAATCAAATAGGCACATAAAAGGCACCTTTGAACGTCAAAATTAGAACGATCGTCTCGTACTGTCACGAGAAAAATCGTTAAACACTATTAATATACAATAAAAATGCCCTTGTAAACATGTCACGATCACGATACAGAAAGCCAATGGGAAACAATTAACCATAGTTCATAACAGTACAACACTGAACGATAAATGTTTATGTTAATTAAAAACATAAAGATCGCCCATGGGGAATGGCCACGAACACGCCATAGGCATTGTTATTACTCTGTACAAGTTTTTGTTAGTAAAAATGGTCTCTTTATGAAAATAACTATTTTCATTCTAATGAGAAGGCACAAAAGGCTTTTCAGTTTTCAGTTCAAGGTTGAGCGCGTGTGTTGAAGGCACTTTAGTGAAATGGTAAACAAGGTGTGCTCGACTGTACTGCATACAGGGCGTTTATTTAGAGCCAGGCAAGCGTGAACGAGGTTATTGTGTAACTGATTCTGAACCTGAAACAATAAAAAGCCTCTCGACCTTGACCGGTTTCTTCGTGCGATGTGTGGAAGGTTAAAAAGTGGGGTTGGGCTCAAATAAGACAGGCTGGTCGATTGAAGAGGAACATATGTCTAACGTAACAAGGAGACCTGATTCATCATCATCATCATCATCATTTCAGCCGAAAGACGTCCACTGCTGGTAGGCCTCCCTCCCCCAGAAACTGATTAATTGTAAAGATTTCGTTCGTAATAAGTATAGAACAGCGAGGGAATTGCGTAACACACTAACAGTAGGAATGGCTTTCATTTTGATAGTTCAACAATATTCATTGCGTTATTTACGTTGCTGAGCAGACAAATTTTCAGAACATATAAAGCAATGGTTTAACAATATCCGTCAAAATGATTCGGATTCTGATTATTCTGATTAATAGTGTGTTACGCAATTAGTGCCTACTGAGCTACAATTTTTAGGTATTTCATGTAGTCGGTAAGATACTTTATTTCACTCAAAAATAAAACAATTATTCACTCCTATGATGAAAAACTACTATTACAAGTTCAGTGTCGGTTTTTCCGGGTGTTAAAGCTTAAATACGTACGCGTGTACGTATTTTTTTCTTCTTCTTAATAAAATTAAGGATACAAAAAACAAAAATTGTTTTGGTAAAAACTTTTGATTCCTTAAGCACTGTAGGTGTAGGTAATTGTTAGCTTGTATATTGCAATTAAGGTGTGTCAAAATAAAATTTGCGTTGCTTACAGATTGCCAATTAAAAAAAGAAAACTGTAAGTCATCTTTAGGTAATTCATTATAGAGTTGTGCTCCCTTATATACGACAGTCCTTCTACTGCTGTGTGTCCTCGGTGCTCTTCAAATGATATGTAGTGTGTGTTTCTTTCATAAAAAGTCTCGCTTAAAACATTGAGTCGTGTAAAAAAAGAAGTGACATAAAATAAAAATATTTTTATGTGAAAAATTCTGGAGCAAAACTTGCACAATAAACCTTCAGTTCTCTTCAGGCTTGCAAAATATAATGCATGCATTCCGCTTAAGTATGCACACACTTTATATCTCAGTAATTTGTGCGTAGTTGAACGAATGAATGAACCCAGGATTGAATGCAGTCGTACTCAGGTCGTTTGTTTAGTTACATTCGTCGCCAGGTGAATGGGACGTTTAATTACATTCGCTGTAAAGCATTCTCGACGTTTTCATTCATTCACTCGCTCTTCTGTTCATAACTCGGCTCGCGAATGCATCAGCCTGCTGTTTAAATACGATTGTGAATATATTTCAGCTTGATGTTCTTGCTTGATGTATGGGAGCCATTATTTTTAGTTTTATGTGACATTTACAGCCAATGATGCACGTCGCTGATAAGAGCTTTTGAAAAACATTGATATTTATGTTTCGCGATATTTGGCATTATACGGTGCTCCGTTTGGTACTCGTTTTTGCTATCGCAGGGTTTCGAAGTCGTTTTCTTTGAGACCTTTGTAGTAGACAAGATGGAAAGGGTTCGGGTAAATAACTAAAGGACGGCGATGCGTAGGTATTCTATCAAAATTTAACACGATTGAGAGCAAGTTACGTACCGGCTACGTAAACGTAATTTTTCTTCTATTTACAAAATCCAAACTCATCATCATAATTCTCCTGCCCATATCCCAATTTATTTGGGATCGGCGCAATATGTCTTTTCATTCCATATTTCTCTTTAGGGGGGAAGCGCTAAGGTAGCCCGCGAAATTCAAATTTTCTTACGTTTTTGCAATTTGTTGGTCAGTATTAAGTTGTACGTTGATTAAAATATGATTCGCGACCGTAACAAATATGTATTTACAGAATTATAATCATAAGAATCGGTAATTAGACGTATCATTTATACGCTAGACGATTTCTAAACAAAGGTACGTTTCAAAAGATCGATACAATACACATAACAAGACAAAAAATAAAATCAAATCGAATTCTCAGTTGATACCAATTTACAACAGTTCTAACAATTTTCCAATCGACTGTACGCCAAGTGGAGGAGACACTTCAATAATTAGACGCTCGCTCAAGTTAGCGGACGACCACACTGTAGATAGGAAGACTAAATAAAGTAGATAGGGATAGTGGAGTGGATCTATCCATACATTAATATTATAAATTCGAAAGTAACTCTGTCTGTCTGTATGTTACCTTTTCACGCCTAATCCACTGAACAAATTTCGATAAAATTTGGCAGAGAGATAGATTGCATCCCGGGGAAGGACATAGGATAGTTTTTATCGACATACCTCGCGAGCGAAGCCGCGGGCGGTAGGTAGTATATTATATTCTTGAGGACTGTGTATTAGCGCATTTAGGTCGATGAATCGTATTTTTTTCCAGTTTGTGATATTGGAAAAATTATAAGATAACTCTTACAACTGATTTTAATGTAAAAAGTTACATAATATATTTAGTAGCCGCGACAACCCTGAGAGTGAATTTCAACAAAATTCAATTAAGTGTTTTTCTTTTGAGCGGAAGCTAGTACTACATAAGATATCCATAGGAATAGAGCACAACGAAAATATGAAACCCTACGTAAAAAAAAAAATCCACCCACACAAATCGGTCGGAAGTCGGTTGTTTTTTTTTTTTTTTTTTTTTAAGTTTTTTCTTATTTACATACTAGCGACCCGCCCCTGCTTCGCATGGTTCTGACGGCTTCACACAACATCGAGATTTTTTTATTAATAATGTTGGAAACCGCATCAAATTCAATTGTGCTGTGCGGTTACTCAGACAGACACGAAAAGCGACTTTAAATTATAATACGTATAAAAGCAGAGATGAATAGTACAGACGCGAGCACATCAACTTACTACAATCTGTCAAATTTCTTTAATAGATTTTCAACTTTATCGCTAATGCATAAGGTTCAAAGTTCATTGGGAAAATTTTACAGTTTCGGGTAGCTTGATGCCTATATGTACCTACATTTTCAAAGTTTCGTAGAAGTCCCATGGAAAAACCCAGTATCTCTTTGCCCGACCTGAGGATCGAACGCAGTATTTGTGCTTGCGATGAATCTCAATCTGAATCATTTTAAAAGATATTGCTAAACCATTGCTTCATAAGTTCGAAAAATGTGTCTGCTCAATGACGTAAATAGCGCAATGTATGTTGTTGAAGTGTCAAAATGAAACCCATTGCTACTGATAGTGTGTTACGCAATTACCTCGCTGGTTATAGTAATTCCGCAGTTAGTAAGATGACAAAGGAATAGTTGTGAACAGCCATGCCAGTTGAATAATTTGTGTGTTTAGATACGTAGTTCTGATAATTCATTTCAATTGTATTGTTTCAATAGCTATTGATTTGGAATTGTTTTGTGTAGATGTGCTGATAAAATTATATAAGGTTTGTTTTGTTCAGGTATTCCACTCAGAGCACTGATTTAAATGGCACTTGACCGAATGGCACCTTAAATGTTCCGCTAACCGCACTGAAACAAAAATTCGAGAAGTGCTGTTCACTGGAACGGTTTATTAATATTATTTTAATTCCACGAACGGCACCCTACGTTGATGTGAATCTATGTTTTGTTATAATTTTGATGTTGAGAAGTTCCTTAGACAGGGTTATCGGTAAAACATTAACAACCTCTTAAGAGGTCATTGTACTCGTTATTATGAACAACTTTTACTATGGGAGCAAACCTGAAATCGTGAAAAAAAAATCTGCTGTTCCCTACATTTATGTTCGTATAACTCGTCAAAATGTAGGGAACAGCTGATTTTTTTTCGGGATTCAGGTTAGTTCCCATTTTTCTAAGTACTTATACAAATAGTGTCTGTTTGTAATGTCAAAATAACAGCTTTTTACTAAATGCATTCTATAAGGTTCTGGAGTGGCGACCGCGTACCGGAAGACGTAGCGTCTGGGGGAGGCCTATGTCCAGCAGTGGACGTCTTTCGGCTGAAATAATAATGATGATGATGACTAAATGCATATGAGAGTAATACAGAACTAATAACAAAAAAAATGTTTTTTAAATTTTGTGTCTGTTTTTTTAATCTCCGAAACGTATGAATCGATGTGAAGGAACTTTCACTGGCAGATAGCTGATATTATAAAAAATAACTAAGGCTACTTTTATTTTAGAGAAAGAATTAGGGTTCCACGGAAAAGACATAAAACCCATGTCATCTAATTTGTTTTCCTTCATGCACGCGAACGAAGTCGCGGGCAGAGCTAGTGCGACAATAAAAATAAACTCCAACAACCCACCACATATCCGAAATATATTCACTCAAGAACGTTTTTATGTAAAACACTCACTCAGAATGTACACGCTTAATCTACCACAAGAAGCTGATTAGCATCAGTAAGAGCTCGCGAGTCAAAGTTAGGGGGATCGAGCGCGGGACGAATGTTCGGGACATTAGGCGGCAAATGAATGTGCAAAGATGAATGTTCGAGACGCAGTGTAAATACATGCAAATGTTTTGTTACCAAGTAATGCAAGACTTTTGTCGTTTTGTGTGTATTAACCTTTTGAACGCCAGAGCATAAACGCACGCGCGTAGGTTTCCACGCCAAGCCACAATTTTAAATATTTATGGTATACAAATAAAAACACAAAAGTAATGATTTAATTGTTTATTTCGTGATAAAGTGCACCGCATTTTTTGTCACATATTTGTGTCGCTCGTAATAGGATAGGCGACACACGACTGGCGTACAGGGCACGCGCTTGCTTGTCACGTATATGTGACAATGGCGTTCAAAGGGTTAATAGTGTCAAGAAACGCATAAAACACATTGAGGTTTATTTATTAACGATGATTAAAGTTAAGTGACGCTTTTTTTTTTTTGGGTTCGAAATTATCAAATAATTTCTCCCGCTTTGGGCGGAGCGGGAGGGCGTGTCAGACTTTTATTGACTAAAACCCACCCGTGTCCCTTCAGTTGCCTGTGCCAGGGCCACTGTATCTCTTTCGAACAACCCGCGACCCTGGCAGAAGTTAAGTAACACAAAGGTAAAATAAAAATGTATTGTTATACAGTCGCTAACGTTTATGAATAAAGGGGTTAATGTATAATCTCTTGTTTGCAACTTTGTTAAAGATACATTGGGGGTTGCAATGCACAAAGGCAGTTTCATAATTCATCCATCCATAAAAATACCCAATGCTGCATATACAAGGCTATTGGTAAAACATGAACAACCTGATAAGAGGTCATTGTACTCATATCATTATGAACAACTATTACTATGGGACCAAACTAGAAATCGCGGAAAAAAAATCAGCTGTACCCTACACTTATGTTAGTATAACTTGTCAAAATGTAGAGAACAGCTGATTTTTTGTCGCCATTTCTGGTATGGTCCCATAATAAAAGTTGTTCATAATAATGAGTACAATGACCTCTTAAGAGGTTGTTAATGTTTTACCAATAACCCTGTATAACTTTACCAGTTTTTCAACCCAATTCCGTTTCAGCAACCTATAGTTGGATATCCCTCCCCAACTGAAACGTGTAAGTAATGTTACGAAGTTGGCAACACTGACCGTTCGCGATGAATGCTCACAGAAAAGTAGGTCACCACGAGAGCTACAAACACATTAACGAAATAAGACGGAAAACTTTTATAATTAATGTAATACAATGCCAGAGCTGCGGGGAATTAATGGCAAACTCCCTTCCCAGATAATATTTCGTATTTTGATGACTAGCAACACAATATCGCAGTAAAAGTTCGAACAGATGAATTCGGCATCGATTTAATTGAGTCTATTGCAGATGGAAAAAATAAACTAAACAGCTTACTTACAGTCTTTTGTTCTCGAAATGTGAGAAGCGAATAAAATATTGAAGGCTATAAAGCTGTCAGTGTTGCCAAGGGTAGCTTCGGTATTAGATACCGTTTTACGATCGGGACGAGTTGATCGGTTGCAGCATAGAAAGTAATACGAATATAATAACATATAGAAGAGAGTTATCTTTTCCTAAAATAGAGCGAGAAGGTGTTCACACTCCAAGTCTCTAAGGAGTTAAGCTAAGCGGTCTCGAATCACCATTGCAGTGACATACAGGGTGCCTAAGATATCGACGCGGAAACCGAAACCATGAATTCAGCAAATGAGTCTAGATAGCATATAAATTGTTGTCGGTTATAAAAAAAACCGGCCAAGTGCGAGTCGGACTCGCACATGAAGGGTACCGTACCACAAGGCATAAAACGCCGAAAAAAAGTTTCTTTCATACCCCTTTAAATTTTAACTTTATTTTATTTTTAATTTTAACTTTTTTTTTTTTGAAGTGAAAACTTCTTTAGCTGCGTTGTAAACTTTTTTTGTAATGGGTAAAAAATGTTAAACTCGCGTCAGGACACGTGACCTGATCGAAAATTCGTAAGACGGATGGAGAGTGCTACGGCGTAGGTCAAACTGTGCTACGGCGTAGCTCACACTATGCTACGGCGTAGTTCACCATACCAGCATACCAGCGAATATGGCTGTTTTTTGAATAAAATATTTCGTTTGACATTTTGAAGCTTTTTTTATTCTATAATTAGACTCAAACTATTTTAAATAGATATTTAGTTAAGAGCGTTTACGCCGTGCGGCCTTTTATACAAACTTTCAAGCCCTTATTTTTCGAAATGAATGAACCGATTTTAATGAAACTTCATACGCATAAGCAGGATACAAAGGTCTAAAAATACTAACTTTTTAGACTTTTGTATCCTGCCTAACTCGCGCCACTGTTACCGTAAGCGACACCACGCGTGTTTTGTTTATAAGACGATTAAAAAAAATACCCGCTTCGGATGTGTTCGGCTGTCCTCGGGATGTACTCGGTTTTAATGTATATCCGATATGTCAGTGAGTGATGGCAAAGTATTATTTTTGTGTTTTGTTTTCACTTCTGTCGGCACTCCCGGAGTGCCACTGTTTTTTTTTTTTTCTAGCTATCACGGTTCATGAGATACAGCCTGGTGACAGACGGACAGTGGAGTCTTAGTAATACGGTCCCATTTTTGCCCTTTGGGTACGAAACCCTAAAACCATCTGCTGTTTGAAAGGGTAAAAAAGTACCTAGGCGGTAAAATAAGTATGGCAGAGCAAATTTTAAAATATTCGATGAAAAATTTCAACGCATGATGTAGAATCACGTAAAGAATCCGCGGTAACCTCAGACCAAATAAGAAACCAAGACAGAGGGCTGTCAACAGTAAAGAGAAGCCGGTTTCGTAAACATGTGTATAGTGAGGTGTAGTTTGATTGTTAATGGTTGTAAATGTGTGCGTGTGAGCGAGCGTGTATATGCACAGAGCGGAGGTGTAGTTTTTGCATGCTTCACTGTATTGTTCGCAGCGCTATGTCTTGACTTTTTTTTTGGTCTGAGATGGTAACAGGCTGTACGATGATGTCCCTGCCACGGCTGCCACCCTGTACAGAATGTGATTTTGGATGATCATAGGCGATCGGCAGTAAAGTAAAAAATCTGCACACATTTTCTTAGTCACATTTGTTGTTTAACCTTTTGACCGCCACAGTCATGTTTAGATGAAAAAACCAAAATGTGCCCAGCACGCCACGGTTCGACTACATGACAGACTTTGACGCAGAGGGCACGTTTTTGATTTTTTGACGTGTGGCGGTCAAAAGGTTAAAGTTAGACTGCATCGTTTTATTTCAGCAGTTTACACTTACATAATATTTGCGGAAACAACACACTACTTTTATACCTATTACATACCTGTAGCATAGGCCGGTTCAAGGTCGTCTTCGTCATCGGTGTGGTGTCTGCTGGAGGCATGCGAGTGCGAGTGATGTGCCACACCCACGTGCACCGGCTGTATGGGCTGCTCGTAGTGCTTGTGATGGTCCACGTACACGCGGTGGTGGTGCGGACACGGCGTCGGAGGCAAGTAGTCCGCCAACGTACCACCTCGAGTCAACGTCGACCCCGCACTTAGTGTCCCACCACCAGAACACGACGCTAACGCACTCCGCACTGATCCAAGGTCTAAAGACGGTCGTCTAGATAGTTCGCCGTAACTCTCGCCGAAGAGCGCACTGGCTGGTACCGCGTGTCTCACTTCGTGCTGGTGGTGTGAGTGGCCGCCGTTCGACGACGAGTGTGGAGACGCAGAGTGATCGCGACTGTCGCGTGACGTGGACGCCGTGTGGATGATACTCTCGTCGTGCGTCTCCATGACCTCTCTCGCGGTCGGCGGGTTGGGATGCACGTGCACCGCGGACGTGCCCGCGCGGCGCGGACTCCGCCCGCGGTCCGGCAGCACCGACGAAGCCGACCAGTAACCCCACGCCATTTTCGTTCACTGTTTTTACACTGTTATTAATCAAGCGCTAGCCATAAACACGGACCTACGAAAGGTGTACGTTCAAAGTATGAGTGTCCACGTCTGCACACGAAGGCTTTAGAGTCGGGGTCACATAATCCGAGCGTGTGGCGAGCGAGGTCGCGCGGTGAGCTGGTCGCCGGCGCCCGGTCTAGGGGACGCGACAATTGTGTAAACGAACCTAATCTCCTTTGACGTCGCCGCCACGGGCCCACTGAGACAAAGCTTCGTGACCGCACACAACCGCGCACGTGACGCGTCCCAAAATATTGTGACAAGCGAATTGCTTCACTGACAGGCACGTCAGCGTCAACGTTGGATAGGTAATCGTGTAATCCTGTTTATATTGTAGTCAGTGAGTTTCATTTCATATCTCATTGCGCCGATAGGATCGGGCGCGGTGACGAGGCTCGGTAGGCTCCACTAATTCGGGTTGATTCAACTCGGGCCAGTTTCGGGGCCTAGTAAATGAGATGGAAACTCCGCTGATATATAACGATAAACAATGAACGCCTAAACCGGTGAACGTGTATTGGTGGCTGCGAATTCATAGGCAAATACGTCTGGCGAATAAATAATATTTGTTTGATTTGTGTTAAAGTACGGAGTCGGTAATTAGCGTTTGTAATATGCCGATAGACCGGAAAAGAGCAAGTCATTTTGGAACATTAAAAGCTTCGCTAGTGCAAAATAGCTTTCCATAATTTCTTAACCTGTGAGCTGGCCTTTAGCACGCCTCATTAAACGCTAACCTATTTAAAGTGCAGTAGTGACGTCAGAGCAGCCACGCGCTGGGTGTCGACGTCTATTGCTCCATGGGTCGGAAACCGCCGCGATACAGCCTGACAGTGTAAGCCCCTTCAGACGAGGGGTGCGTCGTTGCGGTTCCGCTGCGCCACTTTTAACCAACTCACTATAAATTAAGTAGAAGCCAGATCAATGGGCAACATAATAAAGAGAGCTTATACAATAAATTCGCTCCTTGTTATCTTCGCACATAAAACACTGTCACATTGTTTGTGCTGACATTTCAAACTTGAAAACGGTAGATGTAATTCTGATATGCTTATTTCGTTACACAAAAGTTAAATGCCGCTGCGTTTGTGTGGGTGTAATATGAAAAGGGCTTGTATTTTTGGGAGCATAGTTAGCATTTTGAGCTGGAATTTAATTTGTTAGCTAGGTAGTTAGCATGCAAATGTATGCATTATCTTAGTTCAGTTAATACGTAGTTGTTATGCTACATTGTATTTACACACATGCAATGTGGAGCTTCTGGCGCCGTAAGCTGCATATACTGACTGTGCTTATGTATAGAAATCTTGACGTAAGTTGGCATTATATTATGTGAGGTAAAGTGCTTGCGACATGTATTAGCATTAGACCGGACATGTCAACCATAATGCTTAACATATTCGGAGCAGTAAACTTCTATCTATCTATGTATATTCCATTCTAATATATTCTATACCAGCAGCGCCCCGCGGTTTCTCCCGCATAAGTGTCGATCCCGTGGGAATATCGGGATAAAAACTATCCTATGTCCTTCCCCGGGATGCAATCTATCTCTCTGCCAAATTTTATCAAAATCCGTTCAGTGGTTTAGGCGTGAAAAGATAACATACAGACAGACAGAGTTACTTTCGAATTTATAATATTTGTATGGATACTAATAACAAAGCTGAAGAATTTGTTTGAACGCGTTAATCTTTGAAACTACCACTCGGATTTGAATCATTCTTTTTGAGGAAGGCTTTAACATCACGCCAGGACCCCAAGGAGCCGAGCAAAAAGAAAAAAGTCAGAAAGAACGCGAAAACGAAGTACTACCGCGGGCGATGCGATGCGACGGGGTGGTTCAGGAAAGAAGAAATTTCAAGCAGACGAAGTTGCGGGCCGAAGGTAATTCTGAATATGATTTGAGTATGAAAGAAAATTACAGCTGAAACTACCCGCTTGCTCTGGCGTAGTTAACAACTAAAGGAGATTTTACTGTAAACGTTTTAGCGAACGAAAAGAGTGCTAATACGCGTTTTTATTTAGCAACGTATCTGCATTGCTAATGTCGCCACATCGTAATTCGCTTTTATTTTCAAACATAAGGTTTTTATCTAGCTTGGAAATCTGTGAGCAAATAAAAATAACTTGTGCTGACGTAAATATGCAAAACTTACAACAACACATAAAGGCGATAAGAAATTTGGCATAACGAAATTCGCCACACAATCAGACAGTCTGTAAAGGCATCTTTGCACAAGTTCGCACGAAAAACGGACCGCGAAAACAGGCGAGAAATTATACGTTTCGAGCGAAGTGAACTTATTTCATTATGAGCCCTTTGACGCCGGCTCGGATTCAAAGACTTATGCCCCGGGATATATTGAAGATACATACGTGTTCGGTAATTAAATGCCGAGTCTCGACTTAGTACGCCGCTTTTAGAAGATTGAACTTTCTGTAGGCGTATATTTTCGCAGGGAAACTCAGATTACTTGTATTTTTACTTCGTTAATATCCTCACTTTTCAAGTTTTTCATCGGGTCTGTTATTTAATTAAATAATTTTCCAAGAATGTTTTCTGAAGATGATTAATTAATGAAGAGGAATATAAGTACCGCTACGTCTACGTAAAATATTAAGCCTAGTTGAGGAATTCTGAACTTTAACCTGCGCGATTCACGTGTCGATAGTATCAATGTGTTCTGAAGATGATTAATTAATGAAGAGGATACCAAACGTGTCAAGATTATTTCAATGTAATTTTTTCGTGGTCAGAATATTACGTATAAAATCCACCATATTCAATTTAGGGAGACTTTATATTGCTTATGTCACCCGGACCATAATTACGAATCTATTGATGCCTCATTCATAAAAATCGGTTCAATAGTTTAGGCGCTACGGATGTGGATAAGACAGAGGTTAAAACAGAAGGCGAACTTGCAGGGGATCGAGGAGGATACCAAACGTGTCAAGATTATTTCAATGTAATTTTTTCGAGGTCAGAATATTACGTATAAAATCCACCATATTCAATTTAGGGAGACTTTATATTGCTTATGTCACCCGGACCATAATTACGAATCTATTGATGCCTCATTCATCAAAATCGGTTCAATAGTTTAGGCGCTACGGATGTGGATAAGACAGAGGTTAAAACAGAAGACAAACTTGCAGGGGATCGAGGAGGGGGTTCAGGGGACCAGACCGGAATAAATCGGTGGAACACATGTAAGTACAAACAAACATACATAGACTGCTAAAATTATAACCCTTCCTTTTGGCTTTGCCGTAGTTGGGTAAGTATCAAACGTCAGCATAAAGTACAAACCTACTTAAGGAATCCTGAACGTTAACCTGCACTGCGATTCACGTGTCGATGGTATCACATGCAAGGCTATTAAAATTTCAAAATACGTCAATAACCCTCGGTCTTGACTCAAACTACCCACTTGAACCCGAGTAGCGAAGCGTTTCCATAAATATGTCGCGATGCCGTGCGGATCAGAAAGTTTATGTGTATATAGTCCCTAAGGAGAAATGCGGCGTTTTTCCAATTTTATTTCTGGTAACTGACAGGCACGAAAATAAAACTGGCATTTCATAATATTATTATGGAAACCAAATGTATTTTTAGGGTTCCGTACCCGAAGGGTAAAAGCGGGACCCTATCTCTAAGACTCCACTGTCCGTCTGTCTGTCTGTCAGCAGGCTGTATCACATAAACCGTGATAGCTAGACAGTTGAAATTTTCACAGATGATGTATTTCTGTTGCCGCTATAACAACAAATACTAAAAACAGAATAAAATAAATATTTAAGGGGGGCTCCCATAGAACAAACGTGTTTTTTTCGGCGTTTTTGCCTTGTGGCAACCCTTCGTGTGCGAGTCCGACTCGCACTTGGACAGTTTTTTTTTTGTAATATCCCGCAGGTATTTCATGTCGGCGTTTAGACATGAATAAAAAGAGCTTTCTTTTACACTTTAGTTTTAGTGCAAGTGCTTTTGGCATTTATTATCTAGTGTTGCCCGGTGCCTTTTGTACTTTACACCGCGCTCAGCCCATTGGCTATATTGACGACCAAGGCATTTTAGAGGCTTGTAACGTTAAGAACGACATTACACGGCCGACTGACTTCATATAACGCTTCATGGGTACCTAAAGCCTTGTTAATGTGGAAAATATTGACAGGGAGGCAGCACAAGACAGTGTGAGGCAATTTGTAAGACGTGAAGCAATCATTTTCGATTCGAAAACGAACATGAATATTTACTTTGTAAAGTTCATTTCTTATTTCTGTTTTCCTTCTGCGTTACGTTTAATCATGATCTGGCAGTTTGAGTAATTTACGCGACCTACCTAAATGTTCTTTCTATGGTTCGTCGAATCGTTGAGCTCCTAAAGTTCTGAGATGAGCTGCACGATTTTTGACAAATGCGTGCTGACTGGACAGGTCCGCCCAATCTGTGTGGTTCTTTCCTCAAAAGACCATTTCACAAACCAATCTACATGGTCTTCACATGATCTGACCAAGATTTTGTCTGGACTTTGAAAGAGACTGTGACCTCTGAGTTTGTTTCGGTCTTTCTTCTCAGAATAGTCAGGTAGGAGACGCCGACCTCATCTAGTTTAAAAAAATATGACTGTCGTGTAAAAGTGTTTGTACAAATCTACTTACAGAAAATAAATCATTTATCATATAACACAACCACTTTAATGACTGCTTAAGTAAATTCAACGACAGCGAGAGAATGCCTTTTTGACACCTGTCAGTTTCATACAAACGAAGCCGCACTGAAAGGTGTTGGAACGCATTTCTCGACGGCCAGACTGTAAGATAGGTATCCGAGTACCAGGGTAGTATGCAATGTTATTAATAAAACTGTAAACATGGAAAACGGAATTAACAATAATGCTGGCCGGGGTAAAAACGGTAACACGCAGGCCTCCGGATCGAGTGATCCCAATACACTCACATTTGCATTCCCAAACGCGGATAGTATTCCATACAGAGCAAAGCAATTTAATTTAAAATTTATTATTTTGGCCGGTATGGGAGGCGAAAATATTTTTGTACCTACGTGAAATTTGAACAACTCACATTGGTATTGGATAACGAACATGGTAGTAATAAAATTGGTGAAGATATTTTATTACCAACAGAACGGATGGTTTTCACATGTTTTTCACAAACATGCATTCAGTGCTTTTTGATATAAAATTTGTGACTCGTTGCTTGTTTATCCATACTATATATATATTATATATATATATTCATCATCATCATCATCATCAGCCTATAGCAGTCCACTGCTGGACATAGGCCTCCCCTAATGAGCGCCATAGCGCCCTGTCTTCAGCTTGACGCATCCAGCATCTGCCTGCAGTCTTTCGCAGATCGTCATCCCACCTGGCCGGAGGGCGTCCCACACTACGTTTGCCGAGTCGCGGTCTCCACTCAAGAACTCGTTTACCCCAGCGGTTGTCGGTTCTTCGCGAGATATGACCGGCCCACTGCCACTTCATATATATATTATATATATATATATTATAAATTCGAAAGTAACTCTGTCTGTCTGACTGTAGGTTACCATTTCACGCCTAAA
Source organism: Oligia latruncula (assembly GCA_948474745.1). Classification (NCBI taxonomy): domain Eukaryota; kingdom Metazoa; phylum Arthropoda; class Insecta; order Lepidoptera; family Noctuidae; genus Oligia; species Oligia latruncula. The sequence goes on along the minus strand of OX419702.1, from coordinate 14,477,594 downwards.
CCACTGAACGGATTTCCATAAAATTTGGCAGAGAGATAGATTGTATTCAGGGGGACATAGGATAAATTTTATCCCTGTACGGGATCGACAATTATGCATAATATATATATGTATTTGAGCCTGATGAATTTTTGGTTAGTTTATTTGTGACACAAAATAATTAATATTTTGAAATAAAAAGCTTTTGTTTGCATTATAATACCGTTGAAAGGTTTACACAGAGTGCAAGATATGTGTTATTAACTAGGTACTAGCTGCGCCCCGCGGTTCAACCCGCGTAACTGTCGATCCCGTGGGAATATCGGGATAAAAAGTAAAATAATCCAGGGTGTCAGCTACCTCCATACAAAATTTTATCAAAATTGGTCCAGCCGTTTGAGCGTGAAGAAGTAACGAACTTATAAACAAACAAACGCACACACAAACTTTCGCCTTTATAATATTAGTGTGATGTGATTGAATCAATGCAAACTTTACTAACCATTATCAAACATTGTATTGTAAGTATTTTTTTCATTCATAAATTTACCTTCATATACAGGGTTATTGGTAAAACACCAGCAACCTCTTAAGAGGTCATTGTACTCATTATTATGAACAACTTTTACTATGGGACCAAACCTGAAAACGCGAAAAAAAAATCAGCTGTTCCCTACATTTATGTTCGTATAACTTGTCAAAATGTAGGGAACAGCTGATTTTTTTTTCGCGATTTCAGGTTTGGTCCCATAGTATAAGTTGTTCATAATGATGAGTACAATGACCTCTTAAGAGGTTGCTGGTGTTTTACCAATAACCCTGTATAATGGACCAGCAACTTGTGATACGTCCAGTTATATATATCGTATGTCCAAATAAATGACACTGTCCATCTTCCTGATAGTGACTATACGGAACCAAGGGCAGATGTAGACTATTGTCTTCGACAAGGTTCACCTTTTGCCTCAATATTGCCACGTTTGCCTCAATCCACAAATTCCTTAGTAGACGGTCTATTGGCTCCCATACTACTTTACAAACCTACCTACATTGAGGAATAAAACATCAACTTATATGATTAAAACGCACACAAACACACATAAAACCTTTATAAAGGCGACTCTACTCGCAAAGCCGCAGAAATAGAGTAACGGAAGCTTTTAGAGTGGTTTACGATCCGAATTGTGCCATAAAACTGTTGAATTAGTTGCCCCCCCTAACCTGAGGCACGGTTCCACTATATGACATATTTCCTAAGGATTTATCCCCCCCCCTTCCTTCTATTTATTAAGCCAGGCAGCTTGCAGCGTAATCTGTATGGGACGGCTGCGTAATACAATTTGTATTGAGTTTATGTAGGCCCTTGTTTGTCCATTTATAGATTATTTTGCTAAAGTTGTAGTGGTGGTTAACTTTCTGATATTACTGCAAGTTCTCGGAACATGTTTATACAGTTTGCGTAGAAATTGAATAATCTATTTAGCATCTTTTTGACGTGAAAAGCTTTTTAAATCCAATTATTTACTTACTATATTCTGAAGTTTTGAACAAAATGGGTACATACTTAATAACTCATCTAATCAGTCTGCAACTTTTTCCAAACAAAGAATTTAAAAGCTAAACGTTAACGCTGCGTTGGCACCGCTTACGGGCAATATAAGCGATTAATTGCAGAGTTAAACGGCTGCAATGCTACATAAATAATGGCAAGCAAGCCTACCCCCTGCTGCCACCATAAGTAACAGGAAAGTAACGGAACGCGTTACGCTCAGTTGATTCTTTATGACTTGTGCGCGAGTTGCTTTCCTTTCGCGTTTTCGGGGAGATAAAAGAATGATATTATGTTTATCTTTAAAAAGTGATGTAGCGAAGATTGGAAAAGGGAAGGTCGACTTTAAAAAAGTTTACGGACCACAGACACTTCTATTTAGACTTTAGACATTGATCGTCCTAATAGGTGCACTGTGACAGTTTTTTTTTAATAAAATATGTTAAAACTAAACTACCAGTCAATATTAAATGTGTCATCAACAAAATTATCAAATATTATTGGCGCCCAACCTGTCCCAACTGGGCGCCAATAGAAACAGAAGACCAAACTTTTTTTCCCTAATGAATACCTTATTATGAAGAAAGTATAAGACCGAGATACAAACAATTTTCAACAAATGTTTCTCCAAAAGTTATCACAAAATAAGACAGTTCTAAGATACGGCACTCAATCTTTGTCGTAATTCAGGAAAACAAAATGTCTGTCACTGTCTATCTTTTGATTTCACACCGCGAAGGAAAATAATTATTGTTTCGGTTTACCTGTTTTACAAGTGGTCACCAGAGAAGACGTTTAGGGGTTGTTTTCCAACCCCCTTACTAATAAAGGTATTATAGCAGATAAATAGTTACACACCGATTTCTCTCTTTCGGTCGTCAGTAATTTGACTTTCGAAAGAAGAAGACAAAGCGTTGTGTAACTATACAGACGCAATACAACGTTTATTAGTAAGAGGGTTAGTGTTTATAAAAGTATATTTTTAGAAATGAACCGTCTAATATTCATTAGCCATGTAAATTTTCCAACCTTCATAGAACGGTCCAGCAATTTTATCTAAAAACACATATGTAAGTATAAAGAATGGAGACCCAAATTACCCCAAACGTTATATGTTTGAGTGGAGTACAATTTACTGTAACTGTGACTACTGTTAGTTCGGGGTAATTTTGGAGAAATAATAATCATTATTATAAAACGAGTGGAGGCGAAATAATCCCAAAAAATTAAAAATACGTTAGTACTAAAAGCACTCATAATAGTTTTGGGGTTATATTAGAATTTCGCAGAACTGTTTAAATATTTTAGAAATAATGGCCGTAAATTAATTTCTCACGCATACGCAGATGATGATGAGACACGGATTATAAAAGACAGAAAAAATACAAAAGATCGAGTTAAATAAATTTTGCATAACTTAATAGACTGAAAATAAGCAGTGCGCAAGATTTATAACCAGTCCCTTATTTTATATGCGAATAATATTACGAATTCTGAAGTGTTTTTACAACCACTCCCTATAAAAATAACAAATGAAGTCAACAGTCTAACTTTATTGTATTAAGTACTTAATTACATATTCGGGCAGCCCAGTAACGTATACTCATTAAATATAAAAGATGTTTAAAAACAAAGTCAATTAAAACATTCACCGGCAATTAGCCCTTAATTAGAGACGTTTCTAAATAAAAGCCGTCCTACAAAACTCTAACCAGAACGTTAAAGGACATTCGAAGTCCTGATGAAAAACCAACACAACTTTTAATGTGAAAGGTCACTTACAATTAAGGGACGTCGAAAGTACACGGCAACGTTGGGAAACTATTAAGTCTAGTTAGGACTTTGTCTAAAGGCTAACACAGACACATTCAGGGTACTTTTGGACCGAAAACTTAACAGAAAGGTAAAGTGTGGTACTAAGTTCGAAATAAAATATATGAACACGTATATTTTTACGTTGTTACGTATCGTGTAGACTTTATAGAACCATAGCAGCACCCCGCGGTTTTACCCGCATAAGTGTCGATCCCGTGGGAACATCGAGATAAAAACTATCCTATGTTCTTTTCCGGGACTATCTCTATACCAAATTTCATCTAAATCGGTTCAGCGGTAGGCAGAAACTACGGAACGACACCTGCTACGATCCTTACATACTCCTTTTGCTTCGTAAACGTGCATACATTGAAGAACAATGCAGTCTATCACATATTTTAAAATCTATTTTCATTTAAAGCTGTAGCAAGAAGAAAAATTCATTGTATACTGCTTTTAATTTTTTTTTTTTCATTTTCGTAATTAGCATATAATGTTCCCACTACTGGGACATTTGCCTCCTCTCTTCGAGAGGGAGTGGGCTATGATCTCCACTCGGGCCCTATGCAGGTTTGTAGATGACACATGTCTTCGAATTTTTGGTTCTAGACTTTGATGCATTTACTTTGACTACCTACATGTCTAATAATGAAATAAAAATCTGGTCCTTAGAGCCGCGAGTTTAAAATTTCCAGGATATAAATATCTTTTCGCTGTCTTAATTAAATACCAGCGTTTCCCTTGCAATTTATTCTGTTCTCCGGGAGCCTGTGGCAGGCTTAATTTTGCTTGGGGCTAAATCCATTCGCTTCAATGAGCCTCGAGTTGGCACACATCGACAACTGCACGCCTCTTGCGGTTTTAACGTAATCTTACCGCTTTTGTTTAATCCACTTCAAGGTTTAAATGCGACAATGTACGACTGCCTATATAGCTATGCCTTTTTTAACTATGTTGGGGTCGGCTTCCAATGTAACCGAATGCAGCTGAATAATTTTGCATGGAGCGACTGCCTATCTGACCTCCTCAGTTACTGGGTAACACAATACTTCTTGGTAGGACTTTTGAGCTTCTTACTATCCGTAAGGACTGTCAAAGATCTATGAATGACAGGCGGGACAAACGGCGTAACGTGCTTTTCGAGGCACGGCGTGGTAATGTTGGTCGATATGCAATGAATGGTCACCCATCCACGAACCGATAGCAACAAACGTAGCTTAACCTTCTAAAACTCGTTGCTTAACCCGTATGGTTGTTAGACTAAAACCACTTATCTAATACATTATTGAACAAAGTGGAGGCTACTTCAAGATTTCTTTTAAGTGATAAAAGTAGTAATCTTAAGTGATTATCTGCGTTACTCCGTTATTAAAAGTTGTCGTGACTACGGCTCATATTAAGTAAACCGTTTTACTTCCACTTCCTCAGTCTACAAGTTGCCCTACTTAAGAAATATTAAAATGATAAGGTATTACCTGGTAAACGACCTGCTTGCTAAGAAACGGTGGACAAAAAGAATGAAAGGTTATAGAAGCGAAGTTAAATAATGTTACATTTATCATAGCACAAATATTATTTACCGTCGACTATAAAACTGGACTGGTCTAGATTAAGCCTTGAAATAAAACCGTGCTAAAATCTGTTAAACCAGGTAGACCAATGGAAGAAACTGGAGGAGGCCTTCACCCGTGGAGGGGCCCATATCCCAAAGAACATACTAACATAGATTATAAGTAAAACTACTAACAAAGAAACAAAACTTAATTTTGTACATTTATTACGTTATTTTAAGGGTAATGGGAAATAAAGGCTTTTTTATTTTATTTATTTATAAAATCTGTTAAAATTAAGTTACAAGAACATAACATTTTTCAACAAGGCACAGTTACTAACTGCGAATATATGACTGGCTGTTTGCGCTTTTATGGGGACTCGGAATAACATGATTGTTAATGGACCCAAATAAATTACTTCAGCTACAAAAATAGGGTTATAGTTTGTTTGTTGAAAAGAGGCTAAAACTAATTCAAATGACCCTATGTAAATTTCAGCTTATGTCCCTTATGTTTTATCTTGGCCAATGTAGCAGGTTAGCTAAGTTCCAGTTTTCTAGGTCATCAGGTGACTTTGGTAGGACGTTTAAACTTTTAAGCTAATTTGGTACATTAACATTGTAGCAGTCTAAAAATTTCGGGTTCGGACACTCGAAAGTTGTGTGCAGAATTCTCGAAACTTCGGTAAGATAAGAAACGTTCTGATCAATGAGACCGCTGGCTGAGTGATTACAAATATATTTGGGATGACCCTATGTTGTGTTGTGGTTTCATGGCATGGCTGTGCGAAACTTTAGCCGAGGGTTGTTCAGTAAATACAAGATAAACCGACCCCGAGGGAAGGACTACGGTGGTGAGTGGATTTCACGGGAGAACCAGTTTGTTCAAATAGCAACAATAATAATGCTGAAATGGAAATCGGGCTGATATTCCAACAAAACTCACTAGCTTGGCAAAGAAGGGAACAGTCCTGACGCATTAGATCCTTTTTACCATAACATTTATCGTTAATCCATTTGTAAGTTTTTCCTTCCTTCTTACCAATAAGAAGAAAACATGAGTAAGCGAAAAAAACCGGTTTAGGTGTGCCTATAAAGATTTAAATATATATTCCGTAGAGAGTGTTCCGTGAGATATGGAAAAGAGGGAGAACATAATACTAGTTCGGACTTATAGTGTGGACCTACTATGCATGAGGGCTAAACCAATTATAAGTCAACGCTTACATAATCGGCTTGCTCGCATTGAAAAGCTTTAGAAATTGACCAGCCAGACGACAGAATCATTTTATTTGGGGAAAAGACAAGAAATTGTTGAAGGAATTTAGATGAGAGTGAACTTTCAGGCATTCTTTGTACGAAAATGTGAATAAATGATTCGCACAATAATATTGAATTGAAAATTTATAAGGAAAGGAAGACAACGAAAAGGAGAAAATACAATATAAAAGCTACTTGAGTAAGTAGAAATGGAACAAAAATGTTAGTACCAAAAGAAAAATTTGTCATTTATGATTCCTTTAGTTCTGTATAATTATGGTAATTAGTTTAAACTAAAATTTTAGTTATCATTGAAATATCCAGTGTGACTCAAACGGTGAAGGAAACGTCCTAGAACCAGAAATTCGAAGACATGTGACATCTACCAAGCCGCACTGGGCCCGCGTGGATTACGGCCCACTCCCTCTCACCGAGAGGAGGCCTGAGTCCCAGCAATGGGAACATTATAGGCTGATTATGTATCCAGTGTGGCGTGATTGACCTTTAGTGACCATGAAATTATTTTATTCGGTGCGTGACTTCACATTTTCGTTATAATTTTAATATTTTAGTACGAATACATTATTTGTTACTTGTTCTGTTAGGTCATTCGACATTTTTTAAAGTAAAATATCCCTTTTAAATACAAATGATTAATGTCTATTCGAAAATTCAAAAAGCTAGCACGAATTTTTCCGAAAAATTCTAATTTGCGAACTGTCAAGGGTCATTAATTAGGAGTAGAAGTCATTAGAGGCGATTAAAAAAGTTGAGAGCCAGCCCCGAATATAAATTCGGCAAAACGAAGCAACAGCGCAAATACTACGTTAGCCTGGGAACAAAAAATAAGTATTGGGCACAGCCAACATTTGAAATATTTACGGGTTGTTACTGAGATTAATAGCGAAATAAATTATGTGGTATGTTCCTGTGGAACAAAATTGATCGCCACATGAATATTTTTGCAAAAGCTACACATGAGGGATCCGATATAATTATATGATGTGCCTAAACGAACTAAGGTCATGGTTCAGCGGTTAATTGCCATGAGATCTTTATCAGAGAAACATTAATACAGTTTTATGGCTTCATAAACAAACAAGCTATCACGTTGAAACTTTCATCCCCGAGCCGCGGTTTTAAGGTCAACCAGCACTTGCGTACTATAGGGTTAAAAGACCGCGGGCGCGGTCCGGATTACCCCATTAAAAAAGAAAGCCACTTCTAACCTTGCCGACACATCCAATACGATACACTATTTACTTCGGGCGCGGTATAAACACACATGGAGTGCTCCCCGTATTCGCACGCCATGGCAATGATAAACACGGTGTGATCGATATTCAAGAACGTTTGTTTTTCTCGCGTGTCAATAGGAGAAGAGGTTCGTTTTCGGCGAGTTTTCGCTTTCCCGACTTACGCAACGGGATGGGCACGTGGACGACCTTCGCGGCTCGACAGTGGACACTCGGCGGGGTCGATCCGGCGTCGGCGGCGGAGATAACTGGGAGGCGTACAACACTCGTATTTGTAGGGGTCGTAGAACAGACAGCGGGCGAGTCGCCGCCGGGTCGAGCGCCCGCGAGAGCGAAGTGCGGCGGGCAGCGCGGCCGGAGCGGGACTGGGCCGACGACGGCCGCGCCTGCGTGCGCCGCGCCCGCTCCTCCCCCGATTGATGTAATATTTATCTTGGATTAAGAACTAGATAAGGAGCCGTGGCGAGACACGCGCCGAAAGCGCTGCTCGCTCCAGGTTTTGCCTTGCAGAAAAATATGTTTTTGAAAGCATATGGGAGCTTTGTTCTTAAACAAGTTTTTGGTGGGTTCGGGTATTCTAAGTCGGCGTATTTTCGTACAAACAGCGATTGGCTCATTTGATTAGCGGCTCGCGGAGGCTCGCTCGGATCAATCCGTTGCGGTCCGCGGGTCGGCCGCGTTCGTGCGAGCCCGGCGGAGCTCGGGCGGGTTCGGTGCGCGTGACGTCACCGCGGGACGCACGCGCGGCGACAGGTGGGCGCAATGCGCCGCACCTATCATATGATTATGACGTTTCCTATTGGATTTGATGCCGGGACGTTTGGTTGGAAATTGGTTGCGGCAAGTTTGCACACAGGGATCGCCGAGTGGGGGTGGGTTTATATTGAGCCGGAAGAAGTTTTCAATTAATTGGCCTATTTTTTGGCCAAAGAATCAGCATTGCCATACAACGTGGCAATGCTGCCAGTCTTTTGGGCACATTTCCTGTTGACAGCGATGCGGATGAATTTTTTGATGCCCTTTGATTATTTCTCCTCTTTTAGTATTAAAATAATAATATGTACAAGTATATAATACTTGTACATATTATTATTTTAATACTGATAGCTTTTAAAATTATGTTTTAATGTACCTTGATGTAAATAATAAAATTAAGAGACAATTTTTCTTTGAAATCAGAGTCAAGGGGGGAGAAATTGTTTATATCTTCGATCATTCTTATATTGGCACGTACCTAATTGTACTATGAAAGTCGACAAACAACTTTAATCAGAAGAACGAATCTATTGAAACGTTTTATGACGAGTTTGTTATTCAAGCATTATAAGCCATGACGATAAAAGAGTTTCAACTAAAACGAATGGAATTCACACAAAATTCGCAATCTTGTAGGAGGTATGGCAGTCATCTAAATACCCTCCCATAAAGTTTTATAGCTACGACACACAAGCACGCTACAAGACTTATTTGATTTTAAAGCCGCTATTTCGAAAGATTTCTCTACTTTAGGATTCCGTTTAGGTATAAAAGCACTCAATTTATTACACCTAGTGCTAATGGAACTCAAGATATTTATAGCAACATGTCTTGTACAGACGAAACTGTCACATTTTCCCAATCAACTTTGAACCTTATGGTTTAGCAATAAAGTTGAAAATCTATTAAAGAAATTTGACAGATTGTAGTAGCTTGATGTGCTGGCGTCTGTACAATCAAGGAATGAAAATGTTAAGACATCAGGCGGCACGGTGCGGCATGGCATGGCAAAGGATTTTCAGCAGCGAAGATGACTTTGAATCTTATGTTCATAAAATTAGCAGTCACATTTCGTTAATATCGTCACAAGGGTACTTGAACACACCGCGGAAGGAAAAAAGAAGAAAGACGCTTTGTTCATAACTTCTTGATTAACAACCAAATGTAAATAGTGAGTGTTATTCGTGGGGTCAGGGTAAAATAACAGACTACATAATAAATAACATGCAAAACGATACGATTAAAACTTTATCCCGGAAATTGCTTCCACTACACAAACAACCCATGTTTACAATAATAATGATTAAACTTGTATTACGTAAACCTCAATTAAAACTAACATAATTTTGGTCCACTCATAAAAAGTTGGCCCACCATAGATCATAACCGTACTGATAGCGCCAACTTTCATTGACAATATCCGGGTCCCTGGCAATCAAAAAGTTTAAAATTAAATTGTAGTTTTCGATAGCTTTAATTTAAATTTGTCACGCATTTGATTCCATGGTGAGTTGTCGAAATTAAAGCAACAGTTAAATGCGGTATTAATGCAAAGGAACATTAATGTGGCAACTAATGTACAGACGCCAGCACATCAAGCTACCCGAAACTGTCAAATTTTCCCAATCAATCTTGAACCTTATACTTTAGCGATAAACTTGAAAATTTATTAAATAAATTTGACAGATTGTAGTTTTATTTTATTTTATTTATTTGGCTCACCAACAATTGAATACACTGACACAAAGATATGAGATACATTCAATAGACTTATAGACTAGTGTACCAATTTCTTACAGGTAAGCACATCATGCATTACTAATTTATCGAGTGAAATTGAGCGCCTACTTAAAATAAGATGAGTTCTTATACTCGCCGAACATAATCAAATTCTAAATTAAAATCAAAATTAAAATCACATGCAATCAATGAAAAGTAAAAATACAATTAAAATCAAAACTGAAAGAAAAACAATCAAAAGCATCAATTAACGATCAAAATAATCATAAAATGAAAAGAAATTAAAATCATAAATAAAATAAAATCAAAATCATTATTTAAATTAGTAGTAGCTTGATATGCTCAGTCTGTACCAAGTATGAATGATTATCTGGCTAGCCTTTTCCCAACTATGTCGGGGTCGGCTTCCAGTCTAATTAGGATGCAGCAACCAGTATATTGACGGCCTTAGGACCTCCACAACCCAAGAACTGAGTAACTCGATGGGTACTATTTGGTAACTGTCAAAGATCTACGATTGACAGCTGTGACCAGCGGTTTAACGTGGCACGAGGGATCTCGGTATGTCAAGATGGTCACCCATCCACGGACCAACCTCGGCAAGCGTAGCTTAACCTAACCGATCGACCCGTGCGGCTGTTATTACTTAGCCTCGAGCTCCTTTATGTATGTACCAAGTACGAACATGATTCAAAATCACAATATCGTAAATATTATTATATCACATTTTCAACAGATTTTTTTAGAAAACATAAAAAGAAAAACCCTGAAAGAGGCTTTTTCTTTTTGTTTTCTAAAAAAAAACCTGTTGAAAAAAAAGCCTCCTTTCAGGCTTTTTCTTTTTATTTATTCTAAGGATACAACTTTGTATCACGTTTGTTTAATAGAATTATCCAATATATCCCATCAAGACATACGTCATACATACGTATAAGGAAAATCTTACCCTCGCTCGGGACACGTGAGTACCTACCAAAATACCAATTCGGTAAAAATGGAAACATTCCATAATTGCTGGGGTTCTAAATATAAAAATAGCCGTTTGAAAATAAAAGTTATTGTTTCAAAATAACGCAGACTACGTCGCAGACAGTATATTCACAGTGATTTAAACTGAAAATGGTGAACCTTGCTATTTTCAGAAAGGACAAAATACCTTTCACCCCTCGTGTTTTTAAAATAATACGCGTTTCTCTTTGTGAACTTTATTTGCGTGGGCTGTTAGATTTTGTTTTTTGAAATGTAATGTTTTACGTTTCTGACCTAAGGTGCGGTCTGTCAATGAAACGAGACTTACAATTTACTTAAAGGGCGTCATTTAGGATTTTTTAGGTTCTTTATTGGAACACGAAAGTACAGTCAACAAAAGAAAGAGATAAGCATGCAGGATCGTCGGATATACTTGAAGTTTAGTAAGAAACCGATGGATGTTCTCGAATAAAATTTAATTTTATTAGTATAACTTGGATTTTTATTTTACTGTGTTTAGTTTAGTTGTGATCTTCCTGTACAGTCACGAGCACTAATATGTCAACACTTGGCAACTTTCAATAGCGGTTTTTTCGTGAACTAACGAGTGCAACCTTGAAATACGACATTTACATAAACCTGTGGGTTCGAAAATACTATGTTCTTAATAACATAAAATTTCATTCAAAATTAAAGGAGAAAATCGCCTTTGAATAAAGCCAAGCGTAAACATACTTATGCTCGTGACTGTACGAGTCGCAATAAATACTTTTCCTTTCTTTCTTTCTTTAGAAAACAAACAGCTCATTTATCAATTTAAATTTTAGTCGATAACATTCATCGGTTTCTTACTAAACTTCGACTATATCCGACGATCCTGCATACCTATCTCTTTTGTTGACTGTACATACGTGCTTGTACTGGAAAAGGTACAAAGAGCGTTCCTTAGGTTTCTCTATAAGCGTAAACATGGCTATTACCCTTACCTCCATCCGACTAAATTTAAGTAAAAAAACATCGTGTCAAAAATTGACAGCTTATAAAGCGATTGATAAAATTACTTGTAAGTTTTGACAGAGCAATGTTGATTAGGTATTTATTTTGCCACTACCCACATACCTAATATTTCTACACTATTTTATTTTATGATTATAAATGTTGGAGTCCTAGAGTGGAGTCCGCGTATCGGCAGGCGTAGTGTGGGATTCCCCCCAGCTAGATGGACCGACGACCTTCAGAAGGTGGCTGGGGCGGACTGTATGCGGAATGCAGAGGACAGGGTGTTGTGGCGCAACCTGGGAGAGGCCTATGTCCAGCAGTGGACTGCGATAGGCTGAGTTGATCGAGTAATTGTTAACTTAATAAATAGATGTAATTTTTGCCTTTGACACGATAAGAAGAATAAGAAAATATTTTGTTCCGACATATGTTAATAACTTACATTCAGCCAACCTGTATTTATTAACCTTTTGACCGCCACACGTCAAAAAATCAAAAACTTGACCTCGGCGTCATTCTGTGATGTAGTCGAACCGTGGCGTGCTGGGCACATTTTAGTTTGTCATCTATACATGACTGTGGCAGTTAAATTAATAAATAATGTATGTATTACACAGGGTTATTGGTAAAACACTAACAACCTTGCAGGACTGGATTACTAACATCATAAACAACAACTTTTATTCTATGACTTTTTACAAAACATAACACATTTACCAAACACAAACCTTTAAGATTTCGTTGTTCTCTCAAACCCCTCCGCTGAATCTTGTACTGGACACGGCAGTTTGTTTACCTTACTAGCGCTTTCTTTTGCTTCGCGTAGAGTTCGTAACAGAAAATCAAATATTTCAATTGGTTGAATTGAAATATTTTTATTTTTGTATAGTATAGTAGTAGAATTAGGAGGGGCCCGTGGCTAAATAATAACAGCCGCACAGGTCGATCGATCAGGTTAAGCTACGCTTGCCGCGGTTGGTCTGTGGATGGGTGACCATCTTTACATACCGAGACCCCTCCGTGCCTCGGAAAGCACGTTAAGCCAGCCGTTGGTCCCGGCTGTCATTCGTGGATCTTTGACAGTCGTTACGGGTAGTCAGAAGCCCGAAAGTCTGACAACCAGTCTTACCAAGGGGTATCGTATTACCCAGTAACTGGGTTGTGGAGGTCAGATAGGCAGTCGCTCCATGTAAAATACTGGTATTCAGCTGCATCCGGTTAGACTGGAAGTTGACCCCAACATTGTTGGGAAAAGGCTAGGCAGATGATGAGTAGTAGAATTAAAATCTGATGAATTAATAAGTCATAGAACAAAATTTGTTGTTTATGATGATAGTAATATCGTCCTGAGAGGTTGTTAATGTTTTACCAATAACCCTGTATAAATTAATAAGAGTTTTAAACCAGATACATCAACATCTTACTGAGTAAAACTCTCCAAGAAAATAAATATCCAAGTGTACTGCTGTTAGTTATTAAAACCACTTACAATATTAGCATATAAAATGCAAGCAGTCTGGAAACGTTAATCTATCCTCTAACTGAAGCGGAGTGTAAATCTTGTTACCTATATTACCCTGGAGGCTTCATTCACAGACGCCTTTAAAATTCGAAGACTTGTGACATCCACCAACCCGTGGGCAATCACACTAATATTATAAAGGCGAAAGTTTGTGTGTTTATATGTTTGTTACTTCTTCACGCTCAAACGGCTGGACCAATTTTGGCAAAATTTTGTATGGTGGTAGCTGACACCCTGGATACACAATACTGGAACATATAGGCTTTTTATCCCGATATTCTCACGGTATCGACATTTTCGCGGGTAAAACCGCTGGGCGCTAGCTAGTTATTTCTAAAACAGGTAGCACACCTTCAGTGTGCAAACTGCACACTCTCAGCTCTTCCCTCCTAACCCTCCTGACGTATAGATTTGCGGTAGCCCACTATCCCCTCCAAGATAATCATTACTTTCATTTACAGACATGACACGATCACAAATTCCTTTCTACCCACAAAACTACCCTTATTAACAAATCCACTAACAAACTCATCGCCAACAACATTCCTATCAAACTAATTAAACTATCCAAACATCCAAATACCTACATTTAACAAAAAAGCGCTTTTAATAACGACAAGCGATGAAGGCAAGCGATGTAGGCAAGCGTTCGCGAATTTGTTTTTGTTTGCTCCAGTTTTAGATGGCATCGTGATTAAACACTGCCTGTTGCTCGATTTAAATGTACCGTTTGATTTATCGCGCAAAGGATTCGGCGGTAATGCGCCTGTGTTTACGACTCGTAGATTTTCGGGAAGATGTCTTTGATTGAGCTTGTGAAATTGGCCAGATTTTTCGTTTATTCCTTCTTTCATTATTGTGTGGAAATAAACGTTTGCAGTGGGTATAAACAGCTTAAACTCAATGTCTCTTTTATCTATAGTCACTTTTGAAGTGTCACAGACAGTAACTTTCTGACTTACTGACCGACGTCAGATAGTTCACCGTTGAAGCTAGTTCTCCGTTCCAAAAGTTGCTTATGGAGAAGAACAGCTCTAACACGTCATACAAAACATTTATAATTTACGTTAACTAGAGCTAATATCAACGAAGTACTGAACAAAAATATGCAATTTTGAGTATCAAATATGCAACAAAATCTAGCCTTTCACATACATAGCCTTCCCTTTACCGAATCACTTAATAAAAATGAGCATATAAAGAAACGTAAATAAAATATTAAACGTAATCTATTCCGAGTGAATTCTGTAACGATTGGCCGGTATAAGGGGCCGTAGACGTGCTACGAATGCTACGCAGCTACGAGTGCTACGCGCTACGTGCTACGGTCGCTACGAGTGGTGCTGTTTAGCTCCTACGTTTTATTTCAAGGACTATTTTCTTGAGCTACGAAGCGTAGTGATGTGTTTTAGAGTACTTGTTAGTGAGTCGAAAGTATTGCTACTCGATATTGAAAAGCTCCTACTGATATTATTGTCTGTGCTTACAGATATTGTATCGTCGATATTGCTTTTGCTGGAGATATTGGGTGCTAGTCGTTTTGCAGAAGGAATGTGAAGAGTTTTTGTTGCCCCTTGTAATTATTAAGTGTGATTTTCACGTGGATTAAAATGTATCTTAAAATAATTGTTGTGATAACAAAGCTGATGAAGAATTTCATGAGATAGTTAACTAAAGGTTTGCGGAAATGCAAAAATTTAATTTTCAAGTCTTACGAAAATTGCTAATCCACTAAAAATATTAGAATTGTAATCTGAAAGTTTTGTACCTAGAATTGCTTGAAGTGCGCTAGACGTATGTACCATTACTCGTGAAGGAAATGTACGGCCAGCAACAAAAGTCGATAAACGCTTCAGTTTTTTTAATCTCAGTTAATGAGCAAAAAACCGACGACCTTGTGAAGGCCGCAGGAACCCGTTGGATGCGAGAAGCACAGAACCGGTCGAAGTGGAAGTGCTTGGGGGAGGCCTATGTCCAGCAGTGGACGTCTTTTGGCTGAAATGATGATGATGATGAATGAGCAAAATATTTGTTCAAAATTGCAGCAGAAGTACAATTCAATTTTGAACAAATATTTTGCTCAATAACTGAGAATAAAAAAACTGAAGTGTTAATATTTTGCTAAATAACTGAGATTAAAAAAACTGAAGTGTTAGTCGACTTTTGTTGCTGACCACGTATAATCAATCTCATAGATTGCTGAGCTTAAGAGTGACCTAAACGAGTTTGGCCAGAGGGGCATTTCTCATAATTTTACGAACGTCCACAGTCTGATCTCAGTCTCAATCTGTCAAAAATACCTCTCATTTTTACATTTTGACAAGTTTTTGACATTTGTTTGTCGCCGAGATGAGACTGCGACTAGATTATGAACGTTTTAAGTTAGAAAGAAATAAAAAGTATTTATTGCGACTCGTACAGGAAGATCACAAACTAAACACAGTAAAATTAAAATCCAAGTTATATAAAAAAAAAGTAACAAAAGGAAAATTAAACAGAAAGTCCTATACGAGGCCAAAAGGCACCTATCTCAGCATGATGCTGCGACATTTAAAAAAAAAAGTCACTCAGTCAATTGGCTTTCTGTTTATGTTTACTCAATACTCATCCTAACCACGCATGATTGACATACACAGACCATACACCACACAAATATTACCACCCAAACCAGAACCCCCCAAAATCTACCACACAACATTAAATAAGCCCCATATATCTGGGTCTGATAATATAATTACAGAACAATTGCGTTTTCAAAGCGCAGTTGCAGCATTTGAGCGGCACTTTCGCTCAACGTGCTCATTTGCCGGGTTGAGCATAAAAGCGATACGCTCAAACAGTTGAGTGGAGAATGACGCTCGACCCGGCCACTGGCCATTGTGATGGGATTATGAATGTCATAATGATATTGTGTGCCGTTTTTGGTCGGATTGCGAGCAGCCATGCTTGTAATGTGGGTAGTGTAAATTTGATTTGGTGAAATTATATTGTTGGTTTTTGGGTGGGTGGATTTTCTTTTGTGCTGACCGCTTTGTTGGAGTTGTTGATCCGACGAAATGAGGTGTGAAACAATTTGTTTGTTTTGGGAAATGTAAAAGGAAATAATTTAGTAATTACCAGTCATAATTGGAGGAGATTCGTGTAACAAGCTGGCTAGGCATAGTCTAGGCTACTTTATTGATGACTAGCTTCTGCCTGCGACTTCGTCCGCGTGAAATTTCACCCTCCCCTCATTCACCCTCTTAGGGGTGGAATTTCGAAAAACCCTTTCTTAGTGGATACCTACTCTCCACAAATAACACACCCTCCAAGTTTCATGTCTCTAGGACCAGCGGTTTGGGCTGTGTGTTGATATATCAACAATCAGTCAGTCAGTCAGTTTACCATTTTATATATATATATATATATATATATATATATATATATATATATATATATATAAGATAGAAGATAGAAGATAATCATGCAAATGTTTCTGTTTTAGACAACAAAAACCCAATTCACTTAATTAAAAACGTTCAAAATCTAGTCGCAATCTCATCTCAGCGAGAATCAAGGAAATGAATCAAGTTTTTGACATTGATTTTCGCTGAGATTTTATGTACGAGAATAATAATTGACCATCAGACTGTGAGCGTTCTTAAAATTACGAAAATTGACCCTCTAGAGACTAGATAAATATTGTGACATTGGCTTAGCTTAAAAACATAACATAACATCACGCCTGTATTTTTCTAAGGGTAAAGCAGAAGTGTACGGTAACACCCACTTTTCGTCAGATACATGTGTACATAAACTCACACTTACCAAGTCTTACTAAGGGTACCGTGTCTATTTATTTATTGTGTTACCTAGTAACTGAGTTGTGGAGGTCAGATAAGCATTCGCTCTATGTAAAATGCTGGTATTGAGCTGCATCCGATTCCGATTAGACTGGAAGCCGACCCCATTTGGGAAAAGACTAGGCAGATTGATTGACATACATAAACTCACGCCTTTTTTACATGGAGGTAGGCAGAAGCTACAGAACGCCACACGATACGATCCTTCTGCTTCGTTTACGTTCATACAAACCCCTCCTCCAGCTACAAAATCAAAATACGTGGTACTGCTAATAAGCTTATTAAAAGTCAAAACAAAACAATACAAAACTCCAAACACATTTCTAATCTAATCCCACCACTCTCGGTACCCAAAAGTTTATTAGACGTCTAGACCAAAACTATATACCTAACCACTATGTGTATAGGAGATTGCCTCACGCCTTCAGGAGGTCCTAATGAACGGCTTTAATGAAAGTCTAGGGCTTCATAATTATGAGGTGGGGTGCACACCTGGCGCTAAGATAGTTGCTGAATATACTGGGGGGTTTTGTGAAGGTACTTAGAATAGAATAAATAAATAGTAACTGGGTTGTGGAGGTCAGATAGGCAGTCGCTCCATGTAAAATACTGGTATTCAGCTGCATCCGGTTAGACTGGAAGCCGACCCCAACATAATTGGGAAAAGGCTAGGCAGATGATGACTTAGAATAGAATAGAATGCAAAGCAAAAAGCGAATGGGGTGCAAAGTTAAAAGTGCTATTAGTCATGTAGGATGCTTTAGACACTGCATAATCAGCCTATAATGTTACTGCTTCTGGGACACAGGCCTTCTCCCTTCCAATGGGAGTGTTGGCTGTAATCCACCATGCGGGCCCAGTGCGGGTTGGTAGATGTCACATGTCTTAAAATGTTTGGTTCTAGGACATGCCGGTTTCCTCACGATGTATTCCTTCACCGTTTTGAGAGCAGTGGTGATGAAATTATTTTCACAAAGTGAAGCGCCAGTCTGAATTCGAACCCACGACCTACTACAAGTCGGAGCCGTTACCACTGGGCCGCTACGGCTCAACAGTTAAGACACTGACTTGTAAACCGTCATATTTTTTGTGTAGTTATTTTATTGAGTTAAGAGGTTAGGCTGGCTTATGGTGTATGTGTTAATTAGAACGGAGAAAAATTCGCACTAGCCCGAGTTCACTGGTTTTTTTACTGTAATGCCAATAAACGCATCTTTATTTTAGAAGGCTTTGCCCTGCAGTCGCACGCCAGTAGGCTAATTTTAATATTAACTAGAGTAAGATTTGATAATAATTAAGTACAATTAGCAATTTAAGTAACCCTGATCCGTGAATTTATTTAAATCAAATAGATTTAAAAGTTTAATGGCTCTGTTTATTCAAAAACGACCCGTAATTTACTTCCCCATCTTTAAAATATCGTACGCCCTGTTATGCTGTTACACCAAAATCTTAAATGTTTCCTATACAAGCTCTTCGTTCAATGGTAAGTTGCCGCACACCGTCCATTACGCCGCGAGGCAAGTTAAATGAGCTGCGAGTGACCAGCCGCCGAGCGTCGCACTAACTATCTTTAACTTTTCAACTATTCCCATTCATCTTCACTAGTTTTTGAGGGTAGGGGTAATGCTTTTGGTATTTTTTTTTTTCGAAGAGTAGGCAAGATTTTTATGTTGTTTCAGTATCTGCTACTGCTAGATCTTCTAGATTAGTCAAAGGTTTGCAAAATGTAAAATGGATTCACTACAATTTTTGGTAAATCCATAAATTGTTATAATCTGATGTCACTTAATGTTTTAGGTATTTTTAGTTTCATTTATAGACTACTCTTCAAAATTGAATTTTAAATGACAAGAAATTGCATTAAAACACACGAAGTGGTGCCTTCGTGTGTTTTAATGCAATTTCTTGTCATTTCATCATTCACCACGGTGGCACGAAGGGTCCATCGTACAATATTTAACACTACATTATTTTTTTTTTTTTATTATATGCCGTTATAGCGGCAATAGAAATACACACTCTGTGAAATTGCAACTGTCTACCTAATACGGTTCATGAGATACAGCCCGCTGACAGACAGACGGACGGACAGCGGAGGATTAGTAATAGGGTTCCGTTGGCACCCTTTGGGTACGAAACCCTAAAAACCAACTTGTTGGAAAAACCGCTCCTATTGATACATAGAACAAGCCGAACAAAACGATTTTCGAAGTTGTAAATGGAGAAACAATAAACACTTAGTTAATTATCAAATTGTCGTAGTCCATATATTTTGCCGGACACTGTGGAGCAAGTTAAATGGGCTGCAAGTGACCGGTTCCCAAGTGTGGGCACAACTATTGTGAACTTTGTGTCCAACTCACACAGTTTGTAACACGCATATATTTTAGCGGAACCCATGTTGTGTTTAAACTAAAGGTTTGGTTTCCTAGAAAAACGGTTCGTTCAAATTATAACGGCCGTCCTGAAATTCTGTCATTTACACCAGTATTTGACATTACGTCAAACCCCGCTGCCCAAAGATTTGCTTCACAGTACTTAGTCACACGAAAAAGTGTCCATACTGAGAAAAGCGAGCTCACACATTATTCAATAGCGTTTCCTTGACAATCAAGCCAAGTCACTGCGTCATTGTATGACGGAGACAAGAAAACGAAACAGAAACCCACTATCTTGGAACGCGGTAGGGCAAATCTAACGATTTAAATCTTTGTCGCTGTCATTATTTTCATTATCTTGTGACACGGTAGGGCCAATCTTACGATTAAAATCTTTGTCGCTGCCATTATTTTCATTATCTTGTGACACGCGGTAGGGTCAATCTTACGATTTAAATCTTTGTCGCTGTCATTATCTTGTGACACGGTAGGGCCAATCTGACGATTTAAATCTTTGTCGTTGTCATTATTTTCATTATCTTGTGACACGGTAGGGCCAATCTAACGATTTAAATCTTTGTCGCTGTCATTATTTTCATTATCTTGTGACACGGTAGGGGCGAATCTAGCGATTTAAATCTACACGATTTAAATCTTTGTCGCTGTCATTATTTTTATGAGAGCCGTCACTATGGCTGTTAAGTGCGGTCACCGCTCTTCTAGGAAACGTTGCTTTAGAAACGGTTTATGTTCAACAGTGGGCAATACGCTAAGTACATACATCAATATACCCGAAACTGTTAAATTTTCGCAATCAACTTTGAACCTTAAGCTTTAGCCATAAAGTTGAAAATGTATTAAAGAAATTTCACAGATTGTAGTAGCTTGATGTGCTGGTGTTTGTACATATTTAAAAAAGATACACAACATCATGCCTGTAATCCCCAATGGGTAAGGCAGAGGTGTACTTTAGTACACCCACATTTTGTCAGTTATGTTTAAGTCCCATGTAATAGGGGGCGAGCCTATTGCCATCAACCGGACACAAATCCGTACACCGGGCTGCTACTGAGAAAAACTTGTAATATTTTTTCATAGATAGATATAAATAACCAGAGGTCAATAAATTACATATAAAGCGCTCGGTTCCGCTAAATAGACCACCAACTTGGTCATGGTCTCTTGGTTGGTGGTCTTGGTCAACTTGGTCTTGGTTGGTTTCCAAAGTCCTCGTTTTTAGCTAGCCTTTTTCCAACTTCATTGGAATCAGATTCCAGTCCCACACAACACAGAAAATAAATGCCTATATAAACCAGATATTCTTAGCTCTCCTAAAAGCTTGATTTCTTCAGAAATACCAAACCCTAACTTACTTTTATTATCAGTCTACATCATCATCATTTCAGCCGAAAGACGTCCACTCCTTAATATAGGCCCCCAAGCACCTCCACTTCGACTGGTTCTGTGCTTCTCGCATTCAATAGTCAGTGAATACACATAATCAGCCTATAATGCTGCCACTGCTGGGACACAGGCCTCCCCTCTGCGAAGGGGCATAGGCCGTAATCCACCACGCGGGCCCAGTGCGGGTTGGTATATGTAAATTTCTTTGAATTTTTGGTCCTAGGACATGCCGGTTTCCTCACGATGTTTTCCTTCCCCGTTTTGAGAGTAGTGGTGTTGAAATAATTTACTCAAAGTAAAGCGCCTGTCTGGGATCGAACCTAGAACTCGTAATTCGGGGCCGTCCACCACTAGTCACAAAAGTGTCATCATCATCTGCCTAGACTTTTCCCAACTACGCTGGGGTCGGCTTCCAGTCTAACCGGACGCAGCTGAGTACTTCACAAGTTCACATGGAGCGACTGCCTATCTGACCTCCACAACCCAGTTACTGTTTATTAGACTTTTAACTACTTAACGTCCTTTCCGAGTCACGGAGGGGTCACAAAAGTGTATGAGACAATATCAGTGAATACATTAGTCCACTTAACCTTAATTTTTTTTATCTTTATTTCGGGAAGGACCAAGTTTATACCTCTGAACATGCATAAAAAAGTTAGGCACTTCATAATTAGGAACTTTTAACAACTTGTTGAAACTAAACAAAAATATACTCCCACTCAAATCTCAAGCGGTAAAAGCATTTTAAAGTCCCCTCATATAGTGAACTACCCGTACATTTCTCATCTCACAGCCCTGGATATGAACTGGCGACGTTTCACTCGTAAAACTGAGTTTAAAGCCGCTGCGCTTGGCTATAGTATGCAGTGAAGTTATAAAACACAGGCAGAAAATGGATCGGTACAGAAGGCTGGCACGATATAGCGAGCGAAAATAGGCGCACGCACACAGTCGCGTACGTAAAAAGTTCTCAAACTACAGGGTCAAATTAAATTAGCTAGAGAAACTCCGCAGACGTAATCTATACTTATCTAAACATGATAAAACAAAAACAGTTCCTTTTTTTTGGAGCCACGCTCCAAAAAAAAGTTATACGAACATAAATGTAGGGAACAGCTGATTTTTTTTTGACTTCTTAAGAGGTTGTTAATGTTTTACCAATATTCCTGTATATATTTTTACCGACTTCAAAAAAAGGAGGTTATCAATTCGATACGTATGTATGTAATATTATTGGAATTGCATTATATTCACATATGATGATCTATTAGGGCTTCCAAACAAATATACAAAATTTCATAGACGTATGTATGTATGTATGTATGTATGTATGTATGTATGCATGTATGTATGTATGTATGTATGTTTGTCCACGCATATCTTCGGAACTATTAATCGGATCGTGACCATTTTTTTTTATTGGCTTACATTTTCTTCAATTTAGGGAACAGTGCAAGTTTCATCAAGATCGATTCAGTAATTTTCAAGATATGGACTAATACGTGTAAGTGTGACGGCCTGGCTTATTGATAAGAGCTACGGGTGTAGTGTCAAAGGGAAAACATCTCAAAACCTTGGTCAAATACTAGTGCAAAAACTAAAAATTACGAAATAAAAAGTAATTTAAAAAAATTAAACCGACTTCAAAAAGAAATTAACTCAAAATTATGAAATAACTTTAATTTCGGAAGTCGGTGGCATAAAACTAAAATACAGATCCCAAGACACCGACTTCCGAAATTAAAGTTATTTCATAATTTTGAGTTAATTTCTTTTTGAAGTCGGTTTAATTTTTTTAAATTACTTTTTATGTTTTATCATGTTTAGATATCGATACCCACCCCGTCTGCGGAGTTTCTCTAACTAATTTATTTTGACCCTTTTTTTTTTTTTTCGGATGGGAAATCATCAAATGACCCCTCCCGCTCTGGGTGGAGCGGAAGGGAGTGTCAGACTCTTACTGACTAAAACCCACCCGTGTTCCTTCCTTAGCCCTTTATGTTCCGGGCCAGCGGTAACCCTTTCGGACAATCCCGCTGACCCGGCAGGCTTCGGCCCTATGGGGCCCCTCCTCGATGCTGACATCTCTTTAAGGCGCGCGTGGAACACGTACGCGCCGTCCGGCACGGGCCTGGTCCTGATCGGACGGTGAGCTACCCATTACTCTCCGCCCGCAGGCCCGCGCCTACGGTGGCCGGGAGTCGTCGCGCGGCTCCCGACGCCCGGAGCGTCTCCCGCGGCGGCTGGGACGGGAGGCTCTCTCCCTGAGCCGTCCCGCCACCTCCTTCGCTAGCATGACTGCTTCGCAGAAGGAGGTGACTGCCTCCCACTCCCTCTCGCCCCGGACCATGGCTTGCACCAGGGCCGGGCGCGAGAGGTCGCCGCCGCTGCCGATCGCCTCTACGAGGACACGGCGGTGCTCCGCCCAAGCGGGGCAGACCTCCACCGTGTCCTCTGGGCGATCCTGGCAATGGTGACACCCGGGCGTTTCCTCCCGCCTGATGATGTGCAGGAACCTCCCGAAACTTCCGTGTCCGGTGAGGACCTGCGTCAGGCGGTAGGTGAGGGCGCCGTGGCGCCTCTCTAGCCACTCCTCAAAGAGGGGTCTTATCGCCGCTATCGCGGCGTGCCCTGCGCTGGGTTGCGACAGTCGTTCCTTCCATGTCGCCATGAGATCGCGCCGGAGCTCAGTCCGCTCCGCAGCGATTTGCCGCGGAAGCGGAACTTCCCCCCGGCTTAGTGCCTCCGCGCGCCACTCATACACGCGCGCGAGGACTATCGCCTCCAGATCCCATGGCGGCAGTCCGGCAATGAGGCTTGCCGCCTCGCCAGAGATCGTGCGGTAGCCCCGGATAAGCCTTATGGCTACCACCTTCTGGGGCGCGTTCAGGTAGTGGGCGGCTCGCCGCCGCAGTGAACGCGCCCACACCGGGGCCCTGTATAGGGCCATGGACCGCACGACCCCCGCGTAAAGCCTCCGGCAGAAGGCGTTTGGCCCCCTCAGGTTGGGCAAGAGCCGCTTGAAGGCGGCCCCGGCCCGTTCCAGTTTAGGGGCCAAACGTCGGAAATGCTCGACGAAGTTCCACCGGCTGTCGAGGACGAGACCCAGGTACCTCATCGTTGTCTCGACGCCGATGTGAACCCCTCCTACCGTTAGTTGGGATCCCGATGGTGGCGCGTTCCGGGGCCCATGAAACGACATGGCCTCGGACTTGTGCAATGCCACCTCGAGACCCAACTGCCGGATCCTCTCCACGACTATCGCAACCCCGCGTGTCATCGCGTCGGCCGCCGCCTTTATTTTGATCCTGAGTGTATATCAAACAAATGCCCGTCGCGAGTACACTTGCACTCGCTGTACGTGAAGCGTGTCTATGTGTGCGTGCGTCTTCACTCGTTGTATGAAGCCGGCCTTCTGTAGTCTATTTACTCTATGACACAGGTTTCAGTTGCAATTAACGGTGCAAGGCGTAGAGCACGCGTCTCGTTAAAACTTGTTCATTGGGCAGGATTGTGTTCGTGTTTTAATTTTTAATGTTATGGTACAAGTCGTATGGGTTTATCGGGAGTTATGAGACGTTTCGTATCTTAGTTTCTTTGTTATTGTTAGCTCTAGCACAATATAAAGTATATCAGAGTGGTAATATCCATAAATTTAAGAACGTTCACAGTCGAATCTCAGTATCAAACTGTCAAAAATACCTCTAATTTCCATACATTTTTGACATTGATCGCTGACATGAGATTGCGACTAGATTGCTATTTCTATTTTTTTAAAAAACGTTGCCCCACACTACGAATTTCTCCTGTATTGTGTATTGTGTGTTGTTCCTGTGTTGTGTGTGGTGTATTGTGGGATTTTGAACGTTTCTAATTCCGAGAATTTGTCTTCTCGGCTTTTCCCTAAAGCACAATTGAAAATAAAATTAGCTGTAGGAGTAATTATGGCTTAAAGGGAAGATTGGGCCCACGACCCCTTCAAATAAATTGGTCTCCAGCAGAAGTCCGACAAAATACTACCATAACAAAAAAAAATCCAAAAGGAAAATGTAGATAGTTGTTTACAAATAGTAAACCACTAAGATATTGTAAAGATATATCTTGTCGGCAATATTCGGCCTCCGTTAAATGTGTTTATCCGTGATTTATTGTCAGCTATTTATTTCTGAGATGATACATTTCAGTTAATTTTTATCACAACTGAGAATAACATATTCTCATAATACAAGAAGGTAATTTATAACAAACTAGCGGTCTGCCCGCGACTTCGTCCGCGAGATTTTTTTTTTTTTTGTATATTTTATAGTCAATAGTAGGTATGTATATAACTTATTTATGTACCTAGTTTTTTTTTTATCATTGTTCCTCTCAACCAAAGCACCTGCCATCCAATCTCTGCACCACCCTTGTTGACTGGTAGAGAATGCCTAAGGCATTAAGTCCGCCTTTGTACCTTTTTTTGTGCGAAAAGTTGAAATAAATAAATAATAAATTTCTTGTTCTCCCGACTCACCCCGTCGCATCGCATCGTCTGTCCGCGCTATTACTTTGTTTTCGCTTAGTGTGCTTTCTAACTTTTATTATTTTTGCTCGGCTCCTAAGGGTCCTAGCGCGATGTTAAATAGCCCATACTTATCCTTCCTCAAGAATTGGGCTACCCAATGCAAAAAAAAAATTAAATCCGACTGGTAGTTTCAGGGATAAGCGCGTTTCAAATTCTTCAGCTTTATTATTAGTATACAACTTGAAACTAATATTTCGTATATCCAACATAGCATTTTTAGGTGGTAGATAGACGAGTGGGGGGGGGGGGGGGGGGGGTACCAGACCAATCGATCGCCGACATCTGACTCACTTTGAGACATAAAATTTAGGTATGAGGTAATAATTTTGAGGGGACAGTCGACTTTGATAGACCGCGGTCGGAGGGGCAATTCTCGCAATTTTAAGAACGTTCACGTCTGATCACAGTCTCGATCTGTCAAAAATACCTCTAATATTCCTACAGTTTTGACAAGTTTTTGACATTGATTGTCCTTGAGATGAGATTGTGACTAGATTTTGAACGTTTTTAATTACGTGAATTGGCCTTCTGATTGCACTCACTAATAACTGCCTTGAAAACTGACTTCGTTTTAAATCTTCAAAATCCACTCCAGCTCAAATACTTAACAGGTCTTAAGACCCAAACTTTGTCCATTACAGACTTAAAAGAATTTATCTCCAAATAAGCCAGAGACGAAAATTTCTGAAAAATAACCCCAACTGGTAAAAACTGAAGAGTTGAAAAGTCTGCAGGGAATATGAAATTAAAGAAAATGAGACAGAACGGCTCATCTCGAAAGTTCGTGGAGTTGAAGTTTCGGAACTTTGCTTTCCGAAATGGATTTAGAAGTCCCGCGGAGGGGGCTTTAAAGTGTCGGAGATAACTCGGCGCTGGAAAAAATATTCCTTCAACCTATAGTTTTATGTATTTAGTCGTACATGTGTTAGGTTTTTATTAAGTTGCTCGCATACTGAAAAGATTCGTACGGCAGCAGTTAAAGAGCGTATAAATTAAAATTAAAAATAAGGGGGAAAACTGGAATAATCAAAAATTAAAAGGGGGATTTCTGGACTTTTTCTACATTAGAGTTCAGTTTTCCCCCCTGAGGGGGATTCTGTCAGGGGGGGTTTTAGGAATAAGCCCAGTTTGCCTACACAGTGTGTCTCTGTGATATTTCGATACAGTGGCTGAGAGAATGTTTGTGACAGACGGTTAGACCGCCGTATTATGATAGTTGGTAGGTATGCCATCTGTACCTTCCAGGATTTATACACACTGGTCGGACAAAATTTGAGTAAGTAGACTCGCGGAGTACACCAGCCACCATCACCAGCTGCATCCCGTTAGACTGGAAGCCGACCCCAACATGGTTGGGAAAAGGCTAGGCTAGGAGATGATGATGACTCGCGGAGTGCACCTGTGTCTGCGAACACACTTGTGCACTATAATAATATCTTCCGCGCCGAAAGCTGATCTCCGCTGATAGGTTGCTATGGCCGAAATTCGATCAGAGGGAGGACTATTAGTCGCGTCTTTTGACTCTACAGAACCCACTGATGTTTCTCATTCTAGAATCCAGTAGTTACTTAATCCTGCCATTTCGTGTATCTAACAGTAAATAGCCGTATCTTTGTACAGACGCCAGCACATCAAGCTACCCGAAACTGTCAAATTTTCCCAATCAACTTTGAACCTAATGCTATATCGATAATGTTGAAAATCTAGCTTGATCTGCTGGCGTCTGTACCTTATAAATCCTTCAAGAATCAGACTTACCTTTCGTACCTGAACCAGGTAACAAGCAGTTTTACAAAACGCCGCTCAGTCCAGTAGGAGTATGTAACCAGTTACTTACCTGAAAAAAAAAGTTGATGTATTAGACTCACGTATGTAAAGACAAGGATGTATTGTTGAGATTATATATTAGATATTGTTGTTTTTGTATGAAAAAATGTGATAAATTGAGTACATTTGTACCTAATACAATGATGGATAGAGTTTATCGAATATTCTCAGTCTTGAGTGGGAAAATAATAAAGAAAGAATAAGGAAACGTGTGATTTTTAACAAAATATGATAACATCGTGGCTTGTTTAAATTAACATCATAAATCTGCTTCAAGTTAAAATAATCAAGCGATTGTAACAAAAATGTTCTCCAAAATTTAATGTTTTATAGAAAAATCAGACCATGATCTTAACATCAAAATAACCTGAGCCATTATGTAGAAGCGACGCTTCGTTTGAAGGTCAACGAATATGTCACGACTAGGTATTGTATGTTACTTTTGTCAAAAAAAAAACATTTTTATTCTTATTACATTGCAAAAACAAAAATATGAACCAGCAAAATGCTAAAGTTACTAATAAAGTTCACATTTGTAGGTATCGAAGACGTCATTCTGATGGTGTGCATTGACCCTTAATGACACCTAGCTCATAACCAGAAACCACTAATGCTCGGTTCCTATAAAAACGAATCATTTTGCAATGGTAGCAAAAATGGTGGTAAGCTACACTGAAAAAAATAAAACGTGACTTTTTACTGTTGTTGTACAGTAAAAAAAAAAACGGTACAGGAAACTTATTTTTATGTTAAAATAATTGATTACTAACCGTGCACTGAAATGGGCAAAAACAGTAAAGAGCTAAACAGTTATTTCAATTGGATGAACATTAAAGTTTACTGAAACAAACAGTTCCTTTCAAGTATTGCCATTTTCAGAGCTTTACTGATATCGTAGCAGTTATTTTTACTGCTTCTGAACAGTTATTGTAGCATACAGTAAAAGAGCTAAACAGTTATTTCAATTGTTTAAACATTAACGGTAACAAAAACAAGCAGTTTCTTTTAAGTATTGCCGTTTTCAGGCTTTACTGATATCGTAGGCAGTTATTTTTACTGCTTCTGAACAGTTTCTGTAGCATACAGTAAGGAGCTAAACAGTTAATATCAACTGTTTCAACATTAACGTCTACTGATACAAGCAGTTTCCTTTAAGTATTGCCGTGTTCAGACTTTACTGACATCGTAGCAGTTATATTTACTGCTTCTGAGCAGTTTCTGTAGCATACAGTAAGGAGCTAAACAGTTAAAATTAACTGTTTGAACATTTAACTGTTACTGATACAAGCAGTTTTTTTAAGTATTGCCGTGTTCAGGCTTTACTGATATCGTAGCAGTTATTTTTACTGCTTCTGAACAGTTCCTGTAGCATACAGTAAGGAGCTAAACTGTTAAAATTAACTGTTTGAACATTTAACTGTTACTGATACAAGCAGTTTCTTTTAAGTATTGCCGTGTTCAGACTTTACTGATATCGTAGCAGTTATTTTTACTGCTTCTGAACAGTTTCTGTAGCATACAGTAAGGAGCTAAACAGTTAAAATTAACTGTTTGAACATTTAACTGTTACTGATACAAGCAGTTTTTTTAAGTATTGCCGTGTTCAGGCTTTACTGATATCGTAGCAGTTATTTTTACTGCTTCTGAACAGTTTCTGTAGCATACAGCAAGGAGCAAAACAGTTAAAATTAACTGTTTGAACATTTAACTGTTACTGATACAAGCAGTTTTTTTTTAAGTATTGCCGTGTTCAGGCTTTACTGATATCGTAGCAGTTATTTTTACTGCTTCTGAACCGTTCCTATAGCATACAGTAAAGAGTTAAACAGTTAAAATCAACTGTTTGAAAATTTTAGTGTTACTGATACAAGCAGTTTCTTTTAAGTATTGCCGTATTGAAGCTTTACTGATATTGTAGCAGTTATTTTTACTGCGTCTAAACAGTTCCTGTAGCATACAGTAAGGTGCTAAACAGTTAATATCTATTGTTTGAACATTTAACAGTTACTGAAACAAGCAGTTTCTTTTAAGTATTTCCGTTTTCTGGCTTAACTGATATCGTAGCAATTATTTTTACTGCTTCTGAACAGATTTTATAGCTTACAGTAAGGAGCTAAACAGTTAATAGGTAATAACCTACTATCAAACTCAAACTCAAAAGCATTTATTTCAATTTGACCATTAAATGTAAAATACTTTTGAATGTTAAAAAATACAATAAAACAAAGCTACAGTCACAGTCACAACACAAGGCATAATAACTTGAGAAAGTAGGTACTGTAGTTGCCCTGGTTGCCCATTCCCTAGCGTAGATCTCTATGGAGAAGGAGAAACTCAATGGACACTCTTTTAAATCAAAATATTGTTACAAAACCAATACCTAATGTAACCATACCTATTATATTAAAGAAAATATTCTTACTTCTTGTATAAGTATTAGAAATCCCACCAAAAACCTTTTAATGTAAAATGTTGCCAAGACGAGACCACTTAAGGCTCGCACTGACAAAAAGTTATAAGATCTCATGTAGAGCCAAGCTTCTGACTCTACACGCCCTAACTTCACAAACTCTACACCTTAGTCAAAATATGAGGCTTGGCCGTTTCGTTACTACAAGAACTATTGTATAACAGAAAAGTAATGAACAGTGAATAAATTTTTCACCTTACGATGGTAGCGAAACGGCCAAGCCACATATTTTGACTAAGGTGTACAGTTTGTGAAGTTAGGGCGTGTAGAGTCAGAAGCTTGGCTCTACATGAGATCTGATAACTTTTTGACAGTGCGAGCCATATGTGGTCTCGTCTTGGCAACATTTTACATGAAAATGTTTTTGGTGGGATTTCACATCTTTTTGAAAGTTGCTTATGAAAAAAAAAATTTTTTTTGGGGGCTTTAGGTATTTACTGAAAATCCTGAAATACGTATTTTATTATTTATAACAAGGAGTCCCTATATCAATTTTCAGAACTCTAGCATCAAAATTTGCGGAAGTCTCGTACAAACTTCCATCCCCTATTTTAAGAGGTTGGAGGGTAAAAGTTCCAAGTTTCAGAGTTTTTTGTTGTTTGTGTACTATTACTAGCTTACATACCAAATTTCAGCTTTCTAGGACTTCAGAAAGACCCTTAGAATATTGATGATCATCAGTGAGTCAGTGAATCAGTGAGTCAGTGACGAAATCGGGGTATTTTAGATATCAATAAAATCTAAAGTATAAGAGCTATGCAACTGAAACTTAATAAGTCAACAACTGACATCATATCCTGAAAATTTTGATTATCTGGTATAATCCAAACCCAAGTTATGAAGGTTCAAAAATACGTCGAAGTGCTTCGAGAAAAGGTAGTAGTGCCCTTGCGCTTCGCTTGGCTCGTCTTGGCGGGGCGCTCCCGTGCCCCCAGACCCCAGATATACCTTTTCATTAGGTAAGACATGTACCTAGGTTACTAATACGCTGTAAATAGTTTTTATATTTTTAAGTACCTACCTACTGCAGCATAAAAATCCACTAGGTAGGTAGCTGTTGTCAGCTTGCAAATTGGGGGTAAGAAAACTGTACGTAACTAACTATATG
Source organism: Oligia latruncula (assembly GCA_948474745.1). Taxonomy (NCBI): domain Eukaryota; kingdom Metazoa; phylum Arthropoda; class Insecta; order Lepidoptera; family Noctuidae; genus Oligia; species Oligia latruncula. The sequence goes on along the minus strand of OX419702.1, from coordinate 14,446,601 downwards.
TAAGTAGGTACCTATGTAATAGGTATTACCTGGTACCTAACTTAAAAGAGAGCGCGAGTGACGGCGGAGCACTGATATTACTTACCTGCCTACCCGATGCATCTCTAGATTTATCAGACTCTGCTAGGTTAGTACATATTTGGCATTTTAGGTAGGTACCTCTAAAGGCTATATACTTACTTAGATATCAGGCCCTACTCTTTCTTATACCTACCTATGTAACAAGAGCAATTTCGCATCTCTGCCTAATTAAAGTACCTAAACAAAAGAAAAGTATTTTTATGGCCTTTCGCCTTAAATGTTTAAAACATTAGCATTAAATCATATTCATAGCAAAACATTTAAAATAACTGTCTACGTGATTGGGAAGGGAGCGGGGCGCGGGGCGTGGACGCACGTTGCATCGTGATTTAGTGATGTAGGTAGGTACTCACCTCACCTCATCACGAGTTTCGATGTCGATTATAGCTTTATCATATTAGTGTGATTGAAATAACAACTGTTATATCTATTTAACAGTCCTTAGTACTAAGTCCTATTTAATTAACCAACTTTAAAAAAGAAAGAGGTTCTATGTTCGGCTGTATGTATTTTTTATAGATGTTCGTCGGTTTCTCCGTCAATTAAAGACCGATTATGAAAATTCTATCAATATTGTACCTATAAATAATGAATAGATAATAAATCTTCGCCAATTCTCAATAGATTTTGATGATTCTTCTGTTGTTGTCTAAAAGTTGATTTTGAGGAATTTATACGTATTATTATTATTAGTATTATTAATACGTATCTCAAATATCATCTACACAATCATGATAATTTTCACAATCACTGGTGTTATGGTTTCCGTGGCAACATGCGTAAGCAAGAGGTACCATGTGTGATCAAACTAAATTAGACGCGAATTTTAACTAGATATCGTGCAATAGAAATTTGAATTCGGTTTTTATGTAAGTTACACGATCTGACCAAGATTTTGTCTGGACTTTAAAAGAGACTGTGACTTCTGAGTTTGTTTCGGTCTTTCTTCTCAGAATAGTCAGTTAGGAAACGCCGACCCCATCTAGTTTTAAAAAAAATATGATTGACGTGTAAAAGTGTTTGTACAAACCTACTTACAGAAATAAAATCATATCATTCATGTAGTTGTTTTAAAACACGCCAAATTTTTACCTTGCTCTTATAATTATAGAATCGATAATGTTTAGAAAATACACATCCCTAGCGCGACATGCGATGCGCGCGCGTCGGCGACTGCCGCGCCGCCAAACAAACAGTCAGTTGATCAGTTCGCTTCCGTTGTGTGATTGTGTGGCGTAGCGTAGCCGTGATTCGCATGATCGTGTAAAAATCACAAAAATATTAAACAAACAAATAGTGACAACGCAGTTTACCAAGTCTGTGCGTGCTCCATGAACGATATGGAATGTTTATTAAAGGAGTGGGGCTTTAAGAAATATCTCGACAAATTTATTGGTAAGTAACTAAGTTTTATGTACCTACCTACTTTGAAAGTACGTTCCTACCAATTTTAGGGCCAAATTGAATAAGATTTTATGTTTATTATGTTATGTACCTATGGCTTTATGGTTTATACTTTACCTAGGTACTTACATTTAAGTACGCTACGCAGTCGTGTTAGAACTGCTTGCATCGTGTACCTACCTAGGTATAGCTACCTACTCGTGCAGGTCAGTAGCTTGACTGGCATAAACTGTTTACATGTGTTGCGAGCTACTGACTGCACAGTAGGTAGACTGTCGAGTGCGTAACGTAAAATAAAGTATACTAATAAATTTTGCTAATGAAAATCTGTGTTAAGAATGCTGTCTGTGCTGCTGTCTGTATCTGTATGCAAGACTGTAATTAATTTAATTATAAATCTTTGTTATTTCAGAACATGAAGTTGACTTAGAGGCGCTTTCTTTGCTCGATGATGAGCAAATCCGGGAGCTAATACCAGCTATTGGCCCACAAGCCAAATTTAAAAGAGCGCTTCTGAAGTGGAAATGCTTCCAAGCTAAATTCCTATGTAACTGAGTGGTGTAGTAAAGTAAGCACACAATAATTTATGTAAAAAAATATAGTCACGCCTTGGCATCAATTTTTTGTGAACATAAATGTTTTTTTACAGATTTATGACAATCTTGAGAACCTTGTGGAAGTGTACGGAGAGAATGTTGGTGGACTTACAAATTCACCAATCAGTTCGGCATTATCATCACCAAGCACCTCGTTGTCATGCAAATCCATGTCCCCTATGTCTTGATGTAAGTTATCTATCAATTAACACTATTCATAGTGGCCCTGTACCAACCTAATATTTTTCGTGTTTGGGCGGAGCTTTAGGTCAAACGCCTTTCAAACTAACTCCCAACTGGGATATAATTTTAATAATTTTGTTTAATTACTAGCTGCGTTATCAATAAATACACTAAACTAAACACTAGGCCAATGAGGCGGTCTAAAACTAAAATTGAATTAAGTTTAAACTAAGACTAAACTAATTCTAAACTAGGTCCTTATAAGGTCCATTATAAGTCTAAGACTACTAAGAGTATACTCTCATATACATATATTAACAATCTTCCCTGTTTTCAGAGTCTCGCAACGCTGTTTGAAAAGACTCCTGATGGCCTGCAGCTTCTAAAAGAAAGGCAACAACCATTGGGAGAACAAAACCGTAAGGTATACTAGTTTGAGAAATAGCTACACACACACTTAGGGCAAATCCGAAGGCCCCCGTAACAGCCGAAACATATTATATTACTTGGATAGAAGAAATAAGTAAGTTTAAATTACTTATTAATTACAAGCACAAATGTACGTAGGTTCATTTGATACGCCAAATCAGTAAATCAGTTTGTGAAACCATATTATATATAGACAATATGTATAATATATTATGTAGTGACTCCTACTTTCCATTTTTTAATTATGTACTTGTTTTACTTACAGAGAAAGTGTTTCCAAAAGAAAATATCAGCATTTATTTTATGAAACCCAATGGCCGCAACAAAGTCTTTGAACCACGGGCACGTCGTTCACTTGAAAAAATATTACCACTGAAACCATCTAGCGAGAGGTCTACAACTCATTTTGATGACTTGATTGCTGCTGACAATGACGACGACACTAGCCAGGAGATACAGGAAATGATAGAATGGCTAAAAAGCAATGTTCATGATTACAGTTCATGTGCAGAAAAATGGGACAAAACTAACAAGGAACGACTAAAACGCATTTTATCAAATGAAAGAGATCATACATCCAGGAATTTCCCTGCATTCGACGCTTTCGGGGTTATACCTTGGTATGTATTATTATCATATTAATTAATATTATAAAAGCAAAAGTTTGTGTCTGCTTATGTTTTTATGTTAATGAGGTGACTCATTAAACCAAATCGGCCGAACAAATTAAGATTAAGTTAATCAAGATCCCCGAGAGCCATGAACTACATAAAATTATACATTAGTATAGGTAATTTGAAAAACTTAGTACAATATTACCATAGGTTCCTATTATCACAGTATTTTGGTTTCAGCTAATTGCCGACTTTCATGCTTGGTACCCAGGAAACGAAACAGCATTCGATGACAAATTCCTTCTGCTCAAAGTAAAGTTGCTTGCGGCATTTGACAAGATCTCAAGAAAGAACACATACCTGGCAGAGTTGAAACAACTCTCTCGTGGTGAGTTGTTTTTGTGTAATTTTTATTTTATTACTAGACTACCTGCGCCCCGCGGTGTTAATCGAGCTTACTGGGAATAAAAGTAGCCTGTGTCAATCCAACAGGTCTAAGTTGTGTCCATATCAAATTCTATCAAAATTCGTTACATATTATATTATAACAATAAGTTACAAATATACATGCACACACAAAATTTTACATTAATATTTTATATTGTAGAATTGACAGCTTGTTTATTACTTTTCAGTTACTACATATTTTAAAATGCAGTCGGGTATAATGTAATTTGTTTTAAAATAGTCTAAAATTTATTTAAAAAAATTAAATATACAGAAGGTTAGGTCAAACGAGGGACATACATTGAGGGGAGTTAGTACTCATGAAAATGAACAACTTTTAATATGGGAACAAATCTGAAATCGCGAAAAAAAAATCAGCCGTTTCCTACATTTATGTTTGCATAGCTCGTTAAAATGTACTGAACAGCAGATTTTTTTTTGCGATTTCAGGTTCGGCCCCATAGTAAAAGTTGCTCATTTTCATGAGTACTAACTCCCCTCAAAGTGTGTCCCTCGTATAACCTAACAACCTGTATATTACAAATATGAAAACTACACCTTTATCTTTTAGGTTATACATCATGTCACTTTCCATTTTCTATTCAGCGGGGATTTTTCGATTTGTTAAATTGGAAGTGCCTACTCGTATTTGTAACCATAAATACATTTTATTACTCCAGCTATTTTCGTATCACAGTTAAGAGTCAATCAAGTACAAAATAATACTTAAAACTATTTTTCGAACATATTTTTTAATTACTTTAGGTACTAAATGATTTCTTTTATTTTTCAGACCCAGATTCTGAGACGAGCAATCTTGCGGTTCTTCTGCTAATTCCGCATCTGCTCGGACCTATTTACATAAAGAAAAAGAGAAGGTCAGCGGTAGAACTGCGCGAGAACTTCATCCTTCATATTGAAGAAGAGCAAGAGCTTCAAGAACAGCAGCAAATACGTCAGGAAAAGTTCTTACATCTAGGATTAATAATTCAGCCATACATAATAGTTGCAGGCCCTCGGAAAAAAATTTCAGCCAGGTATGTGATTGTCGACAATATTGTTTATGAAATGCCAAATATTATCAAGGCTGTGGATATATGTATAATTTAAGTTTAAATACATTTTAAGTAGGAAGTAAGTTAAAATGTGATACTCATACTTTTTTGTCAAAAGGCACTAATGTATTTTAAGCATACTTACATTATTTAGTTGGTAAATATTGAAATTATGAATATTATTATCATGTAGCATATCATATTATCTGTCAAATTAAGAGAGAAAAACAGTATTTTGGTTTTTAGGTGTGGTGTGTTCCTCCTCACCACCACCACACCTCTCTTCATTCTTCCTCTTTCTTTTGCTTTGATACTTTTTTTTTATAGTACCTACCTACATATTTTTTAATATAGATAATTGTAATCTAATATAATAATCTTAAAAAATAAATATAATTCTTACGAGTTTTTGCATTTTTACTGAAATTCCACACTGCTACTGAAATAATGCTATACATTGGATATTGTTTAATAATATCGATATACAGTAGTAATTACTACTTTGTATCGTAATATTAAATATTACGACATTGGGAACTGTTCATTCGCAATTACAGGTACATCATCATGAATAGTACCTGTCACTACGAATGAGTACTGTAAGCAAACTTTATCTGGAACTGTTCATTCGCAGTGACAGGTACCTGTTACATCACAGTAATTACTGGGTACTCAACCCAGTAATTACTACTGTCTAGCTTAATGTTTGAACATTACGATATACAGTAGTAATTACTGGGTTGAGTACCCAGTAATTACTGTGATGTAACAGGTACCTGTCACTGCGAATGAGCAGTTCCGGATAAAGTTCGCTTACAGTACTTACAACATAGCTTCTATAGTACCCGGTACTGTGACAATACGTTATGGTAACTGAGTCTCACAGTACTAGGTAATGTGCGGTCACTGCATGTTACTGTGGAAACATGTACCTAAACCTGTAAGGCACAGTTACTTTTAATGGAGACACAGTTGTTATAACTGATAATCACGGTATACCCTAATGTGCCCACATTTCCTACTAGCAAACCTCACAGTATCGTTTAAAGTATTCTCACAGTATCTGATACCTGACAGTCAGTATTAGTTACTGTTTTCGCACAGTAACTAGTAACGTATCTCAACTGTACAAATAACAGAGGGAACGGTTGTTATTAATGTGTACTATCAATTATTATAACTGATATCTAAGGTACTGCCAACTGGACAGCAAGGTATATTTTAATGAGCAACCAAAGTATACCTTACTGTGAATTTACATGCCTGTTACTGTGAGGAAACCGTTACTACTAATGCATACTTACAATGAACAGAACTGGTCGCTTACAGTTAGTTCTACTGGATCGCACAGTAACTGCTAACGTCCTGCACAAATTACCCGCTACTGTTGCTTACAGTACTTATAACTGGCTTTCCATGGTTACTACTACGTTGATCAAACAGTACTCATTCATGTTGTCCTACGTAGTATGTACTGTGTGAACACAGTAAAATCAACTGTTTGCATGACGATTATAGGTACTATCATGATTCAGTTAAACCTACTGTTAGAAACAGTAAAAAAAAAACAGTAAAGAAGACACTCTTTACTGTTTTTCTTTACTGTCTGTTCTGATTTTCCTTTACTGTTTTTTCTTACTGTCTTATCATTTACTGTCTTACAAACAATAAGAATAGCCGACCAAAAAACAGTTGCAGATGCACAGTAAAATCTACTGTTATAACTCAACTGTTTTTTTTCAGTTAGTTATACTTCTTTGGACAATAGGCTCTATTTTTACTGACCAAAGCGGTGAATATTACCGAAAAATCGATTGGTATTACCGATTTTTTTTTTCAGTGTAATTTTACCTGTGCCATAGATAGTGCCTAGCTACTTCCATATGGGACGGTCTACTATGCAAAGCTATGAGGTCTTTGCTTCATTGGTGGTAAAGATGCAAGATTCTTAATTTTAACCAATAACGGGCCGCAAATTATAGGAACCGGCCATAAAACAACAGCATTTCGAACAGCCTAAAACTCCAAATTCAAATCTGCCGATAGGACCGAACACCACAACACGCCAAACGCGCCGCACACTGACGCTCGATGCGGCTAATTGCCGCTGATTGTGAATGGTCGTCTTTTGCCAGCCGCTGAATGAGCGTGAGCAACCCGCTTTAGTCACGCAAGCCTTGATGGTATGAACACTGCTTAACATAAACGTCACGTACGAGGTAGGGGAAAACTGTAGGTGTAGGGAGATCTATCATTGGTTGTCGTGTGTATGTGACTATGTGGGGGTGTGTGTGTGTGTTTGCGAGAGTTTCCTCTAACGTCTTCACGCCTGTCGGGTTGAATAGGAATGATGGTCAGTCGTATCCTTCCGTATGATTTGAACGGCATACTGTGTCTCAATCACCAGTATGTATTGGCAAATAAATAAATGGCTGACATTTTAATTTTTTTAACCTGGAGGAGGACTTTCTGGATAGATTGCTTCAGTGATTGGTCGTGAGCAAGCATTGTTTAAATCGCCTCCCGTGGGAATATCGGGATAATAAAAAGTAGCCTATATTTTAATCCAGGGTGTCAGCTACCTCCATACAAAATTTTATCAAAATTGGTCCAGCCGTTTGAGCGTGAAGAAGTAACAAACATTATAAACAGATACACACACACACTCACAAACTTTCGCCTTTATAATATTAGTGTGATTATTTTCTTTTTTTAAATCGGTTTAATTCAAGCACCCAGATCTTTGAGCGTTTTTAGGGTCCCCTAAGCCTAAAGGGTGCCAACGGAACCCTAATAGTAAGCCTCCGCTGTCCGTTTGTCTAAATGTCAGCGGGCTGTAAGTATCTCATGAACCGTAGTAGATAAACAGTTGACATTTTCACAGAGTGTGTATTTCTATTACCGCAACAAACAAAATAAATTTAATTAAAACTAAAAGGAGTCTCTATACATGAAACGTGTATTTTTCTGCGTTTTTTTCCTTGTGGTACGGAACCCTTCATTTGAGATTCCGACTCGCACTTGGCCGGTTTTTTTTTTATATTGGTGAAAGGAGTCCGTTGAAGAAACCATTTTTCGAAAAAACAGTTCCTATGAAACTTCATTATGCGAACGTATGCTAGGTAATGATAAGATGGTAGGTAATACTCGTATAAATATTTCACCATCACTATAAACCAATTTCCAGATTTCCTAATTAAAATAAATTCACCTATTCAATCTTCCAACAACGAATCAATAACGCGCCAGAATGAATATGGGTTTCCGCAAAAAACCGCCGAAACTGAACCGAACCCGTATTTCCCTGAAAATAATTACTTCAGGCAATATCGACATGCGAAAAAACAAGGCTATCCACACACTGAAGCAAGCTATGAAGTAGCATTCGAGTATTTTTAGCTTTCATAAATATTAAACACCTGACCATTAGTTGGTATTGAAACTACATACTTTAAAATAGCTGGAATAGGCTATTTGACAATGTAAAAAATAAGGTCATAATTATTGACACTCGTATAGATTATCGCTTTTAAAATCGATTTGCATTAATTTTACTACAAAACAATGTATTATTTATTAAAAAAATCCCGAAAAAACTTCATCTTTTTAAATCTGGCGCCACGTAATCGAAAACGGTCTGGATTGGCTGAACTTATGATGACGTCATGATATAGTCAATTTCTGTCTATAGTTGACAGAACAGATGACTTTTGTCTAGTATCTCGACCGTTTCAACGTTTGTTTACGTGTATTGTGACGTCACGACGCCATATTGTTAAAGATAGCGTTTTGGCGGCTTATTTAAACAGTACATTTTTATTTACTATTTTCTAAAAGAAATACATTATGCAATTTGAAGTAATAGGTTTTTGTGGGCTCGTTAGACACCATTAAATAATCTGAGATGTTTATCAGAAACCAGTCAAATAGCCTATTGTCAACTTGTTACAGTCATCATTTATTAGCGGAAGTCCTTCTCCGACTGCCTGATTATTGATTCTATTCTGTTAATTGAATAGAATAGAATACTCTTTACTATGTCTTACTTTGGCTTCCAGTCTAACCGGATGCAGCTGAATACCAGTATTTTACATGGAGCTCTGACCTCCACAACCTCTGGATCTGACCTCCACAACCCAGTTACTGGGTAATATGATACCCCTTGCTAAGACTGGTTGTCAGACTTTCGGACTCTTTACTATGTAGGTAAATCAAATAAATATCAGGTTCAAATAAATATAAATGTAGAAAATGTCCGTAATACTATATTACTGTACTGTCTGTAATATGATATGAAGATCATAATCATCACAAAATGTTCTCGTCAAAAGACAGAAATGATGTCAAATATTTTCCCTGCCCAATAAACAGCAAGGGTGCAACCACGACGGGTGCAACAATATCAAATCATTCTCCTGCCAGTATCAAATCATTCTACTGTCAGTATCAAATCATTCTACTGTCAGTATCAAATCATTCTCCTGCCAGTATCAAATCATTCTACTGTCAGTATCAAATCATTCTACTGTCAGTATCAAATCATTCTCCTGCCAGTATCAAATCATTCTACTGTCAGTATCAAATCATTCTACTGTCAGTATCAAATCATTCTCCTGCCAGTATCAAATCATTCTACTGTCAGTATCAAATCATTCTCCTGCCAGTATCAAATCATTCTACTGTCAGTATCAAATCATTCTACTGTCAGTATCAAATCATTCTCCTGCCAGTATCAAATCATTCTCTTGCCAGTATCAAATCATTCTACTGTCAGTATCAAATCATTCTCCTGCCAGTATCAAATCATTCTACTGTCAGTATCAAATCATTCTCCTGCCAGTATCAAATCATTCTACTGTCAGTATCAAATCATTCTCCTGCCAGTATCAAATCATTCTACTGTCAGTATCAAATCATTCTCCTGCCAGTATCAAATCATTCTACTGTCAGTATCAAATCATTCTCCTGCCAGTATCAAATCTTGAGTGAAATTAATAGAACTTCTGTGAAACATGACATATAAAGTGTGTTACGCCAGCAGGGCCCCAATTCTCTATGACCACTTAACGATTCTTTACCGAAACCACGTCAACTCCCCCGCCAATCTTGCGTTGATTTCGCGCGGTTTCGGTTATAGTGTCATAGAGAATTACGGCCCTGGTCTGAAAACTACTTGATCCCATCATACAACAGTAAGAGCCACGCTTAATAGTGTTGTTGTGACACGGGCCCAAAAGACGTAACTTTCAATTTGGCCAACAGTAATTTTGTTGATGTAATTTTAACGGCGCGGGAGCGGCGGCAGAAACGCAATGTGTTGTAATAAAGGGCGAATACATTTGTAAAGAGGAAAGCAACCAAACTGCCGTATATTTACGCGTTACAGACGTTCCAGTTGTAAAACTGGATGTATTTTATATTAGTGTGGGAGTTTGTGAGTACATAAAGGAAATTGAGCCGTAAATGTAATTGGTTACACGAATGATGTACGCAACGATAGCCAATAATGTAGACGAAATTAGATGAGGAGGCGAGTGATATATTATTTGACGAACAAAATTACATTTGAAGTAATCCGGTTCACACAAATAAGTAGCAGCCTGTCTTCGCAAAATACAAGTACAATTTAATAAAGACCTCATAAGATTCCGCATCGCTTTAAGACCCTAAACCCGGGACAAAGGATTGCGGTAAATAAAGACCTTCTCTAGTTAACGCTCCCGCGCTCAGCATCACAGTTAAAGGCGAAAATAGACGGACTGAGGCGAAACAAACATATGGCTTAGAAACAAAACCTCATACGTTATCAGCTCAACACAAACAACGAAATTCACATCCTCCTCTATAGCTACCGCCGCATCTTTATCACAACGCAATAAGAACCAGATTCGAACGTGATGACATCCAATTCGGATTTGATGAATGCCCTCGGCGCCGATGCGAAATAATTTCTTCTATTCATCCGCTAAAATATTACGTCCGACTCTCTGACTAATGAATTCATTTCAATAGAGGCTCTTCAAATCCGGACTCAAGCCAACGATAAAGATGACGAATAGTGAAATGGGCGGTTTAATCTGACGGCTAATTAGTTTTTGGGCTGAGAACTAATAGATCTAATCAATAATGATGGGTGTGTAAGCGTGACTGTAACGAGTACGGCTTACTTACTGATGACAGATTCCGGTAATTAAAAACGTTCAGAATCTAGTGGCAATCCCATCTCAGCGACAAACACTTGTCAAAAATTTATGGAAATTAGAGGTATTTTTGACAGATTGAGACAGAATGCGAGCGTTCTTAAAAAAATAGGGGAATTGCCTATAGAGGTATGAGGAACAGGGTGTAAAGTTTACTCAACCTCCATAGAAAAGGGAGGATCCTCCGACCAGACGGGTGTTGTGTCTAGTGGGCAACTGCCCGATGATTCATGTTGGGCCGTTGTATCTATTCTAGTTGCGCGGTAAACTCTGCTTGCGAGATGCAGGATTTTGCGTGACGTCAGTATGACGCGTTGTTCGCATGTGGCATTGTAGATACCGCTACATGCCTATCTATTGTGTGGGTCAGATCAACAGACGCAATTTGACATTTGACTTATTAGGGAATTAGAACTTAATGAATGAGAAACGTTCTAGAACATATCATCCCACCAAAAACATTTTCGTGTAAAATGTTGTCAAGACGAGACCATATGGCTCGCACTGTCAAAAAGTTATCAGATCTCATGTAGAGCCAAGCGTCTAACTCTACATTCCCTAACCCTACAAGCCCTAACTTCACACTCGTTACTACAAGAACTACTTATTGGATAACAGAAAAGTAATGAACAGTGAGTAATTTTTTCACCTTACGCCCATGTGACGGTAGCGAAACGGCCAAGCCACATATTTTGACTAAGGTGTAGAATTTGTGAAGTTAGGGCTTGTAGAGTGGGAGCCAAAAGAAGAGGCCATACACCAAAGCTCTCGTTAATATCACCAATTAATTGTCAGGTTGCCAAGCAACGCCTATTTTCTGCACCAAACGTTCACCAATGATCTACCGTCATAATATGTCGCAAGTGTCGAGCGATATTTTACCACTCTCGAGTACCAGTCTCTCCGAAACTAGAGCCAAGAAAATTTCGGAACATTCCCGCCTGCACCGCGATAAATATCACCGCAGAGGTAATTATTAAGCGAAATGGATAGTAGCAACAACTAATTGCTGCTAATAAATCTGTATAGTGCATAAGAACATGTACTCTAGTTTTGGGTGTTAAATGGCGAAAATGGATTTAAGTGTGGATTTAAATGTTTGACGGCACGGTTGGTGCAGTGATTGACTGCTGCGCTGCGTGTCGCGGGTTCGATTCCCGCACGGAACAAATATTTGTATGACCTACAAGTAGTTGTTCCGGGTTTGGCTGTTTGTGTATGTGAGTTTAAATGTTTGTAAACGCACCCACGATACAGGAAAAATCCTAGTGTGGGGCAACGTTTTTAAAAAAAAGAAAATAAGTGCGATTAAGGACAGAGGCGCTTCCTACGCTACAGACGAGTGCAACTATTCGCAGTAAATTACCGGGAAACGGAAAAACTGCAGCGATAAATGTGTCTGTCTTAGGTTCCGAGTTCCGAGTAAATAAAGTGAGAAATAATTAAGTACCAGCTGCTTCACATCTTATGCAGTAGGGCCTTCTTGTTATATCCAAAGTTCAGAGTCAGGGAAGTTAAACAAATGTGGTCCGTGCGACCCTCGTGGTCAGCCGAGCGTCAACGACTTCGGTACGACATGTCCAAGTCTTAGTTGTGCGGTAACATCCCGAAAACGTGAACACGAATAAACAACGCAAGGTGAAATGGGGGGAAATTTTCCTCTAAGTTTCCAAACGAAGATTTACGATACGATCAAATTGTTATGTCCGGATTTACATACGTCACAATACTCTGTTGCTATGGAAGTATATAAACCCATAAACGTAACATTGTAGCACTACATTATAGAGAACAAAAGAACGGCAAAGAATCTGAGCTGTTACATAACTTACGATCTTCAATATAAGTTAATATTGCCTCGCGAAAGGTGCGCATAAAGAATAATGGTTTTTGAATATCAAACTAGGTATTTCCAAAGCACCTAAAGTACATGTTCCGATGCTGCCCTCGAACGTAACATTTTTCTTTTCGACGAGGAAATATACGCTTTCAGTTGATTTACGAATTGTTTGTGAATGCGGCAACGGTGATAAAATACAGAGTTCCCTAGTCCGATGTTATCTTGGTACATTGAGACTGTTACTACTGATTGGATGACTTCTTTGTACTTGTGTTCCTGAACGTAAGACGAGATTACGCTAATAAATTGCTGTTAGCTCTAATTACGGATGATTTTGTCATTGTTTTCGCTGATGTCGGATTTGGTGTCCTTGTAGGTTTGTTTGTCATTGGATGTCAGTTTCTACGTCCCTAAAGGTTGAGCTGGGTTTGTAAGTTTTCGGTTATGAGTTGGAGCAACGCACACGCATTTCAATATCTTATACCTAATACACTTTCAATGACAATGAATCACAAACAGAGTATATTTGTAAACACATTCACGATACTAACGATTTAAAATGTAGAAAATAATAATTTAATGGAAGAATCATGAATAAAATTATGATTTTCAAGCATTCAAATTTTTCTTTCCTTATTTCAGAAAAATCCAACTAACATGCCACGTCCAAACCAGAAATCTTCCAACATGAAAACGTTCCGTCGTTAGACTACCAACTAGTGCCGGCTAAATGTAGGTGAATACGGAATTCCCGGGAGTACCTACTGGGGATGCGACCACTCGTGAGTTGTGCGTGCTAAGAATATTCTAGCACACTCTTTATATTTGCTTGCTATATTGAATTACTACTGCTTTCTGTTGTGAAATGTCGATGGGTTTATAGCAATGTTATGCTACTGCAAGACTAGGGATGTTTTGTTGTTATATGAGGTACTTTACAGGAAGACTATGCAAAAAGTGAAGGTATCACCTGGTGGAGGAGACAAAATAAGCTGATGAAGGGGAATGCTATAAATAAATCCAACAAATAACTGCTATTCTGATTGGGGAAATATTAAAGCCTTCGTATCCAAAATGTATGAGTTAGCGGTTTCTTTTTAGGGTTCTGTACCCAACGGGTAAAAACGGAACCCTATTACCAAGACTCCACTGTCCGTCTGTCTGTCTGTCACCAGGCTGTATCTCATGAACTGTGATCGCTAGACAGTTGAAATTTTGGCTTGGCCGGTTTTTATTAGTGTCAGCTAATTGTAGTTGAATACGGAATTCCCGGGATGCCTGCTGGGGATGCTAATGCTGAAGAGGGCAAATTTTACTGTTGGAGAGGCTTAAACCATCTGGTGTAGGATTTAAAACCATCTGGGCCTTATCTAATATAACTGACAATGCGATGCGACATATTTGTCAAATAATTGTCATATTTTCACGACAGGCGCGCTTTAACATATCAGAAAACTATGTAAGAAATTTATTACTACTGCTTTCTGCTGTGTATTGCGAATGGTTTTATGACAATGTGATGCAACTGCAATACTATGAATGTTCAGTTTTTAGTTTGGTATACAAGATAAATAAATACTTCAGGCTATGAAAACCACCATGTAGCTAATAAAAATTCGACAAAATCTCATAAGCAATACTGCGTAAATATGAAGCATGAATTGGAACTCACATTCTCAACCACGTATGGCACAGTTGATTAACAGAATTTGCAGTTGTACAAAATTTTAATGTCATTACTAGTCCTACAGTTTCAATAATATGGAGAGAGAAAACTGCAATTACAGTATTTATTTGCGCCGATAGTAGTGATAAACATCTTATCGTACGAAGCTTGCCTCTTGTCACAAGTTTCCTCACGATTTCCTAGAAATCCTACTTTGTACTTTGTAAGTATGTTTGTAATTTGTAACAAGAAGTTTTATGTGAGCTACCTAACGATATCACGGGTAATAGACATTGGATATTTTATATCTTTTCAAGACGCTATAAATACTGTGTCCAGAACATCAAGACAGACTTTGGGTAGCCATCATAGAATTTACAAAGTCTTGCAACAAAGTGTAGATGATTACTTGATAACATTTGAAACCAGAATCTGAGATAATTTTCAAGTTTTTGGAACAAAAAACTCAATGTCATACACGACAGAATCCAAATTCCATTGCAACCAAAAAAAATAGGATCTTCTTATTACAAGGCCAGTCAAAATTCACCTTATTATACACAAAGCTAAAGAAGATAGTTGGGTAAGTAACGATGGAATTTAGGTAAATTAGCATAAATAGTGAAAAGTTAAGGGATCGAAAAATAATGGTAGAAAATTTACACGTGGAGACTATAATAGAATACTCTTTAATAAGTCATTATCATCATCACCATTTCAGCCGAAAGACGTCCACTGCTGGACAAAGGCCTCCGTACGCGTACGCGTACTCCGTACGCGGTTGCCACTCCAGAACCTTTCGGCCCCATCGGCTAACTGTTCTGCGAGCAATGTGCCCTGCCCACTGCCACTTAAGTTTGGCAATTCTTCGGGCTATATCGGTTACCTTGGTTCTCCTGCGGATCTCCTCATTTCTGATTCGATCACGCAGGGAAAAAGGTCAAGCAAAGTCTGCAGTATTTTATGTGCAAGCTAATGTTTATGCCATAACTAACCCCATTGTCTTAATAACCATTCATTGTCTAGCTGGACTATTGGGATAAATACTGTATTACACATCTATTTAGGTTAAGTGTTAATTCATGTAATTACAATTATTTTCTCTTCATTTAAGTGCTAGAAACGTTTGCTTTTAGCACTAACAGCCCACTCGGGGTCCTTTATTTAATTTTAAACAGCCGGTGTTTGTGTCTTCCTGTTCAATTAACAGAATATTGTTGTAGTTACAGGAGGGGCCCGTGGCTAAATAATAACTGCCGCACAGGTCGATCGATCAGGTTAAGCTACGCTTGCCGCGGTTAGTCTGTAGATGGGTGACCATCTTTACATACCCAGACCCCTCCGTACCTCGGAAAGCACGTTAAGCCGTTGGTTCCGGCTGTCATTCGTGGATCTTTGACAGTCGTTACGAGTAGTCAGACAGAAGCCCGAAAGTCTGACAACCACTCTTACCAAGAAGTATCGTTCTACCTAGTAACTGGGTTGTGGAGATCAAATAGGCAGTCGCTCCATGTAAAATACTGGTATTCAGTTGCATCCGGTTAGACTGGAAGCTGACCCCAACATAGTTGGGAAAAGGCTAGGCAGATGATGACGACTTTACTCCTTTCGAAATCCCCATTCAGAAAAGTAGATCCCTGAAACCCACTCCATCAAACAAAACATCAAATAAAGACTCGTCAATTCCGAGAATTCAAAACATTAGTCCCATTCGCGTCTGCCTCCATTTTAAAAATTCCAATAAACTGCTATGAGAATAGGCACCTTTTTACCATCGGCATTCTTTTTTCAGTCGATCGGAATTCTGGTACAGATCCAAATAGGTCGGATCGTCGGATCAGTCCTTTGTGGGGCGTACGTCCATTGCGAGAATCTCGATCACGATGCACTGGGGTGATTTATGTCTTCGACGCCTTTTATGAATGTAATATGATTATGAACGGGAAAACTGGTCAAATGGCATTGTGGACGCTTTGTGGGTTTTTGTATAAGTATGGAGAAGTTGGGTTATAAAAAGGGGTGAAGTTAGTTAAAGTTTTTGGACATCCCTTTCTGTACACAGGACAGGGGAAGTGACAGGCTTGAGGCTAAGAAATAACAGCCGTACGGTTCGATGGATTAGGTTTAACTTTGCTTGCCGCGATTGGTCCGTGGATGGGTGACCATCATAACATCCAATACCCCTTATTGACCCGTGTCTCCGAAAGCACGTAAAGCCGTAGGTCCCGGCTGTCATTCATGCATGGTTGTCAGACTTCGGACCGAAAGTCTGAAAACCAGTCGACAGTCTTACCAAGGAATATCGTGACTGTGGAGGTCATATAGGCAGTCGTTCCATACTGGAATTCAGCTGCAGCCGTTTGGACTGTAATCCGACCCCAACATAGATGGGAAGAGGCTACGCAGGTGATGATGACCCTGGACAGTAGAAAATGAACCTATGTTCTTCAACGAAGGATGGGCGGCAGTATTGGCTGTAGAAAATACAACGTCAGGGGAAGCAAGAACCTCGTGAAGACCAAGCAAAACAGTAAGTTGTTACTTCTCCAAATCGTGTAGAAATGGAAAATTTTATGTTACTGAGAAAGACTGCAAAACCAAGGACCGAAAAATAGGGTAAAAGAGGAACTTGGTCTCCTAAAAGAGTGCAATAAGCTACGTAAACTCTTGAATAAACAAGAAAAATTACAAAGAAACTAGCTCCTCACATATTTCTCTACAGAGCCCCATTTTAATACATTTCCTAGGACGCAATATAAGCTAGTTAGCTGCTTGTATTTATATTAACATCCTTGTGCAAGTCTCCAAGTTATGAAGGAACAGTTGGTGCGACAACTTAGCCAGTCGTAAAATGTTCATGTTTTTGTTGGCTCGCAGCCTGACCGAAAGAAACTTGCTCGCAATATTGTTGTGTGCATGGACAGCGGAATGTTGTGTTTTTATGTAAATATTTGTGAATGGAAATTTAAGTTGTTGTAATGTTTGTTGCTGTATCATTCATTTTCATGTATTGAGTCTATATCCTACATAGCAGGGCTAAGCAGATGAGATTTTTTTTTACTAGCTATGGTTGTCCCACTGCTGGGCAAAGGCCTTTCTCTTCGTCCACTTATTTCATTCCAGAGCTGCCAAGGTCCAATCTTTATTAAAGGAGTCCATCCCATCCCGCCATCCCCGTCTGGGACTGCCGCGATGTCATTTGCCATTAAGCGGGACTCATTAGATCTTAATTTTGGCCCATTGATGAGATATAGTAACTAAATTATAAACCTCGAGTTTATGATGCCAAGGTATCGTGTTTTGAGATGAAAAGCCATTTTCCCAAATTTAGCAAAATTGGTCCTCATGCAGTTTTTTTTTTTATTGATAACGGACCACGCTTGGCGACGCCGAATTATTCAGTATTAGTTAAAATACAAAGCGTATATACCCGTTCATGAGATTTCTTTGCTATTCTGTAGTTTTGTTTCAGACTAAAGAAAACTCAATCACATCATGAAAAGCATACCCAGCTCATGAGTTTACCATGCAATATCTGACAAATTCAAAATCCAAAAAATAAATATTATTCTCAACGGTGTGATAAATAAGGTAACATTGGAGCATCATTACGATTAATTTCCGCAGCCTTTGGGAATAAGCAAAAGCATATATCAATTGGACATCCAACACACGCATATGTAAGAGAAAACCGAGGAACTGGTTATGTGGTTACACACTTCGTTTGAAAAAACATATTCACATTTTACCCTTTTTGCTCCAGTCTATCTCTCAGGGTTTTACTTTTATACCTGGTTTTCTGCGGGGTAATTACATAACACCTTCTTTCATATATCTATGCATAACCCACTTACAATGACAATGCCATTCATTTTGACAGTTCAACCACATTCATTGCGTTATTTAATTACGTTGTAGAGCAGACAAATTGTTCAAACATATGAAGCTATGGATTGGCAATTTCCTTCAGAATCCTTCAGATTGTTATTAATAGTGTGTTCTGCAATTGGAGTGCTGGCTTGTTAGTCAGTGTGATGAAACCTATCTTTTACAGAACTGCTGCTATGTCTACCACCATTAATTGTGCTATTACCTCCATTATCTTCATGACACCGGACTCTTCATCCTTCGCATCCAGTTCATCTAGCTAGCAAGCTAACATTCTCATTAAATTACGTCAAATCCAAATATATACATTGGAATCGCGAGTTACTTTACGTAATCCTTATCATTACATCGACAACAACGCAAACACACAAGTTGCCATAAGTTATTTGCCTACATTATAACTCATTCACAATAAATTAGTAAGCCGCAACTACATGTGACACAAGCTACACCAACGAACATGTCCGAAGCAGAAAGTTATTCAAATTGTAAGGGAGTGATACAAAGTTGCGTCCTATATGGTTGGCCGATAGTTTGGTCACCAACTTTGTACGATACGTTTTACATTTGCGAAGTTTCAGAATACAACTGTGTTGCTGTTATTTACCTGGTTTTACTTGCTTTCATTTTAATGTGATTGGATCCTGGTAGGACTTTAATTTTATGAGAATGATTTATACAGGGTTATTAGTAAAAAAAATATCGCGAAAAAAAATCTGCTGTTCCCTACATTTGTTCGTTTATCTCGTCAAAATGTAGGGAACAGCTGATTTTTTTTCGCGATTTCAGGTTGGTCCCATACTAAAAGTTGTTCATAATGATGAGTACAATGACCTCTTTTGTTAATATTTTACCAATAACCCTGTATAGGCATGAGGAACAGGGTGTAAAACCAAATTGAAATTCTAAATTGAAAAGGGAGGATCCTCCGACCAGACGGGTGTCGCTTTTGGAGTTCTACTGCCCAACGACTGATGTCGGGACGTTGTATACGAGTATATGCTAGTTGCGCGGTAAACTCTGCTTGCGCGATGCAGGATTTTACGTGACGTCATCGTCAGTGTGATGCGTAGTTCGCATGTGGCGATATAGATGCCGCCACAGTTTGATAGGATTAACTATAAAGTCTTAACTAAAATTGATGTAAATACTTATATAATACTAGTTTTTCCCGCGGCTTCGCCCGCGAATATGTAATAAAATATCCAAACAATGTCATTTACCGGGACAAAAAGTATCCTTTGTGTTAAATCAGTGTGTGCCAAATATCATCCCGATCCGGTCAGCCGTTTTTGCGTGATTGATTGTAACAAACATCCCCCCCTCCGTGGCTCGGATGGCATGTTAAGCCGTTGTTGGTGTCGTTAAGCCGTTCCGTGTAAAATACTGGCATTCAGCTGCATCCGGTGAGATTGGAAGCTGACCCTAACTAAGTTAGGAAAAGGATAGGCAGATGTTGATCAATATGAACAAATCAGATAATTATAAACTAATATGTATAATTACGTTATGATATTTTGGCAAACCGA
The DNA here is from genome assembly GCA_948474745.1 of Oligia latruncula. NCBI lineage: Eukaryota > Metazoa > Arthropoda > Insecta > Lepidoptera > Noctuidae > Oligia > Oligia latruncula. Next base: position 14,426,669 of record OX419702.1, on the reverse strand, counting down.
ATAACAGCAATATATCTGAAAGAAATAATATTAAGTAATAGTTGTTAGCCACACTATTGAATTAGGTCTAAGATCTGTAAAGATTTGTAAGAGGTACGGGTGGGTTTTAGTCAGTAAGAGTCTGACACTCCCTTCCGCTCCACCCAGAGCGGGAGGGGTCATTTGATGATTTCCCATCCGCAAAAAAAAAAAAAAAAAGAGGTAAAAAAAAAAAAAAGTATACAATACGATTCTCATTAGGTTCTAGGCTTCTAGACTATTCTGTAAAAATCTCACCGAGATAACTTAGGCGAAGTGAGCTGTGATTCCGTCTGATGCTAGAAATTGACACTAATGACACCTCACTTCACCCAAGTTATCACGGCAAGATGTTAACAGTAACAAAGTGTTTCTTCTATTTATTCAAAACGCTTTGTGTGTCAAACGGCGTCTTAATGAGGCTCACATTTCATTTAAGTTTTTCCTTCATACGTATCGTTCTTTACAAAAACCACACTTTTACAAAATCAACACAGTACGTATAAAAACATAATGAGTTTATCTTTCTCCCCCATGTTCTGTACGAGGAAGTTATGACGGCCTCCTATTGTTCAAGACTATTGTAATTCCTCGCTGTTGCTTATCATACACTTAATGTTTCATTTTATATCAACTTAAAACAATTGTTCTGTTTCCTTGTTAATTAAATAAACTTGCATCTTGATTCGGAATTTCTTGTTACATAAGTTGGTTTTGATGATGTTAAGTGACGGACCTACGAACTGTACCAAAAGATCAAAAAAAATGTCATTTACATATTAAAATTTGGTTGAGAATCAGCAGTTTTCGAACGTCAAAATTACAAAACCAGTCCCCCAAAAAGCCCTCCACCACTTCCTAGGACTTTCGCTGGGAAGAAGTGGCGCAACAAAAGCCCCAGCAGCACAGCAGCTGTCTGTTCAGTTAGAAAATACTTGATTGTATACAATAATCCGATAGTTATGTAGCGGTATCTACAACGCCACATGCGAACAACGCGTCATACTAACGAGACGGAAAATCCTGCATCTCGCAAGCGGAGTTTACCGCGCAACTAGCATAGATACAACGGCCCGATATGAATCATCGGGCAGTTTCCCGCCAGACACAACACCCGTCTGGTCGGAGGATCCTCCCTTTTCTATGGAGGTTGAGTGAGCTTTACACCCTGTTCCTCATACCTCTATAGTTATAAGGAAGCATATTTAGTTAGCAAGATCTTCTTTTCGATCTTTTTGTTAAACTTTACTTTTAAAAGGTACCTACTTTAAATTGCATACAGATTTAGATTAGCTACAGTTTAAACTAAGTGTCACTAAATTCTTTTTAAATGGGCCTCTTTGTATAACCAAATAAGTGCCAATTTCCCAAAGAAACTGAACGCAATTAGCACATTTAGACCTTGTTCAAGAGCAGTCAGTGATGCCGATTCTGTTGTTCACAAACTAAAATATAAGTTCAGTGCGTCTTTTTCCTTCCATTTCATTAATAAAAAACAGAAGATAAATATTAGTTTAGTCTTGTCAAATTAAGATACTCCCCACAAATATAGACGTGATTAAAAAATTTGCTATTAAAAATGGTCAATTTACGTCAGGCGCTGACTAATTTGACAGGACTAAACTAATATTTATCTTCTGTACTTTTCTTAATGAAATAGAAAGAAAAAGATGAACTGAACTTTAATTTAGTTTGTGAAGGGAATCAACAACGATGACACTGACGGCTCTTGAACGCGGTTTCGATGTGTTGATCATGGAGTTTCAAGTTTTTTTGAGTTTGATGGTGGAATCCGCCCTAACTTGTGTACAAACTAAACTAAGCAACTTCTTCTTTCCAATTACTCTATCAATGCAAAGTATGAACAAAGTCATCAGAAATCCAACCATGAACATAAGGACCATTTTTCTTTTTCAGACAGACGTTAGCGCTTTAACCTGGCCCTAATCTAAGCACTAAAAACAACGATGACGCATCTAAAATCATTGACACATGTATTGTCGTTAATTTCCATCGTTAAATTTAATGCGCCGAATAACGGACGCGCGGAATATCGTCCGTTACGACTTTATTTACGATAGAACGTTATTGTTAAAATGCGATTTATATTTCAGTTAACGATGCTTCAACTTCATATTGTTATGCAAAAGTTAATGACTGCAGTGAAGGAATACAATAGATTTCGCCCCTATTAAAGCTAAAATGAAACTTTGAAGCAATTTCGTTTGCAGTACGAGTACCTATTATTATTTACTAAGGGCGAATTTCGCCAATGAAACTGAACTTCGTTCAAGAGCTATCAGTGTCAATATTCCTCAACAATGATGACACTGACAGCTATTGAACGTGGTTTAGATGTGCTGATCGCATTTTCATTATAGATACTTAGTTTTATTGGTGAAATCAGCCCATAGGTATATGGATTACAGCAGCAGCTGTATTGTCTCTCCTTTCTCTCTAAATCTATCCAAAGGTTGTCTTTAATATATCGTTTTTAGCGATAAGACCGCCCATTGTGTCACCCATTGTAAAATTTCTACACTCATAACACAAAAGGCGAAAGTTTGTGAGTATGTGTGAGTGTGTTTATGTTTGTTACTTCATCACGCTCAAACGGCTGGACCAATTTTGATAAAATTTTGTATGGAGGTAGCTGACACCCTGGATTATAATATAGGCTTTTTATCCCGATATTTCAACGGGATCGGCACTTATGCGGGTGAAACCGCGGGGCGGTGCTAGTTTACGATAATTCACAAAGGACCATTTTTTACTTAACACACAACACTACAAAGTTTCACAAGTATTCGGTACGAAAAACTGGTCCTAAAAGAAAACCACGACACCAAAAAATGTCAAGTTTTCAATTTTCTCGCAACAGCACCGTAATTAGAAGCCTGGGTTGCAGCCAAAAGTTGTAAGTTTTCACCCGATGATAGGTTTTAAACCAGTTTCAGTACAAAGTTGGTGCAGTACTACTGACCCATATTGTGGTAATGTTGGTAACATAACCAGCAGTTATATGGAGGTTTTATGTATGTGCAAATGACTGGGTAGATATTTTGCGGGGTTGGTATGCTCGACAGGGCTCGACTGTAAATTGAGGAGTTTAAAGTTAATTCTAGTCATCATTTGCCTAGCGTTTTCCCAACTATGTTGGGGTAGGCTTCCACAACCCAGTTACTGGGTAATACGATACCTCTTGGCAAAACTGGCTGTCAGACTTTCGTATTGTCGAAAAATAACCTATTACTTCATGATCTGCCTAGCCTTTTCCTAAGTATGTTAGGGTCAGCTTCCAATCTAACCGGATGCAGCTGAATACCAGTATTTTACATGGAGCGACTGCATAGATATGCCGCCGCTCCTTGTAAAATACTGGTGTGAAGGGCAGATGCCCCCAAACTTAAGTGGCAGAGGGCAGGGCATATTGCTCGCAAAACAGATAGCCGATGGGGCCGAAAGGTACTGGAGTGGCGACCGCGTACCGGAGGACGTAGCGTTGGAAGGCCTCCCCAAGGTGGCCAACGACCTTGTGAAGGCCGCAGGAACCCGTTGGATGCGAGAAGCTCAGAACCAGTCGAAGTGGAGGTGCTTGGGGGAGGCCTATGTCCAGTGGACGTCTTTCGACTGAAATGATGATGATGAATTCGTGTGTTAGATTAATGTCGCCATTGCAGCACAAGTGGTATAAGCTGAATTGTGCCACATTTTCGGAATGTCAATATAAGTAGTTGTTTAGTCACAGAAAAGTTGAATGATAAAAAGTATCTCCTCTCTGACAAGAGAACTCGAAAAGGATACGGCCGTGACACTTGAACCAAAGGGAATTCGAATAATCATAACATCATTATTCTTTCAAAACCTTTATGCCAACTTCATTCACCCTTTCTCCATTTTGGAATAATAAAAAGTAAAAAGTACGTAAGGAGTGGTCGGCCCGGAAGGGTGCAATCACGGCCGCCCCAAATTACATGGCAATACAATCATAATTCGACCGCCAGCAAATTGTTAAATAACGCCCCTACCGGGACCAGTTCATATTTATTTAACGACTTACCTACAAGAATATCGTTATGATAAAAGTATTTAGTCATTTGGTTGGAATGGCTTTTGCAAGGTTATCTGGTTTTGTATGTTTACGCTAATTCTGTAAAGTCATACTGGCTTTCGATAAGCAAACTTTTTTTATGCAAAGAGAAAATATAATATATCTACCTATTCAATAATGACTAACTAATAAAACCTGAGGGGCGGTTCCCGTCAAATAAATACAATCAATTTACATACATTTTTTTACAAGTTTTTGTCATTTATTGTCGCTGAGCTGAGATGGCGACTTGAATCTGAACGTTTTTTAAGTACGAGAATTGACCTTCTGTTAAACCAGCACTTTCGGCGAATTTCACCAAGAACATTCATCTGATGATTTCCCATCCGCAAAAAAAAAAAAAAAACCGGTTCAAGAACTGTCAGTGTCAATATTCCACAAATATGACACTGACAGCGCTTGAACGCAGTTTATTTTAGATGTGATTGCGTTCAGTTTCATTGGTGAAATTCGCCCTTAACATTTCAATTAAACCCAAAACCTTCCACAAAAGACACCCAAAAACGACAAAAACTGGTCCTTCGAGCGAGTTAATCGAAACTCGTCCAAACGGTCAGCTGTTTCATAATGGCGCCGCGTAAGTTGGCCGCACTTGGCACGGCTGGGCCATGCATTAGTTGCATCGAATTTATAGTCACACTCTGACCCCAAAAATATACGGTCAGTATGGCTCACACTCCATTGTTCGTAAATCGTTAGTGTTCCAGTTATTCAAGGCTTAAAACTTTATGTTCGTTTATTAAACATGTTTGAGTTGTAGTGTATGTTGCTCGTAAAATGTATCGACATGTCCGACGATTACGTGAGTATATATTATTATTAATATACACAGTAAGAGAGCAGTGGTGGCCAAGTGGTAACGGCCGCGACTTACGAGTTGTAGGTCGTAGGTTCGAACCCAGACAGGCGCTTTACTTTGTGTAAATTATTTCATCACCACTGCTCTCAAAACGGTGAAGGAAAACATCGTGAGGAAACCGGCATGTCCTAGAACCAAAAATTCGAGGACATGTGACATCTGCCAATCCGCACTGGGCCCGCGTGGTGGATTACGGCCCACCCCCTCTTACCGAGAGGAGGCCTGTGTCCCAAGCAGTGGAAACATTATAGGCTGATTATGATGATGGTGATGATACACAGTAATAAGCCTATTACTGTCCCACTGCAGGACAAAGGCATTTTCTCATACAGAACAGGCACGAGGATTGATCACCACGCTGTTCAAGGCAGGTTGGTGGTTTCTGACAGTCCACGTTTTATGTTTTCCTTCAACGATGTCGACAATGCTAAGATTAAGAGTGTTAAGTTCAAATTGTGGCAATCCCTGCACCTATATCGTTTTGTATTATTGTTCTATGCGTAAACAAGGACCAAATATTTTTAAGGGAAGGTAATTAATGGACATTCTCGTCCACCAATTTTCAAGAGGCACTTTTCACTCATGGAAGAATAGCGTCACATTCGTAACAAAAGTAACTACTGAAAAGTTAACCCACTTTCTTAAGTCCTTACAATTACAATGTCGGTCAAATAAATTCTTTTACCAATTGTGACCGCATAAAAGGCGTTTTTACGACAACAGTGAGGCTGCCCAATTCATCCGAGGTCCCCGAAGGTTTTTCATTATAGTATTGTGGATCATAAAATTTTAATCGCGGAAAATTCGGGACACCGGGTAAGGGCGGATATGAAATTAAATTTCTGTGTACTGTATTGTAGGGACATTTTACACAGAAGATTATTTTGACACCGCTTATATAAAGCTTTCAGAGATTTTTTACTGTAAACCTTTTTTACTTTCATTCAAAAAAATAAATCATCGTACAAAAAGTGTTGTAACTTTTTATTTGAAATCGTCAGCCCTTTAAAGCTCTTATTCGTGTAATTCCATTTTATTTTTATCAGTATTATTAAGGCCTAACGAGCTTCGAACACGGGTTAACGACAGACGTCATTTAGCTCCGTCTGTGCCTCTGGTATTCTAAAACGAAGTCTTGAAGCTGGAGTGAGCTGATACGCAGTCACGACAAGCGACCCGGCCCTACTTCGCATGATTTGTACGGCTTGAAAAAAGATCTTGATGTCTGTATATGTAAGATTTAATATCAATGTAATGCGGGAAGCACAGTACCGATCGAAGTAGCGGTGCTTAAGGGAGGCCATGTTCAGGAGTGGACGTCTTTTTTCATATACCTATATCTATGAAATGAATACAGGTTACCTGAGATACAGGTTTATTCTAGTTCAGGTCGATCCCATCATTATATACCTACCACTTCGGTGGTAAGACTTAATATCGCAAATATGCATTATTTAATTAAGTAAATAAATAAATAAAAAAAAAACGTTTATTTGTCACCAGAAGAAATACCTACATTAAAAATATCACAGATACTCAAAGTCACAGTCTTACAATATGAATGTACCTATTACAAAGAATTGGTCCTAACTCCCAAACTAGACTTAGGCCTGTATTTTCGGGGCTTTTTAGAGGAGTGTCGCCACATTATTGACATAGGTACCATTTATAAAGGCATGAATGACGGCAGGTGATATGTGGAATGAAAATATCAATGTATTGTACACATAAACCTTCCGGATTAAACTCTCTAAATTATGGTGAAAATCGCATCAAAATCTGTTGTATAGTTTAGAAGAACAACGCAGTCACACATACAGACACGAAAAGCGACTTTAATTTAGAACATTTATGTACAGATTATGAACTGAAAGTACGTTGGGATAAACTATGTCCGTATTACAGAACGTCACTCAATACTCAAGCATTACTTAAAACTAATTTCAACCAAACAAATGGCTTGAATCTAGTTTTAAGTAATGCTTGAAAACGTGAAGTTCTGTAATACGAGCCAAAGAGACGCCTCTCAAAAATATGTTTCTAAAATAGATCTATATCGGTTTGAAGTATTGCCAAGAGAGTTTATCGATATGCCCATTCCATGTAGCGATCAAAAATGGGTATACTTACCTAGTGGTAAGCGACAAAGGAACCAAAAAACAGCACTGTGCCGTGTGCCATACGTTAAAAAACCATGTCATTTAATGGAAAATGAAGATCTTATTTCCCGAAAAGAAAAACAAAAATATCAACCATTGACACACTCAATTATTCTCTCCTTTTAGTCATCAGACACCAATTAGGTACCAAAACGATTGGCACACATGACTTTCGCCAAAAAACTTAGCAATTCGGTAGTTCCCACCTCTATCGCACGGAAATACAGGAATATTATGAAAAAAATGCTTCCATAACCTTTTCTGAGTGAAGTTGAACGAGAAATCAAATGGGGCTTCATTAGAAAACCGATTCAACGCCGAGGCATCCCTCCCTTCATTGTCACCCGCTTCCGTTGACTACGACTCCGCCCGGGGGAAATTCTATGGCTGCGGCTGTATAGACGTAGAGAATTCAAGATAATAATGGAGAGTATGAAGGTGAATATCAAGTTATTGTGTTTTTATTGGAGGCTGCTGTACGTGTATTATGAAATAACGTTTTATTTGTTGAAGGTAGTTGTGGAAACTACTTATAGGCATTTGGTCCTTCGGTACAATATTACACTTCGATTTTTTTGAGATAATTTAATTAACAAAGTTTTCGAAAAAGGTGAGTCAAAAAGATATGTTTAACTAGTTTCTACCCGCGACTTCATGTGCGTGATATTTTTTTGTTTTTTTCACGGTTTCACCCGCATAATTGTCGATTTGTCGATCCCGTGGGAATATCGGGATAAAAACTATCCTATGTCCTTCCCCGGGATGCAATCTATCTCTGCCAAATTTTATGGAAATCCGTTTAGTGGTTTAGGCGTGAAAAGACAACATACAAACAGACACACAGACAGACTTACTTTTGAATTTATAATATTAGCAAGGACTTTTCTGTTTCTTTCCTCTTGTCTGTTTATATGTGTGTACATAAATAATCAAATAAATAAATTAATGCCACTATAATACTCAATACCCGTTGATACGTCAACAGTACACCAAGTGTACACAAGTGTACACTATTTGTGTCATTGTCATTGTGAAAACAATGACTTCACTGCGTCCATTTAACTACTTCGACACGTCGGGTGTGTCGACAGGTACGCGGGCAGACCTGTGAGAGGTTAACACCCCAAAGAAGTCATAACCGGTCTTCCATTATCAGTAACTTTAACACGTGAAAACCTTTCAAAGTTCCTGAGCTTATCTACAAAGTTAAGACCCAATATGCGGTGAGACCAATGAGTCAAACAGTGCTAAAACATCTATCTCCCTTCATTTCTGAAGAGAAGGTTTGTACACTTTGTACGATACATGCATACGAAAATAGAAGGAGAACTGTACAAAGTTTCATTAATTAGAGTTCATTTCCCCCTATTCCGAGGACTCCCTTGAGAGCGGCGAAGCTGGGGGCACTCAGAATCTTTCAGGAGTTTATTACCTCGAGAATTGTAGTTGCAGAGTGGAATAATTAATGTGTGTTAAACATCCATGCTTTTATTCCCTGAAGGAGGTTAAGTTGGTGTTTTGCAGACGCCAGCACATCAAGCTACCTGAAACTGTCAAATTTTCCCAATCAACCTTAAACCTTATGTTTTAGCAATAAAGTTGAAAATCTATTAAAGAATTTTGACAGATTGTAGTAGCTTGATGTGTTGACTTGCATAATTTCACCTGTAGTTAGGCTCGTCTATTTCTTGGTAAGTAACGGCATGTGTATTAAAATGTGGCTTTATAGGGATTTTGGAAGCTGGATGCCTTAAGGGGGTGATAGTTGACACCATTTTGAGCATTTTGAGCCATTTATTGGATCAAGAACTGTTTCAATATCCTCGCTAATACTAAGAATTTCTTCACGAAAGTGCCTTGAATTCTGCCCAACTTAGATTACATTCCAAGTATGTCTATTTGACATAAACACCACTAGATCAACAAATAATATAATTAATACGTCATAATGACTGATACGACCAATTAACTAAATTGCAATCTAAGATAATCCACGCATTATTGACATGTGATATAATCTAGTTATATTGTCAATAACAATCAATTGACCCACTAATGGCCTACTTGGAAACAAGATGGAGGGCGTGACGTAATTAGGTATAATTAGGGAACCTTGCTCGGTGATATACCTACTAGTTTATGTATTACTAGCAGCGCCCCGCGTTTTCACCCGCATTAGTGTCGGTCCCGTGGGAATATCGGGATAAAAACTATCCTATGTCCTTCCCCGGGATGCAATCTTTCCCTCTGTCAAATTTTATCAAAATCCGTTCAGTGGTTTAGGCGTGAAAAGGTAACATACATACAGACAGACAGACAGAGTTACTTTCGAATTAATAACATTAGTATGGATTGCGATATGAAATCAAAAATATTTTGAATAAGATTTTGGACTTTACGACGACCTCGTTGGTCTTGTAGTCGTAAGTAAAACTGCTGAGCCGGTCCTGATACGATCACCGGGTCGAGCAAAGGGTTATTGTTTTTTTTTTTGAAGTGAAAACTTCTTTAGGCGCGCTGGACATTTTATGAGATGGGAAAAAACCATTGAACTCGCGCCACTGTAACCGTACGCGACACCGCGCGTGTTTTGTTTATAAGACGATTAAAAAAATACCCGCTTCGGATGTGTTCGGCTGTCCTCGGGATGTACTCGGTTTTAATGTATATCCGATCCGACTAGTGCTTTAGTATGTTGCTTGTAGAATAATTTGACATAAAATCAGAATGATTGTATGTATGGTTTTTATTGTAAAAATAAAGTTTTTAGAGGTATCCTCATGATTTTTTTCTATCGTATCAAATTAGCTGTACTAAGTTTCCAACACACTATCTAACTAGCAATCCTGAAGAATATCATATATTTTTCTCACTTTGTTAACTGTAGTCGATCATATACTTTTAGGCATTATAAAACTTGCATTTTTTTGCGTTTAGGTCCTGTAGTCCCCTTAAACATCTCTACGATTTTCGAATGGTGACGCAACTCGAACTGAGGTTCGAAATCTGCGTGACTACAGAATACAAATGAATTTACTTTCGAAAACCCTTAAGTGATGACGTGTGCATTCCTACCCTGTAGATACTTAGTGTGATGTTATGTTTACGTTATACCTTAAGTACAGACGCCAGCACATTAAGCTACCCAAAACTGTCAAATTTTCCCAATCAACTTTGAACCTTATGCTTTCGCGATAAAGTTGATTGGTGTGATGGCGTCTGTACAAACGTGCATGCAACTTTAAAAGGATCTTTTAGTGATGGGAACTAACGTGGCCATCTTGTTTTTTTATACAATTTCACCGTTTACCAATAACGCCCTCCTGTCAATGTCAAAACACCCTTGAAGCACTGTATGTTGTTATGCAACTTTCAAGAAGGGCCGCTGCTTTAGAACACACTGTACAGACAGCGGAGTAATTGCGTAACACATAAACAGTAACAAAGGCTTTCATTTTGACAGTTCAACAATATTCATTGCGTTATTTACGTTGTGGAGCAGACTAATTTTTCGAACATATGAAGCCACGGATAAGCAATATTCTTCAAAAGCAGGGTGCAGAACGAATTTACACTCATCTGACGACAAGACGAGCCAAGCGAAGCGCTACCATCACATGGGCGTAAGGGGAAAAATTTATTCACTGTTCATTACTTTTCTGTTATACAATAGTTCTTGTAGTAACGAAACGCCCAAGCCTCATATTTTGACTAAGGTGTAGAGTTTGTGAAGTTAGGGCGTGTAGAGTCAGAAGCTTGGCTCTCCATGAGATCTGATAACTTTTTGACAGTGCGAGCCCTATGTGGTCTAGTCTTAGCAACATTTTACATGAAAATGTTTTTGGTGGGATTTCTTTTTCTTACACGAGTTATGTACCTGTTTGTTTTTCTAAGTTTCAGCAACTTAGGAAGTTTACGTGTGTTTTTCAATTTGTTTGATTCGTTCAAGTAAGTGAGTTATCCTAATGGTAGGGGAAGATAAACCAGTTGAATTGGGACGTGTTTGCGCACTTTTATTGCGTTTATTTGGACTTAACATCTTGCAGTCCGCAAGGGCCCGAATTAGGGACATGAATAATTTATGCAATACATTTTGGATGTGTTGTGTTAATTGTATCTAAGGACCTTAGTATATGATCAGCTTATAATGTTCCCACTGCTGGGACACAGGCCTCCTCTCGGTGAGAGGGAGTGGGTTGTACTCCACCACGCGCGGCCAGTGCGGTTTGATAGATGTCACATGTCTTCGAATTTTTGGTGCTAGGACATGCCGGTTTCCTCGCTATGTTTTCCATTGCCGTTTTGAGAGCAGTGGTGGTGAAATAATTTACACAAAGTAAAGCGCAAAGGACCTTAGGAAATAATTAAAATTAAAAAAAACCGGTCTAGTGCGAGTCGGACTCGCGCACCGAGGGTTCCGTACTTTGTAGGGATGTAAATAGTTTATCAAGGGATTTTTTTTGAATGTACGGTTTTCGAATTTTTTTCTTTACTTGTGCTACATGATCTTGCTTCTTGCTAAATTTCACGATTCTAGGTCAACGGGAAGTACCTACCCTATAAATTTTGATTCCCTTGAATGTCGAAATATACGTTTTTTACGGCATAATCGGCCGTATCTCTTTTTTAGACAGACGGACGGACGGAAGGACAACAAAGTGATCCTATAAGGGTTCCGTTTGTTTCTTTTGAGGTACGGAACCCTAAACATTATTTATTTTTACTTAAAACAAAAACGTTCCTTTGAATAATATGTGCCTCTGTCTAGTTTACAAACTCAAGCTAAGTATTAATAAGTCAGACATCAAAATGAACATCGACATTTTCCTTACTAGGAATCATACGGTTACCGCTGTAGACAGTTGATATGCTGTTAAACTGTCAATGTCATTTCAAACTGTCAAGATAGCATCGAACTTATTCCAGCAAAGTTTTAGTTATACATCTGTAGGTTCCTTCACAGCTTACTCAATCAACTATTTATAACCATACTTTATTTGAAATTTAACAAAAAGTCTATTAATATAGAAGCTCTACGGAATTTGTTTGTTACAAAAATAAATCTTCCAGTTACGTTTCGCTCGACTAATTATTTCAGGATTCTATTTAAAGTTTATTTACCTAAACGAATTGGATAATAAAACATTCACTCAATAATTTCTACCTATTTCGCCTCGAAAGACCAAGAGTCGATGTTCTTGAGGACCAGATTAAGGTCAGATCCTCTTAAGCTTGGTAACTAATATAGTACATCACGGCCTAATGACCTCCATATACCTTTTGAAAATTAAATTAAAGACTACCCTTCTATCCGGTGTGATGTCCGTTAAATTTCGCTGCGAGCCCTAGATTTTGGAATGAACAAGCAGCAATAGGGGTATTTATAGTACTGCAGGTCTAAAAATACGATGTGGTTAGCCACCCACCTCTGAAATTCAGGCTCATATTTCAGGAACTTTAATTGTCTCTGGAATTATGGCGGTGTGAGTGAAATGCTGTTTACACTCTGTTCATGGAGTGTTTTGAGGCTAACTGCCACTTTATTTCAGTAGGTAAGAATGTTAGGGGTCATGGTTATAGAGATTTAGTGTATAATTAACTAACGATCACCTAAAGATACATAGTATGTTATACTCCATTTGAAATAAGATTAGACATTTAAATAAACCTTTTTTACAGTCCGTTCAACCGATTCAAATCATTCCTAACTTTGGTCTATATTAATTTGTGCTTTACTGTAGGTATACAAGATAATGTAAAACATTTTAAACTATGAAGTTTTTGCCCATTCTTCCCCATACGAAAAACTACCTTTTGGAAGAGGCACCTAGAATCATTTATATTTTCTTGTAAATTTTGACGTTCATAAATGCCTTTCAATGACCTACTTAAAATTAATTATTTGAGTTGACAGTTTTCAGTACTGCGGTCAAAGCCACAATACTGAAAACTGTTCGAAGTAGCGTAGAGAATGAAGCTATTCAATAAATACCAGCAAGAGGAAATTAAAATGTCAACCAAAACAATAGAAGTTAGACAACACTTGAATTTTCAAAATGGCGTTGAAAATAAACCATCGCTGAGATACGAACAACGTGTTTTCAATTATGCATTTAAATAAAAATAGAGAGCGCAACGAAAAATGCGCAATCAGCATTTTTCGCAGCATTTATTTTTTTTTAAATAAAAAACTTGTTCTATTAAATATTTGATATTTTGCCACAGCAAAAAACAATATTGTGCGAATACACAGTAACTTCACTTGATTACACAACGGATATTTTTCAATACAGTTTCTGGCACTATTGTGTCGGTTCCGAATAGATTTTGAAATGAAAAGTTTCAATTCATTGAACGCAAACATCGAGTGTGGGAATGTTAGCCATTTCCTTTGGCTCGCTTAAACACGTGGAGCCGTGATATTTGAGGAATGTAAATTGTAAACTGAGTTAATATTATAACTTACTAGCAGAGCCCCGCGATTTCACCCACATTACGTTTCTATCACACTTATGGCACTGAAACGTGATCGCTTACAATGGGCCTTATAAGAAGGCTAAAAGTCACCCAAAGGGCAATGGAGAGGGCTATGCTTGGAGTTTCCCTGCGTGATCGAATCAGGAATGAGGAGATCCGCAGGAGAACCAAGGTAACCGACATAGCCCGAAGAATTGCCAAACTTAAGTGGCAGTGGGCAGGGCAGGGCACATTGCTCGCAGAACAGATGGCTGATGGGGCCGAAAGGTTCTGGAGTGGCGACCGCGTACCGGAAGACGTAGCGTTGAAAGGCCTCCCACAAGGTGGACCGACGACCTTGTGAAGGCCGCAGGAATCCGTTGGATGCGAGAAGCACAGAACCGGTCGAAGTGTAAGTGCTTGGGGGAGGTCTATGTCCAGCAGTGGACGGTCTTTCGGCTGAAATGATGATGATGACGTTTCTATCCCGTGGGAATATCGGGATAAAAAGTATCCTATATGTTAATCCTGGTTATAAACTATCAGTGTGCCAAATTTTATCCAAATCCGTTCAGAAGTTTGTGCGTGAAGAAGTAACCAACATACAAACACTCACAAACTTTCGCCTTTATAATATTAGTGTGATGTGACAAAATATGGGATTAATCTGAGGTGAACAAACGGCCTTGTATGATGTCTAGGAGATAATTACAGAAAATCACGCCTGTGGAAATCAATCCCATAGGACCCCTCCTATGGGATTGATTTCCACAGGCGTGATTTTCTGGGGGGTGAGGGGGGGGGGGGGGGGGCAGATACTACACACACGCCACCTGCTACGATGCTTACGAATCTAGGAGATGTATCTTCGTTTCTGACAAAGGGCAAGTTTTGTTCAGCAGACAGGCAGATCTTAGAAGACCAGACAAGCAAGAAGGTTCCAGTTATTTAAAAGACGTGTGAAACTCACTACAATACGCGTTGAACAAACGCACGGAAAATCATTCTCATATTGAATTGTGATTTCAATCTGAGAAACAAAACTAAATAAATAGACAAAACCTTTTTCAATAAGGGAAATCTAACGAAGATAGTAAACAAGATCAACAGACTACACAATCTGTGGAATGAGGGTTTTCTGAAATAACGTTCACTAGATGGCAGCACTGAGACGTCAGGCCCGGGCCACCTGTCAAGTGTCAAAGCGCATATATTTCTTTAGTCGTGACTGAATGAAACGAGTGATAAACTACATCCTATATATTATACTTGCCGCGCCCCGCGGCTTCACCCGCATAAGTTTCGATTCCGTGGGAATATCGAGATAAAAAGTAACCTACATGGTCAGCTACCACCATACAAAATTTTATCAAAATTGGTCCAGCCGTTTGAGCATGAAGAAGTAACACATATAAACACACACAGTCACAAACTTTCGCCTTTATAATATTAGTGTGATTCATTGGCGAAATGGAATACCTCTTGTCAAAGAGGCGCCACTGGTGGCGAGAATGTTCATGGCAACCCTCATAGTTGCCAGTATATTTCACAAACAAGTAGTCTCCATAGCAACAGCCTAGATAAAAGAAAAGCCACACAATCGACTACAGTTCTAACGGAATACTCTAAATGAAAAGAAAACATGGAATCCTCTTTGAATGTACACAGAAGGATTACCTTGGATTAGGTACCTATCGTGAAAGTACTCGTACATCGCAAAAAACGAAACCCTACTGTTCAAACCATAGTGGCTTAGAAGAATTTATTCTGTAAATATTGGTACCTGTTTTTATTGAAAATATCTATGTTTTTTGCGAGATTTTCGATAAATCTAGGAATTTCGGAGATTGTGTCTCCGTTTGTTTTATTACTAGAATTTATTGGTCTTGCAGAACAGACGTTACAAGTTTTGTGCTACGTTGTATGTGAATATTTTATGTCTTTTTAGGAGTAAACTTGGAGAAATCATTACATAACGAAAAATCTTTGTCCCCTATATTTTGAGTTATGCGACCATAAATGTATGGAGTAGCTGATTTTTTCGCGATTTCATGGTTGATCCCATAGTAAAAGTTGTTTCTAATGATGATTACAGTGACCCTTGAAGACGTATTACACTTTAGTACATTTACACCTTGTTTATTTAATTGATGCGGATTGAACGATTGTCATAATTTTTGAAGTGAAAACTTATTTAGGCGCGTTGGGCATTTTTTGATATGGGGAAAAAACCATTGAACTCGCGCCACTGTTACCGTAAGCGACACCGCGCGTGTTTTGTTTATAAGACGATTAAACAAATACCCGCTTCGAATGTGTTCGGCTGTCCTCGAGATGTACTCGATTTTAATGTATATCCGATATGTCAATGAGAAGTGTTCTGTTTGTGTTTTGTTTTCACTTCTGTCGGCACTCCCGGAGTGCCACTGTTTTTTTATGACCAGATAAAAATTTCTACGCTAGGTCTAGAATCATGTATGTGCTGAATTTCTGGTTACAGTTTTCGCGTCGATGTCCCTGCCTGATAAGGAACTCAAATCAAGCATTTAGACCCAGCAGTTAGGCTAGGCGTATGCTGGGACGCAGGTGACACAGCGCAGGGCAGGCGAGACAGACACAGTCCGCGAGCGTATGCTGTGACGCAGTTAACATACGCACGCATTCGCGTTCTAGCTGGTACAAAGAATAGACGTGTTCGCGAGTCGCACAGGAATCTGTGCCGGCACTACAACGAGGCGAGGGTGGGAAGCCAGAGAGATGAATTTCAAAAACTTTTTAATATGGACAATTTAAGGCCAATTAAAACCCAAACCGGAGTGGAGGCGAAAGCCAATGAGACTCCCAAGGGAGGTGCTTGCACTTCCCTCGCCCCTGGTGGCCTTGCAGTTAACGCTGCGGGTACCAGCGCGGGTGCAGGTCCGGCTGTGGCGAAAACCGCAGCCAAGACCAAACAAAAAAAGTCCCAAAATATACGAAGGACGTCGGCGCTGACTGGGACCAGTACCGACCCTTCTAAAACTAAGGTGAAGGCCAAGGCGACGACTAATACCACTGCCGGTCTGACCCTCACCACACAGATCCCGGAGCTGGGTAACACCAGCGCCGGGCATCCCGCCAAACACCCTCCTTCTTCCTCAACCCCTCAATCCTCCTCTCAAGAGGCGGCCGTCACCGGTCAAACGGAGACGGTCGGATGCACTGAGGACACGTTCTCACGTGCCTGGCAAGTCCAGAAACGCAAGGGCAAGGGTAAAGGCATTCAACAAGCCCGAGGCCCCCGCACTGACCCTTCAGGTCCAACAGCTTCCTCAACACAGAGCAAGCAGAGGGAGAGAATGACGAGGAAGGAGCGACGTCAGGAACGCCGGCTGCCAGGTAAAGGTAGTCGACACAAACAGGCCACTGCCGCTAGGTCGGCCAAACCGACCAGCGGCCAGCTGAACTTCGCCGCCGGGAAGCAGTCGCTGCCGGAGGCCGGTACAAGCCAACCTTCGTCCGGCCAGCAGCCAACCGGCGTACCGGAGAAACAGGCTGAAGGTAACTCCACCACACAGCGACCCGATTGGAAGGATCAGGCCGCGGCCAAGCGAGCTCTCAACGAGACTTTAACACCTCGGGGAGAGCATAAGCGGCCGCGCCTTGATCAATCCAAACGGGTCCCTCAAAAAAGCTACGCCCAAGCTGCAAGCGCAACCCTAGACGTCGCGATCACCTGCGAGCGCACGGGAATCCTCAGCAGGGAGGTATCGGACCAGGTACTCGCTGCCATCCAGAGGCAGATCATTCTCGAGGCCTGCTCCCCCAAACAAGACACCCCGGGGCCGACGTTTAACGCCAAGCCGATGTTCGCCGGAGGAGTCCTGAAACTGTGGTGCGGAAACGACCACACCTTAGCCTGGTTAAGGAAGACAGTCTCCGAGCTTTCTCTTCCTACTAGCATTTCGTTAGTAGTGAAGAGTCAGGCGGAAATACAAAAGCGAGCACGATGTGGCATCGTGATCCCAGACGAGCAGGGGGTCTATGGAGAGTCGTCCAACATTGGGCGCGCTCTCAGCTATCAGAACCCCTGGGTGGACATCAAGAGGTGGGTGCTTCACTTTGCTGACAAACAAGCCGAGCAATGGTTCGTGGTGGTTGGCGTCCCTGTCGACCAGATCCCGACCCTGATGGAGGCCGAACGCCGTCTCTCAATTGGATTGGGGGCGGTGTACGTTAAGTTTCAGGGTCGAAACGGCAGGTTCACCGACGTCCCACAGGGATGGGACCCTGCCACGGGCACCATCGGCGAGGTAACAGACCAGCCACTACCATCGGCGGGGGAGTCATCTCCCATAGCAGACAACCCGGAGGCATCTGAGACTGAACCTGCTCCGGCAGGGTCGGCCGCCCCTGATGCTGCCACCGTGGGCGCCGTCCCTTCATCGGGCGAGGAGCTGGACGACATGATCCTGTCCCCGGCTTCGAGCCAGGTGGGGGACGGCTTCGACGAGGGCGACCTGTTTGCCGGGCTCAAACTGGGGGGGGACGAGGAGGGGTTGGCCAGCGATGGCGTCCCTTTCGTCGGCCTGTAAGATCCTCCAGGCAAACCTCCACCACAGTCAGACCGCGACGGCTCAACTGCGCAAGTGGCTGGAGGTTCAACACACGGCCATAGCCTTGATCCAGGAGCCGTGGATAAGGGCGGGCCGCATACAAGGACTCTCCAATCTTGGTGGTAAGCTCCTGGTTACCACAGATCACGAACATCCCAGATCGTGCATCTATATCACAGGTAACCTCAAAACACAGCTCTTAACTGACTTCTGTTGCAGAGATGTCTCTGCAGCTAAGCTGATAATACAGCGTGACGACGCCATGGAGATGGTGATTGTCCTCGCCTCGGTCTACATGCCCGAGGCGGAAGCGCCGCCCCCGCACGACTTCGCTCGCCTGGTGAGCCACAGTGAGAGGTGCGGGCTCGAGGTCGTCGTCGGGGCTGATGCCAACGCTCACCATCAACTGTGGGGTATGGACACGCAGAACGAGAGGGGTAAGGCCTTGGTTGACTACTTATTCTCGACTAACCTATCTCTACTAAACACGGGTTCCGAACCAACGTTCGTGACCAGGCGAAGCCGCACTATCATAGATCTCACTCTAGCAACAGAGGGAGTGGCGGAAGCTATCACAGGGTGGCATGTCTCCAATGAGGCGTCCTGCTCTGATCATAGGTGGATCCGCTTTGACATCCAGGTCTGTGTTCCACCCACACAACCTCGGCGTAACCCGCGCAATACGGATCGGGCCACCTACACACGCAGTCTTGAATCAAAGTTAGCGACATCAAACGATCCGACAACATTTGAGGATCCAACACAGATTGAAGTACAAGTAAGGCATCTTACTAAATCAATGATAGACAGCTACCAAACCGCATGCCCAGTGACCACCCCGCGCAGCACACCGGGCAAACAACCCTGGTGGGGCGCTGAGCTGGAACGCAAGCGCGGTAAGGTAAGAAAAGCTCTGAATAGAGCAATGAATACATGTGCGGATGAGGACTGGGACAACTATTACGCAGCCAAATCCAGCTACAAAAAATGCATCAGGTTCAGGAGCACCACGGGATGGCGCAAGTTCTGTGGCAGCATTGAATCTTGTCAGCAGGCTAACAGGGTAAGGAAAGTTCTAGCACAACAGCTTACACCTGGGCCCGCCACCCTCCGGAAACCTGACAACACACTAACATCCTCGCCAGAAGAAACGAGACGCGTCCTTATTGAAACTCACTTCCCAGGATGCACTTTCGCACAGGTAGTTGACTGGCAGGATATAATTCAGACACCATCAGACAATGATTGGCTCTACGCCAGCAGGGTGATCACGTTGGAGAAACTCCAATGGGCCATCCGGAGCTTCCATCCTTTTAAGGCAGCTGGTCATGATGGAGTGTTCCCCGCCTTACTGCAGTGGGGGGGCACCACCATCACCACTAAACTGCTGCCTTTATTGAGAGCGTGCCTGGCCTTTAGATACGTTCCTAAGGGATGGAGGGAGGTGAAGGTAATATTCATCCCTAAGCCAGGTAAGGGTGACTACACAAACGCCAAATCCCATCGACCAATCAGCCTGACCTCCTTTCTACTGAAGACTTTGGAAAGGCTGTGCGATAGGGAACTGAGGGATGGCGCTCTAAAGACTATACCGTTACACGGTAACCAACACGCATATAGCTCAGGTAAGTCGACTGAATCTGCCCTTCACCTGGTAGTCAGCCAGATAGAGGAAGCGATTCATCAGAAAGGCACTTGTTTGGGTACTTTCATAGACATCGAAGGAGCCTTCGACAAAACCAGCTTCTCCAGTATCAACAGCGCCCTCTCCAGACACGGAGTGGAACAGGTACTAACGGACTGGATCACAAACATGCTAAGTAAACGAGTGGTTCGACTTGAAGGAGAGCAGCAGCTGGCTATGATAGCCAGAGGCTGCCCCCAGGGGGGGGTCGTGTCCCCCCTTCTATGGAATCTGGTGATTAATGACCTCATCACCAAACTCAACGCCAACCGCTATTACACAGTAGGTTATGCTGACGACCTCGCCATCCTGGTTTCGGGGAAGGTAACGGGCACGGTATGCAACCTCACTCAGCAAGCGCTACGTATCGTGGAGAGATGGTGCAGGGACTTTGACCTTTCAGTGAACCTAGCTAAAACTGAACTGGTCATGTTTACCCACAAACGAGCTCTAGGCCCTTTTCGCCTACCTAAACTGTTCGATACTGAACTCCAGCTGGCCAACGAAGTCAAGTACCTTGGTGTAACACTAGACAGTAAGTTAAACTGGAGCAGTCATCTGGACAACATACTAAATAGAGCTTGCATAACCTTTTGGCAGTGCAGGAGAATGATAGGTAAGAAGTGGGGCCTATCCCCAAAAATTATACATTGGCTGTACACGGCAGTGGTCCGCCCCATGATCAGCTATGGAGCTGTGGTTTGGTGGCCCCGTACCAAGTTAGTGACAGCCTCCAACAAACTGCAACGCATGCAAAGACTAGCCTGCATGGCGACGACGGGCTGCATGAGGACTACTCCGACTGCAGCAGTTGAAGCCATCCTGGGAATCCCACCGCTCCACCTGTTCATACAGCAGGAAGCGACGATGGCGGCAGTACGTCTTAACACACTAAATCTCTGGGGTAAGAGTAATACACCACACACCACGCTGCTTGAGGGACTACATAAGGAGTTCCCCATCACGAAAGCTATAAACGACCGTGTTCCTAAACAATTTATGTTTAATAAAAAATACAAGATCCAGCTTCACGAGGATCGCCGATGTGAGGGGCTGCGCCCTACAGAGCTGCGTATCTTTACGGACGGATCCAAAACAGATAGTGGCACAGGTGCTGGAATCTTCTCGGAGGATTTCAACATACATATAGCCACACCACTGGGGGTCCATAACACAGTGTTCCAGGCCGAATGCTTGGGCATCTCTTTAGCCGCTTCAGCCATTATGGCCAGGGAAGTAAAGGAACACTCAATCCGCATACTCTCAGACAGCATGGCTGTTCTGCAAGCGCTGAACAGTTACACTGCTGACTCTGGGCTAATATACGAGTGTCACCAGCGCCTCAACCAGGTGGGTAACCTCAATAATATAACCATTCAATGGATCAAAGGACACAGCGGTTCGCTAGGCAACGATGCAGCCGACGAACTAGCCAGAAGAGGGTCGAGCATGGCACCAGTGGGACCAGAGCCCATCGCGCCACTCCCCTTCGGGTACATACGCACTCTGGTAAGGAAACGCACTAGAGACCAACATAGCAAACTATGGACGGACCAAGGCGAATGCAGGCAGGCTAGGGAAGCACTTCCCACACTGGATGGCCGCCTCACGAAACAGGTTCTCCGTCTAACAAAGCAAAAGCTGCGTATAGTTACCGCAGCTTTAACTGGCCACGGGTCATTCAATAAACACCTCTTTGTCATAGGAGTAACAGACAGTCCGCTGTGCAGGGCCTGTATGGAGGACGACGAGACAGCGGCACATGTGCTTCTAAACTGCCCGGTGGTCGCCACGTACAGGGCAAAGTACTTCGGTAACCCAGGTACCCTACGTGAGACGGTCAGTAACATAAAGGCGTTGCTGGCCTTCCTTGAGGAGCTGGGGTGGATCGAATAATCGATTTTCCCACCCGTACGCAAAATACGCGCATTGACGTGGAGTTGCGGATACCAGCCCGTAGTACCTATTACCTATTACCTATTACAACGAGGCGCAGAGCAGGGCAGACATGTCTGCGTATCACGTGCCCGCGCCGCAACGTACGCAGCACTCGGTACTTTCATGCATAACAAAATTTGCTCTGCCCTGGCTGCGCTGCGCGGACCTGCGTCGCCTGCGTCCCAGCATACGCCTAGCATCAAGGTTATGCGTTATCTGTCAGTGAAATTAAAGAGTTAGAGAAGAAAAAATGTTATTATGTAGTTTTTGCCAAGCTACAAAAAATTGCGTAACACATTCATTTTGACAGTTTAACAACATTCATTGCGTTATTTGCGTTGTTGAGCAGACACATTTTTCGAACATAAGGAGCAATGGATTAGAAATATGCTACAAAATCATTCAAATTGAGAGTAATAGTGTGTTACGCAATTTATTTTTATTTTATTTTTTATTTAAAAAAAAACGTTGCCCCACACAAGGAATTTCTCCTGTATTGTGGGTGCGTTTACAAACATTTAAATTCACGTACACAAACAACCGTAAGGGTACTGATTGGACTATCCAGTTAGGGAACACCATTGTCTGGTTGTAACAGTATGAAATATAGCATTGTCATCCAGGACGTCGTTATACCTATTTAGTCCCCTAGTCTGTTACGTCACCCACGGGAACAAACGGGCCTATTCATTATCAAGGCCGTCGGTACAGTCAACAGCAAAAGTAGATGATCAAAATCAGAAATTCAATACTAATGAACGGAGTTCACGTCAGAACTGTCTGGCGTCGAAGTACTAGTACTTAGAATACTTGCTACGTAGAATACTTCTGAATCACTTCGATGCCACACAGTTCTGACGCGAACTCCGTTCATTAGTATTGAATTTCTGATTTTGATCATCTACTTTTGCTGTTGACTGTACATTATGTAGTTTACAATCTAGGACTAACATTGTATCTTCTACCATACAACATGTCTCGGTATTGACACACACCACCAAACACCCCAATTTGATTATCCTACAACACACTAATATTATAAAGGCGAAAGTTTGTGAGTGTGTGTGTATGTTGCTTCTTCAAGCTCAAACAGCTGGACCAATTTTGATAAAATTTTGTACGGATGTAGCTGACACCCTGGATTAACATATACGCTACTTTTTATCCCGATATTCCCACGGGAGCGACATTTACGTGGGTGAAACCGCGGGGGGTAGCTAGTTTATCATATTTTCATAAACAAAACGTAATATTCACCCGGTACCTCTCGCTCGGCTTAGAATATTCAATTCGCCTGAAGTATGGCACAACAACGCCTGAATTATGGAAGTGCGAACGGCCACTTTTACACAATGATAACTAACATACCGTTTATCTGCTAGGGTTTTGTTATGCAGGACTCATGGACACAACCTTGGAGTATGAATGAGGTGAACTTTCAGATAGAGCGTGACCGTTTCTAGCATTGTTATTTGTTGTTTTCTATAATCTGTTCCAAAAGTATCTGACAAAAATTGTTACAATTTTAAATCAATTTAAAGATTTTTTCTCTTTTAATAATTGTTCATTTTCAATTAATTTAAACAGTTGCGTGATTGCTCAATTTTCGGCCATGATTTTTTAAATTACATTTGAATAATGTTTTCATACAAAAATTGTAGCATAAAGTGGTAAGATGTAGTGTTGAAACCTTGAATATACAGATAAAAAGAAAGTAAAGTTAATAATTCGCATTAGTGAATGATTGCGTAAAAATGTAAACTGAATAGGGTTTGTCATATTCGGCATATACTTTTCGAACAGACCATAGACTAGAACTGTGCCTGTCAGTTATGCGCAAAGTTTTTTAAACTATTTTGAGCTGATTTCGCCTTAAAAAAAAAAGCAAGCTAAAAAAATAAAAGGAAATGTTATCTACGTTCACAAATTTTATTTTTAAAATTGGTTGAATTTAGCCGAGTATTACTGAATATGAATTACCTACCACTACGCCGATTTACACACTGAAGTCTGAATATAACGTTCAATGCTCAATGTTCAATGAAGCATAAATAAACAGGTGCACTGTTTATGCTTCAGCTGATTTCAGTAGGTACGCTCTATTACTCATTCATACTCCAACTGCTAAATCTATTGTGTGTACCGTTTGTCCCGGTTTACCAATGCAAATACCTGGAATACAATATATCAGTTTTGTGACGCAAGCGCACACTAAGTGGCGATTTATTGTGATTCGTCTAAGAATAGATCTGACTGAGATATTGGACGTAGGAAACGGAATTGAATTCTAAAGTAATACGGTATTATCCGTTTTAAGAATAATAAACGAAGATTTATATTATTCAAGCTAAACGTGGCTTCATCCAAAGTAATAATAATAAAGGGCTTGAAAGTTTGTAAGAAATGCCGTACGGCGTGAACGCTCTTAAATATGTTAGTTATTGCATATCCTTAGTGTAGAGCTCCACATATCACCTACCGTCATTCATGCCTTTATAAATAGCGTGTCAATAATGTGGCGACACTCCTCTATAAAAATTGCTGTCTTGTCTTAACAGATCCCATGAGTGAACAGTGACCCTCAAAATACAGGCCTAGGCAGACCTAGGCCTGTATTTTGAGGGTCAGTGTTCTCAAAATCCTAGACTAGAGTTTAGGAGTTAGGACCAATTCTTTGTAATACATTCATATTGTAAGATTGTGACTGAGTGTCCGTCATATTTTTTTTAATGTATTTATTCTAGTGGCAAATAAACTTTTTTTTTAATTTATTTATTTGTAAATTGCGAGAGTGACATGTATGCGATACGGTTACATGTTTCTGTTTTTTTTTAACGCCGGTTCTGAAATGTTGAAAAACAAAGATAAATAGATTATATATGATTTATGACACCCAGTATATTTGTTTTCATCCAATGCCACGACTCGTGAGGTCAGTTAGTTCAAAAACAATATAATTTCTCGCGGGAGCGACGGCTGTCATAACTTCGAAAATTGGATTTCGTTTAAATACGAGAGTAATGTGTGAAAATTTT
Organism: Oligia latruncula; assembly: GCA_948474745.1. Lineage (NCBI taxonomy): Eukaryota > Metazoa > Arthropoda > Insecta > Lepidoptera > Noctuidae > Oligia > Oligia latruncula. The sequence continues at coordinate 14,401,817 of OX419702.1, read as the reverse complement.
CGATTAAGCTCTGATTTATTATATCTGAAGTTTGCCGGATCAATCCTCGTTTCTATAAAAGATGGAAGATTAATAAAAGATCATGTCAAACTAAATATATATCCATTCATCCACTCAGCTTTGCGTCAAGTCCAAATCATTTTACTGTCAAAAATGTACGACAAACTTTTAATAACAGTAAGTAGAATCGATAGGACGTTTTGGCAATACGAAACTTAAATACAATCAAGCTTTCGATTCACGAAGTTGAAAGAAAATAAAATCCAGACATAATTTCAAACAAACAGCTTCAGACAACAATTTTATTTCTCTATATTCTCAACTTCACACCTTCGCAGAATTCGAAAAAACTAGCATTAATGTGAATAAGTTGAGACCGCGAAATTCAAAATTTCTTACGTTTTTTGCAACTTGCAGGTCAGTGTCAGGTTGTATCTTGATCAAAATATGATTCGCGACAATAACAAGTACCTACATATATAGAGAACTACAATCATTAGAATCATTAATACATCTTTCTAAGTTAGATTTCTACCATTAAGGGCCTGTACACACCACGTTTTTTAAACGCGCCGTTGACGCGCGTTTGTAGCGATGCAGACGCGATACGCACGCGAGTCAGATACTAGCAGGCACTGCTCTGTAGGATAAAAGCGCGCCGTCAACGCACGTTTCTAAAAGGCGCGTCAACGGCGCGTTTAAAAAACGTGGTGTGCACAGCCGCTTACACATTTCCTGACGTGCAAATTGCAAAAAACATAAGAAAACTTGAATTTCGCGGTGTACCACTATCCATTCACCTTAACTGTTTCTATATTTAATGCTCCTCTCTCTGCCTGTTTATACTAGTATGAAGGCAACAATAAATGGCCGCGGACGCCTGTGAAAAATGCACGAAGCGTCTCGTGCCGACGCCAGCGTAATGCGCTCGAACTCAACAAACTAAAACTTTTACACTTTGGTCCTACGGCACAGAGTTTATCTTAGAAAGTAGATTTATGGGATTTTTACTACGGAAAAGATCGCATTATTCAAAGACTTTATACCCGCTTTATGGTAGGTTGTTTTATTAGAAACTGGCTTCTGCCCGCGACTTCGTCCGCGTAAAATTTCATCTTCCTCAGACCCCTCCCGTCTGCCCGCGCTATTACTTCGTTTTCGCTTAGCGTTCTTTTGCCTCTTCTTCTCTGCTTTTTAGGGTCTTAGCATGATGTTAAAAAGCCTATATATAGCCTTCCTTAAGAACTGGGCTATCAAATGCAAAAATAATTTTTCAAATACGACTGGTACCCCAGTTCTAGAGATAAGCGCGTTCAAACAAACAAACAAACTCTTCAGCTTTATTATTAGTATAGACATAGATAATAAAATTTAATAAAGGCAAAGGGCGTTCGTTTATGTTTTTGTGCGGGGTTACAAAAGACGTTATTAGATCGTATTAGCTATTAGAATTTAATTAAATCTTCATCGTAACCTTGTGAAGTCCGCAGGAATCTGCTGGATGGATGCGAGAAGCACAGCACCCGTCGAAGTAGCCTATGTCCAGCAGTGAACGTGGCTGAAATGATGATGATGATGATGATGAAGACCCCCAGATTTTCCACTCACACAGGTGTACTAAACGTATTACTAATATGTCAATTGCCATATCTACATTATCCTGCACACGGGAATGGGAAAACCATTCCTACTCCTCGGCATAATCCAAACGTGACGTTACACGTTAATTCATGTTCCATGTAACGTACGTATCCAGATTGATTAGACCATGTTCAGGTGGCTAATAGGCGCGACTGCGTGTTATAATAATCGTAAAACAGATGTGGACAGAAGGACCAGTTCCTGTCCAATTTACGGGATAATATTCTGGTAGAAACACGACATATTATTATACTCTGCTGTGTGGAATTGTATGAAAATCTTATTAATTGTTAAGTCTTATTTCAAGTTATTCAGGGAAAGCACGTTAAGCCGTTGGTCCCAGCTGTCATTCGCTCGTCGGTTTTTTTTTTTGTTAAAAAGTTCCACTTCACCAAATGGTGGTTTTCGAAAGCAAATGCACGAGTTACTATAAAAAATACCCAAATCGCTATAGGTGTGCCTTTAATATTTGAGGAGTCCCCTCAATTCCTCATGGATCCCATCATCAGAACTGGATTTTGATAAAAATGGGACCAATCTGGAAGTATATCCTATTAAATAAAAAAAAGAATTTTCCAAGGTTTATAAATGACGGCGGCGTACTGAGGTAAAAAACAAAACAAAAAAAAAACCGAATTGAGAACCTCCTCCTTTTTTTGAAGTCGGTTAGAAATAGGGTTCGACAGCACTTGTTGACAGAGATTCAATAAGGCTTTCACAAATCAAAACTAAGACTGTCTACATCACACACGACATGAACGTATTCCGCTCACACTGATTGGTCCTTCTGTCTCACCTACATATCTTTTGTGATATAATGTCACAGACTAAAATAGACTGTGATCGATCCTCCAGTACGACGTGATCTTTGACGGTTTATTTTTGAATAAGGAAGCGTATCGCGTGTGCAATTGGAGCAGGTAATTTTGTACCGACTCTCGAAGGGGACTTTTCTATTGTTGTCGTGTAAACAGTAAAGTAATATGCTTTTTAATACAGTTGCTCAAAAAGTGGTGTATTGCAGGGACGTATAGCGTTCGGGATGTGGGCTATTACATACTAGTGCTTTTTTTTACCTTTCCCGAACTCGTGCGTTCTCTTTCCCAACTGTCAAAATAATGTCTATTAAAAAGAAAAAACCAACCATGAAGTTTTTACTAAAGAGTTTTTGTGATTCTTAGAAATACGTATATTTCTAAAAAGAAGCTACTAATTTATTTCAATATCAGATTTAATTGAATGAGTTAGGTTAGGTTTCATTTCATTTCATTTCATCTCATTAAATTTCATTTTCATTTCATATCAATAAAAAAAATATACTGAAGACTAAGCTGTATGGATAGTTCCCTTTGCCTACCAAAATGGGTGAAGAAAAAAAAACTCTGCTTATATTCTACGGTTGGCGCCATTTTCCAGAAATTTTCTTTGCGAGTTTAGTTGTTTGTTGCACAAAATGAGTAATTTCAACCTTATTTTTTTTAAATTAACACCACCGGAACTCAGTATAAATGATAATTGCACAAAATGCTTTGGAAAACATTTTACCGGAAAAGTCAAAAAGTCGTTACATATCTACATACGACTAATTTATTGCGTGGAGAGAAGAGAAAAAAGCAATAGGTATTGTATTTTTATTATTTTATTAAATTGCTTAATTTTTTCGCAACTGTATTAAAAATAGTCGTTCAGTACACCTGCGGAACCGTCATTGCAACTTGTTCCGACTGTCAACCCTCGCCTTCGGCTGCGCCTCGGCTCGGGTAGACATTTGTCGGAACTCTTTGCAATGACAGCCTTTCCGCACTTGTAATGAAATATACTATTGTCGCATTTTGTTTTTCTACAACGATCGGCTTTAACTGGAGTATATTATTGGGTGATAGGTCACAAACAACCGACAGAAGACTATCCTCTTTATGCTTGAAGTTAAGTAGTGATTAGCGACTGTTTAATCATACATTTTCGACGTTTAAACGTCAATTAACTTTAATCATCGTTTATAAATAAAACCCAGAATTATTAGGAGCTTTGTGCTCATTCTTGTAGGTGTCATAATATTATGGTTCTTATACGTTTTATTTTTTTTCTATTCTGTGAATGTGAGAACGATGTAGGCCTTGGATACTCATAGATACTTCGATTTATTGACCATTTTCTATTTTGTTAAGTACCTGCCACTGCTTGTTGACAGGCCTACACTGTCCTCCCCATAGATATCCGGTCCTCCCATACCTCATCATCTGCCTAGCCTTTTCCCAACTATATTGGGGTCGGCTTCCAGTCTAACCGTATGCAGCTGAATATCAGTATTTTACATGGAGCGACTGCCTATCTGACCTCCACAACCCAGTTATTGGGTAATACGACACCCCTTGGTCCAACGTTTAACGTGCTTTCGAGGCACGGAGGGTCTCAGTATGTGGTCACCCATCCACGGACCAACCGCGACAAGCGTAGCTTAACCTGATCGATCGGCCCGTGCAGCTGTTATTACTTAGCCACGGGCCCCTCTCATACCTGCCATAACTATTAAATGTAATTTAAAAACCATTCTACAGCTTCATGTAGGTTTATGTGAAATAAAATATTTTTATTTAAACTATGTTATGAGTTGATTTTGTTCAACAAACATTTGTTCACATTAAAACAAGCTACTGTCTATTACTAAAAACATTACCATATCAATTCATGTTCCGATGGCGGATTTTTCACACCGCGCTGCGCTGTCTGTAACTTCGGGTCAACCGCACAAGAGGACTTTTGTAATAAAAAAATTGATTACTTATCGTTAAAAAGTTTCAGTTTAACAGCTCTTTAAAAGTAATCTATCTATAGGTACTTTGGGAGATCATAAGTTACTGAGTCTCTGTAACGTTCATCGTGTTTTTCTTCTGTTGCATATCTTGGGGTACCTACTTCAAATATATTTTTTATCTATGGCGTTTTATTGCCAAAAATTTGCCGAGTAGTCTGTTAAGAGCGTTTACGAATTACGGCATTTCATACAAATTTTCAAGCCCTTTTTTTTCAGGGTGGGAAATCGGGAGTGCCAGACTCTTACTGACTTAAAACCCACCCGTGTTCCTTCCTTAGCTCTTTATGTTCCGGGCCAGCGGTAACCCTTTCGGACAATCCCGCTGATTTCGGACAAAAAATTTATTCATTTCGAAAAACTTTCAACCCCTTGTTTTTCGAAATGAATGAACCGATTTTAATTAAACTTCATACGTATAATCAGGATACAAAGGTCTAAAAAAAAATATATATATATACGGTCGAATTGAGAAACCTCCTCCTTTTTTGAAGTCGGTTAAAAAGTTACTTCAGAACATGGACCTCGCCTGCATGGGTCGGCTCAGTCACCTGCGGTGCTATTCTGTAAAAATCTCACCGTGAAAACTTAGGTGAAGTGAGCGTGGAGTGAGCTGTCAATAGTGTCAATTCCTAGCAAAAACAAACTCACTTTTCACGGTGAGATTTTTTCAGAATCGACCGGCAGCAGTCACTTCGATTTTAAAGTTCTATATACAGAGGTAGTTACAAGAATATATTTATTATCGCATTTCACTTTCTTTGTCGTACTGTTAGTTTATCGACTGTGTCCATTAATGTAATCTGTGAATAATTGAGAATGTATGCAATAGCAGTATCGACGATCAAATTACGAATGATATAACGTGTGTGTGTTTATTGCAGTCCGTATTTTGGTTGCGCAGTCTAGTCACACTAATATTATAAAGGCGAAAGTTTGTGAGTGGGTGTGTGTTTATATGTTTGTTACTTCTTCACGGTTAAACGGCTCGAACAATTTTGATAAAATTTTGTATAAAGGTAGCTGACACCCTGGATTGACAAGGCTACTATTTATCCCGATATTCCCGCGTGATCGTCATTCACGCGGGTGAAACGGCGGGGCGCAGTCTAGTTAATAATAAAAATGAGAGTCATTATGTCGTTTCTGCATAATTGATCGGTGTACTGACCATTGAGTTCATTTCTCTTCGTGTTCGTCTGTCACAGCCAATTTGCTCCGAATCTAATGGACCGATTAAGTTGAAATTTGGTACACATATGAATCTCTGTGACCCAAACACAGACGTGTAACGTAAATAAATGAATTTTGAATATGGGGGGAAAATAGAAAATTAAAAAAAAAAGTTTCGCCATCTGTACCGTGTGACATATCAAATGAAAGGGCTTACTGTGAGGATCTCAAATATATTTTTATCATAATTTTAAAGTTATTTAAGAAAATAGACGAAAATTGACTACTGAGCCTAAAATTATGAAAAAAAATCAGAAAATAGTTCTATACCTATAGATTACAAAAAACTTATAAGAAGTCTTAAAACAACATGGTAAATGTCTCAATATTGTGCGTACAAACTTACATTTTCAGTTGGAATGCATGGGAGAACATGTTTTTCAACTACATTGTTAAGTTTGTTCTTGGGATAAATTCATCCCAACTACGGAACCCTTCATTGTGCGTGGTCTGACACGCACATAGCCGGTTTTTTTATCCTCCATCAGTAGAGAATCCCTCTTCTAATAAGTGCTTCTTAAAAGAGCTAATTATTAAAGTACAGTGTTCAATGTTCATTTTTACATTCAAAATTAATTATACCATCTAAAAAATTAAATATTAAATTTACTCTCCCAGTTTATAAATTAGTTTTCCTACTAAAATTAGTCGGTACACACTCAAGTTTCTGTTAACATCACTATTTAATTTAGTCTTCGAACCACCCTTAAAAGGAAATGTAGGTTGAAGGGCAGTAAAAATAAACGAGAATGATCCCTTGACAAATTAAATGAATTCATTAGGGAGAATAATTAATTTGACCGACCGTCCCTTAGGCTTCCAGTAATTGATGTGCCAATAGTACCTACTTATGTGACAATTGGATGTGGATCTCTGTATAGTCTATGTATACCTTTAGCTCGTGACGTCATCGAAGATTCTGGTACTTACCTGAAATAATAGAAATAGAAGTATTAAGTATGAGAGTGATACAATAATGATACAAAAAAAAAATTGAAATTATAATAAAAAATGAAACTCCGCGCAGGTTTGCAAGGTACACAAAATATGCTCTTTTTAAGGCGTACTACGGTACAGCCAGACATTTTATGCCTGCCGCCTGTGTCGTGGGCTCTTTTTATAATAATTATTAGTAATAAGTTTAACAATTATTTATTACTAGCTGCGCCCCGTGGTTTCACCTACATAAGTTTCGATCCCAAGGGAATATCGGGATAAAATGTATCCTATGTCCTTTCCCGGGACACAAACTATCTCTATACCAAATTTCAGTTAAATGTATTCAGCGGTTTATGCGTGAAGAGGTAACAGACAGACAGACACACTTTCGCAGTTATAATATTAGTAGGGATTTTGCTAAAAAATCCATTCTAATATTATAAATTCGAAAGTAACTCTGTCTGTCTATATGTTACCTTTTCACGCCTTAACCAGCTAGTTCTGAAATAAAATGATTAATAATAGTAAATTCTGGTGTTTAAGAAACCATTCATATATTATTCAAGACTAGAAGAAGGATAGACAGATGTTTCAAAGTATAATAGAAGCATAACACTGAACTACCCACTTTGTATTGAAATAATTTAGGGACGTCTAACTTGTGGAAGTTCGGTGATAAATACAGAATGATTTATTAACGGAACAATTTAAGTTTCTACATATAGTTTTGGTCGCCTGTCTTACAATATACCTACCACATGACGTGAGTTTAAAACTTGAAATATAGGCACTTGCGTACATACCAACACTAGCGATGGACCTTTTTTCAACCTTATGCACTAAGCAATAAGGTTGAAAAGTGCTCAACCACCAGTGTCCAGGATGGTGTGCATGGCAGTAACAGCTCCATATAAACATCTCTAAGATAATCCGTTTAAGGAAAGAAACGTGACTGCGTACTGGTTAGAAAATAATAATAGACACAATATTAATCATAACAATGATTGATTCAAGCATGATATTATACATGATGGGTGCATAAACATAATACATACTATACATACATAGATATGACGAGGAAAGTTCTCAAACGTAATGTAACGCATTCAAAACTGTTGCCTGTATTAATTTGACACTCACGAGTATCTTGTTGACTGACTCCACAACATACCCCCACCAACTTAACATAGCCACATCTACCCAGCTTTTTTTTTCCGGGGTGTATAATCTTCCGCCCTGGGGCGACAGAGGGTTCTGTCAGACTCTTACTGACTAAAAACCACCCCGGTGTGTTCCACATTTAGATAATTTATTTGTTTATTTATAGTTAATTAAAAGGGTAAAACACCCACTACATTAATTAACATAGAGACAATAATTACGTTCACAATGATATAATTTAAAACTAACATGGAACAGTGGACTCGCTTGCATACTTTCTCTCACAAAACTCCAGACATATACGCATAATTTTAATCCATTCATCCGCAAACACATCACATTCAGGGTTGGCGACCAGAAGGGCATTCAGTAGTACCTCTGGAGTACGACAGATTGGGGATTCGGCTCTGGCTACAGTTTTGGCTGGCAGTTGAATAAACAGATTGTGCCGACGGCTCTGACGGTGTTCGATGTAGGTATTTGTCGGGCACAAATAGTCGGCAGAAAAGACCATGGAGTTCCGGACAGTCGATACGTCCCCGTAAGATCTTACAGGCTATATATGGGCTGTAATGGCAACTTGTGCGACATCTGACCAGCCTAGTTGTTATTGTAAGTATTGTCTCCCCCTGAACAATGTCTCATGTCTTTTGCATACATTTTTAACATTCATTCGTCAATCGACCTACATATCGACAAGGCATCTGAAGCGTCGGCGTTGTTGCGTAAACTCGGATCAATAGAGCGGTTTGATTCGCTTTCTCCCATTGTTTTAGTATTATTAGAACACCGTGACTCGCTACTTTTACTTACGGTTAATTGGTGCACCATCGTTGGAAGTGTTGGATCGTTAAATTGTGAATTGGAGTGCTAGTGTTGTGTAAGTTGTTTTGAAATGTGTTTTTTTTTGTAATGCTGTAAGAATGGTTCGACACACTTTTGTGACAGGCTGTGTATGTTTGAAAGAAAAATACTGTTATAACAAAATTATAAGATTACAGCTTGTTAACCTTCTACAAAGAAATATAAATTCTGTCCGTCGATAACGGGTTTTGTTAGCAACGGAGCATAGATTTGTTTATATTAGTTACTAGCTGCGCCCCGCGGTTTCGCCCGCATAAGTCTCAATCCCGTGGGAATATCGGGATAAAAAGTATCCCACGTCCTAATCCAGGTCATGGTCTACCCATGTGCCAAATTTCAACCAAATCCGTTTAGCCGTTTTAGCACGAAAGCATAACAAACAAACACACAAAAAATTAAATCTTTCCTCTATACTTACTTATAATATTTTACTTTAAACGTATCAGATATTTTGAATCATAATCATTATCATCAGTGTGTATTATCCTTCTCATTACCTACTTCAAAATCAAAATGAGACGTTATTTATTCAAACTAGGCTGAAAATCAGTACTCTTTGGACGTCAAAATTAAAAAGAAAGTCCCCCAAAACGCCCCCCCTTCAGCACTTTCTAGTGCTTTAGCTGGGAAAAAGTGGCGCAACAATCTCCCCAGTAGACAACCGTCGTTTGTTTAAAATAACTTGATTCCATACTATGTGAATCTTCTTAAAAAAACAAACATATTCTTTTAACTTTTTAACCTCAAACACAAATCCACTTTCACCACCATAAAATCCTTTCATTCCAACAGTGCATTCATGACAGTAACGTTTCGACTGCTCGCCTAATAAGGAAGCAGAGGTTTCTGCACCGCAGCAGACAGACAATGGACCCGAAGTCCAGCGATTGGACCACTCCCCAGATTACTATTGAAATGTCCCTTAATGGCGGCATGAAAGCATTCTCCAGAGATGAGAAGCTGTGAAATTACGAAGATTGAGGCGCTATTGTAGATTCGATGTAGTGGCGTTGAGTTGAATGCAATCTACTTACTAACAAATGACTATGAATGTAAGGTGGGAAGTGAAAAGATTTAAGGGGGAAGCGCTAAGGTAGCCCGCGAAATTCAAATTTTCTTAGGTTTTTTGCAATTTGCTGGTATTATAATTCTGTAAATACATATTTGTTACAGTCGCGAATCATATTTTAATCAACGTACAACTTAATACTGACCAGCAAATTGCAAATAACGTAAAAAAAAAAATAATTTCGCCGGCTACCTTAGAGCTTTCGCCTTAAGTCTACACGTTTTCTACGTTGCTATACCTAAGACCTCAAAAGTTGGCTGTATTCATACATTCAATTTCATAGTTAATCCAATAGATTGAAATATCATTATCAACATTTTATTGTTATCATCTATACCTACCTACATATTATAAATTGAAGTCCCTTTTCGTGTATGTCTGTGTGACCGTGTTGTTCTCCTAAACTCATAGCAAGCACTTGATTAATTACAATTTTAAAATCCACAACAAACAATAATTTCTCATATTCTGTCACCATGCAGCCTGCTCTAATTAATTTATTTGTACGCCGCCGTGGGTGCATCTCGGTCTTTGAAATTGTGCTAACACAATGTGTGTGACTGGGTGTCTGTGTGTCTGACTGAAGCCGAGTAATAACTCAGTTGAGACAATGATGATTTTAACCTGTTTTAAGCCAAGGGAATTGTACATTGGACAGAAAATTGCTTTGTATCTTGCATTCGGTAATGAGAAAAATAAACGTGTTTGAAGTGGTGTTTACGAAATGGAAAATGGTGAATGGTTGGTGTGGAATTTACGTTTTTCATTTCGCGTATCGAAAGACCAACTTATGCGAAAGATTTCAGAGTTTATTTTTGTTACGTAAATAAATAGATGATTGTTAAAATATGGTTGGAAGAATTTATGTACATGCACACATTACAGCAAAATTCATTGACAGAGTCACAAAACACGACATAAAAACATTGAATTTAATTTTTTTTTTACTTTTTCATAGCCAGTACGATTATTTGATGTAATACTTTAACAATTCTGTCAGTTTTAACAAAATCCACTCCGTTACCGTTACTATCTAAACGGTAGACCGTTCCTTACAGAACCATCACTGTTAAATGAAATTAGGATCAAACTAAAAGTAACAAAACAAGGATATTTATGTAATCGACAGGCCTATAAAGTGCAAGAAAATCTTGGTCTCAAATACCTTTTCTAAGAATGATTCACAATATACAATCTCTCAAAAAACATAACATTACGCCTATAGTTCCCGAAGGGTTAGGTGGAGGTGTACCTATAGTAACATCCACATTTCACCAGTTATCTTTCTTCTTCTTCGTAGCACTCTTCACAGAGCGGTCGTGGTCCTCAAGTAGTTTCTTGTTTAGGGGCTGATGTGATTCGCCTCACGATTTCTCGCCACCTACTCTGATTTCGGGTGTTTTTTGTGCACTCATACAATAGATCACCCACTGCGGATTTAATTTGGTCAGTCCATCTCATGGGTGAGCGTCCGCGTGGTCTAGTACCTCCACTCTACCCTGCACGACAAGGCGCTCAATAGAGTCTCCCTCACGCCTCGAGACATGTCCGAAGTATTTGAGGATGCGCGTTTGGACCATAACAGATAGACGCTTTTTGATGTTGAGTTCTTGGCTTATAGAGGTGTTGATGCGAAACTCAGTCCACGACACCCCAAGCATTCTTCTCCAGCACATTTCCAGAACGTCTACCTTCTTCTTCTCGATGTCTCGCAGCGTCCACGTTCGTCCAGTTATCTTGAATATATCCCGATAAATAATATCAAAGTTAATCTCACAAAAACGTATATCAAACTCGTTTAACCCCTTAACTTTTCTCACATAAGCCGTAATATCTCCAATAACGTTTGTCATAACAATAAATCACATTCCGTTATATGCTATAAATTAGATCGAGGAGACAAATATTGAAGATCGTTGAGAAACGATTCTGAACGGTATGCTATATGTAATAATTACGATAGTTGAGTGTAGTGGTGATTAATTACCTTTGGCTATAACTAGGCTCTTATGTTACAGATCTAAATTCAGATTATTTGTTATTGTTTGCCAATATTGCCTACAGCTAACCAACCTTAATTATCTAGTCAAGGAAGGCGGTAAATCAGGTGTTCTGGAGCAACTCTGGAGAGGCCTATGTCCGAGATAGTTTTAGTAAATAATTTTATTTATTTGGTATTTATCTCTTACTAGCTTCTGCCCCCGACTTCATCCCCGTGAAATTTCACCCTCCCCCCATTCACCCTTTCTTAGTGGATACCTACTCTTCACAAAGAACACACGCTCCAAATTTCAATTCTCTAGGACCAGCTGTTTAGGCTGTGCGTTGATATATCAGTCAATCAGTACTTTGAATTTAATATTGTATAGACATTTGTTTTTACAGGTGGGAACCCAATGTAGTCAAAAATTTCCATACTCAGATACGTCACCTCAAACCAATTACCAGCTAAATTGAAATGCATCTATTGTGCCCAATGAATGACAGATTATGGGTACCAAAGCAAACTCCTTGACAAGATGCACACTCTATAGATCGCTAATTAATATTCTACATTGAATAGCATACCTAGAGGTAGTCTATCAAGTACTAACGTGACACATGTCATCATCATCATCAGCCTATAGCAGTCCACTGCTGGACATAGGCCTCCCCTAATGAGCGCCATAGCGCCCTGTCTTCGCATCCAGCATCTGCCTGCAGTCTTTCGCAGATCGTCATCCCACCTGGCCGGAGGGCGTCCCACACTACGTTTGCCGAGTCGCGGTCTCCACTCAAGAACTCGTTTACCACAGCGGTTGTCGGTTCTTCGCGAGATATGGCCGGCCCACTGCCACTTCAGCTTGCTAATTCTTTGAGCTATGTCGATAACTTTCGTACTCACACACACACATGTCATGTCTTGTCAATACTAGAACAGCAGGTATCTTATACTCTATGCTGAGCTGAGGCCCTTTTGGCATTATAATCTTTGTTTTCTGTTTTTATAGATTTATGGTGTATTTATTTTGCTGTAATGCCAATAAACGCATTGTTCTTTCTTTCTTTATTTCTATGACACACTGAACGAAACCGCGCAAAATGAACGCAAAGTTATCGTGATAGTCAAGAAATAAAAAAAAAATTGTCCTGGTTTCCAAATAAGGAATTATTAAGTGGTCATAGTGAATTAGGGCCCTGATGGGGAGTTTGTTGCACCACTTCTTCTTCCCAGCTGAAGGAAGGGCGGCGTTTTGGGGGCTGTCTTATGTTATTTTGACGTTTAAAATGTGCTGATTCTCAGCCATCATCTGCCAAGCCTTTTCCCAACTAGGTATGTTGGGGTCGGCTTCCAGTCTAACCGGATGCAGCTGAATACCAGTATTTTACATGGAGCGACTGCCTATCTGACCTCCACAACCCAGTAACTGGGTAATACGATACCCCTCGGTAAGACTGGTTGTCAGACTTTCGGGCTTCTCGACTATCAAAGATCTACGAATGACAGCCGGGACCAACGGCTTAACCTGTTTTCCGAGGCATGGAGTATGTAAAGATGGTCACCCATCCACAGACCGACCGCGGCAAGCGTAGCTTAATAACCTGATTGATCGACCTGTACGGCTGTTATTATTTAGCCACGGGCCCCTCTATTCTCAGTGCTGATTCTCAGCCATATTAAATAAATAATTTTTGATTTGATTAAGACAAAAACCCACAAAATTGTCCGTTACTTTACAAACCTAGATAAATCATAAGTAAGTCACCGAAGCGGTAAACATAGTTACAATTCCAACGACCGACTTCATGCAAAAAATCCGGAAAATCGTCATCAAAGATAGACTGTGAAGTGAAACGGTTAGTCATTTAATAAAAACCAACAGCATAAGCATTAGTTAATTAAGATGTTCCGTCCGTTACGGTAATTGTCATAATAAAAATATCTGACCGGTCTGGAGTTCTGGACTAGTGATGATAAATTCTCAAGAATATAGGTACTTCTAGTAAGAACTTTGCTGTTTAGTTCACGAGAATATTCTTTAGGAAGAGAACTTAAAAATTGCATTTCTCTATCGTATGGATCTATTTTTATAGTATCTGAAACGAACGTTTTGCGAAATTGAAATCAAAATAATCTACCTACTCAACTACATAAATTCTCCTGAGCGAGAACATTCTCGAGAATATTTCATAGAGAATATTCTCCGTCTAAAATAATATTGCAGAATATTCTCTCACGGACAGCCCTCACTAAGCTGGACAGGATGTCAGCCATTCAATTGAAAGTACACCATCCCGTTTTAATTTATAAACGTTTTAATCCGTTTTAATTCGCATCCAGTTTATTACACTCTTATTAATTAAGATGCAGGAAGTACCTAATGTTCATTTAATGAGCAAAGAAAACTTTCAGCGATTAATAACACATAGGGCGTGCGAAACGAAATTATGCCTTCGATGTTCCAACAAAGCAAACTTTCAATTCATGTGTGGTACACCTCGTATACGTATACTTACTTATATCTAATTTAATTACTGCACCAACTTGACAATAAAAGACAAAAACTTTAAAATAAAAGATAAAAGTTAAAACAAATGGCCTTCCGGTATCTTTTATACAGAAAATTAAATCAGAAACAGTCGCCAGCCGCCACTCGGTTCCAAAAGCTCAAATTCCGGAACAGAAGTGAATGCGTTTCCAAATTAATTTAAGCTTAACATTTAAAAACCATCGCCGAATAAGCCACTGAAAAACGGTGTAAAAATTAATTTCTCATTAAAGTATGCTAATTCATTCGAGATCAACATTATGACCGCTGTCAGAATGATCCGGAATAATTTACGGAGAAAGGACAGTGGTTTTCGGAAACAGAATTTGAATACAATCTTTTCCACAAACGAGATGATAGCGAATTTGGCCAAAAATTTATTAAAATTCAATTAAAAAGTATATCATATTCAGCCTATACTGTTCCCACTACTGGGACACAGGCCTCTTCGAGAGGGAGTGGGCTGTAATCTACTACGCTGGCCCAGTGCGGGTTGGCAGGTGACTCATGTCTGAGAAATTTTGGTTCTAAGACATGCCGGTTTCCTCACGAAGTTTCACCGTTTTGAGAGCAGTCAGTGGTGATGAAATTTTACACAGAATGCCTACCTGGGTTCGAACCCACGACCTACAACTCTTCGATACTTTATGCTAATTACAACGTTTGTTAGCTGTACTTAAATATTTCGTCTTTCGATACGCAAGTGCAACTATTTCTGACAAATCTTTATTACAAAATTATTTCGTACCGACTGAATCTGAGAAAATCGCTTTAGATAAAGATGACACATACAGCATTTATCAGAAAAGTGTGGTCATATTTAAGGGTGTGGGTACTGACCAGGCAACTGCACCACTCTCTCCATCATGGCACCAACATAGTATTCGAGAAAAAAAACCAACTGTCCTACACAAAACTTCAATACCTACTCGACCCAAATGTACAGGACGGTTGATTATTTTTCGGATTACGTTGTTGGTCCCATGGAAAAAGTTGTTCAGTTTGATGGTATGTACCATACCCATATATAAGACCACAATTTCTGAAACATGCTGTATATAAACTGTGCTTCAAATCGCCACCTTGTTTCATCAACCTTACTCAATACCTTGCACAAAAAAATAAAAGCAGTACCTAAGTATCCATATATATAAAACTATCTTCCGTCCGCGGCTTCGCCCGCGATGTATGTCAATAATAATTATCCTATGTCCTTCCCCGGGATGCAATCTATCTCTCTGCCAAATTTTATCAAAATGCCTTCAGTGGTTTAGGCGTGAAAAGGTAAGATACAGACAGACAGAATTACTTTCGAATTTATAATATTAGTATGGATTCAAAGTCCTGACTGATATATCAACGCACAGCCTAAACCGCTGGTCCTAGGGACATGCAATTTGGAGGGTGTGTTATTTGTAAAGAGCAGGTATCCACTAAATAAGGGTTTTTCAAAATTCCACCCCTAAGAGGATGTATGGGGGGAGGCTGAAATTTCACGCAGACGAAATCGCGGGCAGAAGCCAGTAAGTCTATAAGTACATAAAGATTCCCAAACACAGTTTCCACTTTTTAGTTCCACTTTCATCGAAACTCGCCTTCATTATTGTGACACACCCGAATGACATAGTCAATTTGGCTGATGGACCGAATCGGTGGCAAGAGGCGTGTCCACAAAGGAACTCTTACACTTTTGAGCGGTCACGCATGTCCGGCCGGCAGCACGTGAAAACATGAGTAGATACAGTAGAAAAAATAACCAGTAGTTTAGATTCGTGTGTATCGTTTACGCTTGCATGAGCAAGTGTTAGAGGCGAGTAGCGATGAAACTGGGCCGTGATTGGTCGAGCATGGTCAATCCGTTGTGGATTATCATCATAATCAGCCTGTAAGTGCAGTGGTAGCCCAATGGTAATAGCCGTGACTGACCGAGTTGTAGGTCGTGGGTGGAACCCAAGTAGAAAGAGAGAGAGAAATTATTATATCACCACTGTTCTGAAAACGGTCAAGGAAAATTTCGTGAGGAAACCAGCATGCATGCATGTTCTAGAACCAAACATTTGAAGACATGTGACATCAGCCAACCCGCACTGGTCCCGCGTGGTGGATTATGACTATCTCCCTCTTACAGAGAAAAGGCCTGTGTCTCAACATTATTATTGGCATCACTCATCATCATCTGCCCAGCCTTTTTCCAACTATGTTGGGATCGGCTTCCAGTCTAACCGGATGCAGCTGAATACCAGTATTTTTACATAGAGCGACTGCCTATCTGACCTTCACAACCCAGTTACTGGGTAGTACGATACCCCTTGGTAAGACTGGTTGCCAGACTTTCGGGCTACTGACTACCCGTAACGACTGTCAAAGATCCACGAATGAAAGCCGGGACCAACAGCGTAACGTGCTTTCCGAGGCACGGAGGGGCCACGGTATGTAAAGATGGTCACCCATCCACAGACCAACCTCGGCAAGCGTAGCTTAACCTGATCGATCGCCCTGTGCGGCCGTTATTATTTAGCCACGGGCCCCATTATTGGCATCATTATCAATCAAAAATTAAAAAAAAAACTGGCCTGTACGAGTATTCCCCGCAGGTTAGACATAGGTATGTATAGTACACCCAAATTTCGCCAATTATGTTTTAAGTCCCATGTAATAGTGGGCGAGCCTATTGTCATCTACCGGGCACACATGTAGACTCTGGACTGCAACCGAGAAATTCCAGATGGAAAACCCAATAACATTTTACCTGATCCGGGAATCAGATCCAGGAGTTCAAGCTCAATGAGTAGCGCTTGCGACTAGATCAATGAGCTAGGCGTTTTTGGTCCTAATTCTACGAAAATTCTGAATTTATAGGCCGACCGCTTAACTGAGACGTTGCCTGAGGTAGCAGCGCGGTGCGGGAGGGGTGTGGTGACGTGAAGCGAGAGCTCCGTGATTCGTCAAACTGTGACAACTATCACCCCTCCCGCACCGCGCAGCTACCTGAGGCAACGTCTCCGTTAAGCGATCGGCCTCTAACTTTATCTACATTTCCATTCGCGGGAATCGAATTCTAAATGGGGATAACACTAATTGGATTGCCCATTATGGAAAGCTGTACTTAGCATCGGTAAGTTAGCAAGCAGTACGTGTTGAATTAAAGCCGCAAAGTCATCCGTTTTCTTTAGGGACTTTTGTACCGTATCGGTGGCTGCGGTTAAGCCGCAGTGTAAATAAACCTAATTAAGTATTTTGCGGTGGAATGCTTTTGGAAATCGAGTTAAAACAGGTGTTTATAACTAAATAAAAGTTAATGAGTGTGTTTTCTCTGTTCTTGAATGTCTGGTTTCAATCGTAACCTTTATAAACTTAAGGTTATCTTTGCAGAATTGCGGCTATTTTAGCATCTGTTTTGTAATTGGCGAAGATACGTTTCTGACAGTTTCAATCAATAATGAATGGAGACATAAACTTGGGGATAAAGCAACAGTTTTCTTTGCGGATTGAAAAACCAAAGTCAAAAATCTATCTGCCTAGCCTTTTCCCTGAACTATGTTGGGGTCGGCTTCCAGTCTAACAGTATGCAGCTGAATACCAATATTTTACATGGAGCGACTGCCTAGCAGACCTCCACAACTCAGTTACTGAGTAACAAGATACCTCTTGGTAAGACTGGTTGTCAGGCTTTTGGGCGTCTGGGGCCGTATTACGAAGTAATGTCATCATGATTCCAGTCCAAAAAAAAAGGATTGTGCTATGCTGACATCAAGCAGTGGACAAAATTGACAACTTTTTATATGCTTGAGTACGAGGCTTTTGACTACGTTGTATGTGTTTTGTTTGTGCAGAATAAACAATTTATCTTTCTTTTTTTTCTTTTCTATCGGTCATGTATACCTCCGTCTCTCTCCTAAACTGGTATCATGATGGTATAAAACCATCATAATACGGCATCCGACTACCCGAAATACCAAAGCATCCGCCCGTTAAGCAACCATTTTAAAATTCCCACTTTAAAATTAAGTTGTACTACTAAAACGTTCTTGTATTTCGCACCACAAATGATTTATATAACATCGGTTATGTAGTTTTTGTTGCTATTATCGTTGTGCGACACGACACGGATTATATCGTTACATATAAATGGCTTTAGCGAGCCATTACGCCGATATTTTGTGGGAATTTTGCTGTTATAGTCAATAATGCCCTCTAAAATCGAATTATCGTCGATATTTATAGCAAAACATGCATGGAAATATGGGCTGAAGGTAAATTGTGGACCTTTTGAAGGTAAGTGGGATACGATTATTGATATGTGAGCATAAAAGCCAACCAAATAGAAGTTGGGCAGAATCTTTTTGCAGAAATGTTTTCTTGGAGTTTTTTGTGATAGCATTTTACTTGAGCATTTGGAATCTTCGCGAAAATTATTTTCCTAAATAGGCCACTTAAAGCCTAACCTCCTATGGATGCCACTTTAATAGGTTCCTTTGAAAAGGCTATACCTATGTAAGTAAGGGCCGGTGCACATTTATGGCGGAGCGCAGCGCAGAGCATGCCCGCGAACTTTTCTAAACGCGTGACACATTAGGCGAATTTCTACGCGCGGAAAGAAATCAGCTGTTCCCTACATTTATGTTCGTATAACTCCTCAAAATGTAGGGAACAGCTGTTTTTTTTTTTTTCGCGATTTCAGGTTTGGTTCCATAGTAAAAGTTGTTCATAATGATGAGTACACTGACCTCTTAAGAGGTTGTTAATGTTTTACCAATAACCCTTTATATCTGTGCCCCCTCCACTGTCGCTCAGCGTTCTTTTTACGTGACGACAGCTGTACTAACATCATAAACTACAACTTTTGTTCTATAACTTTTTACGAAACATAATACATTTACCAAAAGATTTCGTTGTTCTCTCAGAGAACCCCCGCTCCCCTCCGCTGAATTTTATACTAGACTAGCTGTTCCCCGCGGTGTCACACGCTGCGCGGCTCCTTAGGGTCGTAGCGTGATGTTATATAGCCTATAGCCTTCCTCGATAAATGGACTACCCAACACTAAAAGAATCATTCAAATCGGACCAGTAGTTCCAGAGATTAGCGCGTTCAAACAAACAAACAAACTCTGCAGCTTTATAATATTAGTATAGACACGGCATTTTGTTTACCTAACTAGCACTTTATTTTGCTTCGCGCATAGTTCGTAACATAAAATCGAATATTTCAATATTGGTTGAATTTAAATATTTTTATTTTTGTATGAAAGTCTCATGAATAATAAAAGTTATAGAACAAAAGTTGTTGTTTATGATGTTAGTAATATAGTCCTGAGAGGTTGTTAATGTTTTACCAATAACCCTGTATAATATACCACCATGTAATACCTAGAAAGCTTTAAAACAACTCACCACAAAAAAAAACTACACTATAAATACAAACCTCAAGCCACTCCGACTTCAACCAACAAACATTTTACTCGTAAACCCAAATGGTAAGACTGAGAGCGCTCACTTATTTCTTACGTTTATTTACGATGTTCTAGGGTTAACACTAAACGAATGGCGCAGCGTTATTTCACGTCTGAACTCTGAATAATACAGACTCAGAGGTTGCATGAACTTACTGGCTATTCGTGCTTCCGGCTTCAAGGAATATTAGCACAGATATTATAATGTTGCGGTGTGTGGTCTTGACTATGAATAGAACACTGAATGCTCCTTCTCTTACAATGACTCGTGAGCCACTAACTCATGTAACTTGAAAGGACTGTTACAAGTTATTGGTCGTTAAAATATCAGTGAAAACTTATATTTTCCTTTTTGACTAGGCGCGTGTCCGCTCGGATTTTCATCGGTAAAAATGACGAATCATACAAACTTTCATCCCCTATTAAACCCCTTTAGGGGATGCATTTTCAAAGATATGATTCATATTACGGATATCTACTTACTAAAAATCTTACAATCACTGACACACCACCACTGATCACTGATGCACAACAACAACAACAAAACAACAACACAACAACAAGAACAAGATGCAGCTAAATATCAGTATGTTACCTGGAGCCAGTGGCGGTACCTTCATAGAAGCAGAAAAGCCCGGCTTGCCCTAATAAAATCATAATTCACAACAACAAAATCAATAAAAAATATATTCAAAAAATTCCAGTCAATTAACTCGAACTCAAACATTCATGACATATAATACAATTTCGAAATCCGAACTAGCGCTAACTTTGGGATAGGTTCGCGCCAAATTCGGAATTCGGCTCTAAACGCTATACAATGCGTTCAAATGCGCCATCTCGCTCACACTTAGTCTGGCTTTTTACCTGGCTTGCCTTTCCTTTCTCTGTCTCGCAGTTTTCGCATACAAATTGATATAGAAACGTTTACATTTGTTGACATATTGGTAAGTACTTATACACAGAGTTCTATGAAATGAAAAGCCAGGCTTTTGAGAGGCATGAAGTTCGCGCAAATGCATTAACCGCGCGTTGCGTTGACCCGCGTAAAGTTAGTTGCGAAAGCACGTGTGGCGGGCGCGATGAGTCGATGACACGACGCGACTCAAACAAATTGTTATTGTTTTGAATACTTACTTTGAGAATTAGTTTTATTATTTGAAAAAAATATTGATTGTGGTGATTGGTGATGTCATTCCCTATGATTTTGTAAATGGTTAATGAATATAGTGTTCTTTTATCATTATGTGTTCGGAATCTGTCATCGAAAAGGTACGTAAATACATTGAGTTTTCTGCAATTTTCTGCCAATAAATAACTCTTCACCGTAGCCAATCTTAAATTACTGTCGGACTGTCGGTACTTCTCGGAAATAAAAACTAGTATTTTTGTCAGTCAAGAAGACAGAATAAATAAAATAGGTACCTACTCATTCGATCGTTTATTAGGTATGAATATGATATGACAAACCTATGTAGTGGCTCATGTTAAAATTATCAATTGACTTTAAAAATGTAAGTACCTAATTCATAAAATAATGCGTACGAGAAAATAACAATAAATCGATAATATTTGGAGGCCATCTAGTGCATTTTGATTGAACAAATTTTGCAAGTGACAAGCAAAATGAAAAAAGGTCCGGCTAAGCGTTGTGGTTCATTTATTTTACGCATTCATTAGTATAGATGGCGCTTATGACAATTACGTACTGATGCTTGAAATAAGTTTTTCTTACCAAAATTATAATAATGATGTTAGTACTACTAACAACCATTAACAACAAGAAAATCAGCCAATCCCTCAGTTGGGCGTTTTTTTTATACCTTGAAAATCTGTGGGCTTGCCCTAATTTTGACCCCTAGGCACGCCACTGCCTGGAGCGACTGCCTACCTGACCTCCACAACCCAGTTACTGGGTAATACGATACCTCTAGTAATACGTCTACCTCCTATGCGTTATTATTATGGCCAAATGCTCCAAAGATCGCTCTAACCTGTGCCAAAACATCCGAGCTTATTTATATCGACGTTTTTTTGGAAGAAACATCGTCACGCCACCTTGCCAACAAGATACAGGTAAATAAGACTATTTTGGTATTGTATAGAAACGACAGGTTAACGTAACAACACGAACATCCGTGCCTCCACTGTTACAGGTCTCCAGGGATAGCTTAAACCTGATGGAGTGATGTAGTACAAATGTCTTGGCGACGTGCTTTATTTCTGGCACAGATATCGAGGGGCATATAGAAGGGAGGAAGGAAATGCTTGATTTAATGAGATCGGAGACCTTCATTTTATACTGTTGTTTTTAGGGTTCCGCACCCAAAGGGTAAAAACGGGACCCTATTATTAAGACTCCACTGTCCGTCTGTCTGTCTGTCACCAGGCTGTATCTCACGAACTGTGATAGCTAGACAGTTGAAATTTTCACAGATGATGTATTTCTATTGCCGCTTTATTAACAGATAATAAAAATAAAAAAATGTAAAAAATTAAAGGGGTATTTAAAAAGAAAAATTTTTTCGGCGTTTTTTGCCTTGTGTGGTACGGAACCCTTCATGGGCTAGTCCGACTCACACTTGGCCGGTTTTTTATGTATTTGTATCACTTAGAGAACTTAACGCACTCGGAACAATGGAAAAATATGTGAAATTCCTTTGCCCAGCAATGGAACAATACAGGTTAATTATTTTGAAATCATAGATACATAATATTTAGTTTGAATATTCCCTATGCAAGTCCTAATGAATATTTTCCTGGTTTTCTAACTAGGACAGGTAAAATATTAAACAAAATGCAGACAGAAAGATAAAGATGGCTGAATACGCACGTGGAATTAACAGTCTCAGGGCAAAAGCGAAAAAGAGAAAACAACCGTAGGTACTAATATTGAGGGTATTAAAAGAAATGCAAATATACCTAATCCCAAGAGAAAATGGCTCCCTAACATGCCTCTAAGCTGAAAATGCATTGTGCAGTAATTATATACATACGAGAATTTGGAATTTAAAATAATAAAATGCATTTTCATTTTCCCATTTCCATAATTATCCGATTTGAATGTACGGTAAGTCTGATAAAAGATAAAATATAAATGGAGTTAGATAGCGCGTTTTTCTCCTTTTACCGTGGGACTGATCGTAAACAGTTATGCATTTAGTAATAGGCTTTCCCTTTTCTCTTATAGTGTTATGGCAAAAGTTAAAAAGCAAACTCTCGATTATTGAATATTACAGAAGTGTTAGGACTCTCTTCTTTTCTTCAGATCAGTGGCGGCCAGTGGCATCGGCCCCACGAGTTGTAGGCCGTGAGTTCGAATTCAGGCAGGCAGTTTACTAAGTGGAATAATCAAAAATGAAAAGGGGGATTTCTGGACTTTTTTTACGTTAGAGTTCAGTTTTCCCACCTGAGGGGGATTATGTCAGGGGGGAATAGTGGAATAAGCCACTTTACTTTGTGTATTTCATTTCATCACCACTGCCCTCAAAACGATGAAGGAAAACATCGTGAGGAAACCGGCATGTCCTAGAACCAGGAATTCGAAGTCAAGTCAAACATCCATCAACCCGCACTGCGCCCGCGTGGTGGATTATGGCCCACTCCCTCTCACAGAAAGGAGGCCCGTGTCCCAGCAGTGGGAACAGTATGGGCTGCTTAAGCTAGGACTCCTCCAGCGATTCATGCGATTGCATTTATCAGAATTGTTTTAAGGCTGCCTGCAGAAAACGTACCCTACAAATATGACTTTAAATGAGAAAATGGCACTCGCTATCGTATCTCCCACAGCCTTAATTCTACGTACAGGTAAAATGGACGCTACAACGCGACGGTACAAAAGCCGAGCTCCGCAAAACTTCGTGTCCAACGTAACTAACGAGTTTTTAACTTTTACGATTACCCTATTATATTACACTTTAGCAGGCACTGCGGTACGAAGTTATATTGTAATCCGGAATAAGGTGGTTGATAACAAAAGCAATTGGGAAAATTTTCGTGTAATTTTGAGTGTTTGGCAATGAATTAGGGTTTGTGTTAGGTAAAAATGCTGGCGTTTGAGGATTCTAAGACTTTGATTCAGGTGGACACACTGACAAAACAAATCTGTTTATAGAGTAAATAGATAATAAAATAATTATTTTCAAATTATCTGTGGTATAGTTGACCTCGTTATTGCTTTATCACCCTATGGTTGAATGCTACTTGCACGTCAAAAAAGCCAAGTTATATTTGTCCTTAAATATATATATCTGTCTATCCTTTTCCCAACTATGTTGGGGTCGGCTTCCAGTCTAACCGGATGCAGCTGAATACCAGTATTTTACATGGAGCGACTGCCTATCTGACCTCCACAACCCAGTTACTGGGTAATACGATACCTCTTGGTAAGACTGGTTGTCAGACTTTCAGGCTTCTGACTACCCGTAACGACTGTCAAAGATCAACGAATGACAGCAGGGACCAACGTCTTAACGTGCTTTCCGAGGCACGGAGGGGTCACGATATGTAAAGATAGTCACCCATCCACAGACTAACCGCGGCAAGCGTAGCTTAATCAGATCGATCGACCTGTGCGGCTGTTATTATTTAGCTACGGGCCCCTCTTGTCCTTAAATAAATAAAAACGGTAATTTCGACCAGCAAAAGAGCATAACGCACAAAAAAGTAATTTAAAAAAATTAAACCGACTTCAAAAAAAATTAACTCAAAATTATGAAATAACTTTAATTTCGGAAGTCGGTGTCTTGGGATCTGTATTTTAGTTTTATGCCACCGACTTCCGAAATTAAAGTTATTTCATAATTTTGAGTTAATTTTTTTTGAAGTCGGTTTAATTTTTTTAAATTACTTTTTATTTCGTAATTTTTAGTTTTTGCACTAGTATTTGACCAAGGTTTTGAGATGTTTTCCCTTTGACACTACACCCGTATCTCTTATACAATAAGCCAGGCCGTCACACTTACACGTATTAGTCCATATCTTGAAAATTACTGAATCGATCTTGATGAAACTTGCACTGTTCCCTAAGTTGAAGAAAATGTAAGCCAATAAAAAAAAATGGTCATGATCCGATTAATAGTTCCGGAGATATGCGTGGACAAACATACATACATACATACATACATACATACGTCTATGAAATTTTGTATATTTGTTTGGAAGCCCTAATAGATCATCATATGTGAATATAATGCAATTCCAATAATATTACATACATACGTATCGAATTGATAACCTCCTTTTTTTTGAAGTCGGTAAAAATAGATATAAAGACTTCATACAAACGGGAGGTGGTATATATCTTCTGTCTGTCCATTTGTCGCAATAAACAAAGTGAATATTCAACTATTCAACAAACACTCGTATTTCTAGTTCTATTTTCCAACCAAACCCTAAAAGACATGCCTCAAAGGAAAATGTCACTGTAATTTCCACCCTCAACATCAGAAACCCGACACAAAGTAAAAGACGACTTACATAATGAAGATCCACCCATCACTCCTCGAAGCACATCGCTTTGTACAATTTTAATCTTTAGCTAAAATTTTCCGAGCTATTAAAAGCCAAATGCTGAAAGGAATTCCCACAGAGGCGAGAAATTCGCAGATGACGCGGCGACTAGTCAAAATAATTCGGAAAGCTAGACTGCGAAATAAACATGGTGAATAATTGAATTTCTGCTTTAAAATAGATGGCTTGTTTAACAGATGGTAACATATGGCACACAGTGACATATAGTGACCTTATTCAAAATCAAAATATTTTATTTCACATACACCCACATGGGCACTTATGAAGCGTCAGAAGCTAGGTGCACGGTTCCAATTGTTCGTTTCCTATGGAGAAGAACCGGCAAGAAACCCCACGGTTACTCTTTTTAAAAATAATTGGCTTTTACAATGTTTTCAAATTACAGTAGGTATGGCAGGACAGCGTAGGCCTGTCAACAAGTACCAGGTACTTGATAAAATAAAAAATGGTCTACAGATCTAAAGTCTACAAGGCCTACAAAGTTGTAGGTATGAGCGTTATTTCACGTCACTAGTTACAATAACTGCTTATGGGGCATATAACCGAATCACTAGTTTCGAGTCACACATAAACTAGTGATTTTTGTAACTAGTTACATTACCAATGCAGTGATCGAATGAAAAGCGAGACACGAAACAAAAGTACGTTGCGAGTCGTTTCTACATGGTTACTACTTTGTGCCTGTGTGCCTACTTCTTTGTACTGACCGGCAAAGCGAGCCGAGACTTCCCGAAATCACGAGTGATGACACGATGAAATCCGAACATGCACACACCAAGTCGCCAACTACGAAAATGACGCGTATAATTTTCATACGTATTACTTAGGACTTAGAGATTAATTTAGATTGGTCATTATTTTTAACCTTCGACGGGCGGCGTACGAACACAAATTTGAAATTGTATTAGTATTTGTTTATGATTACTTTGACAAGTAAACCTTGTTTAGTTCGTTGGTGAATATTGCACAAGTATGTACCTATGTATGTTGCATTTATTGTGAAAGTGACTTCCATGCATGTTTTCGTAATATTTTTGAATAAATTGTGAATAGTGTAGTACGTATAAAAAAAACTGTGAATAAATAACTTTTTCGTCATGTCTCGATGCAATTCGAGTGTCCTGTGGAAGTTCTTCCAAAAACTACGTAATGAAAAAAAAGCAAAAAAAAAAACAAAACAAAAATACAAAAAAAAAAAAATGCAACAAGTGTGGTGAATTATATAGCTTCAAATCCTCAACCGCCAATTTAAAAACGCATTTGAAGAGGAAACATCTCGTATTACGTTATAGCATTAATGATGTAACTGCTTAAGGTAACTACAAAAACTAATTCGTTCAAAAAACCTACAGCTTGTGACATGTAACGATTACGTAGGTAACCATATAAATGTTCGTTTCGCAAATACTTCGGTAACACCATTTTGAATCACTGAATAGAATATGACAAATAACTAGTTACAAAAATCACTAGTTTTCAAAACAGGTAAATGTCCGTTTCGCAAATACTTCGGTAACACCATTTTGAATCACTGAATAGAATATGACAAATAACTAGTTACAAAAATCACTAGTTTTCAAAACAGGTTACGCCTTTAAAGTAACTAGTTACGTTACGTTTCGCGAAAATCACGTAACGACCCATACCTACAAAGTTGGTGACGTTCTTCCGAAAGTTTAGGCGCGTAGTACTCGCAACCGGCGTGCGTGTATGACCAGCAGGGTAATTGCGTAACACACTAACACTAGCAATGAGTTTCATTTTGACAGTTCAACAACATTCATTGCGATATTTACGTTGTTGAGCAGACAATTTTTCCGAACATATGAAGCAATGAATTAAAAATATCCTTCAAAATGATTCAGATTGTGATTGATAGTATGTTACGCAATTAGGGTACAGATGTGTGAACGTAAACGAATCAAAAGGAGTATGCATCAGGATCGTAGCAGGTGCGAGTTCTGTAGTTTCTGCCTACCCCTATGGGTAGAAGTCACGGATATGGATAGACCTAGATAACGCAAGCATCACGATCTGTATGAAAACCAAGCGTGTCATTTTTTGACAACCTACTATGATGTTTAGTGATGGGAAAATCAAATCGATAAAAAGATGGCGCCCGCCGCGTGCGGCACCTGTCTCGCCCCACCCCCGGGGCCTAGCGCCAGCGCTCACGCTCACCCAGCCAGCAGTACTACAGGACTGAGCGCGAAAGTGGCGGCTTACGATTTTTGTACGAAAGCTGGCCACGCGAAGTAGTTGCTCTTGCGTTATCTAGGTGTATCTATATCTGTGGTACAAGCAGTGTATGTACGTACATGTAACATTTACTGTATTTGCGAATTGCACATGGAGAAATGTTCAGAGTGGAAGGCTGGTAAATAAAAAGCTAAAGGGAATACGAGTGAGGGTCCGAAGCAGGCTGCAATGTAATTAATTTTACACTCTTAGCGTTTTAACAAGTGGGGCTTCATTAATGTTATAGAGCTTATGTATGTACAGCAGAGGAAGCAAAACATGATTCCACATCTTCAGTGATGTTTTGAGAGAACATTCGAAAATTATCAATATTTTTTGTATCACAATACACAACTGATCTTATGTTCGGGTCGTTAGTAGTTCAATAACATCTCAGATTATGAAGAAAACTAAACAAAAAAACATTACATAAAAATTGCCATAGCACAAAACTACAACTAACATTTAAACATGTAGGTATGTCTAAGATATTGCAAAGTTATTTTTTTTTAAATATTCATAATTTAAAAAAAAATGTTGGCTGAAAGATATGTGAATAATTAAACTTTATCGGATTTTGTTTATTTTACAAGTATTATTGTATTGTTTTTGTTTGTTAATTTTGATATTTTCTTGTTTACATTTTTTTAAATTGTATTGTAAATTGCTCTGTGCAAGGCCTTGGGATTCTATTCTCTAATATTGTGCTGTAAACTCAAATAAATAAAAGAAACAGAACCAAAAGAAGCGAAACAACGAAAATTCCCACAAAAACCAAAAAACATTAACCTAAACCCGTTTTAAACGAATAGTTAACCACTAAACAGCAGTACAACGTTAAACAAGTTACACCGGGACCTGAACGTTAGTTTACAACAAATAGTGATATCGATACGTGAAAGTTTCCTGAAAATTACCGAACTACCCGCGCTCTCGTAGTTAAGATAACGGACTTTGTACTTAACGGTTTATTTTTTTTTGTTCTTTTTGTTTGAAATGGTTGTTGAAACTGTTTGTAGGTAAGTGGCGATAAGTATGGGAAATAGTGAAATGGCTTTGTAAGTTTCTATTATACACTGAAGTGTCTTTAATAAGGATAACAATTTTGTGAGCTCATAACCCAAGCACGTCAAAATTTAGACCTGCAATAACCCGAAGTGAACATTAGAGATGGGGGTTTACGAGTTATTACAGTCATCCATACTAATATTATAAAGAGGTAAAGTTTGTATGTAGGGGGTAATCTCTGGAACTAACGATCCAATTCTAAAAATTTTTTCACTGGTAGAAAGCTATATTATTCCTGAGAGCTAAGGCTATAAATTGTTTTTATAACATCTTTTTTAACCGAGATATGGAAACAAATAAGTGATTGATCTCTCGCTGGTTAATCCAGGACGTTGTTCGCTGCTTAACCGTGCCATCCTGTGGATGCCTTATAAATTAAGGCGTCCAGCCATAAAACTAGTAAACTTAGGGCATCGCTGGGGGAGGACAGGACCTGACAGGCTGCATCAGATCGTAAAGTCAAGTAAGCCAAGTTCATGAACTTGGTTGTGAAGTCTTATTTACGATCCGTATTTTACACCTCTAATGAGAAAAAATCTAACTAAACTAGGTATCTGACAACCAAACAACTTGTAGCGGTATCTACAACGCCACATGCAAACAACGCGTCATACTGACGTCACGCAAATCCTGCATCGCGCAAGCAGAGTTTACCGCGCAACTAGCATAGATACAACGGCCCGACATGAATCATCGGGCAGTTGCCCGCCAGACACAACACCCGTCTGGTCGGAGGATCCTCCCTTTTCTATAGAGTATGAGTGAACTTTACACCCTGTTCCTCATACCTCTGTAAACTTGCACTATACTGATACTTACTTACTGTAGTTACCCATAAAACGAGGTATACGCATTTAAAACGCTATTATGTTAATTCTAATAGGTAATATTATAAATTCGAAAGAAGTAACTCTGTCTGTTACCTTTTCACGCCTAAACCACTGAACGGATTTCGATCAAATTTGTCAGAGAGATAGATTGCATCCCGGGGAAGGACATAGGATAGTTTTTATCGACATACCTCGCGGACAAAGCCGCGGGCGGAAGCTAGTTAACTATATAATCAAACCCGAAGGTCATGTGAGCGCATTTGAGGGTATCTACTTGGCCTGATACCTACCTACATGAGGCAGTAAGTACCTACGTTCCACTTGGCCGGTGGTAGCTCATGTTATGAGGTTGCCAGACCGTGCAAATTGTCCGAATCGCTCTAAGGTTTTTGTCGATAGATTTAATTTAGATGGCTGTTTAGATATGAGTAGTTGAAGATCCGTTCTTGGTGTTCCGTTCAATAGTTTTTGCGTGAAAGAGTAACAAACAGACATTCATACATCTATCCATCTTCACAAACTTTCGCGTTTATAATATTAGTAGGATACACACTGTACGGGGGATATCAACACTTTCGATAAAAAGCAGTGTTACAGCCAAATTAGACCGATTTTAAATTTTCCATAGAAACAGAGATTTCCAGTTAACTTTTTTTAAATAAGATATTTCGAAAATGTTCCTAAGTAACTTTTTAGACCTTTGTATCCTGCTTATGCGTATGAAGTTTCATTAAAATTGGTTCATTCATTTCGCAAAACAAGGGCTTGAAAGTTTGTATAAAATGCCGTACGTCGTAAACGCTCTAAGTATTCCAAAACTTACAATATAAACTCTATTTCAAGCAAGTAAATAACGTAATCTCGGTTGCATCGTAAATGAACATACAAAATGAGAAGAACACTTTGGAAAATTGCATATACATTTTGCTCTCCCCAAAATGAAGACATTTCTATTTAAATTATATTCTCTCAATAACTTTACTATTTAAAATTAAATGAACACACGAACTTTATACAAGGGGTATCTGAAATAACTGAAGATCTCTTAAGGGGTCATTGTACTCATCATTATGAACCACTTTTACTATGGAACCAACACAGAAATCGCGAAAAAAACAGCTATTCGGTAGTAGCAGTTGTGTTCACATAAATCGACAATTGTTTTCGCCACTACAGGGGTCTACTCCCTAAGCACGATGCCCGTAGTTTTGGCCGAAGTTACGGGCAATTCCTATGCCGTATCACCTACGGACATAAGATTAGTTTGGGGTTTGAAATGACACCACAATTTGACAGTTATCCCTAATCTCGACGTCTTATTGCATGTCCGAAAAATTGAATTTGTTTCGATATCCGTGCTTTTGACGGATCAGCTACTTTCCAACGGGCCCGTATCTTCGAGAGCCTCCAGGTGTGGTCCCTTAGTAGAAAGTTGTTCATAATGATAAGTACAATGACCCATTAAGGGTCAAACAAAAAAAAAACGTTTCAAATTACAATTAAAAAATTATGCCCTTGCCATACGTCAAATAATGACGAGTACGTAATCGTTATTATTTGACGTGTCAAAAAGAGTTACCTAGATAAAGTGGATAAGACAGAGATTAAAACAGAAGACGAACTAGCAGGGGATCGAGGAGGGGGAGTGGAGGGGGGTTCAGGAGATCAGACCGGAATAAATCGTATATTACATTAAACAACCGGCCCTAAGAAAAGCAAAAACTAAACTTGTATACACAGGGAAGGACCACTATATCCATACTAATATTATAAATGGGAAAGTGTCTGTCTGTTACCTCTTCACGCTTAAATCGCTGAACCGATTTAGATGAAATTTGGTATAGAGATAGTTTGAGTCCCGGGAAAGGACATAGGATAGTTTTTATCCCGTTATTCCCACAGGATCGAAACTTATGCGGGTGAAACCGCAGGCCCTGCTAGTAATGAAATAATTTCCCGACACTACTCGCCATACCAGAGAACTCGACATGTCGTCACGTCACAAAATGTTAACGTAAGCAATACCGGAAAACTGCACGATTCCTGCCTACAACGGCTTTAATTTAAGTTAGTTTATACATGCACGCTCGTTCTACAAAACTCGAACAAAAATCTTTTGAAATTGAACGCTAGCTCTCTTCAGCTTTTTATTTTAATTCGTGCACTGAAAGAATTTTCTGTCCGTGATATATTTCTACAGTCCGATGGTTGGATTTAAAAATATTGTACATTTTAAATTTTAAGCCGTGGCTTTAACAGAAAAGATTTTTTTATTCTGCACGAACAAGACGCACACAACAAAAAAAAGACATAAAATACACACACTAATACAAAGTAGCCAAAAGCCTTGTTTTCAACAAATAAAAAATCTACATTTGATATCTTTGACCATTGCTTGATGTCGTCACAATTTATGGGTCACCAAGACCAAAAACCAAAATTTATGTTTTTAAAATTAAAATATAAATTTTAAAAACTGCTTTAAATACAAATAATCAACTCTTGGACAAATTAAGAAGTTTACGGTCTACGTTTTGATGTTTCGCAGCAATAGATTGCACCACTTTTTCAACCGATTCAATCCATAACGGTGAATGCAATCTTTGAGTTAACTCACAGGGCAATACCGCTCCAATCAAATTGATTCGTGTCTATTCACTTTGCTTAGTCAACAATAAACAAACTAAGAATAAATATCCACGATGCTATAGGTTACCTAGAACATAATTAAAGGTGCGAGTCATGCGCAGCAAAACTTCTACTAATAATAAAGCTGAATACTTTGTTTGAACGTGATCTCTTGAAATATCAGAAAATATTGATGCATTTGATGGCCCAAGTCGTGAGGATCATCGGATTATTTATAGGCTATTTAACATCACGCTACGACCCTTTGGAATCGAGCATAAAGAAAAAATCCAGAAAGAACGGTTAGCGAAACGAGGTAACGGGGCACAACTATAGCATTATATTTTAATGTTAAAACAAGACATTTCACACGGATCAAGTCGCGGGCATATGCTAGTTATTTATATAGGTGTACAAGGATCCTTTCGCGTATGGCCAAACTCGGAACTAACACCGCCATTTTGTTTTTTCAATACATTTCACGAAACAATTTCACAAATGTTTCCCCTACAGCGCCTCCCTGTCAACTTAGCTTAGCACCGTATGTCAGATGGCTCAGCCTGAGGCAGCCGTCATATACATGACATGTGGCTGTCGATTCACATGTCTCTCACTGTCTGAACGCACCTTAACAGACCCAGTTCTAAGTTTTGATTAGTCTAAATATACAGGACTCGTGACGAAGCTCATCATCTAGTTAGCAGTTCGGGGTATTACAAGATTCGTCATCTGCGAACAGCATAACAACTTATGTCCTTCAATTGATTGTGACTACATTCGTGGAATACTACCTAATAAAAATAAAACGATGCAAGTTCCCTTTTAGAAATTACTAGCAGCCAGAGTATTGTAAAACTGGGTCCTGTTTGTCCTGAACATAATTATTAAAAACTTTGTATCTTCACTATTTAGTACCTACACGATCGCCGTTGGTAACCTATGTATGTTCCCGAAAAAAGACAACAATTGTAATACCTCAATTACCTGCAACATCATTCAATTCTAAATCAAAATCAACACCTTAATCATTTTGCAATTACCCTCAAGTCTCACAAAATCTTTAATCCCCTTATCTCCCTCCTTCCTAGTAACCGCGTCTTCGTGCGATATTGATGAGGCACTCCCGCCTCGTATCTCGTTGACTCTATTAGCAAACGAACCACGCAACGGATTGATGATATCTTCCCCTGATTGCTGCTGCGACGTTCCGATTGGATGGTCACATGTGTTCTAAGATTAGAGTTGCTGGTTGGCTGTAACTTGTGGAGTGGAATGTCTCTATTAGGGGTATGGATATGGTGGTACGTAGTTTTGGTTATTTACTAAACATTTATGGGGAGCTACAGAAATTATAGGTTTGTCTCTTGAATATTAATGAAACTTCAAACGTAGACGTTGCTTGAACAACTGAATGACGATTGAAGACCGAGTATTCTTCTTAGCGTGTCGATGGCAATCAAAATGGACTCGGCCCAGAATTCAGCTACGTGTTTGGCGCCATCACTGGTGTCCATCAGTTTCTGTAACGTGCACCTGACAGGACACGTTGGACATCATATTAAGTGTCCCATCGTTTGTGGAACATCACCACATTTACATTTTGTCTAAGTATTGACTACCTGGGACTTTTACAGACCCTTGATCGGCGGATCGAAAGCTTCCACACAGCAGTCGGAAAAACAAAAAAAGTATTATTGCAGCAGATTCGCATGTTACAGTTACAACAATGCTTATAAGATAATACAAGCGCAAAACTGTCACAAATCAAGTTTAATCCAAAAACCAAACCATTACAACCGACATTAATACCAAAAACCCCACAAAGCAGTAACACAAATCCGGACACAAAGCGCAACGTAATTACAAAAATATTGAAGTAAAAAGAGTTAAAAATCAAACTCGACATCTCTGCAGAATTTTGTAGAACCTCCATTAGTCCCAATCGGAAACTGCGGGAAGACAAAGATAAAAATGTAACGTGTAACAAGATTTTACGACGGTCATCTCAATCAGAGCGGGAGCAATTTGCTACAATTGAAAACAAATAAATGACCGACACCATCTCAATTCGCTGCGCTTCCGACCTCGGTGTTATTTTATAAGGCAGTGTCTTCTTTGAAATTTTGTTCTTCCTGATCTCGCAAGATTTACTAACAATTTTATTGATCAACTATGAACAGTGCTGTGATTGTGACGTCTTATCAAAGACACTTGGACAGAAGGACCATTGGTGGTAAAGACTTTTATCTAAACGATTATGGGCAATGAGCGCGGAAACCAAACCCCATAACATAGGACATAGAAATAGTATAATTATGTAGCAAATGTAATAGTCTCTATGGACAATCAAGACTCCGACAATTGTTGATAAGAATGGTAAAAAAATCGTCTTACCATTTCTAGATATGACTCTCCGCAGCAAGTGTCCGAAGCGACGAGCTCCCATGCATATCCTCTGCTCCCGAACAACTTCATCCGTGCAATCACTATCACTCGCCGTATCATCATCCGTGTCATCCTCTGACACGAGAGATTCGCGATTGACAGCTTTAGAATTAGAATTACTCTCACTAAAACTTAATGTCGGTTCACTGGCACCTAAACTCTTTGGCTCCACGTTCCAGCCATCCAGTTTTTGTACATCATTGAACAGATCGTCTAAATTAGTTTCTAATAAACCTTTGGCACTACATATCACTTTACTTTTGGCATCATTATGTGTTACGATGGCATCGACGCTGTTTGACAGACACTTGTCTCGTCTCGCACTTTTTGCATCGCTAGCATCATACATCTCATGGCTGACATTTATATTGTCATGAGTTTTCGTTCGTTGTTTTATTCTTAACGAATTTTGTGAAACTATTTTTGACTTTTCCATTTGTCCCGCACTTTTTTCTGTCGACATTGAATTCAAATCCCTCGGTACTATCTGATTTTGGGGGTGGCTCGCACGAAATATATTCGACAGCACTAACATTTTCACTGTTTTTAATGCTCCGACACTGGTCAAATATTCCATCACTGCATTCCTTTTTCATTTCACCGTTTCCGATGTGTGGCACTAAACGAAAAATAAAGTGGTTTTGTGTTTGTTCGTATCGCATTCGAGAACTGCCTGTTGCAACACAACAACGTACATGTATGCAAATGCATTCTTTATGGAAAACTAGACATTATTCAAGCGTATAGAATATTCTGGAGCGGTCCGGGTTTGTGTGATATTTCGCTTGGAGCGACGCCGACGTTGGAGGACACGATACCACTGAATAAATAAAATATCAGCAGAGAAACAATCCGAAGCCTTCGCGAAGGTTTTACGGGGTTTTTAATGCATACGAGAAAAAGGTTTAAAAGTGATTCGAGTTCAAGGGACACAATGTGGTCGGTAATTTATTTTATGAAAGATTTACTGAGTGTCTGGAGTTGGAGAAGCTTAGCTTATCTGTGGCGGTTGGATTCTCTTTGTGAGATTGGTTGCGAAGCCACATCTGTCACCTAGGAACAAAGCTCGGCTAGAGGCGACACCGACTTGATAACATTTCTAGCCACGTAAAAGTTATCAACGTGAGCGGCTTTGGCTTTGCAGTATGTCAAAATTACTGTTTCCTTACGTTCGCGTTGTTCTGTGTTATTTATAAAATTAATGTTTGTTGTATTCGACTGGATATTACATGCTTCTACACAATATAGAGACACACACACACATGCAGAATATATCTTCTATTTTATTCTTCTTCTACTTATACCCAGTAACTGGGTTGTGGAGATCAGATAGGCAGTCGCTCCGTGTAAAATATTGGTATTCAGATGCATCCGGTTAGACTGGAAGCCGACCCCAACATAGTTGGGAAAGGCTGATGATGATGATTACATGCTTCTACTGCATATTTAAGGGTGTGGTAGGTACAGACGATCAAACTGAATAACTTTATCCATAGGAAAAATTTCAACGACTATCCCATACAAAACTTCAATACCAACTCGACCCAAATGTACGGGACGGCTGATTATTTTTTACTACAATCTGTCAAATTTCTTTGATAGATTTTCAACTTTATCGCTAAAGCATAAGGTTCAAAGTTGATTTGGAAAATTTGACAGTTTCGGGTAGCTTGGTGTGCTGGCGTCTCTACCTGCCAGCCTGTATAACCACGTCTTTCTGATACACACTGAATAAATCCTTTTGTATGTTACAAAATCTAAAACTAAAATCTACAATCAATTTTAATTGAATTCCGGCATTGATATTACGACCTTGACGTAAATATTCAAATATGATGAGATGGCAGAGCACCAATTTGTGCCAATAAATGAAATCGGCATTGAAACAATAATAAGATAATTATCTACAGACAATTCGGTTTGTCTACGTCTTGTGTGTAGAAATAAAAGTTGTTGTTTTCGTAATACGTCATTGACTGTTAATCAATTTAAATGCGAAATATGAAAGTTTTATGTAAATTCATAGAATGGAGTGATGCCTCATACACTCCTCTTGAATGACTTAATTAATGAACGACATAATTACATGAAACGGGTGTGTTATCTCAGATAAAATTATTCTGACCAAAGGAACGAGATTTTTTCATTATTGGGTCAGCTAGTTTTTAGGGTTCCGTACCCAAAGGGTAAAAACGGGACCCTATTGCGAAGACTCCACTGTCCGTCTGTCTGTCTGTCTGTCACCAGGCTGTATCTCATGAACCGTGATAGCTAGACATTTGAAATTTTCACAGATGATGTATTTCTGTTGTCGCTATAACAACAAATAAGTACTACAGCACTTACCTTTAAAAACCCTTACAACAAACATGATATTTTTTTTGGCGTTTTTGCCTTGTGCCCCCGCGCGTGATTTTTTACATAAAAATTCAATATTTATATAATATTTGGTTCCGTTGCACGCACCTCGCTGCATAATGCGGTGCAGTGTGCCAATCGCTTCAGCCTTAAATGCTTTGAACAGTACCCAAATCTAATCGAAGTTTTGGACATATCTATACCAAAGCAGTAAGCCCTATCCACCTGAACCTCGTCATTACGCAATCTGACACTAACCCTCCACCAGCACAAAACATCAAACCGACCACAACCCTACAGCTCTCCTAAGCCTCCCACCGCACCGTCGAGTGAGTAAACCCTATAGGCCTATATTTACCTACCTACCTAGTAGTGCCGGGCCGCTTGTCGAGTAGAGGTGTACCATCACCTCCATTATGCAGTGGCTTACGGCCGCCGCCCGGCTTTTGCTCTAATCTTGTTTAACGGACGTGTTTCGCATGCGAAAATTTTAAACAACTATTTTTCCCGTACGGGATTACCGCGATGACAGCGCTTTAGTTTTCGGGAAAAGTTGGGACACGTAAGCCGATTGATTTGTGTTGTTTTCCGGATAGATTGGAAACTGTTGCAAAAGCTTGATTTTGCATTTGATGTATGTGCGTTTGGTTTAGTAAAAAAATATGAAAGCAACCTTCTGTCCTGTTGACGAACGCGACGTTCTACCTAAAATGTATATTTTTTATTTTTTCTGACTCGTCTGGTTTGGAATACACGATTTGCAACGACAGCTCCGCTTTATTATTTTAATCTTTATCTTACTTAATCTAGTCAATTCATAACTCACACACATAAGTGGGGCAATTCTAGTAATTTTAAGAACGTGCACAGTCTGATCTAAGTCTCAATCTGTCAAAAATATCTCTAACGTCCCTACATTTTTGACAAGTTTTTGACATTGATTGTCGCTAAGATGAGATTTTGGACGTTCTTAATTACGGAAATTGGCCTTATATTTTCATCACTTAGGCTAGGAACTCACGGAGCGATTTTCGCCCGCGCCCGCTGCGGTTGCGGGCCCGCAGCTTCTGTAGAATGCAAATATTTATATAAAAAATTAAAGCACATTTCACGACGCGTTTTACGCCCGCGGTGTTCGCGGTTGTATGCGGCTCCCGCTGTACCGGCGGGCAACTAGTAGAATCGCGCGGGCCGCGGTTACCCGCAGCCTCGGCGGGTGGCGCCCGCGCGCTTTGCGATCGGTTGCGATCGGTTGGCGGGCGACCGCGGGGGCCGGCGGGCGGCGCGGCGGGAGGTACGGCGGCCGCGTAACCGCGCGAATAACCGGTCTCGTGAGTTTTAAAATAAAACCGCAGATCCACGACCGCGGCGGTTGCGGGCGAAAATCGCTCCGTGAGTTCCTAGCCTTAGTTTTACGAAATTCTCTATTAGATATTGAGTGTTATCTCAAACGTTATAATAATTTATTGTACAAACGCCAGCACATCGTACGTTAAAAAAGCTATACTTAATTGTTTTACTATGCAAATAAAACAAGTCAAAAAATTCTAAGCGATAATACCTCCCAAAAGATCGATTGCATGACCAAAACTGGTTTATTTTTTCATGTTCCCATTCAACATTTAGGTACTTAAGTTTGCATTGAAACAAAAACAGATAAACATCTACATAATTTATGGAATAAAGTCAACTTATTATACTTCTAGTGGCCACAATAAAGTCCTTCTGACGTTCTATGACGTCATGGCAAACAAACATGGTGGATGGCGGTCTACGAATTTGACTTTCAAATTCACACAGACAATAATAAGCACTTATTACATGTTCACACAGTTCTAAATACGATGTTAATCGTTTTGGCAATCAAAGTGTGTTTAAAAAAACTCAAGGTTTCGGGCAAGGTACCTAAGTTACGTCACTGCCTTTAGGCGGTCGTCACACCTACCAACTCTAACAAACTAATGGTCACGCACGACTCACGACACACAATTATATCATAAATATACGTTCATTATCAGTTGCAAAATATTAGTTAATCGTGTTAACATAACATAACATAACACAAGGTCGTGTTGCAATATTCGTCTTTGTAGAATATGTGCATTATTCATCGAACTTCACGCTTGATTTTAATTATTTTATCAGCTGTACAAATAAAATTACTCTAGAGTATACTGAATGAAATTCTTACGAAGGTCAGAGACGGAGTGTCAATAGTATACTATACCCTTCTCCTTTGTACGTTTACAATCTACAAAATCCATTTTACTTTTAGCAATGTCAAAAACATCTCGAGATCAAAAAATCTAAAATATGATAGGAAATCACAAAACACCATATCCAAACTGTAGCTTCCAAATTCAAACACAGATTATGAAGCATCAAAATCAAAAGTTATTTATTCAAATTAGGCTGAATCTTTAATAACCTTTTTGAACGTAAATTACATGCGTCAGTCCCCGAAAACCGGAGAGGAAAAAAAAAGAGGGAAAACCTCTACACCACTTCCTAGTGCGTTATCTGGGAAGAAGTGGCGCAAACAAACAAATTCCCCAGACAGATTGACATCAAGTAGATCGCCAGTCGGCGTGTGTGTAGACCGCCTTAGCTACGTATACATAGATGTTATGCATTAGTCAATATCCTGGATACCTCGACTTCCCGAGGGGACAGTGCGTCTCCCCCGAATCTCGATTAGTCGATTACCATTATATAATTCGACACAAATCCGAATGTCGATCGATTTGGCACATTCGAGTAGTTTGCGGATGCTTGAGAATTCGTTTTGATAGGCATAATGAATCAGACTGTTATTTATTCCAATTATAGCTCATCTAGCCTTGTTCTTGAATTTAAAATATTAAACAGGTCTTTGATTTAAATTCCACTTGATGATTTTAAGAGGCGTTATGAATGAAATACTAATGTGTCTGCATTTCAAAATAAAATTCATGTGTTTACTTGACAACAGTTGTATATTCGTTTACTTGCAGACCATGCAGAGCCTAAACGGTTTTCAAAAACTCATCCCCTAGAGGCGTTAAATAGGGGACTTTCGATGGGAAAGTCCACGGAGGCGCATGGCCTGCTTCAAAATCAAATCCATATTTGAATAATGTACAGTCAACAGCAAAAGTAGGCGTCGAAGTACTACTACTTAGAATACTTTTGAATCACTTCGACGCCACACAATTCTGACGCGAACTCCGTTCATTAGTATTGAATTTCTGGTTTTGATCATCTACTTTTGCTGTTACTGTACAACTCTCTCTTTATGAGCCTTTGTATGGCAAAAATGGACTCAGTGCACCATTTTTCACAGATTTTCGAAGCGTTATTTTTCCGCAATAAATTCGCACTTGGAACGCAAAGAATGTGTCAAATGTGCCTAGTGCTGGGACCTGGGTCTTACAGACTGGGTGCCCATAAATCGTGGCGATATTTGCGCGAATTTCACGATCATAAGCAATGCTTTGATATCGAGTTTTAGCGGGCAGTGTGAACTTTGTTTTCGACAAATTACTTTTTCATGGTAGCTGAAAATTGCAGTACCTACAGTCGTACAGTAAGTGAACTTGAAGTGAGCTGTCATTACACCTGCTCCTAGTATATGGTCTAGGATATGATGGGATCCTAAATGCAGAACTTCTCACACTTGCTTTATATAATTCAACCGTGTGTGAAAAGAATTACACAATAGGTCGCAAAAGATCCCCCAGGACAAAAGGTAAAAATCCCACACTCCCGACCCCCCTCCCCGGAGGTCTGGGTGCCTTTTGAAGGTTTCCCCCCGACAACAAAAAAAAAAAAAAAAAAAGTACAAACTGCGCCAAATAAAATGCAACAAATGCACCTGTAATTAATTCCTATTTGTAATGTAACATTTTTTATATAAACCAAAGAAATAAATAAACATCTCTACATATCTATCTATCACACTTCACCTAAGTTTTCTCGGTGAGATTTTTAGAGTAGATCGGTAGTTATCGAATGCAACTTTACATTATGACAATAAAATAGGCTATTTGACTGGTTTCTGATAAACATCTCAGATTATTTAATGGTGTCTAACGAGCCCACAAAAACCTATTACTTCAAATTGCATAATGTATTTCTTTTAGAAAATAGTAAATAAAAATGTACTGTTTAAATAAGCCGCCAAAACGCTATCTTTAACAATATGGCGTCGTGACGTCACAATACACGTAAACAAACGTTGAAACGGTCGAGATACTAGACAAAAGTCATCTGTTCTGTCAACGATAGACAGAAATTGACTATATCATGACGTCATCATAAGTTCAGCCAATCCAGACCGTTTTCGATTACGTGGCGCCAGATTTAAAAAGATGAAGTTTTTTCGGGATTTTTTTAATAAATAATACATTGTTTTGTAGTAAAATTAATGCAAATCGATTTTAAAAGCGATAATCTATACGAGTGTCAATAATTATGACCTTATTTTTTACATTGTCAAATAGCCTATTGAAATTTCAATGATAATGCATAAGGACGTCGCAGCATGCTTAAGGATACCGAGGCAACGTTGCCGTCAGTAATCGCTTGCATGTAGTGATGCCGAGGGATCCCTGTCGTGTTGTGCCACCATTAGGGGCAGGCAGACAAAGAGATGTCAGCATCGAGGAGGGGCCCCATAGGGCCGAAGCCTGCCGGGTCAGCGGGATTGTCCGAAAGGGTTACCGCTGGCCCGGAACATAAAGGGCTAAGGAAGGAACACGGGTGGGTTTTAGTCAGTATGAGTCTGACACTCCCTTCCGCTCCACCCAGAGCGGGAAGGGCAATTTGATGATTTCCCATCCGCAAAAAAAAAAAAAAAAAAAAAAAAAAAAAAAAAAAAAAAAAAAAAAAAAAAAAAAAGCAGGCAGTTTAATTGTCTGTTTCCTTCAGTTCTTTTTACATTTCCCATAAAAAATGACCTAAGAGATGTAAACGCAGGTATTTGTAGGTAGAGAAATTCTAAGTCAATTACGCTTTACTAATTACGTTATTTTTGTACGCATTCTTAAACGTTTATAAGATGTTTCCAAGGAAACTTACTGCTAAGCAAAACTACGCCGTAAGATCATGTTCTATTAAAAGAAAAGTGTGTAATGCCCAATACAGTGCCCCAGTGTTGCAGCAATAGCAAGAATCCATAATAGTACAGAGAATTAATTGAAAGCATCGAATGTATTGAATCAACCGGTTGTCACTCCGCAGAAGTTATGCTAAGGTGAACTGGCAAACGATTACTTGGCAATCGGTTATTTGTAACTACAGTGCACTTTTTGTGAGTGAGTTAGCACGTGGAAGCGAGACGGACGATACTCCTCTCTGTAACTTATTGTTTGTCCGGGAAAGTTAAGATTGTAAATATTAGCGGCAATAAACCATTGCCTAAAATACAGTCCACTATTTATATATGTTAATCGTCACTTTTCCTTCCATCTTATTCGGATCTTAAACAAAACGAATCGTACCTACAACTTTTCTCTCACAACTTTACAATTTACACACACACAAAAAAACACTCACCGAATTTCATGATAACAAAACCTACAACGAAATAAACAATCGTACCTCACAGACAAGAAAACCACAGTAAGAACATAAAATCAGCAGCGTACATACATACAATTAGATACGTTAATTACAAGTTCACGGTTCCAAACTAACAGTTTACGTAACATTTCATAACTGAAGCGTTCCGATTCATGTTTACAATTGTTTACGTCGAACACTTCTCACTGTTTGAACCGCTAACGTAAACACTACCTACATTGTAAAACGTTTTAGCGTTTATTTGGGAGATAAAGCCTGTACTTATTTTTGTTGCTGACGATCCTTCAGGAATAAAAACAAAAGAAAAAGCGGATCAAACCGGAATGAGACAGTTTATAGTGGATAAGACAGATTAAAACAGAAGATGAACAAGCAGGCGATCGATGAGGGGTTCTGGGGATCAGACCGGAATAACTCGGTCCTACGGCACCCCAATTGCGTAACACACTATCACAATCACAATCTGAATAATTTTGAAGGATATCACTAATCCATTGCTTCTTATGTTCTAAAAATTGGTCTGCTCACCAACGTAGATAACGCAATGAATGTTGTTGAACTGTCAAAATGAAAGCCATTCCTACTGTTAGTGTGTTACGCATTTACCCCACGGGCGGATATCAGGTTGATAGGTACCTAGCAATATACTTTTGGTGGTAGCATGTAAAGCAGAGCCCTTACCAAGGAACGTTGGCAGATCAATAGACGTGTGTGGACGAGAAGATAGCCAGGAAGACCTGGAAGAGACTCGCAGAGACCAGAGAAGCATGGTACAAGGGGAAAGGAGGCCTATAGTCAGCAGTGCGTGGAACAAGGCTGCCAATGATGATGAAATATACTTTCAACATAATGCGAATACATTTAAATGCCAACCGCTTAACTGAGACGTTGCTTGAGGTAGCTGTGCGGTGCGGGAGGGGTGATAGTTGTCACAAGTTGACGGATCACCGAGCTCTCGCATCACGTCACCACACCCCTCCCGCACCGCGCTGCTACCTCAGACAACGTCACAGTTAAGCGATCAGCCTATAGTTGCATTGACAAGTACTTATGATTGATTATTATTACTATTTTTCGTCGTGATCGTCATTTGTTATGGTAAATCAAGCAAGAGGCAAACGTGTTTATACTTCTGTAAGCGAAGATACGACAGAATTTCTCAAAATATAACAAAATGCAGTCTAAATCTAGATGCAATGCAAGATATTTAGATTATTCAAACAATCAGTTGTGTTATCTAATGAGTTCAAGATAAGCTAATTTCAATGTTGCAACTTGTTCCCAAGATATCTCTATTTGTCTTCGTGTT
Source organism: Oligia latruncula (assembly GCA_948474745.1). NCBI lineage: Eukaryota > Metazoa > Arthropoda > Insecta > Lepidoptera > Noctuidae > Oligia > Oligia latruncula. The sequence goes on along the minus strand of OX419702.1, from coordinate 14,358,149 downwards.
CTCATTTACTCACGAATACTCAATATTACGTTAGAATTATATCTAGACACATCAAGCTGGTGCGGTGAGACGAACGCAAATTTTATGGGAAACCGCACTACTCTGTGTGTGGTTTGAACAAAATAGTAATTATGTTCAGACGCCAGCACATCAAGCTACCCGAAAATGTCAAATCATCCCAATCGACTTTGAACCTTAAGTTTTAGCGATAAAGTTGAAAATCTATTAAAGAAATTTGACAGATTGTAGTAGCTTGATGTACTGGCGTCTGTAAAAAGGTAAGAGAACCAATAATGTATACCTATTTATTTATAGCATCACCACATTCATGCAGTAAAGGGCAGAAATTAACTACATGATAGTCGGAGAAATTTGTTGTTGTTCATGAAATTGACACTCTACGCCAATTTGCTGTGTTATAGGTAACCATTTCATACAACTGGCAAATAATTACAGTTGTAACTGACGCAGTTGTAGGGAGCTGACTTTATAAACAGAACCCAAGGAGGCCTAATACTTCCTGCCAGGGTCGCGGGTTGTTCGAAAGAGTTACCGTGGCCCTGACACAGGCAACTGAAGGAACTCGGGTGGGGTTTAGTCAGTAAAAGTCTGACACGCCCTCCCGCTCCGCCCACAGCAAGAGAAGTTATTTCGCACACCTAGATCTAAACAGCGATTAACTCAAAAAAACACTTTTTCAGGAAAGTTGAAAAACTGATTACTATGTCCATATGCACTGCAGGAGTTTGCTGTATTGATCAATACCTACTTATTAAGTTGAGTAATGGAACTATTTTTGAATCTGTTTTGTTGGTCGCTAGGTAGTGAGTTAGGGAATTCGATGGTATGCATACCTCAAAAATTGAGATTTTAGAGTTAGCTCTCTTTAGAGCTAGGTGTGCGATTTGATAATTTCCCACCCAAAAAAAGGCCTTATACTTAGGTAGTTAGCGAGGATTTTCGCTTTAGCTTCTATGGAGGATTTTATGGCATTTTTCCTTTATGACGAATCAAGGTCCCGTGTCAAATGCGCTGAGGCCAAGCAACTAGCAACAAATCAGCTTCTTGTATGGGAAACCATATTGGACAGATTTGAAAGGCGGTAATGTAATGTCAAATAAATAGGAATTATCGCGTATAATCTATGTGCAAGAGTGCGTGATACATTAATCACAAATGCCAAACATGAGCATTTTCCATTAGACAACTGTTGCATGATGCATTTGTATGATGCACGCATTGTCTTCCATTTACGCTCCCATACTAACATGAAATCGTGCGATAAAACGTAGAATCGTGTCGCAACGTGTAAAACACACCTTACCCATTTGAAGGGCTTAAGAATTACAGTAATTTAAATAAACATAAACGCCTATTGAACCGGTAAACACCGGTTAGAAATTGAGAATCAGACGCCTTTAAAACGCTCAAGTGGGGCTTGGGAGACAATAATAGTTCCTTATATTAAAATAGGCATTGTTATTAATTCAAGTGAAGAGGCCATATTGACTCTAAATCAGCAACGGTCCCGTTCAATTGTATCCAATTATATTCGCGAAGTCTTAGGCCTAGAATGCACAGGCCGACTCCGCGACAAATTCAATAGCTTTTGTTCTTGTCCACATGTGCAAATCGCAATTGATTCTTAGAAACATTTCCGCAAGAAATATTTAAAGTATCGCCACTGCATTAAGTTAAGAGTGCATTGTCGCTACAGTACTGTTAGTTTCAATAAGAAATCTTTCAAAGAAACCTGAAAATAATCAATTTAAAATTAACGAAAGAATTTCTACGCTTCAAGTGTTCTGTTAAATTGGCTCGATTTATTTATTACGCTCGTCGTCGCCTAGCAACGGTTCACAGAAAATCGCGCATGACTTTCGCGCGTTTATTTAACGGGAACCCGCGGAATCGCGGTCACGACCGCCCGGTGCGTCGGCGCCCTAATAAAGACTGGTCCAGCGCAGCGTTAAATGGTCACATTAACTGCAAGTGTTATGATGGCTGTGACGTCATCAATATTCTTGAGTACTCAATAATATTATGCGAGTATTTTGCTATCCGAAGACGTACGGAGGTCTTCGATATCGGAAAATTTATTATAGAACTCAAATGGAGTTGGACAGGACACCTGGCAATGCGCAGTGATGACAGGTGGAGTTAGGCTGTGATCGAACTGCCAGGGTCGCGGGCTGTTCGAAAGAGATACCGTGGCCCCTGGCACAGGCAGCTGAAGGAACACGGGTGGGTTTTAGTCAGTAAAAGTCTGACACGCTCTCCCGCTTCGCCCAGAGCGGGAGAAGTTCCCGTTGACCTAGAATCATGAAATTTGGCAAGAAGCAATGTCATGTAGCAAAATTAAAGGAAAAAATCCGAAAACCGTAAATGTGTAGTTTTGAAGTTATTAAAACATCATCAATATAAACTAAGTTCGTATTATTGAAACGAACTCAAAAACTACCCAAGGAAAGTCAATCAAATTTATATGGGACCGACCACCTCTGAGGCATACGTTATCCATCAAGAGTTTTGCAATATCTATATTTTTTGTGTTTATGTCCTTTATTGCGTCACCGCAAATAAACGTACTTATTTTCTTTCTATCTTTCAAATCGGCTTATAAATAACGAAGTTCTGAGTTAACAAACAAAAAAAAACAACCAAATTGAGAACCTCCTTTTTTTTTAAGTCGGTTTAAAAAGGGCAAGTCTTCTGTGCGATACGTACTCACTGGGCATCGAAATTTGAGACTACCTATAGGTATTATATGTTGGTAATGGTGGACTAATGACCACAATGACCTTGCCCTATTAGGTACATTGTGTAGGCGAACGTACCTACGATATCACCACACAGCCTACCACCATATTTTTTTTTTATTGTACGTACCTATACAATAAAAACATAACCTACCTACTATGCATGCTATACCTACCTACAAAGTGGAGACGACAATACGAGAATAAATTAAACTTCGTACATCTAACGTTTATGACGTTCTCAGTCTGCTTACAAAACATCAGTCGAAAACATCACTTCAGAAAAAAAAAAAACAAAAAAAAAACAGTCATCACTTCGTGCACAGTAGTTTGTTTTTATAATTAAAATATGTATGTTTAGGCACAGAATAACTAATAGTACTGACGTAGTATTTAACTAAAGGCCTTTGTCGCCTGAAATAAATGTTTTTTTTTTATTATATCCCCTAGTTTAGTCACTACAGCTAGTCAAAGATCGACAAAACCCATAGTCGGTCCATCACTACTATTTTGTTTTTTTTGAGAAAATCACTTTTTAGGGTTCTGTACCCAAAGGGTATAAACGGGACCCTATTACTAAGACTTTGCTGTCTGTCCGTCCGTCTGCCTGTCACCAGACTGTATCTCAAGAACCGCGATAGCTGGACAGTTGAAATTTTCACAAATTATGTATTTCTGTTGCCGCTATAACAACAAATACAAAATAAAATAAATATTTAAGGGGGGCTCCGATACCTACAACAAACGTGTTTTTTCGGCGTTTTTGCCTTGTGGTACGGAGCCCTTCGTGCGCGAGTCCGACTCGCACTTGGCCAGTTTTTTTATTTAGATGTTAGAATGTATTCGAGTTTTTCATTTATTGTCGTCTCTCTAAGAATGTAAGTGTAATGTACGGTACCTACATTACACTTACATTCTTGTGTTAGTCCTGTTAGTTAGCGTGAAGTTCTTCAGAAAATTGCAAGTTACAGTTTTGTGCTAAATAAATACTAAGTAATAAAAAATAAATAAAAAAAGTACCTATAAACCGTGTTGATTGATGGCAAAATTGAATTGCCGTTATATTAGAATAATGGCACAAGTGTCAATCAACCTTAGATAATGCAACCTACCCACACAGGAAAATAACCATGATTTTCAAGAATTTAAAACTGCTTCCTTAAAATACAATAAAATTAAAATAATTATCATCAGAGATCGTTAACTGGCATTCATATTATTCAGCACATTCATTTAAAATTATAGTATTCATTTTTTTACTGAAGAAAAACAGTTATACGAACAAAAAGTTCATCGCGCTGCGCATGCGCATACGACTCCTGTTCCGGCGAAACAAAAGATCTAAAATAATAACATAACTGTGTGAAAATTCTCATGAGTGACATTAAAAACATTGTTATTCTTACATTACCTAAGTTTCTAATACGCTACACGAAATACTCATAATTTATATCTCCTTCATTAAAGTTGGAATAACAGTTACGCAGAAAAATTTCAAAGACATGACATGTGACATCCACCGACCCGCACTGGGGCCCGTGTAGTGGATTACGGCCCACTCTCACCGTGAGGAGGCCTGTGTCCCAGCAGTGGGAATATTATAAGCTCATTATGCTTACGCTATGCTTGTAAAATATTTTATCGCTCGTTGTAATTGCTCGATTTTTATCGTACAAAATAAGTATTATAGTTTCGTCCATGTATATAAGTTGTGTAAGACCAATAATTTATTACTTCTATTAATTATTTTTTATACGAAAAGAGAAATGCTATATATCAATAGTTACGTAATGTATTGGAGTAGCGTAACTAACGAAGCACGTACAATCACGACTTCACGAGCAAAAGTATGTATAGGTACACTTGGCTTTAATCAAAGTCGATTTTCTCCTTTATTTTTTAATGAAATTTTATATTCCAACCTATGGGTTCAAAAATACTATGTTCCTACTAATATAAAATTTCGTATTATGTAAAGTGTCGTATTTCATCGTTGCATTCGTCATTTCACGAAAAAATCGCAATTATAAGTTGTCGAGTGTTGAGATATTACTGCTCGTGACTGTACAACAATGATTTACAATTATATTTCCTTTGCTCCTGTTTCATGTTTATTATTATATGTATATATTTATTTATATTAGTATAATATACTTTATGTATGTATTTATTGTATTATGTAAATGGTACACCACAGACTACCTACAGTATTTGTCTGTCCTTCCCCTTTTTAATCCATCCTAAGGTTGTATTTGAAAGATCGTTTTTAGCGATAAGACCGCCGATTGTGTCACCCTTTGTATAGTTTCTATATTTATGTCTGTAATTTATATGGTGTACATAATAAAGAGTATTCTATTCTATTCTACAATTTATTGTTTCGTGTTACAGTAATATGGTACTTATCGGTCTTGAATTTAGCTTTCAAATGCTACCATGACTTTATTTAGATTGGTCTTTGGATACGTGCAAGTTGGGAGAGACTTAGGTTTGTCAGCAGTTGTCTGTGATAGCACAGGTGATAGCTTGACTCCTGAGTTTGACTGCTGAATAACCAAAAGATTACATAAATAAACTATGTAATATTATGAAGAGAAAAGACTTGATTTTTTGTATGTTTGTTTCGCTTTAACACTAAAACGGCTGAACGTATTTGGATAAAATTTGACACATGGGTAGGCGATAACCTGGATTAGGACAAAGAATACTTTTTATCCCGATTTTCTTACGCGATTGAAACTTATGCGGGTGTAACCGCGGGACGCAGCTAGTCTAAATATATAAAACTCAAAGGTGACTGACTGACTGACTGGCATAGTGATCTATCAACGCACAGCCCAAACCACTGGAGGGATCGGGCTGAAATTTGGCATGCAGGTAGATGTTATTATGACGTAGGCATCCGCTAAGAAAGGATTTTTCTAAATTCCACCCCTAAGAGGTTGAATGGGGGGAGGGTGAAATTTCACGCGGACGAAGTCGCGGGCAGAAGCTAGTTATTTATAAAAGGCATCTGATTTACTCCTGAAAAAGCCGTGGGTACAAAAAGAGCCTCCAATATCTCTGATTTACTCGTGTACTATCTCTTCAGAGAAGCTGCTGATTAAAATATTCCATATATAGACGCACTTGTTTAAGGAAAAAAATTTCAATCGACAGATAATTTTTATTCGTGGAATAAAATTGACGTCTGACAAATTTTGAACGGAGGAACTGTCAAAAAGTCAAAATTATTCCTCGAATAAAATTATCAGGCATTGGTAAAATTAGCCCAAGTGTAATTATAAATATCTACCAATTACTAACAAGATTTACACAGCCAATAATCATCAAGTTACCAAACATCGTGGGAAAACAATTTACCGACATAACTAACTTAAATATCCGTACAAAACGTACTTTCTCTCGACCAGCCAAGTCTAGATTCTGAACGTCTAATTCTCCATCTCGCTCCAACATTGATGAATTAACATTAGCGGGAAAGTGACACATGATCGCACGCATATTAAGTGAGGCAGAACCACAGAACTCAGCCGTAGTACAAAGTCCACAGTAAGTAAAGTACGTTATGTCCTTGGATTGTTGTAAAGAGGTTTTGTAACAAATTGGGTTGGGAGGTTATTGACCGGTGCGGTCCACTGCGTATCGCGATGTTGTCATTGAGATTCTGTTGGACAGTGGTTTTTATTGTCTGACTTAGATTACTTTTAATGTATTATTACGGAGTTTTTTGTAGGTTTAAATCTAGCTGTAGTTACTATACGTTGTTAGATAACAACAATTAGTACAAAGCTAGAGTAGTGACGAATAACAATATGCCTCTGTCTGCCGTCGCATCTCGAAGTATCCGTTACATTCCAATACCTATTTACTTATACTTTTACTCAATTATTGTTCCAAAATAAACTATTTTTTTTTTATTATTATTGATAAATTAGCCATAAATCAATCATACATAAGATTTGGCCAGAAGAGCAGAGCCAAAGATTAGCTAAAAAATTAAACAAGTGCGAGTCGGACTCGCACACGAAGGGTTCCGTACCACAAGGCAAAAACGCCGAAAAAAACGTTTGTTGTATGGGAGCCCCCCTTAAATATTTATTTTATTTTGTTTTTAGTATTTGTTGTTATAGCGGCAACAGAAATGCATAATTTGTGAAAATTTCAACTGTCTAGCTACCGCGGTTCTTGAGGCCTGGTGACAGACAGACGGACAGACGGACGGACAGCGAAGTCTTAGTAATAGGGTTCCGTTTTTACCCTTTGGGTACGGAACCCTAAAAATAATCACGTATATCGGCCCAGTAATCACGAATAAATCGGTGTACTTAGGTACATACTTAAAAAAACTCACCGAATGCAAAACCAACCTCCTCCTGTTAAGGAAGTTAATCAAAATACAGATTTAAAAAACTATAAGGGTTCCTTGTAGGTACTACGGAACCCTAAAAACGCGCGTAAAGTAAAAACCGTCCTATACATAATTCCGCTTTTAATTACTTAATTAATTTCAAAGCATGACTGTTAATACGATGAGTGTACAATTAAAAGTGATCTGAATAAATTGAAACAGACACGTTTAAAGCAAAGCTTTATGAAACCTTTAAATAAATAAACGGCCATTATTTTAATTACAGCTGTTGCATTGTGAAAGGACGCAGGCACATGGCGAATAAAAATATTAATATGGTTGTTATTTACATAATATCATTAACTAGCGACTCGCCCTTGACAAAATATCGAGATTTTTTCATTATATTATGTAAGTTTTATGCACATAAACCTTCCGGATAAAGTCTCTATTAATGGTGGTGAAAACTGCATCAAAATCGGCTGCGAAGTTTAGAAGAATAACGCGGTCACACAGACAGACACGAAAACCGACTTTAATTTATTATGTGTAATTGTGTATAGATACATGGGTACGTAGCTATATTGTGAGTCAAAATATTTATTTGGTCAAATTCAAGGTTCCTGATAGCAATGTTAACCGATTAGGTTTTTGTTAAGTTTTTGCTTGAAATGAATCATGTGATTTTAGCATGCATAATGGTAAATTATGGCTGAGCTTATTATTGTGTCTTGTTTTGTCACCAATCACCATGTACACGTCATGTCACCATGTACAGACGCCAGCACATCAAGCTACCCGAAACTGTCAAATTTTCCCAATAAACTTTGAACATTATGCTTTAGCGATAAAGTTGAAAATCTATTAAAGAAATTCGTGTGTTTTTCTGTATATGTCACCATTAGAGTATATAACGTGGGTACCCATACTTGTAAAATAAAAATACCGTATGATTAACCTGCTGAGGACACATACCTAGCCACGTTTATATCTGTAATTTAATTTGTGTATGTAATAAAGAGATATTCTATTCTATAGACACCTCTTTTCCGAAACTTTATTTAAATCCATACTAATATTATAAATGCGAAAGTGTGTCTGTCTGTCTGTTTGTTACCTCTTCACGCTTAAACCGCTGAACCGATTTTGACAAAATTTGGTATAGAGATAGTTTGAGTCCCGGGAAAGGACATAGGATAGTTTTTATCCCGATATTCCCACGGGATCGAAACTTATGCGGATGAAACCGCGGAGCGCTGCTAGTAAGAAATATGTAAGCAATATTTTAGTTGTGAACGTTGCATTCTTTGTAACGGTACCTGAAATACCAATGCACAACTATCTCGTACCAAATTCCTGCTACGTATGATTGACTTACTGCAACCGGTTACACAGTGTCCCACTCAGTTTATTGGTTATTTTCGGCCTTGAGTGAAAGTGCGCTTACAGTTGCTAAATGAACAAACGTATAATATAACGTATAGATAACTTGATTTGGTTGTATTCGATCTTTTGAACTGCTGTTATTGTTTTACATTAGCAAATATCTCTTTGTTACAGACGCTGAGGTAATCGTCCTACTTCCTAACCCTACTAATCACACTTAATACTATAAAGGCGAAAGTTTGTGTGAGTGTGTGTGTGTTTATATGTTTGTTACTTCTTCACGCTCAAACGGCTGGACCAATTTTGATAAAATTTTGTATGGAGGTCGCTGACACCCTGGATTAACATATAGGCTACTTTTTATCCCGATATTCCCACAGGATCGACACTTATGCGGGTGAAACCGCGGGGCGCTGCTAATTCAGTGATATATGGCAGTCGTTACGGAGAACCAGAAGCCAGGAATACTGAAAACCAGTCTTACCAAGGGGTATTGTGTTGCCCAGTAACTGGGCTGTGTGGAGTTCAGATAGCTAGTCGCTCCATGTAAAATACTGGTATTCACCTGCATCCGGTTAGACTGGAAACTGACCCCAACATAGTTGATGATAGATGTTGAGGTAGAAAAAAATTGCAACGTATTTAGAGTTCCTACTTCCGTAAATTGAAAATCTATTAATTAGAATTCGATTTCTATTGGTATGTTCAGAGCCGAGCTAAAAATTAATTTATCTATTTGACTTTTCCAATAAATTAATATTAGCTAAGCGATTTTTTTTTATTTGAAAGCTCTTCAGAATACTTGTTTATAAAAGGATTCTGATACTCATTATCTTTCTACCTAAGTAATCTCTATATTTCCTTTCACAATACCCAAAGGAAAAGTTGTTAGTCAAAAACACACGATATTCCTCAAACATTTTTCTTTTTGATAAACACACAAGACACGAAGTTATTACGTACCTAACTCCATATTTATTACTTGAACGCAAGTTATAACACATAAACATAAAACCTACACTCATATCATCCACTTACAGGAAAAAATAAGCCTTATCTCGACCAACTACCGTTAAAACAAATAATTCGCTTATTATGATTACAATGCTGCAATGTCGCCATTACATAAACGTGTTTTACTATATATCTTAAACAATACTACAAGCTCAAACCCCATCATCATGGAATTATCACCTGTATTTAGAACTTCACAATGTTGATTATCGCACAAACAACTCACACTGATTGTAACATTTGTATCATGTGTAAATACAGCATAGTTTTGTGAGTCATACCAAAATATTCCGAGCAGAGAAGTCAAGGTTTCAGAAGGGAGGCTATTGGCCTATCAATATTATGTTAAATCACTCTTTACGTAGAAAACACTAAACCTTATACCGTCGAGGATACAGTCGTGAATCGATTAACTGAAGGTGTCCTTTGTGGATAGTCTGAATGAGTTTTTATGTCAGAAAGCTGTTAAACTAACACCAGACATCGATATCCTATCTATCGCATTATGTACACAATTCTTAAGGTAAGTAAATCAAATTGCTAAGCTACCAATACGGACTTCAGACTATGGGGAAATTCATAATTAATCACAATTCTGATACTTGAAAATACATTTTAGAGCGCACTAAATAATTCAGGAGTTAATTAAGATAATCAGCAACTTCCATTAAGGTTGGAAGCACACTAACAAAGCTGAGAAAAAGATGACAGCAAATTATTTGGCGCGTAAGTGGCAAACAAATAAAGGGCTATTTCGGTGTCGTATCGCCAGTGAGTTATGTCTGCTAATAAACAGACAGTTATAAGGGTGTTCGACTATTTAATGTGCAAAAGCTCTCTCACTAAGTGTCGTCGAGTTGAAAAACATACGTTCAAAAGTGGTGTTTAATCCTTTGTGTCCAGTCGGCTAACGCGAACAACACTATAGACATGTTTTATTTCATCCAAAGGCCGCAGTCTCAGCGTGTCGTCATCATTTTTTGTACTTTTAGCAGTCACCGTGAGGTCAACTTATATTACTCTTATATTGTGGGACGGACAAAGAGTCTAGCTAATATTCAAGTCTCGTGCACACAGTCGTATCTGTTTTCTCCACAGCGGTAAGCCAGATAACATAATAGAGAAATCCTTTGTTTGTTGCTCGCCGTAACCGAGATATTACAATAACACGGATCGAGACAGCCGATCACGACGGAATTCGATATCGATTCAATTTGCAAACGGACGATTGTAATCGGAAACATATCGCGAGTTGACGGGCACTAAACATACACGTGCACAATAGGAGTCCGTGTTATCGGCGCGTGTTTAACGACGCCCGGCCGGCACTACATCCACGGGTGAAATTTCGAAATATCCGCACACACCTTGTGCAAACCCGGGCTTGATGTGGGTCAGCCGCACGCGACGTTATCTCGAGCGCCACCGCCACACACGGATAAACAAAGCACAAGGTGGCTCGAGGAAAAACTGAGGCGAATGCCCCACACTGCTTCACACAAAAAATTGCATCCAACCGTAATCGACGGACGAAAAACAAACACAAAACCACCTCATCGGTCGAACTGTCAACATTATAGCCGGACGATGGTATCGGCGGCGAGGTCATCGCTTCCATTCTAGCCGCAAGTTTCACGTAACCACTGGTACTAAACGCGTAAATACTACGGCCGGCAGCGCAACGGAACAACGTTCGCTGCAATCGCGCGGAGATTTCGAAATGCGAAATTGTCACCGGTGCGGCGCGCGCGCATGCGATATTATCCGTCTGGGAGATCGCGCACAGATGGCGCGTTGCGTCGCCGCGCGAAAAACACGCGTACGCGCGCCGGTTTTCACAATGCCACTGTTTCCCGCGGCCGCGGCGGCACCGAGTCAATTAGCCGCACGACCTCCGCACCACTCCGCGGTCCAAACGACAACAGACAGACACCCGCGGCGAACAATCACCCGCACAATGAGATGAACTGATCCGAGATTTACATAACTTAACGCTATCCTCATAACATTTGCAGCATTGAAGTTTTGTAGATCATAACTCCCTATGTAGGTATAGTGCGTGCGAGGCATCGCGATTGGTCGCTGGTAATCATATCGAGTAGATACCGGATCGTAATTTTTATGATGAGTTGAAATTGGCGCGGGCGGTGGCGTGACGTCACGGGACTGGTGCGCCGGCGCACACACGGACATTGCCCGACTTACGTTAATAACTTGACATGTTTATGGGATGGTCTCATCTTTTTTCCGAACATTAGGTGCTGAAAAACGCAACACGAAATCTTAAAAAAAATTAGGTCGGTACCGGCACTGAAACATGTTGATTAAAATAGAAATAAAAAATATTAAAATTCCAGACTTTCTGGTTTCAGTGAGTACGAACAATGTAGGTACAACCGTTACATTAAATTTTTGGGTTATCGTTATATCTACGTCCATGGTAATAAAAAAAAAACAGTGGCACTCCGGAATGCCGACAGAAGTGAAAACACAAACAGAATACTTTGCCATCACTCGCTGACATATCGAATATACATTAAAACCGAGTACATCCCGAGGACAGCCGAACACATCCGAAGCGGGTATTTTTTTAATCGTCTTATAAACAAAACACGCGCAGTGTCGCTTACGGTAACAGTGGCGCAAGTTCAATGGTTTTTTCCCATCTCAAAAAATGTCCAACGTGCCTAAAGAAGTTTTCACTTCAAAAATATTAACAAAACTTTTCGGTCACAAATTATCCTTTTGCCTCTCCATAATCAGCCTATAATGTTCCCACTGCTGGGACACAGGCCTCCTCTCGGTGAAAGGGAGTGGGCAGTAATCCACCACGCGGGCCCAGTGCGGATTGGCAGATGTCACATGTCTTCGAGTTTTTGGTTCTAGGACATGCCGGTTTCCTCACGATGTTTTCCTTCACCGTTTTGAGAGCAGTGGTGATGAAATAATTTACAAAGTAAAGCGCCTGTCTGGGTTCGAACCTACGACCTACAAACACGTAAGTCGCGGCCGTTACCACTTGGCCACCACTGCTCTATTTTATTTTTGCCTCTCAACCAGTTAGTATCCCACAGTCCAATTCAAGTTAATCATTCGTACAATTTAAAGCAGCTACGTCATAATTGAGAAAGGGACTTGACCGGGACGAACACAGAGCAGGCTTGTCTATGTCCATTGAACCAATTACACCCACTCCTTCCGCGATCATGTAAAGCGCACTACACACCAAAGCCGCCGACCCGCCGACACAGCCCGGCGACTTGATGTCGGCGGATTTATTTCAAAAGAATCATGTGGCAACAAACTTATGAATCTGGAAAATCGCCGTATGCTTTTAGATCATCTGTTCCTGTACAAAATAATGAACACTCATATTGATTGTTCGCGGTTGCTGAGTCAAATAAATTTGAATGTGCCTAACAAACTTCCTCGTAGGTCTAGGTATCAGTTGCTCCGCGCTAAGGGCTTTAAAACCAATCTGGGTAATTTTTCCACCATTAACAGAATGCAGATTCAATTTTGTCGCCTGTCATGCTCACCCAGCATAGATATTGATATGTCTTACTCTTTACATAAAGTCAAGGCTGCCTTGGAGAAGGCTTTATCTTAAAAATGAAATATTTATTGTGTACTTTCTATTGTCTTTCTCATTTAATTAATATAAATAAGTTTAATATGCTTTTTAACTGTATTTCCTACTCCTATGTTTAATGCATGCCGTGGCAGCCTTTAATTAAGGCTGCACCATAAAATGTATATTAGTATTGTGTATTTTAGCGTGTATTTTTGGTGTAAGCTTTGTTGTTTGTCCTAAATAAATAAATAACATAAGCCGCCGGTTGTGTCGGCGGGCTGTGTCGGCGGGTCGGCGGCTTTGGTGTGTAGTACGCTTTATAAATACTTATAAAGACAGCCATAAATCTATTTATTCATCTCAGTAATAAACTTTTTTATTGTCTGATTTAAATATGCTGTAAAATGAGGACAACCAAGATCTTGGAAGTTCTAGAGGTTGTTTAGATGGAGCAATAAAACAGTTTTTAAGTGTAGAAGTTGGCAGTATCTGGAGGCTTTACGGTTATGAGTTTCATTCAAGTTGTAGTTGGGGACGATACGAAACTGCTTAGAACGTTTCATTAAAGGTTTTTAGATCATGTGTTCCGAAGATACGGAGTAACGCCTAATCGTGTAACACACTTACTTACAATGGCAATGCTTTTCATTTTGACAATTCAACAATATCCATTGCGTGTTTTACGCAGTCGAGCAGATGAACTTTTTAAACATAAAAAGCAATGGATTATTATCAAAAGCATTTGAATTGTGATTTTATGTGTGGTATACCGTTACATTCATCCTGCTTTGTTCGACGTGTTCTTGAGCGTATAAAAACCGGTCAAGTGCGAGTTGGACTAGCGCACCGAGGCCGAGGGTTTCGTACTTTGTAGGCATGTAAATAGTTTATCACGGGATTTTTTTTAATGCATTTACAAAACGGTTTTTGGATTTTTTCCTTTACTTGTGCTACATGACCTTGCATCTTGCCAAATTTCATGATTCTAGGTCAACGGGAAGTACCCTATAAAGTGTGATTCCCTTGAGAGTGTCTAAATATACGTTTTTTGCGGCATAAACGGCCGTATCTTTTTTTTACGTTACGTTAGAAGTTTGATTATTTCACATCTTCAAGGGACTGTAGACCTGAGTATATGATTTTAATTTCAACTCGATACCTCCACGCGTTCTCGAGATAAAGGGTCTTGACAGACAGACAGACGGACAACAAAGTGATCCTATAAGGACTCCGTTTTTTCCTTCTGAGGTACATTTATGTTCGTATAACTCGTCAAAATGTAGGGAACAGCTGATTTTTTTTTCGGGATTTGGTGGTTTATTACCATAGTAAAAGTTGTTCATAATGATGAGTACAATGACCACTTAAGAGGTTGTTAATGTTTTACCAATAACCCTGTATTTTTAACCGACTTCAAAAAAGGAGGAGGTTTCTCAATTCGACCGTATATATATATTTTTTTTTTATGTGTGTTCGCGGATAACTTCGTCGTTTATGAACCGATTTTGATTGTTCTTTTTTTGTTGGAAAGGAGATATGCCAAGGATGGTCCCATGATAAGGAAACCGGAATCTGATGATGGCACCCCAGTGAAATCGAGGGGAACATTCGAAAATCGTAGGAGCGACTAGTGCGTTTGTTAATTTTTTCATTAGGTATTTTAAAGCACTACAATTTAATGAAGGCCTGGAGTCGATCTGATGATGGAGCCGAAAGACAGTCGAGGGGACTCCTCAACGATTTACAGCAGTTACCTTGTGTTTGGGCTTGATTAATTTGTATTGATGTGAACTTTACACCTACATGGTTGTGACTGCCATTCGGGATCTGATGATGAAGACAAAGGACAGTCAAGGGAACTCCTCAACAGTATACAGTAGCTACCTTGTGTTTGGAACTAATTCATTTATATTGATGAGAACTGTAATGGCAAAGGAACATTTCATGTGATAAACAATGATAGCATCGGGAAAAGCAATATTTTGTAACATGTGATGAGCAGTTGACATTAGGCTATTGTAACTTAGATAAAAAAGCTTGTAATTACAAACTGACCCACTAAAAAGTGAAAAATAAAAACATTTTCCAAAAAAAACAACCGACTTCCAAAAAATACACTACAAATTGAAAAATAACTTTAATTTCGGAAGTCGGTGTCATTAAACGAAAATGCGGAACCAAAGACACCGACTTCCGCAATTAAAGTTATTTTTCAATTTGTAGTGTATTTTTTGGAAGTCGGTTGTTTTTTTTGGAAAAAGTTTTTTAAGTAATTTTTATTGGTGCAGAATAAAAGTATTAACTTTCTTTAATAAACAGTAGGTATTCGTTGTTATATGTTAGTTATGAATCCATGCCTCGGAAAGCACGTTAAGCCGTTGGTCTCGGCTGTCATTCGTGGAGCTTTGTTACTAAGGAGTATCGTATTAGCCAGTAACTGGGTTGTGGAGGTCAGATAGGCAGTCGCTCCATGTAAAATACTGGTATTCAGCTGCATCCGTTTAGACTTGAAGCCGACCCCAACATTTTTGGGAAAAGGCTAGGCAGATGATGATGTCAGTTATGAAATGTAAATGAGATCAGGGGGCTAAGGGGCAGACAGACATCCATGAACTGGGAAAGAGAGCCATATTCTCGATAGGAAACCATGCATAACATCTACTTTCTTTTTTTCCTTCTTAGTTTTAATCATGATCTGGCAGTTTGAGTAGTTCGTCGAATCGTTGAGCTCCTTAAGTCTTGAGTTGAGCTGCACGATTTTTGACAAATGCGTGCACTGACTGGACAGGTCCTCTCAATCTGTGTGGTTCTTTCCTCAAAAGACCACCTCAGACATCGATCTACATGGTCTTCATATAACCTGACCAAGATTATGTCTGGACTTTAAAAGAGACTGTGACCTCTGAATTTGTTTCGGCCTTTCTTCTCAGAGTAGTCAGATAGGAAACGCCGACTTCATCTAGTTTTAAAAAAACATGATTGACGTGTAAAAGTGTTTGTACAAACCTACTTACAAAAAATAAAATCATTTCATCAAATCATTTCATTTCATTACTTCTATATCTTGTTTGACATCTCTGAATGTTTCATATTACACAATATCCTACTGTTAAACAAAGGCCGATTAAATATTTGAAATTTAAATAAACAATAGCCCACATTTCATGATGTCACTCTTCGTTGCCCACAAAAATTGTTCAAGTGGGTTTTAATCTTAACCACTTAATTTAGATAGTTTGGACCAACCCAAAAACAATTATTTAGAAATTAAGGTCTTTTTTAACCGATTTAAAAAAAAGGATGAGGTTCCCAATTTGGATGTATTGTATTTTTTTATGTAGATATGTTCGGGCATAATTCCATCATTTTTAAAGACGGATTTGCAAATTTTATTTTTTTTATGGATAAGGTAAGGCCTTACCTTATCCTTATCCTTATAAGGTAAGGTATAATTTTTGAGTTAGCTTCAATAATACGATTTTTGTTCACTAAGTTTATATTGATGATGTTTTAATAACTTCCTGTCGGTTTTCTTTCTTTCTTCTTTCTTTGTTTTATGAATTTGTGTGGGGCAGTGGGGCAGGTAGGTACAACTTAAAAGTGAAAAATAAAAGCTCTATTACAAAAAAAAAAAAAACAACCGACTTAAAACCGAGTAAAAAAGTTTTTATTCCAACAATGGATTGCGACATGCTGAGTTATTGATTGAACTATACTTCACTCAACACTAATAGATCATTGTCATTTGTCATTGATCATAAATTCTGAAGTAGGGACATATCCTGTAGGTATACATAAATTACCTACTTCTTATTTACCACCAGCCACTGCCCGCGGTTTCACCCGCGTGGTATGTCGGTAAAAAGTAGCGTATGTCTTTCCACAGGGTTCAACGTATCCCTACACTTACCAAATTTCATCAAAATCGCCGTTTCGGAGATTAACCGGAACAAACAGACGGACCGGCAGAATTTTTTTTTTTAATAAAGAGTACTTACCTTATTTATACTTTCATAAGCATAGGTAGGTATAGTAAAAAGCAGTTATTTTGACATTATAAACACATACATTTTATTTATTTGTTTATGTTTGAAGTAGGTATTTTATGTATAATTTATCGGTGCCTGTATTAAAAGAAATAAAAGATTACTTTGGGTCTTCCAGTCCCTTTTAAAATTAATACGTAATTTCAACATTAAACCCAGGTTCAGTCGGTAAAGCAAACGACAAAATTGATAACCTATGTTTATCCACAACCTTTGAACCTTGCAACTGGCAGTACTGTGGGTTCTCGGTAGGAAAACGAATTTCTTCAACTTTCCGACCGTATTTTCCGAAACTCCCTCGGGGTCCGGATTTGAAAGCAAAACACAATTAGACGTATATTTTCATATCAAATACAATATGAAGCGTGTTTTTTGTAATAAAAAACAAAGAATGAATGTTTACGTTACAAGCTCATCAAGTAACAAGTAATACGTGTTCAATCACTAATACTTTAATTAGTACGCCACATCGTCGCAACTCGTGAGTAAAGACAAACTTCGCAACACAATTCCACTATCAGACAATGTAACTATGAATTTAATATAGCGGTAAACGAAACTTGCTCGGCGCGAAATTACACCGGGATACATTAATTAGGGTGGAAGTTCGCGGCGCCATCTTGCGACCCTGTGGTACCCTCACCTGTGCCGAGAACCCAATTTTATTATCTTACGCATACCGTCACGAAGACGACTGTTAACGAAGGCCTCTAATTTAGACCTTTTCGGGAACATATTTTTTCAAGCGAATGTAACTTTTTTAACTAATTGTCAACGTGTTTGATTCCGCAATAAATGTTAAAGGGAGTAATCGGGCACACCTTACATCGTCAGAAATATCAATTAGCGGCGGGCGGACGTATTAAACGAATAGCCGTTAGGAAACAACAGCAATCCCATTCGAGGGCGGGCCACGTGTTCAATTAACAGAATAGGATTCTGAATTGTCCTTCATAACACTCACAAAGTTAATTAAAATATCCCTAATTGCGCAGCGAATACAGGCGGTGGGGCGAACAAACCGTGCCCCACGTTGGGCGCCAAAATTTCCCACAATGTTTGTACTTTATTAGAGCAAGTTCCTCCGCCCCTGTTTGCATACAAGTTTGGGCCGCTTCCGTTTTATTTACAGACGGTTTGGAGCGTACGCCAAGTTACACGGACGCCTCACTAAATCCTCGCGGGACGTGTGCCTCGGACTCCGGCGAGGGTGCCCCCGCAGTCCGCTACGATATGAATGTATGATTGTTAGCCACGATTATGTGTGGAAACTTAGTTGCCCCGCTCGCTGTATTAATTACGAGCTTGGCTAATGAATTGTAGGAGACAGAACTCCCATTTATAATGCTGCATCTGCATTTGCATCCGAAATATATGTATCATATTCTGACTTTCGTTGTAAAGTTTCCCACTAAATCACGAGACACTTTGCAGCATGTAATAACTGAAAATAAAGGGGACCACCTTGGTCGAATTTATGCTTCAATTAAATTCCGTGTCCGAAATCGTACTGTCAAGGAACAAAAAACAACAACAGAAACCGAAACAAACCTATCACATTTCCGAATCCGCCGAACGTGACTGGATACGTCTGATCGCTGTGGCGGACGGCAAAAAAATGAGAAATATCGCTGTCGACGTAACGCCAATCTGAATATGGAAATGGCCGCCGCCCGGATTCGCAATGCGGGTAGATAAGAATTTTATAGCAAAAGTACACCCGGCCGGGTAAACATTGTGCGAAATGTTGCGATAAGTGAGCTACTGAATCGTCATCGGTACAATTCGCCGATAAACCCCTGCACAACCAACGTTTTGTATTCCACAAACGAGACACGTCCCCGCTCGGACATACGGCGGTAAATTATTTACTGAATAAATTATTCATTTATGATAAAAAGTGAAACGTCGTCCAAATTTCGTGTTTTCTTCGAGTTTTCGTGATATAAAATCTTTTTTGGGAACAGTAATACAGTTCGTCAGAAAGATGGTAAGTAATTGATTGACAACAACTTTTGTAAGTATTTTATTGCTAAATCCAAGGCGATGATGTAAGTGAACAATAAGTTTTAATAACTTAAGTATTTACTTAAGCCGTAACGCGCAATGTTTATGGCTGTACTAAAATAATAATTTATTGCTAGTAGAGTTATTATCCTATTATTTTATAACTACTGCATATGTGTTGTTATTGTAATAAGTCGAGCGTAAAGACAGAGTAATTTTAACGAAGGATTACCGGATGGTTAAGTAACTACTTATAGCGGTTCGTACAAGGCAAAGTATTTTTAGAAATTACCAAAGAAATTGCAATTCTGATTAGATTTGATAGGTGTTAGCGGAGATGACTTTTGTTTTTTTTTTGTTGTCGGGGGGAACCCATCAAAAGGCACCCGACCTCCGGGGAGTGTGGGATTTTTACCTCACTAAAACCACCCCGGTGATCACCATCAGCACATAGGGGTGGTCCCGATTCCTCTTAAAAAACCAATGCCAAGCCGAGGAGCGCCTGGTATCTTTTAGCCACTCTTGGAGGTTATTATAATGCAACCAAACGCATTCGATAAAGGCTTCACAGCAGACTTCAGCAGACTTAGGGGTTCTGCGTCGTCGGCACCATTCGATTCAGGTATTTGTTGAACAACAAAGCCGACCCGGAGAAATTACTACACATATTCGGCTTTCATTCGGCTCGTGTCCATCGGCAAATTCCGTTCGGTTCGACACAATTCGTACTAAGCCAAGCGGCATTTTCACAAACATAATAATAATATATGTATGTCTACATTATTCAATTTTGCCGCACGGTTGTGCCGAATCATGCCGACCCGAACAAGTTTGCACCCCTACCATTTCATATAACAACTAGCTGCGCCCCGCGGTTTCACCCGCGTAAATGTCGATCCCGTGGGAATATCGGAATAAAAAGTAGCCTATAATATGTTAATCCAGGGTGTCGGCTACCTCCATACAAAATTTTATCAAACTTGGTCCAGCCGTTTGAGCGTGAAGAAGTAACAAACACACACACTCACAAACTTTCGCCTTTATTATATTATTAGTGTGATTATAGTGTGATTGCTTCAGGCTTAACCCTGCTACATCTTTTAGGGTCCAAAGATAGAGTTATCATGGCAAAATATGATAATAAACTGTCACGAAACCCTGGCAATTAAGCTACAGAACCACAGAGGTTGGAACAGTGCCCGATTCCAATGTTATACATAGAGAGGGTAGGTGACCCTACCACATTTATTTTAAGGGGACTACATGACCTAAAGCGCGGTCACTGTCGGACTGCATAGAAAAGAAAGAGAAGCGCGATGACACAACTCTGGTAATTTATTGCAAAATATGAAGCGATTACCTATTTACAACAAATCTATTGTTTGGACTAAAAATTTTTTTTTTCTATCGTATCAAATTAGTTTTATTATGTTTTCAACACACTATCTACCTTGCATATATCCTGAAGAATCTATATAATATTTAAAAAAATATAAATAGTTGTAGTGTAATGTTTTTGTTTATGTGTTTGTTTTTTTAAGTATCTATTTACTTAAATAATGACATGTACATTTACTGTATAAAGTATTATATGATTTTAATTATTGTGAATGTGAGGACTATGTGGGTAATTTTTTGTTTTTTCTCTCTTCGTTTTAATCATGATCTGGCAGTTTGAGTAGTTTATGCGGCCTACCCAAATGTCCTGTCTTTGGTATTGTTCGTCGAATCGTTGAGCTCCTTAAGTTCTGAGTTGAGCTGCACGGTTACTGACAAATGCGTGCACTGACTGGACAGGTCCGCTCAATCTGTGTGGTTCTTTCCTCAAAAGACCATTTCAGACACTAATCTACATGGTCCTCAAAGATTATGTCCGGATTTTTTATATACACATTGACATTGATGAATTTTATTTAGACAATGACATGAATATTTACTTTGTAAGTAATTTTTATTATTTTTTTTTTATTTAATTATTGTGAATGTGAGGACTATGTGGGTCATTTCTTCTTTTTTTTTCCTTCTTAGTTTTAATCATGATCTGGCAGTTTGAGTAGTTTATGCGGCCTACCCAAATGTCCTGTCTTTGGTATTGTTCGTCGAATCGTTGAGCTCCTCAAGTTCTGAGTTGAGCTGCACGATTTTTGACAAATGCGTGCACTGACTGGACAGGTCCGCTCAATCTGTGTGGTTCTTTCCTCAAAAGACCATTTCAGACACCAATCTACATGGTCTTCACACGATCTGACCAAGATTTTGTCTGGACTTTAAAAGAGACTGTGACTTCTGAGTTTGTTTCGGCCTTTCTTCTCAGAATAGTCAGTTAGGAAACGCCGACCTCATCTAGTTTAAAAAAAAAAAATATGATTGACGTGTAAAAGTGTTTGTACAAACCTACTTACAGAAATAAATATCATTTATCAATATAGAAAGTCGTGTTGGTTACACTATTTATAACTCAAGAGCGGCTGAACCGATTTAGTAGGAGTAGGTTAGGAGTAGGGTAGGAGTAGGGTAGAAGTAGGGTAGGAGTAGGGTAGGAGTAGGGTAGAAGTAGAGTAGGAGTAGGGTAGGAGTAGTGTAGGAGTAGGGTCGGAATAGGGTAGGAGTAGTGTAGGAGTAGGGTAGGAGTAGGGTAAGGGTAGGGAAGGGTAAGGGGTTGGACACCACGCGAACGAAGTAGCGCCAGGCAGCTAGAAATAATTTATATGGCAAAACAACGTTTGCCGGGTCAGCTAGTACGTAATAGGTAATACGGACTGGTTTCCGCAACTCCACGTCAATGCGCTATTTTGCGGGTCAGCTGGTATCATATATTTTTCTAATTTTGTTGACCTACTGTAGTCGATCCATAATATACTCTTATTGCTTCTAAAACTAGGTCCTGTAATCCCCTTAATAGTAGACCTACTGACCTTGTGACGCGTATTGGTTTTATGTAACGATTAGTGATTTGGCGCTGTTTTGGGAAACTAGGTTTTGGCTTTTTGCCCTACTTGTTTAATTAAAGTAACGGCTTGTGATAGTTGTGGGTATAGTGTAAATATGCAGCAATTTGTCTATGCCTGTCTGATAAATTACATAACAAAATACCCTCATGTTATCATCATCATCTGCCTAGCCTTTTCCCAACTATATTGGGGTCGGCTTCCAGTCTGACCCGATGCAGCTGAATATCAGTACTGCTTATCTGACCTCCACAACCCAGTTGCTGGGTAATACGATACCCCTTGGTAAGACTGGTTGTCAGACTTTCGGCTTCTGACGACTCGTAACGACTGCCAAAGATCCACGAATGATAGCCGGGACCAACGGCTAAAGGCTCCTACAAACAAGCGCGACACGCGACGCGAATCGCGCGCAACAAAAAGGCACCGCTCGTTGCGCGTCTTGCGGTGCTTTTTAAATATTTTTGGGACAAAATATAACATGGGGTAAAAATTATTGGAATCGATTCAGTTACTTATTCTGAACAAACTATATTCAGGTTTCGCATATACTAAAAATAACGTTTTATATGTATAACACAAAGTCAAATTAAATTAACTAGCGTAACTCCGTAAATTTGGTGTCGAATTGTCGATATCTAAACATGATAAAACAAAAATGAAATTAATTTGATGTTGTTTTTTTGTGGGGTCATAGACCGCAAATAATGTAGTCACTTGAAATATCAGTTTAAAAAACAGTTTTTTTTTTGTAAACTTAGTAGTCGTGATTGGTGTCGATACCTCAACAAGATAAAACAGATTTTCTTAACAGAAACTTCAAATAATAACACTACCAGCGGTCGTTGACCCCAAAAAAACATCAAAACTTTTTTATCCTTTTTACATATCGATACCCATCAAGAATGCAGTTTCGCTGGCTAATTTAATTTAACCCTGCATAATCTCACCTCGTTAGTCTTGAGCTCTGAGTCAGACCAAAACGTAGACAAAGGGTATTTTCTAGAGCACAATAATTATCTTGTCATTATAATCTCTGGAATATTAATTAATCATTCATCATGAAGTTTTCGGGCAAAAAGTATCTATGCTATGAGGGCGGGCAGACGCACGAGGGGGGTTTTTTTTTGGAGATCCTTTGAAGATATTGGATAATAGATGAAGTAATGACAGCCTACTGCTGATAAGTGATATAAAACACTCTATAACTGAGGGGCAGGCAGTACAACAGACCGTCACGCTTTTTAGCTAGTTTAAAAATCTTCATCATAATCAGCCTATAATGTTCCCAGTGCTGGGACACAGGTCTCCTCTCAGTGAGAGGGAGTGGGCCGTAATCCACCACGCGGGCCCAGTGCGGGTTGGTGAATGCCACATGTCTTCGAATTTTTGGTTCTAGGACATGCCGGTTTCCTCACGATGTTTTCCTTCACCGTTTTGAGAGCAGTGGTGATTAAATAATTTACACAAAGTAAAGTCCCTGTCTGGGCTTGAACCTACGACCTACTACTCTTAAATCGTGTCCGTTACCACTGGGCCACCACTGCTCCATAATTCTTACAAATAAATAACTCGTCCCTCACTTTAAAAGCTTAAAAACTCTTCAAAGATAATAAAACTCGGACGATATTAACAATCCTGTGGGTCTGTTCAACGTCGACAGCGCCATCTATCACGTTAAGCACGAACTACTAAAGCTATAAAACCCTGAGACAGACGCTGACAAAGTGTCTCTACTTAAAACTAAAAGCGATGTAGTTAATCAAGCGCTTTTTATTTCATTTCATAGAGCGCTTTATGCTTGAACAGTATTGTAGTCTTTGATTTCAGGTTTGATTCTTTTTTGATATGCGTTTAATCCTGAAATCCAAGGATTCTAAAAGCCTAATTAATTTTAATGTAAGTAATGTCGTTTGATTTGATTGGATGCTGGGATTTTATTCAACGAATCAGCAGTCAACGTTAGATTTGGTGGTATGTTTGTTTAGGTTATCAGAATTTCAAAGGTGAGTAAACAAAGCCTTATCTGCTAATGACAAAATGGTACTTAGAATTTCATGCGATAAAGGGTTTTCCATAAAACATTTTACATATTAAGAAGTATGTAAGAAATAAAGATTTACCTAGTTCATAAAATTTTTGTAAGTACCCCACAAAAATATGTTGTCCCGTGTTTGTAATTGTTGCCTTGCATGATAGATAAATAATACACGTTGAAAGAACAACGCGATTTACCATTTCGATTCGCTCGAAACTAGATCTAGAAAATAGCTCGAACTAGACTGTTTTTAGGTTTCCGTACCTAAAGGGTAAAAACGGGACCCTATTACTAAGACTCCACTGTCCGTCTGTCTGTCTGTCACCAGCTAGCTAGACAGTTGAAATTTTCACAGATAATGTATTTCTGTTGCCGCTATAACAACAAATACTAAAAACAGAATAAAATAAATATTTAAGGGGGCTCCCGTACAACAAGCGTATTTTTTCGGCGTTTTTGCCTTGTGGTACGGAACCCTTCGTGTGCAAGTCCGACTCGCACTTGGCCAGTTTTATCGCCGATATCATAGCATGGGTACGCCGTACCTACGTCACGGTATCATCAACATCATCTAAGGCTTTACAGCCGCAGATGGGCCTTAGCCTGGTCAAGTATAATTCTCCAACTCGACCTATTTGCTTTTTGTCTCCGATTTCATCTTAACGTCACTAATAGTGAACTTATTATATTCAATTTATATTATTAAATAATATCAAGCTATATCATAACAACTCATAGTGGTGGTTCATTGTGTACGTCAAAATTAATTTGTGTTGTCTGGTTATTAACAATTTATCCTAATATATGTATTATATATATTGTGTTGTCCTTACAGGCTACTCAAACAGATCCAGTTGTAATTAAAACGTATTTAAGGCAGTATAACCGGTCAATCTCAGCGAATACACTTTGTTTCCTTCAACCTTGACATTGGCAGAATCATCGATAAAACGATGGAGCCATTATTATAAAAATTGGAATTGGATCATAGGACTTACCGTGAACAGTCAGCTCGGAGTCCCTGTTGATCTCGTAGAGGCGCAGCGCCTCGTCGAGCTCCAACTGCGTCGATATGGTGCACGGATCTCCTTCCTCATCCACCCACTTCATAGTAAACACCTAGAATTGAAACATTTTATTTGAATAAATATGGTTTTATGATCTTATCATGTGTCAACATGGTCAGAGATCGCTCTAAATAGAGGTTTGGAAGAATCAATCACACCATTCCAATGCTCTTATTAAGTAAAAAAATACAAGAAACTGGCCAAGTGCGAGTCGGACTCACACACGAAGGGTTCCGTACCACAAGGCTAAAACGCCGAAAAAAACACGTTTGTTGTATGAGAGCCCCCCTTAAATATTTATTTTATTCTGTGTTTAGTATTTGTTGTTATAGCGGCAACAAAAATAAATCATCTGTGAAAATTTCAACTGTCTAGCTATTGCGGTTCTTGAGATACAGCCTGGTGACAGACGGACGGACGGACAGACAGACAGCGAAGTCTTAGTAATAGGGTACCGTTTTTACCCTTTGGGTACGGCATCCTAAAAAAGCAATTGAATTCAGTTGCGCCTTTCAAAAGGTAGTTTCGTATGGAGATGAAGGGCCAAGTAACTCAGTAGCGGCGACGGCACCGGACGCCGTCATAGGAGAGGCACTGAAATCAACCGGTCGGTTGAGTTGGTTGGTTGCTAGCAAGCAAAAGCAAGCAAGCAACTGCATTATATGCAAATATCATAGGAACATGGTACATAGAGGGGCGCCACGTTAAGATTTTGCACCACCTAAAAAAAAATCTAGGGCTGCCGCTGATAGTAACTCTATAGTAGCTGGAAGAAATATTTGTTCAGCGCGGGAATTGAACCCACCTGTAGCTGCGTCAACCTTGCCGTCAAAAAGCATTACCCTTATTCTGGGGCAGTTGGGGAACAGAGACATTGTATGTTAACTTTTCTAACATTAGATGACCTCTATGGGTCTTTCACGAACCATAATACACTCAGGGCCGCTATACGCGACACTGGCAGAATAGTCGTCAATTGCCAAAAAAAAAAAACCATCAGGACTCTACTATCTTCATATTTATTCTAGCCCAGTTAACCTGTAACTTTACTTATGCCTTGCTGTAGTTATGACAATCATGATGGCATATAACAATGATAATATAAAGGAAAGATATGCTACGTTCATACTGAGCGACCGACGTTCTGTACCTGTTGCGTTGTTATTACAAAGTACTTACTGCGATAGATAATACGGAACGTGACACAGAAAGAGATAGCTATCTGTAGTGTGTTGCTCGCTGCTAGTAGCGGACTAAATGAAACTACAACAATTGTCTGAATTTGTCTGCAACAATTTGCGCCCGCTAGTGCCGTATCTACCTCTTTAATATAATATCATTGGCATATAACATAAAATTGTTGCATAAGCAACTGCAACATTTGATTATTAGCTGTAACGGCAGATTTAATAGTATTTGTCTTATTTTAGTATACCAACCTGATCAGGCAGAAAACGACATATCGCCACCATCTCCTGCGTAAACTCCTCAAAGTTGATGTTGTGATTGATGTAAGTAATCATCACATCACCGCTATACACCGTCTTCACTCGCACATCATTCTGGTGGTTATCCTGCTGGGTCACCAGTTGGGTCGGCATCATGACAGGTTTACGTCCCTCTCCGTTTTTACCGCTATGCCTGGAAAAAGTAAAAGAAAAGTTGTTGAGAAGTCTGTTAACAATTTAACATTCACTCAACATAAAAATTAAAAAAAAACCACTGTTAGGTCAGATGATGAAATGAACGTTTTTGGTGCAGCCAGCCTTTTGGTTCCTGTGTCTTTCTTTCTATCTTATTTATACTTTTCCTAGTTAGCTAGTTAAGCTTGGCCAGTTATTTTTCTTTCCTTTTTGGCAACTGAGCCGATGTTGACTATTCTGCCAGTGAAAACCTCGGAAAGCTGATTGATTGATGACTGCAGTACACTGATATAAGTGCAAAGGATCCTACAGCCTTCTCGTTTGACATGCAATGAACAGTATCTACCTACTTTGAACTTTTTTAAATTAAATTGAATAAGTATAAAAGGTTATTATTTTTTGGAAATTACAGAAAATAAGTGCTGTGTAGTATGTAATACAAATCTCAATTATTATTGTTTGAATGAAATAAACATATCAATGATAGTTTGTCATCTGGCTTTTTATGAAAAGCCATAACAATAGATAAGGATGAAATATTGAAGTATTTCAGCTGAATTTCATCCATTTCTGTCACCCGTTCCAAATGATCTATTCTAATTAATTTTTATTAGCACCTATTTATTATAAACAAGGAAATATTCATAGTGTAAATCATGTGAAGTACAGAAAATTAACACCTCAGTTGTGTCAAGTAAATATGTAGAACAAAGTTATGAAACTAAGTACCTACTAACTTCTAAAACAAATTGTTGTCAATAATATAGCATTTTTTACATACAGAATAGAATAGAATAGAAATACTCTTTATTATGTACACCAAATAAATTACAGACATAAAAATAGAAACTGTACATAGGGTGACACAATGGGCGGTCTTATCGCTAAAAGCGACAAACACAGAGTGACAAACATCCATCCATCCACCCATTCTCACAAACTTTAGCATTTACAATATTAGTAGGATGTACTAAATACCATTTCCTAACCCTTTGGGGATGAGGCACGCACAATGGTCCACTGAAGGACTAAGTGCGGAAACCAAACCCATAACATAGAACATAGAACCCTTTGGGGATTACAGGTATGTTATTAGGTTATAATAATGTCTTACATACACATGATAGCTGTAACATATCATTAGAAATATGGTTGTTTGACCTATAAATTATTTTCTGAGGTTTAATATTATTTTTGTAAGAGATTTGTTTGTGTATAACACGTGAATATATATTCATGTTTATTACAGACTAGTTCTTCAGCTTTAATAGTTTGTTTTGGCCAAAATAACAGGCCAGTTTTAACTTTTAATGTAGCAGTATAGACTTTACAGTTGAAATAACAATTCATATTCAACTACAATCATTTTTACACTGACATTTCAAGGCTTCTGCTTCATCAACATTTCATATTGATAAACTACATAATCAAACTTGTTTCAAGTACTTCATGTTGCCATAAACATCCTGACATCAACTTTTAAAGTACAAAATAATCATATTATGCATTATTCTTTTAATAAAACTCAACACACCCAAATGTTCTTGACAGGACCACTACATAGTAGGTGCAGTTCCATATTTGAATACAATGCTATAATACTACAACAAAGCCCTATTGTTTCATAACTATAGGGTTATTAACTGATCAATCCAAACTTTTTAATGGATTTCAAACCATGTTTCTCTCAAAAACTCCTTCAATATACTAAAAACATGTGATGTGTGACAAAGAAATGCAGTAGCAACGATCATAGGGTTTCTAGAGGCCACAACTTGGTCATAACCTAGTGCAAATAGGATTACCTTATTTGATATCTCTGTACCACTTTAAACCTGACTGACAAAAGCTCATTGCGGCTTCGCTACACCAACTTCCCGTTTAGGCGCGTTAAAAAGAACCTTTATAATAATAACTCTGATAACATTCCCATAACGTGAATCATTTGAGTAAGTATAATTAAGTACACAATGCAAACCTTTACGAGAATTCACACTTCACGTAACTATGTCCTTCAGTTCTGACACAAAATAGGATCACAATGCCATTGATAAAAGTGTTAATTTATGTAATACACGGTAATTATTGAAATTATATGTAATAACAACAAAACTTTGACACACACAACATTATTCACTAACTGACATTCAACAGGAAACAGTTACATGTTTTCATTGAAGATGACGCTTTCTTTCTTCCTATAGAAATTTCAACAAGAGGGAGTGAAATAGGTATACCGGCGTCTCATAATCATAACCCAGGCAACATTCCATTGTAAAGTTTATAGTGACGTGCCAGCTGTTTCCGGCCTCAAACCTAACATGATGAAATTAATATCGACTGAACAAATTAAACTTTATTCAATATTGCTTTAACAATGCATACAGCCCGAAAATTGTAATACATCTTAGTTATCGTAATGAAATGGGTTTTGTTACATATTATCATGATTCACTAAATCACGATTGTTTCACTTGATCGGTAGAACTATCGAGAATAACCAACAAACTACGTTCTGAAACAACCAGGAACTTCACAATGAAATACTAACCTAAATAAAATTTCCAGACGCTTACTTTTGATGTCAAATTACGTCAAGTTATCAATTCGGGTTGGGATTTCCTAATATTTGGAATAAAACAATTTTAGCAGTAAAAACACTTGTAATTAATTTTACATATTTATTTGCATTTTATACGTTCTCGTTTAATCATGGTAAGTTGTCCTTTTGGTTACGAGAACTGCTGTAACGTTCTGTAACACTATTTGTTATGATGACTAATGCACCAAAATTAACGGAATTTACTAACTCTGTGTTATGTTTTATGATTATTGCAGACTGATCAACAAATGGATTGTGCGTTGGACTTGATGCGGAGGCTGCCTCCGCAGCAGATTGAGAAAAACTTGACAGATTTGATAGATCTGGTGCCTAGTATGTGCGATGACCTGCTATCATCAGTAGACCAGCCGCTAAAGATTGCTCAGGACCGTAGTACAGGGAAGGACTACTTGCTGTGCGACTACAACCGTGACGGCGACTCTTACAGATCACCATGGTCAAACACATACGACCCTCCACTAGAAGATGGTTCAATGCCTTCAGAGAGGCTCAGGAAATTAGAAATCGATGCTAATCACGCCTTCGACCAGTACAGAGAAATGTATTTCGAAGGTGGTGTCAGCTCTGTATACCTGTGGGACATGGATCATGGGTTTGCTGGTTAGTTGTTCATTGACATACATTTAGGTTAGGAACAGGAAACAAAATGACTTATTGTTACAACAGCTTACAAAACAAGTTACCATGAGAGTTATATTATATTTTATTACCTGCTATGTTTGATTAATAATAATTATTATTATTTAATAAAAACATTTAATCAATAAAAACTATATTTAGCCAACATTTAGTTAAATTTCCCATAAAATTATAGTGCCAAAAATAAAATATATTTATTACAGGTGCAAGTAATGATGGTTTGGAATTGTAAATTAAATTGAAAACATCAGCTACTTCCCTCTCTAATATTTAAAACTGTTAAATTTTTCAATAGCCAACATTATTTCATTACTAAGCATAAGCAGCACTGTTATTAATAAGTAATTAAACATTGTTCCATTAATTAAACCATATTTACACAATTTTCCAGGTGTAATATTGATAAAGAAAGCCGGTGACGGATCCCAAAAGATCAAAGGCTGCTGGGACTCCATCCATGTGGTTGAGGTGATTGAGAAGAGCTCCGGCCGCAATGCTCACTACAAACTCACATCTACGGCCATGCTGTGGCTGCAAACTAATAAGGAAAGCAGCGGGACCATGAACCTAGGCGGCAGTCTGACTAGACAGGTAATCAAATGAATTAATTTTATGTATGTATTTAGAATCCAAATTTTTTGTAATGAGCCTGTTCTGCTCCTCTGCACAAGGTCAAAGTCAAGTAATTTATTTCAATTGGTCAGTTAAAAGGCACTTTTAAATGTTGGAAGCCTCCCCCGAGTCCTTCCAGAAACTGTTCCTGCTCCACATCGAACCAGGTGCGAGTCCCAGATACTGGCTGTAGTAAATAAAAGAGGTCAAGGCCAGTTTAAGGTTCCTACCACAACTATCTACTATATCACTAATTTGTGTGTAATTAAACAGGATAATTAATGATCAGTACTAGATTTGTGGAGCGATTGCATTTCCTTAATCAAATCCAATTTTATCATTTTCCAATTATTTTAGACTACCTTCTGCCCGCGACATCGCCTGTGTGAATCTATCTATGTTCTATTTTATGGGTTTGGTTTCCGCACTTAGTCCTTCTATGGACCTTTGTACGTGGGCCATGGCAGCCATCGGTGGTTAAAACCCTTGTCTCTTATAACCAGCACTATATTAAAAAAATAATTTCAGGCAGAACAGGACTCAGCAGTGAGCGACGTGACGCCACACATCGTGAACATCGGCCGCATGGTCGAGGATATGGAGAACAAGATCAGGAACACGCTCAATGATATCTATTTTGGTAACCAATGTCTTAATTTTTTTTATTCCTGAATGGGCCAGCTCTTGCCCTCGACCATGGTCTATGGACAGAGTGCCCAGAAGACGCATGTGCACTCTTATCAAGTTGGTAACTGCATTCCGCGGCTAATTAGAAGGTAAAGCTACGCTTGCCGCGGACGGCTTGTGGATGGGTAACATAAAGATTAAAGACACCCCTCCGTGCCTCGGAAAGCACGTTCTATTTCTATTTCTATTTTTTTGAGGTTCTGGCTCCATCGGTAACATTCGATGATTTTGCCAATGTCAAGGTATGAGAAGATAATTAACGTAAACTGTTACACAACTATTGATCAGTGTTGTGTGTTGGTTCCGGCTGTCATTCGTAGATCTTTGACAGTCATTATGGGTAGTCAGAACCCGAAAGTTGAAAATCAGTCTAAGGGCTATTGTATGGCAGGATGGCTCAGGGAGAGAGCCTCCCGTCCCAGCCGCCACGGGAGACGCTCCGGGCGTCGGGAGCCGCGTGACGACTCCCGGCCACCGTAGGCGCGGGCCTGCGGGCGGAGAGTAATGGGTAGCTCACCGTCCGATCAGGACCAGGCCCGTGCCGGGGGGCGCGTACGTGTTCCACGCGCGCCTCAAAGAGATGTCAGCATTGAGGAGGGGCCCCATAGGGCCGAAGCCTGCCGGGTCAGCGGGATTGTCCGAAAGAAAAAAAAAAAAGGGCTATTGTATTACGAACTAACTGGGTTGTGCAGGTCAGGCGGGCAGAATTTTGCACAAGTTTTAGTTTCAAATAGCGAAATTGACCTGATGTATGATTTTTAGGGATGGGCCGAAATTCGGTTCACATTCGGTTCAACCGAAATTCGGCAGCTTGAACCGAACTTCGACATTCGGCCGAAATTCGGTTCACATGCTGAACATTCGGCACAAGAAAAATAATACCTACTTGCACTATTTTGACTGAAATTCAATAGAATTAGAATAGCATTACTGTAAAATAAAATTATGTCTTTTACTCAGTCATTGTCATTTCTTTTAGATATGAAGATTGTAAATGTAAACCTTAAATTACAGTTTTTCTTATTAGTTTTGAAAATCTTTGCCTAATTAATTAGACATAAAAATTAGACATACTATTACAAAAATGAAATAAACTTAGTATTCTTCTAACAAACATCTGGATTACAATTCGTAAATTGAATAACGACACGCCGATAACGTATTTGCTAATGACCGGCTGGCTCCGGACCACGCTGTGGGAGCGCGGTGTGGGGGCGGGGTACATCTAGCAATAATATTGAAGTAAACACGGAATAGAAAAATGCGTAAATAAGTCACGACGTGTCGCTCTCGAGAAAGCGCTTGAAATTGAACCGAAGTTCGGCCGAACTTTTAATTTTAACCGAATGTTCGGCCGAAGTTCGGATTCGGTTCAAACCACATTCGGCCCATCTCTAATGATTTTTGAAAATTCACCCTTAAATTGGGAAATCCTATTGGACCACACTGCTTGTATGGTACAAATCTTAAATTTACAGCCAAAACTGCTAGGTCGTGATAAAAAAAAGGAACACTAAGAAAGGATTTTTGAAATTAATTCTTTACAGAGGTTAAAAATGGGGGATGAAAGTTTGAATGGAAGTTCGACATTTTTGTTGATAGGGAAATAAAATTATTTCTCATGCTCGTCAACCTTACTGCAACCTTTTCCACGAATAATGTACCCAGGATTTTGTAATGACTATCGTAATTTAAAAGAGGGTCCTTGGAGGTTCTTGCCTGTTCTTCTCCATAGAGATCTACATTTAGGAATGACAACAGCTTCAACTTTCTGACTGACTACCGACTCGTTGTCAATTCAAAAATGCCTGTAAATGGTTTAAGTAAAATAAATGCTTTCTAGTTTGTGTTGCAGAAAGTACAAATAGGTAAATATAAAGCAGCCCGCTCTATCAAGAGTTTTAATCATGAATACAAAGTAGATTTTAAAGTATAAACAATTTTTTTTTTAATCTGCATGATATGCTCAAATTCTATGGCCATAGCAATTTCCTTTGTTCAACATGAAAATGTATATTCACTTTGTTGCATATACATATTATTTAGATAACCTTTTCAGCAGAGGACAAGAGTTGTGATAAGTTGGTGTGAAAATGTGATAAGTCAATAAGCCCTTTATCATAAACAGCCTATAATGTTCCCACTGCTGGGACACAGGCCTCCTCTCTGTGAGAGGGAGTGGGCCGTTATCCACCACGCGGGCCCAGTGCGGGTTGGCAGATGTCACATGTCTTCGAATTTTTGGTTCTAGGACATGCCGGTTTCCTCACGATGTTTTCCTTCACCGTTTTGAGAGCAGTGGTGATGAAATAATTTACACAAAGTAAAGCGCCTGTCTGGGTTCGAACCTGTGACCTACAACTCGTAAGTCGCAGCCATTACCACTTGGCCACCACTGCTCAGCCCTTTATAGTCGACTATAAAGGGCTTATTGACTTATCACATTTTGATAAATACTCAGCAGAATAATGCAATAAATCATGCATAGTAATGTGATGTAATCAATCAATCTATTGACTTTACTTTTACAACTCTTTATAATACAAAATACTCGAAAGGTTTTAGTAAAAAACACTTCACTTATGTCAATTTTCAAAGCTTCGAACTTGAAAAAAAACTGAACTCTTATAGCATCTTGTTTTTTGTCATGTATGTACTAACATTTCTCTCAAAACAGGTAAAACGAAGGACATAGTGAACGGCCTGCGGTCCGTGGTACCAGCCGAGGTGGTGCGTCGCAAGGCGGCCCTGCAGCACGACCTGGCCGTCGCGCTACAACGCAGGCACGTCGCTCGCGACGATTGAGTAAACGCCTGCCAGTGTGCATCGCCGTGTTTACGTGAGTTATAGTCGTCTTTAACTAAAGCATATTTTTTAGAAAGAAAAATATTTTATTTGGGACACACAAGAAATACAAATAGTTAAAAAAGGAGCATTTAAAACTAACAAAGTTACATTAAAAACAACCAAAAAAAAAACAGTGGCACTCCAGGAGTGCCAACAAAAGTGAAAACTTGAAAAAGCATAGTCATTTTGTAAATATGTTTGAAGGTCATTCTTCCCAAAGAAAATGTACCGTGCGTAAATAAACGCGCGTGTAATGTGTCTTTATAATGGCCAAAACTTAAAATAGAGGTGTCGGTTACGGTAACAGTGTCGCGAGTTCAATGGTTTTTTCCCATCTCAAAAAATGCCCAGCGCGCTTAAAGAAGTTTTCACTTAAAAAAAAAAACAAAACCTAAAAAAAATTATATTCCAATCTATTCTGACTAGCCTGTACTGTCACTACTGTCCCACTGCAGGGCACAGGCCTTTTCTGTCCCACAACTCCCACACAATTCTGTCTTTTGCAGTCCTTTCAGTATATTTTTGCATGCTGATTTTTTTTTTGTCTATGGTTTCTCTGAGGTCAGCCTAGGAGGTTGTCGGCTGCTTAAATGTGCTATCCTGTGTATGCCTTAATAAATTAAGGCCTCCAGCCAGGGCATCAACCTTATAAACTAAGCTAAGCTTACTACACGTTAAAGGCATCCCCTGTAGGGTAGACCTCTGATTAGAGCGTCGCTGGGTGAATGATTACAAGGGCAGGCTGGATCGGAACAAATTGTATGCTGCACCCACCCAAATATTTTAAACCTCTGTTAAGGTTATTTGACTGGTACGGACTCTGCAGCAGTAACAACTTTTATACAAGGTTATTGGTAAAACATTAACAACCTCATAGGAGGTCATTGTACTCATCATTAAGAACAACTTTTACTATGGCACCAAACCTGAAATCGCAAAAAAAAATCAGCTGTTCCCTACATTTGACGAGTTAAACGAACATAAATGTAGGGAACAGCTGTTTTTTTTTCCTTTATTTTTTTTTTTAAATGAAAGGATTCGATTAAGGTACACCCGCCATTTTGACTCTCACGATCATTTGATTTTAGGCAGTGTACCTACATAAACCTATGCAACATGCTACAGAAAGGTGTAGCCATATATAAAGGTGTGGCACAGACCATCAGACTGAACATTCTCCATGGGACCAATATTAATGCTTAAAACTTTTGTTTTCAGATGAGGTGGATATATTGGGTAAATTGTGTTAATTAAGGATCGCTCACGAAAAGAAATGTGAACTTACGAAATTGTGGAAACTTATGAAGGATAATTTAATATAAAAAAATATATTTCTCGTCTATTAATAAAATAGTGTATTGAATTTAGGAATAATTCAATGCGGCCATTTTGGTGCTTTGAACAAAATAGTCCTTATATATTTTTTCTTCATAGATATTATTGGACTTGTAAGCATGTAAACTATGTAAAAAATGTCTCATTATGTATAGATTTTGGAATTAAATTCGCCCAAGTATCATCCATCTCATTTACAGTTGCATTTTCATTGCTTAGTATTTTCTTTAGTTTATATACAAATGTATTTTTAACTTGTAAGGTTCTATGTAAGAGATACGGCATATACATTATTGTAATAATGTTAAGGCAGTGCAACAAGCCAATTTTAATGTTGCAATTTATTTCACATAATAACAATAGATTTTAATTGGCCTCTCTAAATATATATTTATCCGCATTTTGGCTTTTATTTGGTCACCTCAATATACTGCAGTCCAGTAGACCAGAGCCCCACATCTCTACAGTTCTATTCAAGCTTTATATCGGCTCTTGAAGTGCGCTACTTGGGCGCGTACACATAGAACGTCCGTTTTTACAGAATCCTTTTTATCGGATCTTATCCGGTCTGTTTTTCTTTTTTACTGGGTCCGGAATACTGTATTGTGTGTGAACTCGCTCATACAACTACATACGCCGTCAAATAACAGACCTGTAGCTCTACCATGAGTTTGCACTGCCAAAACTCGCTAGAGCGTCTCCGTAAATAATATTTATGAAATATTGTACAGCGCCCCTAGCGGTCACAGAAAGAATTAAAATTCGTACCACGAGTACTATAGATTTCGATAGGTAAGAAACCTAATACCGCATTTACACAATCGTGCTCGCTATTCGCCTCGTGGCTCGACGAACCATTCGTATACGAGCCCCGTCGCGAACTACTGTTCACACATTCGCGGGGTGAATCGCACACGAACCACAACACGAACATGGAGGACGTGGAAATAATTGCGGCACGCGCGCTACATCTAATGAGTTTATACAATTATTTAGATATCCTGCGTAAAAAAGTAAAAATAAAATTCTTTAATTTAAAGTAAAAAATTCTTCTTTAATTTTAAGTTGCTGACTGGCAATCTCATACTAGTTGATATACGGTTCCATGCAAAAACATGTACTTACCTATCTTACTTAAATCTCTTTGCTCATTCATGATCGTTTGCCATATCGACAAGGATCACCACTGCTAGTGGCGCTAGCAGCACAAGCAGTAAACGAGTTTATTTTACTGAGCCGCGCCTGTACTGTATTTCCCTAAATGTTAGGCAGAGATGATCTCTAAACCTGCCGGTCATATTAACCCCTATGCATGGCATGGCAACGTTAAATCGCGGTTAGATAAATGTTCCTGGATGTAAAGTTGTCAAACAGACTTGCAACGCTCAGATATTCTATGTTTTTTTTATTAGAAAGGTAAGCAGTGATACACAGTGACGTAGCTAGTCCCTAATTAAAGGAACTTTGTATCAAAATATGTTGGGAGCTCTTTCTAACCGACTGAGGTGATGCTCAATTGGAAATAAATAATAATAATTTGTCACTCTACCCTTACTAAGAAAATGCAATGGACCGGGATCGGTTTAGTTTCCATTGTAATTTTACTAAGAGAATTGCTAGAGCGAGCGAAGCAAGCTAAAGATTGGAATATCCTGACTCGTATAAGTTAGATTTTCCTAAACGAATGCAAGAGCTAGCTCGACCCCTAGAAACAAATTGCGTTAATTTTCATCAGGTTTGTACATTCAATTATTTCGGGCCTCATAACAATAACAACTTGAGGTTTTGGATAATATTTTTACCGTGTAACTTGGGAGCTCCGAATCATTGTTATGGCTGATACGGCGGTACGCACCTCAGTAGCGTAGCTACCAAGGTGCAAAATGGTGCGGATCACTAGGGCCCGCGGTATTTGGTGGTCCCCTAAGTGTCCGAGTCGGAAGGTCTACTAAGTCAACAAAGCCCGCACCGTAATAAATTATAGCATGGGCCACCGAATTCATAATAGGAATGGTCAAAAGAAAACTTATCGGCGAGGTGCAAAAATTTTCGCGCTCGCTTTGCTCGCCCTTACACCATAGGTTGTCTTAATTCATAAACTATTCTGCATAAATCGACAAAATAACTCCATTTGCGTATGATAGAAAGAAAATCCATCCCATGCGAAGTGCATTCCCCCATGGGACTCTCGCATTCATGATTCATGAATATTTAATACAACTACTGAAATGAAAATCCGGTGAAAAATTGGTCGCAGGAATCGAAAAGTAGTACAAAATTGTGGTCTCTTTCAAATAGACCTATTTGAAAGAGACCACAATTTTGTTTACCCATTTCTTGAAGTTCTTGCTTGATTACTTTACTTTCGAATTACCGAACGGTAAAATTATTCTTCCTTTCCTGTCAGTCACAACACTGCTTCTGTCAGTCAGACGTCAGTGTCACTGTCAAACCAAGAAAGTCAAGAAAGAAACCACCCGAAGGTCCCGAAGTGTCAAGGTGGATCTGGAGAAGCAGGAGAAGTCATTCAGGTTTCAGGAAGAATATCGCAATAATAAATATCAGTTTCGTTCGAAGTTTCAGTTTTATTTATTTTATAATAATGAATATAGACCCCGTGTTGATAGAAGACGACGATGTTGATATGGTGAGTGATTTATTATCGTATCTCCTTTTATGTAAAGAGGTGTTTCCGACTACGACTTCATTTAAAATTAATTTGTGATTTAAAGTGGTTTGTATTCCTTTAAATTATGGATTTAAAGTATGTTTTTGACTTTTTGAGTATGATATGTTCAGGTTAGTTTATCTTTCCTTAGAATCAATTATTAGCAGACATCGATGTACCTACTGCTCAAATAAACAGTCGAGTGGCAAGAGTTTGTGCATTGAAACTACTTGCAGATTCAAATGATGTCTATGAGAATAAGCTGCACAAAGCAAAACTAAACAAAACAAGTTATAATGTACAACATCAGCTGTATGCTAGTGAAGACGATCCACTGACCGATAGTCAGTCCGGCCTTTTCAGTGTTTCGCCAGAATCTTTGGACAGACGGATGAACAAAATTGTTTTTTTTTGTTTTAATACCGTTTGTATTTTTATATGCATTTACTAAAAAGCGCTTTTATGTTGACATTACAAATGGACACTTCAATTTTATTTGTATAGATAGATTTCAGCCTTTTTGTTATTTAATTGTTATGTTATTTTTCAGGAACCGGTTGTTATACTTGATGAAGATGATGAAAACATAATCAGTGAAAATGTAGTTGGTGTACAAACAGTAGAAACTATCGTTCTAGATGATGAATCACCAATAATAACTGAAGGAACAGTTAAAAATACTGTTATCAATAAGCTAACATCTACAAATAAATCTGAAACATCATTCATAAATAATCTTAAAAATAATAGGCTAATGGATAAGATAGTAAAGAGATGTATAAATATGGAAAATTCTACCGGAATGCCGAGAGTTGTATATAAAACTGTGTTACCGTTGTATAGAGATGCAAGTAATACATTTAAGGAATCGGAATCATTTAGAGCATTGTTGAAGAAGACTTATAAACTGTTGATGAGAGATCCTGATCACAAGTTTCTACATATTAAGACATTGTGTGAAGAGTTGAAGTCGGGAGGGTTGAGGAGAAAAGTGCCTTTTGTTACACTAGCTACTAACTTGAAGCAAAACCAATCTCAATGGGATCATCAAGGTTTGTTGCTATTCACCATTATAAACAGCCTGTAACGTTCCCACTGCACACAAATCTCATGTCGGTGAGAGGGAGTGGGCCGTAATCCACCACGTAGGGGCC
This sequence comes from Oligia latruncula, assembly GCA_948474745.1. Taxonomy (NCBI): domain Eukaryota; kingdom Metazoa; phylum Arthropoda; class Insecta; order Lepidoptera; family Noctuidae; genus Oligia; species Oligia latruncula. The sequence continues at coordinate 14,318,751 of OX419702.1, read as the reverse complement.
GGGGAGTGCGAGTTGGTGGATGTCACATGGTTTTGAATTTTAGGTTCTAGGACATACATGTTTTTCCGTCACCGTTTTGGGAGCAGTGATGGTGAAATCATTTACACAAAGTAAGCGCCTGCCTGGGGTTGAACATACAACTCATAAGTTGCGGTTGTTATCACTGGGCCTGGGCCACCACTGCTCACAATTATATTGCTGTTACCTTATTACTATTTAGTGACTACCGTTTGTAGACCTATACATCAGGTTACTTGGCATACTAAAGACAAGGCCTATTCCCAGCAGTGGGATTGGAGACCGAATGTGGTGATTCTGATGGTCAGAAGTCACACACTAACACACACATTTGGGCACTAATGATGATTGTAGATAAACCAGCCAAATTGGTTTCAAATTCATGTTATTTCAAGTTAAACAAATATCAATTTTATTTGAATGGCAATTAAGTTAATTTCAGAGTGACTAGCACTATTGAAAATGTTTGAAGGTGTAGGTAATGTAAACTGAACTTTATTGTGTAGGAATTAAAGTTATTTTTGTTTACATTTTTGGCAAATAAATCACGAATGCAGATTATGTATAACTAACTCAAGTTATAGATTATCACTGGTTATACCATTTTTTATTGAGATACAGTGGTTGGCCTAGCAGCAATACACTATTTATTGAGCAGCGGCTGAAACAAGTTTTAAAACACCTCAAAAGTGTCTTAATAAATTCATCATCATCATTTCAACCTGGTGGGGTAATTGAGTAACACACTAACAGTAGCAATGGCTTTTATTTTAAATGTTCAAAAATATTCATTGCGTTATTTACATGTTAATCAAACGAATATCCCTACTACCACCCTAACTTTAATAAATTATTTGCAAACATTTATGTGAAAATTTAAACATTTGCAGAATTAACTAGTAGTAGTAGAGAAATTAATCAAAATAATGAAGAATATAGACAAACCCATGAAGTTTTAAATACAAACAAAAACAAAAAAAGAAAAAGAGTTTGTCGTACAGAATCTAAAAGAAAAGCCAAAATATCAAAAAGGCGTGCAGTCAATACAAAAGACAGAATTAAAACAAGAAGTGTAGCACATGCTGAAAAGAAAAAGACTGATATTATAGAATTAGATGATTCTGATAATGAATCTGTAGATAGGGCAGAAAATGATGATGACCAAAATAATGTAATTATCATAGAAGAAACAGAACCTAGTGACCAGAGAAATGACAATGTAAACACAGTACTACAGGAAACAGTAGAAGCAGAGTCTAAAGAAGGCAATGAAGGTGTACATGGGACTGTAGAAGCAGAAGCAGAGTCTAAAAAAGGCAATGAAGTTGTACAAGAACCTTTAGAAGCCGAGTCTAAAAAAGGCAATCAAGTTGTACAAGAACCTTTAGAAGCAGATTGTAACATAGAAAATAAAGTTGTAGAAGAAACAATAGAAGAAGATTCCAATAAAGAAAATAATGCTGACAATAATAAATCGTCAGATAACGAAATGGATTATGAGCTTCTGATTCCCAAGATCCATGTAGAGGTTTTGCCAATAGAGTATCAAATTATACAACATTCCACTAGTGATGAAGAAAAAATAACACGCCTTGAACAGCAAATTGCACATTTTAAACGGATGATTGATAAATTAGAAGAAACAGAGGTGACAACCGAAAGTCCTTATGGATCACCATACTACCTATGTTCAAAGTGAGTTTAATAACAATTCATTATTGCTGTTGGTAGGGCCATAGAGTAAGTAAACATGTAAACATATATAAGAGACAGAACTCCCATAGAAAAAGTTGAAAAACGTCGCTTGTATGAAACATGCACTAAAATTTTAGTATTTTATCTATGATTAGTGCATGTTTCATAGTTTATTTTTTTATTAGATAGTTGCGATAGTTTCTTTTTTTATTAGACAGTTGCGTCACACTGGGTAGGGCTATAAATTACTCTTGACCTTGCTTCAAGAAAGCATGTTCAACATACAGTTTAAAAAATAACTTCTGTTATCATTTTCAGATACAAAGAAAATGTTGTGACATGCTACAAGCAGATATGTGCAATAAAAGGAAACTGTAATGAATTAGTAAAACGGCGTGAGATTCGATTGACTGTCGCTGAAGGTCATCCGCCTGGACCTGCCAAGAGGCTGGAAGAGTTTCTGAATTGTACGATAGATAGAACAGGGGCAGTGGAATTCCCTGACTTTTCTGATGTGGTCAAATGTGTGGTAGAATCAAACTATTTTGATAACCTTGCCTGGAATAAACAACAGGTGATGCAAGAAGGTAGGAAGCAAAAGTTTAAACTACTTACACTCTAAGAAGAACTACTTACATGTTAAACGATGGTTCTTTTAAGCATGCTAGTTGTGCTTACAGAGATTTAGATTATGGAAATTTCAGACAGGTGTCATTTATAAATGTTGAAAACTTAATGTTACAGCTTTAGCGTTATTTCGTCAATGCGGGCAGGCGCTGCGGAAGCGACGGCAGAAGAGAGAGTACAGGGATCTGTTAAGTTTGATACGCGACAGCGAAGAAACCGGCGACCCTGCTGAAAAAGATCCAATTCTGTTAGCTAAGTTGGAAGAGAATAAGCTCATTGCTAAAATAAAAGAAGAGGAAATTTTACAAAGGTATACTTTCACTAGTACAATCATTTCATTCAGTTTCGAACTGTGACCTTGAGGGTACTATTGTTCCTAAAACTTAAACCTAAACTAATATTTATCTTCCGTCCTTTTCTTAATGAAATAGAAAGAAAAAGATGCATGAACTTAAATTTAGTTTAGTTTGTGAACAACAGAATCGGCGCCAATGTTTCAGTTGGTATAACATATTTTACGCAAAATAAAATACGCCAAATATTTATTTCCCAATTGGCCCTGTTTAATATGATATGAGGTAAAGGTGTTTGTATTCTCATTCGCTCGCTCTTGCATCCAATGTCGACGGAGCCCCGCAAATGCGGGACTCCTATTTCTGTGAAAAGGCTTTAAAGTAACCTAACAAAACCGAACCTCGGGGTGCCCTTCGCTCGCTCTTGCATCCTACGTCGCCTATCGACCGACCGCAATCATGCAATGTAATTAAAAAAGTAATTATGTAAGTAAAACCATGTAATTCCCAAAAAAAAAACTATATTTTTTTCATAATAAATCATTTGGCTAAATGTTTATTGTCTAAAGATTGTTTACTGTAATAAATCATTTGATTAGAGACCAAATGCCTAAATGACATTATCCTTGATAATATTCTGCCAAGTAAAAATTTTACCAAATGAAAATGTGCGTACTAAAATCATTCCAAACATTGCATTGGTATAAAAAAAACTGGCCAAGTGCGATTCGGACTCGCACACGAAGGGTTCCGTACCACAAGACAAAAACGCCGAAAAAAAACACGTTTGTTGTATGGGAGCCCCCCCTTTTTTTTTTTTTTTTTTTTTTTTCGGATGGGTAGTCATCAAATGACCCCCCTCCCGCTCTGGGTGGAGCGGAAGGGAGTGTCAGACCCTTACTGACTAAAACCCACCCGTGTTCCTTCCTTAGCCCTTTATGTTCCGGGCCAGCGGTAACCCTTTCGGACAATCCCGCTGACCCGGCAGGCTTCGGCCCTATGGGGCCCCTCCTCGATGCTGACATCTCTTTGAGGCGCGCGTGGAACACGTACGCGCCGTCCGGCACGGGCCTGGTCCTGATCGGACGGTGAGCTACCCATTACTCTCTGCCCGCAGGCCCGCGCCTACGGTGGCCGGGAGTCGTCGCGCGGCTCAAGACGCCCGGAGCGTCTCCCGCGGCGGCTGGGACGGGAGGCTCTCTCCCTGAGCCGTCCCGCCACCTCCTTCGCTAGCATGACTGCTTCGCAGAAGGAGGTGACTGCCTCCCACTCCCTCTCGCCCCGGACCATGGCTTGCACCAGGGCCGGGCGCGAGAGGTCGCCGCCGCTACCGATCGCCTCTACGAGGACACGGCGGTGCTCCGCCCAAGCGGGGCAGACCTCCACCGTGTGCTCCACCGTGTCCTCTGGGCGATCCTGGCAATGGTGACACCCGGGCGTTTCCTCCCGCCTGATGATGTGCAGGAACCTCTCGAAACTTCCGTGTCCGGTGAGGACCTGCGTCAGGCGGTAGGCGAGGGCGCCGTGGCGCCTCTCTAGCCACTCCTCAAAGAGGGGTCTTATCGCCGCTATCGCGGCGTGCCCTGCGCTGGGTTGCGACAGTCGTTCCTTCCATGTCGCCATGAGATCGCGCCGGAGCTCAGTCCGCTCCGCGCGCCACTCATATACGCGCGCGAGGACTATCGCCTCGAGATCCCATGGCGGCAGTCCGGCAATGAGGCTTGCCGCCTCGCCTGAGATCGTGCGGTAGCCCCGGATAAGCCTTATGGCTACCACCTTCTGGGGCGGGGCGCGTTCAGGTAGTGGGCGGCTCGCCGCCGCAGTGAACGCGCCCACACCGGGGCCCCGTATGACCCTGGACCGCACGACCCCCGCGTAAAGCCTCCGGCAGGAGGCGTTTGGCCCCCTCAGGTTGGGCAAGAGCCGCTTGAAGGCGGCCCCGGCCCGTTCCAGTTTGGGGGCCAAACGTCGGAAATGCTCGACGAAGTTCCACCGGCTGTCGAGGACGAGACCCAGGTACCTCATCGTTGTCTCGACGCCGATGTGAACCCCTCCTACCGTTAGTTGGGATCCCGATGGTGGCGCGTTCCGGGGCCCATGAAACGACATGGCCTCGGACTTGTGCAATGCCACCTCGAGACCCAACTGCCGGATCCTCTCCACGACTATCGCAACCCCGCGTGTCATCGCGTCGCCCGCCGCCTGATGCGACCTCCCCTGCGCCAGGACTAGCGTGTCGTCAGCGTAGCAAACCACACTGACGCCATCAGGGAGGTCGGCCCGCAGCACCCAGTCGTAGCTGATGTCCCACAGGAACGGCCCCACGACCGATCCCTGCGGGACACCGCACGACATCTCTCGCCGGTTCCACTCCCCATCGCGACCGGGGTAGCTGACGGCTCTGTCCGTCAGATACGCCTCGACTATTCGACGGAGGTAGGGCGGCACCCGGTGATACCGGAGTGCCTCCACAATGCAGCTCCAGGGCAGGGTGTTGAACGCGTTGGCGATGTCGAGTGACACCGCCACGACGACCCCACCCTGGGACACCGCGTCCCCCGTCGTGAGGGCTCTCACGCGCATGATGGCGTCCACCGTCGAGCGCCCCTTGCGGAAACCAAACTGGCTGTCCGCAAGATCCGGCCCCGTCCTCACCAGGTGCCCGACGAGGCGGCCCACAATCACTCTCTCAAAGAGCTTGCCGACCTCGTCGAGCAGCACGATGGGCCGGTATGCGGACGGAGATTCCGCAGGGCGCCCTGGCTTCCGATGGGAGCCCCCCTTAAATATTTATTTTATTTTGTTTTTAGTATTTGTAGTATTTGTCTAGCTACCGCGGTTCTTGAGATACAGCCTGGTGACAGACAGACGGACGGACGGACAGCGAAGTCTTAGTAATAGGATTCAGTTTTTACCCTTTGGGTACGGAACCCTAAAAAAGGCTAAAATTTGTTTGGTTAGTCAAATTTTGGCAATCTTTTCGGGAAAACGGCAGGATCCCGATTTTGTATGGTCCTGATCGTGATCTCTGGATGTTAATTGCTAAGGCTGCGCTCTTGACCATTTATTTTAACTTTTTCAATATACAGCATAGCATACAATGCAGAGCATACAATGTGGCAATTGACATAAATATTTTATGTAGGTGACAAGTTGTATTGGGACTTCTCTATCTGACTTCTATGGATCTATTTATATCTACGGCAATTATAACGAATTTAACACCACTAAAAACACCGCTGTGTCGGATTATGTCGTTACTTTGGTTCTAGTTGCTAGAAGGTATTCGATAAGGGCACAGCCCAGCAGTGTTTGTTGTTACTTTCTGACATTTTGAGAGCAGCAGATTTTCAGAAATTGACCCTCCTCTGTCGTGTTTATATAATTACTTACTGTATTACTTACAGATACGTCAGAATGGAGAATAACTCGTTACCAAGAGTTGGAGTTCCCCGAGTAGGCAATGCAGTGGAATTTGAATCAGACCAGGATTCTAGTGGTTCAGATTCAGACACTGAAAGTGAACATATTGTTACTTTACCAAGTATACCTACTACTACTGTTAATAACCAACCTGATAAAGGAGAGTGTTCAAGAAGTACCATTAGTTTAAGTTTACTACGTACTAATAATATAATATTAACCTCTAACCATTGTAATACAGGACTAAGTCCGAGTCCGAAAACGCATGATAATCGTTTAGTAGTAAATTCTATGATTTTGAATTTACTGACTGCTCCAAAAACAATACAGAAACATGTAGACGGAACAGCCACTATTATGAATCAATGTGCAACAGGAGAGAGTTCAATATATAATGATGCTATTAGTAATAATGATTCAGTTATTCTGCTTACAAATACTAGAAATGTTACTCCTGACACAATGCATACGGAAACAGTTGTCGGTTTCAATAATGCAACGATAAATGAAAATAGCGACATGAGTTCAATAAATAATAAGAGATATGATGAAAACACAGAGATTACAGCTGATAATGAACCATGTAATGTAAATGATGTACAAGACCAAGTTTCTAGTACAACAGATGGTATTGAACAAAACTGTGATTCTAGTATTAGTGCGGAAGGTGTGAATGTGAAGTCAGAAGATGTTAAAAGAGAACCACTGGATATTCAAAATATGCTGGACGAATTAGGAGATAGCTTTGTATGCCAAGTATTTGATATTGAAGATCCGTTCCTAGTTATAGAAATATCTTCAGATGGTTTTACAGATGATGAGTTATAATAAAATGTTTTTATTACTTTAATCTAGCTTTTATTTCTTTCTTAGTTATATAATTCCTTTTAGTGTACAGTCAACAGCAAAAGTAGATGATAAGTCAGAAATTCAATACTAATGAACGGAGTTCGCGTCAGAACTGTGTGGCATCGAAGTGATTCAAAAGTATTCTAAGTAGTAGTACTTCGACGCCACACCGTTCTGACGCGAACTCCGTTCATTAGAATTGAATTTCTGATTTTGATCATCTACTTTTGCTGTTGACTGTACCTACATACAGTACCTAGCCGTAAATATGGTACTTATAGCTATTTTTCATAATAGTTTGGCATTGTATTCTTTTCTCTGATACTCAACTATGGGATAGTAGCTCATTTTGTCATATTTACACCTAGGACCTCTATACATCTACAAGTACTACAGGAAATTACTACAGTAGGTACCTACTAGTACAACTATCAATACAAAATGGGAACTTTTGCCTTTTGTAAAGTCAAGTCTCAAGTACAATTTTGTTCTGCATTGGAAAGCAAAAGTAACGTAAATTCCCGTTCGTCCCACCAGGGGGCGAAGTCGGTGGGACGAACGGGAATAAACGAAATAAAAACCTTTTCAAAACGAAGCTTTTAATGAACTAAAACGAACGCTGAACTGAAACGTTATAAGAATAAACCATTTATTGTGTCTACAGAATCGCTATTGCTAGGGTGCAAGAGAGCGAGCGAAGTGAGCTCAAATATTTTGCCGGCAACATATTCGTCAAATTTTATCGATCGATATTGCTCCAATCCAAAAGCCAGCGTCAGTGCCGTGGTAAAAAAAACCGGTCAAGAGCGAGTCTGACTCGCGCACCGAGTGTTCTGTACCATCATGTTTTTATTAAATTTTCTTAGGCGATAATATCATCGAGTTTTTTCATCTGGAATTTCTCAGTAGCAGCCCGGAGTCTAGATTTGTGTGTGCCCGGGTGATGGCAATAGGCTGGCCCCCTATTACATGGGCCTTAATTATAACTGGTTAAATGTGGATGTACTGTAGGTACAACCCTGCCTCATCCTTCGGAGAATGCAGGAGTGATGCGTTGCAGCGGGTTCACAGATGAGCGGCGGGTTCACGGATGAGTGCTAACGCGTACCCGTGTTTCCGCCGTAAGCGGCAGAGGACACCGTAGAGTTTTAGTGGGTTAGAGTCCCACATAACTGCACATCTCCACGTGGTAGTGCACAATGCGAGCATTTCTCCACGATAAAGAGTGATGCGTTATGCTCTATCGATCCGTGCGCAAAATACGCGCTTTGACGTGGAGTTGCGGAAACCAGCCCGTATTACCTATGCTCCATCGATAAGCAAGAGCGAGTCGCACCGAGGGTTCCGTGCCATCATACGATTTTAAATTTTCATAGGCGAGGCCTACATTTGTTAGAGAATTTTAACGCTGCGCACTGCAATGTAGAATATTGCAGTTTTATGTCAGCGCCATCTCTTGGCCGATAGTGGAACTAGTATAACTTCTGTTGATGATTTCTGAAAAAGAGCATTTTTTTTTTAAACAGTGCCCCACCCTGGGAATTTCTAACATTTAAACTCACATACACAAACAGCCAGACAACGTAGTTAGTGTTGACTTGTGGTTACGTCAACACTAACTACGAAAACCGCCCTTGCTTTTAGGACTGAAGCGCTGACGCGAATCTAACTACTGCGACTTCTTAGCTGCAATTTCGTCGAGAATTTGTAATTAATTTGAATAATACCGTTGAGATAATTATTGTATTAGCCCATATAAGTTAGTATTTTAACCTAGTATATATTTGACGATTGTAATACCTATTCATATGAAAGTAAATAATGTAAGGGTGTAAAATAAAATAACAAGAAACTAAAAATCTACATAAAGGGTGCTAAGAATCACAACTCACGGTATTTCATTTTGTACAGATTTAATTCGACAGACTGTTAAATAGGTACTTATTACTGCTTTACATTTATTTATTGGCCGTTGCTACTAATTCGGTGCCGTTTGTTCACACAAAATGACAAACATAGAACTGCATCAAAGAGGGCTATTGAAATATTTTAACTAGTGTTCATTATCCATCGATCTATCCAATCTTACGTATATACAGAACTTTAGCACTAAATACCTTCACATTAGTTATTTAATCTGTCCTACGCCCCAATATAAAAAATAATTTTAAGTTTCCTAAATTAAAATCCGCAGATATTGGGATCATTACAATTTTTAACCATCTCTTCATCACAAGGTCTTATGATAATGACCTAGCAGTCGACCGTCTCGCACAGCGCAATATGTTTGACACACAAGCTATACACAGGAGTGGCACATGAGTCGGTGAGACTCTTCATGTGAAACGGAAAGCTCAGAAAATAATGCCGGGTCCAGTGTTATAGCTCGCTTCACAGAATCTACCGAGTGCTGCTCTAATGTAAGCAACAGACCATGTGTGCAAGAGAATCAATTCCTAATAATAACAACTTATAGGTGCACCAATTAATTAATTCTAACGGCTATGAATAAATTCACATTTAATCCACAAACGCTATTCTAAACTTCGGATATTATTACAAGATATATCCACAACAAGGAAGGAATACATCGATTCAAGGTTCCATTGGGATACAACAGCTTATCTTTACAGAAAGAAAAGTTACCTTTTTACTAAAGTATTTTATTTTACACCTCCCGATGTCTTTACATATATACTTTAGGTTTTTTTTTTAAATAAAATAAAAACCTGATTACAAGCTGCTTAGTATAAAAACTTTACCAACAATAACGATTATGCAATTTCGAAAAAAAAAAAACAAAAGTAATGTACAGGGAACATAAACTGTTGTCTTTTAAACAGCCTAAACTTTTAGTCTAAAACCTGCGATGGTACGAATTTTTTGAATGCATAAAAAAATATCTCTCCTATAGGGCCTTACCTTACATTCTTACATTAATTTTCGTATATCATATCGTCTTTGACAATCTGATGTTAAAAGAATATTGATGAGTCCACTAACATACAAATGAATGGTACCCTAACGAGCCCTTGTAGGCAACACTTGCTAGAGAGTGGCCGTCGCGAATCACTACATTTAAAACATGGAATTTAGGCAATCCTATGCCACTCGATAATGTGTAACATCTCATGTGTTCAAATGAGCAAACAAAGAGAGCAAGGAAAGGCCGAGTGAGCACAATTTACATTATAAAATCAACTATTTCTTCTACAAAATGCATCGTCAGTCTCGCCTGAAGATATCCATAATCAGGAGACATTATCAGTCAGTCTTCAATGATTTAGCACGTCACGGTTTAACGAGAGGAGCAGAACACTGCACGCCATGGAATGCACACCACAAGTCGAGTCTGTGGATGTTATTTGAACAGATGGCAAGTGTTACACATGAAGGGGGAGACACGTGCGTGTCGCCGGCACGTCGTCGCGACGCGTGCCTGTAGAGGACTAATCAATCACACACCACATTCAAGAATTTTCTTTATTTCTATTTTTTTGCGCATTTTCTCGATTTTTTATGTATTCATTAATTTAGCATTAAATTATGGTAATAACTTCAAGTTTGCGTCCATCTCTTCTTTTCGGGTTATATACCGTCATAAACTTTTAATATCCACCACGGGAAATTTTATCACACCGATGTTGATTAACAAACCTTCGGCGGCTCGCGGAGCGCAACGTAACTTTAACGTTTAGTAGACGTCGAAGCGAAAAGAGAACAAACAAAACAAAAACAAACGTGAAGTTCCGGCCGGTCGCACGCGGCGGCCTGCCCACGTCGCACTCCACTCGGGGGCTCTATTACACTTAAGTATAAATAAATTAATGCATCAGCGTCCCACGCACGGTTAATTCATTACATTTATTTTATCGTATGCATGTGCAATAATCGTGCGCTGTACATGTAATGCTGATCGGCCAACAAATTGCTGTAGTCAAAACTCAAGACACCGAAACCATGTGGTCTCACAAGTCTGTGAAAGGGTGGAAATGGCGACGAGTTTTCAGTACAACACTAGAGACCCCACACGATTGAAAATTGACACATATCTCTAGAATGTTATCCTTACAACAATGGGACCGCATCATTGGTACGGCTGCAGACCATGAGACCAATGCCATCGTCATGAGATGCCCCCGGATGCGGAGTGGACGGCGACAAGCCAGCACCACGTCACACCATAATATTTTATGTTAAATTATACATAGTATTATGTTTTACATTTATGTAAGAGCTGTTGATTGTAAAAAAATTATATGTATGTATATCCCTATAAATGCTGAGTTGGTTTATTTGTCGAGAGCTGTGTTTGCCTTGACTGCGATTACACACTCCTCACCGCAAGACTTCAGCACAGTGCACTGAAACAAGACAATTGGACATGTTAGTCATAGAGAATAGACAAAAAACAAAACAAAATTGGAAAATAACATTAGAGTCGTGATTAGATACTCTTTATCAATGAATTGTCACCAGTCAGCAAAAAATCTTGAGTTACAGTACATATTAGACAATGACATACTGCGATAATCAACAATCTGCTTTCGAAAAAACACCGGTTTTTTTACATCGTATCCGAAATTCGCCACGAGACGAAATAACTGACCTACCTTGTATTACCAACGCCTATAATAGGCCTTATCGTTGATGTAAACAAGAAAAGGATACCATTTACTGTTAGGAAAATCCTAATATGTACCACATAATATTACAGGAATGATCAAAATCATTGACCTATAGAAAGATAAGACAACAACTATGTTTTAAAAAAAAACCATTAACATGGCACATAAAAAAAAAAAAAAATGGATTTTAAAATAAATAATCTTAACTGCAAATAGAATTTCTAAGACTTATCATATGAAGGAAACCGTTATCGATTCTTTCCGATTGTAAGTGACTTAAGGCCCTGACACTAGGCGCTTAGTATTCAAAATGTTCTGAATAATTGATTGTGGTGTTCGATACGAATGCGAGGACGTAAGTCTTGTAAATGCTGTTTGAAGAACTAGTCGCGGTGCATTTAGCTGTATCACTGTATTGTTGCATATCGTCGTTGATAGTCCAATACCGCGTAACTAACAATATTCAAAACCGCGTATGTACAAAAAAAAAATGACGTAAATACGGGTTGACGCCAATCACAATCAAGTTACCTACAGCCGCGAAATATCATTTTTGCTCATACGCGGTTTTGAATAATGTTAGTTACGCGGTATTTGGACTATCAACGACGATATGGTAACAAATATGGAGAAAATGTTAACGTTTTGTAAAATAAACTTGGTTATTTGCAATTGCAAGAGTATTTTCACGTCTTGAAAAATCGAAAGCTTTATATTATAGCCCTGCACTAGTTGTAAATAAAATCATCATCTGAAGGAGCTACATTTGCTAACCTGACATTGGTCGTGTATTGTTTTATTCAAGTTCCTACATGACGTAGTTATCTATACATATAATAAATCTGTAGACGAGGCGTTTCTGTACATTGAAAATATAAAAAAAAAAAATAGTTGGGGTGTTATAGGATAACCAACAGATGCCATTTCATCAATTTTTAGAATTTTTGTCTGTTTGTCGGTTTGTCTGTTTGTCTGTTTGGATGTGACAAAATTTCATTTGAACAGGTGCAACGTAAAAAGTACCAAACCAATATGGTTAATTTTTATACTCAAATATAGTGTAGAACTCGGAGTAGTGTTTAGTTTTTGTTTCATCGCAATCGGTTCACTGTATCAAAAGATATAATCAATTTAAAGTATTCTACAACAACTTTCATTACGTAAGTTGGATACACGTAATGACATCTATTGGCGCTTTATAGTACTAACGAAAACATAATTATTGTGTTTATAACATTATTATGTGAATAATCACGTCATGCAGGCTTACCTATAAGATGACTATCACAGTCACTTCTGCCTGTGTTATTTGAAAAAGTAATGATAATGATTACATAATGTTGGTTGATTAGTGGCGCTAAAAGAATTTCAAATAAAAAGTGAGGATAATGTAAGATTGCGGGACCGTACGATCCTTCCGCAACCCCCGACTGGTGACGGCAAAGAGGGGCGCGCGTGGGACACTACGCGCCGCCAGCTCAAGTCCTGATGTGTTGGCGGTGACAGACGTCCCCGAATTCGTCGCCCCTGGACCCGTTTAGTGGGCTGGAAGAGGGCGTTGTCCGCCCTCCGCCGACGCCCGATGCGCCTACTGCGGGCCGGGTGAGGTGAGGTGAGGTGAGGTGATCTCCCTCTCCCTTTCCACAGCCTTTCGAGACGACCGTTTCGCAGAAGGAAACCACCGCGTCCCAGGACTCTTCGCTGCCGTCGACTCGACTACGGCCGGCAGCTATACGTCAAGGTGCACACCCAATACAAGTAGCACTGCCATGTCGTAAAAAGGTATTGTAAATTATGTCTTCGAGACAATAACTAAATTTTTAGCCATTGTCTTGGTTAAAACCATATCGACCCCTTTTTTTTTCGGATGGGAAATCATCAAATGACCCCTCCCGCTCTGGGTGGAGCGGAAGGGAGTGTCAGACTCTTACTGACTAAAACCCAGCTACCCATTACTCTCCGCTCGCAGGCCCGCGCCTACGGTGGCCGGGAGTCGTCACGCGGCTCCCGACGCCCGGAGCGTCTCCCACGGTGGCTGGGACGGGAGGCTCTCTCCCTGAGCCATCCCGCCACCTCCTTTGCTAGCATGACTTCTTCGCAGAAGGAGGTGACTGCCTCCCACTCCCTCTCGCCCCGGACCATGACTCGCACCAGGGCCGGACGCGAGAGGTCGCCGCCGCTGCCGATCGCCTCTACGAGGACACGGCGGTGCTCCGCACAAGCGGGGCAGACCTCCACCGTGTGCTCCACCGTGTCCTCTGGGCGATCCTAGCAATGGTGACACCCGGGCGTTTCCTCCCGCCTGATGATGTGCAGGAACCTCCCGAAACTTCCGTGTCCGGTGAGGACCTGCGTCAGGCGGTAGGTGAGAGCGCCGTGGCGCCTCTCTAGCCACTCCTTAAAGAGGGGTCTTATCGCCGCTATCGCGGCGTGCCCTGCGCTGGGTAGCGACAGTCGCTCTTTCCATGCCGCCATGAGATCGCGCCGGAGATCTGTCCGCTCCGCACCGATTTGCCGCGGAAGCGAATCTTCCCCCCGGCGTAGTGCGTAGTTAGCAAATGTGGGCACAGGTTTACAGAATAAGTTAAGAAAGACTTCAAACTACTTTTCAGATAAACTTCAGTAGGTACGATTTAAGAGTAACACCATTGATGTATTCTTCTTTTTATCTTCTAGATATCTCGACGCTATGATAAAGTCTTAATATTGGTATGTAAGATATCTACAATACCAAGTTAAGAATTTCTAAATTTATCGCAGAGCGGCAGAGAAGAAGACAAGACTTATAAAAACTAACTTCAAACTTCACCTACTAATCTCAGATATACTTTAGATAAAATGGTGGTATGATTTTACGATTTATTCCGGTCTAACTTAGTATTCTAAAACAAATGCAAAATAAAATGGACATAATATGGCTATTTGGTCAGACAATCAGCCTCGAGCAGGCGCTTTCATTTTTATTTATCCTCAAAAATCAAAGTGACACTTCGTCGCATTGTCATTATGAACCCTGAAGACGCAATGACTGCTGTACAGTCGAAAGGGCTATGGTTGAGAACCCCAGGCAAGGGAAGAGTTACCAGACAAGATCGGAAGATTCTTCCTTTTACACCTTTCCTAAGCGACACATTATTGTGTTCCGACATCCACGTGAACGAAGTCGCGGGCACAGCTAGTAGCACAATAAATTATTATTTATTGTTTTCAGTAGTACTTACAGTACAATATGAATAGCTAATGCCATACAAAAGGTGCATTAAAGGACATTTTAGTCTGTACGCCTAGAACACTATCTGAGTATATCGAATAAAAATGATTTCCCGCCCTCATGGAGTGAATGGAAATTCAACCGGAATTTGGCTGCTCTCCAACCACGTTGTCTACACGTGGTTGAGCGGCTAAAGATCATAACAGAATACAAAGTGTCATCTTTCGCCAACTTTCTAACCTAGCTACTTCCAATTTTAGTAATTGTTGTTGATTAAAATATTGAGAGAACCAAACTTGCGAACTCGCATATTTTTAACTAAATTGTACTCAAAACCCAACTGTCCATATGGCTAGCAATAGATACTGGCCCAGGGTATGGGGTAGAGATTTTATGTACGAGTGGATTTAGCACCAACAAGTTATAGGAACATGTCAGAGACTCTATACTCGACAATAAGATTTTTGCCCTAATGTCTCGAATAAAATTTCTGTCTACAATTCCATGTCACCATCGAAAAGTCTACTGTTCAAACTAGACCATCACTAGCATTAACAGTGGTGGGAGTTTTCACCACACATGGCAAACCTTTTGGTGATCACTCTTTGTAGTAAATAACACAGCGGAGTACTGAACTTAAATTCCTGAATACTGCTATTCGACACCTGGAGTCCGTTGCCACCCCCAGTAAGCCAGTACAATCTCCTTGGTGTAAATAAAACATTTTTTTATCTAATTCTATCTAGTTTCACATAATACTTATATAACCTTATTTTAAGTTTTTATTTTTCTTGTGGTAACCAACAACTTGTATGTGTGGTGTAAAAGTTGGTTATTAATAAGTAAGTAAACAGGAGAAAACCCCTCAGGTAAGTTAGAACCTAATACTGTAAATTCATTCCGTAATATTCAAGATTACATTACAAATTATCTATTATGTGTAAACACAATAAACTGTGTCTTCAAGTACGTGCTATAGATTATGCTACGCAAACGTAATAATGTTATGATCTCAGAAATCAGACAGTTATTTAGGTATTTCCTAATCGGCGCATGCGCCACGTGTGCATTGTTCGGAGTCAATAACATACGGATACAGCCGTCACGCTTGTACTAAGAAGAGTAACGTGTCTTCTCGCTAGTTTTACTTTAGGTACCTATCACATTAATAAACCGTTTTTTTTGGGATCTGAACTACAAGACTAGCGTGTGTTGGGCCATTTTTTTTGCTAAGAAAAACGGAATTACTTTAACGAATAATAAAGGTTTTAATTTTTAATGTCCTATATTTCTCATGTCCCTTAAAAGTTAGTGTTTAGTTAAGATAAAAATTATAAGTACAGCTATTTTCAGTTGGATTTACGGAATTCTGCACTATCACAATTTCTTATCTGTTTGATAGTGAAATTGAACTTTCGATAAACGGCTATTCTCCAAGATGAAACTACCCTAGTCCCGATTTGCCCCAAAACACGTACTAAACAAACAGAAATCATATTAAACAAATCGAAAAGGTCATGTTACTTCTTAGGATACATCCTAATGCCGTAGGCTACCTACTCCTTGTCAAATTCAAGTATGAATTTTTTAAACAAAGGGAACTGACACGAATCAGTGTTAGGGATAATAAGGATAAGTCTAAGAGGCTGTTTCCCCATCTCAAGTTTTTGTTAAATTAAATGACACGGAATATTTAATACACTTCTAAACCATTTTACTTGGTGTAGATAGTACCTATCAGAATAAGTGAGACTCGCCCTAAGATGCATTACAAAATGGCGTCATCAGTACTCACCAACAGCTCTTTGCCGCTATCGAAGTCAGCACGCAACTGGGTGCCGAGATCACCATCGGGGATCTTGAGGTCCTCACGCAGGTCACCGTTGTCAGCCATGAGGGTCAGGTAGCCGTCGTCAGAGATATCGGTGAGCTGGTAGTCCTCGCGCTTCACGTGGGGCACGTCCATGTTGTGAGTGGATGGGCAGATATCTTCGTATCTGGTGAAGGAATATTGAATATGTAGCTGGGTTTGAGTTCAGCTAGTAGTATTTGAGCTTGCAGTCAAATGCAGCTCAGACTAGAAATCTAGACCAAGCCTTGCCCAAATTTCGGTCGCTGCAGGGCAGGGCGGCGAATATGTCAGCGACGTCAAATGACACTGACAGCGATCGGAATGTTGCTAGATAAAACCATTCAACCCAATGAAAATTAACCATCCCCTACTAAAATAAAGCGTGTTTTTGAATTTACTATCGATAACAATATTATCAGAATGTAATGTAACAAATTAATAACATTGATTATTATTATTGTCAATTATAAAAATGTGATCTAATGTAGGGTGCATTTTTATAGAACGATATTTCGGAAACCTGATTTTTGCGTAATTTATTATCATGTAATACAGGTGTATTCCTTTACGCACACTCATGTGCCTAGATTTTGTTTTAGTATACATACAATTAAAATGAATATTATAAATTCGAAAGTAACTGTTTGTCTATCTGTGTTAACTTTTCCAGCCTAAACCACGAAACGGAACTCTACAAAATTTGGCAAGGAGACAGATCCTGAAGAAGAATATAGGCTACTATTTGTCTTAAAAATAATCCTAAAGGGTAGATAACCCTATATCAGCATATAGGGGATGAAAGTTTTTACCAGAAACCCAGCATTTCTTAAGTTATGGATATGTTAAATCAAATGTATGCTTTTGGTAAGTAATAAAAAATAACAAGTTTCAGCGTTTTGGTAAAATCATCTTCCAAGGGGGTACAATAGGGGATGATTTTAAAATTTACATGTGTTAATATTGACATTTTTGTGTTAATATAATACCTCTTCTTAAGGGATTGATAATAGTTTGTAATTTTTTCATGCCTAACGGCTGATTAGAATCGGATGAAAGGCATAAAGAGAGGACAAGATAAACTATGTACAGTGTGTTCTCTAAAATGAGAAAAGTCACCGAAAACTTAAATGTCTTTACCTAAGTCATCATCTGCCTAGCCTTTTCCCAACTATGTTGGGGTTGGCTTCCAGTCTAACCGAATGCAGCTGAATACCAGTATTTTACATGGAGCGACTGCCTATCTGACCTCCACCCTATGGTAGGACTGGTTGTCACGACTTCCGGGCTTCCGACTACCCGTAACGACTGTCAAAGATTCACGAATGTCAGCTGGAACCAATGGTTTAACGTGCTTTCCGAGGCACGGAGGGGTCTCGGTATGTAAATATGGTCACCCATCCACAGACCGACCGCGGTAAGCGTAGCTTAACCTGACTGATCGACCTGTGCGGCTGTTATTATTTATCCACGGGCCCGAAAATAACGAGTATATATTTTTTTTAATTTTCGCAATTTGTTCACTTAGAAATCTCGAGTCTATTATGTGAACAAATGCGAAAGTTTATAAAATGAAAGCTCGTGGTTTTTACACAATAGGGCGGCTAAAAGAATTATGTACTACTAAGGCTTCAGTAGCTATAAATAGAGGCATCCCATTTCTTCAGAGGGATTTTCGCAATTTTACAACATTTAATTTAATTTTTTTTTTGAATAAGGGGAAGTAAGAAGATTCGATAAAATAAAGGGATGATGATTTTCTTTTATTTTTTGGGGTAAACTCGTCCATTAAAAGAACATTATTTTAATCCTGGAATATTTACAATTTCTTAAACACATGAGCAATCATGTTTTTGGCATTGGCACACGTGCTTTCGAAAGTCATGTGACCAGACAAGCCACGTGTTGATAACGTTGCTTTCTCTTTAATACATAGTCATTTTAACATAGCCAAAAACTTTATTTTTAACCGTTACCAATGTAATAAGCACAACTTTTGCGATTTGATCTTCGAGACATATTATTAAAGGATGAAATATTTTTCTGATATTATCATTTTATCAATAATCCATACTAATATTATAAATTCGAAAGTAACTCTGTCTGTCACCTTTTCACGCCTAAACCACTGAACGGATTTCGATAAAATTTGGCAGAGAAATAGATTGCATCCCGGGGAAGGACATAGGATAGTTTTTATCCCGATATTCCCATGGGATCGACACTTATGCGGGTGAAACCGCGGGGCGCTGATGGTAAAGAATAAGAATAATTTATTTGTTCAAAAATATAGACATTTAAATGTTATATTTTCGTGCCGAAACCCACAAAAAGGTTTCAGCCCACCAGACAAGCAAAGACAAAAGACTTCTCAATGCAATTAATTAACTGCGTAAGGTGTAAAGTCGGTAATTTTGACATTATTTTTATGCGAAAGCATGAAACCTTGTTTTTATTATTTTTGTGGCCTTGGACGGTGATCCCAAAGCACAGTCGTGAAATGAGACGCATAGTCGGGCCTGGAGTATAATGTCCGAGTACCCTCAGCACGAACTAGGTATGGGACCGAGTTCGCGACTCTATGGGCTCGGTTTGCGGTCTTGACAGCACTTATCAATGTAAGCATGATTGATAAGACCCTGCCTACTTGATAGTGGTTGCTGGTCTAGTGTAATATGATAAAAACAAGAATGATGATTGAAGATGACTTTGTTAATGAAATTAATATAATTTGATGATTGTACTGAAGAATAGTTCTGCACTAACGGAACTGATTGACATTACACCACTCTTTTGGAGATGTTGTAGGTATTCGCAATTATGATAATGGCGGATTCTGCCGTTTGTCTCAAGTAAAATAACTTGAGAAATTCAGCATTCCTCAAGTAGTTTACTTGATACAAAGGTCATGTTACACTGGAAAAAAACAAAGAAAATAAATAAAAGGAACTCACTTCTTGCCGTTAAAAATATCGATTCCAACCAAGTGAACTTTAGCGTGGCCGTGCTTTCCGGTTTTAGAAGTGGACATCTCGACGATTTTGCAGGGGCGACCCTTGAGCATGACGAAACCGTTCTTGCGCAGGGCGGAGCATTGCATAGGAAAGGTGGCGGAGGCTCCGGAGTCTCCGGTCTCGAAATGTGTATCCTCGATGTCAGCCATTGTGTTGTGTGCCGAGTTTTAGATACGGTCAGGAGTGATCTGGTAAAAAAATAAAGCAGACATTTTAGGAATTGCTTTCACTGTCCAAATACCGGTGAACGGTGAATGTAAACATCGCGAGGAAACCGGCATGTCCAAGAAACGAAAATTCGCATGCGACATCTATCAACCCACACTAGGCGCACGAGAGACGTGTGTCCCAGCAGTGGGAATATTATAGGCGGGTTATGTATGTATGTATCAAATACCTATTGAAACTAAATACGTGACATTTGTAAGACAATTAACTAGATAGTAAATTCCGAACGTGTTACATCTTAATCACGTATGTATGTAGTTCAAAGATCAGGACTTACATCACTTTTATCACCAAATTGAAAACATACCAATTAGTAAATCCTTACTGCATTCAATAAGGAACACACACACCTAGCCTAAATATCGACCAAGACACTGAACTTGACAACAGACAAATACTGACCATAGACAGTTGATATGAACTCTGCTAACTAATGGAACCTTGGCATTAAATCTCAACCATGATTCACACTACGACGAAAAAAATTTGCACATGGGTTATTGACCTGCATGTCAATGAACTCCTGGACACGTGAAAAGTGAAATCGTAATATTGCGAAAGAATATGGCTGTTTCGCCAATCAGAAGATGCCATGAAGACAATGATAAATTAGGTAGAGGTTAATAAACAACTGATGAAATGTTATAGTGATAACAGCTGATTTGCACAGACTGATTTATACTTGTTGCTAAAAGAATATATAGCGCCATTCTATGCTTTTGACAGCATGGCTATATTAATGTTATTTACGCGCCAATACGTGCACATAGTAATAACTTAATAATAGTAGTATTGTACACTTGTGGACCTGTACGGTGATCCCAGATCACAGTTGTGAAATGAGACGCATAGTCGGGCCTGATGTATGATGTCCGAGTACCCTCAGCACGAACTAGGTATGGGACCGAGTTCGCGACTCTATGGGCTCGGGTCGTAATGACTCAGAAAACAGCTGTTTAGTGCATAGAATGTGTGGCTGATAAGTAGACATGGTGTCACTAAAATCTATCTCAAATTTTAAAGCAATCGAAAGATTACACGAGATCTTATCTTTGACATGACAACTAGTGAAAGGACATTCACAATGTACCAAAATAAGTTCTGCTACAGTTACTGGAATTCTTGAGAGATTAACAGAAATATTGAAATCAATTCAAAATAAAGTCTAAGAATAAAAGTAGCGTGTGATTAAAACACTTCATGATAATTAATTGAAGCAAAGTAACACATATGTCATACCTAATATTTCCTATCATAGTTTAAGAACATTAATCATTAATTTTATGCAATTATTTGCAACTAAAACTTTAAGTAGGATTCCTACCATAAAAAGAAAGCATGGCACTGAAGACAATATTTAGCTTCAAATGCATGAAATATGATAATAGGACAAGTGTTATGCCTTATTTACACAAATATTCATGGAATTCAATTAATTCCACCAATGCTATATATTCTTCAACTGTTGTGATCTCATCTCTCACAGAAAGGTCGGAGTCCCAACAGTTGTACATACATAACATACATAATCAGCCTATAATGTTCCCACTGCTGGGACACAGGCCTCCTCTCGATGAGAGGGAGTGGGCCGTAATCCACCACGCGGGCCCAGTGCGGATTGGCAGATGTCACATGTCTTCGAATTTTTGGTTCTAGGACATGCCGGTTTCCTCACGATGTTTTCCTTCACCGTTTTGAGAGCAGTAGTGATGAAATAATTTACACAAAGTAAAGCGCCTGTCTGGGTTCGAACCTACGACCTATAACTCGTAAGTCGCGGCCATTAGCACTTGGCCACCACTGCTCTGCAACAGTTGTAATAGGACATTTTGGGCTGATAATGTTTATGTTGTGAACCAAAAATGAACATACAGTTCCTTAAAATGTTACACAGGTCATTTCTGCCATTGTCTGGTTTTTTAAGACAGCCTGAAAATAACAATGGCTTTTCTCATAGACAACAGAGAATATGTAAACAAAAAGATTGATAATCCTGTTGAATCAAACTAATCAGAATCTGCTCATTCAAGGTAATTAGTATTCAGTGTGAAAGTCACTGATGATCAACATTTCCATAATATGTGAAATTGTTTCATTGAAATATGACAGATGAGATTTAGGTTATTTTCGAAACTGCTGATATTTTATTTTAGCAGGTTATGGAACATTTAGTTATGTAGGACAACTCAGTAATGTGCGTCTAAAGGGGATGTAACAGATAAATGCAAAATTCTACTCCTTTGCTACATTTTGTTTCAATGCCTGTTGGTCAGTTTTGCTGTTTAACCACTGGCTCACTTCCTAGCTCTAGCAGGACAGTTCCTAGGTCTAAGAGAACAAACAGATGTTAATTTACAACTAGCAATAGTAAACAACCTGAATTTTAAAAGGATATTTGTGAATGTTGCTTCACAAGATGATATGACTCGAAAGGGGGTGACTACAGAGATGATGACTGAAAGAACATCATGGAAGAAAAGACATGACGTGCCGACCCCAAAAATTTGGGATCAGCGCAAAAGATGGATAATTTGTGAAATGTTTCATTGAAATAACAATACAATATGAATACTTTCAAATGAATATAAATTGTACATCAGTGACATTTTTGTAACAGAATATTTAAAGCGAAAGGTTGAGATATAACATAATCGCAATGGAACATAGTTGCAGACATTCACCTATGCCTTTCTTTATTTATTGGCAGTTCTAGACTATGAATTGATAAAGAAAGTCAATGAATTAATCACAAACAAGACCTGTTTTACTAGGAACTGGATATTTGAAAGCCACACATTTTAACACACAACCCATCAAACTTGTCATGAGTTAAATGTCCTGAAATAAACCATTACACTACAAAATAAATGACCTACACTTATTTGAAACAACTCTAAAACTGCAGTTCCAACTCAAAATCTGTCAAGTCATACAGGCACACAGCTATAAATATAACCTATACAAAACAACACACTTGTAGGGTGGAAAGAGTCTGGCCTAATATAGGTATGTTTTTGAAAATTTTGACACGACCTAACCCCACCTACAGCGGTGCGACGAAAAACCTTTGTGGGAGGATGTACTTGACATCCACCTTATGGTGACGATTTATGACGATAACATAAAAGTATGGTGAAAAAACAAAAGTTACTGAATGAAATCAATCCTGACGCACGACGTTGGTGACGACACGGAGTGGATGGTGTGGTGCCCGAACATGTGGTTCACAAGAGACATCTTGACCATGTCGTATTCAGAACCAACACACAAAATAATCAAACCACAAACCGTTTTATCACGTCTACACCAAATTAAACACGTAGGAACGCAATAGAACGTGAACTTGATCTTTACTGCGAATCCGGAGATAACGAAAAAAAATTTGCGATTTGACAAACGTGCCGGCGCCGCG
Organism: Oligia latruncula; assembly: GCA_948474745.1. Taxonomy (NCBI): domain Eukaryota; kingdom Metazoa; phylum Arthropoda; class Insecta; order Lepidoptera; family Noctuidae; genus Oligia; species Oligia latruncula. The sequence goes on along the minus strand of OX419702.1, from coordinate 14,295,504 downwards.
GCACATTTTATTTTCTTATATTACACAAAATCCACACCGCGGTAACGCCGTTTATGCACATATTTATATTCACCATAGAAAATACTTACGAAAACAATAATTATAACTATTTTTAAGGGATTCACGATAAAACTAAGATATTTATCGACACTCACATGTGACCGACGGGTTCTTCAACCGAAAGGTCAATTTGCGCCTGCGTAGCACCTATAACACTCACTTCCTGTCGCGGGGTTCACAAAATGGCCAAAACGCCGCCGCAAAGTGGCGGTAAATATGAATTTATACCTACATGTAGCAATTTCAGACGGAAATTTCGTAATTCCTTCTTTATTAGAATAAAATAAAATATAATTATAATTAAAGATATGTTTTAAGTTCTAAATTACATTAATTTCTTTAAATCAAGCATAGAAGATAGCAAACGTATAAACTGTTTTACTGACAAGAACAACCTGTTACATTTTTAATTCATTAGGTGGCGCTGATTTCAGCTTCTGAACACAGATAACATAAAATTAATTTATTGACCGGTGAATGGCTTTTAGTCATTTTTGTTACTTACTATATAATAAATTTTATAAATGTTATAACTTACACTACAATAGGTTTCAAGGCTATTGTAGTGTAAGTTTTAACATTTTGGAGAAACCTATGGAGAAAAATAAGTTTAACTTATTTAACTTCCTTTGAAATAAATACAGATTAAAAAACAGTCAAATGAATACTTAGGAACCTATGAAATTATAATAAATTATGTACTTATCTAGTTTTGCTTTTTTTAGTTTATAAACAAAATATTTAATTTTTAATCGAAACGTATATTCGACACGAAAGGATGACAAGACTATTGTAGTCTTTGGACAAGACATGAAACGCATCATCAAGATGTTAGATGGGTTAAGATTAGTTCAAAAAGTATGCGATAGATGGCGCTACTGCGTTATTTTTCTCTGGCGGCAGCGAAAATTAAACACAATTTTATTATTTTAGATTTTATCACCATGCCTAAACTTCTGCAAGCAGATTAAGTATTCAAGCGTCACAGCATTATTAGTAGGTTAATTTTTAAATAAATACAAATTACCAGTGCTTTCTATGATAGATGGCATCGAACCTAAAAATATAGCGTCGCTTCACTTACCTACCTTAAATTATTATAATTCGAGGCTACCAAGGCAGATGCCGCTACTTTACACAGTCGAACAATTTTATAAATTAGTAGAGTGCACTTTGGCATTCGCTGAATTTTCACATTACCTACACGAACCAAATGAATTGAAATAAAACCACACGAATTATTGAAATTATGATATTGTGATTGCCAGCCAGGGGGTGTCAACTCCACCTAGGGTATTAGTGTTCTGTGCTGCCAGCCACGGCGGCAACCACCTAATGATTTTTGATGTTGATACCTACACCAGTCATCACTCATCGTGATAGGTACGCAGCGCTTTGGGTGGGTAATGTTAGGCGAAAAAGTTTATCGGAGCATTGGGAAACAAATTGTAGTAGGTAGGTAGTAGTCGAGCACTTTGAGAAGGAGCTCGTCGGACTCGGAAGAGAACATTACAATACGACCGATGTAACTTGGCGGGCCTGAACTTTGCGCAGAAGCCTGCGCAGTATGATTTTTTAGGAACCAAATGGTGACATGAGGCGAGTGCGAGTGAGAGAACATGCGCGAAAGTTCTTAGTGCCTATGTTCAGGGCCGCCAACTTACCTACGTCGGTCGTATTGTATGCTCGGTTCTTAGAATAAAAAATGAATCGTTTGGCTCACCAAGGTAATTGTGCTCTGGTAAAAATATGAATCCTGCGACTTCGTCTACTATCCAGGATGAAAAGTATTTAAGCTAGGCTAGCCCAAGGTTGCAGTCGACTCTACCTACCGCTATTCGCTACTCGTGGAGGCTATTTGAATTCAGGCATTTTGTTCTGTTTGGCAATCAGCAACGCAATAGTAAGTACCTATTTTGCCTGCAGAGTTAGCAGAGTACTGGTGTACCTTTTTTATTTGATTGCCAAACAAATACCTACGTAATTTTGAATTTCGAATGTGTATTCAGATTTTAAACCATTAGCTTATAAACGGGGCCCAACGGTTTCACCCGCGTAAATGTCGATCTCTTGGGAATATCGGGATAAAAGGATGGATAAAAGTAGGCTGTATATTAATCCAGGGTGTCAGCTACCTCCATACAAAATTTTATCAAAATTGGTCCAGCCGTTTGAGCGTGAAGAAGTAACAAATATACAGGGTTATTTGTAAAACACCAGCAACCTCTTAAGAGGTCATTGTACTCATCATTATGAACAACTTTTACTATGGGACCAAACCTGAAATCGCGAAAAAAAAATCAGCTGTTCCCTACATTTATGTTCGTATAACTCGTCAAAATGTAGGGAACAGCTGATTTTTTTTTCGCGATTTCAGCTTTAGTCCCATAGTAAAAGTTGTTCATAATGATGAGTACAATGACCCCTTAAGAGGTTGCTGGTGTTTTACAAATAACCCTGTATAATAAGCACACACACACTGACACACTCACACTCACAAACTTTCGCCTTTATAATATTAGCACAGTATAAAAACCATAATATTAGTGTGATTCGTTCATTCTCCGTGATTTGATTCCCGAGTCGGGCAAAGTGTTTTTGGGTTTTTCCATTGGGAATTTCTTAGTAACAGCCAGGAGTTTGTATGTTGGCAGTGTGATACCCCCGTATTTCAGCCACAGAACACTGTTACTACTAGCTGCACCACTCGGGTCGTGTCGGTTTGCCGTCCCATCAGACAACGAGATTATGAGAGTGAGAGTGCACCTGTGTCTGCGCACACACTTGTTCACTGTATCTCCAGTGCCGAAGGCTGGTCTCCGCTGAGATTGGTCGTCAAATTCGGTCTGGAGGACTTTAGGTATACGTACTACACGTATCATATCGTCTCAGCGGAGACGTGATGCCCTAATCAATTGCTTAATTTGTTTAAGGGCTAATCCAGCACTGTAGTTAGAATAATAGGTTTTGCTTAACCAAAACCACCCTTAAGCACAAGACACTTAATCCCTAACCTTCACAACTCCATAAACCTCTAACAAAATGACCTATTACTCAAAAACAACGAATTAATAGAGCAAATCGCAACCAGTAATCCAGAGCATAATAGAAACACAAGATACAATAGACACCGCAAGGGTTTAAAAGCTTTCTTTAATAAATCACGAGCTGCGGTGAGGGGTAGAAAAAAAACCCCTAACATTAGGGGTAGTACTCACAATAGAAAGATATAATTACACCAGTATTATAGGAAGATTATGTGTTTTGTGAAGTCATTCTTTCTTTCGTTCTATGACATTGTGGTAATTGTTTTCGGATGGTGGAGGAGCGTGCGGAGTGATTGATGATGGTCATAAAAATTGTGGAGAGGAGTGATTTCACACGATTTTTTATTGACCAGAGGTTGACGAGAATGTTTTCAGATCTATTGAGTTAAAAGTTAAAACTAAATTAGTATATCCTACTGCAGTATTTTATAATATTTGAAAGAATCAAGGCAAGGATAAGAGTAGGGGAAGACTAAAGACACGATGGATAGACTGTGTGTGCTAAAAAGGGGTGACTACCGAGATGACGACTAATAGAGAAGTATGGAAGAGAAAGAAGTAGTGTTAGTCAAAGGGTCAACGGTACTCTGCGACCCCTGTATCGTCTGAGGAACTTTTTGCCTGCTAAGACAAAAACCATGCTTGTGCAAACTTTGATTTTCCCTATAATCGACTATGGTGACGTGTGTTACTTTGACTTGAACGCGGTTTTGCTGGATAAACTCGACAGACTACTCAACAATGGTATCCGGTTCATATTCAACCTCAGGAAATATGACCATGTGTCGAGCTACAGGTCTGAGCTCAAATGGATGTCCATTCGCCAAAGAAGAAGTTTGCGCGCTTTGACCACGCTTTTCTCCCTTCTCAACTCGCCTACTCCTCCTTCGTATCTCGTGTCTCACTTCCAATATCTATGTTCTTCCCACGCTAAGAATCTACGTTCTTCTAACAATCTTCTCCTACTCTGTCCTTCTCATACTTCTGACTTTGTTCATTCTTCCTTTCATATTCAGTCCATTCTACTTTGGAATGCACTTCCTCTGGATATCAGGACGGCCACCAGTCGGTATGCATTTAAGCGGAAATTGCAGAGTTATTTTCAAAATAAATAGCGTAGAGTAATCTCAACACCTCTCTCCCTTGAATTTGTATGTATATATATATATATATTATAAGTATATATTATATTAAATAGTATGTATGTGTATATAACCTATTTATGTATTTGTGTAAGTACCTAGTTTTATTAGCTTTTTTAATTTTTATCATTGTTCTTCTCAACCAAAGCACCTGCCATCCAATCTCTTCACCACCCTTGGTTGACTGGTAGAGAATGCCTAAGGCATTAAGTCCGCCTTTGTACCTTTTTTGTGCGAAAAGTTTAAATAAATAAATAAAGAAAAGAAAAAGTTGTTGGGACAAGGGCAGGAAAATGCAGAGTTATTTTCAAAACAAATAGTCATCTCAACACCTCTCTCCCTTGAATTTGTATGTATACAATATTATTTTTAGTATATGCGAAACCCGAAACACGTGTCTGGTATTTTTATGTAAAGAATCTATGTACAAAATTTCAAAATTGTATCATGAAAAATCACAAAGTTATAAGCTTGTTAAGTTACCTGTTTGTCCGTAAAAAAACGTGCTCACCGCGCCGCGCCGTCTTGCACTTATTGATAATATTACTAGGTAGGTACTTAAATTGCCTAAAACTAAAGCACCTGCCATCCAATCTCTTCACCACCCTTGGTTGACTGGTAGAGAATGCCTAAGGCATTAAGTCCGCCTTTGTACTTTTTTGTGCGAAAAGTTTAAATAAATAATAAAATGATGAAGGCAAGATCTTTTAACTGTTTTTTGAGTTATTAACAACATGTTTGGAATGGCAAGTAATTGCCTTTTCCTCGGGTAATTGTTGTGTGTGCATTTGGTGTCATACAAACCGTTCATAATTTTACTGATTAGTTGTTATATTTCATTTCATAGGGGCCCGTGGCTAAATAACAGCTGCACAGGTCGATCGATCAGGTTAGGCTACGCTTGCCGCGGTTGCTCTGTGGATGGGTGACCATCTTTACATACCGAGACTCCTCCGTGCCTCGGAAAGCACGTTAAACCGTTGGTCCCGGCTGTCATTCGTGGATCTTTGACAGTAGTTACGGGTAGTCAGAAGCCCGAAAGTCTGACAACCAGTCTTACCAAAGGGAATCGTGTTACCTAGTAACTGGGTTGTGGAGGTCAGATAGGCAGTCGCTCTATGTAAAATACTGGTATTCACCGACCCAAACATAGTTGGGAAAAGGCTAGGCAGATGATGATTATAGTGCTATAATATCATTCTTAAACAATTGGTGTTAATATGAACTGTATTCAAAATTCATTTATTTATAACTTACCCTATACCTCTAGTTTCTTGTCTTTCTTTATTAAACCACACAAGTTAGCCAGTGCTTACCTACTTGTAACCAAAAGAACGGGCCACATAACATTTTTTTCAACTGCGGCATATAAGTAGTCCCATTTAAAATAATTTAGTATTGTATTTATAAGTTAGTCACAAAAATCTTGCAGTACAAGATTGTATAAAAATGGTGGTATAAGCAGTTATAGTAATAATGATACTCGACATGCGTCACTTTCTCTTGTAACCGCTTCGTAGCAGCGTAGGCATCCTTCGTAGCACCGTAGACACCTGACGTAGCACATGTGCTACGCGGATGTGGAAACTTTCACCACAACCTTTGTTTTTATTTTAGGTTGTCGTATACTGGGTTGCAGGAACATGATACCATAGATTCTGTATTTTTTTTTTAAATCGGAAGAAAAATTTCTTCGCTAGGGGGGTTCCAGAATCAAGTGCTGAATTCATGGTTAGGTACAGTTTGCGCATCGATCAGCCATCCTATAAAGGCGTCTAATTTCTATACAGGGTATGCTCTAAGGATCATTTAAAATGTGCTTTTGTTAAAGACAAAGCTTACTTATTCCAAGTAATTCGGCATACACTCGTTAAGTAGGTAAGTTACACTCCAAACTTCTGTGACTGTTATGAAGCGTTGATGGTTAGGACTTTGTTGGTTAAGCTGAATGGGTAGTGGTAGACCGCGAAATTAAAATTTTCTTACGTGCAAAACGTAAGAAAATTTTATAATCATTAGAATCATTAATATAGGTATCTTTCTAAGTTAGATTTCTACCACCAACCAACAATCTCTTATGGAAAAGTGTTAATGGTAGAAATCTAACTTAGAAATATGTATTATTGATTCGAATGATTATAATTATCTAAATATGTACCTGTTATTGTCGCGAATCATATTTTGATCAAGATACAAACTGACACTGACCTGCAAATTGCAAAAAACGTAAGAAACTTTGAATTTCGCGGTATCAACTACCCATTCACCTTAATGTTGCCTATAAGAGCCTCTCTTATAAAGGTTATAATCAACAAAAGTTATAATCACAACTTCTGATAATAACTTTTAGGGCTTCCGGAGGGACAGTAATGAGTTGAAATTCTGCCCAATTTCTATGGTCAATTTACTGGAATATATGGAAATCAATTCTCAAAGGATGTGATAAATGAGATTTTTTAAAGTAGGTAATGTTTGTAACCCACACAAAGCCAAAAAAACAAAACAATAAATGATAAAATAAATTCTATAAATCACACGAAACCAATAAAAAGTTGCGGGTGTCAAAGGAACATAGTTTCCCTCCACCAGACAGGATACGGAGACACTGAATATGTATGGGCCCGACATAAACGACGATAAAAGCTAAGGAACCTAGCAAAATAAATTCAGAGAGTAAATGAAGCCAGCGCGGACAATGGACCGGGACTTTCTACGGCCCATTACTTGTCCCGGGCGATTACGCCAAAACGCCAATTCAAATGAAATCATTTACCATATTATTTTCATTTGGTAACACCACCCACCCCAGCAAACTCCATTTCGACGCCTAAACTCGTACGCGGCTCAGCCAATTTTTTAAATGTGCCCGCTCAAAATAAATTATGTAGCGTACTGGGAAGGCGCTGCGGACAAACAAGAAATAAAACGGATGAGCGCGACTCGCGGCCGGAGTGGGACGGCGATAGTTGCTCCTCCCCCGGCGCCCCGCTCGCTGCCCCCTCCCCGCCGGCGCCGCCGTTCAACTTGAAGACGGCCCCGAGAGCTAAGCTCCCGTTTTATTGTCACTTACACCTCGCCTAAGATTTGTTTACCGCTCAAATCTTCGCGCTCGCAATCTTTCTAACTATTCTTTTAACCGTAAGGCTGACAATCGCGTGAACTTTTCTCCGCCAGCCGCAGAGTTAAGATTGCGCAAGAGTATACAAGACAAGTAAATTTTGAATCAGAGCTCTGATTAAAGAATCAGACGCAGAAACGATTGCTTATAAAGTATTAAGGTGCTTATTTTGGAACGTCCGAGAATATTTGATAATAATATTGTTGTCTTATTGTTTCTTTTTAAACTTTGGACGGTTTACGCAAAGAGCATTTGAGTACCTACCTACTTACTATACCTAGTTATTTTTATTTATTTTATGAAAGAAACCCACGCAGTTACTTGTTAGTATAAGAAATTAAAATAATTTTATTTGCTCGTAACGAATATCGGTGTAAATGAGTAAATTAGATGTTATACCAATTACAGGAAAACAGCGCTACTACTAGTTTACGAATACAACTCGCCAGTGTATCTTTTCAAGAATTTATCAAGCTCGTTGTCCATTTTAACATGTGTATAGGTAACTTTGGTGTATGCTTACCTGCGGGGCAATTTCTTAACACATTATCAATTGGAATCGGTTTCATTTTGACATTTCAACAACATTCATTGCGTTATTTACGTGTTGATCAGACAACATTTTTCGAACTTATGAAGCAATAGACTAGCAATTTGCTTCAAAATGATTCAGATTCCGAATTCCGAAACTTCTCTCATAACCTACCAGATTTCCGGGGCCATTGCAAAGCCATTACGGCTGTAAGTTTACGCATAAAACCACCTCCAATAATTGCATTAATACTGTCATCTTGTACAGTCTGGCGCACATCAAGCTACCCGAAACTGTAAAATTTTTCCAATCAGCTTTGAACCTTATGCTTTAGCAATAAAGTTGTAAATCTAATAAAGAAATTTGACAGATTGTAGTAGCTTGATGTGCTGGCGTCTGTACCACTACCTAATTTGTTTTTTTTGTTTTCTTGCATGCCAAAGGCAAACCTTTGATGGTAAGTAACACCGCAGGATTTTCAATACGAGTGGAAAAAATAGTGGTAGGTAGTATGAAAAGCACTTCCACGGTGACGACTTTCATAAGTATCATCTCCATTATAACATGAAAACAAAACCTGAAACAGTTCCCCAACTATTCAGTAGTAAGGGCGCAGTAACCGAGCACCAACCGATTCCAGAGCTTAGTAAAGGGGTCACGGGCGGCATTAGAAGTTAGTTTGGCCACAGATAACACAATGACAACTAATTGGATAGCTTAGCTGTGCTCGGAATTCTCCCAACTATAGTTAACTAACTACCCTGATAGATAAATTACGGGTTTTATTTCTGAAGAAACTTTCCAACTGGTTGAGTGGAAAACTCGTTGGGTTAGATAATTTGAAGATCCGCTTTCGTGAAATTGATTTTGGATTCGTTAACAGCAAGCAGCACCCTAATTGCGTAACACACTATTACTCTCAATTTGAAGCATATTGCTAATCTAGGTATTGCTCTATATGTTCAAAAAATGTATTTGCTAAGTAAATAAAGCAATGAATGTTGTTCAACTGTCAAAATGAAACCCATTCCTACTGATAGTGTGTCAAACAATTACCCTGCTGACTGAGTTTAGTGTTTGTTTCATAAAATTAAATAAATAATAAGGAAACGCCATCGGAAACGCGAATTTTACAAAAACAAACGCAGGGATTCCCCGTACCACGTGCAGCGTGCATTTTCAGGCAAGATACCTACGGGTTGTGTTAGTGAGTGTTTGTTGAGATAGGGCTCGGCTACCTTTTAAAAATATATTAAAAAAATTAAATTATGATTGAATCGACGATTGAGAGCGGTGCTCCGCTATCAAACATTTGCCGGCAGTGGTTGCTCAGCGGTAAGAAGACGGCCCTTGTAGAAAAAAAACCCTAGAGAATTACACAGTAAATAAAGTAAAAGAAGATTTAGATGCAGGATAGAAAATAAAAGACAGTGCAGTGGCTCTCCAAAGCTCAAGCTCTCCAAGAACATCACGCACTCCACAATGAGTGAATGTCCTGGTAACGTCAGAAATGGAGCTGAAAGGATTGGTTCTTGCGATGCGTCGCAAGAGCTGCCAATCAAGATCTGAGCCGATAGATTTAAATAAATGAATAAATAGTTGCAGTAAGTTGGCGATTCTGTTACCTTATGTGATGTCGAATTTGTCTTAAAACTTTAAGAGTAGTCCAGGAAATTAAATGCAGCAAAGTTAGTGAAAAAGTTTATCATAATAAACTATGTGTGTAAACTATGTGTGTGTGTAACATGCTTTAGGCCCACAAAACAAAAAATAAAAAATTGCTGAAAAACGTTGCGAATTTCCACATGAAAAATCAACGAAACTAATATCATGACATGAACGTTTGAGTGAACAAGATTAAAGTGATTAGCGTCGCCGCGGCCCGCGCCGTAATACTGGTCACTCAGTCTTCTCAGCAGCCGAGCATGCCGTTAAAAGTATTTCCAAACGTATAAATAATTTACGAAACGAGGACATAAAGTTTGCGGAGCGACCCCCGCTCGCATGCAAATCGAGTTGGAAGAAAGAAGTGTCCGCGACCGCGGCGCCATCTCTTTCCTCCGTTGAATATACGAACGTGCGGGAGCGGGAGAGAGGACGTGTAGTGGATTACCGTTTGAGCGGGAGCGAGAGAGAGGCAGTCGGTAGTTGCGTTCGGTTAAGTGAATCAGTGCCCGCGCTCGCTATTAAATCAGGGCGCGGGAGCGGGGAGGCGCGCGTGCTAAAATGCTCTTTACAGCGGGTGGGGTTTTGTTTGCCGAGGGCGGTTTCAGAGCGATTACTCGCAGACCTCGCAGTAGTGTGTCCGCGGCGTTGTGGCGGCAGTCGCGGCGTGACGCGGCTCGCGAGTGATCGTACGTGTATCGGAACGTGATGTCAGTGACAGCGCGGTGACCGCGCTTTTTCGCACGGAGTTCGGCGGGAAAAGTTCCCGCCCACAATAAGACAACATATTTTCGGACGCTAATAAGGTAATTAAAGGTTTTATTTTCTTTTTGTTGTTTTTCGAAAGTTAGTTTTTAGTTTTCAAACTTTTCCACGCCGACGGATATATCGCATTTTTATTTATTAATCACAGCAAATAATATTTAGATCATCTTTTGGAAAATTTGAGCTGCTGCAAAACAGGAAATCAATGCCTGTATTTTTTTTCGGTCGACGGCTGACGTCATTCTAAAAAATAAACTGAAATTTTTTTAACGAATAAAAATTACCTTATCGCAAACCGTTTTTTTTAAATAAATTAATAAGTACCTACTTAAATAATTTCTTTATTTAATAAAAGTGACAACGTCAGACATTTACAACATACAGAAGTAGTACCTACCTATCTCAAACATAGGTCCCTTGGCTCTCAAACTAGGTTTATACCTGTGACTTAAATAAAGATTTCGTAAGCACAGCTTACTTATAAAAAAAAGAAATAAACAACTAAAGGTACTTTTCATTTAGCGATGTCTATGCGACTTCAGAATGAACGTTACATATTTGTGAATTTGCAGAAAGAAAATTAAAAAAGCCCTGAGAAAGCCTGCATAGTTTATTTTACGCCTGAAGTACCTAAATATGGTATTTCTTACGGCTTCGCAAAATCAGCTATTATATTGTGCTCAATTTAGTAAGCTTTAATAAAGCAGTAAATAGATACCTAAAAGAGTTATAAAAAAGCTTCTTTAATAAAAAAACAAAAATATTATCCGTGACGGCAAACTAAAGATAATTTCAAATGCTAAAAACTATGTTAATTAATTACGAAGCAAATGGGACCACATTATATTAAGCCAAGACGTCTGCCTGCCACATTAAGAGGGAACGGGGCTTGCGAGGAATTTGAAAAGTAGGTATTTGAAGAAACTATTGCCGTCGCCTTAACTCAAGTCTGCCCCCGTAGTGTGTGATAAGGACGGAACAACTGCAGCTCAGAGCGAAATTATCTCAATAATTTTGATGAGACCGACGTTTCGTATTCCCCTTTTTTCTCCTCGAAAACTGAGCCGATTCAATTATTTTTTATTACATTAACATTTTAAGAAAGAGTATGTTTAGGTTTCTATAATTTTTTTTTACGGTAAAAACTTTTCTAATTTGTCTGGTAGTCCTATAATCACGGCGGTAAAAATAGGGCATTTTTTGTAATTTTTAGAGGTTCATATTTTCTTTAATAATTAGTTGTTGAAAAAAGAAAAATACAGGGACGTGTATAGCAGACTTTGATTTAATGAAAAAAAAAAATTTGCTCTAGAGGCATTATTCAGGAAAAAAAAGGGGAATAAATTTGTATGGAGAATCACACGCCCTGTCCCCCTTAAGGCTAAGTTAAAAACCGACAGTAATTTAACGGTTAAAATTCGTATAAGTAACTGTAACCACCTATCATGGCAAATAATTAGAATTAAAAGCACCATATATTTTATAAGAACCCCTTGAAAAATGAATTTTCAACGTTTTATTTGACGGTCTTACGATACAGAACCCTAACTATCCTTAGTCAAGCCCTACTCGCTGGGATTCTAACAAATTTGATCATTTAAAACAACAAATAATACTCAGTTTTCTTTTTACTAATGGATGCTTTGCAAGGTAACCGACATAGCCCGAAGAATTGCCAAACTTAAATGGCAGTGCCCGCAACTTCGCCTGCGTAAAACTTCTTTTTCCCCCGACCCACCCCGTCGCATCGCATCGCCTGCCCGCGCTATTACTTCGTTTTCGCTTCGCGTTCTTTCCGACTTTTTTCTTTTTTACTCGGCTCCTAAGGGTCCTATCGTGATGTGAAATAGCTTACAGCCCTTCAAGAATTGGGAAAATGAATCTGACTGATAGTTCCAGACGTTCAAACTCTTCAGCGTTATTATTAGTATAGATTAAAATAAAATTACAGCTGTAAACAACTGCGAGTGCAAAGTCCAATTTCACTGCTATTTTTTAAATTTATTTTTTTACTAGCTTCCGCCCGCGGCTTCGCCCGCAAGGTATGTCGAGAAAAACTATCCTATGTAATTCCCCGGGATGCAATCTATCTCTCTGCCAATTTTTATCGAAATCCGTTCAGTGGTTTAGGCGTGAAAAGGTAACATAGAGACAAACAGAGTTACTTTTGAATTTATAATATTAGTATGGATTGCTTTATGGGCCCGCTCTTGACCTCGATCACGCCTGATGGAAAGCGATGGATGAGGTCTATGATGGAACGAACGTGCCCAGAAGATGCCCAAGGCACTGGAACTCCCACACATCGAAGAAACACAACAGGCTGCTTGACGCCGGATTCCGGTGGGAGGGTGGTAGCAAACCAGGCGGCCGTTAGCCCTACCACCGCAAGGGAAGAATTGGCCAGTCAAATAAAGTTTTGGGTGTGACTGTCCAGGATGCGATGCGAGCGCTCTTTTCAGTTGAATAACTGGCGCAACAAACTGCGCTACACGAGGAGGCTTCTTCATGCATTCCGACACATAAAAGGGGAGAATTACAACTTAATCAAGGTTTCATAGAGATATAATTGGTATTAGGTACTAAGTCTATACTAATTTGCTACCCAACCCTGAATCGAGAAGACTACAGGCCAAAAAATTTGACACAACAATACACCAATGCGTGCATACAATAGCATACCTATTTCATCAATCAACCTCTATCTGCCTAGCGTCTTCCCAACTATGTTGGGGTCGGATTCCAGTCTAACCGGATGCAACTGAATAACAGAATTTTACCCAGGTGAAAAACTAGCGCTCCATGCAACTGCCTATCTGATCTCCACAACTCAGTTACCTGGGTAACACGAATACATGATACCTGGAATATATGACTGGCTGTCAGACTTTTGAGCTTATGATTACCCGTTACGACTATCAAAAATCTACGAATGACAGCCAGCGGGGGCCCGCAGTTTAACGTGCTTTCTGAGGCACGGAGGAGTCTGAATACGCAATGGCTGGTTACCCATCCGCGAACCGACCGCGGTAAGCGTAGCTGAATCTTCGATCGACCCGTGTGGCTGTTGTCAGTTAGCCACGAGCTTACACACCATTAACCTTTTGACCGCCACAATCATGTGTCAATCAAATCATCAAAAGAAAATGTGCCCAGCACGCCACGGTTCGACTACAAGACAGAATTTGACTCCGAGGGCACGTTTTTGAATTTTTGACGTGTGGCTGTCAAAGGGTTAAAGCTAAGGCGTTAAGTCCGCCTCTGTACATTTGTGTGCTTAAAGTATTAAATAAATAAATAAACCCATGCGTGCATATAATAATATACTTAATCAATATACTCAATTGGCACGACGTTACCGACGTCACGATGCATTGACTCGTCTCAATCAGTTGCCAATTAAAGTTTTATACAAAGTGGAGAGTTTTATACAGTCGCTCCATGTACAATACTGGTATTCAGCTGCATCCGGTTAGACTGGAAGCCGACCTCAACATATTTGGGAAAAGGTTAGGCAGATGATTAATTTGCGATTCAGTTATTTTTTTTTTTTAATGTAAATAGTTTTAGAAATATTACTTTTTTATTTTCAAACAAGATAATATTTACATAATTTGAGCTACTAAGACTTAAAATAATATTAATAATATGTACAGTCAACAAAAGAGATAAGTATGCAGGATCGTCGGATATAGTTGAAGTTTAGTAAGAAAACTATGGCTGTTTCGATTAAAGTTTAATTTAGTTAATAGAAAACAAACATCTCATTTATCTAATTAAATATCAGTCGACAACATCCATCGGTTTCTTGCTAAACTTCAACTATATCCGACGATCCTGCAAACCTATCTCTTTTGTTGACTGTACATGTATATAAAAAAGAAGCAAAAGAATCATAGGGCGTCAAAAAATTCGTTCACATCGCTGTCAACAGAAAAAGTGCCCAATAGGGTAATAGTTGTATAATAATTGTATCTACGCATTTTAATAGACTTAATGAATATAATCAATTGGCACGTTACCGACGTCACGCTGCAAGACTCGTCTCAATCAGTTCCTCCTAACACAATAAAAGCCAATAACGTTCCACTCGAGCAATAAGCTCAATTACTAGCAAATATGAGCATTGTATTGATATGCAATCGTGGACGGCGCCCGGAGCAATTATTGTGGCGCTATCAGCTATATAGCTTACACTTAGGTATATATGGAAATGGCTGATTGAATCGTCTAGCGGTTGGCTTTGAAAAGACCTCTGTTTGTAGAAGACAGAACGAATGTTTTACTGTTATTCTAGCAAATAAAACACAGTGTCAAGGTTCAACGTCACTTTTAAATCAAGTTTTAATCGTAAATCAACTATAAATAGTGGTAAAAAGTTAATATTTGGATGTATTTAAATCCGCGTAGCAAAGTGCTACGAAACGCCTACGAAAGTGCTACGAAAGTAGTTGGCTACATTTCTTCGGATTAAGAATGCAGAAAATATATTTTTATGTCGTGATGGGTATTTATAATTGCCATAACGAGTATGTACTTGTTATTTTTTCTGTTTTTGTTCTTTCTCTGCGTCATGTTTGTATTTTCTATCTTCTTGCTCTCATTAGAAAAGTCGCTAAAGACTACGCACCCCCTATTTCAAAAACTTTTAGACTATCAACGTACTCAAATGGTTCTGTCTGATTCATCCTATTTAAATGCTTATGCTGAATGTCTTACGGATTACAAAACAAGATGGATGTATTTAATGCTAAGACATTAAATAATTAAAGACTATGTTTTCGTGTCTTAAACGTCCTCAAATGACAATGAAGGGGACATAATTCAGTCTAACTAATAACAGAGTAAGGTCATTTTGGGAGTTATTTGTTATTATACAGAGGACGAAGGTTTGAAGGAATTAATATAAATATATAAACACATACCTATACGTGTGCTAAGTTCATTCATTTCCATGTAATTGCATTTCCAAAACAGACCAACACAAAAAAAAAACAAATTAATAAATGACGAATGAAAAAACAAATGACGAAATGACGTCTGAAGCGGAGTCAAAGGAGTCTTCGGTCAGCTGGACCCGGTGGTACCTAAAAATAATAATAATAATTTATTTATTTGTTACAATATTCTGCCGTCATAAAGAAAAAAGGCACAACTAACCTTATTTTTCAAAATTGAGTGAAAAAACTGGCATATACGCCTTTTTTTTCTGATTCCAAATATGTATAAAACTCAATTTTTTTTTTAATGTTAGTTGTGCCCTTTTTCTTTATAACGGCAGTATTGTTGTTACAAAGGTGTTACACGTAATATGATGTCCATAATATTCTGCTGTTTCCAGCGTACAAATATACACACACACGCACATACATAATTATATACTCAGGAATGAGAAAATTACACCAACAATAAAACGGCACATAAGCGGTATCACTGATCCTGCACTTTGCTTTTGCCTGTATTCCAATTTGTTTATTCTTACTTGCACTTACATAATATGCTTGTTACAATCCGTTGGGTCTAAAGCTATGCTACCAATAGCTAGCTTTATTTTGCGCAAATCGGTTAAGCAAAATTACAAAACACCGCAGCATGCTCTACAGTTCCGAATACGCGACGATATTTTGGACTTACTACTAAAAGACTCCTTCAAAACTTACTATAAATGATAAATGATTTTATTTCTGTAAGTAGGTTTGTACAAACACTTTTACACGTCAATCATATTTTTTTTTAAACTAGATGAGGTCGGCGTTTCCTAACTGACTATTCTGAGAAGAAAGGCCGAAACAAACTCAGAAGTCACAGTCTCTTTTAAAGTCCAGACAAAATCTTGGTCAGATCGTGTGAAGACCATGTAGATTGGTGTCTGAAATGGTCTTTTGAGGAAAGAACCACACAGATTGAGCGGACCTGTCCAATCAGTGCACGCATTTGTCAAAAATCGTGCAGCTCAACTCAGAACTTGAGGAGCTCAACGATTCGACGAACAATACCAAAGACAGGACATTTGGGTAGGCCGCATAAACTACTCAAACTGCCAGATCATAATTAAAACTAAGAAGGAAAAAAGAAATGACCCACATAGTCCTCACATTCACAATAATTAAATAAAAAAAAATAATAAAAATTACTTACAAAGTAAATATTCATGTCATCTATATACATATAATAAATTTGTAGAAAAGTGGTGTCTGTACAATGGAAATATATAAAAAAAAAGTAGCAGGGGTTGTTATTATATCGATGCCGAACCCGAAATTGTAATTAATTTTTTTTTTGTCTGTTTGTCTGTTTGTCTGTTTGTTTGTGCACGCTAATATCTGAAACGGCTTATTCGATTTAGATGCGGTTTTCACTAATATATTGTAGTAGGCTTAACTTAACATTTAGTGTTTATTTCATGTCAATCGGTTCATAAATAAAAAAGTTATGTCAATTTAAAGAATCACGGCGAACATTTGATAAGGTATTCTATCAGAGTACGTACACGCCTCGGGCCTGCGCGTCCGATCTTCGGAACTACTGGACGGATTTGAATGATTTTTTTTTTGTTGTATAGTTATTATGGCTGGACAACATTCAGGCTATAATTTTTCTTAAGAAACTTGAACACCTGATGCAGAACCGAAACAGACCAGCTTAACTATAAGAGATACAAAAATGGTACCATAGCAAAAATTGTTCCACGTGATGAGGATTTTCTGCTGAGAGAATAAATTTGAAGATCTGGAACACCTGATGGGGAACTCCAAGAGCCCAGCTACACCATAACACATAGGAATGACGTCTTAGTAAAAGTTATTCGGTCTGATGGGCATTTCCTGTTGACTTATAAAAATCGAAGATCAGAAACATCTGATGTGGAAATCAAAGCTATCACTAATTTCACCTCCACGCGGTGAAGGCGGTAACAGTCTAGGACTGATTTTCGATGACGATGGTATATCATTGAAAATTTGACTCTACTGGCCAAAACTCCCATTTTTTTTTTTTTTACGGGAAGAAATGCTCATGCTTTGTGCACTACCACGGGGAGATAGTGCAGTTATGTGGGACTCTAACCCACTAGAACTCCACTGTGTCCTCCTCTGCCGCTTACGGCGGGAACATGGGCACGCGTTAGCACTCATCCGTGAACCCGCCGCGGCTGTCCGTCACCGGACCCTCCGCTGGGGAGTACTCCCCATCACCGGCGCACCAGAACACATAGCACGCCGTGACCACCCCAGGGACCAAACCAGCACATGGGCGCCAGACGATCCCGTGTCTGGGCACCCTTGGTAGGGGAGCAGTCACTTAAATTTTAATTGATCAGGTATCTTCATAATAAAACTATAACCATGCCTAGAGGTCAAATCTTTCCCAATGTTCCAAAGGAGCTAAAAGATTGAGGATCATAAGATCCCAAGAATCTACCGAAGAGCGTCAGGAGAGACTTGATGCTGTTTGAGAACATCAGGCTGCAACTCGCTCCGTGGAAACCTCTTCGGATCGCGAAGCACGCCTGCGTTCTCAGCGTATTTACGCATCTACATCCAGATCTCTAGAGACCAGTGAAGAATATGATGCGCGACTGACCGCTGATACGGTGAGATTATCATACATTGTTCCGAACACGCACACAACAAAATATTCATAATCAGAAAGTGAGAAAGAAAGAATTGCTGGAGTACGGCATGAAGAGACAGATCAAGAAGAGCGCAACGAACGTTTGAATTCTGATCGACTTCGACATTCTCTGAACAGAATGTCGATATCATCTGAAGAATCGGATGTGTCTCAAGATATAGCCGTAGGGCATGGCGACCTTCCTTGGGTTGATAAGGAACGGAGTGCATTTACGTATACTCCTATGATTGACTACGCCACATTTCCGCCATCGGAGGTATGGTTAAAAATTTTACTTTTTGTGAAGCTGTTAAATAGCAAAAAGAAACAAACGGTATGTGTTGCTATATTGAAATATTACAAAATCCTCCAGAAATATTAAGATCACTGCTAATCGGTAACCATCACAGTCAAAACATTTCTTGGACAACATACTCGTACGTTCGTACAATAATGCCTTTCAAATGACATCTTTTGTTGCGAAACAGATTTCAGAAGGCCCATTTATGCCAACATTCAAAGTGCAAGGCCAAGTTTACCACCCTATTGGTTCATTATTGCCTGAAAATGACGTCTCGAATCGTCTCGCGCATCCCGTTGTTATCCAGTCCCCGGGTTCTTAGAATTCGACATCAGACGTTTCAGATCTTCGATTTTGACTACCCCGTTGTCGCTGGCATAACCAACAGGATCCGCGTACGAAGTCGCGGGCAGAAGCTAGTTGTCTAAATAAAATTCATCAATGTCAATGTGTATATAAAAAATCCGGACATAATCTTTGAGGACCATGTAGATTAGTGTCTGAAATGGTCTTTTGAGGAAAGAACCACACAGATTGAGCGGACCTGTCCAGTCAGTGCACGCATTTGTCAGTAACCGTGCAGCTCAACTCAGAACTTAAGGAGCTCAACGATTCGACGAACAATACCAAAGACAGGACATTTGGGTAGGCCGCATAAACTACTCAAACTGCCAGATCATGATTAAAACGAAGAGAGAAAAAACAAAAAATTACCCACATAGTAATACGTAAGTATGACATAATACCGATACACTATCGGGCAAATATATCAGTTAGTGCAGACCTCTCTAATGGTCCATAATAAGTAGTAATTGGATTGAGAGCCCGACGGCCGCCCGATCACTATATCGACTCGAACCAGTTAGGCAGTTAACCACCATTAGTTTGAACCAGTCAATTTTCAGATTTACACTAACTATTACACTGATTGTTTAACTGAATTTAGTTGGCTTTAGAGCCATTTGGCTAAACTTAGTTGGAATTTGGTCGTTTTAACTTTGTGTTTAGTTTAATGTTTTGAGTTCTCGGAATACCTGTGTTTCTGTGTCAAAGTTGGTGTTGAAATGCCGAGCAGTGGGTGTCGGTTTATAAGGATCTAGTTGTCATTTTTTTGGGGTCGGCGCAACATGTCTTGTTTTCCATATTTCTTTATTAGTCGTCATCTCAGCAGTCACGTTCATTTCAATTCTTACCCAAACATTTTGAAGGACAACAGACCTTCTCCTTCATCTTTGAAGTCTTGCAACATTAATTTCCCAATACATACACACCTAATCTGCATTCGCGATTCATTTGCCAAAAATGTTAACAAAAATGAGTATATGGAAAAATAATTTTAAATCCTACACAATAAAGTTCAGTTTACGCTACAACTTCAAACATTTTTATAAATTCTTCAATAGTGCTAGTCACTCTGAAATCAACTTAATTTCCATTAAAATAAAGTTGATATTTGTTTAAATTGAAATAATATTTGAAACATAACTTTTAATAGACTTTATATACACTCACGCCGTTATCCCATGGGTGGTAGGCAGAAACTTTAATTCTTACATACTCCTTTTAATTTTTCCAATATTTCCCATCAAGTTGTAGCTCTATAAAGCTTCAACACAAGCGTCCCTTCTCTACATTCTTTCACAAAGGTCAATAACCGAAAAAAAGAGAAAAAAAAACCGTACAAACGGCCAGCAGTAAGTGCGTTCATTCGATATAGCGGTATCGACGCCAATTGAGTAGCGTCGCCGCGTCCTCTCGATAATTGCACGTAATTGCTCGACCAAAGGGTACCACAGCCGGCGAATTATTCTTAGTAATACGGTTTTCATGAAGGTTGAAGATGACAGGATATTGCTTGTTAGTGTAGTGTGGAATAAAATCCCAATGTAACTGGTATGCCTGAAGGCCAATTCCCGTAATTAAAAACGTTCAAAATCTAGTCTCAATCTTATCTCAGCGACAAGCAGTATCAAAAATTTTAAGAAATTAGAGGTATTTTTGATAGATTGAGTCTTAGATCGAGAGCAGTGGTGGCCCAGTGGTCACGGACACGACTTACGAGTTGTAGGTCGTAGGTTCGAATCCAGACAGGCGCTTTACTTTGTGTAAATTATTTCATCACCACTGCTCTCAAAACGGTGAAGGAATTCGATTTGATTTGATTTCACGCTGGGAAATTATTTAGTTATAAAATCACTTATAAGGGTCAAGTTACGGATAATCCTTCTAAACAATTACATTTATGGGTATAGTAATAAAATCTTAACTCGAAAGAAGAAAGAGTAGAATATAATAACTGTTACTACTTTTCTTAAAATATATACCTAAAGAAAGAAAAAGAAAATATATTTATTTAGCACAGATTAAAACGCACACAACACAAAATATTATACTTCAAGTAAAAAAAAAAAAACAAAATGTGTAAAGTGCGTTGTGAGTTAGCAGGAAAGTGTGCTTCGCGGCTGCGCCAAATAGGTGCAGTTCAGCAAAAATGTTAGACACCTAGTCTAGCCTGACGCTAATTTTTAACTGGACTTGAACTGTGGTGTGCATATAAGACATTACATCTAAACCTTATTCTATGGCAGAATTCTAATAAGACAGACATGGCTAAAGCACTGTCTCATGTATTTCAAATCTATGCATATGTAGCAAAACTTAAAAAAAAAATTCCTTCTTCCATTGAATGGCGGAGTTTTGATCTCTCTCTGACACCTCGTAGGTATCAAGTTAAAAACAATCACTAATCAGAATGACTAAAACTAATGAAAAAAAGCACCAAATTGAATCAAAAGTATGTAGCAGCGAGTGTGTATCGTCGTTTGAACCGATTAAAGGCCGGAGAGAGGCGGTCACGCAAATGATGACTGACAGGTGCTGGTAGGGCTGCGCTGATCATAAATTATCATTTTATTACATGTTTTGGGGGTACGCAGTTCAAACGTATCAAATGTTTTAGAATTCGTGATTTAGAAGAATTCGTAAAAAGCATTGTAACTGATATATTAAATAAGGTAAGAACCAAGCCCCGTAAAGCGTCAAGTTTCGAGATATTAATATTTTGGTCCAATTAAGTTTTCTGTGTGCATTTATGTCAGCTATCGATTTATATATAGGCTACATGCGAGGGCGCCATTTTGAAAAAAAAAAAGAAACTAAGTCGGTATCCGAAAAATAATAAAATTTGTAAAAAAAATCTCAATATAAATTAAACTCAAACAAAAACAGCATCACGCAACATCTCATCTATGCAGGCCCAGACAGAGATGGGGGTGAGCTGGACTCCTTCAACAAGAACTGGTCTTTAGCAGCTCTAAACAGAGAGAAGTGGAAAGACTGTCGGGAGGCCCTGCAGTGGGACATCACGGGCTTTTAATAAATTTGTATGAAACAGCAGACTTTTTTTTAACAACGGACGCAAAATTTTTCTTCGGTAAGCTTTTTTTTGTCAGCTGCTCAAGGGTGTCTAAATTGATGTGCTGAAGTCACGGTTACAGTTTGCGTGTCGGTGTCCCTGCCACCAGTGCCGGATTAAGACTACTTGATGCCCTAAGCAATCCACGCCTGTAGGCCCTCCTATCCACTAGTCACCTCGTATTTTTGCAAAACAACGTCGAGCGATTTGTAAAGATCAGCGCACATCTCTAGCTAGAGTAACTTTTGGGTCTTGTAATATCTTGCTGATAAACAGCCTTGCCTTTCATGTGCTAGCAAATACTGTTTCGGTGCTGTTTCTGCTTTATGGTGCCCCCCGAGACGTGATGCCCTAAGCAATTGCTTAATTTGCTTATGGGCTAATCCGGCACTCCCTGCCACCCTGTAAACTACATATTTATCCAAGGAAACACATCAAAAAACCCTTTGCACCAGTTCATTATTTTTATTCCTTCGATTGGATTGTCGCGGCCTGATTGAACCATTGGCCACTGTTAATAGTTAATTTAAACTGTTCAATTGATCTCCATTACAATTGGTAAAAGTTCGATATCAAATGAACGAGCCAGTGGCACTGTGATTAAATATTATTGATTGTTACTTAGCGCCAAGCGGGTTTGAATCGTAAAATAATTTGTTTCAATTGAATTGAATTTTATATTTTTTGTGTTGGGATGTTGTTGGTGGTTGTTTATGTTTTGTTAGTTGCTTTAAATTTTTATAGGTTTGTAATCTATACCGAATAATTTCTGTACCTATAAGTATTTATTTTAAATTTCTTAGAATCTCCTTTTCATATCATCCATACTAATATTATAAATTCGAAAGTAACTCTGTCAGTCTATTCTGTCTGTCTGTACCTATGTTACCTTTTCACGCCTAAACCACTGAACGGATTTTGATAAAATTTGGCAGAGAGATAGATTGCATCCCGGGGAAGGACATAGGATAATTTTTTTCGACGTACCTCGCGTGCGAAGCCGCGGGCTGAAGCTAGTATATTATATTCTTAAGGACTGTGTATTAGCGCATTTACGTCGATGAATCGTATTTTTTCCGGTTTGTGATATTGGAAAAATGATAAGATAACTCTTACAACTGATTTTAATGTGAAAAGTTACATAATATATTAAGTAGTCTCGACTCGCGACAACCCTGAGAGTGAATTTCAACAAAATTCAATAAAGGGTTTTTCGACGGGCGTCGCGATTCCAATTCACTAAAATTTCACTCATTAACATTTAACGTCGAACTCTGCACTAAATTATGCTAGATAACGGCAAAATTACGTTTTCTTTGAAAATCTTACTCTCTCAATTTAGAAACTTAGGCTAGCTGACATAATTATGGCAAATTATAATTATACCTATTTAATGTTCTGTGTCCCGTAATGTTAATTACTTTGCATACCTACTATTGCAAAGTATCAAGTTTTTCTAACTGAACAAACAGCTGTGCTGCTGGGGAGTTTGTTGCGCCATTTCTTCTTCCCAGCGAAAGCACTAGGAAGTGGTGAAAGGCGGGCGTTTCGGGGGACTGTCTTATGTAACTTTGACGTTCGAAAAGTTCGAAAAATGGTATCATAGTTGATTCAACTGTTTACATCCTGCCAGTAACTTAAATTATTCGGATATTCAAATCACAACTGTCACTTTTTGACAGTTGTATGAAATTTGACGTAGGATGTCAATCGGCTAATTATTTATTTATTTATCTGGAACGCGTACAGCAATTACACCAACGCGGCAACGGAGCAAAAAATTACTTCATGTGCTGCTTTTCATCCATCCTGTGCGATCTAGACATCGAACGGGCGGCGTTGTACACGCGCGCTCACGCAGACTCTTCTCCATAGCTCCATACTCCATCTATATTGTGCACATTCTTTGCGAATTTTACGAGACTCGATGAATTAAAAAAAACAAAAATATTCAGATTGAAAAAACTAAAAATTTTAACGATTAATATCCAATGAAGATGGAGTTACAGTCTTTAAAAGTCGCCTGAGGGACCGAAAGACCCCGAAAACTGTGCTTCTTACAAACAATAGCATGTATGAAAGTATGTCTAAGATGGAGGTAGGCACCTAAATTGCAATGTAGAAATAATCCTAATAACGGTCGGTAAAAATTAAGAATCTAGCATGAGAACGAAAGAAAATCATTCTCTTTCCCTATTTATAACCTCTCACTAATAAATACACTGAGTTTTTCATAAAAGAAAAACTGCAAACGAAAATAAGTAAGTAAGCAAACATAATGTGCACTCATTCACTCATCATTTCCAGTAAAATAAACGCAATTCAGCAAAGACTAATTAATACATTAACAGCTAAAGGTATACCGATACTTAATTACTCGATTTGACTCGGTTAATTGATTAAATCGTAGTCGATTCCAAATTAAACGGTACAAATACGATTTCGGAGCAAATTGTGTTTGCACACGATATCGAACTGAGTCCATGTTTACATTGAAACGGTTGCGTATTGGCTGCTTTTAAAATTATACTTGGTTGGAGTTTTGAAGGTAAAAATAAAAATGTTTGACTAGACTAGTCAATTTAGATTCAAAGTTACTGCCTTAGTTGGTTTGGTAGATAATATTGGAAAGAAAGGTTTGTACCTATAGCAGTGTTCATAATCTCAGATAATTTACATTCCACCACTAACTGCTTTAATGAAATGTATTCTAAGTTGACTTTTGAGTGACCATTTGTAACGAAAAGGTCTTAATAAGTTTTTGGTTGTAATGAAATTTGAACTTTGTTGTTCCGCTCAACTGTTGAAAAATCATAATTTGATTTTTAGCAATAGAAATTCTATTGTGTCCCATTAGCCACAGTTGAGCTAGTATTTTTTTTTGTTAGCGCAATTTACGAAGTAGTTAGATTATTTTTTTTCTGTTTCAATTCTATAGTTTAAACTGTATAGGGATAAACATAATCTTCTGGCAAATACACAACTTATTTTCCAACCAATATTTGTTCCTTTATACAAGTTCAACAATATCAAGGTCCTCTATTATCCGTATCGTAGATTCTAAATAAGCTCTTAATAATAAACATGAAAAGGTTTACGAGATAAATCATCAGTTCCCACATTTGGCGGCAACTCACAATGGGCCCGGAACCCTCCTCCCTCCTCCGGTGTTATGCGAGTGACGATAATCTCACCTCGACAAGACGGGAATGCGAAATGAAGTGCTTTTGCCAAATCAAAAAAAAAAAACAAGCTTTTGAAATTCGAATGCTAATTTCTCTGTGGTTTTATTTAAAATTCTATTCTTTTTAATGACGTAAGTGGCTGGGTGTGATTTTACTTGCGTGAAAAGGGCAAAGACAAATTAAAAAAAAACTGGAAGTGAGATATTTAGATAATCAGGTTCAGTCTATTATTAAATAATGCGCCGTTTATAAATCTCGACGAGTAGTTTTCTTGTTTGTTAATGCGACAATAGAGGATTCAGGATATAGTCAGTTTACTCTGCCGGCCGGTCTGACCTAGGCGACAAATCTGAGGCTGTTGGGAATTGTTGCAAACAACATGATTGGGTCACACTTGTTTACCGAAGATTCTATTGCATAATAAACCATTCTGTTTTAATTTTATTTGCTTACATAAATTATTATATTATTTTGACGGCACGGTTGGCACAGTGGTTAAGCGATTGACTGTTGCGCTGCGTGGCGCGGGTTCGATTCCCGCACGGAACAAATATTTGTCTGACCTACAAGTAGTTGTTCCGGGTCTGGCTGTTTGTGTGTGTGAGTTTAAATGTTTGTAAAAGCACCCACAATACAGGAGAAATTCCTAGTGTGGGGCAACGTTTTTTGTAAAAAAAAAAAAAAAAAATATTTTTATAACAAACTTCCCTTTGGTAGGTACCTATTTAGGTCCCCAGGGATGTGCCTTACAGGCGTTGCACGGGGGGTTCCGGAATTGGTCTTTTAAGAGGAACCGGGACCACCCCTATGTGCTGATGGTGATCACCGGGGTGGTTTTAGTGAGGTAAAAATCCCACACTCTCCGACCTGTCTCCCCGGAGGTCGGGTGCCTTTTGAAGGATTCCCCCTGACAATAAAAAAAAAGGTACTTATTTAGGTATAGGAATATCAGTAAAGTAGAAAAGAACAGATATTTTACAGTAGGTACTTGTAAAATAAAATAAGTCGTTGTTTTACTTTGTTGTGTTTAATTTCTAGGTGACTTCCGGGCTACTTCCGGTAATAGGCTATTTGACAATGTAAAAAATAAGGTCATAATTATTGACACTCGTACAGATTATCGCTTTTAAAATCGATTTGCATTAATTTTACTACAAAACAATGTATTATTATAAAAAATCCCGAAAAAACTTCATCTTTTTAAATCTGGCGCCACGTAATCGAAAACGGTCTGGATTGGCTGAACTTAAGATGACGTCATGATTTAGTAAATTTCTGTCTATCGTTGACAGAACAAAAATGACTTTTGTCTAGTATCTCGACCGTTTCAACGTTTGTTTACGTGAATCATGACGTCACGACGCCATATTGTTAAAGATAGCGTTTTGGCGGCTTATTTAAACAGTACATTTTTATTTACTATTTTTTAAAAGAAATACATTATGCAATTTGAAGTAATAGGTTTTTGTGGGCTCGTTAGACACCATTCAATAATCTGAGATGTTTATCAGAAACCAGTCAAATAGCCTATTGTTAAATTCTAAACTGAAAAGTTTTGTCTCCAATAAAAACTGGGTTATTTCAACCTGCTACTTGAAAGGCGACCTACAGCTTTTTGGCAACACCAATCAAGTTTTTGTCTTAACTAATATTTCCGATTTTTTTTTTAATAAAAAAAAATATTGCGATAAAATGCGAAGGTTATGGTTGCAGCGCGGATGCGGTCGGCGGTGGGTGTAATACGGTAATGACACGACAATATAAATAGGATTAGTGTATCAGGACCCCACGCGCGCAGACAGGACGAGCCAATACACGCACTGACACTGTGTTCCGACACGGACTACACTGTGGGCAAAAATAAATGAATAAAACTGGATTAAATATTGTCAGAATAAAAAAAAAACACTATTACTGTCACGTTTAAAGATCTGCGTCAAATAAAGAACGCTATATTCTTTTGTTTCTTTCTAAATCAAAAACTATCTCCAACAAAAGAACAAATCACATAAATAACGCCCAATGAGTAATATTATAAGTATCTATAGCAAATATGTTTAAGTATTTATCTAAAGCACGGTCACTGTCGGACTGCGTAGAAAAGAAAGAGAAGCGCAATGACAACGCTGGTAATTTATTGCAAAATATGAAGCAATTATCCATTTACAACAAATCTATTGTTTGGACTAAAAAAATTAAACACTAGTGCTTTAGTATGTTGCTTGTAGAAAAATCTGTCAAAAAATGATTGCATGTATATCAGTACCTATGGTTTTTTTTAAATAAAGTTTTTAGAGGTAATTTCATGATTTTTTTGTATCGTAACAAATTAGTTATAATATCTTTTTCAAAACACTATCTACCTAGCATATATCCTGAAGAATATCATATATATTTCTGATTTGGTTTACTGTAGTCGATCACATACTTTTATTGCTTCTAAAACTTGCGTTTAGGTCCTGTGATCCCCTTGACCGTCTAAATGCACACATTTGAACAGACAACACACATGTCATGACACGTGCTTATTCTTTAGTTAGTTAACTAACTTAGAGGTAACGGCAACAGAGCATAAGCATAAACAGCGTATAATGTTCCCACTGCTGGGACACCGGCTCTCAGTGAGAGGGACTGGCCGTAGTCCACCACGCGGGCCCAGTGCGGGTTGGTAGATAACACATAATCAGCGTATAATGTTCCCACTGCTGGGACACCGGCTCTCTGTGAGAGGGACTGGCCGTAGTCTACCACGCGGGCCCAGTGCGGGTTGGTAGATAACACATAATCAGCGTATAATGTTCCCACTGCTGGGACACCGGCTCTCAGTGAGAGGGACTGGCCGTAGTCCACCACGCGGGCCCAGTGCGGGTTGGTAGATAACACATAATCAGCGTATAATGTTCCCACTGCTGGGACACCGGCTCTCAGTGAGAGGGACTGGCCGTAGTCCACCACGCGGGCCCAGTGCGGGTTGGTAGATAACACATAATCAGCGTATAATGTTCCCACTGCTGGGACACCGGCTCTCTGTGAGAGGGACTGGCCGTAGTCTACCACGCGGGCCCAGTGCGGGTTGGTAGATAACACATAATCAGCGTATAATGTTCCCACTGCTGGGACACCGGCTCTCAGTGAGAGGGACTGGCCGTAGTCCACCACGCGGGCCCAGTGCGGGTTGGTAGATGACACATAATCAGCGTATAATATTCCCACTGCTGGGACACCGGCTCTCTGTGAGAGGGACTGGCCGTAGTCCACCACGCGGGCCCAGTGCGGGTTGGTAGATAACACATAATCAGCGTATAATGTTCCCACTGCTGGGACACTGGCTCTCAGTGAGAGGGACTGGCCGTAGTCCACCACGCGGGCCCAGTGCGGGTTGGTAGATGACACATGTCTTCGAATGTTTGATTCTAGGACATGCCGGCTTCCTCACGATGTTTTCCTACACCGTTTTGTGAGCAGTGGTGATGAAATTATAGTGGTGGGAACAGAGACAAAGCTGAAAAAATAGCCTCTGCTAAAACGTGAAATAAAATATTCTACAAAATTAAATTCAAGATCTTCTTCTTAGCGTGTCGATAGCAATCTAAATGTACTCGGCCCAGAATTCGGCTACTTGTTTGGCGCCTTCACCAGCGGCCATTAGTTCCTGTAACGTGCAGCTGACAGGACACGCAGGACACGATATTAAGTGTCCCATCGTTTGTGGAACAGCACCACATTTACACTCCAAGGCGCAGTCGTCTATGAATCTCCAATTCAAGATTTTAACTCATCAGAGTCGGGTTTCGTGAACAAGTTAAAAAGTGTAGCCTTTCCATCATGTTATCCCTTAATGAAAAGGTGTAACCGTTAAGTAGATTTCCCGTCTGATGTTTTATAATCCGACCCAGATTATCACAGAAAGTGTATGACTAGCGACCCGTCCCTGTTTCACACGGTTTTTAGAGTTAACACATCGAGATTTCTATAGTAGATTCAAATTAAAAATAACAAAATTAAATTCTAACTTAACTAAAACTATACAGAAACTAAAAAATAGCGTCGAAAAATTCATCCGCATCGCTGTCGACTGGTAATGTACCCAAGAGACTGGCGGCATTACCACGTTGTATGGCGATGCTTAGCCTCTGGCCAAGATAAAAGCCAGCCCTTGGGTCACGGGAAGTGTCAACCAGCCGTTTCGAAATTTCTTTAAAAAGACCATGAGCACTCGGACCCCACGCCCCTAGAGTTTCAACCCCAAACGGCTTGAAAATATAGTTTCCGATGAGGTTATTATATTTTCGCCGCTTGAGGTTTTCAAATTGATTTATTAAACTTACACAAACATGCAAGTATTGGCATGCAATTCTAACGAACAGAAAACTTAGACTAATTTAACAATAAGCGCCAAACTAGGCACAGCCTATATATTGGTGATCCGAACACTACACAAAGTTAATAATTGAATGGGTTTTGCTTGCGCAAGTTTGTGTTCTATAATTTCATAATAGAATTCATAATAAGTAATTAAATTAGCTATTAACTAAAATGTGAGTAAAAAGAAGCTAACTACATAGAATAAACACATGAAAACGGTAAAGGTGAGTAAATTAAAAGTGTGTAATGTGTGTGTAGTTGTGTATGTTATCAGATATACACATAAACTTTTCTAGAATAAATTATCTATAGGCCAACCGCTTAACTGAGACGTTGCCTGAGGTAGCTGCGCGGTGCGGGAGGGGTGATAGTTGTCACAAGTTGACGAATCACTGAGCTCTCGCATCACGTCACCACACCCCTCCCGCACCGCGCTGCTACCTCAGGCAACGTCTCAGTTAAGCGGTCGGCATAATTATAAAAGATCGTGAAAAATGCATCAAAATCCGTTGCGTAGTTTAGGAGAACAAGGCGGTCACACAGATAGCCTTTTCCCAACTATGTTGGGGTCTGCTTCCAGTCTAACCGGATGCAGCTGAATACCAGTATTTTACATGGAGCGACTGCCTATCTGACCTCCACAACCCAATTACTGGATAATGCGACACCCCTTGGTAAGACTGGTTGTCAGACTTTCAGGTTTCTGACTACCCGTAACGACTGTCATAGATCCACGAATGACAGCCGGGACCAACGGCTTAATGTGCTTTCCGAGGCACGGAGGGGTCTCGGTATGTAAAGATGGTCACCCATCCACATAGGTACCAACCGCGGCAAGCGTAGCTTAACCTGATCGATCGACCTGTGCGGCTGTTATTATTTAGCCACGGGCCCCTACGTGTATAGGTAAGTAAGCGGTTTCTGCGAATTTTAGTGTTAACAGAATTAGTTATAACATTATTAAAACGGTAATGGGTTCATATAGACCTCGTGTTGTTTAACTTTGATGGCTTCAGTTGTGAATTATGAAAATGTATTACAGCTTAAATATTAATTTGAAAGGATTACATTTCGTGGAATATTAGAATTAGGTAAGTAGGCAATTTAGGTTTAAAAAAATATTAGATTGTTTGGGCATTTTTTTTGCTATGAGTTTATTATTTTAATGATAAAATATAATAAAACCACGCTTGCAATCCCAGAGAGGCAGAGTTGTACCTGCAGTACATCCACATTTTTAAATTACCGCCGGATATTTGTATTATTTACATAAATAATATTAATTTTGTCCAAAAAAATCCGTGATGGACCCACAGTGTGCTGACGTCAGTCGCAGCATCGAATGCGCCCGCGCATCGTTTAGCCGATTCATTGCTCCATTAATGTCATTTATACCGACGGCTCGTCTACACGTGGGTCTCTAGTTATATGTGCAATTGAATTTCATTGCCATTTTCCTCTCGCAAATACAGTTATGTTAGTGTGCGGATTATGATTAATAAAAGATTTAAATAATTAACGTCATCTT
Source organism: Oligia latruncula (assembly GCA_948474745.1). Lineage (NCBI taxonomy): Eukaryota > Metazoa > Arthropoda > Insecta > Lepidoptera > Noctuidae > Oligia > Oligia latruncula. The sequence continues at coordinate 14,264,770 of OX419702.1, read as the reverse complement.
TCATAAAAAAAACATTAAGGTCATTTAAAATTTGAAAACAGGCGACTTTTAGTAGTAAAAATAAATTGAGTGAAGTGAAATACAAATATATAATAATTTCAATAAAAAAAAATGCAATATCAAATAATATGACATGATGATAATTTTTAATAAGGTAATATTTAAAATAAAACGTTACTTTAGCATGTTTACTTTCGCCTATTCTTCTAATATTTATATTATAAGTACGGTTAAACTCTTTCATTAGTAATTAAAAACTACGTCATATTTTGTCTCTACACACAACTGACCTCCCCTCTTATTTCCCTTCCACCTTATTAATAATAAAAAGTAATTTAAAAAAATTAAACCGACTTCAAAAAGAAATTAACTCAAAATTATGAAATAACTTTAATTTCGGAAGTCGGTGTCTTGGGATCTGTATTCTAGTTTAAGTTTTATGCCACCGACTTCCGAAATTAAAGTTATTTCATAATTTTGAGTTAATTTCTTTTTGAAGTCGGTTTAATTTTTTTAAATTATTTTTATTTCGTCATTTTTAGTATTTGCACTAGAATTTGACCAAGGTTTTGAGATGTTTTCCCTTTGACACTACTCCCGTAGCTCGTATCAATAAGCCAGGCCGTCACACTTACACGTGTTAGTCCATATCTTGAAAATTACTGAATGAATCTTGATGAAACTTGCACTGTTCCCTAAGTTGAAGTAAATATAAGCCAATAAAAAAAATCGTCACGATCCGATTAATAGTTCCGGAGATATGCGTGGACAAACATACATACATACATACGTCTACAAAATTTTGTATATTTGTTTGGAAGCCCTAATAGATTATCATATGTGAATATAATGCAATTCCAATAATATTACATACATACGTATCGAATTGATAACCTCCTTTTTTTTTGAGTCGGTAAAAACCCGGAGTAAACTTTCATCAGTATTTACATCAGGTTTAATCGTTAATTTTTCGAAGTAATACGAATAGAGGTTGAGTTTTAAGTAGGTAAAGTCAGGGATTGTTAGTAGTTAAGCAAATTCACTACCAAGATAAATTACCCGTATATTCAAATCACATGTGACATCCACCAACCGGCACTGGGCCCGTGTGGTAGATTACGACCCATTATCAATCACCACGAGGAGACCTGTGTCCCAGAAGTGGTAACATTGTAGGCTTGATTATGCATATGCATAATCAAATCACTGCTGTCATTCTTTGACAGTTATATGTAATGTGTCCATTTGCTTAAATTCCAATTTATTTATTTATTATTCACTAAATCCACAGCGCTTTGAAATTTTATCCTTAAAATATGTGTATAAGCTAGTCTTCTAGATACATCTAGATACATGCAGCAGAAACAAACAGACAGAATGAAGTGAACTGCTAGCACCATCTAAGCATTGCTAAGTGTACACTTGTACAGTGTGGGTGAGTGTGTAGGAGTGTGCATGAGGAGTTGCGAATGGGTGTGTGAATATGTTATAGTGGTATTTGTCTGCAGGTATACCTTCTATTCAATTCAATTTAATTTAGATTTATTTGTCAATACGTCACATACCGACGTTATTCATTGTCGTTATTATCAATTCTCAACATTCAATCATTATTGAATTTTCCTGACTGCACATAACTGGACTTCCCTTTGAAACTACCTGTCTTAAACATTTTTAACAACATAATATGTCCCACCTTTACATGTGATGACGCATCTGACAACCTGCAGCAGTGGTCGGAATGTCGCACGGTGCACTGCAATCTAGCAATTTATTCATCGAAATTAATTGATTTATAGCCAGCACGTCCTTACTACTGTCACACTGTGCGCTTGCGCTCTTGCAAACGACAGTTTCATAAAATTGCTTAAAACAGTTGGGATTTTATTTGCAAGATGAGCAGATACTTACCTTTCTGATGGAATATTTTATTATGTTATGTTTCTGTCCCAAATAAGTCTGGAAATATCATATATTTTTATTGTAAACATAGATCCCACCAAAAACATTTTCTTGTAAAATGTTGCCAAGACGAAACCACATAAGTACGGCTCGCAGTGTCAAAAAGTTATCAGATCTCATGTAGAGCCAAGCTTGTAACTCTACAAGCCCTAACTTCACAAACTCTACACCATAGTCAAAATATGAGGCTTGGCCTTAGAGTTTGTGAAGTTCCAACTCCAATTCCTTTTATAAATAAACAGCATTTCTTCAACTTACTAATTTGATTAAAACATTTCAAACAAATATTAACATTCCTTAAAAATTATACTTATCATACTGACTGTACCTGGTGCATGCGATACACCACTATAGGTATGTGTGTGTAGCGTTAGTCGTTACCAAACGGGAGTGACCCGATTGACACTCTACATTACATTGATAATTTTGTTTTTCATAAAGTATCGAGTTCAAATATTCATTTATATCAAGATGATGATAGATCACTGTTGTTGTGTTAGACGTCACAAATGTGACCGATGTCGACCATTATTCACAAGTTCTATAATAACTGAAGACATATTACTGCCTGTCACATTTCGTTGTATTATTTATGAGAACTAAATGAATCTGTGTAACTTCACGCTTGTGTTCTTATAGCGGTAGACAGAAATAGACTGTAACTGTTGTTCAGTAGATATATGTGAACTAAATACATATTAATTGGACACTGTTTTGAGTGTTTTTATAATAATTTGCGACCTACAACATCTTATTGGAAGCGATATATTTATTACAATAATTTGGTATGCAAATTAATTTAAGAGAATGCTTTTGAAATGTATTTCGTAGTTATCTATCAATCTATCTATTTCTTCTTTGGTTGACACTTTCCGTGACCCAAGGGCTGGCTTTTGCCTTGGCCAGAGGCTAAGAATTGCCATACAACGTAGTAATGCCGCCAGTCTCTTGGGTACATTACCAGTCGACAGCGATGCGGATGAATTTTTCGACGCTATTTTTTAGTTTCTGTATAGTTTTTAATTTTGTAATTTTTAGATTTGGTTAAAGTAAAGTACTTCAATGTCAAGTTTCAATCTATCTATACTAATACTGTTAATAAAGCTGAAGAGTTTTTTTGTTTGAGTTCGCTAATCTTTGGAACTGCAGTTCGGATTTGAAAAATTCTGTCTGTATTTGATAGCCCAATTCTTGAGGAGTATAGGCCAACCTCCTTACTAATAAACGTTGTATACGTCTGTATAGTTACACAACGCTTTGTCTTCTTCTTTCGAAAGTCGAAGTTAACTGACGACTGAAAGAGAGAAATCGGTGTGTAACTATTCATCTGATATAATATGTTTATTAGTAAGTGGGTTAGATATTTAACACTAATCATAAAGCTGAAGAGTTTGTTTTGAAAGCGCTAATTTTTGGAACTACCGGTCTGATTTGAAATATTCTGTATTTAATAGCCCAATTTTTGAAGAAGGCTATATAACATCACGCTAGAACGTTTAGGAGCCGAACAAAAAGAAAAAAAGGTCATAACGAACGCCAAGCGAAAACGAAGTAAGTACCTAAAGGCGCGGGCGGGCGAGACGATGCGATGCGGTGGGTCGGGGGAACAAGTAAAAGCAGAAGCTAGTTTCTAGGATGTTTTAGTTTTTTTGTTAAAAAAAAAAAAACGTTGGCCCACACTAGGAATTTCTCCTGTATTTTGGGCGCGTTTACAAACATTTAAACTCACATACACAAACAGCCAGACCCGGAACAACTACTTGTAGGTCATACAAATATTTGTTCCGTGCAGGAATCGAACCCGCGACACGCAGCGGTTAGTGGTTAAACGATTGACTGCTGTCAATCGCTTAACCACTGCGCCAACCGTGCCGTCAAATGTTGCTTAGCACGTTATTCTTGTCAGGAGATCAAAACATCAAACTGCATTCCTCTTCAATTAAATAACATATATAGGTATAGTAACCAATCAAAAAAATCAAATTCACAAAAATCACATTAAAGTCCAGTTTACTCTACAACTTCAAACATTTTTATAACTTTTTTAATAGTGCTAATCACTCTGAAATCAACTTAATTACAACTGTCAAATAATGACAGTTGTGATTTAAATATACAGACTATAACTTGGTAGTCAATTTGCTGAACTTCCATTCTAGAGCTAGTCTCAAATTAATTACAGGGTAAGCAACCCGCACCTCTCCAACGCGATATAAGACGCCGCAAGATTAACATTCCGTTTTCACCTGTTCATCTGACACAATTCATACTTAATGGACAATCAGACCACGATCACACGGGTTAAGTAACGGCCTATGATCACAAGCGAATGCCGTCTCAATCACTACACAATTGCATACACTTGTAAAGGTGCGCGCACATCTTAGAGCACGCGTGTTGTGTTTGCTAACAGCGCGGGTTGATGACAGTTCACTTGCTTCATTCCTTTGCGTTTTGTGACCTTAGATAGGTCCGTGTCCGTTCATAAGCCGCTTGCTATTAGGTTTTTTTATGTATAACTAGCTGACCCGGCGAACTTCGTACCGCCTCAGATTTTTTTTTTGTTATTTTTTCCCATGTTTTAATAATTAGGAACCCTCACACGCGTCCCTAGAACGGGTGACCAAAGTTTCATCACAATCTGACCAATGGTTTCGGAACGCATAGAGGACAAACATACAAACATTGATTTTTATTTATATAGATTGTAGTAAAGAGCAGTGGTGGCCCAGTGGTAACGGCCGCGACTTACGAGTTGTAGATCTTAGGTTCGAACCCAGACTGGCGCTTTACTTTAATTACTTAATCACCACTGCTCTCAAAATGGCGAGGGAAAACATCATGAGGAAACCGGCATATTCTAGGAACTAAAAAATCGAAGTCATGTGACATCTACCAACCCGCACTGGGCCCGCGTGGTGGATTACGGCCACTCCCTCTCACAGAGAGGAGGCCTGTGTCCCAGCAGTGAGAACTTTTCAGGCTGATTTTGCTTATGTTTATGCAGATTGTTGTAGGATAAGATAACTAATAATAGTTATCAAATGTCAATTCTCCAACATGCACAGAATCTATACTTATTATTTTTCGCGAGCAAGAAATAGAATATGCATATTAACCGCGCGGGTCACAAACGCGCGTTGCATTCCTTTGAATTCACACCGCGCGTGACTTGATCACGCGGCACCGCGGCCGTGCTCGTAAGTGTGTGCATACCCTAACTTTAAATTCATTGCGCATGCGACGCTGAAGGATTCGATTCGTCGCCTTATTATTACGCGGTGTCATTTCTATGTTAATGCCGATAGTATTAGATCGTTAATTACAGTTGTGATATTGTCCTGAATGCGTGGCGGTGTTTTTGTGATTGTTCAACTTTCTATGACATTCTATCACGAAGGTATGTCATGAATCTCGATTGGATGGCTGAATTGATTTGATTCTAGTTTTCAATCGAGATTGAGATAGAGATGTGGTTAAGCTTTTACAAAATAAGATAGTGATACATCAAACTGTTTGGAACACAGGACAGAATTTTTGTGGTGTGAAAATAATTTGAAAATTTTTACGAAATTGGTCAACTGCTTGTATGGACCAGTAAAGACTCAGCTAGCTAGCTGGATTTGTAAAGGCTGTCCTCTTGTCTAATATATTATATTTTAATGTACAACATTAGTTTTTGTTTATACTAAACCCGAAAAGGGGTCATTATACTCATCATTTTGAACAACTTTTTCTATGGGAACAAACAGGAAATCGCGAAAAAAAAAAACCAGCTGTTCCATACATTTGTGTTCACTTAAATCGACAAAATTTATGGAACAGCTGATTTTTTTTTAAACAAAATGATGAGTACAATGACCCCTTTTCGGGTTTAGTATAAGCAAAAACTAATGTTGTATAATATATTTTAATGCTAGAATATCAGATAAGAAATCCGTTTTGGAAGAATTGGAAAACTTGCAATGTATCGCTTTTAATGAAGGTAATTTCATATCTCATCACTGTTTATTTGTGTTGTTCCAGCTGGCGAGCGGTGGTGGTGGCGGCCGCGGCCTGTTCTGCTACCACTGCCCGCCGAGCTTGCCGCCGCACCAGCACCGCCTGCCAACCTTGGAGTACCCCTTCACAGCCTCACACCCTTGTGAGTATCCAACTAAATGCTTCACTTCTTTTTCAGGGTACTAGCAATGAGGGTTTTAAGCATGGCATAAACTTACATCAGTCTGCCTAGCCTTATCCCAATTATATCGGAGTCGGCTTCTTGTCCAAACGGATGCAGCTGAATACCAGTATTTTACATGGAGCGACTGTCTATCTAGCCTTCACAACAATCACAACCCAGTTACTGGGTAACACGACACCCCTTGGTAAGACTGGTTGTCAGACTTTTGGGCTTCTACTATCCGTAACGACTGTCAAAGACCTACGAATGACAGCCGAGACCAACGGCTTAACCTGCTTGCCGGGGCACTGAGGGGCCTCGATATATTAATGGATGGTTACCCAGGAATTTGTTAACTAGGTTCAAGAAATCATCTGAGGTTGTATGTTTATGCTAGGAGTGAATTTGTGTCAAGAGTGTAACGAATTTTCGCTCGCCCGACCAATGTTACTGCTCTTGAGCTATTGCGGCTAACTATCTAAGGCGTGGTTTATAAATATTAGTCAAAGGAGGCCAGCGCTGAATTTCACGTCATTTCCTCCGTTATGAACAGTTTATAAAGACACCAACTGTCATTCGTGGATCTTTGACAGTCGTTACGGGTAGTCAGAAGCCCGAAAGTCTGACAACCAGTCTTACCAAGGGGTATCGTATTACCCAATAACTGGGTTGTGGAGGTCAGATAGGCAGTCGCTCCATGTAAAATACTGGTATTCAGCTGCATCCGGTTAGACTGGAAGCCGACCCCAACACAGTTGGGGAAAGGCTAGGCAGATGATGATAAAGACACCAATAAAGACACAACTTAAGGAGCCATCCATGGGATAACTTCATAACAAGCAGAATATTAAACCAACTCCATGTTTATAGTCCGTAAATCGACTTAAAATTTAAAGTTTCAAGTGGCAGCATAACCGCATAGTCCAGGAGTCGCGTCGATTTCACTTATCGGCACAAACTTGTGTAACTCAGTTAGCGGGCCGGCTCCTGGCCTAATGGCGTTATTCTTAGTTAAAGCTCCTTCTCTAGTTACCGATTTACAACTTGGTTATGTTTCTCGATTCGATAACGATTATTGATACTGGTTGGAGATTGTGGTTTTTTTTTAAAGTCGAACTTTGATTTTTATTCTGTGCTTTGGTTATGTTTGAATGACGAATTAATTTTTAAATTTTGAAAATTCGTAATTTTGAGATTAGTTAACGTGACTTTTTTATCTAAGGTAAAGGTAACCAACCGATGGGGAAATTGCGTAACCCACTAACAGTAGCAATGGATTTAATTTTGACAGTTCAGCGACATTCATTGCGTTATTTACATGGTTGAGCAGACAAATTTTTCGAACGCATGAAGCAATGGATTAGCAACATCCTTCAAAATGATTCTGATTGTGATTAAAAGTGTTTTAAGCAATTAGGGTGCAGAATTAATTATATTTTGAGAGAACTTTGTTTTTGCTAATATGTATTACTTTTTATCTGTGATTCGGTCATAATTAGAAATGTGTAAAGTCATGGTTACCAAAACTGCGAAAGCATTATTTAAAGTAGTACTTTAATTAATTGAGGACGCTTTCATTTCATTCTATTCTTCATCACGTGATTTAATTACTGCCGAAAATTCATTCCTTTATAAATTTTTGTTGCAGTCATTAATTAGGACAAAGTACTTTCTTTTACTTAACAGCACTTAAGAAGAAACTCGCCTCGAATCGATGAACGGGTTAAAAAAACCTTCAAAAGGCAAAAATCTGTTTCTTACCAATCTTACCCCAACTGACTCGCGTGTCTAAGGGGTGGTAATGTGCTAATGAATAGAGAAGGCAGGCCGGGGGTGTCGCGGGGTTACCGCGGGGGCGGGGGGCGCCGGCCGGGGGCGCGGTGGGCGGTGCTCCCCGGGGATTGGTCGCCGGCGGCGCCATCTATTATTCATAAAATAGTTTTTGAGTCGCGCCGCCGGTCGCTTTAACACGGTTATTTCGACTAATTTAATAAGCATCATGTCACTTTTGATTATTCCCTCAGCGTCACAATTTTTTACTTAGCACAACAGCGATCAAAGGACCCTTAATAGAGTTATGAAGCAGCGTTATTTCATTAGGGTCTTCGAAAATGACAGTCTGTCCGTCCGTAATTTCGTAAAAGTATTAATTTTTAAAATCTATTAACGTATTGCGGGTGTACTTACCCGCTGGTACTTAAGGTGGGGGGTTTAAAGGGGGGAGTTTTAAAGCGCTGAGTATAAAAAAGCTAGTGGATAAAAAAGCGGCTTAAACGAATCTATTAAAAATGTATAAGGCAATTTCCAGCGCGATGTCGGAGCGGGCGCTCATTAGCGCGCAATCACACCGACGCGGCGCGGTGCGGTGCGGTCGACGATCACCTTTATTAATTCTACATTGTATGAGAATGTGTGTTTAATTAGCTGATGAGCTGAAAGGGTAATGTTTTTATTACGTAAGGCCTTATGCACAGAACAAATAAGCATTTCTCGTAATTTTAAGAACGTTCACAGTCTGATCTCAGTCAAAAATAACTCAAATTTTCCTACATTTTTGACAAGTTTTTGACATTGATCGTCGCGAATTGGCCTTCAGATAGAAAGAAAGTCATACATAATCACCGTTCGCGATTTATTTGCCAAACGTGTAAACAAATATGAGTATTTGGAAAAATAACTTTTCAGTTTACGCTACTAGTTCAAATATGTTTAACTTTTTAAATAGTAGGGCTAGTCACTCTGAAATCACCTTAATTACCAGTAAAATAAAGTTGATATTTGTTTAACTTGAAATAACAACTACAACACACACACAAACTTTCCATCCATACATTCCAGGATATCCATGTAGTAGAGGACTAGTCTATTCCCATCAACTGGGTACAAATCATAGACAAACTCACCACCCAAGAAAAACCACCAACACTTTGTACCCGGGGATCGAACCCGGGGTCCCAACTCAGTAGTCGCGCTCGCAACCACTAGACCTATGAGACAGTCTAGTAGCGGTAAGCATGGATACATAAATACATACATCAGTCGATCGATTCTGTAAAAATCTCACCGTGAAAACTTAGGTGAAGTGAGTTTGTTTTTGCTAGGAATTGACACTATTGACAGCTCACTCCACGCTCATTTCACCTAAGTTTTCACGGTGAGATTTTTACAGAATAGCACCGCTGTATCGTACAGTAGAATCAAATGAAATATGATAAATCTATTTAGCGTAGAATAATATAATAATTCCAAGTCTCGTGTATTTCATTTCACACGAAAGCCACTTAATTCCTCGTTTCATATTGCTATTTAGTTAGTATTTCATAACTATTTAACATGTAAATTGTGTAATACATACCTATACGTAGTCTGATAAATTAGTTTAGCAACTTTGGCGTCACTGTGGCAGTATGAAAGCTAATTTTCTATTTGCATTATAAGTTATATTATATGTTCGAGACGTTTGGGGTTGAACTCTAGGGCCATGGGTTCCGAGTGCCCGGTTGGTCGACTCTTCACGTGAGCTGGCCCTCTTTCTTGGCCGAAAATCTGCATCGCCATACAACGTGGCAATGCTGCCAGCCTTTTGGGCACTGTTTCTGTTGACAGCGATGCGGACGAATTTTTTAATGCCCTATGATTCTTTTGCTTCTTTTTCCATATAGGTACAGTCACCAGCAAAAGTATGTATACACTTGGCTTTATTCAAAGGCGATTTTCTCCTTTATTTTTGAATGAAATTTTATGTTAGTAGGAACATAGTATTTTCGAACCTATAGGTATATGTAAAGTGTCATATTTTAACGTTGCATTCGTTATTTCGTGAAAAAATCGCATTTTAAAGTTGCCAAGTGTTGACATATTATTGCTCGTGACTGTACATGTAGGCATTGTACACATTATTATTTTAAGTGTTAGCTTATACAGGGTTATTGGTAAAACATTAACAACCTCTTAAGAGGTCATTGTACTCATCATTATGAACAAGTTTTACTATGGGACCTAATATGAAATCGCGAAAAAAAAAATCAGCTGTTCATTTTGATGAGTTATACGAACATAAATGTAGGGAACAGCTGATTTATACTCTCCACACAGAAAAATAAAGCCAAGAAAATTAATTAACTACGTACCAACTTAAATTGTCCGTAGGTATATTCAAATCGAAACTGTCATTCTTTGACAGTTTATACTAGAAGGTTTATTATCACCATTTAAGCTGAAAGACGTCCATGCTTCCCCGCAAAATGTGATGAGATTGATATAACACGGCAAATTGAGGTAATTTGCTTCAATTCATTTTCCTTGTGAAAAGAAATATCTACTAAGAGTGTAAAAGGCTTAATTTTTGCCTCAGATACATAAATTGAAAGTGGCAAAAAAGTTAAAGAGTATTTCTCGAAAAAAATCATAAAACTTTTAAGTAAATATCGAATTATTATTAGCATAGCGTTCCATTAAACGTGAAAGCTAGTTAATCCAGCCGGTTTCGTCCAACTTTTTCCGCTGCACTCAAGCTCAGACCGGAGCTTCCGGCGGATGTGAAACACTTTTTAATTTCCGCTGCGGAGGGATTTTTCTACACCGAAGTTGATGGGTGCTCAATTATTCACATTCAATTAATGAAAATATTTTTAATCTGTGTAATCTGGACTTTGAGGATGCTGTCTTGTTGTAAATTGTGTATTTTAATAACGATATAATTAAATGCTGATTAATTTAAGTAAACCAAAATTATTATTGCACTTGTGCAAATACTAGCTATCTTTTCCTTTCTTATCTATAATGTGGGTTTATACCTCTGTATAAATGGTAGCATATCATCATCGTGCAAATTGTAACCATAAAACCAGCACAAAGTCGTCGGTTTAAAAAAAAAAACCGGTCAAGTGCGCGTCTGACTCGCGTATCGAGGGTTCCGTACTTTGTGGGTATGTAACTACAAATTTACGGTTTTCAGATTGTTTCCTTTACTTGTGCTACATGACATTGCTTCTTGCCAAAATTCATGATTCTAGGTCAACGGGGAGTACGGAATATATATAATATCCCGTGTCTTGCTCACTGCTTCAAGGGATTGCAGCCCTGATGATATTAATTTCAACTTGATAACTTTAACCCTAAAAACAAATATTTCTTAGAAAAGTGCAATGTCTACGCGGTCAAAATGTATGGACTTGCAATTTTTTTTTTAAATATTTCTTTATTGGTGTCTGAATCATGTGCTGAATTCATGGTTGCAGTTTGCGCGGCTATGTAGGTACCACCCAACGTGCATACCTATGATTTTCTGATAAGTTTTGTCAACGTGTACCGTGCATTCGCGATTTATTTGCCAAAAATGTAAACAAGTATGTATGAATTAATGGAAAAATAATTTTAATTCCTATACAATAAAGTTCAGTTTACGCTGCAACTTCTAACATTTTTATAACTTTGTCAATAGTGCTAGTCACTCTAAAATCAACTTAATAGTCATTGAAATAAAGTTGATATTTGTTTAACTTGAAATAGGGTAGCACTGCGCACTTTTACTCTAGGTATGCAATGGAGCAAGTTGTTAATTTGGAATTCTTTGGATCTTTGATATTCTATTAGTACGTAGCTGTCTGTTTCTTGATTGAACATGTACCGTTAATTCAACCATCTAAAAAAATATTAACAACATTCACTAGTTGTGCAAAATTTACAGAAAATTATTCGAAACACTGCATTTCAGCATTTCGTAAAATATTTAAGAGTATATATGTTCTTTTAATATAAGTTTAATGTTGTTCCGATTTTAATTAAATATTGAGATAGTAAAACTAAACTGTCAATGTACTTTTTCAGCTGACTGTACCAGTGCAAATGTTAGCAATCTACTTACTCAATTAATTACTTTAGCCCAGTTCATCAACTAAAAAGTTAACTAACAAAACAAATACAATTTGTGAAATAAAATAAAGCCAAACATTGCGTCTAAAGCGAATAACAGAATTAATTCGCTGAGTGAGTCGCAACGTTACAAATTGGACCAATTAATTCGCGCTATTAGTTTGGTAGTTGTTACATATTCTAGAGTAGTACCTAGTCGTCTGTAGCAAGAAAGGGATCATTTATTTATTTGAAACACCATACAAACTTCAAACTACTCACAGTAGAGGGGACACAAATGTCCAATTGGCGACCTTTTTGCAAATAACGATTTCTTTTTGAATAGAAAAGGCTTAAACTGGACGAAAAATACACTTTATTACATTGAAGGCTCTATAGAAAGAGTTCATTTTAAACAAATATAATCGAACGAACTACTTAGTACAAAATAATATCTACTTACTACTAACAAACAAAATCTCGATGAGACATAAGCGTTAATAGGTGAACAAATTGAATCGCAAGTGTACAAATTGGACCATTTAAATTGCTCTATCAAATCAATGGTCTAAATATTCTAGTAATACCCTTGAAGACACGTCTGGTTCAAGAAGGGGATAGTAAAAAAAATAGGGTGTGCTACAGGGTACAGATCTACCTAACCATTTGGGGGTTACAGGTGTGCTGATACGATGTTATGTAATTATCTTTGTGAGATACCAAATAGGTACAGCCCCTAACCTAAGTTAGGGGCTGTATTTGGTCCAGACTCAAAGTGCCGTATAAAAGAAGCGCTCTTTATTAATTTATCTCTCCATAAGAAGTAGGTACGTTTTCCAATATCCAGCTCCGAAAACAAAATAATCCACCTCGTTCAAAATAAAACCGTCACAAATGTGACATCACAAATTCGCGACTATAAGCGAATAACACATTTAATTCGTTGAGTGAATCGCAACGGTACAAATTGGACCAATTAATTCGGTCCATTAGGTCGTCGGTGCCTTGCTTTGAAGTTGTGCGACATAAGTTTAATGCGAGCTGTTTATTATCAACGAATTGATTTCCGTGGTCGCTGCAGGTTGAGTGGTGTTAAAAATATGTTTTTTTTTGTTTCAAATTAAACTTGTTTGACAAAGTATCAATATCATATTTTCTTTTCAATAATAAAAAATCGGTCAAGTGCGAGTCGGACTCGCGCACCGAGGGTTCCGTACTTTGTAGGTATGTAAATAGTTTATCATGGGTTTTTTTAAAATGTACAGTCAACAAAGGAGTTAAGTATACAGGAGCGTCGGATATAGTTGAAGTTTACTAAGAAACGGATGGATGTTCTGGACTGAAATTTAATTTAATAAATGAGCTGTTTGTTTTCTATTAATAAACTAAAATTTTATTCGAGAATATCCATCGGTTTCTTAGTAAACTTCAACAATATCCGACGCTCCTGTATACTTAACTCCTTTGTTGACTGTACCTACAAATTTACGGTTTTCGGATTTTTTCCTTTACTTGTGCTACATGATCTTGCTGCTTGTCAAATTTCATGATTCTAGGTCAACGGGAAGTACCCTATAGTGACGAAAGACATGTGACATTTACCAACCCGCACTGGGCCCGCGTGGTGGCCCACTCCCTCTCAGAGAGAGGAGGCTTGTGTCCCAGCAGTGGGAACACTATAAGTTGATTATGATGAATTAAAATCAAAGAATTGATTGGTGGATTAAGTTTGTAGTTACCTACCCTATAAACTTTATGCTTTCTGCTGTCACGCAAAAAATAGGTAGCCATTTATGCTTTTCTGATACTTAGCGAGAACAAGTCCTTTGGTATTCTTGACTGACTAATGTGTCTGCGGATATGATAAAATGCAATTTTCGACAATATTAACCACGAAATAATAAGTTTATTTTTATTTTTTATAATGTTTTGTTTTTATTAAGTATCTGTCTATAATATTTTCATAAGCTAGCACACATAAACTAACATTAATAATATGTACAAATATACAACGTGTAACATAATTAACGCAAGACCTCATACACCCCAATTAGAGTATTGAGGTAAAAGTGACCAACACTTATTTTTTTTAAAGCTAACTATTATTATTAAGAAAATCGTGTCGACCTTAGCATTACTTTACGCGTTTTAAATTGAGTCTTATTGTCTTGAAATGCCTTGGAATAAGATTTCATTTTCTTTGGCTCAATCGGTGGTCAGTATTGCAAAAAACATATTAAAAAAAAAAAACCTATATTAAAAGTTACTGAAATCGATTCAGTAGTCAACTATGAACAAACTATTTCCAGGACTTGCGTTTATTCTGTTACACCTTGTATAAAAAAGGGAAAATAATCAAAGGGCATAAAAAAAAATTCATCCGCAACGCTATAAACAGGAAAAATGCCCAAAAGGCTGGCAGAATTGCCACATTATATGGCAATACTGATTCTTTGGCCGAAAAAGTAAATAAAGAATAAGTCCAGAACAAAAAACCGGCAGCTTTTACTAAACTGCACGCATAATTACTCGAAATCTATTATCACGAACAAATAAAAGTAAAGTCATCGCCAGTAATACGGCTATTAGGGCCGATTCTCGTCCACTAATGTTCGCAACGACATTACCCTAAGAATAATAGAAACGTTGGGGTAGACAGCCCTAGCGATTGTCACCCGATATATTGCGTCACTGTAGGGTGGCCATAGATTTGGGAACTGTTTATCGGATGTAATTATTCAATAATAGAAAAAGTTATTAAAAAAAAATAAAAAACCCGACTGCGGTAAAAAACTTAAGTTAAAAGAACTGAAAAGCTAAAAACAAGCCCATTTTAAATTAAATAAAAGTTGGAAGCAGGCGGGACCCATACCATTTTTATTATATTTTCAAATTCAAATGGGTCCCGCCTGCTTCCAACTTTTATTTAATTTAAAATGGGCTTGTTTTTAGCTTTTCAGTTCTTTTAACTTAAGTGTTTTACCGCAGTCGGGTTTTTTTAATAACTTTTTTATTTCCAGCTTTTTAGTTTATTTACAAATGTGAAACATTTCGCTGACGATTTAGTTCTTGGTACGTGTTTTTTATGATTTGTCACTTCGAATTACTTTTAACCATATAAGTTGTTTATATTTTTGTAATCATCTTTTAAAACCCTTTATTTTGATACCCCACTCGATAGGTTTTGAGAAAAAATTTTTTTTTTAAGACATACATACATACATAGTAGTCGCTATCATGTCTTTAGTGACACTCGCCGGACTAAGAGGAATCGATTGACGTGTGAATCATAAAAATCGGCCCAGGCGTTTGGTCTGTATAGTGCTTCAAAGGAACATACATACATAGGCTGATGAACACATTACCACTCCTTTGCGTCGCGCAGTCGGGTAAAAACAAGTACTTTATAAGTTTATCTATCGGAAGACGTAGCGTTGGAAGGCCGGGAACAAGGTGGTCCGACGACGTTGTAAAGGCCGCAGGAACAAAAAAAAAAATTATAGAAAAATAAAGACACCTAAAGGACGAAAAACTTTAGCATACGTTGAAAAGTACCTACAAGAAAAAATACTGTACTTACTATAAGAATGACGAGCTTGGTTCCGAAAAAATATCGGTAGCTTAATAAAAATACTTAAACAACATGGCTACGAAAACCGTAGACGTGCTACGAAGTTCGTAGCGCTAGCGTAGCACGCCAGTTTTCGGCTTGTAAATGGTTGTGACGTATACGGAGCGTAACAAAATTATGCATGGCTTAAAAACACGAAAATGTGTTTGGGAGATTGTGTCTTATTCCCGTTAAATCAGTTTACGCAGCCAAACTTCGAAGAAGCACCACACCCGGAGGATTTGCCTTAAAAAAAAGCGATTGTTTTGATTAAATAGTATCCTAACTAAGACGAAAACTTTGTCCTTCTTTCCTCATAAATCCTAGCCACCCCTCAGTGTCTCCACCTCATCAATTCCCGCGGACATGCGTTCAGATAGCTATAATAAATGCTGGGGAGGCGATTTGGCACTCGCGACGTAATGGGCCGGCACTTCCTGGTACCGCTAGTGATTGTCTAGGCAAATGTCAGAGACGCTGAGACAGTGTTTTGGGGCTTTAATGGTTGGAAATTGTTTTAGTAGAGGAAATTATAAAATTACGGCTTTTTTTGGTAACAAAATTGTTTAATCAAACAATTGGCGTTATATTAATCAATTAATTGCTATTTTCTAGTTTCTGTATAGTTTTAGTTATGTTAGAATTTAATTTTGTTATTTTTACCTGTCTAAATAAAAATGTAAGTTGTTGTGTATTAATTGATATAAAATAATTATTGTTATTTTTTTCCCTGAATATGTGCACTGTCCAAATACCTAGTCTTTCTGTTATAAAATTGAAGTAAACAGTGTATATCTTAAATACACTATAATCAAATCTTAACATACTCATACACGGACCAAAATGTTTGTATTGTTTGGGAATCGAACCGTGGCCCGAAAAGTCGAGATTTTTCAGCCTGTATGTCAAGCATACCGTATTCTTTCTAACATTAGTATGTTGTATTATTTGTTTATTTAACAAAATTCTTATTTCGCAGATACGAGCTACTCGTATCACCCGGCGATACACGATGACACGTTTGTTCGTCGGAAACAGCGGCGCAACCGCACCACCTTCACACTGCAACAGGTAATCATGGACTGGATAACTTTATTTAACTTCAGTTATTGAAATTCAAACGGTATTGAACATTTGGTTATTTAATAGTATCGTAGATGAACCTTGTCCAGCAGACCTCGTCCTTAGGAGGCAAAGGGCCTAACCTGATAATTCTGCCTTCCCGTAACGACTGACAAAGATCCACGAATGACAGCCGGGACCAACGGCTTAACGTGATTTCTGAGGTACGGAGGGGTCCCGGTATGTAAAGATGGTCACCTACCCACAGACCAACCGCGGCAAGCGTAGCTTAACCTGATCGATCGACCTGTTCGGCTGCTATTATTTAGCCACAAGCCCTATGAAATTCATGACGCCCGTTTGATGTTATAAATATGTCTAGCACTTTAACGATTTTTGGTGTAAGAGGGCCGTATTGTTCAATGACAATTTACCTGTGCGGGCGATCAACCGACATATTATGTCATAATAATTTACCCTTCTTACCTTACAGTTGGAGGAACTGGAGACTGCGTTTGCGCAGACTCACTACCCTGACGTGTTCACGAGAGAAGATCTCGCGCTCAAGATCAACCTCACTGAGGCCAGAGTACAGGTTAGTCTTACTCATTATAGAGGTATGGAGGAACAGGGTGTAAAGTTCACTCATGCTCCATAGAAAAGGGAGGATCCTCCGACCAGACGGGTATTGTGTCTAACGCGCACCTGGTTTGCGACCACCCTCCCACCCTGCTGTGTTACGTCGATGCGTGGGAGTTCCAGTGCCTTAGGCATCTTCTGGGCACACTCGTTCCATCATAGACCTCATCCATCGCTTTCCATCAGACGTGATCGAGGTCAAGAGTGGGCCTACGGATATCGAATGAGCGGGCCCATTCAGCAATAAAAAATGGCCCGTACCACACCCCCAAGTTTGGTCACACCCCTCTGAAACATTGTATTATTATTATTATATCAATCAGCAACAAAAAATCTAACTGTTTTAGCGCCAGGAAATCCATACTAATATTATAAATTCGAAAGTAACTCTGTGTGTCTGTATGTCTGTATGTTACCTTTTTACGCCTAAACCACTGAACAGATTTCGACAAAATTTGGCAAAGTGATAGATTGCATCCCGGGGAAGGACATGGGATAGTTTTTATCCCGATATTCCCACGGGATCGACACTAATGCGGATGAAACCGCGGGACGCTGCTAGTTATATATACTTCTGTTCTATATGAGGTGATGTAGAGCATTCATAACATCACGCATGCATTTCCCAAAAGGTGAGGCAGAGGTGTACAATACACAAACATTTCACCAGTTATGTTTAAGTCCCATGTAATAAGGTGATATACAAAACTATTTAATTATACATTGACATGTAGTTGTATCGTGAGCAAATAGTAATTAATGACGGTGTTGATTCGTAACCGGGTTTCACGTAGTCACAGGAATGAATAATAGATTTCTAACACATCACGTGCTATTAAGCTGGTTTAGTAGCATATATACAGTTTCTACTCAGCGACAATTGCGTCAAATTATTGAATATAGTGTACCTAATACTTCATTCGCGATTTATTTGCCAAAAATGTAAACAAATATGAGTTTATGGAAAAATAACTTTAAATCCTACACAATAAAGTTCAGTTTACGCTACAACTTCAAACATTTTTATAACTTTTTCAATAGTGCTAGTCACTCTGAAATCAACTTAATAATCATTAAAATAAAGTTGATATTTGTAATATTAATTTGAAACATACGTTTGGATTTTATGTATGCAGGGTCAAACTAAATTAGGTAAGTACCGAATACCGCAGACGTGATGGGTATTGATACCTACAACCCCTTTTTTTTTTTTTTTTTTTTTTTCGGATTGGAAATCATCAAATGTCCCCCCTCCCGCTCTGGGTGGAGCGGAAGGGAGTGTCAGACTCTTACTGACTAAAACCCACCCGTGTTCCTTCCTTAGCCCTTTATGTTCCGGGCCAGCGGTAACCCTTTCGGACAATCCCGCTGACCCGGCAGGCTTCGGCCCTATGGGGCCCCTCCTCGATGCTGAAATCTCTTTGAGGCGCGCGTGGAACACGTACGCGCCGTCCGGCACGGGCCTGGTCCTGATCGGACGGTGAGCTACCCATTACTCTCCGCCCGCAGGCCCGCGCCTACGGTGGCCGGGGTTTGGATTTTATGTATGCAGGGTCAAACTAAATTAGGTAAGTACCGAATACCGCAGACGTGATGGGTATTGATACCTACAACCCCTAAGTTTCGAACAACCATTTAGTTGTTTGACACTCAGGGGTTTATTTATAAACGTTGCATAAAGTTAAAAATGATTTGATGATGTTAACATTAAATTTTTGACGTTAACTTTAAGAAACGTTTATAAATAAAACCTTAACTGTCAAACAACTACCTAGTTATTTTAATCGGCCTTAGGGCTGATTTTTCCAACGCCAGATAATTTTATCTAAGGAATAATTCCATACAAAAACTGTCAGACGTCAATTTTATTCCACGAATAAAAATTATCTGTCGATTGAAAAACCAGCTCTTATGACTCTTCCACAACATTATCTTACTACAAATTCCACCAAACACTCTTAAACTTACATAACATCCACTCCTCTTAACCCTACAAAATCATACTCCAGTTCAACCCACAAGTTCTACATAAAATGTTGAATTTACGCGCGTCACCACCGCGCCACGTCTTACCTGTCCGCCTCAATAACGTTCACAAACGTCGCCTGCCTCATATCGTTCAGGAACGTCGTCTGCCTTGTACAGTGTGACCGGTTAAACGAGGGACATGCCGGATACGATAATGTATGCTTCCATAGTATGATTAAAAAAAGTAATTTAAAAAAATTAAACCGACTTCAAAAAGAAATTAACTCAAAATTATGAAATAACTTTAATTTCGGAAGTCGGTGTCTTGGGATCTGTATTTTAGTTTTATGCCACCGACTTCCGAAATTAAAGTTATTTCATAATTTTGAGTTAATTTCTTTTTGAAGTCGGTTTAATTTTTTTAAATTACTTTTTATTTCGTAATTTTTAGTTTTTGCACTAGTATTTGACCAAGGTTTTGAGATGTTTTCCCTTTGACACTACACCCGTAGCTCTTATCAATAAGCCAGGCCGTCACACTTACACGTATTAGTCCATATCTTGAAAATTACTGAATCGATCTTGATGAAACTTGCACTGTTCCCTAAGTTGAAGAAAATGTAAGCCAATAAAAAAAAATGGTCACGATCCGATTAATAGTTCCGGAGATATGCGTGGACAAACATACATACATACATACATACATACATGCATACATACATACATACATACATACATACGTCTATGAAATTTTGTATATTTGTTTGGAAGCCCTAATAGATCATCATATGTGAATATAATGCAATTCCAATAATCTTCTATATATATAAAATGGTAAACTGACTGACTGACTGATTGTTGATATATCAACGCACAGTCTAAACCGCTGCTCCTAGAGACATGAAATTTGGAGGGTGTGTTCTTTGTGAAGAGTAGGTATCCACTAAGAAAGGGTTTTTCGAAATTCCACCCCTAAGAGGGTGACTGGGGGGAGGGTGAAATTTCACGCGGACGAAGTCGCGGGCGAAAGCTAGTATTACATACATACGTATCGAATTGATAACCTCCTTTTTTTTGAAGTCGGTAAAAACAAACTTAAAGAAAACTGAAGAAATTATCGTAATTAGATTCTTAAAATGTAGGCTTACTTGAGGTGATTACACCTAAGAGCCTGTCCAGATGAGGCATTTTACGCGCGAGCGGACTCGCGCTTTTCAATTTATATTGTGTCCAGATAGCACGCTTTACGCGCGTTCCTTTGTAGCTCTAGTATCTCGGGAACGCGCGAGTGTCTACGCGCGAGTCGACTCGCGCGTAAAACGCCTCATCTGGACAGGCTCTTATATAGGCCGAGATTCCCATGATTCGTTTCCTTGCTTCAATCTGGATTTAGAATAATCAGCCTATAATATTTCCCAGTCTGTGACAGGGAGTGGGCCACTCGGACCTAGTACGGTGGATGTCACATGTCTAGCTCTAGGATATTTCGTTTTTTTTTACTGTGTGTGTGTACGTATGTATTCTTTTACCATTTCGATTTAGGACAAGCAAAACTGCGAGTTTCCACAATTGTTTTCTTCAATGGACAAATAAATCCTAATTAATATTATAAATATTAAAGTAAGTTTGTTATGCTTTCATGCTAAAACGGCTAAACGGATTTCAATGAAATTTGGCACACAGATGGACCATGACCATTAGGGTAATTATGTAACACACTATCAGTAGCAATGGGTTTCATTTCGACAGTTCAACAACATTCATTGCGTTATATGCGTTGTAAGGCAGACACATTTTTCGAACTTATACAGCAATGGATTAGAAATAAGCTTGAAAATGATTCAAATTGAGAGTAATAGTGTGTTACGCAATTAGTGTGCTGAGTTAGGATATAGACTACTTTTCATCTTGCATCGTAGACGAAGGTGGGGACAACAGCTGGTCAATTTATAAAGAACACAGTTTTAACACGAAAAGAATCCTAAACTGAATACCATTCCTGATGTCCCTGGTTTAACCAGTCAACTTGTATGTTCAAGAACGACACTTTCCTTAATATATAACGTTTGCCTGGCTTCGTTCAAAGTCGCCTGCATCGTAAAACATGGCTTTATTGCATATAACGTCGAATGTGGGGGTTACATTTTTATGTCATATAGGTACTTTTATTGTGAATGCAAAATGGTGGTTAAGATTTTGATTGAATGTAATATGTTTTGGGTTTGATGTAGTTGCAAACACGGAATAATTTATTGGTACTACAGGCATGTATGTATGTATAATCGCATGAGAATTGCTGTCGAAAACGGCATCTTGATTTGATTCATCATTATTTTTAAGTTAAGTAAGTTAATCTATAGCGGTATGAGGAACAGGGTGTAAAATTCACTCATCGCCATAGAAAAGGGAGGATCCTCCGACCAGACGGGTGTTGTGTCTGGCGGGCAACTGCCCGATGATTCATGTCGGGCCGTTGTATATTAAGTTACAGTTAAGACAAGTTATTTCTAGTTAAGATTTAGACATCACGACAAAAATGCGTCTAGTCAAGCATGAGAATTGAAAAGATATTTTTAATAACTTTAAAGTAGGGTAACTCAACGTTATCACAATTTACACGAAACTTCAAGAGAAAAATCCATTTAGATTCAATATAGTTTGCAAACCGAAATTCATTTTAGATTTATTTTTTCGCCAGAGCGTGCAATGTGGAGAGTGAATGATATTGAACTGGAGACCGAATGTAATGCGAGTGCTCCGTAACCCGGACGTGAACGAGGGTACTATTGGGTCAAAAAGCCTTTATGGAAATTGATCCGAATGAATGAAGGTTATATCTTCATTTTGTTATTTGGATATATTTAATTTTGTAGTTGATCGGAGTACAAAATAGAGAGATAGATACAAAACATTATTTTAACTTTTGCCTCTATAGGCCGTGTTTCACCACTTTTTCCAACAATAAATTGTTTGAATAACATTATTAAATTGTAATTGAAAAATCATTGTCGAAAATGAAGGTTATAAAATTAACCTCTATTGTCAAACGAAAAACATTTTTAAGATGATTTTTACTTAGAATTTCGGGTTTAACTATTCAAATAATCAAATCACTCAACTTTTAAGCGTTACTGCAAATAAGCATGCACAGGTACGATTTCTGATCCTTTTGTTTACATTTTCTGCAGATACTTTTAGAACAGACTATAGATTGTTTTTGCTAGATCTAAAACTTGTGCGAATCTGGCAATAACTCTTACTTTAACTTTCTTATAAATACTTAGAATTTTCTTTAAAAAAAACTGCACCCTAATTGCCTAACACACTGTCAGTCGCAATCTGAATGATTTTGACGGATACACGTAATCCATTGCTTCATAAGTTCAAAAAAAATATCATTACGCAATGTATAACGTTGAACTGTCAAAGTGAAAGCCATGTCTACTGTTAGTGTGTTATAAAATTACCCCGCTGTTCTAAAACTGACTTCTAAAACATAACTATGCAAGGAGATGTTAGTTGTAACTCCTCTACCCATTTTCCAAACGACTCCAACAGTTTACATATCCGTCTTGGTACCTAATCTCCCCGGTACCTACCTCTCCGTGAGCCGAGCAACACGGAGCCTGTTTTAGTCAAATTGCTCGACGCTACCGGTCGTGTTTTATTTATGCCCAAATAAAAATTGCCCAATTCCGTCGTGCCGGGAGCCACAGTCACAATTTAGTGGCAGGCTGTCACTCGGGATCTATACTTTTATTGCACATATCTGCTGAATCATAATGCCTGTTAAGTGGAAACCTTGTTTTATATTGGGTATGATAAAATATCAATATAAGAGCTTTGATATTTCTTTCTGGGCAAAGATTTCTGAGAGCATGGTAAAACGTTTTTAAACTCCCGGAAAATGAATGTTAGATACTGGAAGCGCTTTTCTGTTCACAAGGAATAGGTATAGGTTTCAGTAGCAAACAGGCTGAAACTGGCCAACCTGAAAGAAATTGAACTTTCAGACCTCTGCAAAACAATCAAGTTTTCGGCTAATTTGCTAGTTTTAGGGCTAATTGTTTCAAACGGTTGGTTAACGCAACGTACGTACGTCAAATAATAACGATTACGTACTCGTTTTGTAATTGTAATTTGCAACAACGTTTTTAACGCAATTTTTGACGTAAACGCGTACGTCGAATGGTCGTGAAACAACCCCGCCCTTAGAGACAAAGTTCAAATGCCTCATTAATACGAGTACTGCCGGTCGATTCTGTAAAAATCTCACCGTGAAAACTTAGGTGATGTGAGTTGGTTTGTGCTAGGGATTGACACTATTGACAGCTCACTCCACGCTCACTTCACCTAAGTTTTCACGGTGATATGGTTACAGAATCGCAATGCAGTACAGATAATTTAACCCTTCTAACCGAATGCTACTTGAATGCAGACGATATAATATTTGGCATCCAAATCCATAAAGGCCTCCACTCAATTACAATAAGAGCTCCCCGTCCGTAGCTGCAACTGAAGGCAACTCTAAAGTTACCAACGTAATTACAATCACATGTCAAACGTCAGCATTGACCAGCCTCCTCTCTAACATGCCCAATCGTCGTAACTACCAGCCATCAGCCACGTAAGACAATATCCAATTTCGTTTGTCCGCGTCGAACATTCACTTCCATTAGTTAACTACCATTGTCAAAACCCACTCTACTCTAGTTCGTTGCCAAAACCACCAAAACAGTTGAGAATTGAACGCAGCGGCCATGTTAGATTGGTCCTCGATAGTTCATTGGTTTGTTCGAATATCGGCGGATATGTGAGTGGTGCGGGGGACGGGGGAGGTCAGGTGGAAGTGGTGGTCTGTAACGCGTTTAAGTCGCTCATCTCGGAATGGTATTACGGTATGAGGCTGTTACCCCGCGCCCGCGCACCGCAACCCCGCTCACACCTCACGGCACGTGCTACTGGGATTAAGGGGTGTCGCGTGTGAAGAGGACTGCAGGATTAGGTAGGTACTATATTTGGGAGATGAATCGGAATGGTTGCAGGTTAATAGTTTCAGTCATATAAATTTGACAGTCGGCACAAAGATGGATTGGATTTATGGTTCATGCATCACATAAGCATTTGAAGCACTTTACTATTATTTTAATGGGCGTTGTCAATGAACTATGCAAATGTCAGAACTTGATCTTCAACCATACATTATCAGTTAGGTGAGCAGTCCAGCAACCATGTCAGGCTGACGTAATATTATCTTTAAAAAAGTTATTTATTATTTTATTAAGAAAATGCTTTTTTTATTTATGGAAACATAATTTTAAAAGCTAACAGTATTAAAATAATAATAATAATAATATGTACAAGTATATAAAAAGGAGGGGTAATAATCAAAGGGCATCAAAAAATTCATCCGCATCGCTGTCAACAGGAAATGTGCCCAAAAGACTCGCAGCATTGCCACGTTGTATGGCAATGCTGATTCTTTGGCCAAAAAATAAGCCAGCCCTCTGGTCACGTGAAGAGTCGACCAACCGCTTGGCGATGTCTCGAAATACTAAGTGGGCACTCGGGCCCCATGGCCTTAGAGTTTCAACCCCAAACGGCTCAAACATATACGTTCCAAAGAGATTGGAGTATTATATATGTATTATCACTAGCTTCTGCCCGCGACTTCGTCCGCGTGAAATTTCTTGTACCCCCACCCCGTCGCAACACTTCGTATTCGCTTAGTTCTTTTTTTTTTTTTTCTTTTTTAAATTTCATTGTGACTTTATTTCTTTTTGATCGGCTCCTAAGGGTCATAGCGTGATATTAAATATAATAGCCTATAGCCTTCCTCAAGAATTGGGCTATCAAATGCAAAAAGATTTTTTCAAATCTGACCGGTAGTTCCAGAGATTATCGCGTTCAAACAAACAAAATCTGCAGCTTTATTAATAGTAGTATAGATTTTAATTAAACATCGTACGTCAAACATCACATCAAGATCTTCGACAGCCCTAAAAGAGCTTGGTAATATAATTGAGTCGGCTTTCAATTTGATTCGCATCCTCGTCCGGCTGCAGAGTGTCGGTGATAATTCGCCCGAAAAATATAAAAAGGAAGCTTTTGGGAGCAGCTGTCGGACATATTGGATTACAGCGAGGTGGGTGCGAACGAGCGGCGCCAAGCGGAATGTACGTACCATCTACCAGTCGTACGGGGCGTACCCGGTAAGTGATTGGGATAATGTTTAATGTCGCTTTTCAGAAATTAGGAAAATGTGAGACTGTTTTTGGTTCTTAGGAAAAACTATTATTAGCATATATATTAAATCAATGTAAAAATAACAAAACTAAATCCTAACTTAATTAAAACTATATAGAAACTAAAAAATTGCGTCGAAAAATTATGTAGTGTGTGATTGGAGTACGTCTACGAAATGACGAACGGTATAACGAAATAGAAAATTGGGCAAAATGACATTTTGGCACTTGGCAATTTGTACATTTTGACACTAGGACTATGTTGCCCATTGATTTTTTGTCTTTGTAACATTTAGTATCCGGCGTCATTTGGTGCGATCGCAGCACATCCATCCGTACTAATCCATACTAATATTATAAATGCGAAAGTGTGTGTCCTCTTCACGCTTAAACCGCTGAACCAATTTAGATGATGATTCTGAACACCCCATGAAACTGAATTCACGGTAACAGGTTACAGGCACCCTGTATTAATGAGTACTTAACAATGATCCAAACAAAACAGTTGACAAATTCTCCAATCAAAACAAAAAAATGACAGTTCCAAGTTCAAAAATCAAAAACAAAAAAGAATCACTCAAAAAAAATTATAACTCCCCCCAATGACGTGTAGAGGCACTCGTATAAAACAATAAGGTTGTCAAGCGAGTAAACAACAGAACATTACAATGGTACTCGAAGTACTCGCGAATAGGGTTGCCAGTAACGAGTACTTAATTTATTATTTGTTTCTAGTTCGAGTGGTGACGTAAATTGTTGAGATTAATTATGTTTATAATGTGAAGTTTTTTAATTTGTTTTTGTTTTATGCGAGTGAAAATGGTGTCATTTGCTATAAAAAATATACTACAGATTAATATTTAATAAATAACATTAAGATCGTGGCTCAACGTTTTGAAGTTTGAGAAATGGATACCTATCTTGTCGTTGTTTGACAGAATTTTCTCTCAATTGTTGTGATTTATTTTATTATGATTAAAAGTAAATCCGAAATAGTTCACAGTTTTTATGACTTTGAAGTTCAATGATAATGCTTTTAATGTAATTATTACCTACCCATTTTCTATTTCAGATAATTTTTTCTATTAAAATTACCATCAATATTTATTGAACAAAAAAAAAAACAAAAATAGTGTTGTGTATATAATGAAGCCAATTAGCCACAATCCCGGGGGCGTTCGGGGCGTATGGCGCAACCCTACCGGCGTGCGACCAAAGCTAACGACGCGTCATATCGAACTCTTGGTTACACAAAAATTATAAAAACATACGCCACAATGTTTCGAACTGTAGCGTCGCGTTAACGACTTTCCATGCCGTGGTAAGATAAGCCAGACAGCAAGGTTTGTAATCTTAATGACTCATGGAGGCTTTTTGAATAGTAGACGCCTTTCGCAGTATCGAGTTTATTACTGATGAATGAGAAGCTGTTTACTGGCCTTCTAATTAGGCACTTACTTATTGGATATATCTTAAAAAAAACAACTGGCACTAAGGTACCTTGGTAATAATAATAATAGTTGCCTCATCTCACCTAGGCCTTTGCCCTGCAGTGGGACGCGGATCCCACTGCAGGGCGAAAGGCTCCCATTCCTTTTTCCACCCAACTCGATCATGTGACCAATCCCTCTTATAAGCATCAAGTTCGTCCCGCCATCTACGCCTGGTACTTGCCTGAAATGCTTGAACTACAAATAAGACTTAATTACAGGCTTTAAACACGCACAATGGTCCACTGAAGGACTAAGTGCGGAAACCAAACCCATAACATAGAACATACAGGCTTTAAAACACCATCGAACAAGTAATACATAGAAACATGTACAGGTACTGTCTGATTTCCGCCGCGGTGCCACTTAAAATACTCCTCCCTATATTTCCATCTTCATTTTCTTTTTGTCACTCGAGCTGTGACTTCACGCGGCACGCACTTGGCTTGTTCTACTTTATCAATCATTTTCCAACTCAAATCAAATCAGGGGTGACAATGAAATACGTCACATTTTACAAAACAATTGGAAGCTGGATTTAAATGATGCTTGAGCGTACGCTTTTTGTGATGTTAGAAAACGAAAATTATAAAAAAAATTACTTAGCAAGATCAGCAGTGCGATTCCCTAACCATCTCACCGTGGAAACTTAGGTGAAGTGAGCGTGGAGTGAGCTGTCAATAGTGTCAATTCCTAGCAACAACAAACTCACATCACCTAAGTTTTCACGGTGAGATTTTTACAGAATCGACCGGCTGAACTAGATTTTAAAAGAGCCTTGAGTTTGTTTCGCCATTTCTTCCCAAGGGTAGATAAATAGGAAATATCGACTCCATCTAGCTTATTTTTTTTCTTAATTATGATTAAAAGTGATTCCAATATCCTATTGACAGAATAAACAATTTAATTTCATTTCGTATGAATATAGCAATCCATACTAATATTATAAATTCGAAAGTAACTCTGTCTGTATGTTACCTCTTCACGCCTTAACCACTGAACGGATTTCGATAAAATTTGGCAGAGAGATAGATTGCATCCCGGAGAAGGACATAGGATAGTTTTTATCGACATACATCGCGGGCGAAGACGCGGGCGAAAGCTAGTATGTATATATATAGAAGAGGCTAACGGAACAAAAACAATATAATGTACAATACTTATTTATTTGTATAAACCGTGGATTCGTGGAAATATTCTCTGAATCTTTAACTGCTTTCTATATTTTGTTAAGTCTAATCGATACAAAAGTTAAGAATCGATGACCAAACCAATAGATACGGCAGAGACAGCTGTTCTATTTTTATTTTCGATATTGATCTGTGCATTAAGGTGAGTCTAATCCGAGACTTGCGCTAAAGTCGGAAAAGTCAATGTCGAACATTCGAAATAGCAATTTTGTCTAGAAAATTTAAAGCTTCTTATTGGTAGAGTACTTATTCCTTTTCCTTCTTATTAAAAACGTCAAGTCTCTTGATCTCAATAACACTAAAATATCTAGTTTTCATTGTTTAAAGGACTTCTTTTAAGTTATGATACATTGCTGTACCCACCTTATCATTAAGTTCATATCCTCGATATTTAAGATAGTTTTATTAGTAATTATTTTTTTTTTTCATATTTTCATGATATTTTTTTAGGGTTCCGTACCCAAAGGGTAAAAACGGGACCCTATTACTAAGACTTCGCTGTCTGTCACCAGGCTGTATCTCAAGAACCGCGAACCGCGATAGCTAGGCAATTGAAATTTTCACAAGTTATGTAGGTATTTCTGTTGCCGCTATAACAACAAGTACTAAAAACAGAATAAAATAAATATTTAAGGGGGGCTCCCATACAACAAACGTGTTTTTTTTCGGCGTTTTTGCCTTGTGGTACGGAACCCTTCGTGTGCGAGTCCGACTCGCACTTGGCCAGTTTTTTACGTCCAAAAGTGTCTTTTATGTGCCTATTAGAAATAGATGCTTTGACTTTAAGAGTAATGGTTTAGCAGCAGGCCGAGCTGCAACCACGGAACACAGCAAAAGGTGTTCTGTGGGTTCAACTATAGATTCTACAATAGAACTTGCAAATATACTAGGTAGACTCGACTGTTTGGCGGAAAAGTCTAAATAGTGATTCTTTCAACCATCCCAGTCTCACACAACCCTAAAACCTTCCTGCAGCTTAGTTTTATTATGATCTGTCATAACACGAAATGAGGAATTAATACAATTTGTCGCAACACTATACTCGTGCGACGACGTCAGTTACAAGTGGGTGATGGCCTGATGGGTGTAACCCTCGCTGTAGCCCTCGGTGTAACCCCTTCGGCGCGCGTGTGAGGCTGCGCAAATTACCATTGACAAATATTTGTCGTATGATACTCGTACAGTTTTGACAGTGAAAATAATTAGAGTTATGCAAAATTAGAGAGTGAGTATGTTATAATTAGCTGTTTCTGACTCGGAATAGTCATCGATTTTTTTCAATTTTCAGACCCAATTTAAAATATTTATCCTTACTTTTTGAGAAAATGGGTTTGAAAAGCAATATATTGAGAGAGTGCTTACACTTATTTTGTCAATCAATTGTCGTTAAAATATGTTAAAATCACTTATGAGTTTGCTTGCCAGTTCTGCACGTGGATGAGGAACAAGAAATAAATTTAAATCAAGAAAAGCATTCCACTAAAAAAGTGCGCTCAAATCGCTTAGACAGGTCAAATTTAATTAGCTAGAAAATCCGCACACTGAATCGGTATCGATATTTAAACACGATAAAAAAAAAAACAGGTGTTATTGACCACTGTAAGTGTAGTTACTTGAAGTAGTTGAGAGAAACTGTTTTTTTTTATTTACCGTGTGTCGTTTGTGAAGTTTACACAGGAAAAAAAACTGATTTTGAAACTAATATTTCAAGTAACTACAGTTGTGGGTGGGGCCCGTGGCTAAATAATAACAGCCGCACAGGTCGATAGATCAGGTTAAGTTACGCTTGCCGCGGTTGGTCTGTAGATGGGTGACCATCTTTACCCTCCGTGCCTCGGAAAGCACGTTAAACCGTTGGTCCCGGCTGTCATTCGTGGATCTTTGACAGTCGTTACTGGTAGTCAGAAGCCCGAAAGTCTGGCAACCAGTCTTATCAAGGGGTATCGTATTATCCAGTAATTGGGTTGTGGAGGTCAGATAGGCAGTCGCTCCATGTAAAATACTGGTATTCAGCTGCATCCGGTTTGACTGGAAGCCGACCCCAACATAGTTGGGAAAAGGCAGGCAGATGATGATGACAGTTGTGGGTGTACGTACTCCAAAAAATACAATGAATCATTAGGTATTTTTTTCGTTTTATCCTATTTAGATACCGATACCCAGCACGTCTGTGGAGTTTTGTTAGCTAATTTAGTTTGACCCTGTGTTTCTCATTTGATCTACCAAAGCACGAACTACAAAACTAGTTAACAAACTAAACATCCAAGCTATGAACCTGTCACAAAGTCACAACTAGATACGACTGCAAGTTAATCCAGTCGATATGATCCCGAAGATAATTTCACGTAAACATATTATTTGCGATACATCTTCCATTTTGCGCGAATTACACCACTCTGCGACGGAATCTAATTACGAGGCGGTTGGACCGCGAAACGGATTAAACATGGAGGCGGTATTTTGAAAATGGAATTAGGTACGAAGCTCTTTTGTTTCTTTTTTGTGGGTTGGCAGTGATTTTTTGTCTGTGGTAATACATTTGTTTGGATTTAAAATGGCGAGACAGCTCGTATTTCACAGGTGGACCTCTACTTGATTTATAACTTTTGAAAACAGTTCTCACTAAAATTACACTTTGGATAGGTTGAAAAGTGGGTTGAAACTATCTCTAACTGACACATTGACAAATAGACCTTGTCGTTTTATGACGTGAAGCGGTGGTGCAAGAGACATTCAAAGGGTGAAAAAAAGTAATTTAAAAAAATTAAACCGACTTCAAAAAGAAATTAACTCAAAATTATGAAATAACTTTAATTTCGGAAGTCGGTGTCTGGTATCTGTATTTTAGTTTTATGCCACCGACTTCCGAAATTAAAGTTATTTCATAATTTTGAGTTAATTTCTTTTTGAAGTCGGTTTAATTTTTTTAAATTACTTTTTATTTCGTAATTTTTAGTTTTTGCACTAGTATTTGACCAAGGTTTTGAGATGTTTTCCCTTTGACACTACACCCGTAGCTCTTATCAATAAGCCAGGCCGTCACACTTACACGTATTAGTCCATATCTTGAAAATTACTGAATCGATCTTGATGAAACTTGCACTGTTCCCTAAGTTGAAGAAAATGTAAGCCAATAAAAAAAAAATGGTCACGATCCGATTAATAGTTCCGGAGATATGCGTGGACAAACATACATACATACATACATACATACGTCTATGATATTTTGTATATTTGTTTGGAAGCCCTAATAGATCATCATATGTGAATATAATGCAATTCCAATAATATTACATACATACGTATCGAATTGATAACCTCCTTTTTTTGAAGTCGGTAAAAACCAGTTACGCGTTCGACTATACCTATACAATTTTAATTGTTGACGCTAGAAATCTATACATATAATAAATTTGTAGAAAAGTGGTGTCTGTACAATGGAGATATATAAAAAAAAAGTAGCAGGGGTTGTTATTATATCGATGCCGAACCCGAAATTGTAATTATTTTTTTTTTTGTCTGTTTGTCTGTTTGTCGGTTTGTCTGTTTGTCGGTTTGTCTGTTTGTCTGTTTGTTTGTGCACGCTAATATCAGAAACGGCTTATTCGATTTAGATGCGGTTTTCACTAATATATTGTAGTAGGCTTCACTTAACATTTAGTGTTTATTTCATGTCAATCGGTTCATAAATAAAAAAGTTATGTCAATTTAAAGAATCACGGCGAACATTTGTTAAGGTATTCTATCAGAGTACGTACACGCCTCGGGCCTGCGCGTCCGATCTTCCGAACTACTGGACGGATTTGAATGATTTTTTTTTATTGTATAGTTATTATATGGCTGGACAACATTCAGGCTATAATTTATCTTGGAAACTTGAACACCTGATGCAGAACCGAAACAGACCAGCTTAACTATAAGAGATACAAAAATGGTACCATAGCAAAAATTGTTCCACGTGATGAGGATTTTCTGCTGAGAGAATAAATTTGAAGATCTGGAACACCTGATAGGGAACTCCAAGAGCCCAGCTACACCATAACACATATAGGAATGACGTGTTAGTAAAAGTTATTCGGTCTGATGGGCATTTCCTGTTGACTTATAAAAATCGAAGATCAGAAACATCTGATGTGGAAATCAAAGCTATCACTAATTTCACCTCTACGCGGTGAAGGCGGTAACAGTTTAGGACTGATTTTCGATGACGATGGTATATCATTGAAAATTTGACTCTACTGGCCAAAACTACCATTTATTTTTTTTAACGTGAAGAAATGCTCATGCATTCTGCACTACCACGGGGAGATAGTGCAGTTATGTGGGACTCTAACCCACTAAAACTCCACTGTGTCCTCCTCTGCCGCTTACGGCGGGAACATGGGCACGCGTTAGCACTCATCCGTGAACCCGCCGCGGCTGTCCGTCACCGGACCCTCCGCTGGGGAGTACTCCCCATCACCGGCGCACCAGAACACACAGCACGCCGTGACCACCCCAGGGACCAAACCAGCACATGGGCGCCAGACGATCCCGTGCCTGGGCACCCTTGGTATCTTCATAATAAAACTATAACCATGCCTAGAAAGAGGTCAAATCTTTCCCAATGTTCCAAAGGAGCTAAAAGATTGAGGATCATAAAATCCCAAGAATCTACCGAAGAGCGTCAGGAGAGACTTGATGCTGTTTGAGAACATCAGGCTGCAACTCGCTCCGTGGAAACCTCTTCGGATCGCGAAGCACGCCTGCGTTCTCAGCGTATTTACGCATCTACATCCAGGTCTCTAGAGACCAGTGCAGAATATGATGCGCGACTGACCGCTGATACGGTGAGATTATCATACATTGTTCCGAACACGCACACAACAAAATATTCATAATCAGAAAGTGAGAAAGAAAGAATTGCTGGAGTACGGCATGAAGAGACAGATTAAGAAGAGCGCAACGAACGTTTGAATTCTGATCGACTTCGACATTCTCTGAACAGAATGTCGATATCATCTGAAGAATCGGATGTGTCTCAAGATATAGCCGTAGGGCATGGCGACCTACCTTGGGTTGATAAGGAACGGAGTGCATTTACGTATACTCCTATGATTGACTACGCCACATATTCCGCCATCGGAGGTATGGTTAAAAAATTTACTTTTTGTGAAGCTGTTAAATAGCAAAAAGAAACAAACGGTATGTGTTGCTCAGGTGGGAAAGTACATTTTGAAATATTACAAAATCCTCCAGAAATATTAAAAATCCTCCAGAAATATTAAGATCACTGCTAATCGGTGACCATCACAGTCAAAACATTTCTTGGACAACATACGTTCGTACAATAATGCCTTTCAAATGACATCTTTTGTTGCGAAACAGATTTCATAAGGCCCATTTATGCCAACATTCAAAGTGCAAGGCCAAGTTTACCACCCTATTGGTTCATTATTGCCTGAAAATGATGTCTCGAATCGTCTCGCGCATCCCGTTGTTATCCAGTCCCCGGGTTCTTAGAATTCGACATCAGACGTTTCAGATCTTCGATTTTGACTACCCCGTTGTCGCTGGCATAACTCACAGGATCCGCGTACGAAGTCGCGGGCAGAAGCTAGTATATTAATAGAAAAAGAACGACTTTACAGGGTTTTACGCTGATTATTTCTTGGCGTGGACCTCGTCATGAAAATAAATAAAGATCTATGCGACATACGACTCAAAACATGATACGATACGATATTTTGGGTTTTCGTTTTGAAGACCGTATCCTAATAAAATCTATGTGGATTGGTGATAACATCCTATAATGGACTCTTCAGTTTTTTACGAGGACTTGTAGTGGACTGCACGTTTATTTCCCGTAGGTACTTCTACCTCCAAGTTATCTTTCACATAATCGTTTTCCTCACCTGAAAAGATGGAAATTCTTCAATAACTTAATTTTTTATGCCAATGTGCATCTTAATGAGTTTAAATGCCACCTCACATCTTAACACATCTCCGAACCGCGAGCTAAGAAAGCTCCTCGGGTCTTAGTGGGGATAACGGTGGATTTGCCGGATCCCCAAGAGGGGTGGAAGGGGGGCAATTTGCCCCTAATCATGTGATGAAAAACTTAACGCCACATGAAACGTCAGTCGGTTCAAGTAGATTGTACATAATCAGTTTTGGGAATACTTTTCAAATTTATTATGTTAATTTTAATGTATATGGGATTAATTTGTTTAAGCTTAGGAGTGTAGGTGTATGTGTATTAATTTCTTGTTTGATGCCTCCTAAATATACAGTGTGTTTAAGATTTTATAGAGCTATTGTTTTCGCAAACTTGCTGAAAAAAGTGACCGTTTAACAAGCAGATATACTTAATCGAAGTGTATATTAATAAGTTAAACGAAAAATATAATAGCGGAATTAGTAAGTCAATTAGTAAGACAGGCAGCTGGGAACGTTTTCGTAGTTGTATACGCACGACGAATTTCCAGTGTAAGCTGACTTCTCATTGTACGAAAATCCTGTACAGTCAACAGCAAAAGTAGATGATCAAAGTCAGAAATTCAATACTAATGAACGGAGTTCGCGTCAGAACTGTGTGGCGTCGTGATTCAAAAGTATTCTACGTAGTAAGTATTCTAAGTAGTAGTACTTCGACGCCACACAGTTCTGACGCGAACTCCGTAGTATTGAATTTCTGATTTTGATCATCTACTTTTGCTGTTGACTGTACAATGCGAGGTCAGCTAAAACTGGAAATGTGGCTTAATATGTCGTCGTGTGTACTAAGGTAAGACTTTTTTTTTGTCTACCTTGAACTGTCTCCTGGACAAAGGCATCCTCTCATTCCTTGCTTTTCTCTCGATGTACTACATCTCGTTAATTCTCGAGGATGCCATCCAAACGAAGATTAAAAAAAAACTAGGTTACGATATCAGTAATTGACTAACTAACTCTGAGTTATAATGACAAGACTTCCCATCCCTCTTGACGTATGACGTCGCACCCAAAAGATTTTTTTGCCAACAAAAATAACTTAACGTAATATCTAAGTAACCAACCTAACATGCGACGTAAACTGTCGTTCAAAGTTAAGTAATGACTTAACCGCTACGCTAAGTGATCGAGTACACGACGAATTGGCAAGTTGTTCAAATTACGAGTAGCTGCGGCGTGTGACGGCGACGGTGCTGCCATTACGGTCTTTTAATAAAGCCACCGAGACACGGTCGTCGGTGTGTGCCAGGTCTTAGATGTTAAGGGTCGATTATATGTTATTTAACTATCTTGTTAAATAACGGTTTATATCTTAGCCTCTTAGGACTAAAAAGGTGTAATTCATCTAATTGGTATGAGAATGACAAAGATATTTGTTTCATATTTTTATTAATGGATCCGTGCCTCGGAAAGCAGGTCCCGGCTGTCATTCGTGGATCTTTGACAGTTGTTAGTAGTCAGAAGCCTGAAAGTCTAACAACCAGTCTTACCAAGGGGTATCGTATTACCCATAACTGGGTTGTGGGGGTCAGATATGCAGTGGCTCCATGTATAATACTGGCATTCAGCTCAAGCTGCATCCGGTTAGACTGGAAGCCGATCCCAACATAGTTGGAAAAAGGCTAGGCAGATGGTAGATGATGGTTTATGAATGGATCAATAGAGTAGGTTATGTTTTGGCGTGGCCCACTCCGCAGGTCTTAAACTTTGTAAAATATTTTTGAACAAACTAAAATTTTTTTTTGATATACTTACTACATACTTAATGATATCCACAAATGTGCTATTTAATTTGCTTAGCATGATGTTTGATGTTGCAATGTTATTTCTTTATCTTTCAAAATAAAATGATCAACCAACAACATTTTTCCAACAAAGAAAATTCAATACATCCTGCAAAGTATAATGGAAATCTTTTACGCTTTGCGAGCAAATTCACCGCTACGCAATTTCGAAATTGTTATGGCGCATTTTTACACCATTGCCGTAAAAAAAACATCGACATATTTAACATCAACCAAAAACAAACCACCGTAGCGTATAATCACTTAACGTAAAACCCCCCTTAACACACGAGCTGTCACTTAAAATGAGTCGCGAAAACATTCCCCGCTACTTAAACAGTTTTGCCGCGGTTTCTTAACATATTTCCATGAGTCTTTAACGTTAACTTTCACGTTAACTCCTCGTATGAAGTGTTTTAAAACATTACTGGTGGTGACACAATTAAGGGGTAGTAACTTTTAAGTAGGTGATGCATGCGAGTTATGCTCTAAGTGGCGAGTTTGAATTAAACTTTTATGTTTGGAATTAAATTTTGTTTTGACTTCATGTCTGAGCTTTGAAATGGGTTTTCTAACTAGAGAAATTAAGGTTGAAGCGTAATTTTGTTTTATGCTGTGTGGTCTCTTTTTGAATAGAAGAGAATGTCGTAAACTGCAACTCATTCGAGTACCTATTTAAATTTAAGTTGGACATGTCACCTACATAGTTGAATAGTTTTTTAGTTTTCAGTTGTAAAAGTGGAAAAAACAGGCAGTCTTGAAGAAATGTAAGCAGCCCATTGAACGAATGAAAATAAACTAGTGTAATATATAGGGTGACTGGTAATTAGTGACCGATACTTAAACACGTGATTATACTCATCATTATGAACAACTTTTACTATGGGACCAAACCTGAAATCGCGAAAAAAAAATCAGCTGTTCCCTACATTTATGTTCGCTTAACCCGTCAAAATGTAGGGAAAAGCTGATTTTTTTTTCGCGATTTCAGGTTTGGTCCCATAGTAAAAGTTGTTCATAATGATGAGTATAATCACGTGTTTAAGTATCGGTCACTAATTACCAGTCACCCTATATAGTAACTACGAAAATTCTATTGTTTTTTTTAAGTGAAAACTTCTTTAACCGCGTTGGGCATTTTTTGAGATGGGAAAAAACCATTGAACTCGCGACACTGTTACCGTAATCGACACCGTGCGTGTTTTGTTTATAAGACGATTAAAAAAATACACACGTAATTGTTCAAGTTTTCACTTTTGTCGGCACTCCCGGAGTGCCACTTTTTGAAGTGAAAACTTCTTTAGGCGCGTTGGGCATTTTTTGAGATGGAAAAAAAAATGTAGGTACTTATATCCGATATGTCATTGAGTGATGGCAAAGTATTCTGTTTATGTTTTGTTTTCACTTCTGTCGGCACTCCCGGAGTGCCACTGTTTTTTTTTGTTGTATTTACTGATAGGCGATTTTGTAATCAGACAGTTATTGTAAGAGACCGCCCGCCGCACCGTGCGCTCTACCCGAATGAAACACATATTTGTTAAAATAGGATAATAGAATAAAGAGGTAAAATTTGTTTGTTTGTTGCATCAGCTAACTGTTACGCAATTACACTGCCGGGTAAAATCTCTACGGTATCTAATTTCTCTTAATTTGCAATTAGTTTTAAAACACACCTGAATTGAGTTTTCAAGGCATTAGATCGTTACCAATCCAAAAACAATATTATTAAATGACATCAACACTTCAGAACAAAATCACAATATCACCTATTCACAAGCACCCTAGGCCTTATATCAAACAAAAAGAAGTAATTAAACTGGCCGCCCTTAAGCATCGTTCACACAAATAATATTTGTTATTATTTAACGCAAGCGCACTCAATGCGCCGTGTAAAGGACGACAAACAATCCACGTTTGGTAACAGAAGGTAATTACCGCACCCCTAGTGTGCACACCCCTTAATGAGAGGAACCCAACCAGCTTTATTGACCCCTGTTTATCGACTACTTGCTTGTGCGATTTCGTCCGCGTGAAATTTTGACCCAACGCACCGCGTTGCATCGCATCGCCTGTATTACTTCGTTTTCGTTTACTGTTATTTCTTGGCATTTGTTCTTTTTGCTCGGTTCCTTTAGAGCCTTCCTTAAAAATATTTTATTAAATCCGACTGATACCTAGTTCCAGAGATTACCGCCTACTTAAAAACTTACAAACAAACTTTTTTTACCTCTTTATTAAGTACTCGTTGCGCCCCGCGGTTTCACCCGCGTAAATGTCGATCCCGTGGGAATATCGGGATAAAAAGTAGCCTATAAGTTAATTCAGGGTGTCAGCTACCTCCATACAAAATTTTATCAAAATTGATTCTGCCGTTTGAGCGTGAAGAAGTAACAAACATAATTATAAACACATCACTCACAAACTTTCACCTTTATAATATTAGTGTGATAGATTAAGTAAAACATAACTACTGCACTTCGTCCATCAACGCCTCTTTTGAGGCATAGGCCTGCTCCAGGCTCCTCCATTTGTCATGATATCATGCGCCTCTAGATCAGAAGGCTATTTCTCGTAATTTAAAACGTTCAAAATCTAGTCGCGATCTCATCTCGGCGACAAAAATGTCAAAAACTTGTCAAAATGTTGGGAAATTAGAGGTATTTTTGACAGATTGACACAGAGATCAGGGGGCCTGAAAAGGCCACTTTAGCAGAATCATAAAAGGATAACATTATGAATCATAATGGACAGAAAACTGGTAAGTTAATCGTATCAAATACCATTGGTGAAGGATTTTTCAGTTATTTTTTTTAATCTGTGCTAAAATACCAATCAATCCAATCCAAATCCAATCCCCTCTTTTATTATACCTACGTAGTGCAGCGAAAAAAAGAAAAACACGGACTGTCTTCGCCATATTATGATTCATAATGTTATCCTTTTATTATTCTGCCAAAGTGGCCTTTTTAAGCCCTCAGACTAGAACGTTCTTAAAATTACGAGGATTGCCATAAGCTCTCTCAACTAGTTTAGATTGTCTTCCTCTACTTCTTTTAGATTCATCTCTATTTTAAAACGTTTTATACGTCTAATTTGCCGGTACTTGTTCATTACCGTTCATTATTCATTCGTTGGATGCGAGAAGCGCAGAACCGGTCGAAGTGGAGGTGCTTGGGGGAGGCCTATGTCCAGCAGTGGACGTCTTTCGGCTGATATGATGATGATGATGATGATGTTCATTACCAAAAAACCTTTGTCGAAGTAGGTATAATGTATTACTTGTGTAAATTGACGGTGAAGAAGGCTGAGGAAGGTCATTGTATACTGGTTTGGAATCAGCGACATGTGTTTTTGGACTACAATGGTGTTGATGGGGTGAATTGGTTTGTGAATCATGACATCGGTAATTTTGTGTTTAAAAGTATTTAGTGGTGTAAGTGTTGATGGACCCCCAACCAATGAGCATTAAGCTCATTGGTTGGAGTGTTTAGTGAGTATTAGGTAATTTCATTAATTATCTTACTACTTACTTCGGTGGTAAGTAAGAAAGTGGTATCGTATTACCCAGTAACTGGGTTGTGGAGGTCAGATAGGCAGTCGCTCCATGTAAAATACTGGGTTAGACTGGAAGCTGACCCCAACATAGTTGGGCAAAGGCTAGGCAGATGATGAGACCTATTTCCCCCCCAGGCCTAATTGCGTAACCCAGCACGCTAATTGCGTAACACCACTTTATAACAATCTGAATCATTTTGAAGGATATTGCTAATCCATTGCTTCATATATTCGAAAAAATTAGTCTGTGTAACGTAAATAGCGCAATGAATGTTGTTGAACTGTCAAAATGAAAGCCATTGCTACTGATAGTGTATTACGTATTTACCCTGCCGGAATGCGTTATCCATTACTCTTAAAATTATTTGCATTTACATTAATCGCGAAACAATTGTCCACGTGCATTGACGATTTCAGTTTCAGCTAATAAAGTCGTCAATGACGTTATAGTTGTTAAGATAATCTTATTAAGTTAATTAACAGTTACAAATTAAAAATTAAAATAACCCTGTTTAGCTTGTCTGTTTTCAAACACATAATAAACAAGTCCTTCAAACCCCCAGACAACAATTTCAGGACCTCAATTTTGCACGAAAATTAATAACCAAAAAATACCACAAAATACATTTTCCGTAATAACAATAAACTCACAAGGGTGGTACAACAGGGGTGTTCGACACGTTCAAATATTAATTCTACCCTCGTAAGAGATAAAAACTATTAGGCGGGTCGGGATTATGGCAGATTATTATTTTAACGAAATTAGCTTACTGGTGTTAAGGGACTGTGGAGCTCTTAGAGGCCAATGATTATGTGTAGAAGTGACAAACGTTTGGTTTCAACAATGTTTTTTTTTGCCTGTTATAAAATCATTGACTATCGCTGAGATTGGAAAGTGTTTGTTAAAGTGAATGTTAAAGAATAATATGAAATATAAAATGACAAGATTATGAGAATTGGAGATTAATTTATTAAATCTTTATTTGGTAATATACAATCTACATTGGACATTGTATTTATAGACCCCAAAATAAATTATTATCAAACCATTTTTTTTTTGTTTTGTCAATATTAGATATCGATTCACATCAATCCTGCGGAGTTTCGCTAGCTAATATAATTTGACCCTGTAGGTATAACACGTAAAATTAATTGAATCTTATACTTTTCTACCTACTGCCACAGCAACAATCTCCCCATTCACCCCTAGATTTCGTAGCACTCACCCACCGAAGCTTATTAAAACTAAATTGCGAAAATTGCAGCGCAAATGTGGCCCTGACGTATTTTGCTAACCGGCTTACAAGCCCCAACTTATCAGGATCTACTGTACTAAACAATTCGTTTGACAGCGGGGGTCTTGTTAAATTGGCTTGTATTAAGACGTGTCTAAATTACGAAGACCTCTCGAAGCAAAGAAATTGTTCTGGTTTATAGGGCTACTTGTTTTGGTATCGGGTGCCCTTATGCGATAGAGTGGCGGGATGATCTGTTATCTTAGAGTTATAACGAGTACAAAATGGGGTCGTAATGATGTGCTGTTACTGGGTTCCGTGTTGACAGCTCGCCTATTGAGGATTACTAAAATAGCCTGTAAATTCTATTTAGAAATATTTATGATGGGAATAAAATTTTATCACGTTTATGATGGTTTTTGTAAAGTGGTAAGAATGTCTCACTTTTCATATCAAATGAAATTCACGATTATTTGATTAGAAATAAAAAATATATAATATAATAAATAAAAAAAATTAAAAATTTAATATTTTCGACATCAGACTCGTTACAAAAATATTCAATTTACAGTTTGGACTTCGTTACTATTTTATTCTATGTAGAGTATAGAAGATGCTATGTGTAAAATTGTAGAAAATATTATTCTGCAAATAAACTGAAATTGTTGTTTTCCTTGTCACCAGGTGTGGTTCCAAAACCGGCGAGCGAAATGGAGGAAAGCGGAGCGTTTGAAGGAGGAGCAGAGGAAGCGGGAGGGCGACGTGCTGACTAAGAGGGACCCCGCCGATGATAAGGTACGATAACAGGAAAACAAGGGTGTTGTTTGTTGTGACGGCGATAAGCTTGCTGATTTCTTCGCTTTCAGGGAATATGTTAGGGATTTAAAAGAGCAGGTGAAATCCAGTGAAAACAATGAGTTTTTGCATGGGTTTTGGAGATTCGAAAGAAATATTTGAATTAGCTTAGATTATCATCGCGACACACGTAGAAAGGACTGTTTATTCACATTATATTTCAACTAGCTTCTGCCCGCGACTTCGTTCGCGTGAAATTTCTTGTACCCCCACCCCGTCGCAACACTTCGTATTCGCTTAGCGTTCATTCTGACTTTTTTCTTTTTGCTCGGCTCCTAAGGGTCATAGCATGATATTAAATAGCCTATAAGCCTTCCTCAAGAATTGGGCTATCAAATTCAAAAAGATTTTTTCAAATCTGACCGGTAGTTCCACAGATTATCGCGTTCTAACAAACAAACTCTTCAGCTTTAATATTAGTATAGATTATAAGTTGATAAAAAACTCTATGGCCCATAACTCCTTAATAGGTACCAACTCTTAACATCTTACACACGTGATAACTTTTAAACGAAATATCCGATTGAGATGAAACAAAAAGTATTTTACTTCTTCATAAATACTCTTGATAACATAATGCTTAATTTCGATAAAGATTAATATTACGATACATATTTAACGTAGTTTTTTTTTCTTCAGACGATTTAATAATTATTTTGAACACAAAATCGGTTATTGTGATTAAACCATGATAGCTAGATATATGTTGTCGCGGACTTTTTTGTAGGTCTTAATGGGCTCTACAAACCCGTAGTACATCATTTTGTTCTATTGTCAATAGTTTTTGCAGCGCACGCAAAAATAGGTTTTCGATTTTACACCTTGTGTTACAAAATAGCAATTTTATTACGGATCCCTAATTTTGAAAAAAAAAAATATAGCCTATAGCCTTCCTCGATAAATGGACTACCCAACACTAAAAGAATCATTCAAATCGGACCAGTAGTTCCAGAGATTAGCGCGTTCAAACAAACAAACAAACAAACAAACAAACAAACTCTGCAGCTTTATAATATTAGTATAGAGTATAGATTGTAAGATCGGAATGCATGGGTTGTTATAAAAGATACTTATATTCATGCAAATGTCCAATCCAATCAGTCTATTATCGTGTTCCCGTGTGTGTACCCGTGTTCCTACCTTAGCCCTTTATGTTCCGGGCTAGCGGTATCCCTTTCGGACAATCCCGCTGACCCGGCAGGCTTCGGCCCTAACGGACCCTTCAATTGATGCTGACTGATTTCTTTGAGGCGCGCGTGGAACACGTACGCGCCGTCCGGCACGGGCCTGGTCCTGATCGGACGGTGAGCCCTAATTAGAGGGCATACATTCTAATTAACTGAAGATAGGTATAAGCTGAGGATAATATCTTCTCAAATCTCTGGAACTCTTCTAGTGAGAGGGCATCTACTGAAAGAGTAGCGGGCAGTCCCGCATGTGTTCAGAACGGACACTTTACATTAATTATCACCTTATAAAACATCCATCTCATCAAAATCTCCTCCTCCAGGGTTCATCAGAATGCGGTATGTCCCGTGGCTCGGCGGAGGCGTCGCCGGTGTCGGGGGCGGCGGGCTCGCCCCGCGCCTCGCCCCCGGTCACCCCTGGCTCGCCCCGACGCTCGCCCCTGCGATCGCCGAACAGGTCACCGAATAGATCGCCGAGACATGAGAGGTATTGTTGAACTACTAGCAGTTATGTTCGATGCTATCGCGAAGAGTATACATACACCTGACTGCAGACAAGCAGATAGGAATGGCTGCGCAGTTCCTGTAGATAAACCAATGCCCTTATGATGATACGAATGTGTAGGTAACCAATATTCAACTGTCGATGTTGTGAAAGCTTGGCAACTACCTACCATCAATAGAAGAGTACATCTTCTGCTCTCAAATCTACACGAGTTATTCCAGGATCCAGCTCATACTGCACTGAAAAGGTAAACCACTCTGCAAGCTTGCTGACTACCCAGGGAATGCCTGACTTACTGGAGCAGCTATAATCACTCGCAAAGGAACCAATAGAATGTTAATGTCTTTCCAGATCCTCGATAGTTGTAGGTAGTTCCGTCAAGATATAATGGGGAATACTAAAAGGTCTTGTTCGTCCAGGTCTGAAGCCAGTTGTCCGTCTCCTGCGCCATCAGTCGGCAGCGCTAGCTCCAGAGACGGAGCTATGGATCAGCGTCCACCACACCACATCTTCTCACCTTTCGACCAGTAAGTA
This sequence comes from Oligia latruncula, assembly GCA_948474745.1. NCBI lineage: Eukaryota > Metazoa > Arthropoda > Insecta > Lepidoptera > Noctuidae > Oligia > Oligia latruncula. Next base: position 14,220,958 of record OX419702.1, on the reverse strand, counting down.
CCATTATATTTTCTAGGATGACATAGATGTTACCTTAAAATAGGGAATTTAGGGATAAGTAAATAACTTCATGCAAATTATTCGTCACTTGCTGTTGATTTTCTAAGATTATAATGGAAAATATAGATCTTGAATATTTGATAGTTACAGTAAATGAAAAGCCTTGTAAGCCTGCCATAGACACTCTACCGCTCTACGAACTATCTTAAAATATAGTGTAACCAATAGGATTCATTATAATTCTTAGCGTTAAAGTCTTCAGGGCCTATAAGTGGCAATCGCGTTCAAAGCGTTTCGTATTTCTATTGCGACTTTAATTTAAGTAGTCTTTCGGTATTTTATTGTGTCAATCAAATGCATTTTTGACTTTTGCCTCATCATTATCGTTTATAGAATGTTATTTCGTCTCGACCCTCTGGTCTGAGGCAACCGTTAAAATATAATAAAATCGTTTATTTGACACTAAAAATACATGTACAGACGCCAGCACATCAAGCTACCCGAAGATGTCAAATTTTCTCAATCAACCTTGAACCTTATGCTTTAACGATAAAGTTGAAAATATATTAAAGAAATTTGAGAGATTGTAGTAGCTTGATGTGCTGTACATATCAGACAATCAATCCGCACGTCTTATTCTAACTTACATATTTATTTATTTATTTATTTATTTTAGTACATGGAGGACTTACAGCTAGTAAAAACAAACAAAAAAGCAAATATGTATTGCACAAATCTGTTGTTACTGCTGTTTGTAGCGAGGGATATATGTGTGTGAAATAAACCAATAACATCGCTTCATTTTCATAGCTTAAACTAAGTAAGCGTTCTTATTGGTTAGTTTTATACACATTCCTCGCTACGCATCCTCGCTGATTTCTGGTGGAAACGCAGTCTTATTCAACAACTTTTTGCTATGAAACATCACGCAGTACATAATAAAATGTCCTAGTAATTAATACGACTATTATCTTAGCTCAACCGCTAACCGCTTTAATGAACTAATCTATCTAATGCTTCATTTAAATACACAAAACTTACAGTGATGACAACAAGTGTGCGCAAGAGTGTGTCATCTATCACAATGTAAAAATGTGCAGAAGACTCACGTCACCTAAAAGCCACGCTCTTGAACCAGTTAATGCTATCTCTTCGTAAGGTGTATGAATTTTGTAGAAAAGGGATTTGTAGCTTCATATGTGCAGTCTTTCACTATTAGTGATCCAGTATAGTGGGTGCATTTACAGCCCTTCAAAATGCCTAAACGTGGCATGTGGAATTAAATCTTATGCACAAACACCCAGATCTCAGATAATGAATTATTTCCAAACTAGTGTTCACTTCATAAGATGAGAGCAGTGGTGGCCAAGTGGTAACGGCCACGACTTACGAGTCGGTCGTAGGTTCGAACCCAGACAGGCGCTTTACTTTGTGTAAATTATTTCATCACCACTGCTCTCAAAACGGTGAAGGAAAACATCGTGAGGAAACTGGCATGACCTAGAACCAAAAAAAAATTTGAAGACATGTGAAATCTGCCAACCCGCACTGGGCCCGCGTGGTGGATTACGGCCCACTCCCTCTCACCGAGGGGAGGCCTGTGTCCCAGCAGTGGGAAAATTATAGGCTGATTATGTGTTCATAAGATTAGATAATTTACGCTTCATCGCCACATAATCAGATCTACTCACTGACCTCTATTAAACAATTATAATACAGGTCAGTGGATCTATTTTAATGAAATGTATTTCAAATTGATTTTTGAGTGACCATTTGTAACAAAACGTTTTTGGTTGCAATTGAATTTGAACTTTGTGACAAACATAAGTATATAATCAGCCTATAATGTTCCCACTGCTGGGACACAGGCCTCCTCTCTGTGAGAGGGAGTGGGCCGTAGTCCACCACGCGGGTCAAAAACATAACGAAGAAAATTGTTAGAAAACACTGCAGCACCTAATTGTATTCTCACGTTTTGCCCCTGTGTATTTTCGTGCTAATAGATAGATAAATAGATAAACCATTAGTTGGGCGCACACAACACACAAAAGTACAATATTAGATGATAACCAATGACCTAAATGAATATAATATAAAAACAAGGTGCCAATATAAACACAAAAGGAAAAACATACATATCGAAATAAAAGTGACACTATTACGAATACTTAAATCTAATTAATAACGAATCATACACAGTGCGGTGTGCGTCTCAAGGTTGCACCAAATGGGAGTTCAGCACAGCATGTGCCAGGCAAATGTACCTGACGCTGATATTAAAAAAGAGAGTGACTTGTTCCAAATAGATCTTCTGCTTCTCCTTCCACACATCTTCGGTGGTCTTATGACGAGTTGCGTTTATGAAGGCAATTACTGAATTAAGAGCGCGCTGCCCGCCCCGCGCTAATCAACCGTAATTATATTGCGCTTGCGCTGCCATACTCGAGCATTAATATGGTACCTACTCGTTAGGTTGTTGAGTTTGAAGGAGTTGGTGTTTAACTTGATAGTTGGCGTTTTATTGGCTAGATTGAGTTTACTGTTTTCTATTATGGTGGCAGGTTAAAGTATACAGACATGTGATTCGTCATTTCTTGTACAAAATACTGTTCGCTCAGCAATATGTTGAGTGGAAGCTTTCTTGTCACAGTCACAACCTACAGCTGCCTACTATTTCTGTTCTGTGCTTGGACCGGAATAACTCCATCTATATTTTGTTTATTTTTCTTTCTCTTTCTCTTTTGTATGCACTCGTTTCTGTGACAAAAATACCTATTTTTCTTAATTTCTTTCTTGCAGCGTTTTTAAGGGTAGGTACAGTACAGTCACGAGCAAAAGTATGTATACACTTGACTTTATTCAAAGTCGATTTTCTCCTTTATTTTTGAATGAAATATTATTTTAGTAGGAACATAGTATTTTCGAACCTAGAGGTATATGTAAAGTGTCGTATTTCAACGTTGCATTCGTTATTTCGTGAAAAACTCACAATTTAAAGTTGCCAAGTGTTGACATATTGGTGCTCGTGACTGTACCTACAGAGATAGACAAACAAATTAATAGAATGTTTTCTTCAGTCAGTGTATCCTTAATTTCTTATTTTGGAGCCATACGGCTCCAAAATTGTTCCAAACGATGAGAAAGAGACCCAGAGCGAGAGATTTTAGCTAGATTACCAAAATCCATAAACCAATTTTTTCCCTTCGCCCTTATTGATTGTTATGTCATCGTATGTTCATAGGCCAATTCTTGTAATTGAAAATGTTCAAAATATAGTTGCGGTAGTAGCGAAATTAGAGGTATTATTGACAGATTGAGACTGATATTAGACTGTGAACGTTCTTAAAATTACGTGAATTGCTTCTCAGTTGTATATTTCTCTCTGATTTGTTGTTCCATTTCAAGCCGAAACAAAATGAAACTCTGTCCAAATTATTAACAAAACACTCCCAAATAAAGTGCATTGATATCAAAATCAGGAGCACAGCATCAGTGTCTGATTGACATTGATTCGACGGCCTCCATTTAAATTAATTTGTTGTAGCAGCCGGTATGTAGGCCATAGACTAACGCGTATCACAGACAAGTCAATCAGGGGTCGATTGAATTGATCGTATTTTGTTATTGATTACTCTATTGTTTTACGATCGTTTAAACTACGAGTATAGTCGAATTAAGAATTTGAGATATTTTTTAAGTTATGGAACAACACACTGAATTTATGTGAACAAAGTTCAAATTCCATTGCAACAAAAACTTGTTAGGACGTTTTTATTAACCAAGTGGTCACTCAAAAATCAACTTAGAATACATTTTACTAAAGTAGATAACTGATTAAGTGGCGATGAAATGTAAATTATCTGAGATTATGAACACTGTTTTAAGTAGTATACAGCTATAGTCTTACAATTATCTTTTCGAGCTTGAAATGTACAGGGAGCTGTTCGTTAACATCATCATCATCTGCCTAGCCTTTTCCCAACTATGTTGAGGTCGGCTTCCAGTCTAACCGGATGCAGCTGAATACCAGTATTTTACATGGAGCGACAGCCTATCTGACCTCCACAACCCAGTTACTGGGTAATACGATACCCCTTGGTAAGACTGGTTGTCAGAATTTCGGGCTTCTGACGACCCGTAACGACTGTCAAAGATCCACGAATGACAGCCGGGACCAACGGCTTAACGTGCTTTCCGAGGCACGGAGGGGTCACGGTATGTAAAGATGGTCACCCATCCACAGACCAACCGCGGCAAGCGTAGCTTAACCTGATCGATCGACCTGTGCGGCTGTTATTATTTAGCCACGGGCCACGGGAGCTGTTCGTAAACATTTTGTGAAAAAGTTTCATGAGTTATACACATTGGCACGAACGTCGACGCGCACAAATCGATGTCTATTTGCAACTTTAATAGAGACTATAATAGAAAACGAAGTACAGCTATGAGATCTCAATACCAGAATCTATTATACACGGGCGCATTTAAAACTAGTTTATTAAAAAGAAATGTGATTTGTATGGCTCCTGTAATCTTTAATAAACTACCTGACCAACTTAAAAACTTACCGTTGCAAAAGTTTAAAAAACGTTTCACAGAAATACTTGTAGATAAATGTTATTATTCTGTACAGGATTTCTTAAATGATAATTTTTTGTAATATCCTCTACTTTTTATTACATTTGCATGCTATATTAAGGCAGAATGTACATGGATCCTATTATATAATTTAACTAGCTTCTGCCCGCGACTTCGTCCGCGTGAAATTTCACCCTCTTAGGGGTGGAATTTCGAAAAACCCTTTCTTAGTGGATACCTACTCTTCACAAAGAACACACCCTCCAAATTTCATGTCTCTAGGAGCAGCGGTTTAGACTGTGCGTTGATATATCAACAATCAGTCAGTCAGTCAGTTTACCATTTTATATATACAGGGTTATTTGTAAAACACCAGCAACCTCTTAAGAGGTCATTGTACTCATCATTATGAACAACTTTTACTATGGGACCAAACCTGAAATCGCGAAAAAAAAATCAGCTGTTCCCTACATTTTGACGAGTTATACGAACATAAATGTAGGGAACAGCTGATTTTTTTTTCGCGATTTCAGGTTTGGTCCCATAGTAAAAGTTGTTCATAATGATGAGTACAATGACCTCTTAAAAGGTTGCTGGTGTTTTACAAATAACCCTGTATATATAGATAACTTATTTTGATGTACCTACATTCTAAGCAAATAAAGACATATTCTATTCTATTCTACACATTAAACCATGAATGAATACAGCACATTGATTACTAGACCACCTAGAGAAGAAATTTTCGTCGGTTATCAAAAAAAAATCTGCTATTTCATAGAAAAGTACAATACCTACGCGCTCTTTTTTTTTTAAACCCACGAAATCCAATTAGTTTTCTGACATGAGCGAACTCGCGGGCACAGCTAGTATAAAATAAATTGCTAAAATCCCACCCTCCAGTGACTTGCACCACATTTCACGAGTTTGTGCTCGGTCCCGTCAAACTCCCAAGATTGAGTTTAATCAAATCAGACGAAGTTTAATTGTCAATAATAATGATCTCGGGTTAACTCTGTTTCACTTGAGAAATTAACTTGAAAGTTCAAGCGTAATTAGTTAAGTATTGATTCACTTCATTAACGGTTAGTTCTACTTTTGGGAGCTGTTTAATTTTAGATATCAGAGGGGCAATTCTCATAATTTTAAGAACGTTCACAGTCTGATCTCAGTCTCAATTCGTCAAAAATACCTCCAATTTTCCTACATTTTGACAAGTTTTTGACATTTTTTTTTTTGTTTGTCACTGAGATGAGACTGCGACTAGATTTTGAACGTTTTAAATTACGAGAAATACTTCTGCAACATGAATTCCGTTTGTCTTTCTAACTAATAAAATATATTTTTGGTTGGACGCTTCAGGTCGTGGTAATTAATTAAAATTGGAGAAACTAAATCTTACGTTTTGAGGTAATTTATGAAAGAAAGAATAATATTTAATTTGGGACACACAGCAAATACAATGCCAAATTTCATCTAAATCGGTTCAGCATTTTTAGCGTGAAATCGTGTTATAGCCAACAAAAAGGTATAAAACCTCTTTCTATATTTAATTTTTATTATTCTTAATTTTAAACATTTTACATCTTCTTTTGTTTCTACTTCTATGACATCATCATCATCATTATCAACTGCCTATCCTTTTCGAAACTATTTTAGGGTCGGCTTCCAGTATAACTGGATGCAGCAAAATATGTGACATAATAATGTATATATCTAACAAAATTGGTCCCAAAATCAGGGACTTTTAGATAAACAAACATGCATACAAAAAATAAAAAATCTTTTCTCGTTATAATATTGGTTTCAACTTAAATTCTACTAGGCAAGAACTTAACATGGTAAAAACCAAATTCGTTCACCACTCAAATCACTTGCCAATCCTCAAGCAGAGCCTTACGGAACTTAGCTCTACATCCGGCCGGACCGGATCCGGTCTAATGCGATATGTAGCGTCAAGCCCGGCTTATAGCGCTCTATGTAGAGTTATCGCACTTGCTTTACATAGAGGTGATTTCTGGCAACTGTGAGAGAATAGGATTAGAAATCTTGATGGAGTTTATTTGTTTATACTTGTTAGGGAGAGAAAATGTAGAGTTAGAAGGGACAATTTAAGATTTAAACTGTTGTTGGTCCCGGCTGCCATTCGTAGAACTTAAGTCGTTTACGCCAAGTAGAGCAGTGATGGCCAAGTGGTAACGGCCGCGACTTACGAGTTGTAGGTCGTAGGTTCGAACCCAGACAGGCGCTTTACTTTGTGTAAATTATTTCATCACCACTGCTCTCAAAAACGGTGAAGGAAAACATCGTGAGGAAACCGGCATGTCCTAGAACCAAAAATTCGAAGACATGTGACATCTACCAATCCGCACTGGGCCCGCGTGGTGGATTACGGCCCACTCCCTCTCACCGAGAGGAGGCCTGTGTCCCAGCAGTGGGAACATTATCGGCTGATTATGGATGGATTATGAAGTCGTTTACGGGTAGTCAAAAGCTCAAAAGTCTGAGAACCAGTCTTGACAAGTGGTATTGTGTTACCCAGCAACTGGGTTGTGGAGGTCCGATACGCAGTCTCTCCATGTAAAATACTGGTTATCATGCATTCGGTTAGACTAGAAGCCGACCCCAACACAGCTGGGAAAAGGCTAGGCAGATAGACATATTATGTTTCTCACAACTTCCTAAATATTATGTAATATCTAATCTTTAAGTTTCTGATAAAACTTTACTGTACTGTGTGTGTTTCTGTTTAACTGTGGTAGTTTTTTTTTAAAGAAAATTCGCACATACAACACATTATACGTAAAGTATTTAATAGTGAAAGTATGAAGAAAAAGAACTTAACCATTCGTATCGTGGATCGGAACGTGGAACCACGCGAGTCACAATGGTTTGATTGTTTCTGTAATTATGGCGTTCAACCGGTTTAAAGTCACTTTCAATCAGTCAGCTGATAATCTAATATTTCAATTACACCACCAATTGAGTCATTTCTTACCCACCACCTAATTTAGGACGTAGTAAAAGTTAGTGTCACTGACCTTTGAGACTGTAACCCTAATAACCATACATTCTTAGCTATCACTGTAACAGCTATTGTTTGAATTTCGAACGAATGGCGGCCGGCACGTGCGCATACGATCAATTGTTTAGTGGAGGCAGTGGGACAAGGAGGTATGATGGGGATTTTTATTTTGATCAGTAGTTATAGTGATTTTTTATTTCTTGTAAGAATTTCAAAATCAACTAGATACCTATTGAATAATCTTGTTGAAACTTACAATAGATTCTCATTTTTTTTTTGTCGGTCTCTGCTGACAAAACTTGCACAATAATAAAATTAGTTTGTGTAGGTATAATTATTCAAGAAATGTAATTATTGCTGGACCCATGTTAAACTTTCGTTTGAGCTATATAGCTATCTAAACAAAATCTCATTCACATCCTACTTAATTGCAGACTCATGTAAAAAAAACTGGCCAACTGCGAGTCGGACTCGCACGAAGGGTTCCGTACCACAAGGCAAAAACGCCGAAAAAAACACGTGTGTTGTATGGGAGCACCCCTTAAATATTTATTTCATTCTGTTTTTAGTAGGTATTTGTTGTTATAGCGGCAACAGAAATACTTCATCTGTGAAAATTTCAACTGTCTAGTTATCACGGTTCATGAGATACAGCCTGGTGTCAGACGGACAGTAGAGCCTTAGTAATATTAAACTCAGGTTCGCAAAATGTTTACGTTTTTATTTAGGGTTCCGTACCCAAAGGGGGACCGAAAAAACCGGGACCCTTTTTACCCTTTGGGTACGGAACCCTAAATAAAAACGCAAACACTTTGCGAACCTGAGTTTAACATTACAAAAGGCCATGCAATTGTTAATAAGGTATTTTATAAAATACTGTTGTTATCAACATATTTAGTTACCTTTACTAACCTAGCCAACCCTTCAAATACCTCCGGCGGGTACAAAACATACCACATCCACATTTCTCTCACTGTGAAACCGAGCACGTTCAATTACACAACACTTTCACACGCGCGATGAATTATCATAATAATTGTATCAACGCCGACCGACGCCGAATGATGCCGTCCGACGCCGAATGACACCGAGCGACGCCGAATCAATTGAGCTCTTACTTGTATTCAATTATATCAATGAGAGCTGAAACTGAAATGTATAAGGTACATACTAATATTATAAATTCGAAAGTAACTCTGTCTGTGTGTTACCTTTTCACGCCTAAGCCACTGATCGGATTTCGATAAAATTTGGCAGAGAGATAGATTGCATCCCGGGGAAGGATATAGGATAGTTATTATCGAAATACCTCGCGGGCGAAGCCGCGGGCGGAAGCTAGTAATATTATAAATGCGAAAGTAAGTTTGTTTGTTAAGCTTTCACGTTAAAACGGCTCAACGGATTTAAATGAAATTTGCACAGATATTAGCTAGTTTGGTTATAAACAAGTTTTATGATGATAACAGCCTGTAATCGTAACCTGCAGACTAAAAGCACTCTTCTGAAGACATCATCATTCACTTGCCCTTCATCATCTGCCTAGCCTTTTCCCAACTATGTTGGGGTCGGCTTCCAGTCTAACCAGATGCAGCTGAATACCAGTATTTTACATGGAGCGACTGCCTATCTGACCTCCACAACCCAGTTACTTGGTAATACGATACCCCTTGGTAAGACTGGTTGTCAGACTTTCGGGCTACTGACGACCCGTAACGACTGTCAAAGATCCACATACACGAAACCAAATTAATCCAACCGAACAATGAAAAAAGTAATTTTATACTCGTTTTATTATATTATTTTTTTAAAACACTATCGTCGTCAAATCTAATTAGACGCGATTAAAACGCCATCAGTGCCACGAAAGAGATACTGACAGAAGGTTTACTTTCGTTATGATTTTATCACAGCTCACGTTTTAAGCTCTGTAGAAGTTGAGGGTTAAAGGTGCGATTCGTAAATCGGTGCTCTGAGTGGAATACCTCTAAATCGGTTGCTTACACTGTTTGACTTCCAAAAACAGAAGCATCACGATCAGTGTCAAATAATTACTCTTTGGAAAATCAATTACAAAAAAGTGAAGTTTAAAAAAGATGGGAACTAGATGACCTATATTTCTGTCTCCAATCCCACACTCCGTAAACTAGTAGGTACACCCTAAGCCGTACAATCTCATGCAGTCGGTGGCCGGGAGGTCGGGTCGGAAGAGGATATCTGATAGATGATTTTCAAAGACCTATTACCTAAATATTAGTTCGTCGATTTTTTTTTTAATTTTTACAATTAGGCGTCTGGTTGCCGCCATATTGAATTCTGATTACTTTCATGTCTTTAGTGACACTCACAAGATTAAGACAAATCGATTGACGCAAGAATCATCAAAATCGGCCCACGCGTTTGGCCTCCAGAACGCCACAAAGGAACAAAGTGTTGCCTTTTCAATCTAAATATTGCTTCGATAAATAACGCCTGAATTTAGTCTTAAATAAATACTGTTTCTACAACAGCGATTTATCACCGCTAATCCTGATTATCATCAGTACTGGACAGAGCAAAAAAACTTTTAATTCAGACAAAACCACCTAGAATAAAATACATAAAATAAAATTTCACAATACTGCAACATAATGGAACAGAACAAAAAAAAAACCTTATTTTTGAACTCTCTTAAAACAAATTGTCGTGCAACCGTAAAAACTGTCAAGGAAAAAATAGCACATGGTCCTTCTGATCTCCCTGTAACCCGTGTTCACATTGCAGTGTGGTACAATTGGGCGGTGTAATGAACCCCGCGGCGGTTTCGCGCGCAAGGGTTGCCGCCCGCATTCGCCGTAATTGTCCACATTAATATGACAAATAGATTTACATCGGTCGCTTGTACCCGACACCGACACGAGGGGGGTTCACTGGCAGTGCCGCGGTTTTGATACTGATTGGGAAGAATTTCAAAAGTTTTTTAGTGATGGCTGAAATTGATTGTGAAAGCAAATGTATTAAATTGTAACCTAAGTATCATGTTTCTAATAAAAATCAGTGGTAATGGGACAGTGGAAGGTTTTTAAATAAATAAGCATAACCAGCCTATATTGTTCCCACTGGACAAAGACCTCTTCCCTTCGTGAGGGTGTGGGCTGTAATCTACCACGCGGGCTCAGTACGGGTTGATAGCTGTCATATGTCTTAGAATTTTTGGTTCTAGGTCATGTCAGTTCCCTCACGATGTTTTCCTCACCGTTTTGAGAGCAGCGGTGATGAAATTACTTGCGCAAAGTAAAGCGCCTGTCTGGGTTCGAATCCACGACCTACATCTCGTAAGTCTTGACCATTACTACTGGGCCACCACTGGTTTCTTTTAAATACATAAAGGAATATACCAAAAACTTTGTCTTTTTTACTGGAAACTAATAACTTTGTGGTTACAGTAATAGACTCTATCTATACTTACCTACTTACACCATAAGTAATGACAGAATTTTTCAATAGCGTTTACCTACAGGACGTCTTCGTTTATTGTTTTTTCTGTGGAAAACAAAGTTCATTTTCCACTACAAATTCTAATATTTTCTTTTTTTACAAGTAGGTACTCGTTTGACAAACTTTGGCCAGATCATCATTTCGCTAAACCACAATCAGCAACTCCAAATTGCCTTAAATTCATTAACAGTATTATTCTGGCATCAAATCCTTCGACATGACAGCGCACAATGCGATTGTCGCCGACAATTCGACATAAATACGTTAGGCGTTCATTGTCGACGCGCTCGCTAATTCCCGCCTTGTTTAATCCTATGTCGAGCGTCAAATCGCTTTGTCTGTTTGTATGTTTCACGCCTATTGTTGCCATTGTTAGGTGTTTTTGTTGCTGAGAGGTTGGTTGAACATAACTTGACATTACGCTTGTAATTACAACCGGGTTAGGCAGAGGTGTAGGTGGGTGGGATGCTGTATAATTTGTCGTTTATTTGTAGGAGGAATGTTGGGGACAAAGATTGCTACGGTAAATTGCCTATCCAAAAAGCTGTGACGTCAAAATTCATGCTTAAAACATAACTCCGTACGTAATCATTGCTCAGAAAGCTTTCAAAATATGCTTTAATTTTTTTAAAGTCAGTAGAGGTCCAATACAATTTATAGTTACCTAAGCAATCAATCTCACTGAAGTATTCCACTTACAGCACTGTTTTTAACCGCACTTGACCGAACGGCACCACAATAACGAAAATACTATGTTTGATATAGTTCCGGTGCCGTTAGTGGAATAGCTTAGGTGCCATCGTAGCAGTCAAGTGCTGTGAGTGGAATACCTCGTCATTTAGCCGGTAATGGGTTAGGTATAACTACCTAATCCATAATTTATTTACTACTAGCTGCGCCCCACGGTTTCACCCGCGTAAATGTCCATCCCGTGGGAATATCGGGATAAAAAGTAGCCCATATGTTAATCCAAGGTGTCGGCTACCTCCAAACAAAATTTTATCAAATTTGGTCTAGCCGTTTGGGCGTGAAGAACTAACAAACATACACACACTCACAAACTTTCGCCTTTGTAATATTAGTGTGATTCCTAAGACACGCTACATAATGTCCTTGCAGTACCTAGTAATACAAGGTTCAATTACAAAGCTACACAGTGTCGTTGATTGTCGCGCAACTAATCGCATGTCTGTTTAAGTCAATTCGAGTAATTAACGTCGTAATTAAACGAGGAGACGCACTCCGCTCCCGATGTTGTACGTACAGACAGCTTCCTTGGTATGTGGAGTCAGGGATAGGGAGGACAGGAATGTTAAGAAGTCTTATTATGTTGTCAAATTGTGGCTAAATCGCTTAAAGAATTGTTTCGTACATGGTCAAGTGACTTTATGTGGAGGGACTGCTGGCAAAGAACATTAATGTCACAACTTTGGCTTCCAGTCTAACCAGATCTAGCAGAATACCAGTATTTTACATGGAGCGACTGCCTATCTGACCTCCACAACCCAGTTACTGGATAATACGACGCCATGTGGTAAGACTGGTTGTCAGACTTTCGGGCTTCTGTCACAACTTTACTTAATATCCAATCATTTCTTGATGAAATCATAATAGCAAAATTATTTTTATAATATCAAAAAATACATGCCTATAATAAACATTGAACAAGATTTAAAAAGCTACAAGCTAGCTAGTTTTTTAGTTCATAACACACCATAATCAGCCGTATATAACTTCATACGCATAAGCAGGATACAAAGGTCTAAAAAGTTAGTTAAGAACATTTTCGAAAAATAGTGTGACAGCTAAATTAGACCGATTTCAAATTTTCCATAGAAACAGAAATTTTCCGTTATCTTTTTTTAAGTAAGACTATTCGAAAATGTTCTCTACTAACTTTTTAGACCTTTGTATCCTGCTTAAGCGTATGAAGTTTCATTAAAATCGGTCCACTTATTTCGAAAAACAAGGGCTTGAAAGTTTGCATGAAATGCCGTACGTCGTAAACGCTGCCCCGCTGAACACCTAATAACTTCGTCACTCGTCTATCAAATAAATCCCACAGCAGAAACTGCCTACATCACTAAACTACGTTTAACCACGGTATACCAACACTAAGTACATCCATCGTGTGCGATGCATGATCCAATTGCCGTCCGCTAAATTGATACTCTATTTGGCTCAATTAAACATTAATTAATACAGTTAATGAACAGTATGAACACTGAGCCGGTCTATTGTTCTGCGTTGACTCAACCCGCTTGTGTTCGGGTTTTGTGGGCTATTTTTGGTGTGATGTCATGCGGCTTTGAAGGGTTTTTTAGGGTTTTTCGAAGTAATAAACATAGACTTAATGGAATAATACATATCCAAAATATTGTATTTATGAATGAATATAATAAAAATACTTGGTCTGTTCAAGTACACTCCCGAAAAAATTGTAACAACGCACAGTTAAAGAAAATCAGTGTAAGATTACAAAAAGAGTTTTTGAAGTGAAAACTTCTTTAGGCGCGTTGGGCGCGACACTGTTACCGTTACCGACACCTCTGTTTTAAGTTTTGGCCGTTATAAAGACATCGACGCGCGGTACATTTTTTTTGGAAAGAATGACCCTCAAATATTTATAAAATTACTAGGTATGCTTTTTTTAAGTTTTCACTTCTGTCGGCACTCCTGGAGTGCCACTGTTTTTTTTTTGCTATAAATTAATATAGGTATACCTAGTTACGTCATTTAATTTAAAGAAAATATAACTATGTATGTGACAGCAAGACTAGTTACACAAAATATATTAGTTACCCTCTGCAAAATCCAAAATTCGTACAGAAAAACTATGTCCCAATATTGGGCTGGCTTTATCCCAGAAAAATCACTTACAACTATTATAACAGGTACAACCCAATGCAATAGTGAAGCAAACCTAATAATAACAACTTATTTTCTAAAACTTATTACATGCAAAAATGTCTATCTCTTAATAAAATTTAAAATTGCTTTTTCAATACGTTTCGATTTTTACCTACCTGGGCTATATTTCACCGGGACACCATGGCGGCGCAACCAGTCGCCGCTACCAACAAAATGTATGGTTGGTTGCGCAACCGCTTGGACGCCTGGTGAGATACCCACCATAACGCTGTGTATATTTTGCTGGCAGCGTGACCGTGGTTGCGCCGCCATGGTGTCCCGGTGAAATATAGTCCTTAATGTGTGATTTTTCCTACCTAATTATGCGGGTAAATAGAAACTCTATAATTTCCTTTTTTCTTTATCAGCGGACATTCGCCCAACCTTGCCAATGGGCAGACTCCTCTCCAATGCTTCGCTACTCTGTTCGATCTCCGGTTTGTAACATTCTATTTTTACTAAGTAATTAATCAAAGATTCATTCAGTAGAATTTCCATAAATCTAGATAGAAAGTATTTAGTTATGCTTATATACGCTTCCTTTAGATGACCTTACACAACTATAGCTTGTTCCTGCGGCTCCGCCCGCGTGAATTACGGAAAATATCCCACGAAAACGTACTACCGGGATAAGGAGTATCCTATGATACTTTTTATCAGAATTCCAGAGCGCTGCGGTATTTATTTTTTAAATATCGCAGCACTATGCTGAGATTTTTGGAGCCTTTTTGGCCTTGCACAGGTCTTTTTCTGTTGACAATTTTTATTTTATTTATAATGTAATTTTGTTAGGTTCAAATGGTCTTTTTTGCTGTTTGTGCGTGTCTCTAATAAAAAATATTTCTTTCTTTCTTTTCTTTCCTATGTCCTAACCTAGGTCATAGTCTATCTGTGTGCCAAATTTCATCCAAATCTATTCAGTCGTTTTTGCCTGATTGAGTAAAAAACATCCACACTTAAAACTTTCAGACTTATAATACTAGAGTGATAGTAGGATCAAAGATACACCAACATGAAACAGTAAAATATTTTCTATATTGAAAGTGTTTTAAAAAGCTATTAACTCTAATAGTCCATACATCAAGTCATCGTTTATAAATCAACGCTTCCACACGCCCGCCGCCCAAAAACGAACCTATAAAAATAAAAATGTCACACAAACATCACTTTAATAGCGGAACCGATCTCAATCAAACAACAAAAATCGCTCGGACAATAGAGCACATTCACACTGTCCGTAATAAATCGCGGCGACCCGTCGCGACGCGATTAAAAAAGCGGAAAGCCGAGGGTGTGGCCCTACAGTCGCAATAGGCGATCACTTAACGCTAAATTGAGTCGAATCTGGTGGATAAACAAAACGCACTGACGCCACGTGACTCGAGCGTGTGCTCAAGTGGACTATTGATGCTAAATGTACCGTAATTGGATCTTGATTTTGTTGCGAAGACTAAATTACGTTTAATGACTCATTTTAAACGTATTGATGCCGTCTTAATAGAGTTATCTTAATGTGTATCGCAGAAATCTTCGGAAATTTCAATTAATGGAGTACCTAGGTATGTTTTGTTTCGTCAATCTGTTTCGCAACCACTCCTACTTGAAATTAGATGGTTTCATTGGTCAAATATCACAAAGTCAATTTATAAACTAAAGTCAATAATCAATATTTCAGTGTCAGTATTGTGGTATTAGTGACAGTAGTAGGTAGTGTCAGTATTTCAATAGTCAGATATTTTCCATCTGAGGAATAAATATTGCAGTTTGACAGCATTTGTATAAAAAATATGTCAAAGTGCCTATTATTCTTCAGATAAAAGTTATGTGACTATTGAAAAATCAGCCCTTCGTCTAACTTATAACATCTCAGTTAATGAATGGGTCTTGTTTACAAACTAATCACCTGCAGAACTTTTTACAATTTTACTTTTCTACAACAATACATCATTTTAAACTTAAGTTTTTCACACTAACCACTGCTGCCGAACAAAACACAATGAGCGTCCCTCCCGCGGCGCGCTGCGGGCATTTGACAATATTTAGCGATAATACGCGCGTGCCGCAGCGATCTGCGCGACAGCATGAAGTCGCCTTTATGATGCTAATAAATAGGCAGAAAAAACAGTTTTGTAGATGTTTGCGTTTTGTTTTTGTAAATGATATTGACCTTTAGAATGAACATTTGAGCACGGAATAAAAATAGCTTTTCTTCCTCTTTTTGAGTCCATGGTAAAAGTTAAATTATTCAATGGTAAATTATTCAGCCCAGAATACACATGCCTGTAACTTGCACAAAAGTATGCAAGAAGCTTGCATGCCGTTTGCTATTAAAGCTTCCGTTGTTGCCGTTTGCAATCAATCTGTGATTTGTGAGGCCTGCGTCCCAGCAGTGGGAACATTACCGGCTGATTATGCGACACAAACATCATAGTTTTCTAGACTGCATTCCAGCAAAAATGCACTTAAAAATCTTTACTTCAAAATTAAATGCTCTCTCAACAAGAAACAATTTTACTAACATAACAAATAAATAGTTTCTGACCACAACAATGTCCAAAAAGCAAAATCAAAACACTGAAACACAAAAATATTTTCCTCTCCCAGAAACACCAATTGTACAAATCAATTAAACATAAAAAAGAGGGGTACTCTACACAAATTAGCCACGCCTGCATACAATTGCATAGACGCATAGAGTCATAGCCTCAAGTGGCCATAAAAAATAAATCAAATAGCCCAGTGATCGGCCACGGGTTGAGATTGAAAACTGGTCTAACCCTTCACTGACCATATGCGGGTAAAATGGTACAAGGGTAATTAAACATTTTTTAGGGTTCCGTACCCCAAGGGTAAAAACGGGACCCTATTACTAAGACTCCACTTTCCATCTGTCTGTATGTCATCAGGCTGTATCTCATGAACCGTGATAGCTAGACAGTTGAAATTTTCACAGATGATGTATTTGTGTTGCCGCTAAGTATAACAACAAATACTAAAACAGAATAAAAAATATATTTAAGGGGGGCTCCCACACAACAAACGTGTTTTTTTAGGCGTTTTTGCCTTATGGTGCGGAACTTGGCCAGGTGTGTTCTTTGTGAAGAGTAGGCATCCACTAAGAAAGGGTTTTTCCATCCCTAAGAGGGTGGGTGGGGGGAGGGTGAAATTTCACGCGGACGAAGTCACGGGCAGAAGCTAGTAGTTTAATAAAATCCTTTCTTTTTTAGTAGATATAAAAACTTTCAGTAATTAGTCGTAACTATAAAAACCGCATTTTTCGGCAAAAGTGTGCTAGGTATGGCCCCAAAAATATATAATAGTATACCCGCAGCTATTCGAAATAAAGAGTGTCTGGGGTCCTATAAGAGCTCTTTGTTTAAATTCCTTTTAGATAGATACTATTACTCCATCACTGAGTTTACCACTGATAAACAGAGGTATGACGATTCCGACCTGCTAATTAAGCAATTATGTTTTTTTTTATTAATTATGTATGAAGTGTAGTGACCTGTTTTCCTGACATATTTTAAATTTAATTATTTTTATTGTAATCTATTGACACTTATTTTAATTTTGTACGGCATATATATTGGCAAGCATAGTGCACATACGTAGACATTTAGACAACAAACTATCTGTAACCATACCTATGTTAACAAAATAAATGATTGATTGATTCCAATAAGATTCCACAACACTAATTAGAAACAGTTAAAAGGCACCAATCTACAGTTAACTCCTAACTAAATATTGGCAGAACGCTAAACTAAACTGAGTTCACAGTCCGACTTACCCTAACGAAACTAGACGAGGCGACACCGACACGACCTAACGACTTTACCTACCTACGTTTGTTACGCCAACTCTTTTTACCCTTACTCTTTCATACGAGTTTACACTTTATGTGGAATAGAATAGGGTGCAGTTTTGTAAAGTAAATTAGGCAGAGGGGAGTGTAAGCGGTTGTCATGGTAACGAGGATACCTACGGGTTATGTTTAGGTATTAAAGGGTTGTTATGGCTTTTCGTCTAGGTATTTTGGTGACGACATTCATACTGATTTCATTAGTTTCTACTGAAATATGTATTTATTTGTATAGTTAGTAGGTACCTAATGTAAAAAGTAAAGTAACTACCTAGTTATTTTATTAATATATCTTTCTAAGTGACTTTTATTTATTAGATCATTACTTTATGTACAGTATTAAAATAATAATAAGAATATGTACAAGTATATAAAAAGGATAGGAAAGAATCAAAGGGCATCAAAAAATTCATCCGCATCGCTGTCAACAGGAAACGTGCCCAAAAGACTGGCAGCATTGCCACGTTGTATGGCAATGCTGATTCTTTGGCCAAAAAATAGGCCAGCCCTCCGGTCACGTGAAGAGTCGACCAACCGCTTGGCGATGTCTCGAAATACTACGTGGGCACTCGGGCCCCATGGCCCATTTTATTAATTAAATCATTCGAGATGTGTCTTACAACGTTTTTAATTAATATTTTGCAATTTGATAAACGCACTAGAGATTCAAATATGTTTTTGGTTTTGCAGTTTATTATTAAGTATGTCTCATAACTAAACTAGACATATCGTTGAAGTTACAATCGGTGACAAACATCTATCTATCATTGAAAAACCAAAGTAGGTAAGTAGTTTCTAACTTTTCAAAAGAAACTTAAGTACACACGCCAGCACATCAAACTACCCGAAACTGTAAAAATTTTCCAATCAACTTTGAACCTTATGCTTTAGCAATAAAATTGAAAATCTATTAAAGAAATTTGACAGATTGTAGAAGGTTGATGTGCTGGCGTCTGTACATAACTATTTCTTCTAGTCTATGATTAGCATGTTTAAAACTGATGCCTTAGTATTGATTTCTCATTTAGTACAGAAAAAATCTAATTTCCATAATAAAGGTCACAGTTCATCCCCGCACCGCCTCGTCGCACGGCGTCCACTCGTTGTCGACAGGTGGTCCACGGGTGGGCGCTGCGTTATCACTAATAAACGTCGCGCGGTCAATGGACCTCGCGTCGCGTATAACATTATCGCGTTGTCAATGCGCAGTCAACGCAAGGCAAGCATGCGAGCAGCGAGTTGTCACCGAGTGGTCCACCCGCCGTCCGCGCGTAGAGGGCTTACGACCGAGGCGATCCGGTGACGCTACGGAGTTGATGTAGTGAGCGCATACCCATACAAGTCCATAAAGAATACTAGCCGCAGGAGGCGAGGCGGTGCGGAGTGTGTGCCGAGTGGCTCTAATGAGCTGTGACCTTAAATCACTAAGTTACCCAAAACTTCTAAAGAAGCCATTAATTATCTCATTCCGTATCTCAATCAAATAACATTATTATTCTCGCATCAATCAAATGAAGTCGCTACGTCCGTTTGAAGTCGAAGTTGCTTCTAATTCATTGTGGCGCCGAATACCGAATTAAAACTACCCTCGCGCTTTCATTGCTTTTTGTATTAATTGAGTTGAGTTTATTGTGTGATGTTCTGAAATGTCTTCTGTAATTTGAAGATATTCAGTACAGAATACTGCAGGGTAATTGCGTAGAACACTATCAGTACTAGTAATGGGTTCCATTTTGACGGTTCAACGACATTCATGGCGTTATTTGCGTTGTTGAGCAGACACATTTTTCGAACATATGGAGCAATGGATTAGAAATATGCTTCAAAATGATCCAAATTGAGAGTAATAGTGTGTTACGCAATATGGGTGCTGGGTTAATAATGATCAGCCTATTACTGTCCCACTTCTGGGCAAAGAATAGGAATCACCACGCTCGCTGAAGGGTTGGATTATATTAACTAATAACTGCGCCCCGCGGTTTCCCCCACATGAGTATCCTATGTGTTAATCCTGGTTATATAAACTATCTGTGTGCTAAAGTTCAGCCGTTTGTGCGTGAAGAAGTAACAAGCATACAAACACATTCGCAAACTTTGGGGTTTATAATATTAGTGTCATGTTATAAGTCCAGGTTTCCGCATGATGTTTGCCCTTCACTGATGTCTATGAAAAACTCAGAAAGTGCATATGAATTGAGAATGTCACATTGATACTTGCCCGGATTTGAGTAACGCTTACAACCTCATGCTGGGCCATCACCTACTTTCTCTCCTACTTACGAGTTGAAAATAGTCATGATGTGCTAAGGTTATCTGTCTCTGCTTCCAAGAGGCCCATCATTATCATCGCCATACTGGCTGGAGCTATGGAGATGGAGAAAAATTTTATGCTAGCTTGCAGATACCCAAGAGTACTGCCTACACTAATAAGGTCACAAGAAAAAACAACTATAGAAAACTTCTAACGTCTCAAAAACATAATATTCTCGAGTCGACTCTGCGCCAGACATCTCAAACTAAATAAACAAATTGATTTGATATCGCATTAGCTTAGTTTGCAGAGCACGCTAAATATTCATCGGGGTTGTATTTGATTTTTCACTTGTAGACGTAGACAGATCGTACACGTATCACAGAGCGGGGCGAACTGGGCGAAAGGGGCGAGTGGGACGAGTAGGGCAAACAAGCGCCTTGTACCAGCAAGTCGCGACTCACGTCAAAGGCACGAGCGATTCCTTGCAAATTGTATTTACGCGTCCCGCGGGCGTGCCCTTATCGAGTTTCCTCTCAAAGAGCCGCCATTTTTAAAACTTCCATCGACTCAGGTAGAGGATCCACGGCCAATTGTGGTTCCGCTTTGTTCTTTACCTCCTTTATAGGGTTGACGAAGTTAGCCAGTTTCGGCGCACGAATAATTTGTGTTCCCGGCCGCGCGATACGATTACGAGTTTCGCCCGAATCCGATCCGCCGCTTGTCGGAATCGAATTGTGCCGAGCCGCTTGAGCGACTTGCCGAACAAGAACTTCGTTTGTTGCAAACATAATGTCTTTCCATCGCAAATTATATTTGGACGAGTTTGACAGAGCTATGCTAATCTAATGGAAATAAATTGAGACTGTATAAGGTTTATCATTTTATACTTATAGCTGTATGTATAAATAATACTTGGATAAATAATCTCCACACAACACACGGGCGGGTGCACGAAATGAGCTCATTTCTATTCCGCGCACAAACAAATTCATAACTCGCCGAAACTCATAAAATCATCCGCGAAACACACTTTTATTAAACGAAAACAGAGCTAACGCGGTCTGCGCATAAGTTAACATAACATTCCATTCCTTGTTAAAAGATAAATTAGAGCGGGCGCGTCCGGTGTGCAAATGTATTCGCGGAGCCAATCTCGCGCTCCCCCGGGCTGGCTCGTAATTGCTTAAGAGAAAAATCCAAATGAGAAATGAAAAGGGATTCCCTTTTCAGAGGAAAAATTATATAATTGAATATCTTTTCGTAAGTATTATGAGGTATAAAATATGATAATTGAGTTTTTGCTTACGGTGAGCGGCGGCGGTTGCGCGTCGCTGTCTATTACAGCGTACAGTTGGATCATCTCGTTGGTTCGCTCTACTTTTGTAATCAACGCGCTGTTTGCGTCGCCCGCGTTTTATCATCTAGATAATCGGATCAAGGATATTGATCGTCGGGATATTTTAATGTCGAATATTTTCCGCGTGATTGTTTGTTAGGCTAAAGCTTTGATTTCTTATAAAAGCGGTGAACGGTCCCACAAATGCTGTCGAAATACTTAATCACAGAGCGTTTTTTGACACTTTAATGTCAA
The DNA here is from genome assembly GCA_948474745.1 of Oligia latruncula. Taxonomy (NCBI): domain Eukaryota; kingdom Metazoa; phylum Arthropoda; class Insecta; order Lepidoptera; family Noctuidae; genus Oligia; species Oligia latruncula. Next base: position 14,199,261 of record OX419702.1, on the reverse strand, counting down.
ATACTGGTGAAAATACATGGACGTAATATATTACGTCCATGTGAAAATATGACAGATTTCCATGACGGCCGATTTTACATGATTTTACAGATTGATAAATAAGTATAGGAGCTGTAGTATTCTCGCTATTCGCTCTTATGTAACGATCAATTTACTCATTGTTCAACTAGAGCCGTTTAATAAATTAATTTTAGCTTGTAAATGTCAACTGATGTAACCCTCGTATAACATCATCATCTTGTCACATACGCTATCTCATAGTATTGCTTTACCATGAATGACTCTATGAAAAAATCATCAAATTTTTTCAAAAGCTTTTAGTTAAAAAAATTGCACTTTTAATATTGTCGCAATTGCCAAAGCCATCAGCCCAACTTTAACCGACTCTCAGTATTTTATTTTATTTTCCTTAATTGGCCAACCAACAATTGTTTACACTGTAAATATTTAAAGTAACTATACCATAATCTAGGGTTAGTGTAACAATTTCTTAAAGGTTAGCACCGCATGCCTCTTAAACATATTGGTGTGCCACAAACACTGTACTTTAAAATTGAAATTAATGGCGCCGATTCTGTTGTTGACAAACTAAACTAAATTTAAGTTCAGTGCATCTTTTCCTTTCTATTTCATTAAGAAAAGGATAGAAGATAAATATTAGTAACTAAAGGCAAAAATTTTAAATTAACAAGTTTAAATTAACATTACGTGTTTTATTTTTGCTGTCTTATTTTAGCTTTATATTCCATAAAGCTAAAATAAGACAGCAAAAATAAAACTCAATAGAAAACAAACAGCGACACAACAGAATGGAAAAAAGAAGTATTTGAGCCTTTTGAGGTTGTATTAGCTTCTGCCCAGGACTTCGTCCGCGTGAATTTCCTTGTTCCCCCGACCCACCCCGTCGCATCGCATCGCCTACCCACGCTATCACTTCGTTTTCGTTCAGTATTCTTTCTGACTTTTTTATTTCTGCTCGGCTTGATGCCTAGCCTGATAAGTAAATTTCCTCAATAATTGGACTATCAATGCAAAAATATCTTTTCAAATCCGACTGATAGTTCCAGAGATAGTGCGTTCAAACAAACTAAGCATTATTATTAGTATACATAAGAAGTAGATACCTACTTTAGAAGCCTAAGGAATAATCCGTTAGTGAAGAGATTGGCTTACCTAAATCAAGCAATTTTAGACCATGTTCGCCTAAAAACACCCAAAATACAAACCTCTAAACAAAGCTAACTAATCCTCCCTTAGAGAAAAACGTTAGATTCAATTTCCCGTGTCGTCGCGTCGCCGTGTCGGTATCGTTAGCAATCACGAGTGTTTGTGTCGTAAGCAGGTTAGCTGGCGACAGTCGCAGCGGGGCGTGACTCGGGTCCTTAAGACGGGAAGATGGGAAGAAAGGAAGATGGGAAGACGAGATACCCGCAGAGCACGTGGGTTTGAGGGATATTGTAGTGTTTTATTAGGGTTCCGTACCCAAAGGGTAAAAACGGGACCCTATTACTAAGACTCCACTGTCCGTCTGTCACCAGGCTGTATCTCATGAACCGTGATAGCTAGACAGTTGAAATTTTCACAGATGATGTATTTCTGTTGCCGCTATAACAACAAATACTAAAAACGGAATAAAATAAATATTTTTCCCACACAACAAACGTGTTTGTTTCGGCGTTTTTGCCTTGTGGTACGGAACCCTTCGCGTGCGAGTCCGACTCGCACTTGGCCAGGTTTTAAGTAGGTTTTTAAATGGAGGATTTAGTTAGTGAAAAGCGTTAGGTTTTCTTCGCAGTTAGCAGCTTAGGAGCTTTATAGTAATAGCTCACGTCGTGGAATAAATATTTACCACTCAATGCAGCATCGTGGTGTTAAAATGAAATGGAGGTTGCAAAAACGTGGCCAAAAACTCATCGTGTTTTTACCCGACTGCGCGACGCAAAGGAGTCGTAATGTGTTCATCAGCCTATGTATGTATGTTTGTATGTTCCTTTGAAGCACTATACAGACCAAACGCCTGGGCCGATTTTTATGATTCACACGTCAATCGATTCCTCTTAGTTGGAAGCAGGCGGGACCCATTTGAATTTGAAAATATAATAAAAATGGTATGGGTCCCGCCTGCTTCCAACTTTTATTTAATTTAAAATGGGCTTGTTTTTAGCTTTTCAGTTCTTTTAACTTAAGTTTTTTACCGCAGTCGGGTTTTTAATTTTTTTTTTATAACTTTTTTACAAAAATGCAATCAGTTCTTAAATCTTGTAATCTATTGAGATTAGTTACTAATTTACCATGTTATGTTAAGGACTTACAATTAAGAGCCTAAGATTTAGCCCCCTATTACATGGGACTTAAACATAGATAAATGGCGAAATGAGGACATGATCCGTGTTGCTATGGGTACAGCTCTGCTTAGATACCCTTCGGAGATAACAGGCGTGATGTTATTCGTCTAAGATTTAGGTATTAGGTACGTTTGCACTCTCTAAACGCCAAACACTTTATAAACGTTTCAAAACCTCTAAACAATAAATAACAACCACATAACCGAACTTTAGCACATCGAGTAGGGCGGGGCTTACACCCCAATAACTGTTATTATCCGGAACGAGTATAAATAACAGTTCCGTTCACAGGTACCGGGGAAGGAGCAATTTCACTCATGAATAATGTAGCACAGTCCGCCCAGTAAACGTGTTACGATTTTTCATAATAGCTCCCTTTTGATGTTAGTATCGCAGCGAGTTTGCTCCTCCCCGTATAATTCAAGTTTTATGTTATGCAATTTAGTTTTATATTCCACTTCTTGAATAAATCGGTTTGGGTTATATTGTAGTTTGTGAATTTGTTGGTAGTTAGTTTGTAGCTAATGTTTAACCTATAAGGTTTTATGTAGAGATATATTCTTGTTATCTTTCTAGTTTACCAAAGATTATACATAGACAGTTTCGTTAAAAGTCTTAGGGCTGATTTATCAATACTCAGATAACTTTTAACTGAAGAATAAATATGACTGTTTGACAGCTTTTGTATAGGAATTATGTCAAGGTATCATACTTAGTCTTCTTGTTAAAAACAACCCTAAATCCTGCAAAGTACCTGTCGTAGTACCTCAGTCTGTAAGATTTTCCTACTGCTCTTACTTTAAATCGTACCGTAAGATATAAAACCGCGGATGTCTTCAATGATGGGCAAGGCATTGCAGATGTTTTAATATGAAATAAATATTGATTACATTACTCAAATAAACGATACGAACGCCTCGTCATATTACTATCAAGTTCACATTAACACGATATCATTATCAAGTATAATTAACAAATAAAGTTAAAATTATGCTAATGACCCCCATACTGAGAACAATGGCGGCGGGTTCCGTAGCAGCTAAAATGCCATTTAATTGTGACAGAACCCTTTCAGTCGCGCACTAATTAATACAATTTAAGCGCGTAATTAGAGAACACGTGTGATGAGCAACAGTGATGGGAAAGAACATTCCTGTTGTCGATGTTTTTAGACATAAACAAGCGAGCCTACAAATTTCATATTTTTTTGTGGATTTATCGAAAAAATGGAGCAGGCAACTGGCATAACTTTAAATATTCTGATAAATCTTGTTTATCGCAGTATCCTGGGGACTGCTACTATTGAAATATTTGGGGTTTTATACAAGTTAGAAGGCTGCAAGAGCTTGACCCATTTGGTTTTTTTGACATACTAAATGTCAAAAAAACCAAATGGGTCAAGCTGCAAGGCTGCTGGGCAAGCGTATTTTCATTTCAGTGGCCACCATAGACTATACACTTATAAACTGTGGCCACTAACCTAGCCTTACTTACAGTTATGTATATTTCGCGTTTCTATTGGTTCTATTGGTAATACTGATAGTAATATTTGTCAAAATAATCGAATAAATGAACAAACTCACACCCACGAAAGCAGTTTGATTGAATAGCAGATCTAATAACAATCGCACGACACACAGCTGACGTTAGCTCGCGAATCATAATGGCGTTAGTTCTAAGTGGCTAGATGTGCATTTTATTAAATTTTATGACCGCCCTGAGTAATGTCCACTTTATTACGTGCATACTACATTGCAATAATTATGTGAGTACTAGTGCAGCGACAGTTTTCATTAAAGCAGATAGTTTCGTGAATAGGGCAAGCTAAAACTTGAAAGTTGCTTAAAAGGTGCTTGTAGTATACCTTGAGTAGATTTCTTCTATTGAGTTGTTTATCATCTCAGTTACTTTGTCTAGTCTAGGAACTAACGTACCTACTCTTTTTGTAAAATTGCAAAACATCTCTCTGCTTAGTAGTCTGCTTAATAGTCCGTTGCTCCTTGCTTTGAGCAGACAAATTTTTCGAATTTAATCGAAAAATTTGACTGCTCAACACGTAAATAACGCAATGAATGTTGTTGAACTGTCAAAATGAAACCGATTCCGATTGATAATGTGTTACGCAATTGCCCCGCGGGTGCAGCTAAATACCAGATTTTTTGCAAAATATAAAAACATCACCTACTTAATCCAATAAGAAATCTTTAATAGAATTACATTTTAAATCTTTATTCAGAACTTAACAGCAAAGTTAAAATCTTGATCCATTAACGCTTAATGCAACACTCCAACAGCAAAATCACACAAATACAAACAAAAAAAAAAAATAAAAGACACGCAATTCGCAAAATCACACAAACGTGACCACCATTCCCATCACTACGTCACTTGTCATACGTCACATGTTTTCCCGCCGGAACGTACGACTAACGCATTAATTTATGCCTTTTTTACGCAATAACGCTTAATTGGACTTTATTTATCACTTTTAATTTTTCTAATTTGATAACTGGCGATGGTCTCATTGAAATTTATGAGTCAGGACGACAATGCTGTCTCAATTCGTATGCGTAATGTGAACGAATGTGTTTCGATTCCGTTTATGAGAATAGCCCACACTCTGGTTGAGAGTTGAGAATAATCCTCTATTAGATTAATATGTTTGGTGTTTTATTGGTATTAGTTACGGTTATTTTGATCGGGCGTTGGCATTTGAGGTTTAATATCCATTGCATAATAACGAAGTTCAAGGGCATAAAATCTATTTTCCTGTTTTGTATAAAATACAGAGATTGTGAAGTGATATTTTAAGAGGCAGTTCCGGATTACTGTTGCTTCGAATTTTATATAGATAGAATAAAAAATCAGGGTTTAAAAAAACTCTAATCATTTCTATCCAAAATAAATAATAACATAAATACATTTTTTAAATCACGTATCTGTATTGTTGTGAAAGAGCTCTTACCGAACGGCTTATAAGCTCTTTTGGGGAGGTCGGGGATTTTTAAACCAAATGTAAGCAGTTTAAAGTCCGCGGGGAGAAGCGGCTACATTAGCAGCGGTGGATTTGGGCAAATGTTATTATTTGTTTCTGACGGATTACCGCCGATTGACGGCAGACGGGACTTGCCATAGATTATATTTTAACAGTCGAAATAGATAGTGGATTTCAGTTTTATTTAAATTACGCAAAAAGGAAAATTCGTTTTAAAACGTTAGTAGCTTCAGCCTATATAAAATGGAATTATATTATTTAAAACCACGTTAAAAGCCATAAATTTTGATATTTTCTGCGCTACTATGATAAAACTATGACTATGACTATGATGTTTTTATATTTTAAATGCATCATAAAACAAAGAAAAAAAAAATTCAAGTGACATTGGATTTCTGAACACAAAAGTTTGTGGCACTTTTATTTTAATTGTATTTTTATTAACTCACTACGATACTTACTATACTCTGTATTTTGCTTTTGTGTGAGCAGCGGAGGCCCAGCGGTAAGGGTCGCGGCTTACGAGTAGGTTCGAACCCAGACAGACATTCTACTTTGTGTAAATAATTTCATTACCACTGCTCTCAAAACGGTGAGGAAACCGGGCATGTCCTAGAACCAAAAATCGAAGACGTCGACCAGCCCGCACGGGCCCGCGCTATGGATTACGGTCCACTCCCTCTCACCGAGAGGAGGCCTGTGTCCCAACAGTGGGAACTTTAAAGGCTGATCATGCTATTTTGCTCACCATTTCTAATGAGTTACAAAAAAACCAAATTAATTTTATAAGCTCAACCAGTTCTAATCGTTTTTTTATAAAAAATAAATACTTTAAAACATTTAAACAACCCGCCTGCTACAATCACCAGTACAAAGTGGCGATATTTTTAGGGTTCCGTACCTCAAAAGGAAAAAACAGAACCCTTATAGGATCACTTTGTTGTCCGTCCGTCCGTCTGTCTGTCTGTCAAGACCCTTTATCTCAGGAACGCGTGGAAGTATCGAGTTGAAATTAAAACCATATACTCAGGTTTACAGTCCCTTGAAGCTGTGAAAAAATCAAACTTCTAAGTTAACGTTAAAAAAAGATACGGCCGTTTATGCCGCAAAAAAAGTATATTTCAACACTCTCAGGGGAATCAAAATTTATAGGGTACTTCCCGTTGATCTAGAATCATGAAATTTGGCAAAAAGCAAGATCATGTAGCAGAAGTAAAGGAAAAAATCCGAAAACCGTGTAGGTATATTAAAAACTATTTACATGCCTACAAAGTACGGAACCCTCGGTGTGCGAGTCCGACTCGCATTTGACCGGTTTTTTTTTTCTCTCAACCCCCTCGTATTAGCGTTGTTATCGACTTTTGATATAACCTCGAGCGGTTTAGGGTTGACTGCTGTGGGTTACTGTTGCAATCAAGTGGGGCTGATGGGGTTGCTGCTCCGTCATCTAAATGACGACATTAGATACACTTGTACAAGTATTTGTTTAATTTTTATACAACTTGCTTAATTTTAAAATGAAGTACGATGATGAAGGGTGTTATACAACGTTATTTGTAGTATATGCGAAACCTGAATATAGTTTGTTCAGAATAAGTAACTGAATCGATTCCAATAATTTTTACCCCATGTTATATTTTATCCCAAAAATATTTAAAAAAGGTAAAAAGTTGGACACCGAGCGACACTAAGTAGGCTATCCAATCTCCGCGCCGAACGGTTAGGTACCTAGGTACTATTATCAATGAGCGCAAGACGGCGCTGATGGTTCAAATTACATAGTTATGTTCAGCGGTAATTCGATTTAGTGTGCTTTTGTGTAAGCCTTACTTTTTTTCTTACTTTATCTAAATAAATAAAATATTTTATATAAAAATACATAGTAGAATGGGTTTCTTTAGAATTGTATTAAAATATCAAAATTGTATAAACGCCAAGCTAAAACAACAGCAGTCATAATTCGAAACAAAGCTGTTTATTTTAGTAGTTCAGTCTAATTTATGTGAGTGCTTCTCCAGCTTACTGCAGTTCCAGACTTCTACATAATACAGATGTACCGCCAAAAATAATAATAAAAACGCGCAAAACTCAAGACGAGTGCAAAAGAAAGCTGGATTATTTATAAGGTCGCGTCGCAAACGCATTACCAGATTACCCCGGTCTACCCTACGCGTAATTCCACAAATGGGTGAAACTTGAGCCCGGTCGGTTTAAAATTGAAATTTATATGCACGCATTATACATGAGGCGAGATTATGGCGGACTCAAAGAAAATGATCGCGGACCGCGACCCCTTGAGAGATAGTTGTGGAGGGATGGCAGGTGCGGGTTATATTTCTAGATTATTGGGAGAGAATGGTGCTGAGTAAGGTTCTCTGGAAAAACCTTGAAGTTACGTATAGGAGTTATAAAGAAAGTAGCTTTACGAACGTACTGCTGGGATATACCATACCATGTGACATGTTACATTCCATGTTTTGTGCAAATAAATGACTTATTTTTATTATACAATAATAACAAGTAATCCTATGTCCTAACCTAGGTCCTAACCTAGGTCAGGGTCTACTTGTTTGCCTCATTGACATCGTTAAGGGGCTTACAGGACCTAAACACAAAAAAAAAAGTATATGATCGACTACAGTAAACAAAATCAGAAAAATATATGATATTCTTTAGGATATATGCTAGGTAGATAGTGTGTTGAAAACGTAATACAAGTAATTTGATACGATAGAGAAAAAATCATGAAGACCTCTCTAAAAACTTTATTTTTACAATAAAAACCATACTAAACATATAATCATTCTGATTTTGTGTACGATTATTTTACAAGCAACCTATTAAAATACTAGTGTTTTAATTTTTTAGTCCAAACAATAGTTTTTTTGTAATTTATTAATTGCTTCATATTTTGCAATAAATTACCAGAGTTGTGTCCGACAGTGACCGCGCTTTAGGTGTTGTAAGCCCCTTAAGGCATGGAAAGGTGATAGACTTTCGCATATAAAATATTAAGTAGATATGATTATCAAAGATTACCTATGTCTGTCTACATTCTGTTTTTTAAACAAGCTGTCAAATGATTTTTAACAAAATCTAGCCAGCATTCAAATAATCTTTATTGTTTATTTAAAGTCAATAAAAGCAACCTGATATTTAATATCGAATGTGTATTTGAGCTCAATCAATACTTAAAACTGTATCCAAACCAAATAGGGTGATAGATACGGGATATTGATACCACTTTAAACCCTACTGTGAACTCTTTAATGTTATTCAGTGGGTGAGTCCAATAGGGATGCAATTATCATGGAAGTCATAATAATAGGGCATAATAATTATTATGGTGGCGAGACGGGCGACTTTTTTTTTATCCTCGTTAATTAATTACAATTTAGCCTATAAGACATAAGCAATTTTAATCTAACTAAGCGCCGATTTTTTAATCATCTGATAACTTTATTGGAGGAATAATTTTGAAATTTTGACAGTTGTTTCATACAATAACTGTCAAACGTCAATTTTATTCTTGGAATAAAAGATATCTGGAGATGGAGAAATCAGCCCTTTAAGTTTAACGTGATAATTATTTTAAAATTTAGAATAGTGTTGATTGTACTTTACACAAGTCCGTTCCACTTTCTTAGAGTTCGATATAATGATATAAACACATATTATTAGGGCATAATATTATTATAGTGGCGAGACTGGCGATACATATATATCCAGTACATCCATTTTGATTTAACCCATTTCTAGCGTGTGATGACAGGAATACGTCACTGTCTTCGTAAATGAAGGGTATTGATAGAACTGCTAGTATGACCCAAGTACCAGTCCACAGGTCTTCAGTCTAGTGATCTAGTGGTATCGGCCCCGACTTACGAGTGTCGTGAGTTCGAACCCACTACTCCTACCCACGAACCCAGGCACTTTGTATTGTGTTTTTAATTTCATCACCACTGCTCTCAAAAGGGTGAAGGAAAACACTGTGAGGAAACCAGCATTCTAGAACCAAACGAAAAATTCGAAAACATGTGACATTCACCAACCAGCTCTGGGTCCGCGTGGTGGATTATGGCCCACTCCCTCTCATGGAGAGGCCTGTGCCCCAGCAGTGGGAACATTATAGGCTGATTATGCTATGTAACTTTTACCAGTACTAGCGCGTGGTCGATTATGGCCCATTCTCTCTCACAAAGGAGGTCTGTGTCCCAGCAGTGGGAACGATAGTCTGATTATGATGTCATGAGAAGACCTTTGTTCTCATTCATTCTATGCGAGTGTATCAGTAGCTATGTATGTTGTAGTTTTAACAGGTCCTATCTATAAGACTGATCACACTAACACGAAAGTTTGTGAGTGTGTGTGTGTGTGTGTGTTTATATGTTTGTTACTTCTTCACGCTCAAACGGCTGGACCAATTTTGATAAAATTTTACATGGAGGTAGCTGACACCCTGGATTAACATATAGGCTACTTTTTATTCCGATATTCCCACGGGATCGAAATTTACGCGGGTGAAACCACGGGGCGCAGCTAGTTTTTGCTATAAAGATTGCTATCTTAGCCAATATTTAGGGAACCAAGAATTAAACTTCTCAAAAACAAACAACCCGACCATCATCCACGAAACAAATTACAAATGACTAAATAAACAAATTGTATATCATTTAAAAAACATACCACGGTATTTAAAAGAGGGAGTCGGTGGCTTGTAATATCTTGAGAGGGAGAGGCGATTACAGCTATTAAATATGCATTAACGAATTTTTCTCCTTAAAAGCTGAAAAAAATGGCGTAAAGAGAAAATTGGCAATTAGACCCCTCTCCGCGAGCCGCCTCCCACCTTCGCGCAAGAATTAAATTTGCTCCTTAAAGATATACATAAATTGAATGTTAGGATGCTTTAATATTTTCCCTTTGCGAGTAACGCTGTAAATTAGCTAATTTAAATGTATACGAATTGTGCGGTTACTCTGTTTTGTAGCTTACCTTGTTTTTCTTCTTCTTTCTTTTGCGTCTTTCGAGATTTGGTAGTTACGTGCGTAGCAACTGTCGTAGCACCCACATGCTACGCGCTACGAAAGCCTCTTTTCGTAGCGCGTAGCGTCGAACATTTATATCCTCGTTTAGGTGGTTTTAAATAACGGATAGTAGGTGACGCCAGCCTTGCGTAGTATATGATAGTAGGTGACGCCAGCCTGGCGTAGTGTATCTGGCATCATTTCTAAAGTATTATTTTGAATAAAAAATGTCAATAAAAAGTCTTTCTGAGGATGTTATGTTACATACGTAGAACCAAAAAATCGGTAATTAATACGGTACATGCCGTGCGCTCGATATGATATTCTATCGGCAAAAATGACGAACTAACATGCAAACTTTTATCTCCTACTTTACCCCCTTTAGGGGATGCATTTTCTTACGTCCTACACAACACTACCAAACTCTTTTCTGTATCTCAAATATACGTCTAGATCCAGCGGCTTAGACTGTGCGTTGTCTGTCGGTGAATGAATGAATTTAAGATTTGTTATTACGTAGATGACGAAAAGACACAAAACACCAAACAAAAACATATCAACATTTGCCAAAAACAAAAAAAAAACAAACATTTCCAAAAACAGCTACAAAAGTACAAACACCAAAGCGGGCGTATCTCTATTCTCTATTATTTGATTGTCTATGCCTTTGATATTCAGCCTCATGAAATGCCTGACACGTCGCAATGAATAACTGATAGAGATATAGTCGGCCTACTAACTGAATACACACTTACCTCGCATACTGTTGCACAAATGAAAATTAATAATTCAGAGTGATAAATTGACAGTAATTACGTGATACGGGGTGGCGACGGCCTTATGGTCCTGTTTCCAGTTTCATGTGTGCATGTTCTAGTAGATGTTTTGTGGAGTTAGTCTGTTTTAGGACTTATTGGCGTCGGGTGTTGATTAATGATGGGCCTGGTGGAAAATTTTGTGTTTGGAGGTTGTCATTGTTCTTGAAATCTGATGAAGATTGTTTGGTATGATTATTTAGATGGGAGTAGAGAGTCTTGTTGTCTAGAAATAGACGCCTATTATGATGGTACATAAACAGCCTGTAATGTTCCCACTGCTGGGACACAGGCCTCCTCTCCTTCCAGAAGGAGTGGACTGTAATCTACCACGCGGGCCCTGTGCGGGTTGGTAGATATCACATGTCTTCGAATCTTTAGTTCTAGGACATGCCGGTTTCCTCACGATGTTTTCCTTCACCGTTTTGAGAGCAGTGGTGATGAAATTATTTAAGTAAAACTCCTACTTCTTCGAACCCACGACCTACACTCGTACATCAGATGCTCTCTTGTTATAGTACTTTAGCTTAATTTTAGGGTGATCATTATCATGAAATAGTTTGACTCGCCTTAACCCTTTAATTGGCAGAACAATCATAATAATAAAATTTTGTTTTTGCCACCATGAGTCAATTTTCAGTATAGGTACTCGCTTACAAATTTAGTTTTTATCAACGTCCAGCCGGCTACACTCTGCCAATTTAAGGGTTAACCATTAGCACAAAAAAGAATAGTAGTTTTCAAATCACATCACCATGGATTTATGTGACTTTCAATTTCTATAAGATCGACTTTTGTCTAAACAAAGTTATTAGCATTTTTATTAATATCATCAACCTGATCTAATCTGACAAATCTGCCTTCACAATGAAGAATATTACAAGTCATACATCCCGTACACCTACATAACATGATAACAGTACTATCTACTAGTTGCCTACTTACCCGGGATAGTGGAGGGGGAGAGGGGGATAGTGGAGGGGGAGAGGGGGACGGTCGGAGTGTTGCTATAATCAGTTAATTGCATGAATAATTGAACGGCGTCATTACCGTGGCGACCGCGCACCGTCACACACAACTAAATATAGGTTACAGGACCTATTCCTGAATATTAGCTTAGGTATCTAGGTGGTTTTGTTGCAGATGGAGTGAGATGTGGGAATATTTGTGAAATACCTTTTATCCATAATTGGGAAAATATTATAAATGCGAAAGTGTGTCTGTCTGTATGTCTGTCTGTTACCTTCAAGCTTAAACCGCTGAACCGATTTAGATGAAATTTGGTATATAGTTTGAGTCCCGGGAAAGGACATAGGATAGTTTTTATCCCGATATTCCCACGGGATCGACACTTATGCGAGTGAAACCGTAGGGCGCTGCTAGTTTCTTTATACATACTTTAATGTAGGCTTATCAGAAAATACCAAACAAACTAACAAAAAAAAAACTACTCTAACTCTTCCGGGTCACTTTGGAATGGAGAGTGATTGCCTGGACATAAAATAAGATTGAATTTGGTTTAAATATCAAGAACATACTGTAACAGCAATTTTAGTAAACGCTTACAGTACACGATTAAATGATTCAGCACCCTTACACATCATTATAATTTGCGTAACACATTCTCAATCTCAATGAGAATAATTTTGAACGATATTGCTAAACCATTGCTTCATATGTTGGAAAAATGTGTCTGCTCAACAACGTAAATAATGGCATGAATATTGTTGAACTGTCAAAACGAAACCCATTGCTACTACTACTGTATTACAGATTACAGCGCAGATTGTGATTGAAAGATGTGTTACGCGACTATGGTTCTGTTTTGGGGGTTCTATAATTGCACAATAGAAACAAATGAAAGGTACTTACTATGTAATCCAAACTATAATCCCACCCCGACCAACACAAGCGGCAAGCCTCCGTCTACAAATAACTACTTAACATCGTTTATGAATATTACATGCCACTCAATTTCAGCAGGCGCTTCTTAATCAAAACATTAACGCTATTAGCTGTAATATTAATTCTCTTTGTTACAACCAGGCCGCTTCTACTCTAGTTGAATATTCATATTAGTGGGGACTCAAGGAGGACATTTTCCAAATGTCCCCTGCCTCCCCCGGCCCTCTAAAATCAATTAATAGAGTCGTGCTTCGTTACACAATTCTAACTTGACCCTTGGTGTATAATGGAATTGGCTGCAAGGAGAATCATTGATGCTGAATACTTTGTGGACGAGAAATATTTTTCTTAGGGTGGTTTTGAGTGTAAGGGTTGTTTAATAAAGTTGTGGTTACGATTGGTTGTGTCTTGGTGAAGTAGACTACATTGAGAGTAGACGGCTTGAGAGGGGGGCTCGTGGCTAGGTAATAACAGCCGCATGGGTCGATAGATCAGGTTAAGCTACACTTGCCGCGGTTAGTGCGTGGATGGGTGACCATCTTTACATACCGAAACCCCTCCGTGCCTCGGAAAGCACGTTAAGTCGTTGGTCCCAGCTGTCATTTGTGGATCTTTGACAGTCATTACGTCAAAAGCCAGAAAGTCTAAAAACCAGTCTTACTAAGGGGTATCATATTACCCAGTAATTGAGTTGTGGAGGTCAATTAGGCAGTCGTGCCATGTAAAATACAGAGATTCAGCTGCATACAGTTAGACTGGAAGCTGACCCCAAAATAGTTGGGAAAAGGCTAGGCAGATGATGATTATCTAAGAATAGATAACTATTTATTTATTTCTAAAACACAACCTATTATGATTTGATTTTAACCACACAACGTAAACCCTAGCTAAAGTAATCTATAGTGCGTATCAGTGATAAGAGAAAATATATTTTATTTGGTTCGATGTTTTCGAGTAAAAAGACAATAATTAAACCATTTATGTGAAATTCACTAGTTCTTTTAAGGGTCAGCGCACACCAAGAGCAGAGCAGAGCATTTTCTGAGATTATTGAAAAAAATATCTTATGATTATTATCATACTTCGCAAAATTGAATACACCCAAATTTGATGCTCGACCATGCTCGAGGAAGCCGACTGCGTGTTCGAGTATGCATTCTACATTTTGGTCGACCATGCGCGAGCATTTTGCAGTTCGGTCTGCGCTGACCCTAAGCCGGACTATTCGCGCTTGTAATTAAACAAATACGATTACGATTCATGAGATATACCCGCTAGTTAGGCGGACGGCCGAAAAGGATTAGTGTTTGCACCTCTTGGGTACGGAACCCTAAAAAAAATGACAAGTTATAAAGTCAATACAATCACACAGTCACACAATCTAAAGATTAGTTGTATTAGTATGTAGGTTTTTCTTGCAACCTAAACTTATATCATTTTATATTTCTGTTTACATAGTTAGTTTTTTCACTTAATTTTTTTTATACATTTCGTTTTTTACCTTAGGTTATCACTGTTTTTGAAAATGTTGGTCCACCTGTGATTGGCAACTGTATAAGCACATAACTGTTACCTACTATTATTTGATATTTTGTATACAGAAGCTGTTGATGTACCTTTTATAAATAAATAAATAAAAAAGTCAAATAGATATCGAAATCCAAGCAATTCACAGTGAGTGTTAACCCAAAAATCTGCACCAAAAAAATCCAGCTCCCGATCAAAATGAAGTGCCAATAACCGATGTATGGCACAAACAAGTAGTCGACACTAAAAGCGTTAGTGTCGCGGGCGCGCATCAATTATTACAGCTGGTAATGAACGCAAATCCTTTGATTCCATTGAACGAGTGCCAGAGGGAATTTGTGTGATGATGTGCAAGCGATGAGCCGGCGAGGAGCGATTTTGATGTGGAAAACACTTCGGTGGTTGCTATTAATTACATTATTATTAACTTGTTTGAGAAGTTAACAAAAAAACTTTTATTGTATCCCGTTTACCGCGCCGGAACCTGTAAAATACCGATGTACGATATAATAGTGGCCTCCTACTGGGCACAAACAGTGTACCTAATATAGATGTACAGACGCCATCACTTCAAGCTACTTTGGAGTAGCTAAAAAAAAAAACAATGAAAGAAATTTGACAATTAAAGTTTGGAATAAATCCAAACTTTAATACATTTTTAACGTTATCGCTAAAGCATAAAGTTCAATGTTGTTTGGGAAAATTTGACAGTTTCGGGTAGCTTGATGTGCTGGCGTCTGTACCATTGAATCCAAAAGGAGAAAATCCAATGTTTACATGTTTTTCTCAAAAAATGCAGCTTTAATGGCAGATGAAACAATTATGACCAGCAGGCGTTTTGTAATTAATACGAGTATTCGAGATCACTATTTACGAACAAAATCATCTATTTGTGATAGAATGAATACCGTACTGAATGTGCTGCCCCTTGAAGACTAACTCTCATAACCAGGCTGTCACTATCCCTCATATTCCTCGCTCCCGCTGCCGTCTGTGTCATGTCCCGTCCTCCGTCGCGGTACATCAAGTATGCACTGAGGGAATGCGGGAGCGACGCGACACCTCGGCCCAGCGTTCATTTCATTGTCTCTGTCTGCCCCACCTCCCCCGACGCCCGCGCCGCCTAGCGCTGAATTTTGGAATAGTTTCTGTAAACAACATCGTGCGATTTATTTTAGTTTTGTATGTATATAAAACCTATTGAAGTTACAACTCTTTGTAGCATTCTTAGTTCACTAATATTAATGTATGTAATGTTAATTACTTACTATTGTACAGAATAAAGTCTTTCTAACTCTACAGACAGCTGTGCTGCTGGGGAGTTTGTTGCACCACTTTTTCTTCCCAGCTAAAGCACTAGGAACTAGTGAAGGGTGGTCGTTTTGGGGCACTGTGTTTTGTAATTTTGACGTTAAAAACGTGCTGATACTCAGCCTAGATTGAACAAATGACTTTTACTGACTTTGACTTTACTCAATTACGCATCAACGGCTGAATGGATTTGGATGAAAGGTCTCACTGATAGACCGCCATGGATTGACTTCATGCAGCGTCCATCAGATTCTTTGTAACTGGCACATACAGAGACTCGTCAATGATAGCTGGGCAGCCTAAAGTGCGTTAGTGCAAGTCGGCTTCAGACTTTTCAAAACCTATCGGTATCTCTACCTACTAATATAACATGGAATAGCTACCAAAGGCCGCTATGGCCCTCGCACAATTGTCCACTTGAAGGACTAAGTGCGGAAACCAAATCCTCTAACATAGAACATGGACACAACATGGAATTAGTTCCTTGCTAATAGATAAGTGTACGCCAAATTAATAGCGGAGATAGTCAAATATCATTTTTGAAATTATCTTGATCATGGCGTTATCGCTCAAGAATCAAGAACTAAATACAAGTTAGCCACATAAAACGAATCTCGGAACTTGTATGGTTGAATTTGCGATCGCACAGCGAATGAATGAATCGCCACGAAATAAATGTTTCGCCAGTGCAAACGCAAATGGTATGGCATTGACCAAGATTATTTTTCCTAAATCATATCAGAATAATAAACAAAATTAGAATACTATTCAATCAGACTAAGTTATCGTATTACTTGTTTCTTGTAAGTATTCTAAGGCGTCGAATCACCCCGGTCTCGTTTCAAATGGCGCCGCTCGACTGCCCACAAATTTCGTTTGCGAGATCAAAGCCAGTCCTCTCACATCGATATCGCACACACTTTCAACGTAAAACTTATTTAAATAAAACATTTTATTTATCTATACGTATGGAAATTCAAAAAGGTTGTGTTTTAAACTGAATTGAATACGCTTTTTATCAAATTGCACATGTGAATCATGTTTTTTTATAGTGGCAGATGTATTTTTTATTTTCAATTTGGTTTTGGGTAGAATTTACCTAATTTGTTATGTAAATATTTAATGATACCTTAGGTATTAAATATAGGTACCTATCGAATTTAATTAATTTGTTTTTCAGAAAGCTTACAGTTTAATATTAATTAATTAATTTAATATTAATTGTAAGCCTACAGCTTACAATTAGCGCTTACATTTGCCATTTACACACTCTATCAAGAAAATGTTGATGATCCTTGGGAGAATCATGGTCAATCCGGGTTTTTTCGTAAAAACTGATAAGTTTATGTAGGTACTTTATCATTGGAAGAAGAAACGATTCCTTAGCTACAACCAACAGTTGCTGCAACAGCAATTTTCCTCCATCGTCTTTCGCGTTGGCAACAGCTTTAATCGGCATTCATTAAAGCCGTTAAAACCCAAGGTTCTAGATCTGTTGCCAGTCTATATCTACCAAGACTGTCCTGTGCAGCTGTGCTGGACATATATGACAATAATTATCTACTCTTCGTCATCACAATTTGAAACTAACAGAACCATCTTTCCTTGTCGTAGTACGGGCGCATTCCGCACGTCTCCGGGAGGCGCTGGCGAGCCGCCCCCGGCTCCTCCACCGCCGCTATTCCTGCCGCCGCATCTGTCACATCTCTCGCAACACCTCAACCACTTGTCACAACCATTCTTCCCGCTAAAAGGTAAAGTACCGAAGAATATTCGTTCTACCAAATATTCGACAACTAGCAGGTGTAAGGATGGACAGCGCCGCCGAGGCCGGCCCAGGAAGAGTTTCAGTCATGACGAACTAGACGTGTACTGCAAGGGCTATTTCTCGGTGGCTCGTCAAAAGGATACCTGGAAGAATTTGGGAGAAGCCTTTGCCCAGAAGTGGGAAAGGGTCAGCTTATTCAAAAAAGAAAAAGTTCAACACTCACAGATATAAGTGCTGAACGTTAGCTATCTTTTAAAACCACTCCGCCAGCAGAAACCGCCTATGGATATCCCAAAACTAGTCAGGTATCCTTAAACCAACAGGGCAAATCTGCGAGGTTCGTGGTGGTTAAGTATCTAGCAACAAAGTAGAAGTTTTGCATTCGTTCTAGGATCAATAGAAAGCCATGGATTTGAGAAGCTTATTGCAAGTTCGATTTTTTATCTGACTCTATTATAGAGGAGATTCGGGAAATAGTTCACTGTCAAACATTGTTTCTCTGTGAGCTGCTTTGCAGGAGCACTGAAAATTACCCAAATCATTACTCTAACAAACCCTTCTTCTCTCAGGTTGGGGCGCCCCCTGCCCTTGCTGCCCAAAAGAAGAGGCTCGCTCATCCAGCGTGGCAGAACTCCGTCGCAAGGCGCATGAACATTCAGCAGCACTGCTGCATCAGCTCGCGAGCTTCCAGTCGCGGGCGCTGCTCCCCCTGCCGCTGCCGCTGCCGTTGCCACCGCTGCCAATGTTGCCACATGACACCCCGCCCACGTCGCAGGCGCATGAGCCGCCTAAACATCATGAGTAGATCAAAAGATGAAGGAAACTGCTGTTCTGTTAAAAATACAAGCGTCGTAAGGATTAGTGAAATTTGACTGGTACGCACGACGACATATTAAGCCTTAGGTACATTTCCAGTTTAACTGACTTCTCATTGTACGAGAAGCCTATAAACAATGAGAGGTCAGCTAAAACTGGAAATGTATAGCTTGATGTCCCATCCCTTTAGGCGTGATGATATGCTTATGTTACAAGCGTGATGTTAAAAAGTAAGGTAATTTTCATCAGCTATGTGTATTATTTTAAAGGGTGGCTGTGTCAGTCAGTCAATGCTTTGTGTTACCATTTCAAATACAGCTTTACAAACCTGTACCTAATAGAAAATCACTAGCAGCCGGTATATTCTGTAATAATCTCACCGTGAAAACTTAGGTGAAGTGAGCTGTCATTACACCTTACGCTAGGGTTTGACACTATTGACACCTCACTTCGGCAAAGTTTTCACGATGAAATTATTGCACAATAATTCGGCTATAATCTATTTGCCATCGTACAGAAAATAGGGTGTGGACTTTTGGAGTCTGGTAGCTGTCCAGCCCATGTTTTATAACACACTGTATAAGCTTAGCGTCATCAATATAAGAAAAACATAGGTAAGCTTACCTTGTGAATTAATGTGCCATAATAACTAGTAATCTACAGTATTATTATAAAGCCAATTACGTATTTTGACAAGATGATACCCATAGATAATAAGAAAGTTCTATGGCCATACTTAACTTCTCAAGATTTTTATATTCTGTTTAATTCTTTATGTCTATGGTTGAATAATTTGTGCCATTTTCTTTATATTGTTTTAAAACTTTGTTTTTGTTCAAGAAAATCTATGACATATTTTTTTTATATATTTTTAATTTGTAAATAATTTACATCGCCGCTGCAGTATTCGAGCAACTGTTGTGAATATTTCTTTTTAGGTACTTTATTTTAATCTTAAGAAAATTGTAAATAAGTATATAATTATTTAGATATAAAAGTTCGATGTTCGTAGATCACAAAATTGTATATAGATAACACAATTTAAATAGTATAGCTAAGCAATGATAAGAAACACAAAAATATGGAAAACATTTTTGTTATTTAATTAAGCTATAATTAAGATAATTATAACACATTGTCTTGTATCAAAATTTATTTGTCAACTAATTGTATACTTACCTACCTATTACTGTCAAGAATATGCAGCATTATTATTTTAAAATACAATTATGATTTTAATCGATAAATGAATTACGCTGAAAGCTTCTAATTACTTTTTTATTCTTGTGTTTGATAGAACGGTCTTTCTTCTTTCTTGAAATTCTCGATGTTTACAGCACGGATTTCTGTACTTCTTATTTATTTCGTCAAGAACACTTTCTAAATTAAAAAATGCCAATGCCATTTAATGCATTCCTCAAATACCTACCTTGCCACATTCCATTTTCCTATCCTTTCCATACACATAATAGAGATATAAATACCTATATATAAGGTAGCCCGCGCCAAGTCTGTACATAGAGAGAAGACGGCCTACACTGCACTATGCACAATCCGTGGAATTGTCGGCGCGGGCTTGTACATGCGTTAGACATAATATATACCACTAGAGATGTACCATTAGTTGTTTTAATTATTGCGAAATATAATATTACGTAATGATACTTTGTTGGTTTTATTTTGTCACCTTGTACCATGAAATTACAGGCTGAAAATCATGTCAACAAAAGAGATAAGTATGCAGGATCATCGAATATACACACATCAACACGGTCTAGGGATATTTCATACTCAATTAAATAACTCGAAAAGTACTGGCCGCATTGGAATCTTTTATACACCGATTTGTTTGTAATTTATCTCAGACTAATTCCAAATTTAAATTTTTGAAAATTCTTTTGTTTCGGTGGCAAAAAATGTCTTGATGTATAGGAGAGGGAATTTTCATTTGTGCGAAATTTAGAAAACAATACGAATTACGTTTACTTACAGTTTTTTTTCATTTTTAAACGAAAGATAAAGTTAAAATTGAGGTATTGTAGCCATGCAACGCCGACATTTGACGAGGGCGGAGATGTTACGAGCTGTGGGAATGCTGGAAGCTGGATCTGTTCAGCGTAATGTTGCTGAGGCCATAGGGACCCATCAAAATGTAATTTCAAGATTGTGGACACGCTATCGTGCCACAGGTGAAGTAGCGGAGAGGCACCGGGGGCCAAGTCGCATCACTACCCCCAGACAAGACCGATTTTTGCAAATTACTGCGCGAGCACAACCAAATGCAACGGCGACTCAATTGGTCCAAAGGCTGCGAGTGGAACACCAAGTGCTTGTGAGTGACCAAACTGTAAGAAGGCGACTGCATGAAAGCAATCTACGCTCTCGTAGACCACTCCGGGTCCCACCTTTACGGAGAGGCAATCGTGGACGACGATTAGAATGGGTTCGGAACCACGTGGACTGGGGCCGTGAGCAATGGTCCAATGTGCTGTTCACGGATGAATCCAGGTTCGGCTTCCATCCAGATTCACGAAGGACGCGTGTTTGGCGAGTTCCTGGACGATGGAGTCGTCTCCAGAACCCTCAGGAAGTTCACCCATACCAAGGAGGAACAATTATGGTTTGGGCAGGAATTCGTCTTGGAGGACGGACGGATCTCGTTTGGGTGCGGGGCAATATGACGGCAGAACGATACGTCCAACAGGTGCTGGGGCCCGTAATCTTGCCCCACAGAACACAAATGGGGCAAGATTTCCTGCTCATGCACGACAATGCCCGGGCACACACGGCGAGAACGGTAGCAGCTTGGTTACATACACATAATGTTAGGGCCTTAGACTGGCCTGCTCAATCGCCAGATCTAAATCCCATTGAGCATGCGTGGGATATGCTGCAAAGAAGAGCTCTGAAGGAAGTTCCTGAAAATCTGGCTACAGAAGATCAACTTTTTGCGCACCTCAGAAGGACATGGGACAATATTCCGCAGCAAGACATTGACAACCTTGTTCTGAGCATGCCGAATCGTTGCCGATGTGTTATGAACATCATGGGCGCTTTCTCAGACTACTAACTTCAAGTTTATAAACACAAATTAAATGATTTTTCTATTTTTTTCAGTTTTTACTCACAAATTAAAAGTTCATTCATATACGATTTCCGTCTATGCTTCATTTTTTTTCCATAAAATCCTGAAATTTTAATCTAAGTACCTTAACCATTATTAAAAAATGGTAGAATATTAAATAACGTATCTTTTAAATATATACATGTCATATAAATAATTAACACATTGATAGTAATTCGCTTTTTTAAAAATATCCCTAGACCGTGTTGATGTGTGTAGTTGAACTTTAGTAAGAAACAGATGGATGGATGTTTGTTACTTCTTCACGCTCAAACGGCTGGACCAGTTTTGATAAAATTTGGTATGGAGGTAGCTGACACCCTGGATTAACTTATAGGCCACTTTTTATGGCGATATTCCCACGAGATCGAAACTTATGCGGGTGAAACCGCGGGGCGCAGCTAGTAGTTAATATGTCTGAAATCGCCAACCAGTCTCGTGACCAATGCCCTGCGCGCGTGCAGCGTGAAGTGGTACAGTAATAGACCGGTATTATAATCCAAGCTAAAGATTACTACTCCGTGTTACTAATTCCACCTAGTTCGCATTCTATTTCTTTCTTGATCTCTGAAGGCATCTATGAAGGTTCAATAGTTAGGTACCTACTATTACCAACCGATCAACTCGATCAACTCGATCTTTGAAGGCATCACACACAAGCCGAGAGCTGGTGGACGTCGTCACCGAGTTGCAGGCAGTCCAAGGAAGCCATGACATCATTAGATGGTAAGCTAACCAGACGTTTGCTACTCCTGGACCTGGTGACGGGCACCATCACGGGACACTGCTCGCTAAACAAACACTTCCACACAATAGGCATAACGGACAGTCCCCTGTGCAGGGCTTGCATGGAGGCTGATGAAACCGTTGCGCATGTGCTCTTAGAGTGCACTGGCGTCATCCAGATTAGATCAGAAACCCTCGAGACACACAGATCTTACAAAGATGTTCTCAACAGACCAGGAGAACTTAATCAGCTTCTGAAGGGAGGTGGGCTGCATACTTCGAGATTAAACTTGCGAGCACTAGAACGCTAAGAAGGGCTCAAACACAAACACGTTACGACGACGTAACGTGCTAAGGCACAGCACCGTGACGTGATGTTTACGTCACGGTGCCGTGACGTAGAAATCGAATTCGAGCAATGTAAAAATCCACGTTATGAAAATGAACGTCACGACAACGCACGTTGCGTTGTCGTGACGTGTC
Source organism: Oligia latruncula (assembly GCA_948474745.1). Taxonomy (NCBI): domain Eukaryota; kingdom Metazoa; phylum Arthropoda; class Insecta; order Lepidoptera; family Noctuidae; genus Oligia; species Oligia latruncula. Next base: position 14,176,419 of record OX419702.1, on the reverse strand, counting down.
ACGTTGAACGACGTAGCATTGAAGCCGCCGGTGGCGCATTAAATTTCGCACACCTCTTTCCATGCTGTTGTTTTCATATTTTTGTTCTTGAAGTCTTCAGATGTTTTGTCCCATAGTACGGGACGCTCCTGAACTAGGGTTATTAAGTGATCGACTTCAATGTCGTCCGTCATCTTTAAATATTGAATAACAAATCGGCACAGCTGCAGGAGTGCGCCGTGAGATTTTACGTTCATCATCACGTTGCGTTGTCGTAACGTGATTATTTACGCTGCTCGACGTCGATTTCCACGTCACGGCACCATGACGTGAACTTCCACGTCACGTTGCCGTGCCGTGCCACGTTGCATCGTCGTAACGTGTTTATGTGTTTGACCCTGACAGGTCGAAGGCATGTGAAGAAAAACAAAAACATGATTTACACACATTTTCTTTAATTATACCTATTGTTACTTAAATTAAGTTGCAATTACAAATAACTTACGTACACTATTTACATAAAGCCATACGTTTTCGTGTGTAAAGCTTTCTTTGATCATCACACAATATTGACTTATCCATATATATCATAAAGCTGAAGAGTTTGTTTGTTTGAACGCACTAATCTCTGAAACTACCAGTCGGATTAAAAAAAAAAAATTTGTATTTGATAGCCCAATTCTTGACGAAACTCATATATATCACATCACGCTACGACTCTTAGGAGACGAGCAAAAAGAAGAAAACGTCAGACAGAATAATCATCTGCCTAGCCTTTTCCCAACTATGTTGGGTTCGGCTTCCAGTCTAAACGTGTGCAGCTGCAGAATACCAGTATTTTACATGGAGCGACTGGCCATGTGACCTCCACAACCCAGTTACTGGGTAACACGATACCCCTGGGTAAGCTGATTGTCAGACTCTTGGGCTTATGACTAACAGTAACGACTGTGAAAGATTTACGAATGCCAACAAACTGCTTAACGTGCTTTCCGAGGCACGGACGGAGGGGGTCTGGATATGTTAAACTCCGGATTTTCTCTGATTAGGCAATTGCTGTCAAATCTCATTTGACCAAAATTGACATGAGATTTTCCAAAAGATTAAATAGAAAAGGCTTCAGGACTCAAAGAATCCTTTCACATAAATAACTTTACAACACCTGACTTCCAGGATTACTCCATGTTTTCCGAGTTGACAACAATTTCAACTTGCACACAAACTTGTATACTTAATCACTTGTATTTGACAACGGAGAGGTAACAAGAATCGTAAATTATGTTCCCGATGTATTTATGAAAGAAGTTTTTAATAAAACGTCTCCTATGGCGGCTGTTTTAAAGACTTTATTAATATCCGCGAAGTGCGATGATACATAGGAATGGGGAGGAAATTTATGTTGTGTTGGCACTGAAAAATTGTTAACAGGAATGTGTGGGTGACTCGAAATGTAGCCTTTTCCTAACTATGTTGGGATCGACTTCCAGTCTAACCGGATGCAGCTGCATACTAATATTTTACATGGAGCGACTGCCTATCTGACCTCCACAACCCAGTTACCGGGTAATACGATACCCCGTGTTAAGACTGGTTGTCAAACTTTCGGGCTTCTGACGTAGACGTGACCCGTAACGACTGTCAAGGATCCACGAATGACAGCCGGGACCAACGGTTTAACGTGCTTTCCGAGGCACGGAGGGGTCTCGATATGTACCCATCCACAGACCAACCGCGGCAAGCGTAGCTTAACCTGATCGATCGACCTGTGCGGCTGTTATTATTTAGCCACGGGCCCCTCCACACAATAACTAGTAACATTAAAGATTTATATTCAAAGTTATTACCTCAGGTGGCAAGTAGACAAACGACACAAGTTTACAATTTACTGCACATTCAAGTACCTACTGTAGTATTATTGTCATTATTTATTTCTGGAATCATATAATACAAGTGTAAAGAGTTATTTAGTAGGTATCAACCATGATAAATAACTGGGTTGTGGAGGTCAGATAGGCAGTCGCTCCATGTAAAAAACTGGTATTCAGCTGCATCCGGTTAGACTGGAAGCCGACCCCAACATAGCTGGGAAAAGGCTAGGCAGATAATGATGAGTTTGACTTTCTTTCCTAAATCGTCAACATGACGATTATAGCATGTAATTCGATTGGATAATACATTATACTTTAAGCTTACTAATATCTTCTTAGATCACCACAGTTTAGATCACTTTTAAGCAGTTACAGTATATCGCGCACGCGCACATTCCTTCGCACCGCGTTGTTGAAACCTTCTTGGTAGTGGTAGAACACGCTGCTTGAGGATATCACGTCGGCAACTGGATCTGTACGAAAAATATCAAAATATTAGTAAAATAAAATCTTATTTTAATTCTTTGCTTGTAAAGATCTGAATAATATTCGATATACATAGGAAATTAGTATCCATTCTTTTTATTGTTTACCTTTATTCGTATGAATTTACATTTGACATAATTATTATACAGTATGGCAGGTATAGGGAGGTAGGCAGGGAGAGCAGTGGTGGCCCAGTGGTAACGGCTGCAATTTAAAGAGTTGTTGTAGGTCGTAGGTTCGAACCCAAACACGCGCTTTACTTTGCGTAAAGAAGGTGGGAGGAGGGAAAGGACGGTGAAGGAAAACATTGTGAGGAAACCGGCATGTCCTAGAACCAAAAATTCGAAGACATGTGACATTCACCACACTGGTTCTGCGTGGTGGATTACGGCTCACTTCCTCTCACCGATAGAAGGTCAGTGTCCCAGCAGTGGGGACATTATAGGCTGATCATTATACCTTGGAGTGTAGTACTCATGATAATGAACAACTTTGTTATTGAGACCAACTCTAAAACAAGTGAGTACTAACTACACTACCATCCATACTAATATTATAAATTCGAAAGTATGTCTGTCTGTCTGTATGTTACCATTTCACGCCTAAACCGCTGAACGGATTTCGATAAAATTTGGCAGAGAGATAGATTGCATCCTTGGGAAGGACATAGGATAGTTTTTATCGACATACCAAGCAAAAAGGGCAAAGCAGCGGGCGGAAGCTAGTAAAGTATAATATGCGTGCTTTTACATGCCATACTGTTTTTGCAAATACTTGTACAAATATGATTATCCTGTTTCGCTTATCAATTCACTAACAAACTCTTTTATAGGTAGTATCATGGCAACTTTACTAATTGTCTATATAATTTATTTTTACTGGACCATACCTGGGAACCATCTCGTTACGGAGATATTGAAGATAAAAATTACAACTTTTACCGACTTGTTTTTTACGAAATCAAGTTTTTTTTTGTTATAAAACTACTTTAAATACCCCTACGACTCCTGTGCTGTTGCATATATCCATAAGCGCAATGTTTTGCGTGTGTTACATTGCGCACTACCGCAAACATCAAATTTTCATATCAAATATAAAAGTCGTTTGCCAGCTATTATTTTTGTGCAATGCTACTAAGTTTGATGTACAGAATGCGTAGTGCTCTCATCATCATCTGCCTGCCTTTTCCCAACTATGTTAGGGTCGGCTTCCAGTCTAACCGGATGCAGCTGAATACCAGTATTTTACATGGAGCGACTGCCTATCTGACCTCCACAACCCAGTTACTGGGTAATACGATACCTCTTGGTAAGACTGGTTGTCAGACTTTCGGGCTTCTGACTACCCGTAACGGCTGTTTACTGACAGACTGACTGTCGACTGTCTGTTGACTGTTTTACACATACTGTATATATATAACGGAAAGGAACATAACAAAGTCAAGCTCAGTATGTAGGTAATAAAGAGACATTTATTAAGCTACAGTAGGTACTACATACTACATGGCGGGGAGTATTCAGACACAATGGCGGTATTTGCCGCTGTTAATTACTGCGGCGAGACGCCTCCCCCGTACCTACATATTATGTGCTAAGTTACAAAGAGATTCATTTAATGTTAGTACCTATTATCTATGTAAGTAACGACCTGATACGTAGTCTAGTTATGGTGACTGTCGAGTGGGAATAGTGCAGTAAATACTTTTACCCCCCTTACTAATAAACGTTGTATAGCGTCTGTATAGTTACACAACGCTTTGTCTTCTTCTTTCGAAATTCAAATTACTGACGACTGAAAGCGAGAAATCGGTGTGTAACTATTCATCTGGTAAAATACATTTATTAGTAAGGGGGTTAAGGGGAAATCTGGAGGGTAGCTCACGAAATATATTTTTTACCTATTTTGCAATTTGAAGGTCAGTTTTATGATTTGATTAAAACATGGCGACTTCGTGCACGTAAAATGTATGTCCCCCCCTGTATTGCTCCGCCTCTGCGGGCAATTCCTTCGTTTTCGCTTAGTGTTTTTTCTGAGCTTTTTTCATTTTGCTCGGCTCCTAAGGATATTAGCGTGATGTTAAATAGCCTATAGCTCTTCCGTATGAATGGGTCTATCAAATGCAAAAATATTGTTTTTTAAACGAATTACTATTTCCAGAAATTGGGGCGATGCGATGCGACGGGTGTCGGTCCGGGGTTTCACGCGGACGAAGTCGCGGGCAAAATCTATTTTTCTAATAAAAAGCTTGCAGTAAATAAATTGTCTATTCAAAAAAGTTCAACAAAACTAAACCCCCAAACCAATTACCTTACAATCAATATAACAAGTTAACATATAACGAATAATCTACAACGTTATAACAACATAATTTAAAGTGGGTGCAAATCAAACAGTGAGTCGATTTCAAGCGTCGGTGCGCACACGACGAACAATTAGTTTATACAGGGGCTCATTATAACTTTGTATTGTATTGTACCGACAGTAAGAATGGTCGGAGAATTATATTGTGAATTTTGGATGTAAGGGAATAATGGAGTTGATTTAGAATATCGCACCTCCGATAAAATAGGGTTAACTAGAAACAGTCATTTACAGGAATTTTCAGGTTGTTTTTCAGGAAAATTTAAAAACAGCGTATGCCATTAAAACATATTTTTTGTAAGCTTTTCAAGTATGTATAATTTTGATCACATAATAATAATAGTGTAAGAACTGACTGACAAACTAACTGATTAACAAATCCGTGAGTTTATTTTCGCTTTTCTAATAAAAATCCAGGTTTTTCGAGTTGTAACCCTATTTTATCGGAGGTGCGATATAAGCATAAAGGTCATTGTTCGAAATAAAATGTATACGAGAAATAATTAGGGGTGGTTTTCAATCGACAGATAATTTTTATTCGTAGAATAAAATTGACGTCTGACAGATTTTGTATGGAAGAACTGTCAAAAATTCAAAATTATTCCTCGGATAAAATTATCTGGCATTGACAAATCAGCCCTAAATCAGCTTAAAATACAGCCAGACAAACGTTAAGATTAAAATAACACTAAGATGTTTACGTCTGAACAATAAATCGTAGCGAGTCGTAGCCCGTAGCGACGCGGCGGCGTAGCGCATTCCGTAGCACCGGCTACGGATGCACGTAGACTTCGTAGCGCTTACAATGAATTAAATACGAAGTTAGCTTTAAGTTATTTTTCTAGTTTTCCATTTGTAGCACAATAAAGCTATTGGGTTCGTTATTATTTAGCTTAAGGGAGCAGTGGTGGCCCAGTGGTTACGGCCCCGACATACGAATTGAAGGTCGTGGGTTCAAACCCACTACTACTCTCAAAAGGGTGAAGGAAAACATTCGTGAGGAAGCCGGCATGTTCTAGAAAACAAAAATTCGAAGACATGTGACATCTACCAACCCGCACTGGGCCCGCGTGGTGGATTACCGCTCACTCTCTCTTGAAGAGAGGAGGCCTGTGTCAAGGCAGTGAGAAAATTTAGTTTAAATCATTTAGCGATAACATATTTTGACAATTCGTTTTTGAAAATTTGCGGTACGCCTATTGACAAAAAGCTTGTTTTTTTTACCCAATTTTTTCTCAAAATCTCTCTCAAACTACAGTAAAATAAGTTCAAAACTAAATTAATATTAAACACCCAACAATCTAAAGTCTATAGACAGCCTTCAAAGTCTAAATCTACACCTAAGCCGAAGTTCGAAAATTAATATTAACACAAAATTTGAATAATATAAAATCAAATTCTCCGACGGTACTCAGTTGTAGAAACAATAATGTAGCTTAAGGGAGTTCTCCTGCGAATTTCAGCTCAATCCCATTATATTTCGCGTTGAGATTATTAAACAGTCACCTTAACGAGAATTGTGACGGCAGGGGGGGTGGGGAAGGGGGGTGTGGGACCGGGGGAGGAGACGATCCACTTTAGGATGAATACACAATGGTAGGTTGCTTGTCTTTTGATTGGGATTTGGAATTAAATAGTGGTTTATGTGATAGGTTAAGTCTTGGTGTCTATTATTAACGAATTCGGCTAAATATCTAACTTTGGATTATTCAGCTGATCAGCGTTTTCATGCATAGGTAACCTTACCTTGCACTGTTTTTTTGAGATGTTGTTAGGATAGATATCAATAGTGTTACACCAAGTTTGCAGCTTAGAAATACCTGTGATAACTGCGTGGTGTTTGAAAAACCTCGAAATTTTCGGACTTCTTTCAGTTTTACTACTAAAAGGTGCCTCAGTCCAGCTATAGCTCTGTAGGTCCAATAGAACCCGAGATACAGCACTTCAAACATTGGCCATTTTTCACAAATATCAGGGGGCCTAAAAAGGCCACTTTGGCAGAATCATAAAAGGATAACATTATGAATCATAATATGGCGAAGACAGTCCGTGTTTTTCTTTTTTTCGCTTCACTACAACTACAATTAGTATTTTAGCACAGACAAAAAAAAATAACTGAAAAAGCCTTCACCAATGGGATTTGATACGACTAACTTAACAGTTAACTGTCCATTATGATTCATAATGTTATCCTTTTATGATTCTGTCAAAGTGGCCTTTTTAGGCACCCTGGTCTCTCGAAGCTGCAAACTTGGTTTTACATTATTGGTATCTATCATAACAACATCCCAAAAATTAGTACATTGTAATTTTTGTACTTATTATAAATTTTTTTTATTTTTTTATTGGCCAATAATACTCCACTGCAAAACGGCTCTGCCTCATAACCACCTAAGTAAAATTAAATAGGGTTATCACCGTGATCACCACGTATAGCAGACGACTAGTTTGCCTTACGCGGTGATCATGGTGATATCCCCATACGTGCAGTATTTACCCTAGTGACTGGCAGTCACTGGGGATAATACCGTATTTCATACCCGTTTCACTCATTTTTAAGTCGCCAACAATATAAAATTAATATCAAAACTAAGTAATCTCTTGTACCCCAGCCTTAGTCAACTAAAATACAATTCTCAATCTATTAAAATTTCGCCATCCGTGACGTAATTACGGTACTAATGCCACAATGTCAGACAATCGGCGAGGCGGCCGTTATTACATCTCGCGGTTCAGGTGCGCCTATGTTCGGCTGTCGGCCAAACGAATATTAACAACCCTTTGAGCAGAAACGGGGGTAGTAATTGAAAATAATAGAGGAACGTGTGATTAACTTTATGTGATAAGCGCTGGGGAAGTGCTATTAAATGGGTTGGGTGTGTGTGGGTAGCTTTGAGTTTAATTTAAATTGTTTTAATGTTCAGAGCAATACCTACGTTGCGATTAGCGTATTATTGACGTGACAACGTCTTAAATTAGGTTGCGGCTGGGAGTCACTTATGAAAAAGTGTAACGCTCGGTAACGTTACGATGAGTCACCGAACCTTTTAATTTAATTACCGAGAAAAAGACGTTGTCACGTAAAATCTTCGCCCGTAAAACCGACTTTACAGGCAACCATTTTTTTTTATTAGCCTATTTGATTCCCCGGAACATAAAGGGCTAAGGAAGGAACGCGGGTGGGTTTTAGTCAGTAAGAGTCTGACACTCCCTTCTGCTCCACCCAGAGCGGGAGTGGTCATTTGATGATTTCCCATCCTCAAACAAACAAAAAAGCCTATTTGATTGGAAGTAAAAATGTTGGAATATGAATATGTGTCTAGTTTAGTTTTCATTTGAATCTGAATTGCCGTCGGCGCTGAAATCATATTCAGGTAAGGCTTTTATCTACTATACTAGCTGCGCCCCGCGGTTTCACCCGCATAACTTTCGATCCATTTCGGTCCAGCCGTTTGAGCGTGAAGAAGTAACAAACATATAAACACACACACTCACAAACTTTCGCCTTTATAATATTAGTGTGATAAGGGCCGGTTGACAAATATCCTTGACAATAACACTTTCCAAAATATTAAGGCTTCTGACAGCCGTAGCTATTGGTGTCATCAAGTACTTGTTTTAAACCGAAGCAGGCTTTGCGAGCACGAAAGTTTTGCAATGATCACAGCCATTACTTATTTATAAAAAAAACTGTTAAGAAAACTGTACGAACAATTCTATTAAATAAATGTAGCGTACTCACCATTTCTTTGTACTTGTGAAAGCGGCACTATACGACCGAAGAAGTCCTTGTGTACCTGTAACAAATAAGTTTAATTAGTGACCAATTCCCTTTTTTTTATTTTGAGGGTGAGATATCATCAAATGGCCTCTCCCGCTCTGGGTGGAGCGGAAGGGGGAGTGTTAGACAAATATAGAGAAGAACCTGTTTTAAACCCGGGTCATACAGAACATTATAACAACGAATCTGGAGCACGGGCGAGCAAAGAGTTCGAAACGAGCATGTTACACGGATTTTAGAACACGGCGTAACATGGTCGCTGCGAATAGTACATTACCCACCTTTACAGACATCCTACTTTTAGAGGAAGACACCTATCATCCACTACTACGTCATCATAAGATTCTCCAGTGACTAACAAGTAAAAAACAACTGTTGCCACAAAGACACTAACGACACTTACCTCACACAGACACACACACACACACACACATCTTTCTTTACCTTCCTACACCTTTGTCTTGCCCTTAACAGTCGTCATTACGCGGGTGTTACTCTTAAGAGACAATTAAAAAAATAAAACCGCATTTTGTTGCACATAGCGTTATGTTGTACTCACAGAAACTCCAATTAGTGACAACACTTGTAATAGTTTTGAAGGATATAAGGCGTTATTTTGTAGGTATTAGATGTTATAATACAATCACAGTATTTATGGTGTACAGATCAAATTGCCGATTCCTATATTTTACCGACCGTTGCTTGTTAAAACCAAGGCTCTTGCATCTTTACCAATAATGGAGCAAAGACCTCATAGCTTTGCATAGTAGTCACTATTACAGGTAAAATTTGCTTACGAATATATTTATTTACTAACAGCGCCCCGCGGTTTCACCCGCTTAAGTGTCGATCCCGTGGGAATATCTGGATAAAAACTATCCTATGTCCTTCCCCGGGATACAATCTATGTCTCTGCCAAATTTTATCGAAATCCGTTCAATGGTTTAGGCGTTACAGACAGACAGACAGAGTTACTTTCGAATTTATAATATTAGTATGGATATCAAGTAACACAGGACTCAAATATGTTTTTTATTTATAAATTACTAATTATAGTATTTTCTAAGAAATACATGTAATTTCATAACCGACACAGTCTAACAGACATTTCTCTTGAACAATACAACTCGGAAACTATCAGCACAAGTTAGTAGTACCTAGTTTAGTCTCATGCACATTGAGATAATGACGTATCGTCGCCGTCTCGCCGCATCCTCGTTAACGACGTCGTCCACGTAAACAACACTCGGTACACTTGTGTCTCTAACGTGGAAACTGACGAGATGAGCCAACGAGTTTTGGCTTATAAGAAAAATAAGGCAGAACGGTTACAATAAGCGTAGGAAAAAATTGCGTAGCAAAGTTCGTAGCGCTACGAAAACTCGTAGCACTGATTCGTAGCGTTTCAAGTGTTAAGTTAAAATTCAAGTTAAAATTCATTTTTGAAACTGTGACATGTACCTGTATTGGTAGTAAGATACTGTGATCGTCTACCTGTATTGGTAGTAGGTATTGGAAGTAAGATAGGAAAATCTTACTTATTATTGGCATTTGCCTTGGCCCCTGGCAATGACGTCTTACAAGACGTCTTAACAAGCACCCTTGCCCACTGAGTGTAATATTTCAGACCATAGGTACAGGTTTAATCATTACGTTTTTGGTAGATTATAATATTTGTTAGTAAGTTGACCAAGAGGAAGATAGAGGGACGACTTGACTCCCACCGAAAGGATTAGTCCGCAATGGCTGAGGGCAGACGTGTTTGGAAAACGCAAGTGAGGCTGTTGCCCAGCAGTGGGACTTTACGGGCTAAATATACACTTTTTATTTGAAATTACTTTTCCACACTTACTATCTATCTATAAAGGGTAACTTATAATTTGATGTATTCCTTCCAGGACCTGAAAAGTGTGACCCATTTGCAACAATTAAGCACCCCATAATACCTACGTGAAAATTCATGGAAAAACCATTTTTTATGTATTTTCAAATAAAAAATCAGGACTTTGTGTGTGTTCCCCAGAACACCCACAAAGTCCTGAATTTTTTTTAAAGTCCTGGATGGAATGCGTCAAATTATAAGTCACCCTTTATAGATAGATAGTAAATTACCATATGGAAAAGTAATTTCAAATAAAAAGTAACATGGTCAACATTCAATGACGAAGAGTGCTCAAAAAAAATAACAAACACATTTATAGTCATAAACTATGATATTACAAAAGGTATCAACGATCAACTGGCAATACAAACCAATTACTAGTTTGTTATGGAGTCATAGTAAAACTATCGACAATACCACCAGATGCGGCCGCTGTCGCACTATGTGGTGTACGTCATAAGCGAGAGCGTGCAACTGAGAAGCAGCGATTAAAACAGTGATGGAACTCATGGAACTGAATGACGTACAGGCGTCTATTTCAAAGTCAAAGCATTTATTTCAATTAAACTATTTACAGGCACTTTTGAACTGTGAAGGAGTACCATTTTTGAACTGGTGATTGGTGGTGGGGTCGGTTGACGTCATCCCGTCAACGCCGGCTGTCGCTGAAAACCAGCGCATGGAGCTGTCTCGCATAAATAAAAAATAAATAAAAAATAAAAATCGTTTATTTTCAGGCGTCAACGGCCCATAGCGTGTTAGCATAGGGTCGTAGCATTATGCTGTGCGATGGCCGTTTTGCGTGATTTTCCCCCATACATTCATAATAAGCCTATAATGTTTCCACTGTTAGGACACAGGCCTCCTCTCTTCGAGAGGGAGTGGGCCGTAATTTACCTCCCGGGACCAGCGCGGGTTGGTGATGATTCATGTCGGGCCGTTCTATCTATTCTAGTTGCGCGGTAAACTCTGCTTGCGAGATACAGGATTTTGCGTGACGTCAGTATGACGCGTTGTTCGCATGTGGCTTTGTAGATACCGCTACAAGTCTATTCCTCACACCACACCCTAACTTCGTTCTCGTGCAATATTTCCGATTACGCGGTGTACGAGCGGCGCGGGCGGCGGTAAATCGCGCGCCGACGTCGCATAAACACAATTTCGCACTCATAAAAGTTACCGGCGGTGTCACCTTATACAGGAGGTGTTACACACAGATGTGCCGATATTGTCAATTACCTATCTAGGGGGTGGCGTATTGTTTTGATTACTTTATATCGCTTTGATGGGAAAAGGATTTTTTATGATAGGGGTTTGTGGAGGTTCTTTTTTAGGATAAATATGTTCATGGAAATGTCGGTTGGTAATTTAATGTTGGTTCTAGATACTATAAGATATTTGGTTATACTTGGCAAGAATCTTTTGATCTATTGATTGGAGGAGAGGAGTCAGGTGAATATGAAAATAGAGTAAGTACCTACGAACCTCTGTCAGCCGAATCTACTTTATTTTTAACCAATATTTATCCAGTGGTAGATACCTATATCTCTACCTGTGTCCCAACTACATAACTACAAACAACAAACAAAAAACAAAAACCTAAATCGCACCAACCTCCGGAGAACCGACCGCAAAACTAATGTCCGCACGAAACAAATTTAAAAATCCATTCGCCTATCAAATATTTATCGCAAACATGCGATATTTCACGTTGTAGATAACATTTTTACGCTCGGCTGCACCCTGTGGGGCGGCGGGGGGTAGTGCGGGGTGCGGGGCTTCGGGCCCGGGTATCAATGCCCCGCCCCGCCGCAAACAATACAATCAGAGCCAATCTGCCGCGCAAATAGGAAAATAGAGTGCGCGCCAACACAGGGGCGCCTCGGGCTCAAGTACAGACGTGCACTGGGATACCGCTGGTGAGCTTGCGACGATTGAATCTGGTCGTGGAACGTGGATTACGTGATTGAGGGGTGATTGTGCTGTTTATTAGTCGAGGCCTCATAAAAATTAGGGGAGGAAAGAAGTAGTGAAGATGTTCAGAGAATTCGTGATGGGTCACCATACAGTCACTGACAGGAAAGACAAAAATCGAGGGTTTCATGACATTAAAATGACAAAAATACTAGATTCGAGGATGCCCAGATGCGAAAGTCAACGTTAATGACATTTAGATCTGCCCGACTTCCACTATCCGCGACCAATACTTTTTTATGGGTTTTCAATCAGACCGACGACCTACCTGGTGAAAATAGGATACCGCCACACATAGACACCTGCTACACCAATAGGTTCTCTGACGCGTTGCCATCCATGGAGACTAAGTAGCAATAAGTTTTTTTTATTGCTGAATGGGCCCGCTCTTGACCTCGATCACGCCTGATGGAAAGCGATGGATGAGGTCTATGATGGAACGAGCGTGCCCAGAAGATGCCTAAGGCACTGGAACTGCCACGCATCCTGTTCCAAGTTCCAAGCAAGTTGCAAGTCCTATATTTGCTCCGGTGGCACCAGCACGGTCTTTAAGCACGAAAACAGCAATGCTGCTTGACGGCAGACGGAGCTTCATTGGTTCCTCTAAAATCTTCGACATCAGTAAGTGCTCATACACGGGGACGCGCACCAACGGCAGAGTCAACCATCGACAATGCGCCGCTCGTGTATTTGAGCACCGTACTAATACACGAGTGGCACGTTGACGACTGCTACAGTTGGCCTCTGCCGTTAAAGCAAAATGTTATTGCAAAGTGTTATTGAGCTTTCCATTAGGAATTTCTTTGTAACAACCCGGAGTTTGGAAGCTGGCGGTGTGATACCCCCGTGCCTCGGAAAGCACGTTAAGCCGTAGGTCCTGCGCCTGATCTCTCTCCGGTCGTGTCGGATTGCCGTTCCATCGGACTATAAGAGTAAGGGAAGAGGGAGTGAACCTGTGTCTGAGCGCACACTTGTGCACTATAATATCTCCAGCGCCGAAGGCTCCGAAGAGTTTGGCCGGCGTGGCCGAAATACGGTCTGGAGGACCTTATTTATGCACACTAACAACAGATCCGATCAGACTACTTTTGTTTAAACAATGACATAAAAGAATCTACTAAACATCATAGAACTAAACCCTTAAAAATCAGTCTCAACCACTCCGTCCCTGCACATTTCCTTAAGCAGCGATCGCGTCGTCCCCCACTCGGATTGCGTTCAGAATCCGCGCAATTTTCCGCCGGTCATTTCTCATTGTTTTCCTGTCCTCTTGCCCTCCCGCCCCTCCTCCGATACGTATTTGTTCTGTATCGTAAATAGAGCGCGGATAAAGAAGAGTTTGTGTTTACGACTCGCACCGATATGAGATAGAAAAGAGTTTGAAAGGCTTTATGGTATGATTGCTTGTTAGCGTTTTTTTTGGCGTTATGGGATTGGTTGTTAGAAGCCGGTAGTAACTTGAATTTCACTATTAACGTGTATGATGCCTTTGGTAGACTTTCATAGTTACATGATGTTTAGCTCCTGAGTTCAATTATCATGCCAATCAGCACTATAGTGCTTGTTGGTCTTCTTCGATGCCATAAAATGCTTCTCAATTCAGTGCCAATAGTATTCATGTCTTGCTTGGTCACCTGTTCAGGTTCCGTATTATGACGTTTTAATGCCATCATGATTTTAGTCTTCTTCTTCGCGTCGCTGGCAGGACTGTATTTTAAATCGTGTTTTCCCAAAACTTTGCCACTTCCACGGCGTTGTCGGGGACAGCGCAGAGGTCACTTTGACTGCATGTTTTGGGACACAGAGGGCAGGATAGGAGGTGGAGCATAGTTTGTGACATAGCTCCGCAATCACACCCTACTGCCGTTCCGTCAAAGTAGTCCTACCAAGTTAGACTTACATCTTCCCACTTGTGTCCGGAGACGGTTTAGAGACTTCCAAGTGGACCACGGAAGGTTACACCCTGCAGGGAGATGCTCCTTTGGTGGTAGGTAGTAATTAGGAGGGAGAAGAGTATCCTGCAAAAGTCAACGTCAGGCGTCAGCCGAGTTTCCTGACAGAGACGCTGTCGATTTTAAGAAGATTTTTAAAATAATTCTAGTTCGAGGGGGAGGCTGAGCTATGCATGACCGATAGCACCATCCTTAAGAACTACTTAAGAACATTTTCAAAATGTCTTATTTAAAAAAAGATAACTGGAAATCTCTGTTTCTATGGAAAATTTAAAATCGGTCTAATTCGGCTGTAACACTATTTTTCGAAAATTTTCGTAAGTAACTTTTTAGACCTTTGTATCCTGCTTATGCGTATGAAGTTTCATTAAAATCGGTTTATTAATTTCGAAAAACAAGGGCTTGAAAGTTTGTAAATGAAATACCGTACGGCGTAAACGCTCTCTGAAACCACAAATAAACCACAAATGCATTTAACGCTGAACGTACCTATTTAAAATATAATTCTATTTCTGTTAATCGTTTAAAGTTGAGAGAGAATGATTTTTTAAAGAAGTTAAACGCTTAACGAATTTAGTGATTAGTGGTACGAGCGAGCGGGCCTTAGTCTATCAACTTCTGGTTTTAACCAACTCAACGGAACTTCTTCTTTCTTTCTCAACAAACCATGTCTTATCTTTCCAGCCCGTCACCACTTCAGAACTATTACGAAGTCGACCTATTTGCTTTTGTACAATAATAAGCCTGTTATATAATATACCTATAATACGCCCACTGTATCCCAATACAATATTTCACGTTGGCAGATATATTATATATGTATATACAAATTGCCCATTTATTTCGTAATGCTGGCCGTACATCGCGTGCCTTCTTACGCTAACCTATTCGATATTTATTTAATGGTGAACGGATAGACATAGACGTTAGACTGTGGTGTGCCGTGCATTGGTAATGGTATGAATCTATGATTGCATGTAACCTTCTTTTGAAATAAGCAGGCTATTTCTATTGATGGTAAGATTAAAGTAGATTTTTCAGTGAGTCCCTGGCTACGAGGCAGTTTTTGATATCATAACTTTACTCATCATCTGCCTAGGCTTTTACCAATTATGTTGGAGTTGGCTTCCAGTCTTACCGGATACAGCTGAATACCAAATGATATAATTTACTAATTATATAATTGTAGTAGAATTGTTTTTTTTTGTAGTAGGTTAGTTAGCCCATTATAAAAAAAAAACATAGGTTTAAAACCTTTTGAAGAGAGGAGGCCTGTACCTCATCATTATAGGCTGATTATCTTCACATAGTATAAAACAAAGTCGTTCCCGCTCCCTGGTAACTTAGATCTTTTAAACTACGCAACGGATTTTAATGCAGTTTTCAGCAATAGATAGAGTGATTCAAGAGGAAGGTTTATATGCTTAACACACATGCATATTATAGTAGAGAAAAGCCGATAAATTCAAAAATTTGTAATTTGATGTCGTACCAAACATATTTTTGTGCGCTTACATTGCTAAACCTTACGAGATAGATCAAATGAATATACTACGGAATTGTATATCATAAAAATATCGAAAAAAAAGTCGGCGATGATATATGTTTATCTCCTAAGGATAACCCGCAGTAACCATTTTTATATTTTACATATATTACAAAAAAAAATATGGGTTATTTACCAAGCTATTTTAAATAATACAGTATTATTCCTTATCCAATTAAATACATTAAATACGTTGTGCATTTCATGTAGATTAAAATTGCCCTTTACAGCATATCATTAAAATGAATATCTTAGAAGATATATATATTCAAAAAGCGGGGACAGAGCGGCTGGCGGGGCGGTACGAAGTTCGCCGGATCAGCTAATAATAAACAAACCTAAACAGGGATCACTTGTGTAGGGATACACTTGTGATCAAAATTATTTAGACAAAGGCAAAAGTACTTTTTTTTTCAAGTATCAATAACGTTTTACCATAAAACAAATGACGAATCGCTAACCATTACATAACAAACTAAGACCACATAAGTCCACTTCTCTCTTACATCATTGTATCCTTTGTTCTTAAAAGCCTTATTGATACAGTTACAATAGAGGTTTTATTTCATAGTGGGAGTGAAAGGACAATAAAAGTAACAGTTGACAGGGCAGCTAAATAGCCTTTAAGTCCATAAAGTATTCAGAAGAGGTTCCTGTCGTTTGGGGGAGTAATGTTCTACTTTGTGCTACACTTTGTTGTTTGTTAAACAATCTGTTTTTGTTTGGCTCTTAAATGATTTTGTTAGGGATGTTAGTTTAAAGCTAGTTTGTAGTTAGAAAGTTCGTAAAGTAGTACCATATTTCTACTAAATGAATAGGTGTGTTGCAGGTGAAATCACACTAATATTATAAAGGCGAAAATTTGCGAGTGCGTGTGTGTTTAAATGTTTGTTACTTCTTCACGCTCAAACGGCTGGACCAATTTTGATAAAATTTTGTATGGAGGTAGCTGACACCCTGGATTTAACATATAGGCTACTTTTTATACCATTATTCCCACGGGATCGACATTGACGCGGGTGAAGCCGCGGGGCGCAGCTAGTAATGACTAAAAGGGAAATATCTACATCACAGAAATCTAATCTTCATCTTCACTTTGGTGGAGAAACTACTTAAATGAAACAACAGAGTAAAGGTTTAGAGGTTGCCACTTGAGATGATAAAGACTTGATCTGAACCAAGACTGATTGCCAAATCGATCTACTAGGTACTTATAGACTTGGAAGATAGATTTGATTTCGATTTTTCGTGTAGACAAAAGAGCCATGCTCAGAAATACATCTCGTATATCTACTAAAAATAAAGCTGGAGAGATTGTTTGTTTGAACGCGCTAATCTCTGGAACTACTGGTCGGATTTGAAAAATTCTTTTTGCATTAGATAGCCCGATTTTTGAGAAAGACTATAGGCTATTTATAACCACGCTACGACCCTTAGGAGCTGAGCAAAACGAAAGAAAAGTCAGAAAGGATTCTAAGCGAAAAAAATAGCGTGGGCAGACCCCGGTCGGGAACAAGAAATTACACGCGGACGAAATCGCAGGTTGAAGCAAGTTACAAATATAATTGAAATATGAAAATCAAATCTAAGAATATTAGATTTTGGAATAAGTTTAAGTAAGTAATAAGTAAAGTGAGTTAAGCCATCAAACCTGACAAATACTCGAATTTCCTCGTAAAAGCTACTTGATTCCTACACTCCCAAACCATAAAAAACCTGCTTTAATATACCAGCGCCTTCCCAACTTCGTAAATACATAATAAACGAAGGCAAGCCAATGCTCTCACGCAAATTACATTCAACGCTGAACGATTTGTTAAACTTAAAATTGTATTGATACTCTCCGGGGAGCGTGATCGATCGCCTATCAATGTCAATAACTTGGATTAAAACGTAATTTTAAGAAAATATAACTTTAGATGAATATTGGAGGATATTAAAAGCGAAAATGTGTTTGAGAAAATGATTAGTAACCTCATTTTGTTCTTCTTTGAGTTGAATTCGAATAAATAAAAAAAATATCCATACTAGTATTATAAATTCGAAAGTGTGTCTGTCTGTTACCTCTTCACGCTTAAACAGCTGAACCGATTTAGATGAAATTTGGTATAGAGATAGTTTGAGTCCCGGGAAAGGACATAGGATAGTTTTTATCCCGATATTCCCACGGGATCGAAACTTATACGAGTGAAACCGCGGTGCGCTGCTAGTTTCCAATAAACTTATATATTCCCACATTTATATCTGTAATTCGTTAGTGCACATAATACAGAGTATTCTATTCTACTTGGGACACTTGTGAAACGTCAAAAGCTATATAGGTGCACGGTTAAAATTGCCCGTTTCCTATGGAGCTAAACTCCGCGGTTTCTAAAGGTCATAGCACACGTATCAAATCGGAAAGGGATCGGCACCGTGTCAACTCGAGCCGTTCAGTATTCTTTGTATGAAACTCCTTAATGCTGGGCCCGCGTGCTGGATTTTGGCCCACTCCCTCTCACAGAGAGCAGGCCTGTGTCCCAGCAGTGGGAACATTATATACTGACTATGCTTCTGCTTGTCATTCTCATGTTATAATGAAAAGAGAGCGAAATGTATTAATTTTTTGTTGAAAAAGACGTTTATTACGTGTAATTTATTCCGTATGATTTTTTGGTTTTTCTTTTCCTGAAGACCTAGTTATAGCGGTTTTTATAGCTTTGTATACGAGCAGACTAGCTGTTCTAAGAATACCGTTCTACGTGAAATTAGTCTTTCACAGACGAGTATCTTGATTCTGAGTATCTTCACAAGTTCTGAGAAAAGCTACCTTGTTGCACATTCTGATTGCTTTTATTTTTCATTAACTGTTTTGAAAAAAAGATAGATTCCTTGTTGCATTAAAACAGTTGGCCTTAACGAAATGAGTACTTAGATCTTGACCGAAATCTGAATAAGCCGAAACCTGGATTTTGGCTAGAGAAAGGACACCGGTCCTAACAGAATACCAACTCTATAAACTCGCAGCACTATGCTGAGATAGGAGCCTGAATTCTTTGGTTTGTTGCTTCTTTTTAGGGTTCCGTACCCAAAGGGTAAAAACGGGATCCCATTACTAAGACTTCGCTGTCTGTCCGTCCGTCTGTCTGTCACCAGGCTGTATCTCAAGAACCGCGATAGCTAGACAGTTGAAATTTTCACAAATTATGTATTTCTGTTGCCGCTATAACAACAAATACTAAAAATAAAATCAAAATAAATATTTACAACAAACGTGTTTTTTTTCGGTGTTTTTGCCTTGTGGTTCGGAACCCTTCGTGTGCGAGTATAACTCGCACTTGACCAGTTTTTTTTTGTTCACTTTTAAATTTCCTGTTTTTGAAGTGAAAACTTCTTTAGGCGCGTTGGGCATTTTTTGAGAAGGGAAACAAGCATTGAACTCGCGACACTGACCGTAACCGACACTTCTGTTTTAAGTTTTGGCCATTATAAAGACATCAACGCGCGGTACATTTTCTTTGGGAAGAATGACCTTCAAACATATTAATAAAATTAACCAACTATGCTTTTTCAAGTTTTCACTTCTGTCGGCAATCCTGGGGTGCCACTGTTTTTTTTCTTTACTTTCTTACTTAGATATACGAAGCATAAAAACTGTACACAAATCTAACTTTAAATATCAAACACCTACGCAACTTCAATCTTAGCATATAAAAGAAAAAAAAACATAAAGGAGGTCCATTCTAAAACATAGTGATTGACCTTTATATTCTGCGTGGAGTCATTTGGCTCGCGGGTACCCTGACTCAAAGCCGCGGCGAGCGGGGGGTGCTCCGCAAATTGTTTGGCTAATCAGATAGGGCTCCGCAATATGCCACATGTTTGCACTACGCACAAAAGATGATTACCGCACAGCTTTATAGACAAATGTTGCGTTTTAATGTGTTTTTTTAGCCTGAGGTGGGTAGTTCGGTGTTTGGTTTATTCTCGTAAGCGTAGTTGTGTGGATGGTTAATGGGTTAATATTGGGTGTAATATGTGGAAGATATGGATTAAAAGGAATGAAAATTGCTGAAACATGTGTATTGATCGCAGACTTGGGCAAGATTAATTCAAGAAACTTTGCTAAAACTGGCCCAAGATGGACAACCAGTTGGAATTCTATAAAAGAATGAATCAGTTTCAAAGCAAACCTGATCGTGACATATGGCTTTACTAGAGCATTTTAAGTCTTTCATATATCTTTTATAACGATGACAGTAATATTATAGAATATTCGTATGACTAGCCTCGACGAAAAATAGTATAAAAATATCCGAACGAACCCGCTTTATCAGCCAAAAATTCTCTAATAAAATATTCAAATTACTTTACCGAAAAAGAAACCAAGTAACAATGTTGGCTCAGGCTCAGACACAACGGGATAAAGCCAATAAAACCGTTTATTATCCGCTCACCCCACTCGTGAATACATTTGTGTTCTTAATGCTCGTTTAACGGGTGTCAGTAGTGCGTATCCGAACGGGTGCGACTTTGTGGCGCCAAAAAAAAACTTTTCGCCTCTGGCAACACATATGGCATCCACTTTTGAAAATTATACGCGTGTTTAAATTTGGAACCGCATTATTTGAGCCTATTTGCTGCGTTCGGATAATCGGACTAGGGTTTTGTGACAAGATTAGTTACAATAATAGAAAGGGGAATAGGAAAATGGAACGTAATCCTTGTAATGCGGAGTGAACTGAAAATTACAGTGTTATTTATGATGTTCCTAAATAATTTAGGGGGTTAATGAATGAGCGTGTTTCTCGTAATTAATCTACAAATTCTGAGGTTGGTTGTGGAAAAAGGAGTTATTATTTATTTATTAAAACTGTAACTGTAACTGCACAAGTAAAAAAAATACCTTAGAAAGGCGGACTTAGTCCTTGAAGCATTTTCTACCAGTCAACCTTAAGCCGCGTACGCACGTACGAACAAAACATGGTGAACACGAACATAATGGATCGCCACGAACATTTTTGACGAACACAGGTTATGTTCGTTAGTGGTACGCACGTGCGAACAAAGTGTTCGATGTTCGTGTTCACCATGTTTTTGTTCGTACGTGCGTACGCGCCTTTAGGATTATTTATTTATTTATTAAGGCACATCAACAACACAAACATTTACAAATAACAGTGAACAGAGACATGGACTAGTGTTTACGTCAATTACAGATGTGCATAGCATTCACAACAAAAAAAGAGAAGAAAAAACACAGCATTCACGTTACCAAAAGGAGAAAAAAAATAATAAAATGATGCAGAGAAAAAACATGGCAGGTGCAACTGGGATAGATAACACGAAAATAATTATAAAATACAAGGATAGATACATAGATTACATACATACAAACAGAATAAACTTTGTCAGGAGAAATAAAGATCGGCAGAGGAGAAAACGAATCCAGCAAATTAGCGCTGGGATGTTTCTGGCAACTTCTTACGTAAATGTTCACATGCCTAGTTATTAGACGGAGGGGCCCGTGGCTAAATAATAACAGCCGCACAGGTCGATCGATCAGGTTAAGCTACGCTCGCCGCGGTTGGTCTGTGGATGGGTGACCAACTATACATACCGTGACCCCTCCGTGCCTCGGAAAGCACGTTAAGCCGTTGGTCCCGGCTGTCATTCGTGGATCTTTGACAGTCGTTACGGGTAGTCAGAAGCCCGAAAGTCTGACAACCAGTCTTACCAAGGGGTATCGTATTTCCCAGTAACTGGGTTGTGGAGGTCAGATAGGCAGTCGCTCCATGTAAAATACTGGTATTCAGCTGCATCCGGTTACACTGGAAGCCAACCCCAACATAGGAAAAGGCAGGCAGATGATGATGCCTAGACGATGTGTTATGTTATGTTAGACGATGCTTTAATTAAAACTATTACCTAATCACGTCATAATTATATATGATATAGCTAGAATTCCTATAACTCTTGAAAGATTCTACTACAAGAATCAAAAATTGTCATTAGTTTTGAGCCAAATAAGTGTAGTTGGTAAAATCGTTTTTTTTTTCATTCTTATGGTAAAAAAAGCAAAAATTATATTAGACAATTTTCGGAAAACACATTTTTATCAGTACTGACTTAACGTTTTTGGAACCCTTAACAATCCTACGATGAACATGTTGTTATAACCAACTGCTAATGAATCTGTGTAATAATGCTAAGGGATCATTAGCAGTATGATTGCATCGCGGCAGGGTACCGACGCCCTCTCAGGGCGTTTATATTATATCATTCGAATGTTCAAAACGAACAGCCCACTACCCCTAAGGGCAATTATTAACATTGTCGCTATCGACAGGAGTTAGGATATTAATGAGCCGAAAAAAAATCGTCATCGTCGCTGAAGATACATTTGTAGGTAGTATGTTTTTTTTTAAAGTCAACAAAACAGATAAGTATGCAGGATCGTCGGATATAGTTGAAGTTTAGTAAGAAAGCGATGGATATTCTCGAATAAAATTTAATTTTATTAACCCTTTGAACGCCATTGGCACGTGACAAGCAAGCGCGTGCCCTGTACGCCAGTCGTGTGTCGCCTATCCTATTACTAGCGAAATAAATATGTGACAAAAAATGCGGTGCACTTTATCACGAAATAAAATCATTACTTTTTTCACGAAATTAAATCATTACTTTTGTGTTTTTAAATGTATACCTTAAATATTTAAAATTGTGGCTTGGCGTGGAGGGCACGCGCGTGCGTTTATGCTCTGGCGTTCAAAAGGTTAATAGAAAATAGCTGGTTCGAGGTGGCGCAGGAAAAGAGTTCCTGGAAGGACTTGGGGGAGGCCTTTGCCAAGCAGTGGGAACGTACAGGCTAAACAAAAAAAAAAATTGAAAACAAACGGTTCATTTATCAAATTAAATTTCAGAAACATTGCAGAAAGCTTAAAACCTAATTTTTCAATGCAAGAGTTTAATATGTTTTTAAATAATAACTCCTGTAACTTCGTCCGCGAAAATTTTCTTTTTTCCCCGACTTGTTCTTTATGGCTTTTTTCTTTATGCTCGGCTCCTAAGGGTCGCAGCGTGATGTTACATAGCCTATATCCTTACTATAGAATTGGGCTATCAAATGCAAAAATATTTTTTCATCCCACTCTGGTAGTTCCAAAGATTAGCGCGTTCAAACAAAGTCTTTAGCTTTTTAGGGTTCCGTACCCAAAGGGTAAAAACGGGACCCTATTACTATGACTCCACTGTCCGTCTGTCACCAGGCTGTATCTCATGAACTGTGATAGCTAGACAGTTGAAATTTTCTCAGATGATGTATTTCTGTTGCCGCTATGACAACAAATACTAAAAACAGAATAAAATAAATATTTAAGGGGGCTCCCATACAACAAACGTGTTTTTTTTTTCGGCGTTTTTGCCTTGTGGTACGGAACCCTTCGTGTGCGAGTCCGACTCGCACTTGGCCAGTTTTTTACTAGTATATGTAGATTCAAGAATAAAATAAAATATTCGAAATACACGAGCACAAAATTACGAATTTGAAAACCGCAATAAAAGGAATATCATAGCAATCTTTCCGCGCGGTCTAAATAACCGACTACACAGTGCAATACGGCATTGATGCAATTTCCCTGACAAAGGGGTTGCCAGCGTAAAAACTAGCTAACAAGCGGTGGTGCGGTGCGCCCGCGGCGGTCTAATTCACAATTTGCCGCGGCGGCCCGCGCTCCCCGAACGCGTTCTAAATTCAAATTTTCCAACGTGTTGCCAGCCGCAAATGAATTCGTTCGAAAAAGTAAATTGTGTTCAAATGTTATATGCTTTGGGGAAATCTAATTCTGTGACGTAATTAGAGGTGATCCGGTTTTGTATTATTTTAACTGTAGTATTTTAACATGATTCTAATCAAACAAATTGGATCAAAATAATAACTGCTGGAACATACTACATTCAGTACGGGAGAAAGACCACGATAGACATACATAATATATTCAGTACGGGAGAAAGACCACCACAGACAAAATGACAGACAGAATAGACAAAATGACAGATTTCTTGAAATATCTGTCTCCAATCTGTCATTTTGTCTATTCTTCCGTCGACAGTCGGCAAAACCCGTTGCTATGGTGGTCATGCTACGCGTGCAGGAAAGAAAGCCATAGATCATCAACCTTGCTTACTCCCTGTGATTGCTTCACTGTATATGTCTTATTAGTGTACTCTGTTTCAATCCATAAGCAGTCGAGCAATACCGAAAAAAAAATGCACGCAAAAAAAAACCGTAAATCACAAGAAAATAGAGACGTCCCTAATTTCAAAACCGTCAATCTCACTCACATAACGCGAAAAACCAATTGCGTCCCAAACCACGACCTTATCAATATAAATAATTGGAATGAAGCCGTCACATCAGGAGTCATTACGCTATCTCCTTTTGAGGATTACCAGTAATCCTTGCGGATGACGGACGGTTTGCCAGCGGTCGGTCGACGTGGAAAAATCTCACCCCTAACCGAATAACTTGGGATCGAGAAAGGGGGAAGGAGTGGGCAATGTAAACGACTCCGGAATAAGGCACTTGGGTGGAACTGTTTTATATGTAAAAAGTTAGGGTATTTTTTGGTGGCTTGTTTTTTTAAGAATGGTAACTTAAATCTGAATATAATAAGGTTTTATTGGATTCTTGGGCCAGTATTATAGATGATAGCTGTAATTAACCTTTTAACCGCCTACGTCGGATTAATCCGACAAATATTTTCGGGCCCATTTCGCCAGTCGTATATTTACGACCAAAATATCACTGCTCGTTTAATCAGCTTTTTTATTTAATTACGCTGTATTCTATCAAAAATATGTTTATATTAATTTTCGATTTACTGTGCCGGGCGCTAGGGACACGCCAACTGTTCTGAAGTCGGGCGGTTAAAAGGTTAATATCTATTCTATTTTTAATTATGGCACGTAAAGCCGATGTCGACCATTCCAACGATATCTAAAGTGAATTGGAAAAGCAAGTGTGCGTTGTTGTAAATTAAAAAAAAAGTGGGATGATAAAAATTTTTGATGATACAGTTGGTCTTGTGGGGTCATTAATATCAATCAGTCTTCTTTCAATGACGACCACATTGGTCACTGCTGAAATCGGAGACGCAATCCCGGTATTTTAAGAACTTTCGGGAGGCGCCGAACGTTTATATTTACGGGAATTGGTCTTACTATCTAAACTAAATTCTAGACTAAATCCATACTAATATTATAAATTCGAAAATAACTCTGTCTGTATGTTACCTTTTCACGCCTAAACCACTGAACGGATTTCGATAAAATTTAGCAGAGAGATAGATTGAATCCCGGGGAAGGACATACGATAGTTTTTCATCGACATACCTCGCGGGCGAAGCCGCGGGCGGAAGCTAGTCTCTCTATAAATACATCAACCTTACTTTGCCGTCTATATAAGCCTATAATTTCTCTTGAACTCGATTACTGAAAGTCTGATCTGTAATAATTTTCTGTCAAATTGCATAATATACACATACATACATAATCAGCCTATACTGTTCCCACTGCTAGGACACAGGCCTCCTCTCTGTGAGAGGGAATGGGCCGTAATCCACCACGCGGGCCTAGTGCGGGTTGGTCTTCGAATTTTTGGTTCTAGGACATGCCGGTTTCCTCACGATGTTTTCCTTCACCGTTTTTTTAGAGCAATGGTGATGAAATAAATTAACACAAATTTAAGCGCCTGTCTGGGTCCGAACCCCCGACCTACGACTCGTAAGTCGGGTCCGTTACCACTCGGCCACCATAGCTCTCATAATAATACAAGTTGCTGTGATTAGCTTAACTAACATCCAGATAGAACAAAATACCAGATTTAGGTCTGATTTTTCAATAATTATCTGAGGAATAAATATTGCGGTTTGACAGCTTTTGTATAGAAATTATGTCAAACTGTCATATTTATTCTTCAGATATAAGTTATTTAACTATTGAAAAATCAGCCCTAAATAGAAAAAGTTTAAGAAACTGCGGTGTTATTCTGTAAATATCTCACAGTGAAAACTTAGGTGAAGTGAGCGTGGAGTGAGCTGTCAATACTGTCAATTCCTAGCAAAAACAAACT
The DNA here is from genome assembly GCA_948474745.1 of Oligia latruncula. Taxonomy (NCBI): domain Eukaryota; kingdom Metazoa; phylum Arthropoda; class Insecta; order Lepidoptera; family Noctuidae; genus Oligia; species Oligia latruncula. The sequence continues at coordinate 14,150,479 of OX419702.1, read as the reverse complement.
CACTTTTCACCTAAGTTTTCACGGTGAGATTTTTACAGAATCGAACGGCTTAAGCCAGGACAAATGGCGCTGATTTTTGTAAAAACACATCTTGAAAATAAGAAAGTAATTTGCATTACTTTTCAACCCCAAAAATCACCATCACAAACGCTCATGACTGACCAATTACACCGTATCTCCCCTTAACACAATCCAAGCTAACCCTTCCCGCGCAGGGGGGGGCAAAGCGCGCCAGCATCCGATTGGTGGAGCCCCGGAAGGATATAAACCTATAGTTTTTCTTCTTAAGAACTTCCCTCGTCCATTGTACGCGTGATTTACGATGTAGGGGGTAGATTAATGATTGCCCGTATCCGGGTTCTCTCAATCGCATCTTCGCTCGCTCCCGAGCAATTTCCCCACATATTCGTTTACCCAACGCATTATAGAGGCACTCTTTCCTATTCGGAGTGTTATTGCTTTTATTACGAGCGAGTCGAGTGCTTAATGTCCAACATTAGTTATAAGACGTAATGTAACGCGATTTTTTTCTGTTTTAGGTTCGGATAAGAACCGGTTTATCGGTAAATTATGTATTTGAAATTGGTTTGGTGGAGCTTCAAGAAACGTTATTGGATGACGATTTTTTTCTAGGGGAAAATTGTATGAATCCTCAAACAGTTATTCCATTACATGCGATAGTGAGATTCTGAGTTAGCACTGAGAGGTACTTCCCGTAGTTTTAAGAACGTTCGCAGTCTAATCTCAGTTTCAAAACCTGCCAAAAATACCTCCAATTCTCCGTTTTAGTTTTTGACATAGCGACTAGATTTTGAACGTTTTTTATTACGGGAATTTGCTTTCAAAGCATCTTTAGTCTGACCTCTAGAGTCGCAGAATTATGTCTTTAGTACCTATACCTACACTTAAAAAGCCTGGGATGACCAATAAGAAGTGACCATAAACTGTTCTATACCCAATAAACAATTTAATTAAAAACCTAAACATACTACCAAACAACACCAAACCTACACATAAGGCCATTTAATTGACCCAGCCATTCCTACAGTGTATCGCATCAAATGCCCTAATCGCGGAACATAAAATCCGTACAAAGCACTCAGCGGATCCAGCTAACCATCCACTTTGGGTCGCGTGCGCGACGTAACTGCCGGTAAATTTATTAGGTGGGCGTTACACATTTTTGTGCTCGCCAGTGTAATGGGAAGGTCGGGGCTTGCTCTAATAGATGCTAATAAACTGGCCGAATGGGGTTTTTGTTTTTTTTGGTATGGTTTGTTTTATCGTTGTACCTTTCCGATTTAGGTGTAAGTTGTAGTGGGAATACCTATAGATAATCTTCATAGGTACTAACATTAATAAGTCCATTTTCTTCAGGCTTTTCTCACCAAACCTTGCAAATATACTTGGGCATTTATCATAATCGACAAAATAAAAAAAAATAAAAAAAATAATAAATAAGACAAAAAGTTAGCTAAAGGCTGTTACTCTATTAATTTTTTGATAAGTACTTGACACAAAATAATTTTGTAAATAAAATCTATAGGCCGACCGCTTATCTGAGACGTTGCCTGAGGTAGCACGGACCCCCCCCCCCCCCCGCACCGCGCAGCTACCTCAGGCAACGTCACAGTTGAGCGGTCGGCCTATAGTATATGTAGCGAACATCTCTACCCAGTGAAAAAAACTTTAAATTCCACTTCAGTATAATTTTTTTTTCTAAAAAAAATAAATACGGATTTTAGCCTCTGGTATCTAGTACAAAATACCTACTCTTGCACAGTTGAAACCCACATATTCACATGGCAACATCGCAATAAATACTGCGATACGAGTAACATAAGGCGCCGCGGCGGCTAAGTGCCGCGCGTCTGCCCGTACTAATTGCTAACTATCGCTTTTAACCACTTTTGTGTTCCCACTGAAAACTATTCTGTTATTTTCTAACTGAAATTGGGATATAGTTGGAGATAAGATGGTTTATTTTCGCCATAAGGACGCAAATATCTCTGTATCTTGCCACCTGTGTCCCAAAATATGCAGTTAGGTGACCTCTGCACTGCCACCAACGACGCCGTGGTACTGGCGACGCTTTGGGTCAACAAGACCTGATATACTGTCCTGCCAGCGACACGAAGTGAAAGCAGAAAACTATAATACTGAAAGACGTTGTCTAATTTAGCTTGTAAGAAACCACCTGAATATTTCCAAACAGTACTCATCATCTGCCTAGCCTTTTTCCCAACTATGTTTTAGGTCGGCTTCAAGTCTAACTGGATGCAGCTGAATACCACTATTTTTCATGGAGCGACTGCCTATCTGACCTCCACAACCCAGTTACTAGGTAAAACGATACCCCTTGGTAAGACTGGTTGTCAGACTTTCGGGCTTCTGACTACCCGTAACGACTGTCAAAGATCCACGAATGACAGCCGGGACCAACGGCTTAAAGTGCTTTCCGAGGCACGGAGGGGTCACGGTATGTAAAGATAGTCACCCTTCCACAGACCAACCGCAGCAAGCGTAGCTTAACCGGATTCCAAACATTACTATCAAGTGAAATAAAAAATAGAAAAGGAGAATCCTTGTTGAATTTGCATCGATTTTTTTACCATCCGGGATCTGAATTTTAGAGCACTTGACATTTTAGAAAAAAAATCCACTGACATGGATTTTAATAAAAAATCATTGTTTAACAGCTGGTTAAGATGACATGCCCAATCTTCAAACATAAGGGGTGATGACACGACATTACAACATGATAAATAAATAATGAAAGCAGAAGGGATGGCAAGTGACGCAATGAACCGACGGCCGCCGGCATCGCAACGCCATTAGTGGGAGGAAAACCAGTGAAAAATCATAATAATAATGCTGAACGCACACTTGACTGATTCAGGAACATCATTTGGTAAAATATTTGGTAGTGACAACAAAATTGTAGGTACAAACGTCTGTCGTTCAATTAAGTCATACGCCGTACGCAAAATACGCGCATTGTCGTGGAGTTGCGGAAACCAGCCCGTATTACCTATTACCTATTAAGTCACTTCAGTGCGTGTACACTGTGTACAGTCACGAGCACTAATATGTCAACACTTGGCCACTTTTAATTGCTATTGTTTCGCGAAATAACGAATGCAACGTTAAAAAACGACACTTTACATAAACCTATGGGTTCGAAAATACTATGTTCCTAATAACATAAAATTTCATTCAAAATTAAAGGAAAAAATCGCCTTTGAATAAAGCCAAGTGTATAGATACTTATGCTCGTGACTGTACATTTGTAAATGTGTATTCTTTTATTTTTTTCAACATTACAATAAAAATACACGCTCTTTTCAAGTTTAGGTATATCAAACATCGGTATCGCAAAAACGTCCTGAAACTATGTATTCAATAAGTTACAATTTCACACACAATTTTGTAACGGTAACAATACTTTTCCTTCCAGTCTACAATCCAAATTTTTGTTTAAATAATTGCTATAAGATATGATATATATAATCATCCTAAGCGTTCATAAAACTCCAATATAGAATATATTCTCAGAAAACCAACAAGTAATTATTTAAATAACCTCTTCAAACCGCGTGGAAATAAAGACATAAACGAGTGTGCGCTCCTCCTAACCCCCCCCCCCTGATGATATTCTTAGCGAGTTTTTAATAGAGAGCGCCGCAACCCTTTTATTGTGATTAGTTATTGTATTTACGAGACAAAGGGGGTGAGGGGAGGCTGTCCGTCCGGGGTATTGACGGAACTGACTGGAGACTTTAATGGGAATTATTGTAGGGGTAGTAGGTAAGCGACTACATGGACCCAGTAGATTGAAAAAAAAACATAACCCTCCTTCTGACTGAGTCGGGTAAAAAGAAAGACATTTCCCAAATGAGATGTTGGGCAATCGTTGGTCCAGTTGACTCAACTTATCGGTCAAATATAAATTGTTGTATTTATTAATGGACCCCTATTCCCAGTTATAACTGGTAACGTTGTTTACTGGAGCAATGTACTTAATTTACGCATATTAATCGCACTTAGCATTTGTAACTTTAAAGTAGGTACGGTAGGTAAGTTCAAATCACAACAAATTCTTATTTTTAGCTCATTTTTAAATGCAGGTTGGTTGCGACGGTGCAGTTTTAAATTGAAAGCGAATATAAACCTAGCTTAGTATTAATTTTGTTAGCCAATTATTAAATACTAGCTGCGCCCCGCGGTTTCACCCGCATAAGTTTCGATCCCATGGGATTATGGGGATAAAAAGTAGCCTATATGTTAATCCAGGGTGTCAGCTACTCTATACCAAATTTTATCAAAATTGGTCCAGCTCTTTGAGCGTGAAGAAGTAACCAACATATAAAATACACACACACACACACACACTCACAAACTTTCGCCATTATAATATTAGTGTGATCTGTGAATTATGCGTTAGATTCGAAGTTTAACAAATACAAAAGTCGTGCCTCTACCAAAATCGCTGGTTCCAAAGCCATACATTTAAAAAATGATAACTTTTCAGTTTTGACACTGAAGCCTTTAAGAAGTTTTTTGATTTACGTTCCTTTCTGACGGGCTTTTTAAATAATGGAAGATTTATAATTAGGAAAAACAACTTGACTATCTTTGGAAAAGGGATATTTTATTTTGAAATATCTAAAAAGTTCTGACGTTAACTTTGCCTCATATTTTTAATTTTACGTCACAACTTTTGGTACAAATCAAAATATTTTCCATTATTATTTAGATATTTTTCAATTACAAAATATTGTTGTTCGATTGCTTAGCGGACATATGTACAGTCAACAAAGGAGTTAAGTATACAGGAGCGTCGGATATAGTTGAAGTTTACTAAGAAACCGATGGATGTTCTGGACTGAAATTTAATTTAATAAATGAGCTGTTTGTTTTTTAATAATAAACTAAAATTTTATTCGAGAATATCCATTGGTTTCTTAGTAAACTTCAACAATATCCGACGCTCCTGTATACTTAACTCCTTTGTTGACTGTATACGGAACACAGCTAAATAATTTTATGTTTTTACATGCACAGATATATTTAACCACGTGACAAGTGACATCTACTAACCCACACTGGGTCCGCGTGGTAGATTACTGGGCAATCCCTCTCGAAGAGAGGAGGTCTGTGTCCCAGCGGTGGGAAAATTATAGGCTGATCATGCTTATTTATGCTAAGCGGAAAACAACAGTGGCTACAAAATTAAAAACTGCGATTTGACGTAACATTCATAGCGTCCCTCGTAATTTATTTCTTTTACAAGTAATACAACATACCAACACACACAGTAACACCAAACGCAGTGGAGCGTGACAGTGGGAACATTAAAAGATGCGACTTGACGTGACTAGTCAAAGGACAATAGTTTAGTTATATCTTTTACAACTAAAGTAATTAATACTACCTCCACACAGTAGTACCAAACCTGTTACTAAACGCAGCGTGACAATCGAGACCAGCTGGTCTCGATTGTCACGCTGCGTTTAGAATCAGGGTTGGTACTAGCTAGACGTGGTAGTCTAGCTAGATTCATAGCGTCACTCATTGGTTAATACACCATCATAATTCTTCTACCTTTATCCCAGTTTATTTGCAGTCGACAGTAAGCAACATATCTTTTTCTTCCATACTTATCTATAAGTCTTCATCTCGGTAGTCACCCCTTTCAGTCTATCTATACATCGTTTCTTTGTTATTCCCCCTACTCTTATAGCCATCCAAATTCATATTCAAAACTATCCTCACGTAATTTTTCTCACTTCTCGGCAATAACATGCCCATAAACGATGGTTATTTATTTATTTCTAAACTAAAAAAAACATATTACCACCTGTACAAAGTAACTCCAAACGTGTTACCAAGCGCAGCGTGACAGTGGCAACATTAAAAGCTGCGACTTGACGTGACAAGTGCAGCGACGCGGATGGGTTAATTATTTCTTTTTGTGCGAGCCCTCGCTCCGAGATTGCTGTGATTACGTGACTTCGCGCTACGAACGTGTTTAGACGTGATGAGGTGAGGCAGACGTGACAGTGTTTGTGCTGAAAAGTGTAGGAACCTCAGTCAATATTTCTACATACTTTAGGTATTCTTCATATAATAATTTTAAGTCCACTCTAGAGTTTATATAATACTAGCAGCGCCCCGCGGTTTCACCCGCATAAGTGTCGATCCCGTGGGAATATCGGGATAAAACCTATCCTATGTCCTTCCCCGGGATGCAATGTATCTCTCTGCCAAATTTTATCGAAATCCGTTCAGTGGTTTAGGCGTGAAAAGGTAACATACAGACAGACAGACCGAGTTACAGACAGACAGACCGAGTTACTTTCGAATTTATAATATTAGTATGGATGGATAATAAAGCTGCAATGCTTGTTTTTTTGAACGCGCTAATATCTGGATCTACGACGCGGATTTCGAAAAAAAATCTTTGTATTTGATAGCCTAATTCTTGAGGATGGCTATAGGCTATAACATCACGGTAGAACCCTTAGGAACGGAGCAAAAAGGAAAATAGTCAGAAAGAACTAAGCGAAAACTAAGTAATACCGCGGGCAGGCAATGCGACGCCACAAGGTGGATCTGGTGAACAAGAAATTTTATTTTGAAGAAATGAAAGTAAAATCTTTTTACAATTAAAGTTAGATAATCCGTAGATCAAGCAGATTTTGATAAATTTACTGTATATTGCTTACTCAGTAGGTAATGAATGTATAGGTAGGCCTGTATAATTCTGCTATTATGTAACGATCCTAGTAACAAGTCTTAATAACAGCGTCCTTTCTTCGCCTCCATATAGTCTATGGCAAGTTGCTCTGAAGCGCTTTCACGCTCTCACAATACGCGATGCGGATTAAGCAAACACAGTTTTAATTAGGAGAGATTCGCAGAGTGCTTCCACCGTAGTCGTGCCTATTACTTGTGATAAACAATGTGCTGTACTAGGAAATAGACTATATTTATTACTAACTAGGTAGGAATTATTGTAGTAAAATGTGAGAATTATGAGCAATATTAAAATTGAAAATAACATAACATAATCAGTCTATAACGGGTAGTCAGAAGCCCGAAAGTCTGACAACCAGTCTTACCAAGAGGTATCGTATTATCCAGTAACTGGGTTGTGGAGGTCAGATAGGCAGTCGCTCCATGTAAAATACTGGTATTCAGCTGCATCCGGTTGGACTGGAAGTCGACCCCAACATAGTTGGTAAAAGGCTGGGCAGATGATGAATTCGCACTAATTGGTTTATTTAATTTCAATTTCAATAAATATATAAAACTGTTTTACCTATACAGTAGGTAATGTTAACATTATTTCCTTTATTTCATTAAATAACACATATAAATTATATTTTTAAATATTAGAATATAAAAAATATAAAAACATTTAAAAATATAAAAAATAGTAGCCCACCGGTATCGGGAACAGGGTCCAAGCTACCGGCGGTCAGGGCTCCAGAGAGAGGAACCTCCTAACAATGCGGGCCGTGTCCAGAAGTACCGCTTTCTGAATCAAGCCCTTGATCCAGCTGCCCAACGAGAGCCTCCTTAGGTGTTGGTCGAGGCTCTTGGCTATTAAACCATTGGCTGTCACGACTATCGGCACAATAACATTATTTATTATTAATTAATATAATAATAACTAATGCTAATATTACCTACTGTATAATACACGAAAGTTTATAGTTGCAAATAAAGTGCGTAATTGTGGAAGGACCTATATAGTTTTTTTCCAGTAGTCACGAAGATGTATAGAAGTTCGCCATCCCTAGCCTAGGTTAACAGCATAACACCTTTTTTCCTTTACACCCTAGTACTTTGTAAGGGGCCAACCCCTTAAAAAAACCAGTAACCTTCCACGAGGCACCACAAAATTCTTGCAATTAAAAAGCAGTATCAAATCCGAGCGTGAGTGTTCCGTACACACGGCGCTAATATATTCCATCACTCGAGTAAACTTCATCTGTTCGCGGGCTATTCAGACGTTAACGAGTTCTTTCTCTACGGAACCCTGTTAGCTAGTCGTGTATTGTGGCAGAAGATGATATTTTGATTTGTGTGATATGACTTTGTGTAGAGATTATTACTGCTTTTTGCTTAGGCAGGGTAAGACCTAAATCTAAATACATTAATCTAAATCCGAATGTATGTGGTTATAATGTTATGTAAACTCTGATTTTTAATTTGCTAGACCAAAATGACAGTCTATACTAATATTATAAAGACTGGTCATCTCTTAACTGCCAAGGCTTATTTTTAATCTTATGTCTTGAATTCTTTCTTCATTTCTGTCTTTTTTACATTGTTCTCACATATAGAAGCAACAAGAATAATGTACCCAGGATTTTGTAATATCTTGATTTAAAAGAGTGTCCATGGAGTTTCTTGCCCGTTCTTCTCCATAGAGATCTACGCTTTGGAATGGGCAACTAGCTTCAACTTTCGGACTAACTGACAGACTATTTAATTTTGACAATTCAAAAGTGCCTGTACAAGGTTTAATTGAAATAAATGATTTGAGTTTGAGTTTTGAGTTTGAAAGAAGTAAAGTTTGTGAGGTTGTAATCTCTGAATCTACCGTACCGATTTCGAAAATTCTTTTACCAATAAAAAGCCACATTATTTGTGAGTGTCATAGGCTATTTATTATTATTATTATTATTTATATAAATGTAAATAAAGTCTATTGAACTCAGAATAAATAAAGAGATAACACACTTTGATCACTTTTAATTAATAACCAATTAATCAATTACAATACAATATTTAAGCAATTTACAATAATTATAATTAACGATATTATGAGTATGTTGTTTCTACGATGAAGCGCGAGTGGCAAAAGACTCCCCAGCCCACTGAGCACGGAGTTTTAAAGACTTGGTATTCCCCCGCCAATGACTCGTCAGCAACGTTCCAACGTCCGGTCCGACGTAGGTGGCAGCACTGTACCCACGGTGCGTCGCTTGACTCATGACACTGGCGCTATGTCTGGTCGCCGGAAGTAGTGGCGCCAACATCCGGCCCTCCTGAACCGTGTCTGTCCCTAGACACACCGTCATCTGTAATGTGAGAATAAACATGTTAGCTTTGATGACTATAACATAATAATGTTACGTTATGTTGAATGAGTTCCCACCACTGAGCCAATGAATAGCACATGCAAAAGTGTGATCCCTGACTTCGCACTACCATGCTCAGACTCGCAGTCCACATGATAGCCGAAGCTTTCCAGTTCATCCACTTTTATCTGCATGAACCACATTTTCGCCCACAACAAGCTCAAGGTCGAACCTCACTTGTTTCTGTAGTGGAAACGCCATTGCAACTACAACATTATTTATATTCCTTAAAGTGTTATTAGTTAAAGTGGTTATTACAGAACAAAATATTGTACAAGTTTAATTCTCATATTAGTAATCATTTAAAACCAAAATGTAAAGCTGTATTATTAAACTATAAATAATGATTTTACCTTTTGATGTTTTATTAAATTAGTCTTTTGTACATACCAACCACGCCAACATCCTCATCCCAATCAGTTATCTTAATCCATGGTTTCATGTTTTCTACACAGGTAGTACCAGAATATTTCTTGTGTGATCGCTCGCTGCCTATTATGTCAACTATGTGGTATCTGTCTTTCCCGAGTATTTTTGTAACTTTGAAAGGGCCCTTGAACACCGGTAGGAGTTTAGTACTGCTGCCATTACCAGCCTGGCTAGACACCTTTACGAGAACCAAGTCCCCAATCTCATATTGTTTGGCCACACAACGTTTTGCATCAAAACTTTCTTTTTGATGTCTAGCATCTAGTTGTATTCGTGTGTCGATATCCTGTCGCAGCTGTGTGACATCTATAATTTCTTCTTGCTCGTGTAAAAATATGTCGCTCTCTGTTCTAAGCCGGTACCCAAAAAATGCTTCACTGGGGACTGCATTGATGGTTTTTTGCAATGTGCTATTCATACCTTGTTGTAAGCAAGTTAAAACTTCATCCCAGCGTGCATAGTCGTTGTCTGCACCCAATGAACGCAGTGCCTCTACTATTGTTTTATTGTAGCGTTCGACTTGTCCGTTCGACCTCGGCATGCCAGTTGCTATAGTGTGTGCACGAATGTTTTTGCTGTCACAATATGTTTGAAATGCCTTTGCCGTAAAAGCAGAACCAGCGTCAGTAATCAGTCTTCGCGGATTGCCAAAAATCTTAAACAAGTGGTCTAATTCTTTGATGACACAAGCAGTGCTTGTATCACGCACCGGAAAAACAAAGACGAACTTTGTAAACGCATCAACAAGTACCAGAATATGACAATTACCCTTTGATGACTTCACAAATGGACCCACATGGTCCATATGGAGGGTATGAAAGGGGCGAGCATATTTTGGAATTGGAAACAACTGACCTTCCTTTTTACCACTTTTATTTTTATTGTATAGGCAGTGTAAACAATTTTTTATGTATTTAGTTACCGTTTTTTTCATTTTAGGAAACCAATATTTATGTTTAATTCTTTCCAATGTTTTGTCTACAGCGAAATGACCTATTTTGTCATGATTGTACATAATTACTTGCCAGATACAATTTTTTGGCACAACCCATCTACGACCTATTTCAGTGCGGCGGTAGATTTTGTTACCAAGCAATTCGTACTCGTTAAAAACATTCCGATTCGCATCGGCCTCTCCTGATAGTAAAATATCTCTGATTTTACATAGATTTGGGTCTTGTTCCTGAACACTCAAAAGCCAATCAGCTTCGGTGATGGACATTACCATTTGTTTTTCACAAACTTCACCACTATAGGAAGGGTTTCTGCTAAGTGCATCAACATGCTGCATTTTAGCGCCGGGTCTATGACAAATCTCATAATCAAATTCTTGAGTCAGAAGCACCCACCTGGCTATTCGTGGCAACACTTCTTTTTTTGTAAGCGAGTATCTGACGGCATTACAGTCCGTAATTAATTTAAACTTACGGCCCAGCAAATATAAACGAAATTTTTGAAATGATGCCACAACAGCAAGAAGCTCGAGCTCAAACGAGTGGTAACGCTTTTCTTCGTTGGTAGTTTGCCTACTATAGTAATATACCGGACGCTCACCATGTTCATGCACTTGTACCATAATTCCAGCTACCCCCTCCCTACTTGCATCTGTATAAAGTATGGTTTCTCTTTTAGGGTCAAAGATAGCTAAGGTAGAATCGCAAGTTAAAGCCTCTTTTAATAGATTTACCGTGCGATCTTGTTCGTCTGTCCATTGCCACCTTTGGCCTTTTTTTAATAATTTTGTAAGTGGGCTACTTAGTATTGCGCAGTCCTTAATAAATTTACGAAAATAGTTTACTAATCCTAAGAACTGACGCAGCTGATGAACCGTTTTGGGTACTGGAAACTGCTTTATAGCATCAATTTTCTTTGGTGTGGGTTTGATACCATTACCATTTACTTCATATCCAAGAAATGTGATGTCAGTTAAGAAGAAAAAACACTTTTTTAGGTTAAGAGTCAAACCGTGTTCTTTAAATATTTTTAGTACCGATTCCAGGATGTTTATGTTTTCTTCAACAGTTTCTGATACGATTAACACGTCATCTAAGTAGACAATGACATTTTTGAAGCGTAAATTACCCAAAATCTGGTTCATCATGCGTTGAAAAACCGATGGTCCATTTGACAGGCCAAACGGCATGCGCAAAAACTCGTAATGTCCATCTTCCGTTATGAATGCAGTTTTGTCTATTGAACCCTCATTTACACGTAACTGGTAATATCCACTCTTCATATCTAAGCTAGTAAAATACTTGCACCCTTTTAATCTATCTAACAAGTCCTCTATGCGTGGCATGGGGTATTTCTCCTTAGTAGTAATTTTATTCAATGACCTGTAATCCACACATAGTCGCTTTTCACCCCCTTTTTTTTCAACTAATAGTACAGGACTAGCAAATGGGGACTTGCTTTCGCGAATGATGTTATTTATAAGGAGCTCGTCAATTATTTTTCGTAACGATGTCCTATCAGGCTCTGATAACCTGTATGGCCTGGTGTAAATAGGTTTCTTTGATTCAAGTTCGATCTCAATTTCAAAATCTTTAACTTTACCTAATGAACTTAAATCAGCCGCAATCGTTTCGGAATATTTTTCAAACAAATCCTTTAAAGCATCATGATATTTATCCGATACGTTGAATTTTACTTCATTAGACAAAACTGCCGACACATTTACGGCTTTCTGAAAAGTCAGTTGATTTCCTATTCTTATATACATAACTGACGTATCCTCGGTCACATTCCGGCCTATCAGGACGTCACAACCCGATAATACGTCAATAATATAGAAATCTACACTTTCGAATTCTATACCGTCTAAAATCAGAGAAGTCGTTACGTAATCTTCTACCAAAACCACAGAACAATTCGAAAATCCCTGCAAATGAATAGGTATTGCCAACTTTAGTTTCGTTAACTTTAATTGTTTTACTAAATCCGACGTCATTAAGGAGCAATCACTGCCCATATCAATAAAAACTTTTTGAGAATAGCCCCCTATACAGGCAACTTTATTAAATTTATTTTTATTTTCACAAGACTTTACAAATTTTACTTCTTTTTTTACTTCGTCAGATTTTTTGTTTCGACAATAGTTTTCTGAATGTCCTTTCCTACTGCAATATTTACAAATTTCTGTACACTCATTTCGTTTGTGATTCCCCCCACATCCGAAACAAGTTATCTGCTTTGTGGTTCTGGCAGCTGTCAAACTTTGATTTGACACAGCAATACGACTCGACTGTTCCGATTTCAATAAATTTCCTAGATCGATTCGTTTAGACGAGGATTGAGGCACTTTCTGTTCACTGACAGCGCCGTGACTCGTATTATGAAAACTACTTAGCCGACCGTGAAGAAAAGATGAAAATTGGTCACATGTATTTATACTTCCGGCATCTACCGACGCACTTATGTTAGGATCGTCGATGTTGCCCGTAATGATAGAAATAATGTCCCGATCAGAAAAATTCACACCTAACTTGTCAATTTTACATTTTTGTTGAAAGTAAAATTCATACAAGTGTTGCTGTGCTGTAGGTTTACTGTCAATGATTTCTTTAAGCAACGCGAACATGTTACGTTTTGTTTGAAATGTAAACGATATTTTATCTCGCCATTGTTTCCATTTCCAACTAGCCCAAATACTCTCATTTTTTAAAAATGAGTCATACCAAGCTTTTGCTGTTCCTTTAAGTTTATTGACAGCCTGGTAAACTATCACCTGATCTTTCCAATTAAATGTTTTTGCATGCAATTCAATAATATTGAGCCAATTATTAACTTTATCTGTAAGGGGGTCAAATTCTGGTACCATTGAGTTCAAAACCATACTATAGCAACCCGCTACTTGACTATCGACTGATTTCTTTGCTTTTTTACGAATAGGTGAAGGCGTGTAACTTCTACTGGACTTACTGCTTGACGACGATGATGATGATGAAGATCTTGTATTTTTCCTCCTTTTCCGTTCCCGTTGACGGGCCCGTGACTTTCGGCCCATTTGTAGGCTTGAATTCGAAGCACTTCTGATGTAAATAAAGTCTATTGAACTCAGAATAAATAAAGAGATAACACACTTTGATCACTTTTAATTAATAACCAATTAATCAATTACAATACAATATTTAAGCAATTTACAATAATTATAATTAACGATATTATGAGTATGTTGTTTCTACGATGAAGCGCGAGTGGCAAAAGACTCCCCAGCCCACTGAGCACGGAGTTTTAAAGACTTGGTATTCCCCCGCCAATGACTCGTCAGCAACGTTCCAACGTCCGGTCCGACGTAGGTGGCAGCACTGTACCCACGGTGCGTCGCTTGACTCATGACACTGGCGCTATGTCTGGTCGCCGGAAGTAGTGGCGCCAACATAAATGAATATCTTAGAAGATATCAGAGATTTAAAAAGCGGGGGCGGAGCGGCTGGCGGGGCGGTACGAAGTTCGCCGGCTCGGTTAGTTCTAAATAAATTGACAAAAAAAACAAGTAATTAAAAAACCCGACTGCGGTAAAAAAAAAATAGTTTAAAAAAAACTGAAAAGTTAAAAACAAGGCCAAAAAAAAAATCGAACTCCACAATATGGCACCCTAAATCCGCCATTTTACTTTGTTTTTTAATGTAGCCAGTGACACTCGCGCTACCAAGACAAATCTAAAGACGTATAATTTATCCAAATCCGTTCATTCGTTTAGAAGTAACGAGGGAACAAAGAAACGGACATACATACATACAGGTCATACACATAACCCTCCTTTTGGGCTTCGCCGCAGTCGGGTAAAAAGGACGATCGCAACTGTCATTTTAGTCTAGTAAATAAAAAATCAGAGTTTAGTTTCTTGTAACGATACTTTTAAAATGCTATTTAAATATATATATATATTATTAATTTAGAGACTAAAGTAGTAGTATGGTTTTTTATGGTGGTGCGGTAAGCCACGCTGATCTCTTATTCTATTAAAACTCCGTACTATCTAAGCTAGCCCAAGGTCAAAGTTTGACCACTAACGTGCTGCCTACTGTACCACTACGTACAACGAAATCGACAGTTTGTCCACAACAAGGTTCTCGATGCTAAAAAATAGGATAAAAAGAGGATTTGATAATTCAAGTTTTAATTATTTCAGGTGGTTGCACAAAAGAACCATAATGTCAAAAAGCGCGCATTTCAGCTGACGTCGACGCGTATTGCTCGTGTGTATGCACACTTAGTTTTACTTGTATAGCTTTTATTTTATTATTTTTTTTTTTATTAATAACCAACTTATATTAACAATTTGCACCACACATACAAGTTATTAGTCAATATTAGTAATTCCACATGTCATACAATCATAAAAATAGGCTATCACATAATAAAAACTGAACAAAAGATGAAATTAAATGAAATGTAACAAATTTGGTCCACATTAGATAAAAATTAGATAATATTAAACAAAATTAGATTAGATATTTTATTTTATACTTACTTTGATTTTATTTATCGATTTCGTCACTGATTCACTCACTCATTCACTCATTAATTCCTTCACTGACTCACTCAGCCACTCATCAATACCTGTAGGGCACTTCCCGGAGACCTAGAAAGCTGGAATTTGTTATGGCTAGGATTTGAACACAAACAATAAAAAAATTAAGAAATTGTGACTTTCTGCCCCCAACCCCCCGTAAAATGAGGTGTATGTATACAAAATAAAACCTCTAGGGTACTTCCCGATGCCCTAGAAAGCTAAAAATTGGTAAGCCGACTAGGATTTGCAGACCAACAACAAAAAAAATTAAGAAATCTGTAACATTCACCCTCCAAGCCCCTTAAAGGGAGGTGCAAGTCTGTATACAAAATAAAACCTCTCTCTCTACCTCTTCCCGAAGGTCTAGAAAGCTGAAATTTGGTAAGCAGCCTAAGATGTGCACACAAAACAAAAAACAATTCAATAATCTGTAACTTTCAACCTTCCAATCACCTTAAAAGGAGCTGCGAGTCTGTATTTCTTACAGATAATAGGTACCTACAAAAAGAAATGAAATTGTACCAAAAACATTTCATGTAAAGTGGGCTGCCAAGACACACAACGCTTTCACTGTTAAAATTATAGTTTACCAGCAGCGCCCCGCGATTTCACCCGCATAAGGGTCGATCCCGTGGGACTATCGGGATAAAAACTATCCTATGTCCTTTCCTGGGACTCAAAATATTATTTTTTATTTTTTTGTGGATGGGAAATCATCAAATGACCCCTCCCGCTCTGGGTGGAGCGGAAGGGAGTGTCAGACTCTTACTGACTAAAACCCACCCGTGTTCCTTCCTTAGCCCATTATGTTCCGGGCCAGCGGTAACCCTTTCGGACTTTGGCTTCCCTTTCGGAGTTAGGGGCTTGGCTCTAAATTAGATTAGGGGGCCTAAACAGGCCACTTTGGAGAATCATAAAAGGATAACATTATGAATCGTAATATGGCGAAGACAGTCCGTGTTTTTCTTTTTTTCGCTGCACTACGTAGGTATAATCAAAGAGATTGGGATTGGATTTGGATCGGATTGATTGGTATTTTAGCACAGACAAAAAAAATAACTGAAAAATGCTTCACCAATGGGATTTGATACGATTAACTTAACGGTTAACTGTCCATTATGATTCATAATGTTATCCTTTTATGATTCTGCCAAAGTGGCCTTTTTAGGCCCCTTGATAATTTTTAACAGTGAAGGCCTTAGATGAGTCTTAAATGTTCAAGGTGGGTTTCTTTTTAAAAATAAAATGCTCACGTTAAACATGTAACCATGTGTCTTAAAACCAAAAACTCGAAGATATGTGACATCTACCAACCCGCACTGGGCCCGCGTGGATTACGGCCCACTCCCTCCCACCGAGAGGAGGCCTGTGTCCCAGCAGTGGGAACGGTATAGGCTCATTATGCTTATGCTAAACATGTTGTTAACAACTTACTTGTGGAGTATTTCTCTTGACTGCTTTAGGCTCTAACCTTTGCAAGTGGTTCGGTAAAGGTGCCTCTTTTTCTTTACTGGTTGATGGCTTTTCCTGGCCAGCATTCGGATTTGTAGTTGAAGTACTGGTATTGCTTCTAGCGGGCACTCTGTTTGCCTGTATAATGACAATGTCGTAAATAAATAAAATGCGTGAAGTTAGGGCTACGAATTGGCTACGGCGTAGCTGACGTAGCGCTTACCGTGATCGTAGCACTTGTAGCAAATAATATTACTTTCAAAACAATTAAATGAGCGCTAAGGTAACCCGCGAAATTCAAATTTTCTTACGTTTTTTGCAATTTGCTGGTCAGTATCAAGTTGTACGTTGATTAAAATATTATTATGATTCGCGACCGTAACAACTATGTATTTACAGAATTATAATCATTAGACTCAGTAATACAACTTGTTAAGTAAGTGTAATCCTAAAATGTCAAGATTTCATGAAATAGTCATTCAATAGGATCACCTGGTCTTAGAGAGTTGTGTTGATGACTTTAATGATTATAATTCTGTAAATACATATTTGTTACGGTCGCGAATCATATTTTAATCAACGTACAACTTAATACTGACCAGCAAATTGCAAAAAACGTAAAAAAAAATTGAATTTCGCGGGTTATCCTGGCGCTTTCGCCTTAATATAAATATCTTACCATTTCCTCGCTCCGTCTGATAACTTCAAGCTGTTGTTCGCGTGATATCGCTTGTCTAATTGCAGGAGGCGGACGCACCTTTTCTTCAGAACCTTTTTAAGTTAAACAGATTTTCTTTTATTTATTTATCACCATCCAAATTTTTACAGGGTGTTCTACCCATGAATATGAACAACTTTCACTATGGGACCAACTCTGAAATCCCGAAAAAAAATCAGCTGTTTAATACAAAAGTTCAATACCTACTTGACCAAAATATATGAAACAGCAGATTTTTTTTCTTCGAATTTTTGGTTCTTCACTGTTTTTAGAGGAATGGTGATGAAATAATTTACACAACGTAAAGCGCCTGTCTGGGTTCGAACCTACGACCAACAACTTGTAAGTCGCGGTCGTTACCACTGGGCCACCACTGCTGCAATTACTGTTTGAATAACATTAATTGAAAAATATACGGTCGAATTGAGAAACCTCCTCCTTTTTTGAAGTCGGTTAAAAATCATCGACGAAAATTGAGGTTATTTAATTAACTAGAATTGCCAAATGAAAAAGTAATTACGTATTCTAATATAATGAAACCAAAGCACTGAAATTCTAAGTGGCAATACGAACTGGCCTCCATAGATAGGTACTTTTTGCTGATCCATTTATTTACATTTTCATCTGATACCAGCCGCACAGGTCGATCGATCAGGTTAAGCTACGCTTGCCGCGGTTGGTCTGTGGATGGGTGACCATCTTTACATACCGTGACCCCTCCGTGTCTCCGAAAGCACGTTAAACCGTTGGTCCCGGCTGTCATTCGTGTCTGACAACCAGTCTTACCAAGGGGTATCGTATTACCCAGTAACTGGGTTGTGGAAGTCAGATAGGCAGTCGCTCCATGTAAGGATGGATCTATCTCTAGGCAGATGATGATCTGATACTTTTGGAATACACTATAGACTGATGATGATATAGTTCGCGTCAAACTTTATGACGTCTCTGAAGTGCGCTACTCGTTGCGCAGTACCCCCCCCTCCCCCCGCTGACACGTCAAGGTGTCACTGCGCAGCGCCTCGCCTCATGTTCAGAGCTGCGATACATTTTGAATCAGGCTGTACTGACCGTAGAACGCGATCCTATTGATAGCCGGCTCAAGCACGAAGGCGTACAGTCCGTCCGGCGTGCGTTGTTGTACGTACTGCAGCCCGTAGTCGCACATTGCGCCTGCGCAGGTACGTAACGCTTTGCGCTCGCTCTCGCTGCACAGCTGTGGCAAGGAAAATGTCAAAAAATATTACGTTTTAGTAGATATTCTTTACAGATTAGATGATAAATTAAAATTAACTAGATGGTTAGGAATGTCGAATTTTGTCAAGTAAAAACTTTAATATAAGTCGACTATCATAACCAGTAACCAGATATTTCAGTAGAAAGTTTACGTAATAAGTACCTATAGTGTTTGATAAATAAATAATAAATGATTTTATTTCTGTATCGTTTGTCCAAACACTTATACTCGTCAATCATATTTAAAAACTGGCCAAGTGCGAGTCGGACTCGCACACGAAGGGTTCCGTACCACAGGGCAAAAACGCCGAAAAAAACACGTTTGTTGTATGGGAGCCCCCCTTTAATATTTATTTTTTTCTGTTTTTAGTATTTGCTGTTATAGCGGCTACAGAAATACATCATAATGTGAAAATTTCAACTGTCTAGCTATCACGGTTCATGATATACAGCTTGGTGACAGACGAACAGACGGTCAGTGGAGCCTTAGTAATAGGGTTCCGTTTTTACCCTTTGAGTACGGTACCCTAAAAACTAGATGAGGTCGCAAACTCACGAGGTCAGTCTCTTTCAAAGTCCAGACATAATCTTGGTCAGATCATGTGAAGACCATGTAGATTGGTGTCTGAAATAGTCTTATGAGGATAAACCACACAGTTTGAGTGGACCTGTCCAGTCAGTGCACGCATTTGTCAGCAATCATGCTGCTTAACTCGAACTTACCAAACCTATCTCCTAAATGGCGAGGGAAGGGATTATCAACATAACCTTCGTTGAAATAAGGTCGCGAATTATTTAAGTAACAGCACCTGAGCGGAAAGATCTGCTTCGCCTCTGTTCGGTCAGATGTTCTTGAGAACCTGGTGAAAGACTTTTTGTTTTCGAACTTATTTACTTTTTAGGGTTCCGTACCACAAAAGGAAAAACGGAACCCCTATAAGATCACTTCGTTGTCCGTCTGTGTGTCCGTCGGTCAAGACCCTTTTTCTCAGGAACGCATGGAGTTATCAAGCTGAAATTAATATCAAATAGTCAGGGCTGCAATCCCTTGAAGCAGTGAAAAAATCAAACTTCAGTCAACGCAACCAAAAGATACGGGCGTTTATGTTCCGGAATCAAAACCTATTGGGTACTTGCCGTTGACCTAGAATCATGAAATTTGGCAAGAAGCAATGACATGTACCACAAGTAAAGGAAAAAATCCTAAAACCGTAAATTTGTAGTTACATTACAAAAAAAAACTCGTGTTAAACTATTTACATACCTAAAAATTTGTACGGAAACCTCGGTGCGCGAGTCCGACTCGCCCTTGACCGGTTTTTGTTTTACTATAGGCCGACCGCATAACTGTGACGTTGCCTGAGGTAGCTGCGCGGTGCGGGAGGGGTGATAGTTGTCACAAGTTGACGACTCACTGAGCTCTCGCATCACGTCACCACACCCCTCCCGCACCGCGCTGCTACCTCAGGCAACGTCTCAGTTAAGCGGTCGGCCTATCTGTATACGCTCATATTATAACAATAGTTTACATTACCTGCACATTAGCAGTACGCAGCTGCGGCGCCAGTAGGTACGGCAGTAGTGGCAGTACATCTAGTTGCAGCGCCGCGCGACTGCTGCACACTGCAGGAGAACTGCCACGTAATACTGATGATACAATACTTTCTAGTTCCACTTTCTTGCGGTACATCTGTGAAATAAATAGTTTATTAAGTTTCAATATCATAATGTCGTTAATTGCCAAGACCCCTCCGTGCCTCGGAAAGCACGTCAAGCCGTTGGTCCTGGCTGTCATTCGTGGATCTTTGACAGTCGTTACGGGTCGTCAGAAGCCAGAAAGTCTAACAACTAGTCTTACCACGGGGTATCGTATTACCGAGTAACTGGGCTGTGGAGGTCAGATAGGTAGTCGCTCCATGTAAAATACTGGTATTCAGCTGCATCCGGTTAGACTGGGAGCCGACCCCATCATAGTTGGGAAAAGGCTAGGCAGATGAATGTCATTAATTGCTTTTGATATTTAGGCCTTTACGGATTAATATTTCCAGACAAAACATCCTGTATACGCTTTAATGCTTATTTACATTATTGCAATTGCCTGAAAATTAATCCACCTCATATCTTACGAGGAATCTTTCTTGAAGTTTGAAAGCTACCCGAAAACTAGGATAGTATTCCTAAGGGTTCCAGATGCTAGAAGATGCCTTTACAGGTTTTGACCATCCGTAAAAATAGTCATAGTCGCATGTAAACTGGAACAGACGATTTATCTTGAGCGGGTCTGAATGTGGTAAGAATGGTCTCCCATCCATTAATCAGCAATCGCAACTTTGATCTATAGATCTATAAGTGTATACTAGCATTATGCCTGTTTTCACTAACACTAGAAATGCCCAAGTAAAAGAACGCTGTTGAATTTTCAACGCTAGGTTTAGCGCTGAAAGTTGAAAACGCAACAGCGCGTTTTTATTAAGGCATTCGTGTACCCCTTGTATGTGGCGCCATCTGCGCATTTTTGTCGGTGCGTTGCGCACTTCCGCGCTTTCCCGCGCGAATACGCCGCGGCTGATTAAAACGACGATATCTCTGAAGTTTTGTATGGGAGCTGTATATAAAAGTTATGTCGTTGGAATCGTTATAAAACAAGCTAATATTAAAAAATATAACACAGTGTAATGTATTATTCATTCTAGATAGAATCTAATTGGAATCCAATAGGAGCGACTTTTTTCCAGTTTATTGTACAATAGTCGTTATAATTAAAAAAATTTACCATTATTTCAAAATATTATTATTTTAATTACGTAAGTATACATTATTTCACATTAATCAATAAAAATAACACACCTCCCCATACATATTTTTTACACCACGACCTTACAAAAACTTGTTATTGTTAAAGGGTCATTCGAGGTCAACAGTCACCTGTAGTTTGTTCGCAAATTTCTAATTTCAGTGTTACGCAAATTCCTAACGGTAATTTTTTAATTAGTTGCTAATTAACAATAATTCTATACGTAAAAACATACGTAATAACGACAGTTAGATACAATTCGTTTAATTATTATTGTAAAACCCGCGCCAAGCGGCGGCCATGACGCGCGTCGCGTGCAAAAAATATTTTCGATGTTCGTGAAATAACAATTTTTTTGCTTAAATTCAATGCCTATGCATTAAAAATATCGACTAGTGGCACCTTAAATGTCGCTTACGGCCGAGTATTAATGAAAACGCGTATAAGGCGGAAACATACCTCCTGCGCCTGCCAAGGGAACCTCAGCCTCTGCGGAGTTCTGGAAGCGAGTGCGGCGTGGCAGCGCGCCACACACAGCGGCAAGGCGCCGTACAGCGAGTAGTTCTGGTGCCGCAGCGTCCAGGAGTTGATGATGTCATACAGCATCACCCAGGATAGAGTCTCCACGGCGACCAGGAGCCGCCCGTCCACGCGGGCTGTTAGGTAGTTCTCAAAGATGCCGTCTACTAGTCTGTGGATTGAAATGGGTTATGAAGGATTATATTAATTCTAAATTAACAGCAGCTATATTCGAGTTTTTAAGACAAGATTTATGGCATAATTTGATGACACATTTTTAATAAATACAATTTAAAGATTCCAGCCAAAATTAGGAGCTTTTTTTAAAAAACAAAAAATACAACATGTCTTGGAATTAACGCACACCACGAAACACTCCAATTAGAATATTGAATATTTATAGTCATATAAATAAATAAATAAATAAAAATACTTCAAGCATAATAAATGTACAGACTAAGGCGGACATTTTCTACCATTCAATCTTTGGGTGATGCAGAAACAAACAGTGGTAATGTTATTGCTTAGTTTATTTATTAAATTAGGTATACTGATTGCAGGAGAAAAGGAGACAGACAGACAAGCATTCTGTCTGACATTTTGAGGGGCCCGTGGCTAAATAATAACAGCCACACAGGTCGATCGATTAGGTTAAGCTACGCTTGCCGCGGTTGGTCTGTGGATGGGTGACCATCTTTACATACATTCCGTGCCTCGGAAAGCACGTTAAGCCGTTGGTCCCGGCTGTCATTCGTGGATTTTTGACCGTCGTTACGGGTAGTCAGATGCCCGAAAGTCTGACAACCAGTCTTTTCTCCATAGGTACCTACGCTTTGGAATGGGCAACTAGCTTCACATTTTTCTGACTGACCTACTTCTTGACAATTCAAAAGTGCCTGTAAAATGGTTTAATTGAAATAAATGCTTTGAGTTATGAGTTTTTTTTTTTGAGTTTTCTTATCTAGGCGTATCGTATTACCCGGTAACTGGGTTGTGGAGGTCAGATAGGCAGTCGCTCCATGTAAAATACTGGTATTCAGCTGCATCCGGTTAGACTGGAAGCCGACCCTGGGAAAAGGCTAGGCAGATGATGTTCCCATGGCAATGAAGTCATGTCACTTCGTCATTGTGTGCCAGAGGCGTCAAAACGGAACAGAAACGCGACTATCTTTTGACGCGGTCAAGACAGCGGCGACAAACAAACGATGATTTAAATCTTTGCCGCTGTCATCATTTTCATGACTGCAGTGACGCCTACTGCACTGCCGCCGTAAGTAAAAGGGGCGCATCTGAGGAAAGGGAATAGAGGAAAATGAGCCTTAATGGATGGCGCCTTGTTTGTTTAGTAAGGTTTAGTTTTCTTTAAATTTTTTGCCGATATTCGTCCTTTTCGCTTACTGCGGCAGTGCAGCCGTTATGCGCTTTTCTAGGAAAGGGTAGCTTTAGGTAAGTCAAAAAGTTCGTAAGTTACCTGTCATATTCTCCAGCAGACTGTATAATCTTGCGTATGGCGTCAGGGTCGCGATCGTTAGTGGTGAAGATGGCTTGGAGCGCCTGCATGATGCTCTTGTTGCAGTCCTTAGTGCCAACCGCTACGTTTTCTACGTCTGCCATGCTTAGCTGGAAAGATAGAGGCAAATATTAGATTCTAGCTTCAGCCCTTCTCCGGGATGCAATCTTTCTCTCTGCCAAATTTTATGGAAATCCGGTCAGTGGTTTAGGCGTGAAAAGGGAACATACAGACAGATAGACAGACAGAATTACTTTCGAATTTATAATATTAGTATGGATTATGAGTATTTGACTCTACTATTCAATATGATAGTTTTTTTTGGGCTCGTGGCTACTTAATAATAGCCACATGGGTTGATCGATAAGTTAAGCTACGCTTACCGCAGTCGGTCCGTGGATGGGTGACCATTTTTACATAGCCAGACCCCTCTGTGTCTCGGAAAGCACTTTAAGCCGTTGGTCCGGGCTACGATTCTTAGATCTTTGACAGTCGTTAGGGGTCGTCGGAAGCCCGAAAGTCTGACAACCAGTCTTACCCGTTCTTCTCCATAGAGATCTACGTTTTGGAATGGGCAACTAGCTTCAACATTCTGACTAACTGACAGACTATTTAATTTTGACAATTCAAAAGTGACTGTAAATGGTTTAATTGAAATAAATGCTTTGAGTTTGACTTTTGAAAAAGTAACTTTATACCGACA
Organism: Oligia latruncula; assembly: GCA_948474745.1. NCBI lineage: Eukaryota > Metazoa > Arthropoda > Insecta > Lepidoptera > Noctuidae > Oligia > Oligia latruncula. The sequence continues at coordinate 14,126,448 of OX419702.1, read as the reverse complement.
GCGTGCGGTGACGTCACACGCTACCGCCAGCGTGCGCTGACGTCACACGCTACCGAATGCGTGCTGTGACGTCACACACTACCGACAGCGTGCGGTGACGTCACACACTGCCGACAGCGTGCGGTGACGTCACACACTGCAGACAGCGTCCAGTGACGTCACTCGCTACCGACAGCGAGCAGTGACGTCACACGCTACCGACAGCGTGCGATGACATCACGATGGATGACCGTCACGCCGTTGCCAAAACATTCGTTGCCGCCGTCGCACCTTGCGGTCGCGAGAAGCGTGCGAGCGAGACCGCGCCCGTGTAGGTATTTACGAACATAGCATTCGGCTGCCGTCGGTGACGGACGGCTACACGTCACCGGTCGCGGTCGTCGGGTGGTCAGATAGACCGCAGTCTTAAACTAAGGTGTCCTAGGCGTACGTGTTCCACGCGCGCCTCAAAGAGATGTCAGCATCGAGGAGGGGCCCCCATAGGGCCGAAGCCTGCCGGGTCAGCGGGATTGTCCGAAAGGGTTACCGCTGCCGCTGGCCCGGAACATATGATTCTCCAAAGTGGTCTGTTTAGGCCCCCTAATCTAATTTAGAGCCAAGCCCCTAACTCCGAAAAGGAAACCGAAGTCCGAAAGGGTTACCGCTAGCCCGGAACATAAAGGGCTAAGGACGGAACACGGGTGGGTTTTAGTCAGTACGAGTCTGACACTCCCTTCCGGGCCCCTCCCCGGAAGGGAGTGTCAGACTCACTTGATGATTTCCCAGGCACAAAAAAAAAAAAAAAAAAAAAGTGTCCTAGAAGAGCGTTTCCGTTATATAACGGACTTCATGAAAATCTGCCATATTCACAAGTAAGACCGTCTATAGTCATTAGATAGTAATTACCTGTGCCTTATTAGCCCTCGCCTTAATAAAGCTGAGCACTTGTATAGCCGCGCGCACGTCGCCGTGCACGCGCGCGGCCAGCGCCTGCGTCACGTGCGCGCCCGGCGCCAGCCCCTCGCGCCGACACACCTGCGCCAGGCGGGACGACAGGCGGCTCACTGACACGCCGCCTACCTGCACGATCAGGGCTACGGGCCTGTAACGAAATTAATGACGAATTTAGTAATAGCTATAGAGGTGTGAGGAACAGGGTGTAAACTTCACTCATCCTCCATAGAAAAGAGGCTGTCAATATCTCCTTCACTTATCACTAACTTCATTACTTACCAACTATAACAGAACAAGCCATGCGCCCCGCCTGATGGGATTCCCTATCGGCAAAAATGACAAAATTCCATAGAAAATTCATCCTCTATTTAACCCCTTTATATTATTATTATTATAAGCCTGTGTTGTCCCACTGCTGGGCAAAGGCGGGAGGCCTTCCCTCTTTCCACTTTTCCCGGTCTACTGCGACTGTGGGCCAATCCTTTAAAGAGTCCAGCTCATCTCGCCACCTCTTTCTGGAAGTGGAGTGGTGGTGGTGGTGGTGTGGTGGAGTGGAGTGGAGTGGAGTGGTGGCTTTTGGGTATTGCTGCTCTTCTATGCGACCGTTATGGCCAGCCCAGTTCCACTTTAGTCCAGCAGCTGTGCGGCCAACGTCCGCTATTTGTTTTTGGAACTAAGTATAGACTTCTTAATGCGATCTGTGAGTTTGGCACCTAGCATACTTCGTTCCATAGCCCGTAAACAATGCATACATATGCGATAGCAGCAATCGCGGTTGATTTGCTGGCATTTATTAAAGAGTTCCGTTGTCTGTCTCCGAAACTAAACATCAAATCTTTACGAAATTTAAATGGGACCATTTCAGAATAAACTTCATTCGAACAAAAAAGAATTTTGCAAATCCGTCCATAAACAACATTAGTTTTTGTTTATACTAAACCTGAAAAGGGGTCATTGTACTCATCATTTTGAACAACTTTTGAAAAAAAATCAGCTGTTCCATACATTTCGTCGATTTAAGTGAACACAAATGTATGGAACAACAGATTTTTTTTTGAGTGGACATATTTTAGTGGCTGGAGGGTGACATTGAGATAGGCAACTTTATATTCTGGAAAAATGCACGGGTCCCGTAGTATGAAAGGCAAGAGACAAACAGCGCGAAGCCGCGGGTAAAAGTTAGTTAATTAATAATACCAATGAACTATGACGAATGTTAAAAAAGTTAAAGATAACTGAAAGTTAAAGTTAACTAAAAGTTAAAGTTAACTAAAAGTTCAGTTAACTAAAAGTTAAAGTTTACCTCAAAGGCCTCAATGACGTAGCATACAGGTCATTGCATATGGCGATGACGGGCCTCTTCAGGGGCTGCTGCTTAGCCTTCTTCTTACCCTCCGTCGCAGTGGCCGTGCACCAGCGCACCAGTAACTCTACTGTCGGGAGTGGAGCGCCGTCGATCTCGTCTGTAAGATGAAGTGTGATTTCAATAAAGTTATATTAGTAAAACACTTTAGAATTTTCTAATCCCGTAAGCTCGCACCTTGCAACCGCAAGGTGCGAGATTACTTGTGCGGGGACCGCGATATTTGCGGGATTATACTTATGTCTGAATCCAGGTCTTGGGCTACCAATTTGCCAAATTTCATCCAAATCCAAAAAATCAAATCTTTTCTCTTTCTAGTTTAGACTAAGTCTGTGTTTAAGCGTAAGAGACTACATACCTTGATAATTTAAATCCTGCTGTTTGTTCGCAAATAAAATAAAATTAATGTATTAATTATTGTCCAGGATAAAAAAGCACAAGTTTTACTAGTAAACCTGTTAAAAAGTCATGTAGATACTGGTTTATTTGTATAAATTTTAATACAATTTCTCACCTAATATCAAGCAGTTGGGTCGCCTCTCCGCGTCGATCACAGATCTCATTTGAGTGGCACTCAGGAGCGCATTGCGGAACGCTTCCGTACTGCGCTCGTCCGATGCATTGAGTTCCACTGGTCTGTAACCTGAAAAAAGGTAAGCATATAGTGTACCATCACGACGGGGTCACCAGTATAGTACTTATTAGGGGTGTGTAATAGGCAGAGGAATGAAAGTCAAGTCTGCTAATAGTAGTCACGGTTATATTGATCAACACACACACACACAGAAAACAGTCAGAAGGAGAATAGTCTAAATGATAAGATGTCTAAAAAAAAATATTTACCAGCTATCCTTGCCAGCAAATGAGCCAGGGTAGTCTTCCCGACCCCCGGGGGCCCGCACAGCAACGCCACCTTGTGGTGAGGCCGCCCATTCTCATCCATGTCAGGTTCATCCTCCTTTTTGCCTTTCCATTTGTTAGTCAACTGGAACTGGCCAGCTTTCTTGCTGAAGGTTGTGCGTTGCTGCGGTTCCTTAGTCTTTACTTCTTTTTTGAAGACTATCTGGGGATTTTTATTGAATGTGTGTTAGACGCTGGCTGTCATTATAAATTATCTGAATTGTTACATGGAAGGACAATAAACTTGTAGCGGTATCTACAACGCCACACGAGAACAACGCGTCATACTGACGTCACGCAAATCCTGCATCGCGCAAGCAGAGTTTACTGCGCAATTAGCATAGATACAACGGCCCGACATGAATCATCGGGCAGTTGCCCGCCAGACACAACACCCGTCTGGTCGGAGGATCCTCCCTTTTCTATAGAGTATGAGTGAACTTTACACCCTGTTTCTCATACCTCTATAAACTCTTTCCAGACCAAAATCCATAAACATGACAATTTCAGATAGTTCAGTCCAGAAATCCAGACATGCTGTAAACTTCAAAGTATCTACTAGTGTTTTAAATTGTGATACTTATGGACCTTAGATTAGACATGTTAATACACAGTTTCGAGGTGTTGTCACAGTACTAAAGACAAATTATTACACATCTCTTGGGTAGTGTAGTAATTTGTCTTTCTTGATTTAGTAGTTGCATGCTGTATTCTTCTTTTCTTTCTAACCTTGTCCCACAAGTGCAGCCAATGCAGCAGAGCCCTGTTCACAGGCTCTTCAGACAGCAGGTCCAGGTATGACTGGGGCCTGTACTTGTCAACCCAGAGCATGTTATTATTGACATCAGCATCTATGTCTGGGAGGGGTTGAGATGCAGACTCTTCCGATATCAGCTGCTGTTGTTTGGCTTCTAGCTGGAAGATTTTGAAAGTAAATATTAGTGAATGGACATAAAACAATGTACATAATTAAGATTAATTTAGTATTACAGCTGTCAACTGCCCTGTCAACTACATTGGTACACAGTTTCTATGTAAATACTGAATCAAAAAATTGGAATACAGTCAGAGCTAAAAGTACATTCTGGTATGAGTTTGCAAAAAGCAAAATTTTTTTAACAACTACCCCTGATCTTGAATTCAGAATTATAGAAAATGGGCTACTTTCATTTCCAGTCCTAGTAATATAATTCATTTTTTATTTTTACTATTTTGTGATAAGCTTGGCCTATATTTCATAGGACTTAATGAAACAGTGGCTCTTGGTATACCCCCTTATTATCCTATGGTTAAGTTGACATTGTAGTAATATTTAACCTTTTGACCGCCACAGTCATGTATAGATGACAAACCAAAATGTGCCCAGCATGCCACGGTTCTACTACATGACAGACTTTGTTGCAGAGGGCATGTTTTTGATTTTTTGATGTGTGGCGGTCAAAAGGTTAAGATAATTCTACGACAACTTACAATTTTCCTAGCCTCCGCCCAGGTGCTGGCGTAAGTAGCATGTAAGGACATTTGTTCTGCTTCTGTGTCGAGAGAACTCTCCCAAGACTCCTCGGATTCTAGTCTCACATACACTCGTTCACCGTCTGAGTTTGTGAGGGGAAGGAATGCCCATCTGGAACATATCAAGAGGAACAATGAAGTAAGGGCATTATTAGAAGAAGCAAAAATAAACATAATATTTAATACTAGCAGCGCGCTCCACAGTTTCACCCGCATAAGTGTCAATCCCTTAGGAATAGCAGCATAAAAACTATCCTATGTCCTTCCCCAGGATGCAATCAATCTCTTTGCCAAATTTAATCGAAATCCGTTTAGTGGTTTAGGCGTGAAAGGGTACCATACAGACAGACAGAGTTACTTTCGAATTTATAATATTAGTATGGACTTCTGTTTGGTAAAAAGCAGAGAAAAATTTAATTAGGAGAACTATAAAATAAGTACATCAGGGAATGTTTCACTTTCAAATAGGTATTTGGAATTAAATACTTTGAGGTATAGCTGATGTTTCTTTTGTCATCAATCTTGATTCATTACAGTGATAATTTAAAAGTTATCAAGGCAGCACACATATTTAATGTCATTTGTGAATACTTAATAACTGCACCTTACCTTGGTATATTAAGTGACAAATTATCCTTAGCTTTAAACCCAGATCTCCCACCAACCATCCTACCGCTTGGCTCCAATAAACTCTGCTTCAACTTTCTCCCCTCCAGAATCTTTTCAATCAAATCCATATCATTCTCCTCATCAGTCTTCTGTCTCTTGCTCGGTAACTCTACTTCATTGAAGTCTATGTCTGCTATGTCCCCAAAGAGTTCATCTGCTGTTCTCTTACTTGAAACTGGAGTTAGGTCTTCTAGAGGTTGTAGATTTGGCGTGAGTGAGATATCTGTACTTTCAGTGGTTATAGAGTTAGTTATGGTGGTGGTTGGTGGTGGTATGTGGTTCGAGGATGTGGTGGGGACTGGCTTCTTAGCTATGGGACTTGAGAAATCGAGACTGCGTTTGGCTGGTAGCACCTTCTTTTTAATTGTGTTTAGCTCTGAAAAATGGAAAGTATTTTGTTGATTAAGTTATTACTTTGAACCTTAATGTATTTTTAAATATTATAGGTATCATGCAACTTATTAGTCAGTAAAAATATCGTCATATTTAGTATAACAACAGCTAGTATAAACAAAAACATTGTCATAGAAACTTTGGCACTAAAAACTAACCTACAATCAAGGTTACTGATAATTTTTGCACTTGTGTTCTTTGTAGAGAAAAGACGTCTATATTACCTGCAGGGTCTTCATCTTCTTTTAGCATTTCCAGCTCATCCGCGTACATCATCTCGTATTCCTCATCAGGGTCCGGATAGTCACCCATTTTGCCGGTAGAAAGTTATACAACGAAAGGGAGAAGTAGTAAGTTGAATTATAGTTACTTTTGATATTATTTGTTATATATTAAATGGTTTTCTAAGCTTTTTAGATGTTGATTGACAATGTTTTCACCATTTTCACGAAATGGAGAATTCAAAACTTTTTCCACTGTTTATGTGTGTCAAAATTGACAGTTGACAGTTCGTTTGACAGCGTACTGAACTGGCATAGCCAACAAATCAAAAACACAATAACTTTTTCTTGTTGGGATTCCAGGCATTTTAGTCTACATTTTTCTACCATTTGGTATTTTTTTTTCGTTAGCCGCGTAATTTAGTCTTTGTAGTTAGTAACAAATAAATAATAATATCAAGTAACCCTTTCTAATTGTCTTTTAAATGTAAGTGTTTAGTTAAGAATTTAAGATTAAACACTTGCCGTAAATGATACAGTGATTTTATAAATTTGAACGGCCAAAGTATACTAGACACACTGTCCATTAGTGTCACCAGTTTCCCAGGGTGTAATTCAAGGATGTCTTTCTTTTTTTAAATTAAAGTTGAAGTTGCTAACCGAAACTTTATTTTAGGGGGTTTATTTTTAACATAAATATAAGTAATGATTAATGACTGCTTAACCATACATTTCTGATCTTTGAAATGTCTCTTTACTTTAGGCAACGTTTTTAAATAAAGGAGTCTATATAAAAGTTTCTAATACACACATCAACACGGTCTAGGGATATTTTTAAAAAAGCGAATTACTATCAATGTGTTAATTATTTATATGACATGTATATATTTAAAAGATACGTTATTTAATATTCTACCATTTTTTAATAATGGTTAAGGTACTTAGATTAAAATTTCAGGATTTTATGGAAAAAAAATGAAGCATAGACGGAAATCGTATATGAATGAACTTTTAATTTGTGAGTAAAAACTGAAAAAAATAGAAAAATCATTTAATTTGTGTTTATAAACTTGAAGTTAGTAGTCTGAGAAAGCGCCCATGATGTTCATAACACATCGGCAACGATTCCGCATGCTCAGAACAAGGTTGTCAATGTCTTGCTGCGGAATATTGTCCCATGTCCTTCTGAGGTGCGCAAAAAGTTGATCTTCTGTAGCCAGATTTTCAGGAACTTCCTTCAGAGCTCTTCTTTGCAGCATATCCCACGCATGCTCAATGGGATTTAGATCTGGCGATTGAGCAGGCCAGTCTAAGGCCCTAACATTATGTGTATGTAACCAAGCTGCTACCGTTCTCGCCGTGTGTGCCCGGGCATTGTCGTGCATGAGCAGGAAATCTTGCCCCATTTGTGTTCTGTGGGGCAAGATTACGGGCCCCAGCACCTGTTGGACGTATCGTTCTGCCGTCATATTGCCCCGCACCCAAACGAGATCCGTCCGTCCTCCAAGACGAATTCCTGCCCAAACCATAATTGTTCCTCCTTGGTATGGGTGAACTTCCTGAGGGTTCTGAATCAACTAAAAAATCTTCGTGAATCTGGATGGAAGCCGAACCTGGATTCATCCGTGAACAGCACATTGGACCATTGCTCACGGCCCCAGTCCACGTGGTTCCGAACCCATTCTAATCGTCGTCCACGATTGCCTCTCCGTAAAGGTGGGACCCGGAGTGGTCTACGAGAGCGTAGATTGCTTTCATGCAGTCGCCTTCTTACAGTTTGGTCACTCACAAGCACTTGGTGTTCCACTCGCAGCCTTTGGACCAATTGAGTCGCCGTTGCATTTGGTTGTGCTCGCGCAGTAATTTGCAAAAATCGGTCTTGTCTGGGGGTAGTGATGCGACTTGGCCCCCGGTGCCTCTCCGCTACTTCACCTGTGGCACGATAGCGTGTCCACAATCTTGAAATTACATTTTGATGGGTCCCTATGGCCTCAGCAACATTACGCTGAACAGATCCAGCTTCCAGCATTCCCACAGCTCGTAACATCTCCGCCCTCGTCAAATGTTGGCGTTGCATGGCTACAATACCTCAATTTTAACTTTATCTTTCGTTTTAAAATGAAAGTAAGTAAACTGTAAGTAAACGTAATTCGTATTGTTTTCTAAATTTCGCACAAATGAAAATTCCCTCTCCTATACATCAAGACATTTTTTGCCACCGAAACAAAAGAATTTTCAAAAATTTAAATTTGGAATTAGTCTGAGATAAATTCATGGACGTAATATATAGAAGTAACTCTATACAGGGTGCAATTGAAGTCATGGGCATTATTTTAAACTAAGGCTCTACTCGCGATACTAATTGTATTAGGGCTACTATTACGCAAATCAAAAATATTATTATTGCAAGTATGGAAAACTTTTAAAATTGAGTAAGTCATATCGCAAAAGGCTTAGTATTGCAAATAAACACTAAAAGTAATGAAAACAAAATGCTTCATAAACGCTAAAACGCCAATATGTCTTGAAGTATCAAAATCTTAAAGCGCAGTGCAGCGCGGAACGAAAGTAAACAAACATTAAATAATACTAATAACTAGTCACTGCGGCCGGCCGGCACGCGCGCGGTCTTTCCTTACAAGTAGCAATAACAATAGGCAAAAGGCATGCCGCCCGCCCCGAACTACCCGAACTCTCTCCGTCTCGCTCCCTCACTCGCAAAAATACGAATATCAACCCCGCGCGGGGGCAGCCTCCCCGAACCAGTGTCATAACGACTGCACAGGTGTATTGACGCATGTTGATTTACGATTGATCCCGTGACGAAATCGCCGCACGCGCCTCTCGCGACCCTTTTGGATTGCAGTGCATTAAGTGTTAGTGGACTAATATTGTGAACACGATGCCTCAACCGCGTAATGTGCAGGCTAGGTACACAAACCAACAATACCTACAAATGGTTTTGCTTTACGATCGCACAAGTAATTTAGTGCGAACTCGTGAATTGTTCCATCGCCGCTACCCGAACGACCCTATTCCTTCACGAGGTCTCATTCTAAGAACCACGCAGAACCTGTTGGATTTTTCGTCTTTTCACGTCCCAGCACATGCACAAGCTCGTGGAAGAGCACCCGTTTATCCTATTTCGCTTTACCAACAAATAAGAAGATTTTGACAGGACATTTTGAGCATCTTTTAAAATACGTGTAGGTAAGTGCTAGTTAGTAAGTTACCTAGTTAAGTAATTAAAATTATTGTAAATACATCGTGATTCCTGAACAATTATTGTAAATACTGCGATTCCAACTTTGTAAATACGCCAAAACTAGGTACCTACAGGAAATTAATTTTACCTACGTTAACAAAATGTTTAAAATGTTTTTTTTGTTTTAATGTGTGTCAGTTGACGTAGTTTTGACCGTCCTAAGCCGACAAAGTATGAAGTGAAAGTTGGAATGTAGGAATCAAATCGTTAGCAACTTACCTATGTCACGTGAGTCGGACGCGGTCAAAAGAGTTCACGCACAATGACGCGTACGGCGCGGGCGGCGTAGTGTACCTACACTACAACAGCATTCGCTAGCGCGCTGCGCAACTTGATACTTTGTGTGATTTACTAAATTTTTAAGGTTTTCCATAATTGCATTAATAATATTTTTGATTTGCGTAATACAATTAGTATCGTGAGTAGTGCCTTAGTTTAAAATAATGCCCATGACTTCAATTGCACCCTGTATATTACGTCCATGGATAAATTACAAACAAATCGGTGTATAAAAGATTCCAATGCGGCCAGTACTTTTCGAGTTATTTAATTGAGTATGAAATATCCCTAGACCGTGTTGATGTGTGTAGATACCTTGATGCTATCTAAATAAATGGTCGAGCTTCTCAATCATTTTATAAGGCTAAGCGCGACCTGTGATGCAATTTGTTTAGTCGCAAAATAAAATCGCGAACGCATATATTTTTTCAAGCGAATATTTAACTCATTGCACGGACTCTATTAAATTGCTATTGAATACAGATTGAAGAATATTTTCCGCAAGGATAAAATTCCGTGGTGCGCGCTTAGCCAGAGGGTTCGGCTGGTGTAACATACACCCACATTTCAGTAATTATGTACCTATAGCCCCTTATATTAGGTAGTCAGGGGGTGAACCTATTGCCATCATAATCATCCACAGCCGGACATTATCCACTCCTGGGCATAGGCCTGTCTTTTCTTGACTCTTGTGCCAATCCCTAGAATTTCCATCAACCGAGCACTAATCCAGAGACCGGGTTGTTACTGAGAAATTCCTGATCGACAAACCCACAAACACTTTGGCGTGGACCAGGGAATCGAACCTAGGACCCCAAGCTTAGCAGTCGCACTTGCAAATACTTGCGACCACCAGAACAATGAGGCAGTAGGTACCTATTAGATTTCTGTAACGTAGGTAGGTATGATGTCCTTCTCTTATTAGAAAACCATGAAACGTTAGTTTGTAGTTAACACCTATTCGTTTGTCTTTAACTCGACACCCATTGCGCAACACACTATCAATCTCAAACTAAATAATTTTGTAGGATATTGCTAATCCATTGCTTCATTTATGTTCAAGTTTGTCTGTTCAACAACTTAAATTTATAACGCAATGAATTTCGTTGAACTGTCAAAATGAAAGCCATTGCTACTGGTATTAGTGTGTTAAGCAATTACCCCGCTAGTGTTTTTGAATTAAGGAATTGAAGTGACCTGTGATAAAAATGTGAAGGTGAAGGAAAACATCGTGAAGAAATCGGCATGTCCTAGAACCAGAAAATCGAAGACATGTGACATCCACCATTTCCACCAATCCCTACTCTGGGCTGGCGTGGTGGATTTAAGCCCACTCACTCTCACAGAAAGAGGAGGTCTGTGCCCAGCCATGTCCCAGCAGTGGGAACATGATACCCTAATAATGCTATAATTATTATGTGTTAGGAGAGGGGCCCGTGGCTAAATACTTAATAACAGCCGCACAGGTCGATCGATCAGGTTAAGCTACGCTTGCCGCGGTTGGTCTGTGGATGAGTTGGTCCTGGCTGTCATTCGTGGATCTTTGACAGTCGTTACGCGTAGTCAGAAGCCCGAAAATCTATCAACCAGTCTTACCAAGGGGTATCGTATTACCCAGTAGCTGGGTTGTGGAGGTAAGATAGGCAGTCGCTCCATGTAAAATACTGGTATTGAGCTGCATCCGGTTGGACTGGAAGCCAACCCAAACATAGTTGGGAAAAGGCTAGGAAGAAAGCCAAGCTTCTTAGAACTCTTCACGCCCTAACTCTACAAGTCCTAACTTCACAAACTCTACACCTTAGTCAAAATAAATATGGCTTGGCTGTTTCGCTACAATCACATGGGCGTAAGGTGAAAAATGTAATTACTGTTCATGACTTTTCTGCTAAGTAACGAAACGGCCAAGCCTTATAATTTTTTTTTTTTTTTTTTAAACTTTGCCCCACACTAGGATTTGCTCCTGTATTGTGGGTGCGTTTACAAACATTTAAACTCACATACACAAACAGCCAGACCCGGAACAACTACTTGTAGGTCGTACAAATATTTGTTCCGTGCGGGAATCGAACTCGCAACACGCAGCGCAGCAGTCAATCGCTTAACCACTGTGCCAACCGTGTCGTCAAAATTTGCGTGCCGTCAATATTTTGACTAAGGTGTAGAGTTTGTGAAGTTAGAGCTTGTAGAGTTAGGGCGTGTAGAGTTAAAAGCTTGGCTCTACATGAGATCTGATAACTTTTAACAGTGCGAGCCATATTTTGGTCTCGTCTTGGCAACATTTTACATGAAAATGTTTTTGGTGGGATATTTTATTCAATAATAAAATTGGTAAAATACCCACTTTCTGTTTTACCTATAATTGCTCATTGCCTACAGTTGGGTACCTACTCAGGAAAAAACCTGCCAAATTGTGCTTTAACGTAATAACATTATTTACAGGTTCTCATCTCAGCCGATCACAGTCCACTGCTGGACATTGGTCGCTCCTAAGTTGCGCCACAACACCCTGTTCTCCGCCTACCGCATTCAGTCGGTTCCAACCACCTTTTTAAGGCCGTTGGCCAATCTAGGAAGGTCCAACCGATAATGGGGTCCTCAAATCTACACATGCTATTTACCTACGACATCCATTTGCGAATTAAGATTTCACCAATTATCTTGGTGGTTCCGGGAATAAAATTACGGGGTAAAAAAAATAAAAAACTAATTAAATAAAACACAAGATCATTATATATACGAAAGTTTTTTTTTAATAATTGGGTATATTTACAATAGATTAATTAACAAACGTGAGTTACATGAATAATGTTAGAACAGGTAGGTATATGACCAGGTATACCTTCAGAATAATGATACATGCACACGTCAAATACCAAAGTTACACCATTATATACTTAGGAGAGATCTTCGAAATTCGATAGTGAATTGTATCGGTCATAAGACCTTATATACCTGACTTATGTATTTACCTAGTAATTGGAATGTAGCCACGGCGAATTACTTACCCATCATTAAAATCGAGATCAATTTATTTAAAGTAACGTGTCATCTACTAATACGCTAAATATAAAACAACTTAAAAAAAATAACAAGAATATCAATTTCAAATGTCTCATCAATTCTCAAAAAGCATTTCAATCCAAATATTTAATATACTAGTGATTATTAAAATGTTTTACTTTGTATATCATACAGACGGCGTCGTATCGTGCTTCTCAGATTCAAGGAAATATCTAAACAAAATAAATTATTGCGTATACAGTAACCATTATATCTTATACAATAATAATAATTATAGCGTAACAATTCATTGTCATAAAAAAAAGTAACAAAAAAATAACAATGACTAAAAACAAAGCTAAGATTCAATAAATCACAGACAACTACCTTTACCTAATTTTATTGTTAATGACTGGAACGTAGTATGAGATTCATTTTTTTTTTCATTTATTTATTTAAATTTATTAAATACTTACACTTCATCACCCTTAGACATTCACTCGACTAAACAATTTATCTTAACTACGGCACTCGGTATGGCCAGTTGTTTTTTGGCATTTATTCCTAAAACTGCGTTGATTTAGGCTGTCCAAATATGAACCTGATTCCCCCAGAGAGGTAAACTTATGCCGGATAATTATGACTTTCATAGTAACTAAGTTCAATCACCTCCCGACCCTTTAGACGAATCTAACGAGAAGAACAATATTAATGAATGCATTATGTGTAAGTTTAAACGTTATCTATGGCGTTTCGGACCGAGTGCCACCCAGACATGAGCCTGCCGTCCATTTGTCTAAACTATGCTAACGATTAAGACTTAGATGTATTTTATTCGATTTTACTGTACAAAACGCTTAATCCTTCGCAAAATTTGACCTATTTGTTATTAATACACTTCATCGCGTCAATAACAATCGAGTTGTCCCGCTTTGAGCCGGCCATTTTATTTAAATACGTACACTTCATAGAAGGGTTCACCAGATTACATTATGACGGAGTTCCCGCTTTATTGCATCCTCCCGCCTGCCAGACATTTCTCTAATATCATCTAACTATATGGCAATACGTTCATTTCACTACGTTTACGAAACTCTTAACTTACTAGCTAACCGCTGTTCTATTGGACTAAAACACCGCTTGGTCCAACGGCACGAAAAAATAACATTACCAGACAATTACATTCCTACGTAAACATACGAACGACAAGAGAGTGCGTCAACTACAACGTGGTTCACATCAAACACCACAGACAAGGGTGATGCACTTCAACAACTGAAAGTTTGTCGGCGAGAGGCGCTCGTTGCGTTCTCGGTCTCTGTCGTTGACTTTGAATTGGAAATACAACTGTGATTGTGTGTTTGTTCTCAGATATATATACCACATCAACAGTCTTCCATAATGCAGCTTTTAGAGCCCTCGCGCATTTGAGTCCTGTGGCCAGTTCTTAATTGCGGCCATGGAGGGCCTGTCAGTATCTTTGAATGCACGCGCACTTAAGCGGCCACGTCTGGCCGTACTAACCGCTCACTCGGGAGTACGCGTGCACAATATGGCCCTGGCCACTGCAGCCAAAACGTTGGCCCAGCGATCTGTTCACTTAATTCACGAGTGCTCTAAAGCTTGATAATTTCTTTACACCATCCCCTCTAAAATGACTACACATACCTACAGACAGTATTCTGTCAGACCCAGTCACAAATATCATGTATCAGATGTTACAGATCCCTAAAATGTCTTGAAATAACGTGTTTTGCACTAGATATCACATTCTCCCTTCGAAATTCAAAGTCACGATACTGAATTATGAAGGTACACACATAATTCGTATATTTAATACCTTTCACTCGTCTATCTATTGCAATGACATTTTAAATCTTGGTCAATCGTAGCAATGGCCCTTTTTTATCTAGTACCTAATTTATTTAGTCAGCGTTATGAGCAATCACACCGTGGAATTTTAGGTGATGAAAAAGGAAGTTGAAATGACTAAAAACCTAAAAATAATGAGTAATTCCGGTGGAATTCCTAAACATTTACTTATAAATAATAATATAACAAATGACTAGATTATATTGCACTTTTGACTCAGAATATGTACCTAAATAAAATTAAGATGTTACTGCTGTTATTAATTGTAAGTCGCTAGGGCGCATGACTTTTCTATTCTGGCCTAAAAGTAGTTAAATATCAACGACGCTGTCCGCTGGAAGAGTCTATATTGTAGTTTGACTAAGTATAGGACAGGTTTTAAACGTGAACTATTTAAGTAAATCACTGCCCACTCTCAAACTCGACTCCGAATACTAAACGACTCAATAAACATGCTGCTACTCGAAACGCCCAAACTTGAACGATTGACCAAGATCTTGGACTGTCAGGAGCCGACATCAAACACGACTGGGGCGGTCAGTGAGTGCCAACCGGAGGACGGCGACCTCCGTGTGTCAGGCGGCGCTGATGGCCAGGGGGGGCGCGGGGGCCGGGTGAGCGGGCGCGGGGGGCGGGCTCTCCACCGAGGTCCCGCACGCCTTCAGCTCCGTGAACACTTCGGTGAAGAATCCCGGCTCCGAGTTGATCCGAAGCATGTTGAAGGACAGCCGGTCGACGATGAGGAGGCAGCGATCCCAGAACTTATCTTTAGAGTCTTCGACTAGGAATGGTTTGAGCGGGTAGGAGATCTCGTTGCCCATGTAAGAGTAGGAGAGGTAGAGGCAGGTGAGGACCACGGCCTGCAGCTCCTGCGGGCGGCCTATCCGGTCGCCGTCCACCAGTTCGCGCACCAGCATGTATACGAACACCACGTTCGCAGGGTTTATGAACGCCACGTCCTGAAAACAAAAGTGAAAGGTGTTAGAGTGGTAGTGGTAGACGTAGAAACGTTTTCATCAGTGATACATAGGTGTCCCTATATTGATTTATAGGTTGCTATGGAGTGTTAAGAATCCCCCTCCCAAAAAACCGGTCAAGAGCGAGTCGAACTCGCGCACCGATGGTTCCTCGATTATGCCTATATTTGACAGAGAATTTTAATACCATGCACTGCGGTGTAGAATATTGCAGTTTTATGTCAGCGCCATGACTAGACCGATAGTGGTACTAATGTAACTTTTGTTGATGATTTCTGAAAATGTGCTATTTAGAGACTTCGTTTTATTTTTCCTGTAATCTTTACACAAACTTCTATCACATAGAATAATTTCAGATTTTTTTCTTTGCAAACTTCGGAGATAAGGCGGGGAAAGGTATTTTTTTTAAAATTTTTCATCAAAAGTCGAAAATTAAGCGGCCTAAAAAAAGAAAAAAAATGTTTGAGAATATGCAAACTGCGCTCTTTCATATGATCCCCCACATGCCCTAGTAGCCCCACTTCGAATTTTTCAGACCCCCTTTCAGTACCTGTTGCAAAAAATATACATTTATATTTATTACTTTCTTATTTGCAAAATACATAGTTGGGCAAACGTCATCTAAAACTATTCCAAATTTCAAGTTGATAGCATTAGTAGTTCTTAAGATATCCAGCTGTGACAGATAGACAGACTGAGTCTCACCGGGTTCCGTTTAACCATTGTGGCAACGGAACCCTAAAAAGGAGGTGGTGGAGGTGGAGGTGTTGTCCCTCGCAAAAAAGTGGTTTGTAAAAACACAAACATGATGACACTTTAGATCGTTGTTAAAGTGATCTATTTTGATTAAACCAATTACTTATTTCGTTTGTTGTTCAAGTCTGTACATAAAACGAAACGAAATAAAATATTCGTATGTCCGACGGAAAATTTCAACTCCCCCGGCTGCCCCTTTGGTCTCGTGGTCGCAAGCGTGTCTGCGGAACGTGGGGTCCTGGGTTCGATTCCCAGGTCGGGCAAAGTGTTAGTAACAGTTAGTAACAGCCCGGAGTTTGGAAGTTGGTGGTGTGGTACCTCCGTGTCTCGGAAAGCTCGTTACGCCGTTGTTACTGCGCCTGATCTCTCTCCAGTCGTGTCGGTTTTCCGTCTCATCGGACTATGACAACGCACACACTTGTGCACAGACACAGACCTTGCATATCTCCCGGGACGAAGGCTAGTCTCCATTGACATTGGCCGCCATGATCGAAACATACGGTCTGGCGGACTTTATCTATACTATATATAATATTATAAAGCTGCAGAGTTTGTTTGTTTGTTTGAACGCGCTAATCTCTGGAACTGCTGGTCCGATTTGAATGATTCTTTTAGTGTTGGGTAGTCCATTTATCGAGGAAGGCTATAGGCTATATAACATCACGCTACGACCCTTAGGAGCCGCGCAGCGTGTGACACCGCGGGGAACAGCTAGTAATATTATATTTATAGGGGGTGTCTGCCCTTCACAATAAAATATGAAAAGAGTACCTACACAGTCTGTAACATTGCCTTTGTTCTGATTTACAAGTGCGACGAGGTGAAGTGGGTTATAAATTACTGAGTTGTGAACTTGTGACTCATCGCTTTCTATCGATTCGTTTCAGCAATGTCGATGCCTTACAAGTTTCAGGGTTAGGTACTTAACTAAGCTAGTTATCAAGTTGTGAGCTATCATTATGTCGTCGTCTATTTTAATCCTATTTATTATCTACTAGCTTCTGCCCGCGACTTCGTACGCGGATCCTGTTGGTTATGCCAGCGACAACGGGGTAGTCAAAATCGAAGATCTGAAACGTCTGATGTCGAATTCTAAGAACCCGGGGACTGGATAACAACGGGATGCGCGAGACGATTCGAGACGTCATTTTCAGGCAATAATGAACCAATAGGGTGGTAAACTTGGCCTTGCACTTTGAATGTTGGCATAAATGGGCCTTCTGAAATCTGTTTCGCAACAAAAGATGTCATTTGAAAGGCATTATTGTACGAACGTACGAGTATGTTGTCCAAGAAATGTTTTGACTGTGATGGTTACCGATTAGCAGTGATCTTAATATTTCTGGAGGATTTTGTAATATTTCAATATAGCAACACATACCGTTTGTTTCTTTTTGCTATTTAACAGCTTCACAAAAAGTAAAATTTTTAACCATACCTCCGATGGCGGAAATGTGGCGTAGTCAATCATAGGAGTATACGTAAATGCACTCCGTTCCTTATCAACCCAAGGAAGGTCGCCATGCCCTACGGCTATATCTTGAGACACATCCGATTCTTCAGATGATATCGACATTCTGTTCAGAGAATGTCGAAGTCGATCAGAATTCAAACGTTCGTTGCGCTCTTCTTGATCTGTCTCTTCATGCCGTACTCCAGCAATTCTTTCTTTCTCACTTTCTGATTATGAATATTTTGTTGTGTGCGTGTTCGGAACAATGTATGATAATCTCACCGTATCAGCGGTCAGTCGCGCATCATATTCTTCACTGGTCTCTAGAGATCTGGATGTAGATGCGTAAATACGCTGAGAACGCAGGCGTGCTTCGCGATCCGAAGAGGTTTCCACGGAGCGAGTTGCAGCCTGATGTTCTCAAACAGCATCAAGTCTCTCCTGACGCTCTTCGGTAGATTCTTGGGATCTTATGATCCTCAATCTTTTAGCTCCTTTGGAACATTGGGAAAGATTTGACCTCTAGGCATGGTTATAGTTTTATTATGAAGATACCTGATCAATTAAAATTTAAGTGACTGCTCCCCTACCAAGGGTGCCCAGACACGGGATCGTCTGGCGCCCATGTGCTGGTTTGGTCCCTGGGGTGGTCACGGCGTGCTATGTGTTCTGGTGCGCCGGTGATGGGGAGTACTCCCCAGCGGAGGGTCCGGTGACGGACAGCCGCGGCGGGTTCACGGATGAGTGCTAACGCGTGCCCATGTTCCCGCCGTAAGCGGCAGAGGAGGACACAGTGGAGTTCTAGTGGGTTAGAGTCCCACATAACTGCACTATCTCCCCGTGGTAGTGCACAAAGCATGAGCATTTCTTCCCGTAAAAAAAAAATAAATGGGAGTTTTGGCCAGTAGAGTCAAATTTTCAATGATATACCATCGTCATCGAAAATCAGTCCTAGACTGTTACCGCCTTCACCGCGTGGAGGTGAAATTAGTGATAGCTTTGATTTCCACATCAGATGTTTCTGATCTTCGATTTTTATAAGTCAACAGGAAATGCCCATCAGACCGAATAACTTTTACTAAGACGTCATTCCTATGTGTTATGGTGTAGCTGGGCTCTTGGAGTTCCCCATCAGGTGTTCCAGATCTTCAAATTTATTCTCTCAGCAGAAAATCCTCATCACGTGGAACAATTTTTGCTATGGTACCATTTTTGTATCTCTTATAGTTAAGCTGGTCTGTTTCGGTTCTGCATCAGGTGTTCAAGTTTCTTAAGAAAAATTATAGCCTGAATGTTGTCCAGCCATAATAACTATACAACAAAAAAAAAATCATTCAAATCCGTCCAGTAGTTCCGAAGATCGGACGCGCAGGCCCGAGGCGTGTACGTACTCTGATAGAATACCTTATCAAATGTTCGCCGTGATTCTTTAAATTGACATAACTTTTTTATTTATGAACCGATTGACATGAAATAAACACTAAATGTTAAGTTAAGCCTACTACAATATATTAGTGAAAACCGCATCTAAATCGAATAAGCCGTTTCAGATATTAGCGTGCACAAACAAACAGACAAACAGACAAAAAAAAAATTAATTACAATTTCGGGTTCGGCATCGATATAATAACAACCCCTGCTACTTTTTTTTTATATATTTCCATTGTACAGACACCACTTTTCTACAAATTTATTATATGTATAGATAGATTTTTATCCTTAATCAATTTTTTTAAGTAGGTATCTATTTAGCGATAAGACCGCCCATTGTGTCACCCTTTGTACAGTTTCTATAATTATGTCTGTAATTTATATGGTGTACAGTCAACAAAGGAGTTAAGTATACAGGAGCGTCGGATATAGTTGAAGTTTACTAAGAAACCGATGGATGTTCTGGACTGAAATTTAATTTAATAAATGAGCTGTTTGTTTTCTATTAATAAACTAAAATTTTATTCGAGAATATCTATCGGTTTCTTAGTAAACTTCAACAATATCCGACGCTCCTGTATACTTAACTCCTTTGTTGACTGTACATAATAAAGAGTATTATATTCTATTCTATTTTTATCCTTTTTTTTTCAAAGGTTGAAGCACTCATTATGACCTCATTAACAAAATTAAATTTTTTGCAGAATAAAATGTAAGGGAACTGTAGACTTTCTGCTGTAAAATGAATATTTATTCATTATACTTTAGCATATTTATAGTTCGGGTCGTCAGAAGCCCAAAAGTCAAACAACCAGTCTTACCAAGGACCAAGAGGTATCGTATTACACAGTAACGGGGTTGTAGAGGTCAGATAGGCAGTCGCTCCATGTAAAATACTGGTATTCAGCTGCATCCGGTTAGACTTAGACTGGAAGCTGACCCCAATATAATTGAGAAAAGGCATGTGATGATGATTATGACTTTAGCATGATAAATGATTTAAGTAGGTTTGCACAAACACGTCAGTCATATTTTTTTTTAACTAGATGAGGTCGGCGTTTCCTATCTGACTACTCTGAGAAGAAAGGCCGAAACAAACTCAGACGTCAGTCTCTCAGTCCAAACATAATCATGGTCAGGTTATATGAAGACAATGTAGATCGATGTCTGAGATGGTCTTTTGAGGAAAGAACCACACAGATTGAGAGAACCTGTCCAGTCAGTGCAGCAACTTATTTTCTATTATTACAATAACACAAAAACCTAGGTCGTCTTACGTTTATATGGTAGTAAAATAATAGCTAAATTCGCAACCAACATAGGCGTAGATATGCCTATATCAGTCATCTCAATTCAGTTGAACTGTTACTGTTAGCCTGCATCATCCCACTGCTGGGCAAAGGCCCCATGAGTTCCAGCTCTTTCGATCCAGGGCTAAAATGGACCACTGTTAATTTGTTTTATCCAGCTCGTATCGCCACCTTCTACGGTGTCTGCCGCGGCGCCTTCTAGCTGTATCCGGACTCCACGTTATCCACGTAATGGTTATTTTAGCCCACAGCTCATTGGGCACACTGCGGCTTTTTGAGCAACGTCAGTAATCTGTGTTTTGGAGCGCAATGTGATATTGCGAATATGGTCTGTAAATTTGACTCCTAGAATACTGCGCTCCATTGCACGTTAGCAAACCTTGAGTTTGGACTTTTGAATGTTCGTCAAAGACCATGTCTGGTATACTTATAATAAAAATGGGAAAGATGCACATGTCCATAATTTTTCGCTTTAGTGTCAAAGGCAGGTTTCCTTTCATAAGCTCTTTAAGCATGGACCAGTAGCTCTTCCAGGCATTTTCGGTTCGTCTTAAGCCTTCCTTGTCTTATCTGGACTGGAAAGAGACTAACTGGCCCAAGTAGATGTATTCATAGATATACCTATTGCAATTCCGAACCGAGTCCGTCGATATTATTTTGAAGATACATTCTCAAAACGACGGAAAACATCGTGAGGAAATCTTCATGTCCTAGAACCAAAAATTCGAAGATATTATGTGACATCTACCAACCCGCACTGGGCCCGAATTACGGATTAAGGCCTATTCTCTCTTATAGAGAGGAGGCCTGTCATGTCCCAGAAACGGAATCGGCCGCATGTTCCCAGCAGTGGGACGTGGGCTGATTATATTTATACATCGACATAATAGTTATCTTCATATAATAGCAATTAATAATTCATTAACAACCGTCATGAATGTCAAGTCTCGATATCTACAGAAATGATTAAATTTTAGGTACTACGTCACAGTCTGGGCCGCGTAGGCGCTACGACTACGAGACATCGTCTGGCCAGTGCTACGAATATCCGTAGCAATATTAATTTAAGTACCTAAAATAATCGATTTAGTACATATTTTGACAAGCACATACTTAGTTTTTCACCGTCTAGTGGTAATTGCCACCTTTCGCCACATGACCGGAGTGCCCCTTGTGACCGGAGTTGTGAACATTTTTAAAGAGGCCGTAATTTAAAGGCAAAAGGTGCTACGATTCATTTTGATATACTTACATACAGTAGAGGTTCTAAAATGGTGAATATCTAGAGCTACGCGCGAATTACTTTCTGTTGTATTTTTCTATAATTAGGACTTCGTTTAATTTCATGCAAACAATACTCTGTCATAAATCACGTACTCCACGCGTGCCTCAGGTTTACCGCCCCTTACTTTATGGTTAATCTATTATTTTAATAGGTACCCACTCAACACACTATTATTTATGGATTTTGAAGATTTTTGTCGGAAATATTCAAAGTAACTAACTCAAATGGCAAAGAAATTCACTAGATGATGTTCTTCAGAAGGGTGGTTCTCAAAATCGGCGTACGTGTATGCTAATTCTCGTAATTTAAAACGTTCAAAATCTAGTCGCAGTCTCATCCCGGCGACAAACAAAATGTCAAAAACTTGTCCTAAATGTAGGGAAATTAGAGGTATTTTTGACAGTAAAGCGCGGTCACTGTCGGATTGCATGAAAAGAAAGAGAAGCTCGATGACACTAACGCTGGTAATGTATTGCAAATTAAGAAGCAATTATCTATTTCTAAAAAATCTATTGTTTCGACAAAAAAATTTAAACACTAATGCTTTATGTTGCTTGTAGAATAATCTGACAAAAAATCTATTAGTATAGAATAGAATATATTTATTTGCTTTAAAACATGGTACACAGTATGGTTTTTATTGTAATAAGAAAGTTTTTAGAGGTATCTTCATTACTTTTTTCTATCCTATCAAATTAGTTGTATTACCTATGTTTTCAACAATCTACCTAGCATATCCTGAAGAATATCATATATTTTTCTGATTTTGTTTACTGTAGTCGATCATATACTTTTATTGTTTTTAAAACGCGTTTTTTGCGTTAAGGTACTGTAAGCCCCTTAACGTTCTTAAAATTACGAGAACTGCCCCTCAGATGTATGAACGTAAACGAAGCAAAAGGAGAATTTAAGCATCGTAGCCGGTAGTGGTTCTATAGTTTCTGCTTACCCTTATGGGAAGAAGGCGTGAGTTTATATATATTTGTACAGAAGCCAGCACCTCAAGCTCCCCGAAGCTGTCAAATTTTCCCAATCAACTTTGAACCTTATAATTTTGCGATAAAGTTGACAACTTAAAAACTATCCTACGTTCTTTCGTGGGTCTTAAACTATCTCTACCTCTATTGTAGTAGCTTGATGTGCAGGCGTCTATACATTCCCTAGGTAAACATTTTCTGTAGTTAAGCCATAAACCTTGCTTTAATGGTACTGAAGCACTATTTGTGCAAAGCGAACTGCTGCTCAATCGTAGTAAATAGCTGACCTTTGCATTCAAACACTAACTTTAGCCATAAAACTACGATTGTTTATTAAATGTTTCTTGCAATCTGAACCAAGCAATTTTATATAAAGCATTTAGATTTCTTTAACTTTTTGAGGGTCTTTTACGAAGACAAGCGACATCAGGCCTAGATGGTAATAGCGGGATGAGCTGGACTCCTTCAACAAGAATTGCGGTAGGTACTATCCTGTAAATATCTCACCGTGAAAACTTAGGTGAAGTAAGCGTGGAGTGAGCTGTCAATAGTGTCAATTCCTAGCAAAAACAAACACCTAAGTTTTCACGGTGAGATTTTTACAGAATCGACCGGCTGATCCTTAGCAGCTTTAAACAGAGAAAAGTGGAAAGGGTGTAGGGAGGCATCTGCCCTACAGTGGGACATCACAGGCTTTTAATATAAGTACTAGCAGCTCTCCGCGGTTTCACCCGCATAAGTTTAGATCCCGTAGGAATAAAGTATCTTAAGGTGTTAATCCTGGTTACTTATAAACTATGTGTGCCTTTCATTTCATTTCATCATTTTCGTGAAGAAGTAACAAACACACTCACAAACTTTCGCCTTTATAATATTAGTGTGATAGTGTGATTATAGTGTTATAATCCATACCTACTAATATTATAAATGCGAAAGTGTGTCTATCTGTTTGTCTGTACCGATTTTGATGTATAGAGATAGTTTGAGTCCCGGGAAAGGACATAGGATAGTTTTTATCTCGATACTCCCAGGAGGTCGAAACCGCGGGGCGCTGCTAGTAGTATATAATTTGAAGGTCTTATGTTTTTAAAAGGGTTTAAGTTGTATAAAAATTTACTATGGTATACAAGCATTACCTGCTAAATAAATTAACTTTAAAATGCTCTGGTTGTAGAATCTATGGTTGTGTGGGTATACAGAGTCGATGCCTACAGAGCCCTAAAGTCTTAGGTTTTCTAAAAATTGCTTTGTCGTTTGGCCGATGTTATATGTATAGAGCTTAATACTGTAAAATTAGGGATAAAAAAGTGTAATACCTTCATTTGTGTTTAAATTCATTAAAAAACTAGCTCCGTAAATTTTCCGTGATAAATATGGGCGGTTCCGTCACTCAAAATGGCCGCCGCAAACACCGCGTTGCCATAACAATAATCACGGTAAACGAATTCCTGTGTTTTTAATTTGGATGTTGTTATCAGCGGAATTGTTATTGATTGTAGTCTTATTTTGAACAAGTTCATGATCAAATAACAGATCAATAACAGACTTGATAGTTTTAGTAGTACGTAAAACACTGTCAAATGTATTATTAATTAAAATTATGTTCAACTTTGTACATAACAAATAATATCATCACGAATGTATTCCATTCCGCAAAGGGTTAAGCAGAGATGTATGTACCTTTAGTACTCTTAACAACCGGCAAATCTTTTTATTAGAAGTAAATCACACTATATCACACTAATATTATAAAGGCGAAAGATTGTGAGTGTGTGGGGGTGTGTGTGTGTGTTTATATGTTTGTTAATTCTTCACGCTCAAACGGCTAAACCAATTTTGATAAAATTTTGCATGGAGGTAGCTGACACCCTGGATTAACGTTAGGCTACTTTTTATCCAGATATTCTCACGGGATCGATACTTATGAGGGTGAAACCGCAGGGCGCAGCTAGTAGTGAAATAATAATAAGCCTTAATATGAAAAGGGAAAGAAGTTTTCCCTTTTCATACAACTTCTTTTCGCAATCAGGTAAACTTTACTCACGTTGACTGCCAGACAACATACACAATAGAAAATCTATTGTTGTCGGACACCGTGTGATCGCGGTGGCAGTCAATCAGTGTCTATAAATAGTATAAAACAATCCAAGTGAGTTCCTTTACAATGTCAAACTAAAAACTGACATTTAACACTACGGAACTACACCCCAAAAGTCAAATGGGGTTGGAATTCGAAACTCGACCTTTCAGCTTAGCACCCACTAAAATTGGATTCTCTCTGGGAAAATTGGAAACAAATCCAATCCCATTTTTTGAAGCGACAGCGAGTGTGGACCAATTGGCCACACTTTAGCCGCGAGTGCGAAATAATGGACAAAGGGAACGAATCTAGCTAAATGACAAAATGCGATCACAGTGTGCCAAATTGGTGAACATTCTCGTGTCTAATTAAAACAATGATCCGGTTTGAGAACTTGATCTAAAACAAACCGTATCAAAAACATAACATAGGTACTCATTTTAAAGAGACATCCCATTTATATAAATAGTTTTAAACAACCTGAGTTATGTGTAAAAGTATTTGTACAAACCTACTTACAGAAATAAAATCATTTATCATTTATGCACGTTAAGCAGTTGGTCCCGGCTGTCATTCGGTCATTTTTGGCAGTCGTTACGGGTCGTCACAACCAGAACCCCGAAATTCTGACAACCAGTCTTACCAAGGGTATCGTATAAACCAGTAACTGAGTTGTGGAGGTCAGATAGGCAGTCACTTCATGTAAAATACTGGTATTCAGCTACACCCAGTGAGACTGGAAGCCGACCCCAACATAGTTGGGAAAAGGCTAGGCAGATGATGATTATTGATGATGAATCTATTTATATAAAATTCAAAGTCCTGTCTGACTGACTGATATATCAACGCACAGCCTACACCGCTGGTCTTAGAGACATGAAAGGAGGGTGTGTTCTTTGTGAAGAGGAGGTATCCACTAAGAATAGAATAGAATAGAATACTCTTTATTATGTACACCATATAAATAAGAAAGAAACCACCACCACCACTAAGAAAGAGTTTTACGAAATTCCACCCCTAAGAGGGGTGAATGGGGGAGGGCGAAATTTCATGTCGATGAAGTCGCGGGAAGAAGCTAGTTTGAGTATATAATTTCAACTAAACAAACATTTAAAACAGCCGAACTTTACCCAACTAGGATACCATTCTTTGAAGCGACAGCGAGTGTGGACAAATTGGACACACTTTAGCCGCGAGTCCGAAATAATGGACAAAGGGAACGAATCTAGGCAAAATGGTGGACTGCGTCGTTGGTCTAGTGGTTGCCAGTGCTACTGCGATGCTATTCTGTAAAAATCTCGCCGTGAAAACTTATGTGAAGTGAGCATGAAGTGAGTTGTCAATAGTGTCGATCGCTAGTGTCAGATAGAATTACAGCTCACTTCAGCTCAGCCGGTCTATTCTGTAATAAAAACTCACCGTCAAAACGTAAGTGAAGCGTTTTCACGGTGAGTTTTTTTTACAGAATAGACCGGCTGCTGAGCTTGTGGTCCTGGGTTCGATTCCCAGGTCGGGCAAAGTGCTATTGGGTTTTGCCATTTAGAATTTCTTAGTTGCGGTATCTACAACGCCACATGCGAACAACGAATCATACTGACGTCACACAAAATCCAGCATCTCGCAAGCAGAGTTTACCGCGCAACTAGCATATTACAGGGTTATTGGTAAAACATTAACCACCTCATAAGAGGTCATTGTACACATAATTAAGAACAACTTTTACTATGGGACCGAACCTGAAATCGCGAAAAAAAATCAGCTATTCCCTACATTTTGGCGAGTTATACAATATAGATATGGCGCTCATTAGGGGAGGCCTATGTCCAGCAGTGGACTGCTATAGGCTGATGATGATGATACAATATAGGCTGATTATGCATGTCTGTATACTGTGTGCCAAAATGGCGAATATTTTCGTGTCTAATTAAAACAATGACCCGGTTGGAGAACTTGATCTAAATCAAACTGTGTCAAAGCCTTCAAGAGACCTAGATTGCCCTACAGAATTTAGGTTAAGTTGATACTTCAATCTGAATATGAAAAGCTGTTATTTGGCCTGTGAATTTTTTATTTGGGTGACCATTTTGTTTAAAGGGTTTGCTTTTTTTTTTTGCGAATTTTATCGCGTGATGAGGATTTTGTTGTGTTGGTTTATTTTTAGTCGAATTTCTAAGTTTTTAGGTCATCATCTGCCTAGCCTTTTCCCAACTAAGTTGGGGTCGGCTTCCAGAGTAACCGGAAGCAGCTGAATACCAGTATTTTACATGAAGCGACTGCCTATCTGACCTCCACAACCCAGTTACTGGGTAATACGATACCCCTTGGTAAGACTGGTTGTCAGACTTTCGGGCTTCTGACTACCCGTAACGACTGTCAAAGATCCACGAATAACAGCCGGGACCAACGGCTTAACGTGCTTTCCGAGGCACGGAGGGGTCATGGTATGTAAAGATGGTCACCCATCCACAGAATAAAGCATTCTAAAATATAAATAAACAACACAACAATAAACATAGGAGTAAAAACAACGAAACATATTCCGTAGAGAGTGCTACGAATCGCTACGTAATGAGCGTAGCATTCGTAGCACTCGTAGCCCGTAGCCGGTTGTCTACGATCGTTACGCTTCCGGTTGTCCCGGACTACGCCGCCCGCCCTGGAAGGAGGCTATACCTTCACATAGAACAGAGAGTTGTATCATGTTCATATTTTATCACGTATCTTTTATAATGATTATGTTTTCAGTAGCAAATTGTTTTAGAGTTTTTTCATTAGGAAATTCGCCCAAGTTCTATAAAATCTATATACATAAAACAAAGTCGGGTTAGTTACACCATTTAAAACTCAAGAACGGCTGGACCGATTTTGATGATCTTTGATTTATTGGATTTGTCTCCGCCTCGAGTAGCAGAATAACTATTAAAACATGGGAAAAATTCACGAAAAAAATAATAATGAAGATGATTTATTTTCTCATACATTTGGGCGGTATGAAGTTCGCCGGGTCAGCTAGTTAGTTATAAAAAACACTTTTTACATCAAAAGAAATAATAATATTTTAAAAACAAACTCAAAGGTCACAAGTAGGGCTTTCAGTCTCGATGCATTACCGAGTCCCGGGAAAAAAAAAACGAGACAATGTGGTCTCGAAATTCCCGGGAAAAACGAGACTTTTGAGACTATTTCAAAACTAGGTTTCTTACATAAAGGCTATGCAATTAGGCAGTCAAAACAAGATATTTTAATCAAGTACTTTATTAAACAAACGCAAATAAAAAAATAAAAACCTTTTGTTGATTTTTTTTTTTTTGTAGTGGGCACGTAAGAAACAATTAAGGCGTTTAATGTGGTTTCAGATGGAGAGTACCTAATTTTATTACAAAAGTAACCCGCGTTAGAAAAAGCTCTCTCTGCTTCTGCTAGTGGGGGAATAGACATTAAATAATTCTAGCAATAATTTAGGTATTTCTCTCTGTCTATTTTCAAAGAGAGCTTTTTCTACGTGCAAGATTGTTAGCAAGTCATGGATAGACATGGAAGTTATATTCTGCCCTTTGTCTTCCTGGGGGTTTAACCAATTATTAAGCTCAGATTCCAGCTATTCTTCTGTAGTTAAACTTTATTGATTGACGTAAGAATTGAATGTCGTAAGCTTCCTTACTGGTGTCAAGGAAACTTCAACGATAAATCAGCTTGGCTGAAAGTTTTTTTTTTGTTTCTTCTTAGTACAGTGTGAGAGGATGTCGTCCATAATACAAGAAAAAATG
Source organism: Oligia latruncula (assembly GCA_948474745.1). Lineage (NCBI taxonomy): Eukaryota > Metazoa > Arthropoda > Insecta > Lepidoptera > Noctuidae > Oligia > Oligia latruncula. Next base: position 14,098,005 of record OX419702.1, on the reverse strand, counting down.
AAAAGTAGCATGTACAGCAGAATGTGACCGAACTGTCCAATGACTACTTCTTGGTTTCATTAAACAAAATTCCAATCAGTTATTTCAAGGTTAAAACACTAACAAAACACAGGCTAGTCCAAATCTGATAAAATCCTTTGGACAAATCTATAGGTGTCGTTAACTTGAAAATCTCTTTCTACCTTAGAGACTGACTGTTTTATTCTTTTGTCTTGACAATATAGACGGCAGCGAATTCCATTCCTTAGAATTTGCATTGCAACTTATAAAATACGGTCATTGTGTTTGGAGCTCTTTAAGAAGGGCTTCAGGAATGCGGGACTCAATGTTCCGAGAAAAGATTCCTGGGCTACGTTGAAGAAATTTTATGAAATAGGACATCCTTCGATATTATGGCTACCTGGTATCTTTAAGTCCTTTGCAAATGATAGTATGAGATTTGCATACTAAAATATCGCATCTTCCAACTTGTGTAAGAAAATCTTTTTGATTTATCATAACTGACAAAGGATTTATGTGTAGTTTACAGATATTTATGTCCCGTCATTTCGTCCAAATATTTCGCCTATGGTATTTGGGTAATTCTTCAGGGACAAAATTTTCGATGTCTGTGGGTATATTTCTGTAACCAACTAAAAAAACGGCATGTAATATTTTTTTTTGTACAGTTTAGCTTTATCCCTTACTAGGACAAATGATTTTTTTTTAATAATTGCTGTCTAGGTACAAAATAAAAATATTTGAAGGTCGTTCTTCTGATTCATATAGCGCGTCCGTTTGCCATTTTCCGGAACAAAATGGTCGATGTCGCATTTTCCCTTTGATACATCAATATAAATTATAATTATATCGAAAGGAAATGAATTGTCCTCTTACAAAAAAAATGTGTATTAGTTATAACTACGTTAGTCTGTTTATAAATAAGTAAAAAAGAAGTGTCCGGCGTATAATACTGATTAATGTGGCGTAAGCTGCACTTGACCGTACTTGGTCGGGTAATAATAATGAGAGTCTGGCTTCCAGCGCGGGGGGAAGCCAGTCGTGCAACGGACGACCTAGAAGGTGGATGTGCGGCTGGTTGGCTTAGATCCGGTGTTACGAAGGAAAATACCTGATTCATCTGTGTTTGGTTCAGGTGGCATCCTGATTACAATGCCTACTTTATAAAATTTATTTTATTGTTTTAAAACTTCAATCTGTGTTTCGTGTGATGCTTTTGGGTTATAGATTCTTGTAGAAAAATGAAAATAATGAAGTCTGTATGTACGATGAGTTATGCATGATTGTAGGCAAAATCCTGATTCATCTGTGCCTGATTCGTATGGTCAAAACCCCATATGAATAATAAAATAAATTAGTTTTTCCCCTCTCCAGCACGATAGGAGCGCTTTTGTTGCGTAATTCTCCTTGTCCAATTTTTGACCGTGTACAAGTCAGTAGTTTTAATCTTATTTATTATTATTTACTTAGCTATAACCTTTTGAATAATAAAAAATGACAGGAGTATAATCTTGTTCTAAATATGATACTTTTGATATGTCTTAGTCCTATTTAAGAATTAATAATTATTGTTTAGAATTTACATTCATAACCAACGGTGTATTTATTACTTTTTATTTCTGTTTCTGATTAATATGTAACACATTCTGATTCATCTGGGCACAAAATTAATATCTTGAAAACTACTTTATAAAAACGAGTCCCTCATTCAAATATATGTTATTTAGTATACCTATTTTCATATGAACATGTGTTACAGAGCTGAAAGTGAAATTAAATTTTGGCCATATGGATCAGTCAAAGAATCAAATTTCGAAGAACTACCCATTTATGCAGCCAAACAATTTAGTTGATCGTAGAGTCAGGCCATAAGCTGATTCAATCTATCAGTTTACTCACAAGAGACTGTGGCCTCTGAGTTTGTTTCGGTGTCTGACCAAGATTACGTAAGGACCATGCGGATTAGTGTCTGAGGTGGTCTTTTGAGGAAAGAACATGCTGGCAAGCGTCATGTTCTTGAACGAGCGCCGCCAATTAGTTTATTTTCAGTTAATTGGCTTATTTTTAATTAGTATAATTTTGGATTGTTGTTTTGCTATTTGCTGTACTCTGGACGCTTATTTAACGTGTACGTCTTTTTTCACATTAATGATGTAACTAATAAGTTGTAAAAATATAATTGAAAAGAGTTTTCATGGAGTTTCTTGCCCGTTCTTCTCCATAGGTACCTACTACGCTTTGGAATGGGCAACTAGCTTCATAATTTCGGACTCACCGGCTTCTTGACAGTTCAAAAGTGCCTCTAAATGATTTAATTGAAATAAAGCTTTGAGTTTGAGAACAATAGAGTCTTTAGTGGACCAGTCCAGTCAATGCACGCATATGTATGACTGATGTCATTTATAACTAAACCACTCAACCATCCAAGGATACTATAGTATAAAAAAAAGTGGCTTCTTACGTCCTGGATACTACACCATCCAAAGCGACGGGTCGTCATTAGTTCCATCTAGTTTAGAAATGCGGAACTATTTGGTGAGTTTGACAGATTTTATGGATAGTCGATGAAATAATGCGACTAAGGGCTGATTTTACCAAAGTCAGATACCTTTTATTCGTGGAATAATTGACGTCTGACAGTTCTAGTATGGAAAAACTGTCAAAAATTCAAAATATATTCGCAGGATAAGAATTATTCTAGGTATAAAAGTTACTAGCATTGCCAGACGTTAATATTATTCCACGAATAAAAGATATCTAACTTTGGTAAAATCAGCCCTAAGGATCTCAACCCGTGTATCCCGAATCTGGATTTTTACCCAGTTAATGGCTATAGGCTTACCCTATTACATGGGACTTATCATAACTGGTTAAATGTGGGTTCACTTTTGTCTAATTCTTCGGGGACTAAAGTCATGATTTTAAGTTAGATTTATAGTATTATTAACTTTTGTTTATTTTAGTACTTTGCTGGGAAAACCATTTTATAACTCAAGAACGGCTGAACCGATTTTTAAGATTTTTGATTTGTCTCCGCCCCGAATAGCAGAATAACTATTAAACATGGGAAAAAATCCCGAAATAAATAATAATGAAGATAATTAATTTTCCCATACATTTAGCCGGTACGAAGTACGCCGCGCCGGGTTAGCTAAGTATGAATATAAAGCTAGATTTCCTTTCCATGCATTTAAAGTAGTTTCTCGTTTGTTGTTTAAGATAAAGTTTAGTTTTTATAAGAGTTTCTAAATAGAGTTTCTTAAGACCCTAAGGGCCTGTGCACACCACGTTTTTTAAACACGCCGTTGACGCGCGTTTTAAGAACGTGTGTCGACGGCGCGCTTTTATCCTACAGAGCAGTGCCTGCCAGTGTCTGACTCGCGTGCGTATTGCGTCTGTATCGATACAAACGCGCGTCAACTGCGCGTTTAAAAAACGTGGTGTGCACAGGCCCTTAGACTCTTTGGTTGGAGTTGTTCGCGAACGGAGATTGGACGTTAATAGCAAAGAGTCGCAGAATTGCAGAGTAGCTTAAAAGAAGGCTGTATGCCTGCAAAAAAGAAGTTTGTTGTATGTTGTATTTATAACCGACTTCAAAAAGGAGGTTCTCCATTCGATTACGGAATTCGAGTACGGAACCCTGCGTGTGCGAGTCCGACTCGCACTTGGCCAGTTTTTTTACATTTCTATGGTTCGACTACATGACAGACTTTGACGCCGAGGCCGAGGGCACGTTTTTGATTTTTTGACGTGTGGCGGTCAAAAGGTTATTTATTCATTTGTTTATATTGCAATTCCGCCATTTTCAGCACTTTGAGCCCTGTATGACAGTCAGCCAGTTGGGTATACAGAGGTATTCAAAGTACACCTATATTTTGCCAGCTACTTACTTTACGTTTTCCTTTTATTTTGTTTGCATATTTCAGGCCTGAAAATTTAATATCTATAATTATTCGGTTTGCTTCGAATGCTTTCCCAACATGACTGTTGTCACAACTTATCGACTTATTGTCTGGTTGTCATCTATAAAGGTTTTATTACCTGCACGCGATCATAATCTGCCTGCCTTTCCGCCATGTTATTGTCAGGTGGATTAATGCCGATCTATACGGAAATTGTATGCCTGCCATGAAATGTAATTATAAACGTGACTGTAAATTATATGTCCTTTAAATAGACGAGGAGGTGAGGCCTCGTAGTTACTTGTTTTCACTAACACCACTAATGATTCTTTTTTTTTTAACTTTGCCCTACACTAGGAATTTCTTCTGTATTGTGGGTGCGTTTACAAACATTAAAACTCACATACACAAACAGCCAGACCCGGAACAACTACTTGTAGGTCATGCAAATATTTGTTCCGTGCGGGAATCGAACCCGCGACACGCAGCGCAGCAGTCGATCGCTTAACCACTGCGCCAACCGTGTCGTCTATTATTATTGCATTAATATTGGATGGATGCACGTCGTACTTTCCGAGTGTTGAAAATCTTACAGTGCGCTTTTGTACATTCACGAGCGGCACGTTTTCGACGGCAGACGTGCAATCGACGGCGGCAGTTGTTACCTCTGCAGTTGACGCGTGCCACTCGCTACCTCAGCTAAAATTCACTCTTTATCTCGCTCGCACGATACTGCTCGCGGACTGTGTGAAAGCGAGACAGAGTGCGCTGCTGGGCGGAAGGCAGCGCCAATAGTTTAGGTATTTGCTTTTTACGGTGAAAATAAAGGTAATTCAAAAAAACTAACTAACATAAGACCTGTTTATAGTTAGTTCAGTTAGTATGCAAAGTTTCATGATCTAAATTGAAGTATTTTTTAATACCAGCGGTTTATTGTTCGGTTTGGAGGTAACTTTGGATTTTTTTTCTATCGAGAAAATTATATGGAATCGTGTTTTCGTATAACATAGTAGGTACCTTACATTAATTCTCAACTTTAGCATATATTTATTTCATAATTGCTGCGATATTTTCGACATAACGGAGGATCGTGCTAAGCCATTTGAGGTAGTGTGTGGCTCTTAAGTGTCATCAAGTGTTCGTAAAAACAGGCATAAGTATGGGCTTGTATACAAAACTGCGAATAGATGCGATGCGAATTCGCAACGTAGAAAACTGTCTTGCGATGCATTGTGCGAGCTCGTAGATTTTTACAATGCGACGTCGCATCGCAGTTTTGTCTACAAGCCCTATTGCTGCAGTCATTAAAAGAGGTGGACCAATCTCTAAAATGTTTTTGTTGTAGTTACAAACTACAAAGGTACTAAGATAAAATACTAACTGCACTTCGCTGTTTACCCGCATAAGTTTCGAGCCCATGGGAATATCGGGATAAAGAGTATAATTATTATTTTTTTTGAAATGGGTTTGCTCTTGACTCTACTCTAGGTCAGAGTTGACAGAGACAAAGTCGACGATGGAGTGAGCTCACCCAGAAGAAGCCTGTTCACTCTTACTTTGAAGAGATTCGGGTTGTATGAGCTCGGAAACACAGACGCAGATAAAGAGTTCCACTCTTTTGCTGTGCATTACAAAAGACATTTGAAAACGCTTAGTGCGAATTGGTGGAATAGCAACTAGGCAGGGATGGTAACTTGCAGTGCGTCTGGATGTCCGAAGGTTGAAGGGGGCCGGTGGAATGAGGTCGTGGAGTTCTTGGGCAATTTGTTCTAATCCAGGTCATGGTCTACCGGTGTGCTAAATTTCATCCACATCTGTTCAGCCTTTTTAGCGTGAAAGCGTAACAAAGTAACAAACAAACTTACAAAATATTTCAATTTCGTTCAAAGGATTTTTTGCCTAATTGGTTTTGTGGTCGCAAGCTGCAACTGCTAAACATGAGGTCCTGGGTTCGCTTCACAGATCGGGTAAAGTGTTATGGGGTTTTTCTATCAGGACCTTCTCAGTAGCCACCCGGTTGATGGCTTGCCCCAATAACGAGGGAATTTAACATAGCTCGCGAAATGTGGGTCTACTATGTACAGACACAGCACAACAAGCTACTACAATCTGTCAAATTTCTTTAATAGATTTTCAGCTTTATCGCTAAAGCATAAGGTTCAAAGTTTATTGGGAAAATTTGACAGTTTCGGGTAGCTTGATGTGCTCGCGTCTGTACATCTCTGCCTAACTCTTTGTGAAAAACAGGCGTGATGTTATGTAATTTTAATGTAGCTAGGTAAAATTTATTATCCACTAGCTTCCGCCCGCGGTTTCGCCAGAGCGTCGATAATAAGTAGCCTGTCCTTCCCCAGAGTTCAAAGTATTCCAATTTTGACCAAATTTCGGGGATTAGCAGGAACAAACAGACAGACAGATATTTTTTTGTCATAAATACCTACCCATTATATACTTTCATAAGCATTTAGTAAAAAGCTTTCTTTTTGACATTACAAACAGACACTTCAATTTTATTTATTTGTATTTAATATAATTTATTTGTATGAATGAATCATCATAACATTTTTTTTTTTTTGTAACTTGTAACTCACCAATACACAGTCAGTTTATTTTAATCTTGTCACACTATTCTTGTCCTATATTGTGTCATGGATCTCATAGATAACTGTAGCTTTGCCATTAAGGCGAAAGCGCCAGGGTAGCCCGCGAAATTCATTTTTTTTTACGTTTTTTGCAATTTGCTGGTCAGTATTAAGTTGTACGTTGATTAAAATATGATTCACGGCCGTAACAAATATGTATTTACAGAATTATAATCATTAAAGTCATCAACACAACTCTCTAAGACCATTGTAATCCCCAAGAATGACTATTTCATGAAATCTTGACATTTGGGGAGTATATTAACTAAACAAGTTGTATTACTGATTGTTATGATTATAATTCTGTAAATACATATTTGTTACGACCGCGAATCATATTTTAATCAACTTGCAAAAAACGTAAGAAAATTTGAATTTCGCGGGCCACCTTAGCGCTTCCCCCTTAAGTATGTACAAGAGTCGTAACATTCCACCTCTTTCAGGAAATGACAACATGGCCGCCACAGACTGGCCATGGGGGTTTATTGATGTCTGGGTTTTTTCCCTATCAAACAGGCTCGTTTCGTCGCCATTTCAGGGATTTTTTTTTTTACAAAATCTACGTAAGAACGGCTTTCAGTTGGATTTATGAAGTCAATTCAAGTACCTAGAGGTAACTTAGTAAAGACCCAGGAGTGTTCTTGAATTCTATATTTATATTATTTATTTTAATTCAGACACAGTGATCCATATTTATGTTAGTATACTTACTTAAAAATACTTAAAAATTATGTTAGTAGGTAACCAAAGATTAAAAATACATGCCACAATTATACTATTATAACTAAAACTAAAATTAAATACTTAACTGAAATATACATATAAAATCAAAATTGTTAAAATCTTTTACTTCTTTAAATTAATTAAAAGCATTGATAGGTATACCTAAATTAAAAGAATTAAAAACAACATTTTCATTGAAATTATAAAAACAAAAGAAAAATTTGAATAGAATTGAAATATAAAATTAGTATCCAATCCTCAGCAGGTACGACAAGATCTGACTCTGCACATGCAACTGCACACAATGCCACAATATTGGACAGTCGATTTTGCCAGCCACAACGCTAAGAATGCTGTTGCCACTGCCGCGAGCACGACTGAGCAATGATGCCGCTCTCTTTCTGAGGATGGCATGAAATCCATCAATGCGAGCGTCAGCAAACATGCCCGACGCGCTGCAGTGCCTCGGCAGCCGCGTCAGCATCCTAAAAGCATTGTTGTACTGAACGCGCAGGGCGTTGATTGTCTTCTGCGTATAATTGACCCATAGACTGCACGTATAAAAAGATTAAAAAGAAAGAATTGAGAAGAAAGAAAGTTTAAACAAAAAACCGTTAAAAAAACCCTCCAATGTCGAAACGCTTCCAACTTTTGAAACTAGCTTTGCGATACCAAAATAATGAACTATTACGTCACATCCAATCGCACAACTTCAAATTCAAAATCCGGTCTACCATCCCGAACTGAGCAACACGGCAACGCTCAATGGATATCGCTGTCTCACTCTAAACAAAGCCCAAATCGTTAACGAAAGACGCACGGGTATAAAATTCTTGATGCCATAACGTCCTATCGATTTTTCGTCTGACGTACGCTTTGGTCCCCCTTTAAATTGAATGAAGCGACGACCTACAACTGTTTATGTATGATTCGGACCACTAGATAGAATATACTGCGAAGTTTTGTTGAGCATCGTTGAATATTAGATGCGGCTTTTAGAATATTGCGTAGAACGGAGCACTTGCAAGGATAAATTGTTCACGTTTTCGAGAAAATGGAGGCTCTATGTCGAGAATATGTAGGTATGAGAAATCTTTATCGCAGATTTGCGAAAGGAAGAAAATAAATAATGCAAAGAGAGATGAATCAACGTTTCTTTCAGTCTCTTCAGTTAATCATTTAAAAGGTTTAATTATACTAATGGAATGCAATGTTCTTTATTAAATGGCGTATGTCTCATTTAATATTCATTGACGCTGTAGAATCGATTTTCGAGGAGGAAAAAAGAAAGTGAAACATTTAATATTTTATTAATCGCTGGTTCAAGTTAGGTTTTGTAGCCTTGATATTTAGGCGAAGGTCAGTATTTATTGTTTTAAAAATGTATAAGAATGTTTTCCAGTCCACAATCATTTACGGTAGGTACTTGAAATAATTGAAATACTTTGCGTGACATTTAAACATTCCATTCCTATGAATTCTATGAATCATAGTATCTATGATGATGTATAATTTGTATTCAATATTTAGAATGCGATCTGATGTAGGTATATAGCTGTCGGAAACGGCACTGTGTGTCGCCATGTACCTAATGAAGCGAGGACAGCAGTGCAGTATGAATTATAACTAAATGGAACAAAACATGGGAAGTCATCAAGGCCCTTGCAACCAGAGGCAGATTTTCATGTTTTGTAACATGAAAAGCATTTAAATCCAAACAATTGATTTGATTCCGAGTAGGCGGATTTTATTTGCACTGATTTTTGTTGGAAACAATTTTCCGCAACATTGTTATGCAAATCTGATTTACTGTCGACAGTGACGCACATTATTGCTTGTTGTCTCTGTTGGTCATCCATGTTGCCATCTGGTACGTGTTGTTGAACCTGTGTACTGATAGAAGTAGGGACTGCGTTGTGTTTACCTGCCATCCTTGCAGCAGCAGCGAGCGGTCTACAGTTCGAAGCCACATGACCGCATCCCCTGCCTGGAAGTCACGCAGTCGGTGGCAACGCGTGTGAAGGTACAGGCCCAGGCACTTGAGCAGCTCCGATGTGGAGGCCTGGATGACGGTCTTGCGCGGCACCACCACCGGCGGCCCGGAGGAGGCCGGCAGCTTGTCGTAGCACAGCACATTGTTGTTGAGCGCATTGGCGCGCGCGGCGTCGGGAGGAGGCGCGGGCGTAGGCGCTGGCCGCGCATACACGCCCGGCACGTGCGCATTCTTGTTGCGGTCCAGCGGCGCATTGTCCGTCAACGGCGCCCGGAACGTTGCCACACTCTTGCTCTTGCATTCCAGCTTCTTCTTATTATTGTTTGCTGTTGAAAACCGCTTCCACGAAAGCGCGTTTATGAATAGCGAGTGTTTCTTCAAATTCTTCTCTAGCGCAGTCTTCTCGGATATAATCTTCGCGGCGTCGTCGAGGGTGGCGCGGCGCTCGTCGCGCGGCAGCTCGCGATTCTCGCGGTTCTTGGCATTGTTGAGGCGCTCGTAGGAGTAGGCGAGCGCGGCGCGGTCGGGAGGCGGCGCGGCGGCTGGCGGGCGCCGCTCGCGCGGGCTGAAGCTCAGCACGGTGCCCATGAGGCCCGCGCGCGTGCAGCCGCTAGGTGCCCGCATGCATCACGTGTACGGCCGGCGGCGGTGGCGGCCCGAGTGGGCTCGATAGCGCCGCGCCTGCGCGCTCCGCCCGCTGCTATCGACCGCTGCGCGCGCACCCAGCTGACGCCGCCGCCCTCGCCCGCCCCCCCTCCAGCCCCGCCCGCCCCAGTAAACAAACCCCTGGCACCACGGAATTACTTATCGGTTATTAATTCCAATTAAAACCGACGCCTCTCACCGGAGCTGTCGCCATTACCAGCTCAGTTCATAAGTGACGACTGCGCACTTCAGTTCAATTCACTATTATTACAGCTTGATTGGAAAGTCATGCAATATTAATTAATTAATATATAGACCTCTATGAATACGCACTCTATTGCAATTATACGTGTGAATAAACGACCCCTCGACTCTCATCGATCATATCCGCACAGACAGCACATACACTCATTATGCATGGAAGCACCGCGACCACCGCCCATCTTTACGATTTTATATAAAACTGTCTCATTTTTCAATTGCAGAAGTGCATTAGTCAGGACCAGGTCGGGATTATTGCGGATGTTACATAATAATGCGGCGGCGGCCGCTCCGGGACTATAATCGAATCCCGAAGTTCCGAACAGCTGCGGCTAGCTGTTACCTTTGATAGGCCTGTGTTTGGAGTAGGTACCCGATGTGGGTTGAATTGGGACCGACCTCGATACTTTTCATTACAAACGCAGGGCAATTAAAAGCTTTTGGGTGAATGAGCTCTAATGCTGTCATGTAAACCTGGTACCAACATAAAATGTAATCGCAAAGTAAACTGAAAGGCTGAAAGTTTCAATCAGTTTTCATGGTCACGAAATAGAGCATGTGATGCAACGGAATAAGGGCCATGTTATGAGCAAAGTTTTAATTATGGAAGTTAGGACGTAAAACAGCAATTTGAAGAAAAGAGGCAAACTTATGAAGAGATTAATGAATGTCCTTTCTTTGGTATTGTTCGTCGAGTCGTTGAGCTCCTCAAGTTTTGAATTGAGCTACAGGATTACTGACAAATTCTTGCACTCACTGGACTAGTCACTCAAATCTGCGTGGTACTTTCCTAAAAAGACCATTTCAGACGACAATCTACATGGTCTTCACATGATCTGACCAAGATTAGGTCTGGATTTTAAAAGAACTGTAACCTGTGTCTGTTTCGGCCTTTCTTCTCAGATTAGGTAGTCAGATAGGAAACGCTGAACTCTATAGCTTATTTTTTATAATATGACGTATATAAAAGTGATTCTGATATCCTATTTATAGAATAACCAATTTCATTTCATTTTATGACAATTGTGTGAATGATAATTTAGAAAGAACAGAAGTAAACAAAAACTTTTTAACAAAAAAAAAACCGACTTCCAAAAAAACACTACAAAGTGAAAAATAACTTTAATTTCGGAAGTCGGTGTCTTTGGATCTGTACCTATTCTAGTTTTTGCCACCGACTTCCGAAATTAAAGTTATTTTTCACTTTGTAGTGTTTTTTTGGAAGTCGGTTTTTTTTTGTTAAAAAGTTTTTATTTCTCGCTTTTAAGTGGGTCTGTTTATAATGTGTCTAAGTTACAATAGCCTCATGTCAACTTGCCCAACGCCTTTTACAAAATATTGCTTTTCCAGATGCAGGGACGTTAATTGTTGAGGACTTCTCCTAGTATTCCACCATCAGCTCCATTTCACCATTCGCATTGTGACGAGCATAAATTGCTTAGCAACCATATTAAAGTAATCGAATCGCAACCCGTGAAATACTTATTATTAAGTAGTTACGTTGACCATCTGTGGTCTTCTTCATCAGTTCCACTTCACCAAATGGTGGTTTCCGAGAGCAAATGCATAAGTTACTGTAAAAAATACCCAAATCGCTATAGGTGTCCCTATAATATTTGAGGAGTTCCCTCAATTCCTCGTGGATCCCATCATCAGAACTGGATTTTGATAAAAATGGGACCAATCTGGAAGTATATCCTTTTAAATAAAAAAAGAATTTTCCAAATCGGTTTATAAATGACGGCGTACTGAGGTAACAAACATAAAAAAAAAAATACAACCGAATTGAGAACCTCCTCCTTTTTTTGAAGTCGGTTAAAAATGAGATGACGTCTCATAGACACACATGACACAGAAATATAACGGGCGCTGAGCCGAAATAAATTGGGATAAAGTCAAGTAGATGATGTTGATGACAATTTAAAAATAAATCCAAATCCGTCCGTTAATATTTGGACATCCAATTTTGATCCCAAATTTAGCAGGAGCGTAATAAATGAGCTTTTCCTGTCAGAATGAAGTTCAGCTATAATCTATATATTATCCGATTAAGGGCGAATTTCACCAAACGTTCATAAGTACCTAGAATAAGTCTTATCCTGAGAATAAATTTTGAATTTTTGACAGTTTTTCCGTACTAGAACTGTCAGACGTCAATTTTATTCCACGGACTTTGGTAACCATAATCAGCCTATAATGTTCCCACTGCTGGGACACAGGCCTCCTATCGGTGAGAGGTAGTGGGCCGTAACCCACCACGCGGGCCCAGTGCGGATTGGCAGATGTCACATGTCTTCGAATTTTTGGTTCTAGGACATGCCGGTTTCCTCACGATGTTTTCCTTCACCGTTTTGAGAGCAGTGGTGATGAAATAATTTGCACAAAGTAAAGCGCCTGTCTGGGTTCGAACCTACGACCTACAACTCGTAAGTCGCGGCCGTTACCACTTGGCCACCACTACTCTCTTTGGTAAAATCAGCCGTCGCATCGCGTCGCAAAGAGTCGCATCCTACTCAAATGCTGGGTACTTAATACTATCCTATACTCCCTGACTGCCTACTACTATACTGTCTGTGTATACTGTCCACTACTGTGTGTGTGTGTGGGGGGGGGTGTGTGTGTGGGGGGGGGTGTGTGTGTGTGTGTGTCTGTACTTATAATACTGTCTACGGCAATCACGAGTTTTGGGCCCGACATTGTGCATCCAAAGTAAAACATGATTATACGTTCTGACTTTTTATCTGGGGGCACAGGAGTGCCCCCGCCAAGACGAGCCAAGCGAAGCGCAAGGGCACTACCTACCTTTTCTCGAAGCACTTCGTCGTATTTTTGAACCTTCATAACTTGGGTTTGGATTATACCAGATAGACAAAATTTTCGGGATATGATAAATAAGTCAACCACTGACAAGTGGTTGACTTATTAAACCTATAAAGTTTCAATTGCATAGCTCTTATACTTTAGATTTTATTGATATGTAAAATACCCCGATTTCGTCACTGATTCACTGACTCACTGATGATCATCAATATTCTAAGGGTCTTCCTGAAGTCCTAGAAAGCTGTGGTATGTAAGCTAGTAATAGTACACAAACCACAAAAAAAACTCTAAAACTTGGAACTTTTACCCTCCAACCCCTTAAAATAGGGGATGGAAGTTTGTACGAGACCTGTAAATTTTGATGCTAGAGTTCTGAAAATTTATTCCTCCTCCTTAGGACTCCTTGTTATAAATAATAAAATACGTATTTCAGGATTTTCAGTAAATAACCCCCAAAAAAAAAATTTTTTTTTTCTTATGCATCTTTCAAAAAGATGTGAAATCCCACGAAAAACATTTTCATGTAAAATGTTGCCAAGACGAGACCAAATATGGCTCAAACTGTCAAAAAGTTATCAGATCTCATGTAGAGCCAAGCTTCTGACTCTACACGCCCTAACTTCACAAACTCTACACCTTAGTCAAAATATGTGGCTTGGCCGTTTCGCTACCATCACATGGGCGTAAGGTGAAAAATTTATTTTCATATTCACTGTTCATTACTTTTCTGTTATACAATAGTTCTTGTAGAACGAAACGGCCAAGCCTCATATTTTGACTAAGGTGTAGAGTTTGTGAAGTTAGGGCGTGTAGAGTTAGAAGCTTGGCTCTACATGAGATCTGATAACTTTTTGGCAGTGCGAGCCATAGGTGGTCTCGTCTTGGCAATATTTTACATGAAAATGTTTTTGGTGGGATATATTTATGTTGAAACAAGAAATTTGAAAGAAATTGCAGGCAAAAGGTTAGAATATTATGATACATTCGGCTGATGAGCAAATCAATTAAGTAACCGTTTTGAAGAGGTTTCAGTGATTCCTAATACGGAACCACCAACCAACCAAGTCCGCTTGGTGGGTTACTTCCTGATAATATATTACTTTCGTCGCTTTCGCTTACATATGGTGCAACATGATTAGGAGTTCTGGCGGGTTCACTTGTAGGTTTCGTGCACGGAATAGATAAATTTATCTATTCCGTGGTTTCGTGTGTGATCTTGTCGTTTTTAGGGTTCCGTAAAATGTAAATGTAATGTAGGTACTTATAATAAAATTCAAATAAAATAAATATTTAAGGGGGTCTCCCATACAACAAACGTGTTTTTTAGGCATTTTTGCCTTGTGATACGGAACCCTTCGTGTGCCAATTTTTTCTCTTCTAATAACAGTAAATCTTGGTATAGTGTAAATATACTTTTAAGTTGTGACTTCTGGTCTAGGTTCAGTAGTTGTATGACTTGGTCGATATTGTTCAGTAGGGGTAGTCGTAGTTGTAGTAGGGTGGATTTCAAAATTTTTGTACATTTTGAATTAAATTCTGTCCCACGCTGTTTTTTTTTTTAATAATTTGTAAAAAAGAACACACTAGTCTAATATAGATAAAATAAAATCTGTTACATACTTCTACAATTAATTATTTAGTTAAAATGCAAAAGATCTATTTATTATTACCTACCTACTTAATTAAATTGTGTCTCAGTTTAAATTCATTTCATACAAAATATTTTGTCCCATCTGAGAGTTAAGACGGTTTTTTACAGATTTAAAAATATTTTAATTGTCTAATCGGCCCAAATAAATTTTTCTCGCTTGTAATATTAAATAAATATTTATAAAAAAAATAGAAACATTAATTATTCTATCTAAAAGCTATTAATAAAAAATATAATATGTTGTCCCACACTTAATTTATATTTTGTTACTCTATTTTGTTACAATGATTACCATTAACTTTCTTAGAAATCTATCATTCAGTACTGGTAACAGTGATAATTAAAGCGGAACAAGTAGATGGCGCTACAGTGCATTCTGCCGGCATTTTGTGAACGACAGCTATGAGAGTGTGAACGTGTTTATAAGAATTTAGACAAATTTTTGAGTGTTGTATCATCTTTTCCGAGAGCCAGATGTCAGTATCTTATTTATTTATATTAGTTGTTATTTAATAGCTATAAAAATGAGTTGTTAAATGTTCGAAAACTGATGATATTTTGATTTCATAATTCCAAGTAAATGAATTTTAGGTTACGTTAGACATGTGGTTTTTCGTCAATTTTGTTACGGTTTAATTTGTAATTTTGTAACGTAACGAAATTGAACTGTTAGGCTGGAGTTATACCTGGTGAACAAGCAGTACTGCCGTTCTTAATTTAATCAGCTGTTCTCTACATTTGTGTTCGTTTATCTCGTGAAAATGTAGAGAACATCTGTTTTTTTTTTCACGATTTCAGTTTTGGTCCCTTATTGTTCATGCTGATGAGTAAAATCACGTGTTTAAGTATCAATTCAATTCAATTCAATTCATTTATTAAGTCAGACAAAAAATATCCATATTCACAAATTCAACAAAAATAAATAAAAATAACATAAAATTCAAACAAAGTCAAAATACATACTTAACAATTAAAATAATAATTTATAATAAAAAAAAAAAAATTTAAAATAACCAAATAAGGAATATAATTTTAGAACATAATAATTTAAAATCGTATCGGTCACTAATTACCAGTCACCCTATAATTATACAATATATTCGCTTTCAAAGAGAGAATATAATTATGTGATTTGAATGATTTGATTTTGTAGCTGTGTTTTGTAACATTGAATAGTATTATTACTAGTATTACGCCAGGATGTGTAAAACCTCTCGCCATCGCGCATCACCAGTCAACGTTATACCGTATTGTACTATAAGGTTCAACCTCCGCCTCCGGCCCTATCATTTCTTCAGGATAAGGAGTTCTGGTGGGTTTACTTGTAGGTTTCGTGCGTTTTTCTCTTCTAGTATAAGTAAATCTTCCCATACTATAAATATACTTTTTAGTTGTTTTCTTTAGTCGATGTAGTTTTTTTGATCGATGTGGTTCAGTAGTTGTATGACGTGGTCCATGTGGTTGAGTAGTTGTATGACGTAGTCGATGTGGTTTAGTAGTTCTTGTTGGTAAATAAAAACTAGTATATAGGTTATTCAACATCGCAAGGGATATATACCCTGGGTGGTTTCTAAGAGGTATATCATATTTGTCGTAAATATATCCTGTTGCTGAATGTGTATGCTTTCTATTTTCTAATAGATTTTGGCCGATTAAAACAAATTTGGGTTTATCGATATGCTTATCTTTTCTTTTTGGAACGGTTCCGTACTTGTACTCGTAATCTGGTTCGAACCTAAAAGAGCTTTCTGCATGGTTTGATGCTTGTGAATATACTGGAAGATGTAGTATAAGCAACCAGCAAATATCTGTAACAGAGGAGAAAAACATTTAGTACCTTTTCTAATTCGGGGGTAAGCTATTGAAATGTTTATTTTTCTTCTGTCTGCTCTCGTCTCGTCACTTTTCGGGTCGGTGCAATATGTTCATCCCTTCCGTTCTTTCCTATCACCCGTCACTTTATTTTCATTCATTTCATCCCCGACACCATACACCATTTATCTTTATCTGTCACAGAAACACGTGCATACAAAAATAACACAAATATTAAAAATAAAACAATATTAACGCACAATAATCAATTTATTAATGCGTAGATGCAGGTTTTTTAAATGTTGGACACTTTAACTATTATTGAGCAAATAAATCATACTAAGTATATATTAGCATAACTTTCAGCAAACATTTAAAGTAAAACAAAACGTTTTTGAAAGTAAATTGAATGAATGTCACCAACTAATTGTCTGATCCAAAAATAGAACTAAAAAACTGGCCAAGTGCGAGTCGGACTCGCACACGAAGGGTTCCGTACCACAAAGCAAAAACGCCGAAAAAACACGTTTGTTGTATGGGAGCCCCCTTAAATATTTATTTTATTCTGTTTTTAGTATTTGTTGTTATAGCGGCAACAGAAATACATCATCTGTGAAAATTTCAGCTGTCTAGCTATCACGGTTCATGAGATACAGCCTGGTGACAGACAGACGGACAGTGTAGTCCGGTCTCCTTCCTACCACGAGCAGCGGCGCGGTGGTTCGATTTTGACGTCACGGCTAGCTAGGCGGCGCTCTTAGGCCGCGTTTCCACTGCGCGGAGCGGAGCGGAGACGTGCAGGAATCGACCAATCACAATGGTTGAAATCCTCATCGCGTCACTCGTCTCGTCTGTTCTCGTCTGTGATTGGACGATTCCTGCAAGTCTCCGTTCCGCTCCGCCCAGCTCCGCGTCAGTGGAAACGCGGCCTTAGTTCCGGTCGCTAATAACAGATGTGATGTGTTGTCGCTTGTTCTTTCGCTGTGATTCAGTTCATTCACACAAAGTCAATAGAAACATTGACTTTGTGTGAATGAACTAAATCACAACGAACGGAACTCATCACTATTACAATAAATATGGCTTAGCATCTGTCAGTTTACTCCAGTGAATTAATAATTAGACTTTAGTTCTGACGTGGCTACTCAATCCATTTAGATTGAGGTGCCACCTTTAAGTTCATATAACTATTGAAGTATTATACTACAAAATCGAGGATAGAACCTATTTTAAACTTACTAAGTACTAAATAAGTATTTAATTTCATTAAGATACGAAATGTGGCACCTCAATCCTGACGGACATGATACGTGTACGTGGGTATGGTAAGACTGGTTGTCAGGCTTTCGGGCTTCTGAGTTCTGACGGCCCGTAACGATTGTCAAAGATCCAAGATAGACAGCCGGGACGAATGGCTTAACGTGCTTTCCGAGGAACGGAGGGGTCTTGGTATGTAAAGATGGTCCATCTACGGACCAACCGCGGCAAGCGTACCTACCTTCACTTGATCGACCGACTTGTGCGGCTGTTATTACTTAGCCACAAGCCTATCATAGATCTATGGTCAGAATAACATAACAGATGTTGGTTTATTGCGAAAATAATAAAGAAGTAAGGGAATGGCTACAAAGTATAAACGAAAAAATATAATTTAAACTCTTATCTTACGTGATATCAGAATCATAGTTTTCTTTTCACAGTTATCATATCGCGCCGACCGACATGCGACAGATGGCTTGGCACTAGGTGAACTGAGTTACAGCTCAAGTAATACAATAGGTAGACTCGTAGATTTTAATTGGAAAATAGAATCCCACCAAAAACATTTTCATGTAAAATGTTGCCAAGACGAGACCACATATGGCTCGCACTGCCAAAAAGTTATCAGATCTCATGTACGGAGCCAAGCTTCTAACTCTACACGCCCTAACTTCACAAACTCTACACCTTAGTCAAAATATGAGGCTTGGCCGTTTCGTTACTACAAGAACTATTGTATAACAGAAAAGTAATGAACAGTGAATAAATTTTTCACCTTACGCCCATGTGATGGTAGCGAAACGGCCAAGCCACATATTTTGACTAAGGTGAATTTCATCATCATCATTTCATTTCATTTCATTTCATCAAGGGGTTGGAGGGTAAAAGTTCCAAGTTTTAGAGTTTTTTTGTTATTTGTGTACTATTACTAGCTTACATACCAAATTTCAGCTTTCTAGGACTCCAGGAAGAACCTTAGAATATTGATGATCATCAGTGAGTCAGTGAGTCAGTGACGAAATCGGGGTATTTTAGATATCAATACAATCTAAAATATAAGAGCTATGCAATTTAAACTTCATAGGTTTAATAAGTCAACCACCGACATCGTATCCCGAAAATTTTGTTTATCTGGTATAATCCAAACCTAAGTTAAGAAGGTTCAAAAATACAACGAAGTGCTTCGAGAAAAGGTAGGTAGTGCCCTTGCGCTTCGCTTGGCTCGTCTTGGCGGGGGCACTCCCGTGCCCTCAGAAATTATGAAATATGTCATTTATTTTATTCAATTTAAATTCTATGCCTCTTTTGATTGTTTGTTAGGCTATAATTAAGATAACAATAAGTGGAAATAATTAATTTTAATTAAAACAATATTTTATAAATGAGAACGGATAATTAGGTACATAACATGGATTTGTTACGGGAGGTCATATAAAGCTTATTGAAAAAAACACTTTTTCATTTCTCATGCTCGTTGACAGACAACCAAGAGGCCTCTTCTGAGACAGGCTAGAAGTTTTGAGGGTTTATTTATTTATTTATTAAGGCACATCAACAACACAAACATTTACAAATAACAGTGAACAGAGACATGGACTAGTGTGTACGTCAATTACAGACGTGCACAGCATTCACAACAAAAAAAAGAGAAGAAAAAACACAGCATTCACGTTACAAAAGGAGAAAAAAATAAATAAAAATAATCAACAATATTATAAGAAAATAAAACAACAAAGAACAAAAACTCAAGCTAAAATCTCGGTTGCAAAGAGGGTTCCGCGAACATACGTTTATTTTAGTATATGCAGACGAAATTCTCATTAGCAGTAATAGTCTCAAATTTTAATTCAACTCAAAATCGAGCCATTCTTGTCTATAGAGATATTTCTACTTTTGTCTCCGACTAATTCTAATACCTACTTTTATTTAAAAATCGAACTCAATGCATTCATAAAAATAACCAGTCAGTGCAGTATCCAAGATAGTAGCGGGGCTGGTCAGCTCCGCTACAAAACCAATACCTAGGCAGTCGCCTAGGTGCGCCAGACCTCGCTAATGATAAGAACATTTGTCATATAGTTATAACATAATTAATTATGTTTTAAACTTTATTATTTTAAGCGCAATCCTACTCCCAGAACCACGGCCACTCAAACTGCGGTCCTCAAAATGTAAGATGTAAAACTGAAATAGATTAGAGAATCCAGACAAAACACCCTACAGAACCAACACCCACACAAAATCACAGTCAAATAAAGGTTATTCATTAGAAATCAAAGCGAATCCACGCCACTTGCCCGTGGCCGCGCGAGGTCGCTTCTAATGTCTTTAGCGAAGCCCCACAGGCGCCTAGAGCTGCGCCATAAGCCAATGTTTACCTAGCCACGCGCGTGTCAATATTGTGCGTATTCGGGGGCTAATGGCTAATGGGGTGATGGTTTCTTGACATAGTTGCTCATTGATTGGGTGTAATGTATGTGTGAAAGGTTTCAAATCTCGGTACATTTTGGGTAGCGACTTGAACCATTTACGAAAAATACACGAATCTCCGAGGGGATTTGATGTGTTTAGTCTACCCATATTGTACCAGATATTTAAGTCCCGTGTGTGTTGAGGCTATTGTTGGCTTAAAAAACCGTGCCCAAATTCAGACTCCGTCGAAATTACTTTCGGAAAACACCACTTAGATAATATTATCCGACTTGGGGATCAAACCCACAGGGCCAAGGATTCCAGGCACAACAGTCTCCCTTGAGCTCACTAGATTAAATACCATAGGGATTACTTAATTTATTTAAACAGGTAAAAATAACAAAATTAAATTCTAACATAACTAAAACTACACAGAAACTAGAAAATAGCGTCGAAAAACTCATCCGCATCGCTGTCGACTGGTAATGTACCCAAGAGACTGGCGGCATTACCACGTTGTATGGCGATGCTTAGCCTCTGGCCAAGGTAAAAGCCAGCCCTTGGGTCACGGGAAGTGTCAACCAGCCGTTTCGAAATATCTTTAAAAAGACCATGAGCACTCGGACCCCACGGCCCGAGGGTTTCAACCCCAAACGGCTCGAAAATATAATTTCCGATGAGGTTATTATATTTTCGCCGCTTGAGGTTCTCCGCAGCCGCAGCAGCAGCGCCAGCACAGCATGCCGAGCCAGGAAGATGGGATGACGCAAGAGTATCGACACACGAATTACTTAGATTACTCCCTTAGGGATTAAACAATTAAAGAACATGGAACTGTAACAAACATCTTCTTTATCAATTTAATAGCAATCTTCATTTACTGACGAACAACGCACAGACTAAACGGTCTAGAGGCTTGAAATTTTACACAGGTGTTCCTCGTATAACGAAGGCAAGCATTAAGAAAGTTTTTTTTTTAATTCATCCCTTACAGGAGTAAAATAGGGGATGAAAGGTTGTATGAAAGTTCAAGGGGAAGTCCAGATCGAAATTTCGCTGTAACGTAGCGTAATATTAAAAAATGTGAGCGGCTAAAAAGATCTTTGGAATTATCTCGTAACGGGTACTTAGACTTACCTTCCCAAGTCAGGTAAAGTGACAAAATAAGGGTGCAACCATGCGACATTGAACTGTTGGAACATGACGACCAACTTTCCTACATGTTTTACAAGCTAACATGCTTGTGTCAAATCGTACAAGGTCAAGTTTTTCAAAGTTAATAAATAATAATAGTGTTTATTTGCACCTGCAAAAATTAGCCTAAAGAAACAGTTTTACAATAATATAGGCCGAAAGGCAGTTACATTATTTTACATGTAGAATAATAAAAGTGTATGTGTGTGTGGGCATTTAATATAAAATACATGTGCGTAAGTTTCGTAAGTAGTTATTTAGGTACCTACAAAGACCATAATACATATAACCAACTCTGAAATCACGAAAAAAAATCATTTGTTTCATACAAAAGTTCAATACTATTGTATGCAAATTGCATTGTACTTCTGCTGCAATTTAGAACAAATACTTTGCTCAATAACTGAGATAAAAAAAACTGAAGTGTTAATCGACTTTTGTTGCTGACTGTACGTATTGCTAGCTAACTACGCACGATTTACTGTTACTGGGCTAATTAATTAATTAATGGGCTAAAAATAGTGGACGAAATACCACACCAGTTACTTAACCTTGATAAACCAAGGGCGGCTTTTAAGGATGCTCGTATTATTTACAAATATAACAAGCTCCTATAATATGGAACGGCGAAATGTGGGTGTAGGTCCTAACCTACACCCAGAAGGAAGTGAGCCAGTATAGGTACCTACAGACAGGTAAGTTCACCTCTAACCCTTCGGGGAATCCATCATAAATGATGTTCACAAACTCGTAATTTACTGCACTGGTATCCTTTTGTAAAAAAATAAGCAATCCTAGAAAAATCACATTTCACCGAATCCTTCTCAGATGGTAAAATCCCAAAAAATTTGACAAAGTAAAGCCACATCTAAAAAAGTTTTTTTTTTTAATTATTAATCGTTAAATATTATATTTACGATCTTGAATGAAATAGGTATTTCAGTTCAGAAAAATAATAAAAATGTACTTAGTCTTTTTTTTTGGGTGGTATCATTTATAGGTAGGTAGGACTATGTTTATCGTTAATAAAAATAATTTAATTATTTAGTCCAATTACCGATTTATTATTTATTTAATTAGGTAATCACAATTACCTTCTCGATATTTAATTTAATTCCAACTAATTTTTAACTGGGAAGTCCAAGAAATCAATAATCTAATTTAGACCATTAGGTATTGCCAACGACGATTAACCACATTGCCAACACTGATACGATGATTGGAGGTAAAATAGCTTGTTTCAATGTGGTTTTAATAATAACATGAGACATTTTAAATAAACTTTACCAGTATCACAAGAATCCAACTAACATTATAATCATCGCCACAACAACTTCATCTATTTTTATAATCATTACCAACTCCAAAACTTGACAATAGATGGCGCTGAGCCGATGACGCCGATTTCTATACCGCGGTGTCAAGATTCTCCGCGGCTGAGTGACCCTCCTCGATTTTTCCAATACGAACTAAGACCTTACTTCATAGGATCATTTCTATAGTAAGCTCTTCTCGAGACTTTCACATTATGTGAGTCCTCACAAGTCACGTTGATGAGACGTGGCGCGGTGCCCTGAGCGTGAGGCGGGCGGTGGTAGACCTACCACCAGCCCTCGATGATCGTTCACTCCCTTCGCAAGAGGGGAGCGTGGGGTGCTGTCGCTGTCTGAGTGGCTATTTTTAAAACCCTTTTATTATTCCGATTATGTTACGAAAATAAGCTGTGACGATGACTGTCATCATTTAACTAAACAAGCTAATTGAGTCATCAAACAGTAATTTGTGTTTTACAATAACAAATTTTCCATAATTTAATAATAGGTATACCTATTGATGTCCGAATGAATGAACAACAGCAGACCGGCATCGGCAGTCAAGGTCGAATTGAACAAGCTAAAATAAATAACGGTTTGCCACGTGGACTACCTATAGAGACACTTCTCAACACACCCCTCATAAAATGTTGTAGGTATCACTCATGTGTCGTTGCTTACTAAGTGCATGTTGCAAGTCGCAGTTTTAGACAACAATTTTATCTTAATTTATATTCGATTGAGCTAAACGAGTTGCAATCATGTTACGTTGCTACAAGTCTTTTTTAAGGCGCCGTTTCCATACCTGGCGTAAGGCTATATACACTCTGAAACGGCAAACACTTCTGAGTGTATTGATACTTCTTTGAGATACATAGTGTAACAAGACCATCATACACAGTAACACTCTGTTAATATCAAACTAAGGAACATTGAGTAGACATTATTGCTGGGAAATTACTTTTATTGTGGTGTTTAGAATTCGCTGTTTGCGACCACACTGTGCAGTGCCGTAAACAGCGAGTTCGCGGCAAATTTTCTTGTTCACCAAGCCACCCCGTCGCATCGCATCGCCTGCCCGCGCTGTTACTACGTTTTCGCTTAGCATTCTTTCTGATTTTTTTTTGTTTTTGCTCGGCGCCTAAAGGTCCTAACGTGAGGTAACCTTCCTCAAGGATTGGGCTATCCAATGCAAAAAGATTTTTTTCAAATCCGACAGGTATTTCCAGAGATTGGAGCGGTAAAACAATCGTTATTATTAGTATAGATTTAATGCTGGTTTTCGTGCAAAAAGTAACTTGGACCTTCAATAACTCCGTAAGCAGAAGCTTCTTTTCGCATTATGTTCGTTTTCCTAATTTACTTTGGCATAACTATTTTGGTATAATTTGTTTTGTTGCCATATTTTTATTTGGCATACAGTAGTTGACATAATTATCATGAAGGCTCTACTTAAAATTAAAATTAAAGTATTGTCTTGAAAATTCAATAATGTTGTGCGACGTAAGATGCAAGAGCGCGCGAAGGGCACCCCGAGGTTCAGTTTGGTTAGGTTCCTATAGACCCTGCAGACCATCGACCTAACGTCGTTAGAAATAAAACATGCAAGCATGCTAAAATGCTTTTGAATGTTATACGTAATCATTATTATGATTATTGAAATTATGCTTCAAAAAAGTATGCGTAAGCTCAAAATGTAAGTTCGAAATGTCTTATTTAAAAAAAAATGGTTGCCTGTAAAGTCGGTTTTACGGGCGAAGATTTTACGTGACAACGTCTTTTTCTCGGTAGAATATTTATTGATATGAATATAATTAAATTGCACAATAGGAACAAGGAATTGAATGATAGTTGAGTGGGAGAGAGACGCAAGGCATTCGGCGGGCCTCTCTCTCGTTCGGTGACTCATCGTAACGTTACCGAGCGTTACACTTTTTCATAAGTGACTCCCAGCCGCAACCTAATTTAAGACGTTGTCACGTCAAAAGATAACTGGACATCTCTGTTTATATGGAAAATTTAAAATCGGTCTAATTTGGCTGTAACACTATTTTTCAAAAATGTTATTAAGTAACTTTTTAGACCTTTGTAGGTATCCTGCTTATGCGTATGAAGGTTCATTCATTTCGAAAAACAAGGGCTTGAAATTTGTATGAAATGCCGTACGGCGGCGGCGTAACAATTAATAAGTTTTTTTATTTTTATTTATATTATTTATCGTGATTCATTAAAAAAGCAATTACGATTTATTTCATTGTTAATCTCGATTACGAACCTTTTAATATTCAAGTTTAAAAAAAATCATACTAAAGGGGTTCTAATTAATATTGTTAATTCGATGATTGGGGTAGTTAGGCTTCAGTTTCATATAATAAGTTACCTATTAGTATAGTATAGATTTTTTACTAATCCATACTATCCATAATAATATTATATATTCGAAAGTAACTCTGTCTGTCTGTCTGTCTGTCTGTATGTTACCTTTTCACGCCTAAACCACAGAACGGATTTCGATAAAATTTGGCAGAGAGATAGATTGCATCCCGGGGAAGGACATAGGATACTTTTTATCCCAATACTCCCACGGGAATGACACTTATGCGGGTGAAACCGCGGGGCACTGATAGTTTCCCTGTAAGTCTCAATTTGTTTCGCAATGATTTAAAAAATGGGCCTTCAGTCCAAATGCACATGGCAACACTGGGTCCATCCATTCGCTTGGCTCATTTAACTAAGTACCTATCGTTCAAAAACCGTCACACTCAGTTCTAACGTAGGCTACAATTGATTCCGTTATTTAATTACCTTGATTGGGCTCGATGTGTAATTTGACAGTTTCGGGTACCTTATGATGTGTCTGTACAAATGAAATTCCCTATTTAGTTTTGCGCTATCGTTCGTTTCGCGTTTCGCCGTTTCGTCGTCGCCAATGAGGAGGGCGACGGTGTAAATGAAACGTCCGTATCACCTTTATCTCTATATTTGTTTTATTGTCTCGTTACAGTACGAACCTACCAATGGTATTAGTTATTGCCAAACTGGGCATATAAATAGATTCGTAAGATATTTTTTTTATCAGTGATAGCTAGTTCCATAATTATATGAGAGGGTCTACCTTAGAGTAAGAAAGCTATAGAGCATCGGGTAGCGTGGCCACACATGAGATAAAAAACTAATTTAACTAACATTGGCTACTTATGTAGCTGCCTTGAAAAAACTGGCACGCACTGAGAGACGGAAATAGTATAGCTTTATCCTTTTCTGTTACTTATAATGACTCAATACTTTATCCTTTTCTTGTGGAAATGAAATGGAGCTACCCGCCGTCTATACTTTTCTTTGTCTAAGGGGTCTACTAAGCAAAGCTATATGAGGTCTTTGCTTAATTATTGGTAAAGATACCATAACCATAACCATAATCAGCCTATAATGTTCCCACTGCTGGGACACAGGCCTCCTCTCGGTGAGAGGGAGTGGGCTGTAATCCACCACGCGGGCCCAGTGCGGATTGGCAGATGTCACATGTCTTCGAATTTTTGGTTCTAGGACATGCCGGTTTCCTCACGATGTTTTCCTTCACCGTTTTGAGAGCAGTGGTGATTAAATAATTTACACAAAGTAAAGCGCCTGTCTGGGTTCGCACCTACGACCTACCAAGACCAAGAGATTTAATTTTAACCGGCAACGGTCGGTAAATTATAGGAACCGGCCATCAGCCAGTACGTTGCAGGTAGGCAATACTTAGGAGGTTTTACTGGTTTTAAAGTGTCACTTTGAATAAACAAAACGTACGAGACTCACCCCGCCCTGTAGTAG
Source organism: Oligia latruncula (assembly GCA_948474745.1). NCBI lineage: Eukaryota > Metazoa > Arthropoda > Insecta > Lepidoptera > Noctuidae > Oligia > Oligia latruncula. The sequence continues at coordinate 14,071,561 of OX419702.1, read as the reverse complement.
AATTCCATTTCCTATGTAATTGTGTCTGGTTTGCAAAGGGTGGCCCTTCTAGAAGAGTAACCCATTCCCCTAGTTAATACTGGCATGCGGAAGCAATGATGTAACGCTCCGTATGACAAGCAAAATGTTTCTATATAAACGATAGGATATTAGGCTGACTTTTCAATAGTCTGATAACTTTTATCTGAGAAATAAATATTGCGGTTTGACAGCCATTGTATAGAAAATAATTATGTCAAACTGTCATCATTATTCTTCAGATAAAAGTTATCAGACTATTGAAAAAAAATCAAATAAGAAAAGAGGAAAGCTTTAAAAAGTTTTGCTAATACCTATTTATTTACGAGTATGTAGTTACCTACGGGCAGCTATAGTGAAAAAAATGCCACCGAAGCCTTATTAAAAAAACGAATACTTAATGTTTTTCTTTTGAATAATAAATGGCGCTTATTTTTTTTTCTCATGTGATAGTGGACAGTTGGATTTTTTGACATGGTTTTTTTTTTGTGCAAAAGCTGGTCCTTTTGTCCCCCTGGCCTAGGTAATTCTAATAAGCGGAAAGCATGATGCAACGCTCCGTCTGTCCAGCAAAACTTCTTTATGTACAGACTCCAGCACATCAAGCTACTACAATCTGTCAATTTTCTGTAATAGATTTTCAACTTTATCCATAAAGCATATAAGGTTCAAAGTTGATTGAGAAAATTTGACAGTTTCGGGTAGGTTGATGTGCTGGCGTCTGTACATACCATCTATGGTACATACCTACACTACTACGACTACATGCATAAGTATTGTAGGTTTCATTAGTAAGATTCAGTAATATCGTGCTATACAGTGTAAGTCTTCATAATGTGCTCATAACGAAATGAGGGAAACATAGCTTAATTTTATCGACGGAAAAAATATTTGAAAAAATAAAAAAATATTTAAAAGGATCTTTACTTGCTAAAGTATTGTGATTGCAAGGCCTCTCTTTAACAGTTGATAGGAAATGTTGTGATTGAGTTATAAACATGGTATTTTACGTTTAGAAATCTGATACGATGGAGAATAATTTAAAGTAATAAAAAAGAGAAGTAATCAGAGCTTTTATTGAGTAATTTTACAATTATTGTAAAAATTGATGAAAAAAATATCAGATTTTTGTTAGAAAAAAAACATAATTCTCAATTGAGGGCGATTGTTTAGGTACATAGGGGTCACAGCAACGAACAAGAATTTTAATAAAAATTCAAATTTTTTTTTTTTTTTTAGATTTTTTAAGTATTTTTTCCGTCGATACTAGGCTATTTGACAATGTAAAAAATAAGGTCATAATTATTGACACTCGTATAGATTATCGCTTTTTAAATCGATTTGCATTAATTTTACTACAAAACAATGTATTATTTATAAAAAAAATCCCGAAAAAACTTCATCTTTTTAAATCTGGCGCCACGTAATCGAAAACGGTCTGGATTGGCTGAACTTAAGATGACGTCATGATTAAGTAAATTTCTGTCTATCGTTGACAGAACAGATGACTTTTGTCTAGTATATCGACCGTTTCAACGTTTGTTTACGTGAATCGTGACGTCACGACGCCATATTGTTAAAGATAGCGTTTTGGCGGCTTATTTAAACAGTACATTTTTATTTACTATTTTTTAAAAGAAATACATTATGCAATGTGAAGTAATAGGTTTTTGTGGGCTCGTTAGACACCATTAAATAATCTGAGATGTTTATCAGAAACCAGTCAAATAGCCTATTAAGCTTAGTTACCCTCATTTCGATATGTGCACATTATGAAGACTCACACTGTATAAGCCATAAATATAAGTGAACCTATTTTCTAAAAGTTTTAATTTTAAATTAACGCTAGTAAGTAATTTTATTTTCCTAGAGAAAATAGCCTCCATTTATCAAACATTTTAAAGCTATTGACGTCACACACGCATGACGCACACAGCAAATACTTATTTGTAGGTATTTAAATAAAATAGGTCCTTATATCAAGCATACCTAATACCCGCGAATAAACATTATTTACAACAATTAATAAAATTCCTTTAGAAAAACTAACTTACGAACATTAAATTAAAATGCCGACGGCCCTAAATTTTTCCAAGAAACTCACCTTTAAGTAACCTTCACAAAATAATTGACTGATGTTTGCCAGATAATTTTATCGAAGGAATAATTTTGAATCTTTGACAATTCTTCCATACAATAACTGTCAGACGTCAATTTTATTCCACGAATAAAAATTAATTATCTGTCGATTGAAAAATTAAACTAAGTACATACCTACTGCCTTAGCCTATTAAAAAATAGTATATTTCATTACAAGTGCGGAAAGGCTGTCATTGCAAAGAGTTCCGACAAATGTCTACCCGAGCCGAGGCGCAGCCGAAGGCGAGGGTTGACAGTCGGAACAAGTTGCAATGACGGTTCCGCAGGTGTACTGAACGACTATTTTTAATACAGTTGCGAAAAAATTAAGCAATTTAATAAAATAATAAAAACACAATAAACTCAACTAACTAATCATTTTTTCTGGAAAATGGCGCCAACCGTAGAATATAAGCAGAGTTTTTTTTCTTCACCCATTTTGGTAGGCAAAGGGATCCATACAGCTTAGTCTTCAGTGTATTTTTTTTATTGATATGAAATGAAATTTAATGAGATGAAATGAAATGAAACCTAACCTAACTCATTCAATTAAATCATTAAATCTGATATTGAAATAAATTAGTAGCTTCTTTTTAGAAATATACGTATTTGTATGAATCACAAAAACTCTTTAGTAAAAACTTCATGGTTGGTTTTTCTTTTTAATAGACATTATTTTGACAGTTGGGAAAGAGAAACGCACGAGTTCGGGAAAGGTAAAAAAAGAAGCACTAGTATGTAATAGCCCATATCCCGAACGCTATACGTCCCTACAATACACCACTTTTTGAGCAACTGTATTAAAAAAATCTTATCGTATTAGCGTCATGAAATGAACAGTGAGGCAAATATCAGAACCGGTTAGTTCCAGACAGATTATAACGTCAAAGGGAGAGGGTGAAAAAGGGGCTGTAAATTATCCGTTGCTGAATTAAAATCTACCTTATTATTGCTATCAAGAAGGTTTAAAGTTAATCGCTTCAAAATACATGGAATTGTGCTACGTATACCGCAAAACAAGGGTTCGATGACCTCTGGATAAAGGAATAATGTTTATTAAAAAGTCGGAGGATTAAAAAGTTCGGTTAATATTTTATTTAATAGCTACTGGCAGCTTTGATGAGAAAAACGCATACGATGCCATAATAAAAATAAATTGTTCTTTTCTCTTTCGTATATTTAATGGCGTTGCAATTATTTTTTCATGCGGTAATGGACAGTTGCAATTTTTTATTTAAAAATGTGAAACAAACTGCTTTGCTTGCAGTATTTACTAAACACAAAGTTACATTTTAAATTGATTGGTAATTTCAGCCGCGTTGTTAAAAAAATAACGTTCGCCAGTTCGCATTAAATTATTAAAAATAAGAGACTTTCAAAAACACATTTAAATCAGTCTGTGTTTAGTTATTCTGTGGTCTTGTCCCACTGTAGGGCAAAAGGATACACGGAAAAATGGTTGCCTATTTGTTATGTGCAAAAGTGTTTAAAAAGTTATTAAAGTAAATTAAATTCCAGATAATGTAAAGAATAAACAAAATAATATCTCACATCACACGGAAGCAAAAGGTAACGTTCGGACTACTAACTTAATTTTCATTTAATGTGGTAGATTAATGAAAAGCAAAGAAACCCTGGAGAAAAGAGCAACCCACCCATGTCCTCAGGTGCAGAGGACTTTAAAACTAAAGTTTGTATTTTTATTGCTTTAACAAAGTAAACAAATACTATCAACACTAACTGGTCAACACACTACCCAAGACGTCATAAAATTACTTTCCAAAAAAAAAAAAAATACAAACATCCAAATTGAGAACCTCCTCCTTTTTTTAGAAGTCGGTTAAAAATGAATATTTGCGTTGCGAATTTTTTTTCAAATCGTAGGCATTCGTAGCTATAGATATGCCGCTGGCTACGAGCCACGCGCGACGCCTACGCGCTACGCCAATAGGTAACTGTAGTTCAAAAGGACCGTAACAGATGTCGCCGCTATTCAGTAACATGCGCAGTCAGTATAATTATGGAATTTCCCATCGGCAAAAATGAAGAACTTCTATACAAATTTTCATCCCCTATTTTTCTACTTTAGGCGATGAATTTAAAAAAATCTGTTCTTAGTACACTCTTGTGCAAAATGCTCCTAGACCCAGCGGTTAGAGTTCTCTTTTTTTGAGATGGGAATAAACCATTGAACTCGCGCCACTGTTACCGTATGCGACACCACGCTTGTTTTGATAATGACGATAAAAAAAAATACCCGCTTCGGATGTGTTCGACTGCAGTCCTCGGGATGTACAATACGACTGACGTAACTTGGCGGGCCTGAGTATAGCCTTCGCAAACTTTTGCGCATGTTCTCTCACTCACACTCGCCTCATGCCACCATTTGGTTCCTAAAAAACGTTCGTGCGCAGCCTTCTGCGCGAAGTTCAGACCCGCCAAGTTACGTCGGTCGTATTGTACAGACGCCAGCACATCAAGTTACTACAATCTGTCAGATTTCTTTAATAGATTTTCGACTTTATTGCTAAAGCATAAGGTTCAAGATTGATTGGGAAAATCTGACAGTTTCGGGTAGGTTGACCTGCTGGCGTCTGTACCTACTCGGTTTTAATGTAAGTATATCAGTGAGTGATGGCAAAGTACTCCGTTTGTGTTTTGTTTTCACTTTAGGCACTCCCGGATTGCCACTGTTTTTTATGAAGATAAAACTGTACGGTTAAATTTTCAGTGTATTATTATAGATCCTTATCATAACAGCAGGATTACACAAGCCTCTTCTCTATGATAGGGAATGGGGTTGGTGGATGTATAGACTGTAGTCCTACTCCTCCATAATACCTCCATAATAATCTATTATATTAGCGAAAGTGTGTCTGTCTGTCTGTTACCTCTTCACGCTTAAACCGCTGAACCGATTTAGATGAAATTTGGTATAGAGATAGTTTGAGTCCCGGGAAGGACATAGGATAGTTTATATCCCGATATTCCCACTGGATCGACACTTATGCGGGTGAAACCGCGGGGCGCTGCTAGTCACACTAAAATTATAAAGGCGAAAGTTCGTGAGTGTGTGTAATGTGTTTATAATTATGATTGTTACTTCTTCACGCTCGAACGGCTGGACCAATTTTGATAAAAAAAATTACATATAGGTAGCTGACACCCTGGATTAGCATATATAGGCAAATTTTTATCCCGATATTCTCACGGGATCGACATTTACTGCAGCGCGTCGTCGGGGATGTTCGCCAATGTGCGCGTAGACTGTTTTTATGCCACGATGCGCAAGAGGGCAACCTCGATAGCGGGCAGAGTGAGGGACAGCGGCAACAGTCTCCTCGCCGTCGTCGCTGACAGGTTAGACGGGCCATTCATGCGGCATTGATTGGCCCTACATGCGCCCTTTTTTAAGGCATGGGGGAGATAAGCTGTTTATTTATTAGCCTTGTTTATTTTCGTCTTTATTTATTATGTTATTATTCATTAAATTAATCAGTTATTTATATGAAATCTAATCGACTATGTTATTTTAAATTATTATGTTCTAAAATTATATTCCTTATTTGGTTATTTTAAATTTTTATTATAAATTATTATTTTAATTGTTAAAGTATGTATTTTGACTTTGTATGAATTTTATGTTATTTTTATTTATTTTTGTTGAATTTGTGATTATGGATATTTTTTGTCTGACTTAATAAATGAATTGAATTGAATTGAATTGAATTTACGCGGGTGAAACCGCGGGTCGCAGCTAGTAATATAATAAACACGAAAGTTTGTGAGGATGGATGTTTGTTACTCTTTCACGCAAAAACTACTGAACGGATTTTTATGAAATTCGGCACACATAATAGTTTATAACTAGGATTAACACATAGGATACTTTTTACCCCGACATCCCTACTGAGGGTGAAACCGCGGGGCGCTGCTAAGTATTTTATAAAAGAAAGGATTTCCTAACAAGGATTCAAATCCCAACCACAGTTTCGATACTTAAGTTCTTTATCAACCTTTTTTTACACTGAGCGTCTGAGCATGATAGGTAGGTACCTAAATAATTCCAGACAAAGTAGTACTTAACGAGATACATAGAACAACGCCGGGTTTCCTCACCCCCGATCGCGTGCATGGCTGGCATCACTCACCAGAGTGTGACGTCACTCAGCACACACACTCGAACCATTAGGAGTGAATAAGCACGGCTTGTAAGGAAAGGAATATTTATGATTCGCGAGCTTAACAAACATGACTTTACAGTTTTTTTTAATTATTATTTTATTTGAATTATCATTATAAAATCATCAATACAGCCCTCTTAGTTCATATAATCCTATGCTTGATATGTCATGAAATAGTCATTCTATACTTGTATTGACCTACAAATAGCAAAAACCCGGGCAAGAGCGAGTCGGACTCGCACACCGAGGGTTTTAGGGTTCCGTGCCAAAATGTTAAAAACGGAACCCTTATGGTGAGACTATATCTATCTGTCTGTCTGTCTGTCACAGCTGGATATCTCAAGAACTACTAATGCTATCAACTTGAGGAATAGTTTTAGATGACGTTTACCCAACTATTTTGCAAATAACAAAGAAACAAAAATATATGTATATTTTTTGCAACAGGGGGTCTGAAAAATTCGAAGTGGGCCTACTATGCGGGGGTTTGAAAAATTCGAAGTGGGCCTACTAGGGCATGTGGGGTATCATATGAAAGAGCGCAATTTGCACATGCTCAAAACTTTTTCTTTTTTTTTAGGCCCCATAGTTTTCGACTTTTGATGAAAAATTTAAAAAAAATATCGTTCCCCCTGATGAATATAGGCCTCGCCGATGAAAATTTAAAAACCTAAATAAAAAAATAAAAAAATGATGGTACGGAACCCTCGGTGCGCGAGTCCGACTTGCTCTTGCCCGGTTTTTGATTAGGACGTATTGGCATATGCTAGCTTTTTCCAAAGACAAACAGTAAATGTTAGTTTTGGGAATACAACAACAGTAAATTAAAAAGAATTTACTGAACATTTTAATTATACCGCAGCAGGTAAGAAACCTACATTATTTTATGAGCGTTTATGACTTCAAAGGTCTAAAAAGTTACTTATGAACATTTTTTAAATATTTTGTTTAATAAAAAAGATAACTGGAAATCTCTGTTTCTATGGAAAATTTAAAATCGGTCTAATTTGGCTGTAACCCTATTTTTGAAAATGTTCTTAAGAAACTTTTTAGATCTTTTTATCCTGCATATGCGTATGAAAGTTTCATTACAATCGGTTCATTCATTTCGAAAAACAAGGGCTTGAAAGTTTGTATGAAATGCCGTACAACGCAAAAGCTCTTAAAACGTTTTCAAAATGTCTTTTGTACAGTAAAATAAACAAAGGTAGGCTGATCATCATTTCAGCCCGGAATCACCCACAGCTAGGTAAAGGCTTCCCTTTCTTCTGCCATACTTCCCAGTTCCGTACGTCCCTCATCCAGTTGTTTCCCGTGACGTTGACGATATTGTTCGGGATGAGAGTTCTTGTGCTCTCACCACCAAATTATTATTTGCGCTGGATTGGAGTAGATCACTTGGTTCCAATAAAATTCCTGGTTGCTTGAAGACTATTTATTTACTCGTTATCACTATGAGATCTCGGGGTGCCTTTTCCAGGGCGGCTTGCTGCTTGTTGAGTGACTGGCGAGTGTCCGTTGAATGCGCCACAAGTGCCGCAAACCACCCTTTTTGTACAATTTGCGCTAGCCGTACTCTAGCGCAGGTAGCAGGAGGCGGCGGGGTGCGTGGCCCGTTATTCCGGAGCGTTCCTTTGTCCTTTGTCTGGGACCGGGCTCTGCGCCGCCTCCCTCACAATCAAACTTTCTAAATGTAACCGTTAGGTACCTAACGGTTAAACCAACCGTTAGGTACTTATTGTTCTATGTTACAATCTTAGCTTTCTAAATCATACTTAACTTTCTAAATCTAATCGACTACATATCTTACTTACTAGCCCTACTAGAAAATGGTCTTTATTTCATACTTAAAACTTAACATCTATGAATCTACTTTACAATATCAAACTTAGGCACGCTACGTCGTCCGTAACAATGCTATTAGGTACGTGGGCGTCCTGCACATTCCTCCCGCCGTGCGTCGTCGTCTGCTGATGGCGTCGCAGTCGTAGATGGTGCGGGATCGCTGCTTTCAATCGGTAGCACTATCATCTTCTTCACTGGACGTCGTAGGGTACCTCCTTTCGTTGTAACGTCCACCGTACGTACAACTCCGTCTGGGCCGGGAAACGTAGCACAGATGCGTCCTCTGATCCACATGTTTCGTGGAAGGTTGCCGTCCACGATGAGTACTAGGTCGCCGACCTTGGGGATCCTGCCTTTGGTGTGCGGTTCCCTTCGGTTACGTAGTTCTGGAAGATATTCTTTGAGCCATCTGGCCCAAAATATATCTGCGAGTCTCTGAGCTGCGCGCCAACTGGCTCGTAGATGTAGGTCACTGTCGCAGAATTCTCCTGGTGCCGCGATGCGGCCGGGACCACCCAAAATGAAATGATTGGGGGTTAAAGCTTCAGGATCTTCGTGGTTCACGGACACGTGGGTAAGTGGCCGGCTGTTCACGGTGTGTTCGGCTTCGGTGAGCAGCGTGTGAAGTACTTCCTCGCTCGGGAATCGCTCGTTCACAGTGGCGGCGAGTGCTGTCTTCACAGATCTCACCATGCGTTCCCAGGCGCCTCCCATGAATGGGGCACCAGGTGGGATGAATCGCCAGTCGATCATCCTTTTCGAGGACTCTTCCGCTGTAGCTGCGAAGATGGCGGTCCGTAGTTCCTTCTCAGCGCCGTGGAAATTGGTTCCGTTGTCGGACCACAGCTGTTTTGGACATCCTCGGCGTGCTATCATACGGCGTAGAGCCATGATTGCCGAGTCTGTGTTGAGCGATGCCACAAGTTCCAGATGAATGGCTCGTGTTGTGAGACAGGTGAACAAGGCAACATATCTCTTTTGATGACTCCGTCCTGCTGTGATGGTCAATGGCCCGAAGTAGTCCAGCCCGACGAAGGTAAATGGTCTTTGATGGTGTGCTAGTCGACAGGAAGGGAGGTTCCCTGTGATTGGCTGTGCTGGGGAGGCTGCCCTTATACGGCAACGCAAGCATCTACTGATAATGTTCTTGATCGTCGGTCGTAGACGGAGCACCCAATGCTGTTGACGGCATTCGTTGACTGTCGTCTCGGTGTTCGCGTGATGTAATCGGCGGTGGACATGTTCGATCCACAATCGCGTCGTAAGGTGGTCTCCGTCAAGAACCATCGGGTTCTTCAGGGTCTCTGTGATGTCTGTCATGGCGATTATTCTGCTCTTCAGGCGAATTTCTCCCTCTGTGAGTTGTATGCTCAGTGTGTGTAGGCGACTATTTCGTGGTAAGGGTTTGTTATTCTTCAGAGCTTCTATTTCTTCCTGGAAAGATTGTTCCTGTGACGCTCGTAGGATTAGCTTCTCGGCCTTACGTAGAAACTCAGCGGTGAGAGGAAGGTAATTGTTCGTGGTTTCTCGCCTTTCTCTTGCTTTGATTGGCAATGTTCGTTTACTGTTTTTTCTCCAATCAGGGTCTGCGCTGCTATTCTTTTTAGTTCTTTTGTAATTGATGTTGTGTCTTGATTGATGACAGAAGTGCAGGAACTGCAGGATTCGTGCGGTAGCTCGCAAGTATCTCTCCCAGCGTGAGAATCTATTGACGTCTGGTATCGCTTCGCTGATTCGTACGTTCTTGTTTTTGATTGTCAAGCTACAGGTTCTCTCTTCCCCTGTGATTATGACAGGGTTCTTCTCGTCGGCTGGCCATGTGTCCGGGGGACCGAGAAGGAAATCTGCACCGTTGAACCATCGATGATCTTGGCTGTAGTTCTCTGGTACATCTCTTGTAGCGTCGTCTGCTGGGTTCAGTTTAGTCGGTAGCCAGCGCCATTCGTTGGTTGAGCTATGTTCCTCGATTGCTGCGATGCGATGAGCGACATACGGTTTGTAGGATCTGGATCCGGTTCTGATCCATGACAGTGTAGTTCTGCTGTCGGTCCAGAATGTGGTCGACTCTGGCGTTCGTTCGTGTTCTTCTTTAACTGCTGACGCCATGCGTGCGCCAAGTACTGCCGCTTGTAGCTCCAAACGTGGAATTGACATTAGCTTCAGTGGGGCTACCTTGGCTTTGGCTGTGATCAAGCAGACGTTGACTCTTCCATCCCTTGTGACTGTTCGCCAGTATAATGCTGCTGCGTATGCAGATTCGCTCGCGTCCGTGAACACGTGCAGCTGTAGCGATTCTGTAGAACTGAAGCCTGGGTATGTTCGTGGAATGGACATGTGTTCCAGCTTTCTGAGGTGGGTGAGCCATTTCCTCCAGCTTGCGGCTAGGTCACTGTCCAGGGCTTCATCCCATGATGTTCCACGACGCCAAACTTCTTGAAGTATCTGTTTGGCTCTGATGGTGACCGGCGATACAAGTCCCAATGGGTCAAACAGGGACATTACTATTCTGAGAGCTTCTCTCTTAGTAGGTATGTCGTTCTGCAGGATGTTCTGAGGTATGCGCGCCAGATTCAAATTGAAGGTAAGCGAGTCTTTTGTCGGCTTCCATATTAGACCGAGGACTCGTTCTGTCTTGATGCTGTCTTCCAGCCTGATTGAATCTTCAGTCTTGGCATCTTCCCCTAGTGCTTTAAGAAGGGCGGTAGAGTTAGATGACCATTTTTTGAGTTCAAAGTGCGCTTCCCTGTGGATGTCGCGCACGGCTTGTGAGACTTTCACGGCTTCTTCCAACGTGTCAAAACTGTTCAAATAGTCGTCCATGTAGTGTTTCCTTTTGATAGCTTTGACTGCTTCTGGGTGTTCATGCTGGAATCTCTCGGCGTTCGTGTTCTTTACGTATATTGCCGTAGCTGGTGAGCAAGAAGCTCCAAAGATCAGTGACTTCATGCGGTATTGTTCCGGCGGCTGGTCATCTCTTCGGTCTCCTCGCCACAAGTAACGAAGAGCGTCCCGATCTTCAGGTCGTAGTTCTATTTGCAGGAACATTTCGGTGATGTCAGCGGTCACGGCGATTGAGTGCTGACGGAAACGCATTATCACTCCTGGCAGCGATTGTAATAGATCAGGGCCAGTGAGTAGTTGGTCGTTCAAGGAGACTCCTCTAGTCTTGGCTGCAGCGTCGCAGACAATCCTCAGTTTCTCCGGTTTCATGGGGTTAAAAACCGCAAAGTGAGGCAAGTACCATGTTCGGTGCTTCGATGTCGTGGATGGAGCTGGTTCGGCGTATCCTTTTGATACTAGTGCTTCCATTTGTTCAGCGTACCTCTTCTTTAGTTCGGGTTCTTTGTCTATCTTCTTCTCTACGCTTATGAGTCTGTTCAGAGCGCTGTCATAATTGTCTGGCATCGTGACGTTTTTATCTCGCCACAATAAAGCAGTTTGATATCTTCCTTCTGGAGTTCTATTTGTGTATTGTTGAAGGATGCGAAGTGCCTTTTCTTCAGGATCATTAATGGGTTTCTTTGGATTGACTTGCATGTTATCCATCGTGATGTATTCCTTCACCAGTTCATGTAGGTCATTGTCTATGTTAACATGTCTGATGAAGTTCACTCTGTGGCCAAGTGTTCGTGTGTGGCTGCCATGCAGGACCCAACCTAATGGTGTCAGTGAAGCCACTGGTTGGTTCTTCTTTCCTGTCCTCATCTCCGTTGCGATGAGTAGGTCCCAGTTATCTTGGCCAATCAGGAGTTTGGGCCTTGCGTCCTCAGTTACTAGATCTCTGGCGATGTCTTGAAGATGTTTACAGTCTCTGACAGCTTCTCCAGGGATCTTTTGTGCAGCCAACTCTAGCTGCTTGATTGTTCTTGCGCGTAGCTTGCGTTCAGATGTGTGAAGTCCTTTGATGAAGAAGTTCACTCGTTGAGATGACACGTCGACTGTGGGTTCGCCGTCAAAGGATGCTATTCGAAGTGGTTCATAAGATCCTTCTGCTCCGATTTGCTTGGCTAGGCCCTCGTCGATCAGAGTTACGGTAGAGCCGTCGTCAAGGAGTGCGTAGGTATCTACAGCTCCCGCCGGTCCAGAAAGATGCACTGGTATTATCTTAAGGAACGATACCTTGGGTGTCCACATTGAATGGACCTTCTCTTGTTCCTCTTTGGAGCAGTCGGTTTCTTCTTTCTTCTTGGTTGCTGAACTAGGCGTGGCGTGTAGCATTTTATGATGTAAATGCACACAGTCGTCTAACTCGCATTTCTTTGGTTTACAGCTGTGTTGCTTTGTTCGGAATTTGAGGCAACGAAAACACAGGCGATGCTTCTTTGCGATGTCCCATCTTGCATCAGTGGTTGCCTTCTTGAATTGGTCGCAATCCACGATGCTGTGTCCTTGATGTTCACATAAACCACACTTTGATTTGCTTGCTTCTTGTGCGGCATGTACCCGTTGCTGACGTCGCTGGGTGTTCTGAGTAGTTTGAGTTGTCGCAGCGATGTTCTCAGGCAGTGCATACGGGCTGCAAATCTCTGCTTCGATCTTGATGAATCGGGTAAACTTCAGAAGATCAGGTTCTGTTCTGGGTTGTGCTGCTGAAAACTGGTACCACTGTCTTTTCAATGTTGGTGTGAGTTTTTCAACAATAGCCTTTGTGACTTCTGGATTGAAGAGATAATGCCCGCAATTGAGTGCTTGCAAAGTCCCAACAATGTTTTCCACTTTGGCTGCGAAGGTGCACACTTCACGCGGAGATTCTGTGAGGCGTGGTAAGGTTCGTAGTCGCTCCATTTCAGCCATTGCGATGGAGTCTGGTCGTCCGAAGCGTAGCTCGAGTGTCTTCATGATCTCGTTCGGGTCTGTGTTCACTATTAATAGACCTTGTACAGCTTCCTTTGCTGTTCCTCGAAGGCTTCTTCTGAGTCTTGACATATTTTCCACTGTTGTTAATCGATGCGCTGTCTCACAGTAGGCGGCGCGGAACGTGAGCCAATCTTGATGAGCTCCGTTGAAACAGGGTAGTTCGGTGTATCTCATTGGCTGCTGGTACTGTGCGGCGTGCACAGCTTGCGTGATTGCAGCAGCAAGTTCCTTCATGTCCGTCCTTGTTTCTTGGACGGCTAGTGTTGTAGGCTGTTGCATGACGTGGGCTGACGTTGTAGACGGCGGTACCCAGGGCGAGGCGGTAGGCCTCGAAGGGTAGCTATGATGTGGTGCCGTGGCACCGAACACAGCATGGCAACCGATCTACATCGGTTGCCATGCTGTGTTCGGTGCCAAGTTCGTAGAGTTCAGTGGACAGGATTCGTCGGGGTTTACCGGTGCTGGCGTCTGTCGTGGCTGTGCAGGCACGTAGTTCTGTTGCCAGGATGCGGCGGTGATCACTGGCGTCGGGTTCGGTTGTGGCTGCACAGGCGCGAGGTTCTGTTGCCAGACGGCAATTACTGGCGGCGGGTTCAGGTGCGGCTGTTCAGTCGCAAGGTTCGGCTGCCAGGAGGCGGCGGTGCTCACTGGCAGCGTGATGTTCATGGATTCAGGTTCAGTGTTCGGGTGTTCAGGTTGCGGGTTCAGGGTGCTGACTCCCGCCGGTAAGGTCGCTGGGATGTCCCAGGCTATGGCGGCATTCACTGGAACTGCTGGTTTGATCGACGACTTTTCCTCGGGTTGATAAGGTCTGTTGGAAATGGCGAGTAGCTGACTTGATTGGAGCCAAGTAGTTACTCGTTGTTCGTTTCCGGTTTCCGAGGCAACGGAGGATACATCTTCATCCGTGGATTCAGCTTCAATTTCGGCGAGGCGTGCGGCCGCTAACTCAGCTAATCGTTGTGCTAGCTCCGCCTTGGCTTTGGCTATGCGGTGCGCTTTAGATGTTTTATTGCTCTTCTGTGACGTAGGTTTGCTGCGGTGACCACTTTCTTTGTGTTTAGTGACGTCTTGTTGTGGCGGGACACGTTTGACGGTAGACGAAGTAGCGGCTGGTGCTTCTGAGGTCACTGCCGTGGCAGTTTCTGTGGTACCTGTCGTTCCCGTAGCTTCCATATCGGCCGTAGTCGCGGTTTCTGTAGTGGTTTCCGTAGCAGTTTCTGTCCGTTCTGTAGCTGCCGTCGATGCCTGGCCACCTCTTTTCCCTGTCGATCTCGTCGTAATTGGCATCGTTTCTTCTTAATATTCTTCAAGTTCGGTGGAATCTTCTTAATAGTGATCTTCCTCGGATCCGGCTCTCGAAGGACCAATGTTCGGGATGAGAGTTCTTGTGCTCTCACCACCAAATTATTATTTGCGCTGGATTGGAGGAGATCACTTGGTTCCAATAAAATTCCTGGTTGCTTGAAGACTATTTATTTACTTGTTATCACTATGAGATCTCGGGGTGCCTTTTCCAGGGCGGCTTGCTGCTTGTTGAGTGACTGGCGAGTGTCCGTTGAATGCGCCACAAGTGCCGCAAACCACCCTTTTTGTACAATTTGCGCTAGCCGTACTCTAGCGCAGGTAGCAGGAGGCGGCGGGGTGCGTGGCCCGTTATTCCGGAGCGTTCCTTTGTCCTTTGTCTGGGACCGGGCTCTGCGCCGCCTCCCTCACAATCAAACTTTCTAAATGTAACCGTTAGGTACCTAACGGTTAAACCAACCGTTAGGTACTTATTGTTCTATGTTACAATCTTAGCTTTCTAAATCATACTTAACTTTCTAAATCTAATCGACTACATATCTTACTTACTAGCCCTACTAGAAAATGGTCTTTATTTCATACTTAAAACTTAACATCTATGAATCTACTTTACAATATCAAACTTAGGCACGCTACGTCGTCCGTAACAATGCTATTAGGTACGTGGGCGTCCTGCACAGATATCGTCAAGGTAAGTTAATAATTACCTAGTTATTATAAAAAGTAATTAAAAAAAATTAAACCGACTTCAAAAAGAAATTAACTTAAAATTATGAAATAATTTTAAGATCTGTATTTTATAGTTTTAGTTTTTTGCCACCGACTTCCGAAATTAAAATTATTTCATAATTTTGAGTTAATTTCTTTTTGAAGTCGGTTTAATTTTTTTTAATTACTTTTTATTTCGTAATTTTTAGTTGTTGCACTAGAACTTGACCAAGGTTTTGAGATATTTTCCCTTTGACACTACACCCGTAACTCGTATCAATAAGCCAGACCGTCACACTTTCACGTCTTAGTCCATATCTTGAAAATTACTGAATCGATTTTGATGAAACTTGCACTGTTCCCTAAGTTGAAGTAAATGTAAGCCAATAAAAAAAGAATGGTCACGATCCAATTAATAGTTACGGAGATATGCGTGGACAAACATACATACATATACGTCTACAAAATTTTGTATATTTGTTTGGAAGCCCTAATAGATTGTCATGTGTGAATATAATGCAATTCCAATAATATTACATACATACGTGTCGAATTGATAACCTCCTTTTTTTGAAGTCGGTAATTATAAGCCTGTGTTGTCCCACAGCAGGGCAAAGACCTCCCTTCCCTCTTTCCACTTTTCCCGGTCTACTGCGATTGTGGGCCAATTATTTAAGGAGTCCAACTCATCCCGCCATCTCTTTCTGGGCCTGTCGCGTCGTTTCCTGTCATTGGGGAGCCACTGAGGTAGGTTAGTTCCTATTAAAATGAGTATTTGTCAATACTGCGTAAGTTTGCACAAAACAAAGAAAATTTCAGACTTTCCAAAACGAAACGACTCTTAGTAAGTAGATGTTTAAAGTACGCTTTTCACAACAAGGTCAACACAGGTACAGTAAGTACTTCTGCCCTATCGTAACGTCAACTTTATGACCTACCACAACCCACCATATTACTCCGGTCCATATAAATGCGTCGTTGAATATACAGCCTTGGACCCGATATGGCTATTACCTTCCTATGAATTCTATTACCGATAACACATGTACTTCCTCACCTATGTGATGTGTACCTAATGAATTATTAACGTTCATAATCAAACTATATGGAAGGTACCTACTTAGACGAAGAGTACACCTACGTAACTCCAAATAAACCTTGATTCAGAATGATTACTATTATTTATTTTAAGACTTAGCTTCATAATCATTATTGTATATATCAATCAGCCTATAATGTTTCTACTGCTAGGACACAGCCTCCTCTCTGTGAGGAAAGTGGGTCATCATAATCCACCACGCGGGCCCAGTTCGGGTTGGTAGATGTCACATGTCTTCGTACTTTTGGTTCTAGGACATGCCGGTTTCCTCACGATGTTTTTCTTCACCGTTTTGAGAGCAGTGGTGATGAAATAATTTACAAAAAGTAAAGCGCCTGTCTGGGTTCGAACCTACGACCTACAACTCGGCCGATACCACTGGTCCATCACTGCTCTCTGGTCTGCTTTAAGTATTGGATCCTCTTCATGGGATGGATGGGATCGATTACACAGTGTCTGATATAGCTACTGCAAGAAAAGTAAGTAAAAGTGTTTTGAAATGATAACCCTTCTCCCCACAGCCTTTGTTGCAGTTTATTAGTCATGCAATTACGTAATGTTTGGGTACTTTTGTACTTTCATTGTAGGAAATACCGAAGATAGGTACGATATAAATATTAATTAGCAAAGGGAAATTACCCATTGCCGGGACTGCCGTCATGGGATCTGGAGGCGATAGTCCTCGCGCGCCTGTATGAGTGGCGCGCGGAGGCACTACGCCGGGGGGAAGATCCGCTTCCGCGGCAAATCGCTGCGGAGCGGACGGATCTCCGGCGCGATCTCATGGCGGCATGGAAAGAGCGACTGTCACAACCCAGCGCAGGACACGCAGCGACAGCGGCGATAAGATTCCTCTTTGAGGAGTGGCTAGAGAGGCGCCACGGCGCCCTCACCTACCGCCTGACGCAGGTCCTCACCGGACATGGAAGTTTCGGGAGATTCCTGCACATCATCAGGCGGGAGGAAACGCCCGGGTGTCACCATTGCCAGGATCGCCCAGAGGACATGGTGGAGCACACGGTGGAGGTATGCCCCGCTTGGGCGGAGCACCGCCGTGTCCTCGTAGAGGCGATCGGCAGCGGCGGCGACCTCTCGCGTCCGGCCCTGGTGCAAGCCATGGTCCGGAGCGAGAGGGAGTGGGAGGCAGTCACCTCCTTCTGCGAAGCAGTCATGCTAGCGAAGGAGGTAGCGGGACGGCTCAGCCTCCCGTCCGAGCCGCCGCGGGAGACGCTCCGGGTGCCGCGTGACGACTCCCGGCCACCGTAGGCGCGGACCTGCGGGTGGAGAGTAATGGATAGCTCACCGTCCAATCAGGACCAGCCTCGTGCCAGCAGACGGCGCGTACGTGTTCCACGCGCGCCTCAAAGAGATGTCAGCATCTTCGCCCCCATAGGGCCGAAGCCTGCCGGGTCAGCGGGATTGTCCGAAAGGGTTACAGCTCGCCCGGAACATAAAGGGCTAAGGAAGGAACACGGGTGGGTTTTAGTCAGTAAGAGTCTGACACTCCCTTCCGCTCCACCCAGAGCGGGAGGGGTAATTTAATGATTTCCCATCCACAAAAAAAAGGGGGAAATTACCTACAATAATAATCGAACATAATCGAATGATACCTAGCGACCCTAAGTCAGCAAAAGCAATATGCAAAGACAGAAGCCAAGAAAAACTTTTTTGGGGGATACCGTCCGTCTGGAGAGAACGGAGGGTTATGTTGGACTCCTACCGACTACAACCCCCACTATTCCTTCTATTACCATGAGTCGGGGGCCCGGGAGATACATGTACATTCACCGCACCCCCGAACCGTCAACTAGATTTATATCTAACCTTATGTGTTGGTAGTTGGGCCGTACCTTGAAATTTTATATCATCCTATGAACGTCTTTAGGTCGACATGATAGTGGGTATGAACTGGGCCATAGAGACTACGGATAAGAGGAATTCTCTCCAAATCTTAATCTTTTTCTCCTATCGATTTTTTTTTTTGTAAACTTTTTCCCACACTAGGAATTTCTCCTGTATTGTGGGTGCGTTTACAAACATTTAAACTCACATACACAAACAGCCAGACCCAACTATTTGTAGGTCATACAAATATTTGTTCCGTGCGGGAATCGAACCCGCGACACGCAGCGCAACAATCAATCAATCAACCAATCGCCAACCGTGTCGTCGATACAAGGTTATATTATAATATGTTATTTGGACCAAGATGGTGGCCATATTAATCGCGCCATCAGAGGCATGCGGTGTTTGATTTTTTATTCGAAATCAAGTTATTGTTTTGCACATCTAGCAAAGCTTGGTTTCCTAAGAAAGCGGAGAACGGTTACACATAATAGGCAGTCCACAGAGCAATGTATGACTTCTTAACGTCAAATACCTACTGGTGAAACACAGATCTTTTGAAACCGTAGCTTTTGCTTGAACCCTGTTTCAGAGTAGTTGGAGTGTCTATCTATTCGCTGATTCTAAAGAGAGAGTAGGTGTTACATTACTAAAAGTAAATCAAAAATTCAAAATAAAATTTAAACATTTTTATTTCCATAATTAATATACTGGCAGTCGTATATATCGTAATATCAACATAGACCATAGTATCCACACACACTAGGTATACAAAGCATCCAGAGAGGTGGAACACGCACTTACCTACATTTAACAAGAGAGATAATGGCTATAGACCATTATTACAGACACAATTAAATGCTTTGGAACAACATTTCAATAAGTAAGTCCTTAATCTAGGGCTACTAAGTCATTAAAGTCAGACTGACAATCCAACGCAGTATTCTTAAAGACTGAAAGTTTAAAAAAAACCGCGAAGTATCTCAGTAAGCTTTGTATAGCCCGACAATAGAAACTTTAATTATTTTCTAAATTATCAGATTCCTACCGTAATAATACAATTTGACTTACAAGATTTCAACAATCTGTGACCGATTTTTTTCTTAAACAAATTAATATTGCTAAATCCAGACAATAATATTAAAAATCTGAGATTGCTCAATGTCAGCAACACCAGTCGGAAGGAAATTATGTCACTAGAATTAACTTCCATGTAATGGCACTTGCTTTTAATATAAAAATACTAAGCACCTACAGTGTGCGTTACACGCATTAAACTAACATTATTTATTTACAATTTATCTTTTGCCACTTTTTTTTAACAATAAATACATTTTTGGTCTCATACTATGAACGCATACATTCCATTAAGAATTCAATAATATTTTTAATAACTAATAAGTATTTTTTATCTGTATTTTTTTTTTTGTTTTTGGCGGGCGTGGCAAAGGACCGCGTTTAGAACGCTATTATAATGTTCAGTCACGCATTTAAGAGTTAAAGCTAACTTAAAAATAACTGTACTTAGGTCATGAAGTATTAAAATAGTTGCTACTTTAATTTCCTGGTCCTAAGTTAAACAAAACTGACACTTATGGTACGGAAGAGACATAAAGTAAGCGCACACGTGGTATTTAGAACTTACATTATGAAATTGTACATACAATAAAGCATAAGTTTTTTTGTAATGACTTAAAACTTAACCTATTAGAGATCCATGCTGAATGTTTCTTGCGCCTCGTCGAATGAGATTGAGTTAGAACGCGCCTTTTGAGCCGCGGACGGTTGTAGGACATTCGGGACGGAGTTAGGATTCTTTAGCAGTGCTGCTGGTAATGCGCACTTTGGTGGGGTCTGCGAGATCGGAGATTGCCGTAGCGACATCATAAAGGACCTCTCGTATACTATTCTTGTACCTGGAAAAAAAGGAAATAGAAGATAAGTATTAATAAAAAGCAAACAACAATAATTACTATAAATTGACTTTCTCTGGTCCTCATCTATATAGAAACATAAAATGTGTCTTATTGTTCGGAATCTGTGGTTTTTTTTCAACTTATCAACTAGGTACATAAATATTATTTAAATTTAGTAGGTACAATACGACAGACGTAACTTGGCGGGCCCGAACATAGGCACTAAAAACTTTAGTTTCGCGCATGTTCTCTCACTCGCACTCGCCTCATGTCACCATTTGGTTCCTAAAAATTCTTACTGCGCAGCCTTCTGCGCAAGGTTCGGGCCCGTCAAGTTATATAGAAGCCAATTGTATTTAAATTTATTTCATATTCATAAATATTTCGCGAAGTCCAAAGATGTTGAAACTGTTATGTCATACGACATAATACATAACGTTTAATTAATTTACGAGGAAAACAGTTTCGAAGTTTCGGCGAAAATATTATGTAAGTAAGTACGGATTCTATTTCGGCGTTTCCGCGCGTCAATGTTTTGATAGGTATTGTTTAATATTTTACGTACGTAAGACCACTTAGTACATAACATTTTTACAAATATTTATTTGTTCTTCATAATAATTATTACCTATTCTAAAAGAAATTGTCCGAGTCTTTAATGATTATGGATTCTAACAATCTGCACCCTTGAGTAACATACTTTCATTCACAATCCATTGCTTAATATGTCTCTAAAAAATACGTCTGTGCAATAACGTAAATAACGCAATGAATGTGGTTGAACTGTCAAAATTAGTGTGTTACGCAATTACCCCGCTGGTTGTTTACTTCATTGGCTCTGCTGTTTTTTATAAAAATAAAAATATTTTATTGTCAACCTCTGAGGTCCTTGTACTCATCACTATGAACCACTTTTGCTATGGGACCAAACCTGAAATCGCAAAAAAAACATCAGCTGTTCCCTACATTGTGTTCGTATAACTCGTCAAAATATAGGGAACAGCTGATTTTTTTCTCGCGATTTCAGGTTTGGTCCCATACCTAGTAAAAGTTGTTCATAACGATGAGTACAATGACCTCTTAAGAGGTTGTTGGTGTTTTTCCAATAACCCTGTTTACCTATACAAATAAATATGAATATAGTTCAAGAATCAAGGTTGGTCTAGTCTACAGTATTTGCTAAAGAATAGATTTAATGGAAAACTTCGGAAATACGAGTATTTTCACACTTTTTGGTAAAGCGGGCAAGTTGATTGTAGAAATCTGGTGAGAGGTACCAAAAAAAGGTTACCCAAAAAATAAATGAATATATAACAGTAAGTTTATTTTGAGGCAATCCCTAGAGCCAGTTTAGCTTCTCATGCTGCTTCATGCTTAAATGCTTGATTTATAGAAATTCAAGTTTATTGAATCTTTATGTATACTTTACTCCATTAATTAATTAATTAACCTTAATGGTGAAACAATAGTGACCTTAATGGTGAATTTACCTCTACTTATATTTTTTTTACTACAAGGGTGCGCTGACATTTCACCGTCTCACTTTGATTAAGGAGATTTTGAACTTAATGATCCTTAAGCCGCTTGAAGCATACACAAGCGCTTTCTTTGTGCTGAGGACTTCGCTTTCAATGATCTTTAAAACTCCTGTTTATACTTTTTTAAGTCTGTTATGAAAATTATAATGAAAAATCGAAGACTTTACTAACAAAAAATATGGTGATTACTTTGAAATTGGTTTTTAAATCATAATCGAAATCGATGACGTTTATTTATCTTTTCTTGAAGTTGTAGTTGATAAACATCGGTATTCCGCCTAATTTACATAATAATATGTTTATGTATGCAGATTTTTGAATACATGACGAAGTCCTGACATTTTATTGAAGCAGTGGGAATTACATTATGGATTTATGATTATAATAATATATAAAATTATACATCGAAAGATCAAGATACAATCTGAATAATTAGTAACAATTAATCGAAAAACTTCCACAGATTATCATCAACAATGTGTCCAGTGTGCGCAAACGCACGCTAAGTGGACATAGTTGTTCCAATAGGTACAAACAGCGGATTGTGTGCGACTAGTTGCCAAGTCGTTACATAACCAGCATAACAGAGATAATGTGGCATGTTTGAAATCACGTTTTTGTTTCATTGTGAGGTTAGGATGATGGCAATAAGCTCACCCCCTATTTTATAGGTCTTAAACATCATCTGCCTAGCCTATTCCCAACTAAATTGGGATTGACTTCTAGTCTGACCGAATGCATCCGGTTAGACTATAAGTCGACCGGAAATACCAGTAAGTATTTTACATGGAACGACTGCCAATCTGAGAACCACCCCCACAACCCAGTTACTGGGTAACACGGTACCCTTTGGTTCGACATAACTGGTGGAATTTGGTTGTACTATAGGTACGACTCTACCTATCCCTTTAGGGATTACAGGCGTGATGTTATGCTAAGTTAGAAAGTTGCTACGTTCGCTGATCCTTTAATTTAAAGTCAGTACACTCACCAAAGGAGATAGTTAACCAGCGTCGTCGGATACTCGGATATAGTTGAAGTTTAATAAGAAAAATTCGAATAAAATTTAATGTAAGTAATAGAAAACAAACAGTTCATTTATCAAATTAAATTTCATTCAAAAACATCAATTTTTTACTATTCTTACTAAACTTCAACTACCTATATCCAACGACCCTGGTTACTTATCTCCTTTGGTGACCGTACACTTGATTCGGAGTTAAACCCCGGAAGTGTAAAGTTGTACGCTGAAGCTGAGTTAGTTCTTTTTAGAGCTGCTTATTACTTATAAGATCTTTATTATTCCCTATGTATGCTCTCAGTTAGTTCGTTAAAGAGTTTGCATACATACGAGCTCTCTAAAATCTAACTGGAGCTCCTAAATCTATAGATTCTTGAGTCTCAATTGGTGCACTTAGTCTCTAATTTTAAATTTTTTTACTTCACAAAAGTGGTTTTTGGTGTTGGTTTGTAGACGGGTTTGCAAACTAAATTGACGCCCTGAATTTAGATTACAAAAGCCCACTTAAGCGTGTTTGTGTAGGCACTTAGGCAGTGTAATAACTATAATTTACGGTCGTAATATGTTTTTATGTGATAGCATAAACAACAAGTTACGACGTTGATAATCTGAAGGGTTACACAAACAAAGACATGGATTATCTTGTATGGACATAAGTAACATTTCTATTATGTAGTTGGCATGTCAAAATGTTTTAATGTGACCTGTACTCTTCATATCTTTTGATTCATTAGTAAGACTGCTTTGGTGGAAGATTTTTTGTACGAATGTTAAACAATATCTTACCTATTGAAGTTTAAATAAATTAAGGAATATTCATCTTTTCATAGATCAAGATATTTGTGGTATAATTTATCACTATTTTTGTTGAACACGCTTTTCAACTTTTGATCTAATATAAAACACATCTATATTTAATATACTATTGAAACATTACTTGTTTTTATAGGTATTTAGTCGCTTATCTACTATTACATATTTTAACTTTTAATTGTTATCATAATTAGTGCCACTAATCAGTTTGTTTTGAACAACAATGGCTATAAAGTTCATTCATACTGAATATACGTAACATAATACCTAATTATCGTAATGGTTGAACAAATTAAACCCTGCCAAGGTCATTATTCAAAAATTAAGCTCAATAAAGAGTTCATTGTCGCTTCTAAAATTAGCTTACAACTTATGACATGATGCTTGAGGGACGAATCCAAAAGTACTGGCTAAGTTAAATAGGTATATATTCCCTTTACCCCGGCAAATGTTGGCTAGAAGATATTATTGTTTAACCGTCGCTTGGCAGTTTGTGTAATAATCCTTAGTCACTATTGTTAGAGTGTCTGTATAATTAAATAATTCTAACTAGTTGACAGGCTGTTGAACTTTAGGGCTCGGACAAAAAAAATGTGCCAAAGCCTGTTTCTTTGTCGGATAATAAGTAGATACAAACCGTAGTCATCCATCACATTACCTATTTGTCTCATTTGTTTATGACCCAAAAAAATATAGAAGAAGAGTATAATACTCTCTATTATGTACACCATATAAATTACAGATATAAATATAGAAATTTTACGAAGGGCGACACAATGGGCGGTCTTATCTATGGATTAAAAAGGGGAAGGAGAAGAAGAAGTTCAAGAAGTCCAATTACCTCCAGGAGTGGTAGAGTAGACAGTGCCTCCAGGTGTGCTGGAGTATACATCAGGCATCTGCGAGGGGTCGGTGATGAGAACCCTCCTTGAAGGAATGGCCTGAACATTGGTCACTTGCCTCGCAATAGGTGATGCCGACATGATGATTCCAAACTTTTTTTTTTTATAATATCACAAAGCACTAACACTGTTGGTCGATCAAAAAGACAAGGAGGACTGAATCGGGTGTAGCCGGTGCCTAAAATAAATACGTTTACCAGCTAAACGCACACATGCGCGTGTTGTGTATTGTAAACACGTCACACACGAGCGAGCCACATCAAAACATGCATAGACTATGCGACAGATAGTTTACTTTGTTGACCCGGCTTTGTGTTGACTTGACCTTGAGGTATTATTGATATAGTGAATATTGATATGACTTAGTGTGTATGCACACAGGCGACGCGCGTCGACGACAAAGGCAGCAGCAACCGTCGACGCGTGTCGGCGCTGAGTACAGTGCTCAAATAAACGAGCGGCTTGTTGTCGACGGCAGCCGCCGACGCGCATAGACGACAGAGGCAACTGCAAACGTCGACGCGTGTTGGCGTTGAGTACAGTGCACAAATAAACGAGCGGCTTGTTGTCGACGGCAGCCGCCGACGCGCGTCGACGACAGAGGCAACTGCAACCGTCGACGGGTGTCGGCGTTGAGTACAGTGCTCAAATAAACGGGCGGCTTGTTGTTGACGGCAGCCGCCGACGCGTCGAAGGCTGTTGCAGACACGCGTCGACAGTTCAGTTGCCTCTGTCGTCGACACGTGTCCCTCGTGTGTATGCACACGAGGGACACGTGACACGAGGGACCTCGTGTGTAAGCGAGTACGTTACTTATTCATCATAATCGTCTTCATCATTGGGAACCCTGTTCCACCCACTACAGAGGGCCCCATCGTGGGCGTTTGAAAGTTTCAAACGCCCACGATGGGGCTTTATCACCCACGTTTAGACCGTAAGCACTAGATCATTCGATTCATATTCAAGTCCTATCTGTTCTCTACCTATTCTCCCGTCTTATAATAAACAAACTCCACACAATCTTTGGTTGCGCACACACCGACACGTTATCGTTATCGTACGTCACACCCACACATAGACGACGATGTTTTGTGCGTAGTTTATTCAGTCGATATGGCGATGTCGACTAATTTATATTCGTAAAATGTTTATCTCGTACAAAATCAACTTGCAAATAGGAATATGGGGAAGAAGATTATGTCTTTCGAGTATTTACAGGGACACACAATACTTTTAAAAGGCTGTGGGTAGTACTATTGAAAAGTACAGCCGCCAGCACATCAAGCTACTACAATATGTCACCTTTATCGCTACAGTGTAAGGTTCAAAGTTGATTGGGAAAATTGGACAGTTTCGGGTAGCTTGATGTGCGTCTGTACATCTCTGTCTAGCCTTTCGGAAAATACTATGTAATTTATATAATACTAGCTACGCCCCGCGGTTTCACCCGCATAAATCTCGATCCCGTGGGAATATTGGGATAAAAACATCTAAATCGGTTCAGCGGTTTAAGCGTGAAGAGGTAACAGACAGACAGACACACTTTCGCATTTATAATATTAGTATCTATGGATTAGGCATGTTATTATGATAAGCGTATTATGTGATTATGTGTATAGGTACTATTATTCAATTTAAGGTGTTTTGTAAACAAGTTTAGGTAGGTTGGTAATCAGGAAGAAAGAAGAATAGAACAGGAAGAAAAAAAGAAAAAAGAAGAAAGAAAAGAAGTTGTTATTGTGAGAATTGTGGGATACCTATTACTCTAACTAAACTATTATTTATTTAAGATTACATGCACAACATTACAGAATTGAATTCCAGTTTCCTAACTTAGTAACAGCCCGGAGTTGCAATGGATGTAAGCGGTGTGATACCTACCCCCGTGCCTCGGAAAGCACGTAAAACCCTTGGTCCTGCGCCTGATTTCTCTCAGGTCGCGTCGAATTACCATTCCATCAGACATAATATGAGAGTGAAGGAAGAGACCATAGATATAAGATATTTCTATAGAAGAGACAGCAGTACACCTGTGTCTGCGCACCACTTGTGCACTATAATATCTCCTGCGCCGAAGGCTAAAATCTCTGTTGAAAATCAGAATTAATTTCAGAGTTTGGATAAAATGCGACCTACCTAATCTGGTTGTACCTTTATAATGCATCTCTTTTGGTGGACGGCAAATGGATGAAGGACAATTACCTCCAATAAACATAACAACACCATAATTGCGTAACACACTATCAACCACAATCTGAGTAATTTTGAAGGATATTGCTAATGCATTGCTTCATATGTTCGATAAATGTGCCTGCTCTACAACGTAAATACCGCAATGAATGTTGTTGAACTGTCAAAATGAAAGCCATTGCTTCTGGCAGTTACAATGCTGGTGAAGTGTAGGTGTACTAGATTCATCTCTGGCTAGTTACCACGTAATGTATTCAGCATGGACATTTCATTCATGTTTCACGTAACATTTCACGTAATGTATTCAGCATGGACATACATTCTTCAGCATGGACATTTACCTATCCAGCTAAATACGAGTAAAAACGAACAGCGTTTATTTATTTTCCATTAAATTCGTAATATGATACAGTTCATTAAAGTGTAGGTAATTATATTAATCGATTTCCGACTTCTCGAGTAAATTGTTTCGATGTAGAGGTAATTATAATCGATGTTCCCACGGCTCGATTTCTCTCGGTAAACTGTAGGTAATCGACTACATATTTTGTATAATAAATTATTTACAGTGATCAGTGCGTCAATATGTTTAAAATACCACAGTCAGTTTTGATGAGTGTATTAACAATAAATTAATATTTATTTGGATTTACAAAACTTTAAATTATTGCTATTCCCTTCTGTTAAGTTTCCATACGCTAGGTGGTAATTATCTAAACGAATATTATAAAAGAAAAAAAAAATGTATGTTTGTTAAACTTTCATGCTAAAACGACTGAACAGATTTTGATGAAATTTGGCACATGGGTAGGCCATGACGTGGATTAGCACATAGGATACTTTTTATCCTGGTATCCCCAGGGGATCGAGACTTATGCGGGTGACACCACGGAGCGGAGCTAGTTCGAAACCAATGAAAACGCAGATTTAGAACCATTAGCTAAATACTATAAATTGAAAATAGTTTTCACGTAGGATGCCCGTGATATAAATATATCTGAGACTTTTCTATCTGTATAGCTACATCTTTCTTATAAGAATTCAAAACATAGTACCCATTATAAAGCACTCTACCTACCCAATATCAAAAAATCTATCTAGCTATCAAAATTTTTGCGGAACCAACTAAAGTTACATCATTCAAACTCAAACTCAGAGCATTTATTTCAAACAGGCACTTTTGAATTGTCAAGAAGTCGGTCAGTCAGAAAATATGAAGCTAGTTGCCCATTCCAAAGCGTGTGTCATTGTCATAAGTATTACTGTAGGTATGTTCCTACGTATATTTGTTTGCCTGAAGGCCATTGACATAACCTATTAGAACCACGTGGCGCAGAGCTAACACGCGGTTTCGCAGACCTTACGTTACGTACGAATGTTTTATATATAGGTACGCGAGTATATGGGTCAAGTGCGTTGGTGCCAATGTTGGCTGTGGCCTCGAATGTTGGGCCAAGATTGGGCTGGTATTTTGTACATAATTTTACCGTACTATTCTGGGAGTAAAAGGTTTGTATTTTATTACGTGAGACGATTTGAGGGGGCGAGGGGGTCCAAACAAGTCTCATTTTTTCGTACGTGGGGGTGGGAGGGGTATTGTTCTTACGTAAGAACACAAATAAGCAAAAATTTTAACTTTTTTTTTTTTTTTTACTTTTTTTGGCAGTTTTGGTAGATACTGATCGATCTTACGTAAGACTAAAAAGAGAGTGGAGGGGTTTATGGTTTATATATTTTAAAGAAAGAAAGTGGTCAAAATGGTCTTACGTAATAAAATTAAATACATAACGTTACGCTTGTATTTCACAATGGGTTGGGTAGTTATATTATATCACATGTTATACAGGGTGGAAACTTTCAGCGGGGCAGTAAGGGGAAGTACCTTATCCGTTGCAGCTACGCTAAAAAAAAAAAAAAAGCTTGGGATTGAGCTGCTTCCAATTTCTGCATTTTGAATGATTTTTTTCTTTTTTATATACACATTGACATTGATGAATATTTTTTTTTTTTAAACAATGACATTTGCTTACTTTGAAAAGTATTATATTATTTTTTCATTGTGAATGTGAAGACGATGTGGGTCATTTTACATACTTATATATATTTTTTTATTATTCTCTCTGTTCTGTTAGTTTTTTTTTTTTTTTTCATGGTCTGGCAGTTTGAGTAATTTATGTGGCCTACCCAAATGTCCTTTCTTTGGTATTGTTCGTCGAATCGTTGAACTCCTTAAGTCTTGAGTTGAGCTGCACGATTTTTGACAAATGCGTGCACTGACTGGACAGGTCCTCTCAATCTGTGTGGTTCTTTCCTCAAAAGACCACCTCAGACATCGATCTACATGGTCTTCATATAACCTGACCAAGATTATGTCTGGACTTTAAAAGAGACTGTGACCTCTGAGTTTGTTTCGGCCTTTCTTCTCAGAGTAGTCAGATAGGAAACGCCGACTTCATCTAGTTTTAAAAAAAAACATGATTGACGTGTAAAAGTGTTTGTACAAACCTACTTACAAAAATAAAATCATTTCATTTCATTACGCGAAAATGGTCTTAGGAGACTATCCATAACTTTTTATGGAATTTTGATCCCCATTCACAGATTAAAAAAAAAAATACAGTTAGCAAGAAAATAGCCATTTTACACAAAAACATTTTTTGATGCCAATCGATCCTGTTTCTAATACTGATCAAAAACTTCTACGGGACCAATTATCGTTGGAGTACTCAAAAAGTCACAAATTGCAGAAAACTTTTCCCTTACATTTTGTATGAAAAGTTAACACGAAGTGAACACGGGTGGGTTTTAGTCAGTAAGAGTCTGACACTCCCTTCCGCTCCACCCAGAGCGGGAGGGGTCATTTGATGATTTATCATCCACAAAAAAAAAAACCTAGAATGTTCCCACAGCTGGGACTCTACCCGCCGGCCCAGTGCAGGTTAGTAGAAGATGCCACATGGTGTCGAGGTTGGTTCTAGGAGATGCCGGTTTCCTCACGATATTTTCCTTTACCGTTTTGAGAGCAGTGGTGATGAAATTATTTACACAAAGTAAAGCGCCTGTCTGGGTTTGAACTCACGACCTACAACTCGTAAGTCGGAGCCATTACCACTGAGCCACCACTGTTCTTCTTGTTTTCTTCCTTCGTTTAATTTAAAAAAGTCTATGTACAATACGCTAGCACATCAAGCTACTACAACAAAGCTAGTATAATATACTTTATGTATGTACTTATTGTATTATGTAAATGGTACACCACAGACTACAATCTGTCAAGATTTTCAACTTTATCGCTAAAACATAAGGTTCAAAGTTGATTGGAAAAATTTGACATTTTCTGGTAGCTTGATGTGCTGGCGTCCTATCATACAAGTCACTGAAAAACTGATAAGAAATATGAATCTAATGATTAGAGTAACTACTTATTTATAAAAATATTTATAAAAAGATTCCTCAGTCCAAGGATGTTTTACTGATAAACTCATCGATAGCAAACTATTCAATGTTATTTTACTTAGGTAATATGTACATAAGAGCTTATGTGCATAAGCTGATATGATGTTTTTGATGTGAATACTTTGTTGCTAAGGCAGTTTTGTGTTTTTGAAAGCAGGCGTGCAGAATTGGTAAGAGGGTTCCGCTAGCACCCTCTGCACAGACTATACTGTTGTGCCCTTTAGGTGCGGAACCCTAAAAAGTATGAGCAGTTATTGTGCGCACATGATAATGATTGTGATTACGTTGTACATTTTTTTTCCCATGGATGTTGACTGAAACTTAAGAGAGCCACGTGTAACAAGTTATAACTAACATTCCTATTAGTATAAACGTATGTAGTGGTAATTACTGAGAATAAGCAAACTCGTGTTTGTCTATCTTAATTTCTTCAATCTTATTTTTTTTTCTTCTTTAGTAGGTACACAAGCCATGCTCCCGACGAACTCAAACTCAAACTCAAAGCATTTATTTCAATTAAACCATTTTACAGGCACTTTTGAATTGTCAAGAAGTAGGTCAGTCAGAAAAATGTGAAGCTAGTTGACTAGACGGGATATTCTTTTAATTTCCTGTAAAAATGATGATAAAACAATTACTCCATGAATAAAGCCACGTAGGCATCTTGTTGCCAGTCTAAAATCTATTATTATACTATCATAACAACACCTGATAACATCGTCTGTGTGTTTTTAATAGAAAGATAACAACGCTTTAATAATATTTAATCTCAAATCGTTTATTGCAATCCATAATGTACCTACAATTAGATGTGGTAAATAAAAAAATAATAGAAACAATTATGGACCCTGTCGGGGACAGCAAATTTTAAATAGCTAGAGAGAGGTAATATTGCTTATTTCTTAAATGAATAGATAATGAATTTTTTTTTTTTTTTTTTCTAAATTTGCTCGTACCTACACTAGAAGCAGCTCGTATACAAGGTGCCGTTTCATACATTTTGACCTCGTTAGTATTGCCACCTTTATATGAAGCAGCTGATTTTTATTAATAATTTTTGCAAAAATTCTACGTTAGTCTAGAATCATGCGCTGTATTTCACGGGTTACCTCGACGCTTTCACCCTAAACAAAAATTATATATTTTGAAACATGAAGACATGTTTGAACATATACAAGGTTAAATTTAAGTCGTTCTGGACCTCTTAAGGGGTCATTGTACTCATCATTATGAACAACTTTTACTATGGGACCAAACCTGAAATCGCGAAAAAAAAATCAGCTGCTCCCTACATTTTGACGAGATATGCAAACATAAATGTAGGGAACAGCTGATTTTTTTTTCACGATTTCAGGTTTTAATAAATTTAAACGTGTATATTAACGGCTCAAGGTATCCATCCTACTTAAGTAGGTACCTATACTTCGAGCCTTGTGTATTTATCATTACTTTTTGCGTTTATGCACGATTGTCATCGCAAAAAATAGCAATGTCAACTCGCGAACGCGATGCGATATTACTAGCTGATCTTTGCTCCTTCTTTGGTACACCTACTAATAACGAAGCTGTTATGTTTGTGACAGTTTGTGTGACTTTATACATAGCCATTACTAAGTACTAGATACCTACCTGTTATGACGAACTAAACCCTACTTTTGTTGCGACTCCAAAGATACTAGACCTCTTTTAGTACTCAAAAAAGATAAGAGTGCTAATACAGACCATACTTTAGTTATTTATAAGTACCTATGTGTAGGCACAAATACGCCCAGATTACGCAAAGCATTTATTTATTTGACGGAGAAGGTAAAGTTTGTCTCGTTATTATCAGCCATATTTTAACTAGTGTGGGCTACTGTGGGTATGTGTTGGTTATTGCGCAATAGAAAAACGGTTTGCAGTTCAAATGAGATTATAATTTCACGAACAATTTAATCACGCTAGCAAATTACACACTGTAGGAATACGACACAACCAGATACGGAACGCGGGACAGTTTCTGAGCACATGTAGTTCGTACGATGTCCAATGTCCAAGAGCAGCTTCCCATCGTTCTGTCGAGCTGTCGTCGAGTGTCGACCCCCCCACGAACTGAGGCTAGACTCTGTCAAGCACCACCAGATGGCGCTGGAGTTCCGAATGGTCGTTGTCGTCACAGCGCTTCCGCCTCGTTGTCAAGTCAGCTCCCGTACTAATGATGTCTTCGACATATTTAATAAGCTCACAAATGTACACAGGCGGACTTAATGCCATAGGTATTTTCTACCAGTCAATCTTTGGGTGGTGTAGAGACAAACAGTGGTAGGTGCAACGGCGAAAATTGAATTGAATTAAATATAAAAATCACATAAGTATGCCTTTACACAGGGAAACCGTGATAGTTTCCTAGTATGTCACAATCGCAAGTAAACATTATTATTTTTGGCGGAACATGAGCTTATAGATTCGAGATAACATTAGTAATATTGTGTCTGCGAACAACGATAACAATGGTTTGATATGAATTATTATCTGACAGTTAAAATATTATCTGTCTGTGTTTACAAAGTCTTTGTTTTTTCTTTCTAACTTATAATGAAAACTACGGAAATTAAATTGTTGTTGAAAATGATAAATTTATTTATCATTATGAAACTGTGAAAAATACCTACAGTTTTCTACTTTCAGTACAAACACAGAAAGTAATTCAGCAAAACAAACGCGTGTCGAATGCTTACGATTACGTCTCGTTCGTAACATCAGCACGACTAATGGTTCTGAAGCCAGTGTTCACTAACATTTAGTAATACCTAAATGAATGCCTGAATAAAAACGCGATGTTGGATTTTCAACTTTCAGCGTTGACTCGTTGAGCCGAACTTAGCTTTCGTGGCTAAATAATAACAGCCACACGGATCTCCCACAAGGTGGACCAACGACCTTGTGAAGGCCACAGGAACACGTTGGATGCAAGAAAAACAGAACCGGTCTAAGTAGAGGTGCTTGGGGAGGCCTATAATGTCCAGCAGTGGACGTCTTTCGGCTGAAATGATGAATGATGATGACACGAATCGATCGAAGATTAAGCTACACTTGCCGCGGTTGGTACTTGGATGGGTGACCATACATTACATATCGAGACCCCTCCTTGCCTCTCAAGAAGTAGCGTACGTCCTTCCTCCGGATGCCAACTATCTCCTTGCCAAATTTTATCGAAATCCGTTCAGTGATTTAGGCGTGAAAAGATAACCTAGAGACAGAGTTACTTTCATGGATTTGACTAGCACCTCGTTAATTTTTGAAGTGAAAACTTGTTTAGGCGCGTTTGGCATTTTTTGAGATGGGAAAAAACCATTGAACTCGCGCCACAGTTACCGTAAGCGACACCGCGGCGTGTTTTGTTTATAAGACGATTAAAAAAATATCGCTTCGGATGTGTTCGGCTGTCCTCGAAATGTACTCGGTTCTATCTAATGTATATATCCGATATGTCAGTGAGTGATGGCAAAGCATTCTGTTTGTGTTTTGTTTTCACTACTGTCGGCACTCCCGGAGTGCCACTGTTTTTTTTTACCTTGTTTTACTTATGTCGTGAAGTTAAGTTACTAAGTATGGGGTTGACATATTGAAATCCATAATGGTCAAAAAACCCTAAATTTATAAAAAAAAAAAGATTAAAAAAAAACTAAGTATACGTAAGCAATACTTATTAACCGCATCGTTAGTACTTATTTTATTTAATTATACATAAAATAAAAACAGCTGTTACTCTATAACTACGTTTTGTACTCCCAGAAAATAAGAAAACACTTGAAATACATTGCAAAATGGAGAATATACGCAATATACCAATAAAGTTATAAAAAGTGTAATGACCCAACATTTTCTATTTTAGTCTAGAAAATTATCGTGAGTTTACGTCAACGATCAATGTATTTCGGGACTCCGGACCAACGCACGATTCGTTGTGGGACTGCTAAATTAAGATGCACAGATTTAAACACTGAGATTTAACGATAAATCATGACTAAGGTAGGTACTCGAACGGTCACTTTTTGCCTTATTTTTACAACTCATTTTACAACAAGTATTAAGAGTAAACTAGTCGCTAGCTCAAACTCACTGGTGGGCATGGCCAAAAAGCACGCTGTCTCACCTGGCTTCGTGTCCGACAGAGCTAGTATCAGTGTTGAGCAATTAGACGCTAGTCTATACGAGCAACGTCTAGTTCTCACAAAAACACCGTTCCGAACGAAGGCGCGTAAAAGAATTCGAAAAGTGCTTCGGAAAATCGAGTTTTATGAAAAAAACACTGCATAAATCAATTACAAATAAAGTTTAAAATCTTCGATAACTGAGCAACAGACCACCTTTGACTAATAAGTCAAAACGATATCATATTTAACTTTGGACACAATGTCAAACAGTGGAGCAATACTCTCCCGAAATTTGTATGGAAAAAATATCGACTAGTGGCACCTTAAGCGCACGTTTCCATAGAAATTGTTCTACGGATATATTATATCGCAGAAACGCGTCACACCGTCGCGTTGCGCCCGTCTTTACGAGGTTTTAAGACTTCTCCCGCAAAGTATCTATAGGTAAGTATACGAAGTTGTCCTCAGGCTACGTGGAGCGACTATCTTGTTAGGACTGGTAGCTGGATGAGAGTTGCCGAGAATAGAGCTAAACGGCGTGCAATTGGAGAGGCAGAATAATATTCTGCCTCTCCAATTGCACGCCATTTAGACTCCAGCAGTTACAGTCAGACTAGTCTGATGATGATGATATTAAGTTGAATGAGACTAATTTATCCCACCAAAAACATTTTCATGTAAAATGTTGCCGAGACGAGACCACGTCATATGGCTCGCACTGCCAAAAAGTTATCAGATCTCATGTAGAGCCAAGCTTCTAACTCTACACGTCCTAACTTCACAAACTCTACACCTTAGTCAAAATATGAGGCTTGGCCGTTTCGTTACTACAAGAACTATTGTATAAAACAGAAAAGTAATGAACAGTGAATACATTTTTCACCTTACGCCCGGCGCCCATGTGATGGTAGCGAAACGGCCAGGCCACATATTTTTTTATTTTTCCTGTAATCTTTACATAAACTTCTATCACCTAGAATTATTTCACATTTTCGTCTTTGCAAACTTCGGAGATAAGGGCGGGGCGGTATTTTTTTTTTTACATTTTTCATCAAAAGTCGAAAACTATGCGGCCTAAAAAAAAAAAGAATGTTTCAGAATGTACGCACTGCGCTCTTTTATGTGGTACCCCACATGCCTTAGTAGCCCTACTTCGAATTTTTCAGAACCCCTTTCAGTCCTTGTTGCAAAAAAAAATATATATATATTATTATTTCTTTCTTATTTGCAAAATAGTTGGGCAAACGTCATCTAAAACTATTCCAAATTTCAAGTTGATTACATTAGTAGTTCTTGAGATATCCAGCTGTGACAGACAGACAGACAGACTTGTCTCACTATAAAGGTTCTGTTTTACCATTTTGGAACGGAACCCTAACAACAAGCATCGTAAAAGAGTTCCAAAATATTACTGATAATTTTGAAATAGATAAATCTTATGTTCCTCCCTCGTGTATTTACTTACTGTAACAAACTATAACCCTCATCTTTCACCCCTCTAGTTGCCGCGTCAATAATGTTAACTTACAACAGTAACTTGACGCCTGAAACTGCTGTATAATTCACTCATTGCTGAAGGCAAGCGTATCATGAATTTAAAATAAGTTTGTCCTTTACAAATGTTTGATTCATAGAGGTAATCGCGTGACCTAGTTAGCGGGACATAGAGTATGTACACAATATAGGTATATAATAATAAAAGTAGTATATAATATTGTGTATTTTTAGTAGCGATAATATTGTGTATTTAGGCTTATCTCGACAACTCACGTGTTAAATAATATGTAGGTACCTACAATGTAGTAGGAATTACTTCTGTTTTTGGATTAAAAGAAAAAGAAAGAAAATACAAACGTAAAAAAAAATACATTTGCGTAAACATTACGCATAAAAAGAACAAAAAAAAAAAAAAAAATGGTTGCCTGTAAAGTCGGTTTTACGGGCGAAGATTTTACGTGACAACGTCTTTTTCTCGGTAGAATATTTATTGATATGAATATAATTAAATTGCACAATAGGAACAAGGAATTGAATGAAAATAGTTGAGTGGGAGAGAGACGCAAGGCATTCGGCGGGCCTCTCTCTCGTTCGGTGACTCATCGTAACGTTACCGAGCGTTACACTTTTTCATAAGTGACTCCCAGCCGCAACCTAATTTAAGACGTTGTCACGTCAAAAAACAAGTTGGGGGAAATCATGCATGTGTTGGGTGATTAGTGGCTGGCAAGTGTGGTAGGTAGGTACTTTTAGGTACCAATGTTCTTTTCAAAGGAAAAAGATCCAATCTAAGCAGTAGGGTAATACTAATACGTAAAACGATTTGAGGGGGGAGTGGGTCCAAACAAGTCTTAGGTACGTGGTTCACAAGTACAATCACAAAAGTAAGCAGAAATGATAACTTTTTTATTTCCTACTTTTTCTTTGTAATTTTGATAGATACTGGTCTTACGTAAGATTGAAATGGGGGGTTCATCAATGTCTTTTTTTTTCGTAGGGGGGGGTTAGAAACTGGTTAAAATTGTCTTACGTAATAAATGAACGGCCCCTTAGTGCGTTACGCAATTACCAATTTACATGAAATGAATGAATTGACTTTCATTTTGACAGTTCAACAACATTCATTGCGTTATTTACGTGGTTGAGCACACATTTTTTCTTAGGTATTTTGAGAATTAGTCATTTATAGAATTAGCCATTTTGAGAATTAGTCTATTAGAAACTCAGTTGACATTTTGAAAAGCGGGCATTCTGCGCCTAAACCATTTTTTCGAACATAATTATGAAGCAATGGATTAGAATAGTATTTTCTTTTTGAAATAATTCAGTTTGTGATTGATAGTATGTTACGCACTAAGGATGTAGTTTTAACTTGGCGGAAAAAACATTTTGAAAATTCGTATGAGTTCTTTGTCTCTGAATTAATTCATTATTAAAATTTTAACCAAATTAACTTACAATTACTTACAATGAAGTATTGTTATTTTTTTCACTATCGCCAAACTGCGCAGTATCTAATTCAAATACCTAAGAATTTATATATTTAAATTCTTAGGTATTTGAGATAGCTACTGCGGATTAGGTAGGTACGTAAAAACAACTAAGTAGCTAACAATAAGAAATTGTGTCATCATTTTCTTTTATGTCGTTTTTCTTTCTTAACCGACGAAAAAAAACGGACGTTCTCAAGTCGACACGTATTTTTTTTTTTTATGTATGACCACGTTTATCTTTTTACAGAGTAGTCCGATTTTGATCATTCTTTTTTCGTTTGTTGTACAACGCAAACTCAAAGCATTTATTTCAATTAAACCAATTGCAGACACTTTGGAATTGTCAAGAGGTCGGTCAGTCAGAAAGATGAAGCTAGTTGCCCATTTCAAAGCGTAGTGGTAGGTAACCTATGGCGAAGAACGGGCAAAGAAACAGTGGCACTCCGAGTGCCGCAAGAAGTGAAAACTTGAAAAAGCATAGTAATTTTATAAATATGTCTGAAGGTCATACTTCCCAAATAAAATGCGCGTTGATGTCTTTATAATGGCCAAAACTTAAAACAGAGGTGTCGGTTACGGTAACAGTGTCGCGAGTTCAATGGTTTTTTCCCATCTCAAAAAATGCCCAACGGCGCCTAAAGAAGTTTTCACTTCAAAAACTCCACGAAATATTGTTACAAAATATTGGTTACATCATTCATGTTGAAATCACTTGAAACTATAGATAACAAACAACGTCACGCTTTACGTCATGCTTTTGTTTTTTACTATTTTAAGTTTTAGGGGTATTCAATGTATTTCTTTTCCTGAAAGAAAAAAGATTTAAATAGTTAATTTTATACAGGGAGACAATACTTTTTCCATCATCATTTCAGCCGAAAGACGTCCATTACTGGACATAGGCCTCCACCAAACACCTCCACTTCGACCTGCACCCTTAGGGTCAGTTGACACCGAGACGTGACGCGACGCGCAGTTTTCAAGATAGAAATACAATTACAGACCTTATCTACTACAATAAAAGGCATACAATTCAGTGTCTACTACGTCAAGTTACGCCGCGGGGCGCAGCGCGGCGTAGCTCACTGAATCGTGTACCTTTTTGTGTAGTAGATAAGGTCTGTAATTGTATGTCTATCTTGAAAACTGCGCGTCGCACCCTTATTAGTAACTATTCAGTAATCTGTGCCCTTATTGCGTAACACGCTATCAATCTTAATCTGAATGATTTTGAAGGATATTGCTAATCCATTGCTTCATATGTTCGAAAAATTTGTCTGCTCAACAACGTAAATAACGCAATAAATGCTGTTGAACTGTCAAAATGAAACTGATAAGTAGTGTGTTACGCAATTACCCCGCGGTTCTGTGCATCCCGCATCCAGCGGATTCCTGCGGCTTTCACGAGGTCATCGGTCCACCTTGTGGGAGATCTACCAATTCGGATTCCAATACGCGGTCGCCACTCCAGAATCTAATAATCCTAATCGGAAATCCTTTTAAACTTACAAATAAAACAAAATAGTGGCATGCTATATTTTTACGATTTCGAGTTCCTCTATAGATACTATATCTATAAGTATATTACGTTATATATACCTTTAAAATGTATTATTTATTTATTTCACGAGGTTAGAAGCTATTTGATTAAATTCCTATAAACTTTATAAATAGTTAATTGAACATTACAGTCCTACGCACATACTCGCAATAGATAAACAACTTTGTTTATTTTGAAATGTTCCTGTTATATTTTTAGTGTTCATGTTTTCGCTTGTTCATAGAAGCCATGGAAGCTGGAAGTCTAGCAATCTGCAATACTTAGGTATTTTAATGTTAGCAATATTAGGTTATGGGGATTACAGAACCTAAACGCAAAAAACGCAAATTTTAGAAACAATAAAAGTAATCGACTACAGTATACAAAATCAGAAAAATTTATGATATTCTTCAGGATACATGCTAGGTAAATAGTGTGTTGAAAACATAATACATACTTACAACTAATTTGATAGGTACGATAGAAAATAAAATCATGAAGATACCTCTAAAAACTATCATCTCATCATAATTTGAGAATTCACAACTTTCTGGGCCGACCTTGGCGGCGCCCGCCGGTCCATCTTCAGGCACTCATTGTGTGGAGAAGTTTCCAAATGATTACATTTAGGTACATAATATTGATAACAATTTACTAGCCGAATATCAAAGTTTATCTCGGCTCGTCTTTTACGTTATAAACAAAGCTACGTTTGTTTGTGTGTTTTATCAAAATGTTTTGTCATTTCATGATGGATCTGAAACACGCGCTGCTCATCCAACGTACTTGACTTTCGGCCTACCAGATTTAGCTACAAAGGTACATACCTACTGGTAGAAAATCGTAGAAAGCAAGTGGATTCATTTTTAACCGACTTCAAAAAAGAAGGAGGTTTCTCAATTCGACCGTATATTTTTTTTTTTTTTTTAACTCTGCGCATTGCGGTGTAGAATATTGCAGTTTTAGGTCAGCGCCATCTCTTGACCGATAGTGGAACTAGTGTAACTTTTGTTGATGATTTCTGAAAAAGTGTGCTATTTAGAGACATTGTTTTATTTTTCCTGTAATCGTTACATAAACTTCTATCACATAGAATTATTTCAGATTCTCTTTGCAAACTTCGGAGATAAGGGGGGGGGAACGGTATTTTTTATAAAAAATGGTTGAGAATTTGCAAATTGCGCTCTTTCATATGATACCCCACATGCCATAGTAGCCCCACTTTGAATTTTTCAGAACCCCTTCCAGTCCTTGTTGCAAAAAAATATAAAATTATTATTTCTTTCTTATTTGCAAAATACTTGTCCAAACGTCATCTAAAACTATTCCAAATTTCAAATTGATAGTTCTTGAGATATCCAGCTGTGACAGACAGACTGAGTCTTACCATAAGGGTTCCGTTTTACCATTTTGGTACGGAACCCTAAAAATTGTGAAGAAAAGAGGCTCTCGGCTTCTTTGGGGTATTTTTACACCCGTTATTAAATAGCAACTTGGATATTTATATGAATAAAAATTCTAAATACTTATACCTATATTTTATTTTCGCAACAGAGTTGACGGCAGACGAAACAATTTCAGTTGACGAAAAAGCGTTTGACAGTTCACGAATAAATTGTTTCCAAATACCTACTCATTTCAAAACGAAGCATCTAAAGAACGAAGTACCTACCTGAGTTTTCCATGCCAGGTGTTCAAATAATGAACTATGTATAATAAATCCTATTCTCTTATCCATGTGACAAAAATACATATCATAAAGATGACAAAGCATGTTAAATTCGTTTAAATCTTTGAAAAGAAAATCATTATTGCCAAACACAGAACAATAGCTAGCAAAAGTATACATTAGTCATGCGTTTGTACAACATATACATGCCATACATATATAGGTACATAATAGAATTATGTACATATATGTATGTACTGGCGGCTACATAATAACAGTCGCACAAGTCGATCGATCAGGTTAAGCTACGCTTACCGCGGTTGGTCTGTGGATGGGTGACCATCTTTACATACCGAGACCCCTCCGTGCCTCGGAAAGCACGTTAAGCCGTTGGTCACGGCTGTCATTCGTAGATCTTTGACAGTCGTTACGGGTAGTCAGAAGCCCGAAAGTCTGACAACGAGTCTTACCAATGGGTATCGTATTACCCAGTACCTGGGTTGTGGAGGTCAGATGCAGGTATTCGCTCCAAGTAAAATACTGGTATTTAGCTGCATACGGTTAGACTGGAAGCCGACCCCAACATAGTTGGGAAAAGCCAGGTAGATGATGATGTATGTACCTACTCACACGAGGCTACATGACCTTGACCGTGACTGTTTTGAAAGTTGCTACCAAACATAAATATTATAATTATACGTTAGTAGCTGTAAAATAAAAGACGCATAGAATACAAAACAATAATTATTACACATATTATGCAGATAGTCAAGTTATAAACAGGGCTAATTTTGGAATCATTAAGATTTTTCCAGATTCCGAGTTGAATATTAATTTAACGCGGATATAAAAAAGACGTTAAACTCTTTTGTCTGCTGGGCAGCGAAACAGCATTGTTTGGGATAAAATAAATATTATTCTATAAGTAAGTAGGTATCTAGTTTTGAGCCGATTCCGAGTTTAAGATCACAAGATCCGTCATCCTCGTCGTCTTATCCGTCTCAGCAGATGAAATTTCTAATCTTTATGAACTCATAAGGATTAGAAATTGATCTACCAAGACGCTTCCAAAAAGGACAAACAACAAAAACCATTTAAACCATGGACAAATGATTTGAAATTTTATCAAATAAAATACCAAGCTCTCTAAAGGATATATAATTGTATTTGTTTATATGTATAAAGTCTCGTCTGACTAGGTGATTTTAATAAAAGTTCAGACGGAGGCTATTTGTGGTCCGTCGACCCGAGAATTCTCCGTCACGGGTTGAATTACATTCAAATTATGCCTCTTCTGTTTGATAAACAAACAAATTAAATCTTAAGCTTATAAAAAAGCTTGCGGAAGGTTTTCTTCAAAATCTTGTTCAAAAACCCTTGTAAAAAAAGGTCCCTCGACGTCAATTCTTTCAGCTCTGCTGACGAAAGACCTCCTCCGCCTCACCTTTTGCATTGACGTCGAGGGACCTCCTCCTCCTCAGCTCGAAACTCAGAGGAAGAAGAAGCGGCCTCCTTACCTACTCGCTCCAGACCCAGAGGAAGAAGACCAGGACCTACGTCGAGGGACCTCTTCCTTTGAGCCTCCTGAAGCCCTTTTTTTAAACCATGTTAATTACAAAATAGCCCATCCGCTCTGCTACCTCGTTTGTAGATTAATTGCTCATATACACGAGCGGCACGTTGTCAACGGCAGAGGCAACTCGGGCAACTGCAGCCGTCGACACTGGCAGCCGTAGACGCGACGACAGCAGCCGTCGTGAGTCGACAATGTGCCGCTCGTGTACATAAGAGTACGTGCTGAAACACACGCGGCAGCCATCGTCGACGCGTCTACGTGAAATACAACCAAGAACTTGAACGAATCAGAAAAATTATCACCCGTATCACGTGGAGTTCTACAACGTTATTTTTAGTATAATGAATATGGATATAGTTTGTTCAGAATAAGTAATTGAATCGATTCCAATAATTTTTACCCCATGTTATATTTTGTCCCAAAAATATTTAAAAAAGCTTAAAAGTTGGACACCGAGCGACACTAAGTAGGATATCCAATTTCCGCGCCGAACGGTTAGGTACCTAGGTACTATTTATCAATGAGCGCAAGACGATTTTACATGATACTGCAGGTTTGAAATTTTGTACAAAGATTCTTTACATAAAAATACTAGACACGTGTTTCGGGTTTCGCATAGTTATATACTAAAAATAATGTTGTAACACTTTGTTGTATAGTTGTTGACGACCAACAAGAAAAAAATGTTAGTATAGAACCGTTTTATACCAAGTGTAGCCACAAAACAATGTGGCCACTGATTACTGCCAAGGGCAAACACATCGACAGTTAATTTTCATACAAATGAACGATTCTTTGAACGTTTGTCGCAAGAATACGAACCATCGACCGGTTTGTATATTTTGTATTCAGGACATACAAATGGTATACGTTGATGAATTTTGATTGTAGTTTCTGGAGAAATGTCTGCCCGATTGTGTTTATTTTTGGCATCTCAATATTATAGTGTTCTGCTGCTTTGAATATTCGCTTATTGAATTTTGAAAGCGAAAATTGTTGCTTAGCTACATCTAACTACTTAGAACATAGAAATTTGTTTATTATCCAGTTACTACAGGTACTTACACAGGTTTTCACACTAAACTAGGTTACATTACACAGTGTTAGTTGCCAGTGGGCCCCAAACCAGACACTTAGGTAGTCTACCTTGGCGATCATAAATACTTAAGTACTTACTTTGTTACATGAATTGTCTAATCTAATCTTTGTCCCACTGCAGGGAAAAGGCCTGCCTCTCCCTTTGCCACACGATTCTATCTTTTACGAGGGTCGGCCAGTCCTTTCAGTGGGAGTCAAGCTCGTCCCGTCGCGCGTCGTCACCATCTCGGCCTGCCGCGATGGCGTCTTGCGTTTAGTGGAACCGGAACTCATCGGTGGTCATCTTCATCTTAGCCCATTTGTCATCTGACATGCGGCAGACATGTCCGGCCCTCCTATTTAAGTTTAGCGGATTTCTGGGAAAGTCCGTGATCTTGATTTTGGCAAGAGCTTTGTATCTACTTATCTGTTTTCTGGACCCACAAAAATTTAATTATATGTTGCCGGATATTTTTCGTGAATAAACAGTGATCATATTTAAATTAATATTAGGTATTTAAATACAGTTTTTATTGCACACGTGACTAGAAGTAGTAGTAAACACATTCATAAATTTTATTACAACCGGATCTTTTAGACTACCTAGGACTCCTTTAACTTGCTTGACTTTATGCACACTGTTTCTATTTTTTGTTTCTTCTAAAATCAAGGAAGCTTATCAAATTCGATGACTATGTACAAACGGGTCTTGACGCCATGAAAATCAGCCGAGCTAATCTGTAACGATGTCACCGTGAAAATTTAGGTCTGGTCTTTTTCGGTTTAGTCTGATTTTTTTTTTATCAGGTGAAGTGAGCTGTCATTCCACCTGATGACACTATTGACAGCTCATTCACCTAAGTTTTCAAGGTGAGATTTTTACAGAATAGCCCCTTTGTTCATAAACATTGCTGAAAAATAGGTAGTGATTAGCGACTGTTTAACCATACATTTTTGAAGTTTAAACGCCACTTAGCTTTAATCATCGTTTATAAATAAACCCCTAGATCGGCAGGACAAGGTTGAAATAGTTTCTTCAAAGTTGATGGAGACTTTTACAGTAGACCATCCTGCTGCGTTGTAATTTGTAAGAGATTTTACAGTAGACTTACAAATTACAACGCAACGTAGGGAATTAGAGGCACATGGTCCGGCTGTCATTCGTGGATCTTTGACAGTCGTTACGGGTCGTCAAAATCCCGAAAGTCTGACAACCAGTCTTACCAAGGGGTATCGTATTAACTGGGTTGTAGAGGTCCATGTGAATTACTGGTACCTATTCAGCTGCGTCCGGTTAGACT
The DNA here is from genome assembly GCA_948474745.1 of Oligia latruncula. Lineage (NCBI taxonomy): Eukaryota > Metazoa > Arthropoda > Insecta > Lepidoptera > Noctuidae > Oligia > Oligia latruncula. Next base: position 14,027,436 of record OX419702.1, on the reverse strand, counting down.
GGAAAACAACCCCATCATAATTGGGAAAAGGCTAGGCAGATGATGTCCCATTATTGTCATTTATAATTTTGGAGATCCAGAAGAGATTTTGCGAACAGACCAAGCTATTTGAGTAGTTTATAACTAAGTACGTAGATTACTTCTGGGTAATTCTTCAGGGACAAAATTTTCGATGTCTGTGGGTATATTTCTGTAACCAACTAAAAAAACGGCATGTAATATTTTTTTTTGTACAGTTTAGCTTTATCCCTTACTAGGACAAATGATTTTTTTTTAATAATTGCTGTCTAGGTACAAAATAAAAATATTTGAAGGTCGTTCTTCTGATTCATATAGCGCGTCCGTTTGCCATTTTCCGGAACAAAATGGTCGATGTCGCATTTTCCCTTTGATACATCAATATAAATTATAATTATATCGAAAGGAAATGAATTGTCCTCTTACAAAAAAAATGTGTATTAGTTATAACTACGTTAGTCTGTTTATAAATAAGTAAAAAAGAAGTGTCCGGCGTATAATACTGATTAATGTGGCGTAAGCTGCACTTGACCGTACTTGGTCGGGTAATAATAATGAGAGTCTGGCTTCCAGCGCGGGGGGAAGCCAGTCGTGCAACGGACGACCTAGAAGGTGGATGTGCGGCTGGTTGGCTTAGATCCGGTGTTACGAAGGAAAATATCTGATTCATCTGTGTTTGGTTCAGGTGGCATCCTGATTACAATGCCTACTTTATAAAATTTATTTTATTGTTTTAAAACTTCAATCTGTGTTTCGTGTGATGCTTTTGGGTTATAGATTCTTGTAGAAAAATGAAAATATTGAAGTCTGTATGTACGATGAGTTATGCATGATTGTAGGCAAAATCCTGATTCATCTGTGCCTGATTCGTATGGTCAAAACCCCATATGAATAATAAAATAAATTAGTTTTTCCCCTCTCCAGCACGATAGGAGCGCTTTTGTTGCGTAATTCTCCTTGTCCAATTTTTGACCGTGTACAAGTCAGTAGTTTTAATCTTATTTATTATTATTTACTTAGCTATAACCTTTTGAATAATAAAAAATGACAGGAGTATAATCTTGTTCTAAATATGATACTTTTGATATGTCTTAGTCCTATTTAAGAATTAATAATTATTGTTTAGAATTTACATTCATAACCAACGGTGTATTTATTACTTTTTATTTCTGTTTCTGATTAATATGTAACACATTCTGATTCATCTGGGCACAAAATTAATATCTTGAAAACTACTTTATAAAAACGAGTCCCTCATTCAAATATATGTTATTTAGTATACCTATTTTCATATGAACATGTGTTACAGAGCTGAAAGTGAAATTAAATTTTGGCCATATGGATCAGTCAAAGAATCAAATTTCGAAGAACTACCCTTCTACGCTACGGTAGGTACAACGATTACTCAAAAGCGTGCCTAAATATGGTCAGAAACAACACACCGTTAGTAAACTCATGCTTAATTTACAAGTCTACGAAAACTCTAAGCTGCCAGTTTCTTTTCGCGACACCAAACCAACCAAACCTAGAACTTCTAGAACGACCGCCATTTTGGATTTTACATCATTTGTTGTTTCGCAGTCAACCGGTCGCACTCGCCAGTCGCCAGCAATCGCGTGATAAAAACCTTGAACGTGTTTACAAAAACACTGCGCTTAACTTTTCAGTTACATAAGTGCGCGTGAGTCAGTGGGCACGCCCCTTTGTTTACCCACGTGGGTAAGCACACGTGGTGGTCGGTAATGAAAGAGATAGTTGACATTGAAAGTGTTGTTGTACTATTGTTTTGATTTTTTTACATGATCGATTGCGTATAGACATAGATGCTGTTTTGTTTTTGTTTTTTTGGCTGTGTGGAATATTTTAGGTGACAATGATGACACAAGAAACGGTCTGTCTGTGTAAATTGCTTGAAGTTGTGACATTTACAAAATGACGCATTATCTAATATCTTTGATAATCAGAAACTTAGTCTTAACTTAGTTATTTCATACATAATTTAAGTTTTGTAAAGATCAAATTCATTATTTCAAACCAGAACATTCTTAAAATAAAACCGAAACTATTTCCTAAAAAACTGGCCAAGTGCGAGTCGGACTCGCACACGAAGGGTTCCGTACCACAAGGCAAAAACGCCGAAAAAAACACGTTTGTTGTATGAGAGCCCCCTTAAATATTTATTTTATTCTGTTTTTAGTATTTGTTGTTATAACGGCAACAGAAATACATCAACATTGTGATTTCAACTGTCTAGCTATCGCGGTTCTTGAGATACAGCCTGGTGACAGACAGACAGACGGACGGACGGACAGACGGACGGACAGACAGCGAAGTCTTAGTAATAGGGTCCCGTTTTTACCCTTTGGGTACGGAACCCTAAAAAACAAAAACGTTTGGTACTACTTACTTATCCATTCACGATATCAACAACAATGCTCTCATTGAGCCACGAGCCACGTGCATTAACACTTATTTTTATAACATATGACCAACATATTAATTAAAATTTATAGCCCTGTGTACTCACGAACAACAGGAAGACTCCTACGCATACCTACTTACAATCATAAAGTAAGTAGGTACTTAGTTTTGAATAAAGGCTACCGCAGACAGGCCCGACATCGACACAACGAGTCCAATTCAACAATGCCTACAGGATGTTGTTGGGGGGGCTGCCCGCGGTACTGCAGTGCATCGGGGATGTTCGCTGAGTCGCGCATTGACTGCTTCTTTGCGACGATGCGGAAACTGTGCACATCCTTGGTGCGCAGGGTCCGCGCCAGCTCCAACACCATCTTGAGGATGATGGCTGAGAGGTTTGACTGTCACTACATTAACCATTGTTGTATGATTAATGTAGTAACAATAAAAAATAAATGAAATAATCATACATAACACATTATTGTTCATTATCTGTCCCTCTTTTCTGTTGTAGAATATTAAAATGTTGAATAAATGATAATTATTATGAAACAATTTTTATATTATTTTAAATTATGTAACATTTATGATTATTTATAATTTTTAATTAAAAATTTGTTGACTTTGCCAATTTAATCTGTAACTAATAATGAAATTGTGTGTTGTGTTTTGTCTTATTTTTGATTATTTTATTTTTATTTAATGTATATGATGCTTATTGTATTGTATGATCCAACTGTTGATCGAAATAAAGGAATTGAATTGAACAACCTACAGCCTATAATTGTTGGGAACATTTTAGTAAAAAGAATGAGTAACAATTTTGGGGCTTATTTATAAACGTTGCTTACAGTTAAGAGACGTAAACGTCAAAAATGTATGGTTAAACAGTCGCTAATCATAGCCTATAATGTTTCCACTGCTGGACACAGGCCTCCTCGCTATGAAAGGGAGTGGGCCGTAATCCACCACGCGGGCCCAGTGCGGGTTGGTAGATGTTACATGTCTTCGAATTTTTGGTTCTATAGGGCATCTGTTTTCTCACGATGTTTTCCTTCACCGTTTTGAGAGTAGTAGTGATGAAATAATTTACACAAGGTAAAGCCGCTGTCTGGCTTCGAACCTACAACTCGTAAGTCAAGGCCGTTACCACCGGGGCACCACTGCCCCTCCCGATACAACAGTGCGACGCAATTCTGGTAGAATAATTCCATGAATTTTTCATAGATTTTTTTTTACTAGTGTCGCGTCTCGCCGTCACGTTATCGCGTCGCGCCTGTCTGCGGGAGCCTTAAGCTTGGCGCCATTTGTTGCGTCAAGTATGAATTATGGAGCTCAAATAGGTGCTTAGCTAATACTTTATGTAAACAGTGGCTACTATAAGAGAGGTGGCCATAATAAGGCCTTTCAATGGAAGGATACGAATGAGTATGGGTCAGGGGTGTACTTCAATAGAATACGTTGCTAGAGCAATAGGCTTTCCCCCTATTACGTCTTCTCCTTAGCATGTCGACTGTCAATTATACTTTTGTGTAAATAATTTCATCACCACTCTGTTTTTCACATTTCTATGATCACCACTACTCTCAAAACGGTGAAGGGAAACATCGTGAGGTAATAGAAAAAAAATGGGGTGTGGCTGTGTCATGGACACGGCCGTGTGTTGTACGTGAATACGTATACGTAACGGGATTGATCCAGTGTTGTTAGAGAAGTGATTTCATCATTCACTTGCATAATTTCAACCGCCCCAGCTGCAGATGTACTGGCACCGTTGTTGATCCGCTCGACCGCATTCATTCTTTTACGCTCCCGGCACTGCTGGTCTCGGTCATATTATGGTGTTTTATTGGTACCATTCAATGGCTCTTGAGAAGCCCCTTCCAACCGTATACGATTTATGTCTTTCGATTTGGCTTATTGACGCGAATAGGAAAATGTTTTGTATAAAATCGATAGTTTTTGACGAAAGCTGACGATTGAAACTTAAACGAACATCGTAGCTTTTCCGAGTCAAAAGTTGTACAAGTGGATATCTCGATACGCAGCAAAATAACCTCAAAATGGCTGCGCTTCCCCCTCCACCGTGCGCGATGCGTCACAGTCCTTTCCTTCCTTAGCTTCCTCCTCATCCTTTAGCTATCCAATGGTCTAATTGAATTTAGGATGGAGATGATAGATATGAAGCTGCAACACCAAACTCTATGCCCCGATTTTGTTGTCATTGGTTTTTTTGACTTGCCCCCCACTATGGAAGCAATTTTAAAGACGTATCACGTCAAAAATATGAAGAAATGTGACATCTACCAACCCGCACTGGCCCACAGATTAGCCTATGTCCCAGCAGTGGGAACATTAATAGGCTGATTATGCTACGTTATGTTTAAAAATATTAGGGGCCTATATAAAAAGTTAAGTAATGATTAGCGACTGTTTAACCGTACATTTTGGCGTTTAAACATCTCGTAACTGTAAGCAACGTTTATAAATAAACCCCAAAATTGTTACTCATTCTTTATATAATTTTTGTGGGAGTAATTCCAGTACCTACACAAAGGAATACGGCGACTCTACTTCAACGTCTGTCAAATGATAACAAACTTTTTAATATTTTTCTTCATAATAAAACGCGATGTACTTATAAATAAAAAACATTGCGTAATTCTTTCTGTATTTTATTTAACCAACTGTCGATGACGCAGATGTATGAGACCATATAAATGCGCCGAAAGAAAAAAGAAAAATTTGCGTCGTTTTCTTTAGAAATTGTAAAACACTTTCTGCCCAGACACATTTTATAGCTATCCAGAAATACTTTGAGGCATTATGTAACAGGAGGAAAAGTTTTTTTGGGACACTCTGAAGGGCACAAAGCGTAATTTAGGTAACTGTCTCGGTAACCTAATAAAATACAGGCATTGATTATTGACGCGTAAACTGTAGGACTGGACCGTAAGCCTCCGCGCGGGCCCTGTGTGGGTTGGATAGGTAAATAATAATAATAATAAATCTTAATCAAAATAAATTAATGTTACAAAAACTTATGAAGCCTCTGAAACCCAAACTAGGTAAAAACCAGCTGTATGTCAGATTTCAGACATAGATTAGATCATACTGATTGAATGGTTGGTTTTGATTGGTTTACTCAGATATAGATTTTTGATAGATGACACATGTCTTCGAATTTTTGGTTCTAGGACATGCCGGTTTCCTCACAAGGTTTTCCTAATTAATGTTGTAAGGAATTTCTCAGTATCCCGGTTGATGGCTATAGGCTCACCCCTTGTTACATGGGACATAAACATTACTGGCGAAATGAGGTGTAGGTACTTACTATAGGTATACTACTGTGTCAAAAAAGTACCGGGAAAAGATCAATAATACACAAAATGTTAGTTCATCATCATCATCATCACTTCAGCCGAAAGACGTCCACTGCTGGACAAAGGCCTCCCCCAAGCACCTGCACTTCGGCCGGTTCTGTGCTTCTCGCATCCAACGGGTTCCTGCGGCCTTCACAAGGTCGTCGATAAATGTAATGTACCTATGTAAATGTTAGTCATTCATCCAAATTTATTTTATCGCCTTCAAAGTATGCTCTTTCAGAGACGATACACTTACGCCAACGAATAATCAAAATCAGTCATCAAAACATTTTGTAAACGCTTTTCCCGGAATTGAGTTTAGTTCTCACCGCGAATTCTTTATGTCTTCTACCGAATGAAAACGGGTGCCACGAAGTGGTTATTTGAGTTTAGGAAAAAGAAAGAAGTCTGCTGGAGCCATATCTGGTGAATAAGGTGGTTGCTCGATGGTATTTTTTGAGTTTTTGGTCAAAAATTCCTTCACAATGATGGCCTTGTGCGAAGGCGCATTATCGTGGTTCAAAATCCAACAATTTTCTTTCCACAAATATGGCCTTTTCCTGATACAGATGAATGAATACACGTATACATTCATGTGTACATACTATTTAATCCAAATTACAGATGCAACTCAAACTCCGCGCCAAAATGGAAAACGGTTGTGCTAAAAAAACAAAAAAAATAATAATTTGGATCCATAAACAAATCATCTTCTGCCTTACCCTTTGGGGATTACTGCAAGAGTGATGTTACGTTAGGTGTACAAAAAATATTACGTTTCTACAATCTATTAGTATTTTATTAACTGACCTTGCTCAACCCATAAAAACACGACGAATTGACAAAAACATGTTTTTTTTTTATAACTACTCGAGTAGGTACACACGGCGACAAATCAAGCTATATTTTCCAGTGTTATCTGACCTCGCATTGTACAAGTTTTCCGTACAATGAGAAATCAGCATAAACTGGTTATGTTGCTGATGTGTAGCCGTTCGTACCTAACACACCCACAGAATCACCGGATCCACGAAAACACATAAGAATTTTAAAACGCAGAAACTTTAACAACACAACATGGCGTCATCATCATACGGTATGTAGTTATTCCATCATTAAAATTCCTTCCCATTCGGAAACGCAATTGTTTCATACACGACGTAGTAAACAAGTTTTTTTTATTAAGGTGAATGGGTAGTGGTAGACCGCGAAACGCGAAATTCAAAGTTTCTGGCAATTTGCAGGTCAGTGTCAGGTTGTATCTTGATCAAAATATGATTCGCGACAATAACAGATACATATTTAGAGAATTAGAATCATTAGAATCATTAATAGGTACATCTCTCTAAGTTAGATTTCTACCATAAGCACTTTTCCATAAGAGATTGGTGGTTGGTGGTAGAAATCTAACTTAGATACGCGCGGTCGGCGTTTGGTCGGCGCCCTCTTAAACAAAATTAGCGGCTCCATACATTTTAACCGCGTAGGTAATGCACTTTTCTATGAAACGGCAAGTTTTTTTTTTTATTACTGACGAAAAATGCTGCGCTAGGGCAAGTAGCTAGGGGGTCTAGAATCATGCGCTGAATTCATAGTTTCAGTTTGCGCGTCGATGCCACTCTGAGTTATATCAATGAGAAAGGTTTCGTGTTTCCATGAATCATCGTCAACAATTTGTGTTTTTGGAACGCAATACGCATGAAGAAGCCTCCTCGTGTGCAGCGCAGTTTGTTCCGCCAGTTACTCAACTGAACCGAGCGCTCGGCGCGTCCTGGACAGTCACACCCAACACCTTATTTGCCTGGCCAATTCTTCCTTTGCGGTGGAAGGGCTGACGCCCGCCTGGTTTGTGACCACCGTCCCAGAGTCCGGCGTCAAGCAGCCTGCTGTTGTTCGTCGATACCAGTTCCGGATTAGCCTTTAGGCAAATTAAGCAATTGCTTAGGGCATCACGACTCGGGGGGTACCATAAACTGCACCGAAGAAATATTTGCTAACACATGAAAGGCAAGGCTCCCTCTCATAGAGAGGAGACCTGTGTCCCAGCAGTGGGAACATTATAGGCTGGTTTTATATATATACGAGTATATACATGAAAGGCAAGGCTGTTTAAAAACCCGCGCGTTTTGTCGGGAGAGATGTCGTTGCGTTGACGTTGGAAAGTCTCGATGCTTTATCAATCTATATCTATCTTCTATACATATAATAAATTTGTAGAAAAGTGGTGTCTGTACAATGGAAATATATAAAAAAAAAGTAGCAGGGGTTGTTATTATATCGATGCCGAACCCGAAATTGTAATTAACTTTTTTTTTATCTGTTTGTCTGTTTGTCGGTTTGTCTGTTTGTCTGTTTGTTTGTGCACGCTAATATCAGAAACGGCTTATTCGATTTAGATGCGGTTTTCACTAATATATTGTAGTAGGCTTCACTTAACTTTTAGTGTTTAATTTATGTCAATCGGTTCATAAATAAAAAAGTTATGTCAATTTAAAGAATCACGGCGAACATTTGTTAAGGTATTCTATCAGAGTACGTACACACCTCGGGCCTGCGCGTCCGATCTTCGGAACTACTGGACGGATTTGAATGTTTTTTTTTTTTGTTGTATAGTTATTATGGCTGGACAACATTCAGGCTCTTCATGTTTCTTGGAAACTTGAACACCTGATGCAGAACCGAAACAGACAAGCTTAACTATAAGAGATACAAAAATGGTACCATTGCAAAAATTGTTCCACGTGATGAGGATTTTCTGCTGAGAGAATAAATTTGAAGATCTGGAACACCTGATGGGGAACTCCAAGAGCCCAGCTACACCATAACACATATAGGAATGACCTCTTAGTAAAAGTTATTCGGTCTGATGGGCATTTCCTGTTGACTTATAAAAATCGAAGATCAGAAACATCTGATGTGGAAATCTAAGCTATCACTAATTTCACCTCCACGCGGTGAAGGCGGTAACAGTTTAGGACTGATTTTCGATGACGATGGTATATCATTGAAAATTTGACTCTACTGGCCAAAACTCCCATTTATTTTTTTTTAACGTGAAGAAATGCTCATGCATTCTGTACTACCACGGGGAGATAGTGCAGTTATGTGGGACTCTAACCCACTAAAACTCCACTGTGTCCTCCTCTGCCGCTTACGGCGGGAACATGGGCACGCGTTAGCACTCATCCGTGAACCCGCCGCGGCTGTCCGTCACCGGACCCTCCGCTGGGGAGTACTCCCCATCACCGGCGCACCAGAACACATAGCACGCCGTGACCACCCCAGGGACCAAACCAGCACATGGGCCAGACGATCCCGTGTCTGGGCACCCTTGGTAGGGGAGCAGTCACTTAGATTTTAATTGATCAGGTATCTTCATAATAAAACTATAACCATGCCTAGAAAGAGGTCAAATCTTTCCCAATGTTCCAAAGGAGCTAAAAGATTGAGGATCATAAGATCCCAAGAATCTACCGAAGAGCGTCTGGAGAGACTTGATGCTGTTTGAGAACATCAGGCTGCAACTCGCTCCGTGGAAACTTCTTCGGATCGCGAAGCACGCCTGCGTTCTCAGCGTATTTACGCATCTACATCCAGATCTCTAGAGACCAGTGAAGAATACGATGCGCGACTGACCGCTGATACGGTGAGATTATCATACATTGTTCCGAACACGCACACAACAAAATATTCATAATCAGAAAGTGAGAAAGAAAGAATTGCTGGAGTACGGCATGAAGACACAGATTAAGAAGATCGCAACGAACGTTTGAATTCTGATCGACTTCGACATTCTCTGAACAGAATGTCGATATCATCTGAAGAATCGGATGTGTCTCAAGATATAGGCGTAGGGCATGGCGACCTTCCTTGGGTTGATAAGGAACGGAGTGCATTTACGTATACTCCTATGATTGACTACGCCACATATTCCGCCATCGGAGGTATGGTTGAAAATTGTACTTTTTGTGAAGCTGTTAAATAGCAAAAAGAAACAAACGGTATGTGTTGCTCAGGTGGGAAAGTACATATTGAAATATTACAAAATCCTCCAGAAATATTAAGATCACTGCTAATCGGTGACCATCACAGTCAAAACATTTCTTGGACAATATACGTTCGTACAATAATGCCTTTCAAATGACATCTTTTGTTGCGAAACAGATTTCAGAAGGCCCATTTATGCCAACATTCAAAGTGCAAGGCCAAGTTTACCACCCTATTGGTTCATTATTGCCTGAAAATGACGTCTCGAATCGTCTCGCGCATCCCGTTGTTATCCAGTCCCCGGGTTCTTAGAATTCGACATCAGACGTTTCAGATCTTCGATTTTGACGACCCCGTTGTCGCTGGCATTTAAGCAACAGGATCCGCGTACGAAGTCGCGGGCAGAAGCTAGTCTATACTAATAATAAAATTGATGAGTTTGTGTGTTTGTTTGAACGCGCTAATCTCTGGAACTACCAGTCGGATTTCAAAAAACCGATACTAGTTTACTAGTGTAGCGGTATCTACAACACCTAGGGATGCCAGATGTCCGGTTTTCGACCGGACAATCCGGTTTTCTTTATGCTTGTCCGGTCACAAAATTCTTGGTAAACCGGACAATAGATTGTTCGGTAATAAAATAACACGGTAATAAAATAAAATAACGGGACACTATTGAGTTGTGGTCAATAATAATATCTCCATGGAAGCAGCAGACTCCTCCTGAAAGCATTTACGAAGAGCTAGCTGCACTCCAAAGTGTGTTCTCTTTACTTGAAGGGAATTCGCATGTGATGCAAATTTTTTAACAACGAAGCAGCGCCAAATTTATTTAAAATCGTACAGTATGTGTGTAGTATTCCCATATTTAATGCTTTTGTGGAACGAATCTTCAGCGTCATGGGAAATGTATGAACCGATGAAAGAAATCGTCTCGCCGTACAAACTGTAAAAAGTGAATTGTGCGTTTTCTTTAATATAAATATTAGTTGCACTGAATTTAAAGATGCCATCTCAGGCAATAAGACTTTATTAAAAGCAGTCGGGTCGAGTTCCAAATATATAAAAAAGTAGAATGGCTGTAGTTTAGTAAGTAAGTTTCCAGTACACAAAGTACATTTATCTATTAAGAAATAAAAAAAATTGTCCGGTTTTTTCTTTGAACACATCTGGCATCCCTAACAACACCACATGAGAACAACGCGTCATACTGACATCACGCAAAATCCTGCATCTCACAAGCAAAGTTTACCGCGCAACTAGATACTTTTCTATAGAGTATAAGTGAACTTTACACCATGTTCCTCATACCTCTATACTAGTAGATATGGGGGGGGCACAGGCGTGGATTGCTTAGGGTTTCAAGTAGTCTTAATCCGGCACTGGTCGATGCGTGGGAGTTCCAGTGACTTAGGCATCTTCTGGGCACGTTCGTTCCATCTAAGGCCTCATCTATCGCTTTCCATCATTACAATTTAGCACATTTCATACCTAACTGAGAACTCCTGAAAAATCCAAAATAGTTTTTCCTTACATAAGTCTTCTTACCCAACTAATACTTATGTAACTTACCTACTTCAGACTATCAGAGATGCCTGCACAAGCGTGTCGCAATAGGTATGCAAAACAAAATGGCTCCTTACATAAGGCGGTCATTGCCAAGGTCGTTCGGAGTCTAGCATATCTAATTGTTTTAAACGCATTCTTATGCGAACATTGTGATGTGTAATTTCTATTGTTTTCTCGAAATGAATGGAAAATAAATTGAATTTCCGTTTTCTTTATTTTTAGGGTTCCGCACCGAAAGGGTAAAAACGGGACCCTATTACTAAGACTTCGCTGTCTGTCCGTCCGTCTGTCTGTCACCAGACTGTATCTCAAGAACCGCTATAGCTAGACAGTTGAAATTTTCACAAATTATGTATTTCTGTTGCCGCTATAACAACATATACTAAAAACAAAATAAAATAAATATTTAAGGGGACTCCGAATGGGAGTCCCCCTTAAATATTTATTTTATTTTGTTTTTAACAAGCGTGTTTTTTTCGGCGTTTTTGCCCTGTGTTACGGAACCCTTCGTGCGAGTCCGTCTCGCACTTGGTCAGTCTTTATGCTTTTGCGTTGTGACTTGTGTGGAGATGTTATCTAATATTTTATGTGAATTATGAGAAAATGTAACCAATGTTGATTTCTTGCAAATTTTACAATATGTACCTAAATGTAAACAAAGTGATACTTATACTCTAATAATAAGGATGCAAATGAAATTTGTCAAATGCATACATTTTAAACCTCACTAGGTTATGGAAAACATCGTTAGGAAAACATCGTGAAGAAACCGGCATGTCCTAGAACCAAAAATTCGAAGACGTGTCCAAGCCGCACTGGGCCCGCGTGGTGGATTATGACGCAGGCGCACTCCCTCTCACAGAGAGGAGGCCTGTGTCCCAGCAGTGAGAACATTATAGGCTGAATATGCGTCTTTTCGTCCAGTATTATATACCTACTTGATTTGGTGAACACTCAATTGCTTTATCCACTTACCGACAAGAATACACAAGTAAGATACCTACACTAAACATTTCGAGTTGATGAAATAAACTCATTTCCTGAATAGCGTTAGTTTAGGGGGTTACGCAGGTTGCCAGCTCGGCAAGTCGACACAATTTTTGCTGCTGCGATCAATGCAGTCTTAATCGGCGTTGGCAACTGGCCGATAGGAAGGAAAATTAATTATCTATGCTATAAATATGGCCCGCAGGTTTGCCCGCTGCACAAGAGAGGTAAAGATTTTTTTTAATTTATTTATTTAATACTTCTGCACATAAATGTACAGAGGCGGACTTAATGCCATAGGCATTTTCTACCAGTCAACCTTTGGGTGATGCAAAGACAAACAGTGGTAGGTGCAATCAAGAACATTGAGGAATAAATATTTTAAATATAAAGATACGCATAAACCTATTAAAACTATGAATATAATATATACCCAGTTACATATAAATATAAGCACAAATAAATATAGGTACATAAATACATGAATAGGTATACTTAATAAAAATAAATAAGACAACCAATAAGAAAATATTACCGTTGTGTTGATACTGCCAGCTTCTTGCGAATGTGTTCGCGAGCCTTAACTTTAAAGGATAATCGGTTGGTTGGCATCCTTAAATCCTTTTGTCAGACGTTTTACTCCAGTAGCCTGTGGACAGTATATACGCAAAGGGCTCTCAATGCTCTGCGGGTCCAATACAATAACGCATTCAGGATACTGCTGAAGCTTCCTCCGTTTTGCAGCGCGTCCGCCATGTTCATGGAGGCACGCGCAGTGGTTTCGCGGCGATCTTACGCAAGAAAGCGGCGGCACAGTATAAAGATAATTATACAGTATTTCGACTTCATAGAAACGGACGAAACGCGAGCTATACCTACGCGCCTCGACCTCGGGGCGCGCTCGGGATGCAGACAGTCGCGACTGTGCCGCGTGACGAACGGACGGTGTGTTGTTTTTTTTAACAATAATCGCGCGATTTTTTCACTAAAAATAAATTGAAGTACATATTTAATATGACGAGTAGGCTATATTGTGCTGTTTTTGGTTGCATGAATTCGTCAATAACGCATCCAGAGATAACTTTTTTTAAATTACCTGGAAACTCTGAAAGGTAAGACTATAAAATAATTTTACTTACTAGCAGGTAGGTAGGTACATAATGTGTCTTTTTAATGGATAAGTATTTCCTTTTATCTCCCGAAAAAAAAAGATTTCTGGATTAATAAATAAAGTGAATTGAGTAAAGGTAAGTGATAGACATGAGTGAAATTAGTAGTTATAGGCGGGTCATGAATCATTATACGGTAGGTACGCTTGTGTTAAAACCTCGGGGCATGTGTGTTTTGTTTTGTTAGTTTGTATAATTCAAAGTAAAGACGTGGTTTTTATTAATAATATTTATGTACACACAGTAAAATACAATAGGGTCATATTCAAAATAATTGTAAGTTACGGATAGGAAACAGATATGAATATTATTTGATTGTAACAGAAAAATAACAGAAAGGAATTATTAGGGCAAGTTTAAATAGCACACGTTTATAACAGGCTACAAGTGCGAAGTCGGTGTGGGTCGCTAGGTGGGTACATAATGAAATAACATTTTGGTGATCGTATTTTAGTTGGTATAATTGCCATAAATTCATCATCATCATTGCCATAATGCATTATCTCCGAAACTACCGAGCCTAAAATTTTGATATTCATATTAAGGCAAAAGGATTCTAATGATTAGAATTATGTAAAGCCATATTTGTTACGGTCGTGAATCATATTTTAATCAACATACAACTTTACACTGACCTGTAAATTGCAAAAAACCTGAGTCAATTTGAACTACCGAGCGCGCGCTACCGAGCGCGCGCGGGCTACCTTGGCGCATCCCCCTTAACTGATACTGAGACGGCCGACGAGAGGCTGGGTACGCCTCGGCGAGGCTGCGCGGTTAGTATAAAAGGCTCAAGCAGTGAGGACTGAGGATACGCAGCAAAACATGCACACACAGACAATACATGGCACAGCAATGCAATACATGGCACAATATACGCAAACTTTACATACTTCAAATAAATTTAAGTAAGTAAAAAAAAATGTTTTGGCTAACCTGCGGTGCACTAAGTACCTATTAATATTTTATTTTCATTAATTCATACATGAGACAATGTGAATAACGCCTAATCATTCATATCTGTTACGTAACGGAAAAAAGTGACAGATAAAATAACGTATATGAATTAATTGCACGTGTCTATCCTACAAATCTATTTATTTCCACACCAATTCACATGATTATACGAATATTTTATAGTTATAACAAATATCACAATACAGCCCTTTCCTAGTATGAGTAATAAAACAGTAAGTACTTACCGCTACTGTAAACGACTCACATTGAATTATTTACTTTTAAAAGTCTAATTTTCTTCGACAACGAAACGAGCTGAAAAACTATATTGAACAAAATGGCAAAGCGTTTATTCTTACGCGTCGTGTAGTAACAGCTAGTGAACTAATTTTGCCAGTATTTCAAATTTCTTTATTGCCATGGAAATAATGTTAAAATAGCATAACAGAGAAGAATAACAGATATGTGCAAAATCAGGACACTCATTAATAAATTAAATTTGGAGTACACTAAATAGTATTTTATATTTTGTTTAGTAAAGTGTTGAAAGTTTAAACAATATTCTCTGAATATATATTTTTTTTTTAACTTTTGTGTTGGAATTAGGAATTAATTATTTTTTTTAGTTTACCGTTAAAGACGTGGACATAGAATACTTGTATGAAACGGATCCTACGCAATGTCTGGTTTAATTTTTTTAAATGAATTGTTTAGGTTTACCAAATGTTTCGTTGTTTTTTATTAAGCTCAAATAAATATTTTATCTGTTTGTTTATGAAATTCTAGTCAGTTGCATCTCGTTATGAAAATAATTGGGTTGGACATTAAGACAGTAGTAAATATACAATTATTTTGAATATGACCCAATAACAAAACTAAATGGAAACACAAAGTAGGCAAATGTAATTAAAATGCGGGCAGCCCTATCGCATGTTTACGTACCGCGCGGCTGTAGGCATTTATTTCAAGGTTACGGCCGAGTTACAATACTGTATCTCTTTATACTGTGGCGGCGGCGCGGCGGCGTCACTGCTGCACAGAGTGCGTGTGAGTAGCAACAGCATCCTGAGTGTGATAGCGGACCGGTATGACTGTCCGTTCTTCAAAGATTGTATGCGTTTATGTGTGAACTAACATAGTTTTAAGCATTTTTCTACTAACAAATTGGATCTTGTTGTCTGAATATTAAATAAATAATAAGTAATATAAAATGGTTGGGAGATATTCTCGATGTTTCTCGTTGGAAGTGCTAAGTTCTAAGTTTTAAGAACTTAAGTACCATCATCAACTCTAAGGTCTGTTAAGCACAGAAGCAAACGAATTCAAAAGCGAATAATATATTAATGTGAAAGTTTGTATATGTTTGTTTGTTCATCTAACTACATCTCTGTGTTCATCGAAATCTGTTCAATCACTACTCAATCACGTAAAAACGGATTTGGATGATATTTGGCACACACATAGTTTCTACGTGGATGGAAAGGAACACAGGATTGAGGATACTGTTTATCCCGATAGTTCAGACTAGCACATCAAGCTACCCGAACTGTAAAATTTTCCCAATCAACTTTGAACCTTATGCTTTAGCGATGAAGTTGAAAATCTATTAAAGAAATTTGACAAGTTGTAGTAGCTTGATGTGCTGGCGTAAAGTACCGACATACACGCGGGTCAAACCGCTGGTAAAAGCTCATCATTATCATTTCAGCCGAAAGACGTCCACTGCTGGACATAGGCCTCCTCCAAGCACTTCCACTTCGACCGGTTCTGTGCTTCTCGCATCCAACGGGTTCCTGTGGCCTTCACAAGGTCGTCGGACCACCTTGTGGGAGGCCATCCAACGCTACGTCTTCCGGTACGCGGACGCCACCCCAGAAACTTTCGGCCCCATCGGCCATCTGTTCTGCGAGCAATGTGCCCTGCCCACTGCCACTTAAGTTTGGCAATTCTTAAAGGGAAAACCTAAAATGAGGATGATCCTATCGGTAGGTCTATTAATTTTCATAATTAATCTAATATCCACGATTCTTGCATAAAAGTTTACGAATTCGAATAAAATAAAACACAAATGTAGGATCACTAAAAACGAATTTGACATTAGAAAATCGTGCTATCTCTCTCTCATCTTCAAACGATTGATTTAAATAATAACGATATTATTATATAATTTACTAATTTGTGGTACAAGCGGGTCTCAATATAGAAATACAACAACATTAAATGACTAAAGGAAATCCATACTTTCTGGTTCATCGACTGGACGGAAAGCAATTCACTGCCAAGGCTGCTCCGTCCTCTGCCTGACTGGGCCAAGGTTCAAGTTCAGTGAACCTCGCATCACGATGAATGATCACTTCTTCACGACGGAGGTCGATAAACAAAGCCTTATAAGTACCTAAAGTGAGTAGATGGAAATATGGAAGTATCGTGGTTATAGAAATTGTAGAGCATAGTGCATCGGAAAGCATGTTAGGCTGTGGGTCCCGGCTGACATTCGTAAAGCCCAAAATTCTGAAAACCAGTGTTTGTGTTACGAAGGGGATCATACACAATAGGCAAAAAGGAGAGTCCCCTGTGCAGGGCTTGCATGGAGGCTGATGAGACCGTTGCGCATATGCTCTTTGAGTGCACAGGCGTCACCCAGATTAAATCAGAAACCTTTGGGACACCCAGATCGTACACAGATGCTCTCAACAGACCAGGACTCTTGGAGGAGGGAGGTGGGCTGGTTGGAATAACAACCGACGGCCGCCATGGCCCACGCACTATGGTCCATTTGAAGGACTAAGTGCGGAAACCAAACCTATAATATAGAGGTATCGTACTGGGTTTTAGAGGTCGGATAGGCAGTCGCTCCATATAAAATTCTGGTATTTAGCTGCATCCAGCTGATTCAGTTACACTGGAAGCCGGCCCCAATATAATTGGGAAAAGACTAGGTAGATTAATTGTGTTTTAATAAAGTTCTAAGCATTACAACAACATCTGGCCAAACGTGTTTAGATAATGACATTAGGTAATTTTTGTAGCGTCCGTTCTCTTCTTAGGGAGGGCGTCCACGAGCAACTTAGTTGCCCAGCCACTTTTATGTCTCTGTCGCTGTCTCCTCACCGAGATTTGGACGATGCGCACACGGGAGCGACAGCAACGCTACTTCATCATTTCAGCCGAAAGACGTCCACTGCTGGACATAGGCCTCCCCCAAGCACCTCCGTTTCGACTGGTTCTGTGCTTCTCGCATCCAACAGGTTCCTGCGGCCTTCACAAGGTCGTCGGACCACCTTGTGGGAGGCCTCCCAACGCTACGTCTTCCGGTACGCGGTCGCCACTCCAGAACCTTTCGGCCCCATCGGCCATCTGTTCTGCGAGCAATGTGGCCTGCCCACTGCCACTTAAGGTTGGCAATTCTTCGGGCTATGTCGGTTACCTAACGCTACTTATTTTTGTTAAATTTTAGGTTGAGCGGCAACTGGCTAGCTGGCATCTTGTTGTCGCCGTGCGCGCACTTGCATTGCAACCAATAGACGGGTGACAGTTGTGATCAAACCCGCGGACAAATCTCCCAGGCTGTCGCGTCGCTACATGCGCGCACTTTCATACAAACCCGTAGACTTGATGTGAGATACAAATTAGTTGCTGAGACAAAAGTTGCTCGTGGGCTCCCTCCCTTAGTAACATGGTTTTAGGCCTAGTTTTGTCATCTGCACATCAGTGTAGCGTGCACTACGAAAATCTTACTGCTACGACATAAAGGTGTTGTCAATGTAAAGTGGTTACCACTGATGCGGTTGACTATACATAATATGTAAATCAGAAGAAGAAACAAAATTAAATGATTATATTGCAATATAAGATCGTCCTTAAAACCAAAAGTATTTTTTTAATAGGCACTTTTATTGATCAATCCAAAACTACAATGGCATGGTTTTGGCTTTAAGACTAGGGGGAGACCAAAGAAACGGTGGATGCAGTGTGAAACATGATACGGCTAGAAAGGGACTGCTACCGAAGTGACGATTAATAGAAAAGTATGAAAAACAAAAGCCATGTGGCGTATGGATGATTTTATGGAGTTATTCCGTTCTGACCCCCTCCACCCCCCCCCCCCCTCCTTGATCCCCTGCTTGTTCGTCTTCTGTTTTAATCTCTGTCTTATCCACTATAAACTTTCTCATTCCGGTTTGATCCGCTTTCTTTTGTTTTTTCTTTTTTTTTTTTGTAGGTATGCCTGGATACCTACTATGTTTTAAAATACTACTGTCTAAGTCTGAGAACCTATACGGTTACTATTTATTCTGTGGTACGGGATCCACAAACGCCAATCCGGCTGTTGGATTTCGTATTAGCTTATTATTTTTATTATAGGGTAGAAGTTAATATGACTTGCAAAATGCGTCACTATCCTATCGTGTCCTATCCTTTTCCCACATGCAACCCCGGACTATCGCTGTCCTGGTCACCATCTCCGGTGACGGTGTGAGGAAATTCTTCACTTGCCGCGTTGCCTTCAACGAGAGTAGTGTTCCATAACATGCTCCCTTGTTAATTACCAATTTACGGTTGCGAACTGTCGCGAAGCATTACGAACTATTATCTAAAACACTACGAAAAGTGCGTGTTTATGCTGTGAAAGGCGTCTGTGCGACCTCTCGCCGCCCTGATCCAGCCAGACTCGAATCTTCTGCCGGCCGACGTGGAGGATTGATGGTGAATCTACATACAGGTCAGTGGTGTTGCATTTTCCTGCCAATTCCTTTGTTCCATGTACAATTTTCGTCGTCCTAATTCGTGTCGTGTTTTGCAAGGTCAGACCTACCCACGTACTTTTCACCCCCGCAATATACAGTCCACTATTTTAATTGATCCAGCTCCCAGCGTCTGGGATAAACGCAAACTTCTTTATATTTCCGCCCAAGTAATTGGTGTTAGGCGCCACCATTTATTTTTGGTCACTTCGAACCGCATTTATGGTCGTTTAGGTCGCATTCTTAATTCAAACCGCATGGTCAGTTATAACTAAACGGTCACTGTACTACGTAATTAATAAATAGATTGTCGTTTATTCTTTGTATTTTCCCGCACTGACATCTATTTCTTTATATTTCCGCACCCGCATCGCATAGTACAACACAACGTAAAAGTTATTTCTTTCCAAATTCATTCCATTTTGGTATTCCGCCATTTTGAATCGGTTCCTATACGGTCGTTCTTTAGATAACTCGTTCGTTCGTAATTGTTCGGTGAACTTCGGATCGCTTCGTTAGGGCACGTACGCATACCAGTACTTTTGATATTTTTCTCTTACCCGCAATAATTTATTTTACTCTCGCAACTAAAGTTAGTCGTTTTATGATAATAACCGCTTATTTACTTTGTTTACATAGTCGTGTTGCATACTTATCGCCGCTATTGTACATATTTACAGTAGTTCACAATGACTAAAGCAAAGAGGAAGGGAAGTGATGCAGATCAGTTCTTCGACACTACCAGTACTAGTAAAAACCAGTTATCGTTATACGTAGTCAAACGTGATGTAATTTACAAACGCGTAGAAAATATTTTCGAACTTGCACAGAAAACAAATACTGATCGACAATATTATAAGTCGTTTTGTTCTAGTGCTTTAAATATTGATACATTGCGTAATGATTATCAACAAGTTTTAGATTCTTATAATATGTTAAATTTACAGTTGAACCCCGATTCCGAGGTCGAATATGATTCCTGGTTACCATTTGAAGAAATGTTTTGTTTTATAAAACAGGTTTTACTCAATTATAAAACCGAGTGTACTGAACCTGAATCTCAAACTTCATTACAAAAATCGAATCCTCGCCTTCCGCCCATTGATTTGATGTCATTCGACGGTAATGTCAAGAAATGGCCATTGTTTTATCAACAATTTAAAAGCATGATACACGATAACGCATCGCTCACTAATAGTGAAAAAGTATTTTATTTAGTAGGTAAATTAACTGGGCAGGCGTCGTGCGTTTGCGCAGGGGTGGCTCCAACCGCAGAAAATTATGTTATTATTTGGGAGGCACTCGTGCAAAAATATGACGATCCTCGCTCACTCGCATCCGCATATTTAAACCAATTGTTGCAGTTTACACCGCTATCCATTGCTAGTTCTGATGGGTTAGACTCATTTATAAATAATTTTGATTCTTCAGTACAAGCGCTTAAGCAATTGAAGCTTAATGATTTAACTGAATTTATTTTCTTGCATTTGGCTCTGCAAAAGTTGGACGCAGACACAGTTAAATTATTTGAAATTACCTATCGTAAAGATAAAATACCTCCTTACCATAATTTAATTGAATTCATAAAGGAGCAAAGTAAAGTTTTGTCTCGTTCTATGAACCTTAGTAAATCGATAGATAGTAATTCTCAGTCTAAACAGCAGCGTCAAACTAAGCGCATCCCTAAACCGTCCAAGTCTTTCGTTAATACAGATGTAGGGTGTGGTCCAAGTGTAAGCGATAAATGCGCTTTATGTGATGAGAAACAACATGAACATTTATACTCTTGTTCCTCATTTAATAAGTTAACCCCGCGAGAAAGATATAATTATATAAAACTTAATAATTTCTGCAACAATTGTTTAAGTACAAAACACAAGACTTTTTCTTGTACTTCGAAACATACTTGTTCTCATTGTTCAAAGCGACACCACACTTTATTACATTTCAATCCAACACAAAATGATAAAACAAATTGCAACGTTGGTTCTGTGGTGTCCAATACCTCTAATCCTATTCCCGCTACCGCTCATGACATGCCGCGCCCTACCCCGGCCAGCAGTCATTCAGAGTCCGCTATGACTCATTCACTCGCCGCTTCTAATGACCCTACAACTATTGCAAATAATGCATCGGTGTGTACAGTTTCGTACGATCGAACCGCTCGTTATCAAACGACTACGTTGTTAGGGACCGCAAAAGTAAAGTTTGTTGATTCTTTAAACCGCACGCACTTTTTGAGATGTCTAGTGGATCCTGGCTCTCAAAGTGATTATATTTCCGCAACTTGTTGTAAGCGACTATCGCTTTCTATTTATAATCAAACCCGCTATTCGCAAGTTCAAGGCATTGGAGGAGCCTCACAAAAAATTCTCGGTGTTACTTCTGTTAAATTCACGTCTCGCTTTGATAATAAGTGCGAATATTCTATAAGGCCGATGGTAGTAGGACAGATTACGTCACAGTTGCCGGACACCTGTGTTGATACAGCGTCTATTGAATTTATTCGTAACTTACCGCTCGCTGATGATGAGTTTTCGCAGCCGGGAACAATAGATATACTTTTAGGTGTTAAATTTTATTGTGAAATTTTACTCACTGATAAAATTAAACCCCCTTATGACGGTATGCCCTCCGCCTTTGAAACGACTTTAGGTTACCTGATTTTAGGTGACGCTCCTATTATATCTCCGCAACCCGCTACCCGCACATTGTGTGCTTTTACTTCTGACCCGCTACACCAGATTGTCGAAAGATTTTGGGCAGTCGAGGAATTACCTTCGCAGTCTTTTTTAAGTCCCGACGACCAGCAGTGTGAAAATATTTATACTTCAACCACTGTTCGTAACTCCGACGGCAGCTATTCAGTTGACCTTCCTTTTAAAGAAGACCCAAATAATCTAGGCAATTCTTATACTACCGCTAAAAAACGCTTCCTACTTTTAGAAAAGAAATTTTCTAAGGATCCTAGTTTAAAACTAAAATATGACGATGTTATTCGTGATTACCTAAATAAAGGTATACTGTCCCGCACCGCACCTGAGGCATTAGTCGCCGCAGGCTTTTATTTACCGCACCATCCTGTAGTGCGCAACGACAAGGCGACAACCAAAGTTCGTCCTGTGCTGGATGGCAGTGCCAAGACCGATACAGGCTTATCACTAAATGATGTCCTGTATACAGGTTGCAATCTACAGGCTGATATATTTCATATACTTTTAAATGTTCGTGTTTATTACATTGCCTTTTGTGCAGATGTAAAACAAATGTATTTATGCATTTATACAAATGCTCCGCACCGCAAATATCAACGAATCTTATATAGATTTTCAGAAACCGACCCACTCGAGGTTTTTGAGTTCACTCGAGTCACATTTGGGCTTCGGTCTTCACCATTTTTGGCGCTCCGCACGCTACGCCAGCTCGCTAGCGATGAACGGCATAATTGGCCAACTGCGGCAGCCGTATTAGAGAGGGACATTTATATGGATGACGTAGCTTCATCTGCTTCTTCTCTCGAGGAAGCAGTCAAGACAGCTACCGATCTGATCCAGATCTTCAAAACTGGCGGGTTTGACTTAGTTAAATGGACTTCCAACTCACAGGAATTGCTCAAACATATTCCCGAGTCGCACCGTCAATCTGAATGCATTTCTTTCGACGATGGAAATACATTTAAGATATTAGGTTTGCGTTGGTTACCCGCTCAGGATACCTTTATTTTCGAAATATCAAGTCCCCCACCAGCTTGTACTAAACGCGCCATTTTATCCGCCACCGCTCGGTTGTACGACGTCTTAGGACTCGTCGGCCCTATAATTCTTTTCGCTAAATTAATCATTAAGGAACTCTGGCTTTTAAATCTCGATTGGGACGATATACCCCCTTCTCGCATTGTTAAAATTTGGCAACAATATTTAATAGAATTACCGCAAATATCTAATTTATCATTTCCACGTCATTTAGGTATAGAAACCCGTTCTACAGTTTCCTTAGCAGCATTTTCAGATGCGAGCGAATCCGCATACGGCTGTGTGATTTATTTACACGTCGTCAATGGCGATCAATCGCCTATTATTTCACTCGTGTGCTCCAAATCACGTGTCGCATCTGCTAAACCTAAAATCACTCTCGCACGCTTGGAATTAAACGGAATACTTTTAATGTCACGACTTCTTAAAACCGTTTATGACACTTTATCTAAACGACATAAAATTGAAGATATTTATGCTTTTTCGGATTCTGAAGTAGCACTCTGTTGGTCTGTTGCTTCGCCACACAGATTCAACACTTATGTTGCCAACCGCATTTCACAAATTCAGGAAAATATTTCACCTGAAAATTTATATCATGTCGCTGGCATCGAGAACCCCGCAGATTGCGTATCTCGTGGGCTCACGCCTTCGCAGCTCATTCAACATGAGCTTTGGTTTAAGGGCCCATCCTGGCTTTCCTTGCCTAGACAAGACTGGCCTATACAACAATTTTTATCCAACCGGTCTTCATTACCGGAAGAAAAAACTGTTACGCATGTGACTCAAGTCGCAGATAATGATAACCCGCTTTTAAAATTAGCTTCAGAGTGTTCCACTTGGGAAAAGCTGCTGGAAGCTACAGTTTTTCGCTTCGATTTGCTAAATAGCCGTCCTCTTTATGTTTTGAGCTCTGATCCATCAGAGCCATTAGCACTTACTCCCGCGCATTTTTTGTCTACCACTCCGCTAGAATACTTACCTGCAGCCGACTTATCCGACGAACGAACAGATCTGTTGTCTCGTTTCTCTTTAATGGATTCGATAGTTCAATCGTATTGGAAGCGATTTAAGTCGGAATATTTACATAATTTGCAACAACGCGAAAAATTGAATACTCCGTCTAATCCGATTACAGTCGGTACTGCAGTGTTGTTAAATGTAGATAACGCTCCACCCTTGCAGTGGCCATTAGGAATTATTACCAATGTATACCCTGGTAAGGATGGTGTTGTTCGCGTAGCGGAAGTAAGAACTAAAACCGGTACTTATAAACGACCAGTAGGTTATGCCCTCTTCCGACTCAATAGTCATATATCTCTATTATGTGTACTTTACGCACATAAGTATTAAATTAGCTTATTTTATGTTAGTTACCTAAGTTAAATTTAGAAGTTTCATTATATTTCTCCGCTCTAGTTACTCCTTGAAGTTGCTAAATATAGCGATTTTCTTAATTTTTTAACCTTCTTTTGAAGGGTTTCTTCAAGGCTGGGGGGATGTTGGATTTCGTATTAGCTTATTATTTTTATTATAGGGTAGAAGTTAATATGACTTGCAAAATGCGTCACTATCCTATCGTGTCCTATCCTTTTCCCACATGCAACCCCGGACTATCGCTGTCCTGGTCACCATCTCCGGTGACGGTGTGAGGAAATTCTTCACTTGCCGCGTTGCCTTCAACGAGAGTAGTGTTCCATAACATGCTCCCTTGTTAATTACCAATTTACGGTTGCGAACTGTCGCGAAGCATTACGAACTATTATCTAAAACACTACGAAAAGTGCGTGTTTATGCTGTGAAAGGCGTCTGTGCGACCTCTCGCCGCCCTGATCCAGCCAGACTCGAATCTTCTGCCGGCCGACGTGGAGGATTGATGGTGAATCTACATACAGGTCAGTGGTGTTGCATTTTCCTGCCAATTCCTTTGTTCCATGTACAATTTTCGTCGTCCTAATTCGTGTCGTGTTTTGCAAGGTCAGACCTACCCACGTACTTTTCACCCCCGCAATATACAGTCCACTATTTTAATTGATCCAGCTCCCAGCGTCTGGGATAAACGCAAACTTCTTTATATTTCCGCCCAAGTAATTGGTGTTAGGCGCCACCACCGGCCTTGATCTCATTTTATACAACGGTAGAGGCGTGAAATATAAATAGGTAACCCAATTTAGTTTTTAGTTTTAGAATTTACATGATTGTATAATGAAACAATTAGTAAGTACCTACTTATCTACCTAATCCAGAAAGAATGTCGGTTTCTTATCTAGGACTTATATATCGAATATTATTATAAGATATCTATGAAATTAAAAACGTAGGTGTAGATACAGACACATGAATCTTTGAAATGTCTCTTTTCTCTTCAAAAAAATAGATTTTCTTTACTGAAATTCTAAAATATCTAGGTAGGTACCTACTGTAAAGTTTGTCTGCTGAAGTCGATCTTAATGTAAGTAGTGCTAGCTGGCAATAAAATAACTTTTGTTGCAATCGAACAGTAAAGCGAGTTTAGAATGAGGTGTCAAATATTGGTATTAGACTTTTGATTTTGAAAAAAATTATAATATAGCGGGAGCTCAGACCAAATAAAAAGTCCGGGAGTGATGTAAAGTCGTTGGCTTAGAATAAATACAAAGAAATCATAACGTAGCTTGATTTCTTATAGTACCTATTCCTACCAAGTAGGTATTTCAGTACTTATTATGATCACATTGATTGCCTCCGACTGTTCTGTTATCTGTATGACCCACTAGAAACTCGAGCTTTTAAATTCCTAATTTTTACTCAGAGTGAGAAAATGGGGATATTCCTCAAAACGCACCAAAAGTATTCCTCGAAAAAAATTTTTTTTATACTTATTACTTAATCAAAATAAAAATAACAATTTTATTCCTCGAAATGCATCAACGATGAAACAGAGAAGAGCATGAAGGATTCGTAATAAATGATATCGATAGACGTTTCATTTGGTGCGTTTCAAAGTTGGTGCGTTTCGAGGAATACCCCAGAAAATAGGATCAAAAACGTTCACGTAAGATAAGATTAAACCAAAACAAATACTAAAACGCGCCATAAAATACTACGTCTGGAGCTATAACATAAAACCTTTGCCCTTTTCTGTCTATAACTACTTACACCTTCACATCGGGTTCCACCTCAAGCCGAGGACCGCAAATAAAACAATCAACTTTATTAGGTATTCCATGTGAGCGGACATTTTTATGCCAAAAGTTTATTCCAAAAGGTATCGATATACCGAAATTGGGTCCCCACTCGACTAGGGTTACCGTTCGTCCGGCTTTTTGGCGCTCATTGCGGACTTTGTCCGGCCTTGTCATTTGTCCGGATTTTTCGACTTATGGGTACCTACCTACTTTTATAGAAAATAAAAAAAGTTTAATGAGAACTGAAGAAAGTAAGATTAAAAAGATAAAATATTTTTTTGCAAATGTTCGACATCCGTTCCATCACAAAGATAAGGGATGTCACTTGGAAAGCTGCCACGCTAATATGGAATTGGGCTGGACACATCTGCCGCATGTCAAACGACCAATGGGCCAAACTTACGACCCAATGCAGACGGAGATGGCGGGATGAGCTGGACTCCTTCAACAAGAACTGGTTCTTAGCAGTTTTAAAAAGAGAGAAGTGGAAAGAGAGTAGGGAGGCCATTGCCCAGCACTGCCCAGCAGTGGGACCTACTTCTTTCTCTTGACCAAAATTTTACTGTTCCTCATCATCGTCATCATCATCACCCTACAGCAGTCCACTGCTGGACACAGGCCTCTCCAATTTAGCTGTATTCTCAGCAACTCTCATCCAGCTGCTCAGGGCCGTCTTTACCTATTGTGCAGGGTGTGCGTTGCACACGGGCGCAGCGGTCCTAGGGGGCGCCGAGCGCCGCTCGCTTCGGAGCCCCACGGCGCGCGCGATGGCCGGCCGCGGCACTTTCAATGACCAACGTAAAAAGAGCTCCGTTTTCCATACATTTTGTATAGCATCTGGAGCTCTTCTTATATTTGTCGAATTACACCAAAGCAAGCCGCGCCAAGAGCGCGCGAGCGGCTTTTACAATATTAACTTTTTTTTCAACATGAAATAAACCTTATTACACATTATTAAAGATTATATTTTGAGTGTAGTAGTGAGTGTCGCATCGCTCGGCGGCACCTGTTTCAATGATTCGTTTGAAAACACGCCGACAATCATATTGCGAATAATGCGAATTCAACTGTTTGGGATAGACAATAAACATGGACGAACGTCAAGCGCGCGGCATTTCTGAAAAGCGTGAGTACGCGTGGCGCGTGCCGCACTGTTCTACCGCTCGCTACACGTAATTTTGCGAAATAAGCCTTGGCGCCATGGATTAAGTTTTATATTTGAGTAAACATGTAAATATGAAATTTCATTCATATTTGCGGCTTTTCTTTTGATTGAAATTTACCTAATAAGTAAGATTTAATTTTGATATTAGCTGAATTAGTCTGCAACAACGGCCACAAGCACAACTGTTGTGAATTTCGACGGGGTCGGAGCACTCGTCAAAAATTATTTAGCTACGCTACCAAATTTCAGTCTGAAAACTGAAAAAACAAATAATTTTTTGAAAAAAAAACCATAAATTTGTGCTTTATTTTTTCTTGTCACTCTTTCCTTCCTAAAAATACTTTTTACCCGTGTTTACAGTGGCCCTCGCTCGCAGTGTTCCCAAATTGATATTGAACCTTGTTTGATATCAGGTCGTAATTAGAATGAAGAAATTTCAAAATTTGGACATTGATATAATGTAACATAACATCTATACAGACATGTTAACATGGGTACGTTTTGGCTTGTTAGGGTAAACACCAGAACACCCTGTATAATTCTAAATAATACAGTCAACAGCACACCATGGTATCCAAAACCGACGAATTTCTTCTTCATCTCCAAACAATAGTTTATTATCCATTGGGGAAATTTGACAATTTGTGGTAACTTGATGTGCTGCTTGAACTTTGTACCCATTCCATTTTGACCGCGCGCTTACTAGGGGACGCTTTTTTTTTTTTACTAGGGGGCGCTCGGGTAATGTTTGCACACGGGCGCTACATGGGCTAGAGACGCCTCTGCAGCTGCTACCAGCCACCCTGCGAAGGTCGTCGCTCCACCTAGCCTGAGGGCGTCCTACCTTACGTTTGCTTATTCGCGCTCTTACGGTTCTTGTTCAGCAAAAATCAAGAACCTAGGTATTATTTTGTTACTGCTAATCCTAATCGCAACAGGAACAGATTGATAACTCAGTTTACACTGGTTTAAATAGATAAGGCCATATGTGATACTGATAACAGTAATAAACCAACTCTTGGTAAAGTACATTACATAACATAACCACTCTTTACCACACCACATTAGGTATATTTTTAATATCACAGAGTAACTCGAACAAGTAGATATATTTTTAAAACAAAGATTAATTTTTTATCTTATTGACATAAGTAGGTATCTATATAGATAAAATAATTGACCGAATTTCAGATACACGCGTGCAACAAATTTAATATGTTGATGCACGTGCATACTACTTGTCTCTTATCTATACAATGGCGCCGATTCTGTTGTTCACAAACTAAACTAAATTTAAGTTCATGTATCTTTTTCTTTATATTTCATTATGAAAAGGACAGAAGATAAATATTAGTTTAGTCCTGTCAAATTAAGATACTCCATAGATAACTTAGACGAGATTAAAAAATTGCCTATTAAAAATACGTCAATTTACGTCAGGTGCTGACTAATTTGACAGGACTAAACTAATATTTATCTTCTGTCCTTTTCTTAATGAAATAGAAAGAAAAAGATGCATGAACTTAAATTTAGTTTAGTTTGTGAAGAACAGAATCGGCGCCAATGTTTGAGAGAGGTGTGACCACGGTGTGACCAAACTTGCGGGTCCCATACATTTGGTCAAGTAGGTATTGAAGTTTTGTATGGGACGACTGATGTTTTTTTCACGATGACGATGTTTGGTCCCCGGGAAAAAGTGGTTCAGTTTGATGTCCTGTACCACCCCCCAAGTTTGGTCACACCCCTCTAAAACACATTGTATATTTTAGGGTTTTAACTGCTCCGTTGGCATCGTGGTTGCAAGCGCGTTTGCTGAGCGTGGGGTCCTGGGCCCGATTCCCGGGTCGGACAAAGTGTCAGGTTTTCCATTAGGAATTTCGTAGTCAGTCCGGAGTTTGGAAGTTGGCGGCTTAATACCCCCCGTGCCTCGGAAAGCACGTAAAGCCGTTGGACCTGCGCCTGATCTCTCCCCGGTCGTGTCGGATTGTCATCCCATCGGACTATGAGAGTAAAGGGACAGAGTGCACTGTGTTTACGCACACACTTGTGCACTATAATATCACCTGCGTACCTGGCTAATCTCCATTGATATTGGCCACCGTGACCGAAATCGGTCGGGAGGCTATTTTATGTTTTAGCACAACGTGACTATCAATGGCGCCGATTCTGTTGTTCACAAACTAAACTAAATTTAAGTTCATGCATCTTTTCTTTCTATGTCATTAAGAAAAGGACAGAAGATCAATATTAGTTTAGTCCAGGGCCTGCAGTCTCGACATTGATAGCGATCGCTTTACGACCGAATTCGGTCGCAAAGTCCTATCGATCCGGATTTAGCGATATTTGGTAGTCTCGACTCTCAAAGTTATCGATTGTCATCGGTATCTTACCGAAGTTGGTCGCAAACTTTACGATTTTCGTAATGTTTACAAATATATTTTGCGAGCATTTTTGACAGATGTAGAGACTTGCGTTTGTCGTAAGGATCGTTAAGGCTAGCAATTATTGTCGGTATTATTTAGCGATCGGTAGTTTGCGACAGCGTCGCTATCTATGTCGAGACTGCAGGGCCTGTCAAATTAAGATACTCCATAGACAATTTAGACGAGATTAAAAAATTGGCTATTAAAAATACGTCAATTTACGTCAGGCGCTGACTAATTTGACAGGACTAAACTAATATCTATCTTCTGTCCTTTTCTTAATGAAATAGGCGCCGATTCTGTTGTTCACAAACTAAACTAAATTTAAGTTCAGGCATCTTTTTCTTTCTATTTCATTATGAAAAGGACAGAAGATAGATATTAGTTTAGTCCTGTCAAATTAAGATACTCCATAAATAGACTAAACTAATATTTATCTTCTGTCCTTTTCTTAATGAAATAGAAAGAAAAAGATGCATGAACTTAAATTTAGTTTAGTTTGTGAACGACAGAATCGGCGCCACAATCTGGCTTTAAGGCTGATAAATAAACAAACTAACGGTAGAGAAATGCTAACCTAATATTTTCAGTTTTCTATAAATCGTGTTTTTTTTTGTATTTTTTAGGGTGGTACTAGAAGGAACAATGAGGGTTTTATTCTGTAGGAGTCCGACATAACCCTGCGTTCTTCCCAGATGGAGGGTCTCCATGAGGATTTCCTCACAGAAAAAAAGGGGAAAGTGTGGGGGCCTGCACCATAACCATAATTGCGTAACACATAGTGGTTCAAATAGTGGTTGATAGTGGTTGGCTCGTATATACGAGTAGTTAATCCATTGCTTTATATAATCGAAAAATGTGTCTGCTCAACGACGTAAATAACGCAATGAATGTTGTTGAACTGTCAAAACGAAACCCATTGCTACTGATAGTGTGTTACTCAATTACCTCGCAGAGTAGTGCTACTGTGCTAATATCCTCATACATTTTCGCCATGCAATAGTAGGTAAATATTAATAATACATAGACTTATCGACTTTTTGATAGGTCAAGGAAATCCACTCAATAGGACAAAATATGAGATAGTTTGTATTCATTTATTAGTATTTTGTCGATCGACCCGTCTCACGAAATAAGCTGTGAGTTTGTGTCAGCAAACTTGTTTTACCTTTGAACTTGGACCAACCGGCAATCTGAATAGCTATTCACAACCGTTCGATTCCTCACCAAAGCGAACGTCAATCAAAAGAATCCTCGAAAGGCTGTTCACAAATTCAGAACCCGAATATTTTTTCAGTTTACTTACATCACATATTAGACAATCTCCAGGCAACCTCCTTCAGCCGCGACTTACGAGTTGTAGGTCGTAGGTTCGCACCCAGACAGGCGCTTTACTTTGTTTAAATTATTCCATCACCACTGCTCTCAAAACGGTGAAGGAAAACATCGTGAGGAAACCGGCATGTCCTAGAACCAAAAATTCAAAGACATGTGACATCTATCGTCAACCCGCACTGGGCCCGCGTGGTGGATTACGGCCCACTCCCTCTCACTGAGAGGAGGCCTGTGTCCCAGCAGTGGGAACATTATAGGCTGATCATGTATGTCACATAGACAACCTCCATTCCTCCGAAAGCTATTTAATTGCTGTCGAGAGCAAAACAAATTAGTAATTAGAAATGTGTCATTTTCGATTCGACAACCTGTCGAATGGTTGTGAATAGCTATGCTGAGGGGTAATTGCGTAACACACTATCAGTAGCATTGACTTTCAATTTTAACAGTTCAATCAGTTCATTGCGTTATTTACGTTGTGGTGCAATGATCAACAGTGCTTCCGTATGGACAGACTATATCTACAAACAATGTTTTCTATCAACAAAGTTTTCGACGAAACGTGCTGTCTAGGAATAGAGATTTCTATGAGCTTTGCTTTCTGTATGTAGTCGTATCGTACAAGCGTGTTCCTATCTTAGGTTCCACACTCACTACTTGTCTGGCAGCACGTGGTGAATGATAACGTAAAAGTGGCCCTGAAATTCCTAGTGGAAAAAAAATGGAGGAAATTCTTACTTCGGACTTTTCATTAAAGTATATCCTAGTTAATTATATATTCAAAACTTTTATTACAACACGAGCATGCGTACAAGACCTTACCCGCGTTCGCTACCTATCATCAACACAGTTCGTTTTATCGTCCCAGCGGCCATTAATAAAATAAATAAAAAAAGTTGTAGTGCACACATCACGCATCCACGACTGGCGACCTTGACTGAACAACTGCGTAGTTCGCGTTTGCTCTGTTACTGTTACCACGCGATCGGGTTTCGACGGAAAAGTTCGGACTTCGGAACAGTTCGGCGGTTCGTGACCGACGAGATTTTTGTTGGTTTTCTAGAATGTTCATGCAAAAGTTGCAAAGAGCATCAGAATCGTTAATTTTTTTTAAAGTCCCGCCATATATCATGGACTAAAATTTATCTGCCATAATAATATTATATGTCTTATAAATTGAGTCAAGTTCAATTATCATCATAATCGTATTCAGGTTCTTAATAAATTGAACAACAAATCATAGTTGATTAATTGAATTGATTGTTTATAATTGATTGAATTTATTAGGAACTTGAGTTCGTATTAACACAAGAAAAAAAGTATTGCATGTAGAGCGAAACACAGAGCTAACGGCGAAAAAGTTAGTTATTGACGTTACTAGCTCCGTCTAGCCTAACCTAGCTCTGTCTAAATTCTTAGGGAAAGACAGGCCTAATGTTACTTTCTGTAACTAAAGTCTATTTAAACTTGTTTCAAATTAATATTATTTCAAGTTAAACAAATATCAACTTTATTTTAATGGTAATTAAGTTAATTTCAGAGTGACTAGCACTATTGAAAAAGTTATAAAAATGTTTGAATTTGTAGCGTAAACTGAACTTTATCGTGTAGGATTTAAAGTTATTTTTCCAAAAACTCATATTTGTTTACATTTCTGGCAAATAAATCGCGAATGCAGATTAGAAGTTCTAGCCTTTCGCCATGCCTGTTTGTGCCTCCAAGCTTTACTTTGGTTTGAAAAGTATGACTAGGTAGGTACCTGGCACAAGAGTGCCTAGTCTTTATGGTTCCTAAAACTCTTATAGGTGTAAGTAAGTAACTACCTTTCATAATAATATGGTCGACTATAGAAGTAAGTATGAGGAACAGCTAGGGTGTAAAGTTCACTCATCCTCCGTAGAACAGGGAGGATCCTCCGACCAGCACGCGTAGCATAACGACGTTTTGTCGACGGAAGAATAGACAAAATGACACATTGCCATGCATGCTTAGACGCGTAGAATGCGTACAAATATTTCCACAATCTGTCATTTTGTCTATTCTTCCGTCGACAAAACCCGTTTCTACGGCGGTCATGCTACGCGTGCAGACGGGTGTCGTGTCTGGTGGGTGACTGCCCGACGACTGATGTCGGGACGTTGTTTATGCTGGCGGGATGCAGGATTTTGCGTGACGTCAGTGTGTTCGCATGTGGCGTCACTTCGTAGATACCGCCACACGACCAGCCTGTTTATCAATCGATAACAAATCCACGATTTTCTCAGGTTTTTCGTAGGACTTTTCAAAAAACATGGTCACCCTACTACTGCCACGTTATTTAACGTGGAATAAAACTAATAATGCGTTACACTGCCCCTTATCTAAGATAACGCAAGCAACACCTTCGAACTAACACGACGACTGATACGGAACAGAAAGTAACAGTCGCGCGAGGTCAGAATAGTAGTGCGAGATGACGAAAATATTGGACTCTTTTACATCATTCTAGATTGATGTAAAATTTACAGTTTTGTGATTAAAATATTATTTTTTTTCTGTCAAAACAAGATTACTGATAAGACTTCCTTGATTGAAGCTTAGGATACTAGGATATGTCTATTATGATCTAAATCCTTGAATATAGTTGTTCTTACATTTCCCCGTCATTGTCTGGGTGTGTGCAAAGAGTTTGCACAATTGCACATAACAGTTGTGCAAACGTCACTAGCTGAGAAAATACACCGTAATGTTAATAACATTACCATTTCATTTTAATGATCACCATTCCTTTTCATCGTCATTGGCAGCCTTTTTTATTATGATTATGTGGCTTAGGTACGTCTCGTCCTTTTAGTGTCATGCTTCCCTGGTCTACACAAGTCTCATCCAGGTCTTCCCCGCGAACTCCTGTGGGTCGTCGTTACTTTGGATTCGATAAGCTAAATCTTCGACATAAAATATGAGAACCTCTATAGGTAAAACTGAAAACAAAACAAATACATGAATCTATATACCTACATATAATAAATTTGTAGAAAAGTGGTGTCTGTACAATGGAAATATATAAAAAAAAAGTAGCAGGGGTTGTTATTATATCGATGCCGAACCCGAAATTGTAATTAATTTTTTTTTTGTCTGTTTGTCGGTTTGTCTGTTTGTCTGTTTGTTTGTGCACGCTAATATCAGAAACGGCTTATTCGATTTAGATGCGGTTTTCACTAATATATTGTAGTAGGCTTCACTTAACATTTAGTGTTTATTTCATGTCAATCGGTTCATAAATAAAAAAGTTATGTCAATTTAAAGAATCACGGCGAACATTTGTTAAGGTATTCTATCAGAGTACGTACACGCCTCGGGCCTGCGCGTCCGATCTTCGGAACTACTGGACGGATTTGAATGATTTTTTTTTTGTTGTATAGTTATTATGGCTGGACAACATTCAGGCTATAATGTTTCTTGGAAACTTGAACACCTGATGCAGAACAGAGACCAGCTTAACTATAAGAGATACAAAAATGGTACCATAGCAAAAATTGTTCCACGTGATGAGGATTTTCTGCTGAGAGAATAAATTTGAAGATCTGGAACACCTGATGGGGAACTCCAAGAGCCCAGCTACACCATAACACATATAGGAATGACGTCTTAGTAAAAGTTATTCGGTCTGATGGGCATTTCCTGTTGACTTATAAAAATCGAAGATCAGAAACATCTGATGTGGAAATCTAAGCTATCACTAATTTCACCTCCACGCGGTGAAGGCGGTAACAGTTTAGGACTGATTTTCGATGACGATGGTATATCATTGAAAATTTGACTCTACTGGCCAAAACTCCCATTTATTTTTTTTAACGTGAAGAAATGCTCATGCATTCTGCACTACCACGGGGAGATAGTGCAGTTATGTGGGACTCTAACCCACTAAAACTCCACTGTGTCCTCCTCTGCCGCTTACGGCGGGAACATGGGCACGCGTTAGCACTCATCCGTGAACCCGCCGCGGCTGTCCGTCACCGGACCCTCCGCTGGGGAGTACTCCCCATCACCGGCGCACCAGAACACATAGCACGCCGTGACCACCCCAGGGACCAAACCAGCACATGGGCCAGACGATCCCGTGTCTGGGCACCCTTGGTAGGGGAGCAGTCACTTAGATTTTAATTGATCAGGTATCTTCATAATAAAACTATAACCATGCCTAGAAAGAGGTCAAATCTTTCCCAATGTTCCAAAGGAGCTAAAAGATTGAGGATCATAAGATCCCAAGAATCTACCGAAGAGCGTCAGGAGAGACTTGATGCTGTTTGAGAACATCAGGCTGCAACTCGCTCCGTGGAAACCTCTTCGGATCGCGAAGCACGCCTGCGTTCTCAGCGTATTTACGCATCTACATCCAGATCTCTAGAGACCAGTGAAGAATATGATGCGCGACTGACCGCTGATACGGTGAGATTATCATACATTGTTCCGAACACGCACACAACAAAATATTCATAATCAGAAAGTGAGAAAGAAAGAATTGCTGGAGTACGGCATGAAGAGACAGATTAAGAAGAGCGCAACGAACGTTAGAATTCTGATCGACTTCGACATTCTCTGAACAGAATGTCGATATCATCTGAAGAATCGGATGTGTCTCAAGATATAGCCGTAGGGCATGGCGGCCTTCCTTGGGTTGATAAGGAACGGAGTGCATTTACGTATACTCCTATGATTGACTACGCCACATATTCCGCCATCGGAGGTATGGTTAAAAATTTTACTTTTTGTGAAGCTGTTAAATAGCAAAAAGAAACAAACGGTATGTGTTGCTCAGGTGGGAAAGTACATATTGAAATATTACAAAATCCTCCAGAAATATTAAGATCACTGCTAATCGGTGACCATCACAGTCAAAACATTTCTTGGACAACATACGTTCGTACAACTTTTGTTGCGAAACAGATTTCAGAAGGCCCATTTATGCCAACATTCAAAGTGCAAGGCCAAGTTTACCACCCTATTGGTTCATTATTGCCTGAAAATGACGTCTCGAATCGTCTCGCGCATCCCGTTGTTATCCAGTCCCCGGGTTCTTAGAATTCGACATCAGACGTTTCAGATCTTCGATTTTGACTACCCCGTTGTCGCTGGCATGACCAACAGGGTCCGCGTACGAAGTCGCGGGCAGAAGCTAGTAAATAATAAAATAATTAATTTTATATCGCACGAATAACCTATAGATCTTGAAGGGCGATAGAGAATCGTAAAAAAAATCATTAACTGCCGTCCTTGTTGACCTGTGGTTGTTTTATTCCATAAATAGGCTCTTCGACTCGGTTGGGCAGCGTTCGGGAAGCTACGCAATATCTTCTCGTCCCACATACCGCAGTGTCTCAAGACGAAAGTCTTTGACCAGTGCGTGTTGCCAGTGATGACTTATGGCACTGAAACGTGGTCGCTCACAATGCAGGGCCTTAGAAGAAGGCTAAAAGTCACCCAAAGGGCAATGGAGAGGGCTATGCTTGGAGTTTCCCTGCGTGATCGAATCAGGCATGAGGAGATCCGCAGGAGAACCAAGGTAACCAACATAGCCCGAAGAATTGTGGCAGTGGGCAGGGCACATTGCTCGCAGAACAGACGGCCGATGGGGCCGAAAGGTTCTGGAGTGGCGACCGCGTACCGGAAGACGTAGCGTTGGAAGGCCTCCCACAAGGTGGTCCGACGTCCTTGTGAAGGCCACAGGAACTCGTTGGATACGAGAAGCACAGAACCTGTCGAAGTGGAGGTGTTTGGGGGAGGCCTATGTGTATGAGGCTCCTAAAGGACACTGTATTAAGTGAACCAATTTACTTCATTCACCCAATGCTGGACAGATGCCTCACTTTCCTTGTGCCAATTCCCTAGCTCTTATGCCAGCCTCACCCAGATTCCATCCGCTATAGTAACAATTGTGGTGTATAGCCACAAGAGATATCATAAAATAATTTGTAGGTCCTAGAAACCAAGGAATTCCCAAGGAACTGTTAAATTAAAGAGCTGATTTAGTTTGAAATAGAGCAACTAGTTTCTTTTCATAAATGCTTGTTGTGTTAAAGTTGACCTTGGACGCTTTCAACAGCTGCACAGCTGAGAAGACGATCTATAAAGTCTTTATCTTGAGTCTCCGGTATAATAAAGTTAAGTGCATCTCCCTACTGGCATCTTAAACGAGTACTTACACAATAGTTGTAACGTAGTCCCTTTGACCTATCATTCTACACGTGTCGAAACTCCCACGCACTTATTTTCGCTGCATTTGTTTTACAAACACACCTCGACATACCTCGCGGACGAAGCCGCGGGCGGAAGCTAGTGATACATAAACATAACAAGGTATCCCTCTGCCTAACCGTTTGGGGTTTACAGGCGAGATGTTATGTTAAATCCTGATAAATTATTCATCGTCACTTGATTTAAGTGCTTACAGCAAGGACAACTAAACAAGAATGTCGATTATAGACAAACAAACATTGCAAATATGGAAAGTTGACATTAAATATTTCCATATCAAAACATCATTACGATTATTGTGTTGCAATTTGAAAGGGCGCACCTTACTGTCCCTTGAAAATGTGCTCCGACTACATATTTGTGTTTATAGGTGGAGCTGCGCCTGCGCTTACCTTGGTCTACCGCCCTTTAGCCCCCCGCTTTACAAGATGGCGTTTGCTGTTTTGATTTAGAATTAGTATTGTTTAGTTAAAATTATACAGTGAATCTAAATCGTTAGTGGGTTTTGGAATGGTGTTCAACATGACATCATCGGCTGTTTTTTTACTATCATATCATATGAAAGCCTTTGCTACTGATAGTGTGTTACGCAATTACTTCGCTGACAGCTATGTGACACTCAATTGCCTCCAACACTATTCACTAAACACACCTCTCTGTCGTCAGCTCATCATTCAATTTATTTATATCTTGTCAACAACATGGCAGCTGACGGCGCCGCGGTCACGTATAGGTACTTGCTGAGATGTCAATGACTGTCTGACGCAGCGCCTGAAGTCACAGCATTTTGTTTAGCCCATAATAACTTTATGTCATATTTCAGGGCAAGGGTTTCCACATGTTCTTCAAAACTTCTAAATAGTTCTCAAACCATTTCTACCAAAGAGATTTAAGATAGGTACACTTAATGTCTTTGATTTCTACCAAAGATTCATACGCAAAGATCCAGCTTTTAGGATTTTCACCATTTAAATATTTAGCAGCTGAAATATTTAAATAATATGCTAAATATTCGTCGTGACCACCATCATAGCATAATTACTTTTTGCTATATTAAAAACTTCAAAGACTGACTGGTCTGTAGTCTGATGATGAAAAAAATCAAATATCCATAGAATGTTTTTTTTAAGTGAAAACTTCTTTAGGCGCGTTGGGCATTTTTTGAGATGGGAAAAAACCATTGAACTCGCGACACCGTTACCATAACCGACACCTCTGTTTTAAGTTTTGGCCCTTATAAAGACATCAACGCGTGGTACATTTTCCTTGGGAAGAATGACCTTACATATTTATAAAATTACTATGCTTTTTCAAGTTTTCACTTCTGTCGGCACTCCTGGAGTGCCACTGTTTTTTTTTCTATGGCCTTTATTACCGGACATCTTGCTAAAAGTGGTTTTGATTGTAATACCAATAAACAGATTGGTAAAACATAAGATGGAACGTAGATAACACAAACTACCCATCCTAATTTATGCCATGCGCCTCATGCACCATGAAATGTAACACAACACCATCATTCTTATTCGTCCTTATCCCAATTTATTTACGGTCGGCGCAACATGTCTTTTTCGTCCATACTTCGCTATTAGTCGTCATCTCGGTAGTCACCCCCTTTCTAACGAAATTATCATTCACACATTCCATTCATCGTTTCTTTGGTCTCCCTTTTTTTTTTTTTTTTGCGGATGGGAAATCATCAAATGACCCCTCCCGCTCTGGGTGGAGCGAAAGGGAGTGTCAGACTCTTACTGACTAAAACCCACCCGTGTTCCTTCCTTAGCCCTTTATGTTCCGGGCCAGCGGTAACCCTTTCGGACAATCCCGCTGACCCGTTTGGTCTTCCCTAACTGCTAAAGTTATCGACATTTATACCTACTCAAAACTTTCCTCACGAAATTTTCGTCATTCCTACGTAACACCATAACTAGGCGAATTTGTTATAACGTGTGTTATCTTAAAGGTATAAAAAGCTTAGGAATGACTGTTTAATTCAACGATGTTGAAGGAAGAGCTTTTCAGATTCTTACTAAGTAGTTAGTTATCGGCATAAAAACTTTGGCAATTGCCTAATCAACAAAGAGTAGACGGTACAGTTGTCACGTAGTCTCGACGGGCGTGTATATTGAGTATTCTCGTAACCCACTCACCTACATATCTACCAGAGGTTAGTAACCGACCGGTAGCGCTAACAGATGGTATTTTCAGTTGGCGACCGTCGCTGTTTCACGATGCTAATTTACGAGTGGTAAAAAAAAAATAGATATCTATTAGTACAGTCACGAGCAAAAGTATGTATACACTTGGCTTTATTCAAAGACGATTTTCTCCTTTAGTTTTTGAATGAAATTTTATGTTATTACGAACAAAGTATTTTTTAACCCATTTGTTATTTCATGGAAAAATCGCAATTGTAAGTTGCCAATTATTGACATATTAGTGCTCGTAACTGTACTTATAAAGATTTGCCCTCGTTGGTCTCGTGGTCGCAAGCGCGA
This sequence comes from Oligia latruncula, assembly GCA_948474745.1. Lineage (NCBI taxonomy): Eukaryota > Metazoa > Arthropoda > Insecta > Lepidoptera > Noctuidae > Oligia > Oligia latruncula. The sequence continues at coordinate 13,987,644 of OX419702.1, read as the reverse complement.
TGGCAGAGCGTGGGGTCCTAGGTTCCATTCCCAGGCAATGTGCTATGTGTTTTTCCAATAGGAATTTCTTAGTAGGTAACAGCCCGGACTTTGGAAGTTGGCGGTGTGATACCGCGTGCCTCGGTGGTCTTCCGTCTGATCTCGCTCAGGTCGAGTCGGATTACGTGCCGAACCATCGGATAAAGAGATTGAGGAGAGAGTGCACCTGTGTCTGCGCACATACTTGTGCACTATAATATCTCCCGCGCCGAAGACTAGTCTCCTTTGAGATTGGCTGCCATGTCCGAAATACGGAGTCTCTGGAGGACTATTATTAAAAATCTAACTAAGAACAACTAAAAAAATCTAACTAAGAAAAATCTAATTAAAAACTGAAGAACAACAAGCATTGATTCCTTAGACTTAGCTTAACTCCTACATCTTTACAGGCCAAAATCAAAACTCAACTTATTTGGAAGGCACAAAATGAGCACTTAATACCTAATTACTTGACTAGGGTCGAGGTACATATAACTACCTACACCACATTAAACTGTGTTTGTTTTCCTGATAATATTTTCCTTCGACACTTTCAAATTGCAATGCAAAATCTTAGACAGTGACCGTGCAATGTTTATGCAATAGGTACAAACATGGATCTTGGACACTGATGACTAATGTTATGTATGCGTTCCGGCAGAAATATAGCCGCCGCCCTTCTACCGGCGCGGCGGCGGCGGGTCATGGGTATAATACCAGCCTATTATTTTCCCACTGCAGACGAGTCCTGGAAGGGAGACCGCGTATTGACACGTAGTGTGGGACACCCCCCCGCTAGATGGACCGACGACCTTAAAAGGGTGGCTGGGACAGAAAGTATGCGGAAGGCGGAGGGCAGTGTGACGCAGCCTTGAAGAAGCCTATATCCAGCAGGGGACTGCGATGAGGCTGAGTTGATTGCAGGGGAAAGGCCTCGAGAAGGCATGAGCATTGATCACCACGCGTGCTCGATTACAGACTTATATTTACTGGTAACTCCAGGTTTCCCCACTGTGTTTTTCCATCACCGATGTCAAAAATATCCAAGATAAATTCAGAAATTACTTATGTATGTTTTGAAATTATACTTGCGACGATCGTGGGCGCACTTGTCAAAACAAACGGCGATCAGAAATCCGAACGTCAGCGGAAGCAGCAACGCAACAGCAATCTGCGTCATCATAATAATATCCATGGTCATCATTGAAGACCTTGTTTATCTAAACATTTATAATCGTTATCATTATAAAAGAAACCGTATCGCGTAACCTAGTTTTGCTTTTATCTAAGTATGTATATGTTACGGCTAATGACCGAAGTGCGGCTAAACCTAGTTTTAACCAAACCTAACCTCGGGGTGCCCTTCGCTCGCTCTTGCATCCTAATGTCGCCTCCCGAAATACTCACGAACCGCATGTGACCGGGTAAAGCTAGCTGTAGCCGCACTTCGGCCGGCTAAAACTAGGTATAGCCGCACTTCGGCCGGCTAAAACAAGGTGTAGCCGCACTTCGGCTATTAGCCGTGACATATACATGTGCACGCCGAGTTTACTTAATGGTATGTTCTGCAATGCTTGAAGGAGCCTGCATGACCAGCATATAATGGTCCCACTGCTAGGACCCAAGCCTACTCGCTAATAAGAGGGATATTATTGAACTATAATCAACCACGCGGGCCCAGTGCGAATTGGTAGATGTCACATCACATGTCTTCGAATTTTTGGTTCTGTAGGACATGCTGGTTTCCTCACGATGCTTTTCTTTACCGTTTTGAGAGCAGTGGTGATGAAATTATTTACACAAAGTAAAGCGCCTGCTACAAGGTGGTCCGTCGACCTCGTGAAGGCCGCAGGAACCCGTGGGATGCGAAAAGCACAGAAACGGTCGAAGTGAAGGTGCTTGGGGGAGGCCTATAGCAGTGGACGTCTTTCGGCTGAAATGATGAAAGCGCCTGCCTGGGTTCGAACACACGACTTACAACTCGAAGTCGGGCCGTTACCCTCGCCTCCACTGCTCATGGATGCCACTGCATGGATGGAGCCTATTGCTTCATTATTTAAAACTGTTATATTATTGACTGCCTCGCTGGTCTTATGGTCGCAAGCGCTACGGCTGAAAAAGAAGTACTGGGTTCGATTCCGAGGTCGGTCAAACTGATATTATGTTTTTAACCGACTTCAAAAAAGGAGGTTCTGTATTCGTCCCGTACATGTTTGTATGTCCGCGATTTTCTTAAAAACTAATAAAGCAATTTTGATAATTATTTCATTAAGGTGATCTACACACTTTCAGGAAGGTTTTAGTATTGTAGGTATAATACATTAGGTAATTATTCATAAGTACGAAGTTATATGATATGCATAATGTACTGTATATCCGGCATTTCTATGCGAATTTTTAAATAAATTCTTCTAGTCGGTGTCTTCAATTCTTCAATGCACTAGTGGCAATTGAATTTGTGTGGGGTAGGTAGGTACAAGTGTACAACTAACAAGAAGTGAAAAATAAAAAACTTTTTTACAAAAAAAAAAAACAAGCGACTTCAAAAAAAACACTACAAAGTGATAACTTTAATTTCAAAAAACGAAAATGCGGAACCAACGACACCGACTTCCGAAATTAAAGTTATTTTTCACTTTGTAGTGGAACACTTTCAAAAGGATGGATTGAATGCAATAGGCTCGTCCTTATTACATGGAACTTAAACATAACTGGCGAAATGTAGGTGTACTACAGGTTTGAGTCCCGGGAAAGGACATAGGATAGTTTTTATCCCGATATTCTCACGGGATCGACACTTATACGGGTGAAACCGCGGGGCGCTGCTAGTATTCTATATTATTGTTTAAGACTATTGCATCACTACATTTATAATTATAGTACCTACAAGACACACACGGACACGGACGGTTGATTTTCCCAATCAACTTTGAACCTTATGCTTTAGCGATAAAATTAAAAATCTATCAAAGAAAGACAGATTGTAGTAGCTTGATGTGCTGGCGTCTGTACCTAAACAAATAGCAGCACTGCTATTTGTTTTGATTTTCAATTTTATCGCTAAAGCATAAGGTTCAAAGTTGATTGGGAAAATCAACCGTCCGTGTCCATTGGAATGACTTGCCCATCCCTTGCATTCCATCTAATCGCTACATATCAACAACAACAACAATAAATTAAATGAATGACTATTGTTTATCCCACAATAAATCTTGGCATTAAGTAAAGATTGAACTTGTACACCCACAACCGTAGACAGAGTAAACTATAGACTGCTGCATATCTTCTTTTTCATTCGCACAAGAAAAAGAGAAATATATTAACGTCACTAGCAAAGAAAAGAGACAGAGTAAGAATATTTCTGTCCCTTACTGCGTGTCGGCTAAGCACATCAATGTGCAAAAGAAGTTTGACGTTTACGAATGAAATAATTAAAACTACACCGCGATTAAACGGGAAATAAGATCTTTTTCGTGCATATTTCAATAATAGTAGGTACATTTGCGCAACTGTGAAAATGGTAAGGTCTTGTAATAAGCTGTAAAAATGATAGTGTGATGAAGATTGCCGGATTTTTTATCCCTTTCGGTGACACGGATACCATGAGTCTATAGATTACTCTGTCTACGCCCACAACAGTCCGTTCAGTTATTTTACACCTGACAGCAGCCACATAACATCACCCTTATTGTGATGAGAATAAAGATCACAATGACTTGTCAATGGCAGCAACACAACAACAACCATATTAGAATGATAAACGGACTAATAATATACCTATTTATATCTGACGTATGACCATTTGAATATGTCAACGATATTATGCAGATTTATGACAATTGCAAGCAAATAAATAAATATTTTTATTTGCCTAAGTTAGTCTTGTTGTTTGTGTCGTGTCGCATTATGATATTCTTACTTATAAGGACATATTTAAATTAGGTTTTTTTGTTTATCCATGATAGATGAAGGATAAGGAGAGGCCCGTGGCGAAATAATAACAGCCGCACAGGTCGATCGATCAGGTTAAACTACGCTTGCCACGGTTGGTCTGTGGATGGGTGACCATGGTCAATCACAAGAAGCTATTCAATTTGTTACTAAAAAGCAGAGCAGCGCCTTCTGAAATATAATAGCTAAAACGTATTTAACGTCTATGAGTCTTTGCTATGAGTATTTCTGTAGGCGCGACGCGTGTGCTTGCTATTCCTAAAAGTCTGCAAGGTCACTTTTCTAATTTATAAAGAAAGACACTGTTAGTACGGGAAACAATGAAAGATTGGACTGTATTTCTATTAAATTAGAGAGGAGAATCGGCCGTCGTGGTCGTTGAAGCGAGTGGTCAACGGACCGAGTCGTGTCGTCGCCGCGCGCCACTCCCGCCGCGCCTCAACTTGCCGACGATGTCCTGAACACGCTGCCTGCCCGTGGAGACCGCGTGGAAGTGTTGTGTTGGGTGCGATTTCCAACAAGCACCTTGATACAAGAACTCTTGACCGTACTAGTGATCAGTAGTTAAGGAATGGTAAAAAGAAAAAAACAGATTAGGATTGAAACAGTTTTAATGTGTGGTCATCTATTTGGAAGTTACATTATTGTTAATTAACATTGCGTCTACATAGAAAAAGTGACACATACTCCGCGAGCGCATTTTCCAGGAACCAAAGAACAATCTTTTTTACTTTTACTTGACATTGCTAAATTTTATTGTGCGCTTTTTGTAAAGCGGCTAAATTCAAAATGACTAACCAATTAGTTCCCGGAAAACACTTGAACTAAACATTTCCATCCACTGCTTATAAAAAATAAATAAAATTAAATACACGATTTTTGTAAACAATAAAATATAAAAAAAAGTTCTAAGTGCAGTCTTTTCCTTTTTCCTCTCTTAAATATAGTTAAAGTACCGATGGAGATATGTAAATGGCATTAGGGTACAGTCAGCATCATTAGTGATTAAGAAATAAATAACCGTCTGTTTATAAGTGGTTTAAATATGTGAAAAAAATATCATTGCTGTGAACAAAACCCGCTATAAACAAGCGATGCTCAGCTGTCAATTTGTCAAGTTTTTATTTTGGTATATAGAGGTATGAGGAACAGGGTGTAAAGTTCACTCAACTTCCATAGAAAAGGGAGGATCCTCCGACCAGATGGGTGTTGTGTCTGGCGGGCAACTGCCCGATGATTCATGTCGGGCCATTGTATATATTATGATAGTTGCGCGGTAAACTCTGCTTGCGAGATGCAGGATTTTGCGTGACGTCAGTATGACGCGAAGTTCGCATCATGTGGCGTTGTAGATACCACTACATGTATCTGTCCTACTCGTATAACTCGAAGCGAAAAACTAGTAACTAATGACAAGCAGACGAGCAATTACTGGCTGGTATACGAAATGCAACAAGCGTGAGTCTCTCAGCGAGTGTCCTGCTGAGCGAATACTCTCTTTGACAGCTCCTGTCGCTGCCAAAAACGAGTTCTCGCCGCGGTGTGAACAGTCGGCGATCAACTAATAATATGTCGTAGATAGATGGCGCCACAGTACAGCGAACAGCGCCATCTAACAATTTGATTGGTAAAGGAAGAAACACGTGATCGGAAACGCAAACGAGCCTACCACTGGACACGATCGTCCGTCGGTGGAGGGGATGCAGCGAGGACTGGTGGAGAGACAGAGACCATTATATTGCAGTCTTTGGGAGAGATCGAGTGTTGCGACAGTCTACTACAGTCGAGCTCGGACAGTCTCGGCAAACGCTCAATACCAACGCACGTGTTTGTTTCCGACACACGTGTGCGTTTCGGTTATTAATCGCTAGTTTATTAAAGTTACTTTAAATTCAAATGATCTTTTCGTTCGAGTACCCACTACAGTGCCCACACCTATCTAAACTATGTCGGATCATGAAGAAGTCCCGATGTATCGCATCTCGGCCACCCAGTGATGCGACAAATACTTATATGTATCTCTTTTACTTACACGAGACGAAACCTACAATCTTCTGTAGGTACGTTCCGTGAGCGAGTAAATCGTTGATGGCTAGTCGCTTCTTCCTCTTCAGTATTCTTAATATGCTGTGTTCTATTTAACCACTAATGATACTAATAGTTTTAAAGTAAAATCATATTTTACAATATTTGGGGTACAGTCCTCACAATAAGATAAGTTTTGCTTGTGCGTGTGTCTAGACGGCTAAAGTTGGAATAATAATAATCATGTTACCATAGTGACGTTATCACGTTACGCATGACGAGAACCTCGTGAAAGCTGAGAAAGAGAAACAAATCAAATATGTCACACACGAGGTTGTTGACATGTGTAACATGAACTCTGCTGTCATTGCGCCGATTGTCATAACGGCGAATGGCCTGATGATCGGAAGCCTCGTTTAACATCTTTCTCGCGTGCACACGAGCGCGATTTTTTTCCCCTTTTTTTTATTTTTCTCCCTCAACAGAGAAGCAATTAATTCCAATGTTTTTAGAGGGAGCGATGCGTACGCGACGCGCGCGCTTCTAAAAATTCGCGTTCGTGTGAACGCGACCTTAGGCGGTTGGCCTGAGTCACCGGTTGAATGCCGTAATTACAGAAACAATTAAAAAACCATTGTCTCGCATGGATCCACGTTCGATACGAAGGGTTAAGAAGGCAGTACTCCTCGACGCGGCTCGCATAGTGATTATGTTAAAATTGTAAGTCAATTACAAAGAGCGTTCCAACACTGATGTAAACCTTAACTAGCATCTCATTAGGAGGACTGTAACTCATTTAAGGGGGAAGCTCTAAGGTGGCCCGCGAAATTCAAATTTTCTTACGTTTTTTGCAATTTGCTGGTCAGTATTAAGTTGTACGTTGATTAAAATATGATTCGCGGTCGTAACAAATATGTATTTACAGAATTATAATCATTTAAGTCATCAACACAACTCTCTAAGACCATGTAATCCCCAAATGTCAAGATTTCATGAAATAGTCATTCTTGGGGATTACATGGTCTTAGAGAGTAGTGTTGATGACTTTAATGATTATAATTCTGTAAATACATATTTGTTACGGCCGCGAATCATATTTTAATCAACGTACAACTTAATACTGACAAACAAATTGCAAAAAACGTAAGAAAATTTGAATTTCGCGGGCCACCTTAGAGCTCTAAGGTGGCCCGCGAAATTCAAATTTTCCCCCTTAAAATAAATAAAACTATAAATATAACGTTAAAACGAGATCAGTTAAAGCTAAGTTTATAAAAATAATCACAAGGATATATAAATTAGTCTTGTAAGTATTAAAATTGATATGCTTCTATTAACTACATTAAATAATCTCATTAATTCATAAAATAATCTCTTAAATGCCTCCTGTGCTTATGTAAGTAACATTTTAGTTATTTTTTGTATTTATTTGTAACTTACACTTTTTTTTTATCATCTATGAAAATTTAATAACAAAGGGCTTTGAAGGTCCGTGGCATACCTACCTGTTTTTTTTATTTAAGGTTCATGTGTGGTTGCCATTTTTAAAAGAAATCAAAATGTTAGGTAGTTAGGTATGCAAAATCTTCAATCCCCTTTTGAAGATAAATTACAAATAAATACAGAAACTAAAAACTCATTATGAGTTCATCCCAAACCACTGCACGTAAGTACAAAAAAAAAAAAAAAAACCTAAATTGTTCCACTTCAAAAATTAAAACCTAATAGATATGCTTCGAGTTTCCATAGCTTGCGCACGCGTCTTTAAAGTTAGTGACGTTAAAACTAGCAAAATAATCGTCGTGTATAAACCTGACTATGTTTTCTATAGAACAGAGATACGTATTGTAAATCTTAACATCGTCTATGGGATCTACAACTTTCATGACTACATTCTGCCGCGATTTGCAGAAACTTAATTTATTTGTGACATCTTCGCCATTATAGACCACGCGAAAGTAAAAATCTTGTGCGACCGCTTTTCGTTTTGTGAATTTGAATTCATCGCGTAAATCCTTCTTTCTATAAACTTCAAAGATCATGCGCGATGCGTATTGTATGTTGTAATGTTGGTAGTTGTTGAGTCCTAGGGCTAATATCAAAGCTTGCAGCGTCTTGTCGTGGCCCGAATATACGACAAACTTCGGCTTATTTTCGGAGATCATTCGTATCATATTTTGGACTATATTATGTATTAATCCATACGCTACAAGCAACCCTCTTCGTCTGTTATGTACGTTCTTGATTTCCTGTCGATAACTCCACTCTAAATACGCAAACAAAGACATAACATGTTCTTTCTTAATACAGAAATCTTCTGAGCTCTCGGGCGTTGGTTCTTTGTAGTCTTCGTCAAAGTCCGTGTCCATTCGGGCGTCGTTCGGGAAATTGAAATCGGCGTCTAGATTCTTTTTGACAATAACCACGTCTTCATAACCGTCTGCATTGTCCAGGTACCTTTGTTGGTAATAGAGTAACTTCTCCCTTTCCATTTGAGCGTCGAAATCTAAAGGTGCCTTCTGTTTACTGTCATAATACTTTCCGATTATATCTCTAGCTTTTCTTCCAATTTCATTATTAAAGTCCATTTGGTTGTTGATGTAGTCTAACTCCATATTTAGCGTGTCAATGTCTACATCAAGAATTTTCCGGGAGGGGATGGTATTTGTGCGAAATTTTCGGTGTTTTTTGTCTAAAGAAAGTTTGGTCTTACTTGGCGTTTTCGGTTTTTCTGAGCAGGGCAGGGGGGCGTCGTGGCACATATAGGCGAGGAGCGCGTCTCTTACGACGTCTGCGTCGGGATGCTCTTGAGATTCGAATAGTACTTTGGACAACTTGCTGACTAGGTCTTTGATCGCAGGATGAGATTCGAGACGGTTCTTCGCTTGTGAGTTTATTTTTCTGTAACGTTAATAATGTTATGTTAGAAATTTTTTTTGACACATCAAAACCCTAATTACGTAGCACACTTTGAACCACAATATGAGAAAATTCCCATGGCTTCATAGGTTTGAAAAATTCGTGTGCTCAACAACGTAAATAACGCAATTAACGTGGCTCAACTGTCAAAATTAAAGTCATTGCGATCAATTGCCATTTTATGTGAGTTACGGAATTACCCCACTGATCTTGAATCAGGCTGAAAATACTTATGATTATTGAAATAATAAACTCAACAAAAAATATCTTTATAATTAACTACATTTTATTTATGACTATGAGACTTAGGCTGAGATCTACAGTATTTTTTTAAAACTGGAAACACTTAACGTAATCCTAATCCATAAAGGATACGGGGAAGCTGTCTTAGGAAACTAACTACTTTTCATGAAAAAAAAAATGGCATACTTAATTTCTTGGTCAAGTGCGAGTTGTCCATAAAATTTACCAATCTTTTTTTATGCGGTTAAACTCATTTTGATCTTTACATGAAACATAATGTAAGGATCATTCCATTGTATCTATAGAAAAAAATCTGGACTGCAGAAGTGGGTCAAATTTTATAAAATAAGTAGTTTTCATAAAATTAAAATCGAAAGTCATTTATTCAAGACTTAGGCTGACAATCAGCACATTTTGAACGTCAACATTACATAAGACAGTCCCACAAAACGCCCGCCCTGCACCACTTCCTAGTGCTTTAGCTGAGAAGAAGAAGTGGCGCCACAAACTCCTCAGCAATTTGTAATAAATCTCCCACACAGCTACACTATACTCACTTGTTGAGCGCATGGTGTGCAGCACAGGCGCAGTCCCGGAAGCAGAAGGCGACGGAGTGCGCCTCCCGCGCGCCCTGCGCCCGCGCCCCCGCGCCCCCCCGCGCTGCGCCCCACCACAGCGACACGAGCGACTGGTACGTGCGCCGGTACCGAGTGCTGTATGATACTACCTCGCCTGGGGAACAACAAAATCGGTGTATAGTGTACAGTCAACAAAAGAGATAAGTATGCAGGATCGTCAGATATAGTTGAACTTTAGTAAGAAACCGATGGATGTTGTCGACTGAAATTCAATTTGATAAATGAGCTGTTTGTTTTCTATTAATAAAATAAATTCGACAACATCCATCGGTTTCTTACTAAACTTCAACTATATCCGACGATCCTGCATACTTATCACTTTTGTTGACTGTACATAATAGATTATTCTTTTTAGGGTTCCGTACCTCAAAAGCAAAAACGGAACCCGTATAAGATCACTTCGTTGTCCGTCTGTTTCTCTTGTATTGACACGAACTATACTACAAAACTATCATCAATCTTTAGCAGACGAGTCCTGGAGAAGGACCGCGTATCGGCAAGTGTACTGTGAGACGCCCTCCTGCTAGACAGACCGACGACCTTTAAGGCCTGCGCAGACGACGGATGTATGGAAATCCCAGCAGTCTACTTGTCCTTCATCCATCCAACGTCTGCGCAGGCCTTAAGACTATTGCTGGGACAGACTGGTCGCGGTAGGCAGAGGTCAGGCTGTTGTAGCACAGCCTGGGAGAGGCCTATTTTCAGCAGTAGACTGCGAAAGGCTGAGTTGATTGATTGATATTAAAAATCAGCTGTTCCTTACATTCTGATCGTGTTATTATTGCATTTTCATATTTTATTCAGAGTTGGTTCCATACTAAAAGTGTATGTATTTTTTTTTCTTGTATGTGCCATACAAGAAAAACGTACTAAAGAACAGGTTATGTCGTGGTAAAACTATTGGCCAGTAAGTAGGGCCAGGGTGCGTAGCATCCCTCGTAGAGGTTTTTAAAAAAAAATTGATGCAACTATATTTTCAATAAATAGTACACGCAGCGAAACGATTTAGTATTCAGGGTATTGCACGAAATTCGATGTTACGTTTCACTTTTATTAAGTGCACCTAACTTACCCGTATCCTTTTTCCCTTGTGGTTCCACAGTTTCCAGGTTCAATTTATCCCCATATGCTTCCCTTAAAATGTTACCTGAAAGGAGATATAGTTTTAATTTTTTCACCTGTTTGCCCGTTGCTACGAATTTAGGCACATGTGTGTAATTGCATGTGCAGTACAGCGTGTCAAAGAAAATTCTGCGCTTCGGTAATCTTCGTGTTTCCAAATTAACGCGAACGTTGCATCACAGAGTAACCCCCCTCAGACGTAATGCTTCTAAGTTTTGTATTACCGCGCTTGTAGTCGTGCACCTAGCGTTGTGCGTTTGTATGAAGTTTTCGTTCTCTCTCCTGTCCTAGACTCCGGTCTTAGATTGTCATTTGTCACACAAAACTTATGAAAAGTTTTTTGGAATTGCATAGAGTTGATTATATAAAATTTTGTTAACATGTTAATACAAAACAGGCAAGTACTTCCATTGTTGTAACAGCTCTATATTAGATCTCATCATCGCGCGTTCGTATTGCCGATGAATCCCGAAGCGCATACTTTTCTTTGGAAAGCTGTACATGGCTGTAAACAAGGCATAGAAAGTTTTAGAAAAAAGTTCGTCTTTATTGAGTACCTGTAACTCAAACCAGAAAGCCAATTACCATAATTAAAAACGTTCAAAATCTAGTCGCAATCTCTTCCCAGCGACAATCAATGTCAAAAACTTGTCAAAAATTTAGTGATCTTAGTTAGAGGTATTTTTGACAGATTGAGACTGAGATCAGACTGTGAACGTTCTTAAAATTACGAGAATTGCCCCTATGTGTAACTTTTTGAAGTTCAATGTGTCATATTTACGGTACTGTAAATGAAATAATGGCTTACCAACGGTGACCATCTGCAGTAGTCCTCTTGGTGTGAGCTGACCGAGCGCGCAGCGGGTGCCGGCTGCGCGCGCTGGTAGCGAGGGGAAGTTGTGGAACGGACCCGCCACAGACACCCACCACGCTCGCCCCGTAGAACTCCCGTTGGCAACGAACTCTTCATAGCTAAATACACGAGATCACTTTTGGTTTATTTGTCTTTAAATTATCAAACAGCGAAAGTAAATTTAAACAGGGTAAGGTCTGAATAATTAACTATAATTTTCGCTGATATTGCAAACCGAAATTAAGAAAAAACTGCCCGCGACTTCACATCACATTGCCTGTCCGCGTTATTACTTCGTTTAGCGTACTTTCTTACTTTTTTAGGGTTCCGTACCCAAAGGGTAAAAACGGGACCCTTTTCGGGACTTCGCTGTCTGTCCGTCCGTCCGTCCGTCCGTCCGTCCGTCCGTCCGTCGGTCTGTCACTAGGCTGTATCTCAAGAACCGCGATAGCTAGACAGTTGAAATTTTCACAAATTATGTATTTCTGTTCTGTTGCCGCTATAACAGTGGTAACAGACGCGACTGACGAGTTGTAGGTCGTAGGTTCGAACCCAGACAGGCGCTATAATTTGTGTAAATGTAAATTATTTCATCACCACTGCTCTCAAAACGGTGAAGGAAAACTTCGTGAGGAAACAGGCATGTCCTAGAACCAAAAATTCGAAGACATGTGTTATCTACCAACCCGCACTAGGCCCGCGTGGTGGATCATAGAGTAAGTAAACATGTAAACATATTTAAGAGACGGAACTCCCATAGAAAAAGTTGAAAAACGTCGCTTGTATGAAACGTGCACTAAAACTGAATACCAACAAAACAAAAATAACACAGACTGCAGACATGACGTAAAGCTGCCAACATAATAACAAGATAGGGATGTAATAAACATGATAGATTCGAATAGATGTTAAAGCGAGACAGCGATAGCCGCCATTATGTTTAGTGCACGTTTCATAGTTTCATTTTTTTATTAGACACTTGCGTCACACTGTGGTGGATTACGGCCCACTCCCTCTCACCGAGAGGAGGCCTGTGTCCCAGCAGTGGGAACATGATAGACTGATTATGTGGTACCTTCTCCGGTCAATGTGTCAGGTTCGATTCCGAATCCTACTAATATTACAAACGCGAAAGTTTGTATGAATGGATGTTTGTTACTTTTTCACGAAAAAACTACTGAACGGATTTTGATGAAACTTTACAGTAATACAGCTTATACCTACATCAGAATAACACATAGGATACTTTTTTGCCGACATTCCCACGGTATCGACCCTTATGCGGGTGAAACCGCGGGGCGCTGCTAGTAACAAATGATATGTAAAAGGGCCTACCTTTTTAGAAGAGGCGAGACAGGCTCGGCGTCGCATGGTAGTTTGTCTCCGTTCTTGAGATGTGTCAGTGGTCCTCTGTCACCGTGTCGCGTCACCACTAAAGCTCCTTGCAGCAACCATGTGTCACTGTCAACTACACCTGGAACAGATGGATACGATCGTTTGGTTGGTTAGGAACACACACACACACCCCCACACACACACACACACACCCCCACACACATGCACTTTAGGAAGGTTAAAGGTTAAAAGCCTGCCGAAGTGAGGGGCCTTCACCCCTTCTTGATGAGTAAAAGCTGGCAAGATAAAGTGGAAGAAACTCCTCAGCAATATTTATCTAGGCAACTAACAGCAATACTAAATGTATGGATACAGAGTATGTGTATAGGCGAGCCGTGCGTTATGCGGCAGTACCGTGGCCGCTATCGATCACCGGCGGCCGCTATCGATCACCGGCCGCCGCTTGCGACCTGCGCCCACCCACTGTCCACTGTCCCACTACGGGCCTGGGCCCATGTCTACGGTACGGCACCGGCCACCGTGTAACGGCACGACGCCCCTACCGGGAGACGGTACGGCGTCGTGCCGCGGCACGGTGCCGTGTACGGTGCACCGCGGTGGCACAGTAGTTCTTCAAAACTTGATATGGACATTCTAAAATATTCGTAAAATTTTTCATCACCACATATTTTCAGCGCTTCATATTTCCCCTAAAAATTACTTCCATCATGGTTCATTATAGAAAGATATGGATTCATCCAATATTTTCTTTGATTCAGTTTTTTCTTCATTCGTCGCCTTAGTAATAGGAGCAGAATAATACGTCTGTCGCGGTCCATATCTAGACAAAACCTGAACGATGGTTGCTGCCTTGTGCCCGCGGTGCACCGTACACGGCACCGTGCCGCGGCACGACGCCGCCCGTGCCGTCTCCCCGTAGCGGCGTCGCCCGTTAGGCCGCGTTTCCACTGCGCGGAGCGGAGCGGAGACGTGCAGGAATCGACCAATCACAATGGTTGAAATCCTCATCGCGTCACTCGTCTCGTCTGTTCTCGTCTGTGATTGGACGATTCCTGCACGTCTCCGTTCCGCTCCGCCCAGCTCCGCGTCAGTGGAAACGCGGCCTTACACAGTGGCCGGTGCCGTACCGTAGACATGGGTCCACGCCCTAACACAGCACGTACCATTCTACCACGTCACCGCGAGCAGTTCGCACCACGTAACTACTACTGTACTTCTTTATACAAGATCGTGGCAGTATTATACGGCTAATAATAGGTTTCCCAGTACTTATAATAAACTAGCAGCGCCCCGCGGTTTCACCCGCATAAGTGTCGATCCCGTGGGAATATCGGGATAAAAACTATCCTATGTCCTTTCCCGGGACTCAAACTATCTATCTCTATACCAAATTTCATCTAAATCGATTCAGCTTTTTTTATGTAGTTTTATTACAGTGAAATCTGTGTTATAAATAGTGTGTATATAAATAAGAGAATCTAGTTAAACAAAGCCAAGGCAAAGAAAATTACTCATAGTTTTATTTATTTTAATTCTTGTGCAAGTTTTGGGAAAATAAACATGTTTTTGAAGTAAAACGCGGCTACGTTGGGCATTATTTGAGATGGGAAAAAACCAAACTCGCGACACTGTTACCGTAACCGACACCGCGCGTGTTTTGTTTATAAGACGATTCAAAAAATACACACGTAATTGGTCAAGTTTTCACTTCTGTCTGTCGGCACTCCCGGAGTGCCACTTTTTTTTTACCCATTAACCAAATCACTATAACATACCTTCAGATCCTCTCACAATACTGTCCGGGGGGTTGCAGGCTCTCAAATAGATCTTCCTAAACTTTGCGTCACTCTTTGATATGTATTCATTTCGTATTATCTTCTTTACCGCTATTGTTTCTTCACTCAGGGACATGTATTTATACATTACTGGAACAAAAAAGATATAAGAATGTTTATGGTTACTTATTGTGACTATTTGTGACCCATAAACATGGCCTCAAACCTGTAGTGGACAGCGGTAGGCTGACTTTAATGTAAGTACAGACGCCAACACATCAAGCTACCCGAAACTGTCAAATTTTCCCAATCAACTTTGAACCTTATGCTTTAGCAATAAAGATGAAAATCTATTCAAGAAATTTGACAGATTGTAGTAGCTTGATGTGCTGGCTGTACTTACTTAAAAAAAACATTTTATAGCTCATCTGCCTAGCCTTTTCCTAACTGTGTTGGGGTCGGGTTCCAGTCTAACCAGATGCAGCTGAATACTACCCGCATTTTACATGGAGCATGTAACCCATTTTCTAATGGCTGATGATGATTGATTAAGAGGTATTTAGGATTTTCTTTTTTAATTAGACTTTATGGAAAACTTGTTTTTTTTTTTGGTAAACATTTCTGTCTTACCTCTTTGGCTAGTTTAATTATTATTTTTATCTCCTTTATTTGGTTATTCCGTTTATCCGCCCTAAGGTTCGTTTGCGAACCCTAAACCTATTCCCGTTTAGCCAACTAGGCCTAGGGTGGATTCTTGGACATGCGTTTCCGCATAACGACCTTAGAGTGGATTTTTTGGGGTGCATTGACGGAATTACCCCCTTTATTCGATAAATACATGGATTAATGTTATTATAACTATCAAATCAAATCATTTATGACTTAAGAGTATCACGTTTATTATTGTGAACACCGCTGCTGTTTGATATTGTTGTTTGTTGATCCATTCAAAAGACAATACAATGCCATGTGCAATAGGAAAAAAGAGTACATAATTATGTACTTTTTTATTAGGAAGTGTACTGAGAAAACAATAAGAATGCTCTTATTCTGCCTGTAATGTTCCTACTGCTCCTTTCTATTTCAAGAACAAGAGAGCAGGGCAAGCTATGCACTTTAACAAGTAAAATGTCGGCTGATTTGCCAAAAAAAAAAAAACGTAACATGTATCATTATATTTATAGGATCTTTAAGCTCTTAGCTGCCACAGCTTATTTTTTTAACATTCCGCATCATTCTCACATGCATAATTTCAACACCAATGATGTAACCAATATTTTTTATTTAAAAGAGTGTCCATGGAGTTTCGTGCCCGTTCTACTCCATAGGTACCACACTACCTTGACAATTCCATCCAATTCAATCAGTCTTATTATAAAACGAGTTCTAATAAGTAGCCTCTGAACCCTGTTATTGTATAGTAAACTTTATTCAGAGTGAGGTAAAGTTCATAATTCAAAATTGGCAACTTATTTGACATTGGTTTTTGTAATTAGAACTTTAACTTTGTCGGAATAGAGGTTGAAATTAAAAAAGGGCTCCATGGTATATGGCCGATGAATCGTGGCAGGTCTGAAGATAGGCTCTCTGAATGTTCGCTCATGTTCTCTCACTCACACTCGCATCATGTCACCACTTGGGTCCTAAAACTTCTTATTGCACAGACTCCTGTGCAAAGTTCAGACCAGCCATGACTTCATTTAGCACAAAGGTACTCCTAAGTTTCCCTTCTAGGTCTAGATATTAGAGAATGCCAGATAGAACAGACAGAGATCCTCTCAACTGTGGGAAAATCAAAATTTGATGAGCTAAGATGACCCACTGACCAAATTTTGATTTATTACAATAGAAGAAGAATCTATCGAAGAATATATAAAAAATCAGCAATTTTGAGTTAAATATACAGGTGAATATGGCAAATTTTAATCTTTTTGCTACAAACATGATGTTACGCTAAACCTAAAAATGATGAAGATGTCCTAATGTTGCAGGCTGTAGACCACAAAACAATTTTGTTACCAAATGATTCTTGGTTTGAGAACTAGATTCAGATTTTAAATGACAAACTCAAATTAGGACTTCTTATCTCTGTGATAAAAGGTCAAATATAATTTTTTCTTATCTTTTGTAAAGATTAAAAGATCAAATTTGCTACTTTGCTTGAGATAATATGCCAATCGACCTTCAAGAAAGATTAATAGAGCAAGCCGAAATAGAAATCATTATAAATAATAGAATAGTATTTACCGGTTATTAGAAAGAATATCCAAACACTCATGCCGAGGTAACAATAAAAGGCTCTGTGGTGAAACGAAAACTTCATCATTTCTGTTATGATCTTACTTCTATTTGCGAAAGTTGTAGACATTGTAGATCTTTTAGCAAATATTCTAATAAAAGACGAAAATTCTAGATGCAGAGTTCACATTTTTGAATTGAATGAATAAAAGGAGTTATATGAACTTATAACCGACCCACAAAACAAACGAGACCAGACAAATATAAATGATCATTGTGAATAAGATATACGTTGATAGCGTTTCTGATTTTGTAAACAATTTTCCCAACAACAATCGATTGATCTTGGAAATTTTGACGCCTACTCAATGACATTAATAGAGGTGCTCAATTCACATTTTTTTTTTTTTGAAAAATGGCATCTCGCAGTTCAACCATAGGGGTTGTCGACTGCTCAACCGGACTTTCCTGTGGATGCCACAATAAATTGGGCCTCCAGCCAGGGCGGTGCTCAATTCACAGATTACTAATATCAATATGTAGCCAGCTAATTGCTCATCATCCAATCGTCGCACTATCCAAGGGTACTTCTCTTCTTAGTTTAGTCTGTGCACTATCCATAGAGTAAAGTAATATCCCAAACAAACTCATGAACGAACTTCAACAAAGTCTACTTTTGATTTTGTAATTTTCTACTAGGTATAGAACAATACTATAATGTACTCTGTGGTATAGAATCTATCTCTCTGTCTGGGAATTCGGTCATTTATTTAACTACTGCTTCTGAAAAATGGTATTTACTCGTTTTCAATATTTTTCTAATACTATTTCTTTAAATATTTTCAGGATGTAAGTACCATTTAATTTTGACAGGTAAAAATAACAAAATTAAATTCTAACTTAGCTAAAAATAAACAAAAACTAGAAAATAGCGTCGAAAAACTCATCCGCATCGCTGTCGACTAGTAATGCAAGAGACTGGCGCCGATTCTGTTGTGTCACAAACTAAACTAAATTTAAGTTCAGGCATCTTTTTCTTTCTATTTCATTATGAAAAGGACAGAAGATAAATATTAGTTTAGTCCTGTCAAATTAGTCAGCGCCTGACGTAAATTGACGTATTTATTACAGGACTAAACTAATATTTATCTTCTGTCCTTTTCTTAATGAAATAGAAAGAAAAAGATGCCTGTACTTATATTTAGTTTAGTTTGTGACACAACAGAATCGGCGCCACTGACGGCATTACCATGTTGTATGGCGATGCTTAGCCTCTGGCTAAAGTAAAAGCCATACCTTGGGTCACGGGAAGTGTCAACCAGCCGTTTCGAAATATCTTTAAAAAAAAAGACCATGAGCACTCGCATATTTTGCTTACATAATACGCTAATGATTTTAATATTGATTAAAATCAGGGAAGTCAATTCCCTACCAATTCCAATTTTATAATAATGGCTCCATCGTTTTATCGATGATTCTGCCAATGGCGCCGATTCTGTTGTGTCACAAACTAAACTAAATTTAAATTCAGGCATCTTTTTCTTTCTATTTCATTAAGAAAAGGACAGAAGATAAATATTAGTTTAGTCCTGTCAAATTAGTCAGCGCCTGACGTAAATTGACGTATTTTTAATAGCCATTTTTTTAATCTCGTCTAAATTGTCTATGGAGTATCTTAATTTGACAGGACTAAACTAATATTTATCTTCTGTCCTTTTCATAATGAAATAGAAAGAAAAAGATGCATGAACTTAAATTTAGTTTAGTTTGTGAACAACAGAATCGGCGCCAATGTCAAGATTGAAGGAAACAAAGTGTATTCGCTGAGATTGACCGGTTATACTGCCTTAAGAACGGTTTGATTACAACTGGATCTGTTTGAGTAGCCTGTAGGGACAACACAATATATATATTAGAATAAATTGTTAATAACCAGACAACACAAATTAATTTTACTACTTTAGAAAAAAACATCTCTGACAAAGACAAACTGTCAAGCTGAGGAGGAGGAGCTGTGACGTGCCTGTCAATGTCAATGTCAAAACTTAAACTGTCAAACTTGTTGGAACTTGTTTGTTACCGGGAAAAAGTGAAAATAAATTGATTGTTTTCTTTCCGTATTAATTCGTACAACAATTCAAATTGGTATTTGGCAATAGTTCAAGATGGCTCAAGGTACTATCATTATTTTGGATATAGGACGAAATGTTTCCACTGTAGACGAGAAAGACCAAAAAAGTTTTTTCGAAAGTGCGAAAGAATGCACTGCTCGTATCATAGAACGTAAAATATTGAGCCAGGGCAAGAACTTGATTGGTACAATGCTGTTGGGATCCAAGAAAACCAAGAACAACATGGCAAGTCAGTACGAGGGAACCTTCAAACACATAGAACTATTATCAGAATTGCAGACTCCAACTTGGAAAATGATAAGGAATCTACCAGATAAGGTAATTAAAACAATACCCCTAAGACGACCCACTGACCCAATACACAAATAATATCAAAGTGCAACAAGGTCACGATGAGTCGTTAATGGGCCACTCAGACACATACTGCACTTTTATTCATGGTTTTTTACTATGTATCAATATTTATTATGCCTTAATTATGTGTTCTCTGGGCTAGCCTCAGCTCATGCTTTATTTACCATGATAAAGATAGTGTTTTTCATAATATTGTGAAATTATTAGCCCATCAGCTGTTACCTCCGCCTTTTCCTTTGGATCTGTTTACAAGCACCACAGTGGTATACCTGAATTCCTTCTACATTTAATTTTTGATAATTTCTAAAATAAGATTTCTTTAAAGTCCAGCTAAGTATTCCTTCATGTGACACTAACTTTTAAAATTCTGTCAATACTCACTTTCTGTAATATTCATAAAATATTGCAGCGGGATTTTGCATTGGATTTTCAACTCTTGGTGTTGAGAATCCAACAGACTGCATCCCAACCCGTCAAAAAAACAAACTGATGGATTTTCAACTCTCGGTGTTAAGCTAAATCCAGTATGCAAAAAATAATTGTGGCAGAATGATATTGCCCGCGCGAACCTGGGCTAATAGTTTCTAATGTTCTGTTTCAGCCATCAGAAAACAGGGGTGACTGGTTTGATGCCCTCCTAGTAGCAGCAGACCATTACAAGAATGGTGTCAGTGGTGTCAAGTTAGCAAGTAAGAAGATTGTACTGATGACAAACTTCAAGAAGCTGCCATCTTTTGATCCTGATTGTGTTGATGAGGTACAGTATAAAATACAATGCTATTTCTTTATCTCACTCATTTCTTTGATTGGTTTTAGGGCCTGTTTGTTTATTTATGTTTTATATACTCAGGAAGACTCCCTGCTGAATATATGAAACAAAAACTAATATAAATATTAAACTATTATAAATCTTTCAGGTTCTAAATGGATTCAAAGAAGAGGGCTATGAAGTTGATGTTATTGGACCAGACATTTACTCCAAGGAGTATGACAATGAATCTACAGAGTTGATCAAGCAGTTTGTAGAAGCCACTGATGGTGCAACAGGCTCATTGGATAACATCATGAAGTATGACTTACTATTCCATAGAAAAAAGATTGCCAGAGCCATTCCATGGAATATAGACCTAAGCATTGGCCCAAATATAAAGATCCCAGTTTCTAGCTACTCTAAACTAAAAGATGAACCAGCTGTTAAAAAGTGGCAGAAAGCTGTTAAGGACCCTATTACATCTACATCCAGCACATCAGAAGCAGTGGTGAAAACAAAAGAATATGTAGATGAGGAAAGTGGTGTAACAGTTGATGCATCTGAAAAAATACAAGGCTACCACTACGGACAAAAAATTATACCATTTTCAGAACATGATAAAACAATGCTTTATCAGCCTGGGGTAAAATGTTTGTCAGTGTATGGTTTCACTTCTGCTGATAACATTAAATGGCAGAACCTAAACGGAGATGGTTTGAATTATATATTTGGCAGGAAAGATGATAAGAAAGCACAGAAAGCTGTCAGATGCCTCGTAGAATGTCTTCATGAAATGAATCTTGTTGGCATTGTACGGAAAGTACATTTCAATAACTCAGCAGCCAAAATGTTTGCACTAATGCCTGTTATTGACACAAATAATTATGTGTGTCTCTCATTGATTGGTATATGTTACAAGGATGATATAAAACAGATGTCATTCCCAGCAACCAACTTAAAAAAACATAAATGTTCACAAGAACAAGTAGATGCTTTTAAAGAACTCATTAATGCTATGGACTTGACCAAAGCTTATGATGACACATTTGATGATACTGAAGCATTCCCTATAGCTGAGTGTGTGAGCCCTTCTGTACAGTATGTTCTGGACTGCATTGCATTTCGTGCCCTGAATCCAGACAAACCTTTACCTAAACCTAGAGAGGAGATAATGACTCTGTTCAAAGTACCACCCCTTCTGGAAGAGAATGTAAAGAAACCTTTGGAGAAATTGAAGAGCTTATTTACTTTGACAAAGGTTGAAGTGAAGAAAAGGAAAAATAAAAATATTCCATTGGATATTGATCAATTCAAAATTCCCGTTGGAGACTTGCAGACAGATAATCCAAACATTCCAAATATACCTAAAATTCACTTGCCTACCAAAGATGCTGTGGATGAAGTTAAAACTATAAGCACCATTAACCCTATTGAGGACTTCAAAGCCCTCCAAAACAGGAATAAACCTCTGTCAGAGTTGGCCACAGGAATGATCAAAGCAATTGAGAGTCTGATTCACAATAACATTGATGGAAACTATTCTAAAGCTATAGATGCTATGAGGCATTTGAGAAATGAATTTGTGAAGACTGATCCCACTGATTACAATGATTGGGTGAAGAAATTGAAAGCAGTACTGGTGGATTGTGACAAAACAAAAGTAATTGATCTGTTGACAGAGAAACAAGTGAGCTACATCTTGAAACAAGAAAATAGTATGAGTACCTATGAAGATGAGCACAGCCATGAAGAAAGTCAAATGTATGAGAATGATACAATACCTAATTCCACCGAATTAACTATCAGCACTGATGTTCAGAATATGTTTGATGATTAGCACTTTAACTGTAGGAGGGTGCGCTAGGTAGCCTGCAAAATTCTAATTTTCTTACATTTTTTGCAATTTGATGTTGATTTTAATTAAAATTCTGTAAATATGTACAGACGCCAGCACATCAAGCTACTACAATCTGTCAAATTTCTTTAAGGGGGAAGCTCTAAGGTGGCCCGCGAAATTCAAATTTTCTTACGTTTTTTGCAATTTACTGGTCAGTATTAAGTTGTACGTTGATTAAAATATGATTCGCGGTCGTAACAAATATGTATTTACATTATTATAATCATTAAAGTCATCAACACAACTGTCTAAGACCATGTAATCCCCAAATGTCAAGATTTCATGAAATAGTCATTCTTGGGGATTACATGGTCTTATAGAATTGTGTTGATGACTTTAATGATTATAATTCTGTAAATACATATTTCTTACGACCGCGAATCATATTTTGATCAACGTACAACTTAATACTGACCAGCAAATTGCAAAAAACGTAAGAAAATTTGAATTTCGCGGGCCACCCTGGCGCTTTCGCCTTAATAGATTTTCAACTTTATCGCTAAAGCATAAGGTTCAAAGTTTTTTTTTTTTTTTTGGCAATTGAACCGATGTCGACTATTCTGCCAGTGTCGCGTATAGACGGCAGCGCAGCGGCGGGCCGTCGACTTTGCACTTTGATAGATTTTCAACTTTATCGCTAAAGCATAAGGTTCAAAGTTGATTGGGAAAATGTTACAGTTTCGGGTAACTTGATCTGCTGGCGTCTGTACTTTTCTCGCGAATCACAATTCTACATGACTGACCTGCAAATTGCAAAAAACTTAAGTTAATTTTGCAAGTTTCCTGGCGCTTCCTTAGGCATTGTAAACAAGTATTAACACTTTTATTAAAATTATTACACTATGATTATGTACCTACTGTTGTTCTTTTTTTAATTATTATTAAATATTCTTGCAAAAAAGTTGTTGAGTGTTTAATTCCTTTCCCTAACTTTTGAAATAATAATACAGAAATGAGGCCTGAATATTTAATAGTATTTCAATAAAATCTAAAATTCAAATTTGCACACAATAAATTCATGTAAATTTTGTCTTATTGTTAAGTTCTTAGGGATGGGCCCATTGAGCAATCATTGTACCCCCGTCGGACTAATTTTGTTTTGCGAGTGCAGCAGCTCAAGGAATTCCTGAAGAGAGAGGTCTTCCTGGCAGTCTGTGTCCAGGTCGTGTTCTAGTTGCGCCTCCATAGAGTTGGCCTCGGGACTCAAAACAATGTTTTCATCCAAAACGACGTGGTTGAGCCGCGACTTGAGGCTCTGGAGGATCTCTTCCAGTTCCAAACACTTATTTCTGATGGACGTGCCGAGGTCCGACTGGGGATCTATATCATCTATTGTGGCATTCTCAGAGAATGAATTTGCCGGAGTCCGCGTCCTCGGAGGTTGTATCATACTAAAAAGATTCTCTGGTAAACCGTTCCCATTTCTCGCAGCATCGGGAGATCGCGACTCTGTAAACTCTGCAAGTATTTCGTCGATAATGTCCTCAGCATTTTGCCGCGGATCCACTACTTCCTCGGATAGATCAGCGCCGCTCTCGCTGTTTATCATTTTATTATTCGACTCCAGTTTCATGATTTCGTCGCTATGTTTACTCCAAAATATCGATTCGTTAAGAAAATAAATAATAAATATGAAAGAGGAAAGAGACGTCGAAGTCGTCGGAAAGTCAGATGATGGTTGTTTTTTTTTTTTCTATGGATTGATTATGTTGGACTTGAATTCTGTGCCTTTTGGCCACTGAAAAATGCTTTTTTAGTGTTGCTAGTTTCTAGAGTTAAATAACTACTACCAACTAATACCAACCTACGGTGTCCTCTTCTTCAAATTAAATACTAATTATCACTAAATTACATGTCACAAAATCGACGTTGTGGGAAAAATAGATCCAGATATGCTTCCTTTCTCAACTTCTTTACTATCTCTTCGGACTTCATTATCTTCATGGCAGCCTTGCAACTGTTGTGTGAGTGCATGAAGAAGCAGTCCCTTACCGACTGTATGTACATAAAACAAATATTTCATTAGTTTAACGTCATATTTGAATTTTTTATATCCAAGCAGAAAAAATTATAATATCCTACCTTGAATTCAGCAAGTTTAGCGCCCTGGAATTTGGCCAGGCAATGTTTGAATAATCGATCATAGTGATTTCTGCATAGAAATATTCTATTCTCGAATTGCCAGTAATCACCCTGTTGTGAGCAAGAACAGCCGCAGTATCCACATTCGTCCAAATTATATGGTACACATTTTATCTAAAACAATCAGCACTTTGGTTGAAATAGCAATAATGTAAAAGGTGGTCAAAGCAGTTATGGTATTGTTTATGGATGTATGATCTATAAATCGTGCAATTTCTGATTGCATAAGGCGAAAGCGCCAAGATAGCCCGCGAAATTCAATTTTTTTTTACGTTTTTTGCAATTTGCTGGTCAGTATGACGGCACGGTTGGCGCAGTGGTTAAGCGATTGACTGCTGCGCTGCGTGTCGCGGGTTCGATTCCCGCACGGAACAAATATTTGTATGACCTACAAGTAGTTGTTCCGGGTCTGGCTGTTTGTGTATGTGAGATTGAATGTTTGTAAACGCACCCACAATACAGGAGAAATTCCTAGTGTGGGGCAACGTTTTTTTCAAAAAAAAAAAAAAAAAAAGAATTAAGTTGTACGTTGATTAAAATATGATTCGCGGCCGTAACAGATATGTATTTACAGAATTATAATCATTAAAGTCATCACTACAACTCTCCAAGACTGGACTGATGTCGCCGTGTGTACAAACACCGCGCGTGTAAGTGAATTGCAAGATTTATTATAAAGAGGGCCACAATAATGTCGCAAAAGTTAACGTAAATTATTTATCCTTACCTCTACGGGACATCTAAGTATTTTTTTCCCAGAGAAGGAATGTGCGAATTTCATCTGCCGTTTTATGTATGCAGGACAGTAGTCGCAAGGTCTAAAACACCAAAGAAACAGGCTTTAATTTGAAAATTTTATGTAGATGTTCTATTTTGGTGCGCGTTATTTGGTTTGACAAATGGCTCAACGGTAGGAACCTCCCAGTTCCATAAATTGATTATTATTTGCATTTGCCCAAATTGTACTACAAGGATATTGTACTTACCGAGTTAATTCAAATTTCAATCCATAAAATTCACTGCGGCTTTATCTATGCATAATCTTAATTTATTTAAAGATAAACATAAAATTCTTACGCTGGATAGCTCAAGGAAGAAAAAATGCCCTTTCTCTTAGATGTGGCATTGAAAGGTGCGCAATTATACTTGATCGGAGTTTTTGGTCGGGGCTCCTTAGGCGGGGGCTGATACTCGTGTTTCGTCATCCAGCGTGGAGATTTGGCACCTAGACCATATTTGCTATAAATCTGAAAAAAAAAACTATTTTCTATACCACACCACTTGTCTGACATTTGTTTAAAAATGGCTAATTTGTATGGTAATTTAGTCCTAAATAACCCAATAATCAATAAACTAAAATCATGAATAAAATTATAATGCAAGACGTATTTATTAGATAAGTACTTATAGAATTTCTTCTAGAAAATGGCTTAGGCTTAGACCGTATTAATGTCTTAGAGCAATTGGAACTGGTTATCCCTCCTATCCAACACCATCACGACATCGAAGCACGATGTGGACGTCGTGATGGTTTGTAGGAATAGATGAGGATTTTTCCTGCAATAGGTCGTACTCTTAATCATATACAAAACAGGCGTTAATGTTACGTTACATACCCGGTTTTGAACATTCGAAAACGCATTTAGTTTTTGTTCATACGTGCCGGGGCCTATATTCTCTCTTACTTCGTTTGCAATTCGCCTCATAAAGGGACTCAAACCAGAACCTTTCATTGGCAATACTTCCCGATCTTGTGCAGACATAAAGCATATGCGTGGTTTAGGCTTTTTAGTTACTACATATTCGAAATCTGAAAGAAAAATAAAACTAATTATATTTTGGTCAGTATGTAAGTATTTATTGAAAATTTGAATTTTTGTGGAGGTCGGAGGTAGGTACCACATCCGAGCCCAAGAAAGTTTAATTACTTTAAATACTTAAAATAGTTGACATTTACACTTTACCCGCCCCTTTATGTGGAAGGTAAACCCCTGAAAAACATGCTTTTTATTTAATAAACAGAAATAAAAAGTTTTTTTCCCCCCGTTTACTTATGCACTAAGCACCAAACACGGACAATTCTTTTAACTATCTACTAGTAGATTTTCAATGCAGCAACGTTTTTATCTTACAGAATTTGTGTCAACTTCACTACCTAGAAGGTAAATAATCTTAACATTTTTAAAACTTTACCGCCGTGGAAGGCCTCTGCCATATTATTGGGGGCCAAATATCGACGCGCGTATGGTCGCTGCATGTTTGTTTGCCGCCTATACTTGTGTACACTTCCTGCTGACTAGACTAACATTCTCGGTTCGCGAAGCTTTCGTGATTGTTGCGACAATAAAAAAATATGACAAATCCAACCATATTACGGTTTATTGAAGCGCACGCTCGGTGCCTTTGCGAGTGTGTTCACGTCGAATAGTAATTTGGGACATTCCTCTTTTGTCGAAGTTATTTACCTAGTATTATTTTATGAGGACGACGACGAGGGTTTACTGCAGTTTTATAGAATATTTGCGGTATAATATTCAACCACAAATCCCTATATATGATGTAGACCTCTTCATTATTGTAGGTATAAACTTAACTTAAGTTTTCACTTTCTGATTTAAATTCAATTTTATATTTATATAAATTCTATTGTTTGATAATTTTGCATGCCGTAAGGGGTAAAATGTATCGGGACTATTTATATAAATTATATCTTATTTTACTAAAGCAAATAAATGATTTATATGTTTCACTATTCCAAGTCGGTATTTTACGAGTAGGTACCTACGAACATTTTATTTGTTTGCCTGGCCAAATACAAAACTTTTGTAGGTATTAGCATTTTTCTAAGAGAGACCCCACAAAATTCCTTTCCGGGTATGAAGAAAGTATTGAATTATCAGAAAGTCTAGTCACCCAAAAAATCAGCAAACGGAACCGAGGAATCATTTGTTTACGACATGAAACTGAAAGACATGAAAAAATGGCAAAGGTCGTGTCGATGCAAAAACGTAGTTGAACGTTTATTTATTACTTTATTATACGATATCCTTCGTACCTATGACCTCTTTGACCTAGTTTTAGCTGCGGTTATTTTCGAGAGGTTTTTAAATCACTTTATAGTTATGTGTTTTAACATGATGATACTATACTGTATCAGCAAATCAAATGTACCAGAAAACACCTAAATCGTACCTAATGTGATATCCCAGGACATCCTGCCGTTAATCCAAAAGCGATTACATGAAAAAAGGTCCAAAGTGTAAAAGAAAAAGCTGAAAATAAAAACAAAATAATACGTCATTTATATTCAACCGTGAGAAAGCGCAAGTGTGGACAATTATTTGAGGAAAATTGAGTAATGAACGACGAACCAAACTATTAGGTTTGACGGCTGATGGAATAGGGTTCGTGCAATCAGTCACGCGATTGCATGAAAAGTAGAACTCTGGCATTACGCTTACTTATCATTTTCGTGTAAGCAGAATACAAGGTTGAGGCATGAGGGAAGGTTAACAGTTTTATTTTTCGGTTTTGGAAACTGCTGTCCAATCCAATCATACATAGGTATAATAATTATATACTACTATAGCTGCGCCCCGCGGTTTCACCCGCATAAGTTTCGATCCCGTAGAAATATCGGGTTAAAAAGTATTCTATATGGTAATCAGGAAATGGTCTATCTGCCAATTTTCATCCAAATCTGTTCAACGATGTACGCGTGATTGAGTAAAAAACATCCAAACATCTTCACAAACTTTCGCCTTTATAATATTAGTGTGACTAGCTTCCGCCCGTGACGTATGTCGATAAATGATAAATGATTTTTATTTCTGTTTCTGATAAAAACTATCCTATGTCCTTCCCCGGAATACAATCTATATCTCTGCCAAATTTTATTGAAATCCGTTCAGTGGTATAGGCGTGAAAAGGTAACATACAGACAGTCAGAGTTACTTTCGAATTTATAATATTAGTATGGATTGTAGAACCATAAATTGTATAAAATAAAAGTCTCTACTTCTGCCTTCAATGTGCCTTCGCCTAGGAATTACTTAGCTTTGAAGATTGTTCACGATACTAGCACTTAACGATTTATTTAGTCTAGGCCTGTCTAGGCTAAGTCTAGGTATATTTTATAAATAATGTAGGTATACCTGTTCCTGTTAAACTTGCAGAAATAAAAAATAAAAATATGAACTTGTCACTATTGCAAAATAAACAGCATAAACAGTTATCACATCATATTGTAGTCTTTGACAGTTATCAATTTTATTTTTCTAATATAAATCTGCCATTTTGTCATTCAATGTCAAAATATATAGTTACTTTACTCTTTGGTCAAAATAAGTGATATTTATACTACCTTGTAATGAAACCTTTTTATGCTGGAAGTATTGAAATTTTAGGAAAAGTGCCAAAATCTGTCTTAGTTTGTTCACCGACAGCGCCACCCACCGCCACCGTTACCGGGCCCTATGGTTGTGGGACTATAATAATTTTTAAACAGTATAGGAACTCATGTGGACTAATAATTATTATGTTAATACTCTATCACCATCTTCCTGTCTAGTCTATAGTCTTAAAAGTGCTGGATTTGCCCATGTTCTACTGGGTCTAGGACGCAAGAAGTGGCAGCAATAGCTAACCGATGCTATTTTTGAATTCCTAATGGACGAATTCATAATGTGCTTTTTATGGAAATACTAGCTTCTACCCGTGGCTTCGCCCGCGTATATGTCGGAAATTACCCTACGGGCCTTGGTTCTTCCCCAGGATGCCAGCCATGCCAAATTTTATCGAAATACGTTCAGTGGAACTTGTGGAACCCGTTGCAGGAACCCGTTGCAGGAACCCGTTGGATGCGAGAAGCACAGAACCGGTCGAAGTGGAAGTGCTTGGGGGAGGCCTATGTCCAGCAGTGGACGTCTTTCGGCTGAAATGATGATGATGATGACGTTCAGTGGTTTAGGTCTAGGCGTGAAAAGGTAACATAGGTACAGACAGAGCTACTTTCGAATTTATAATATGAGTAAGTAAGTACAGTAAGTATGGAGATGGATTATTGAGTGAATGTGATTTTACTTGCTGCTTGCTTGCTTGGTCTGTAAAAAAACTAAAAAAGGGCTGTGAAAAAAATCCTACCATTTTATGTTTTGACTTTTATTGGCAACATTCATTATCAGTTTTTTCCATAGACAGCTATTTCTTTTCACCCAATTTCACCGCGTTTCACAGATAGACATAGATTAAAAATAAAATAAAAATACGTTCTGTCAATTTCTGTCGAACGAAAATGCCCAAGATTTGTTTGTTGAGATAATAATACACGTGAAAAATCGCATTTGAAGTGAGTTATTCCGTTGGTGCAATTTATTTTTAGTTGGTGTTGAAGGCTGAAGGTAAATAAATGATTTAATTCTTGTGGACGACAAAGTATCAAATTACTCGTGTGAAGTAATTTTTACTCTCGATATTATGTCATAGCTGCTAATAGATAGTTTTATGTAAAATCGGCATCGGTACAAGGTAATTTGTACAACAGCCTATTTTCTATTATAAATAAAGCCGTTTATAGTTTTTAATTTATAAACTGTGTGACTGTTTTCTAACTTTTCATAAACTTGCAACCAAATGATTCAAATTCAAAGGGTGAAATTGAAAGGGTAGGTAGGTATGAAAATGCCTTGATCGTTCCAGAAAAATTGCTGCAGTTTCTCATCAAACTTTATTATTTGTCTCATTGACTGACCTTTTATTTTGAACTGTTCATGTTTAAAATATGAATAACTATGAACTTGAATAAAACGGGGCTTCATCTATACACAATTGTATAGATTTTTATTCCAACCAAACAAAAGTTTTGAGATTTAAAATTAATGTGGCAATCCCGCCAGTCTTTTATGTGTGCTAACTGTCAACAGTGATGCAGACAGTAATATCTTGATGCTATCTTTTTCTAGTTACTAGTAGGATATTTTATTCATTCAATTTAAAATCGCAGAAGAGTTTACCTAAAGTTATCTATGTAAACTATAAATAATAAACCACATATTGTTAATAAATAAATAGTCCCTAGAACTTGACTAAGCATAAAATAAAATAGAATTTATTGTTATTACAATTAGAATTACATATTACAGCAGCAAAGTAAAAACTCTCAAGAAATTGTCTTTATTCAAAGTTGATTCAAATTGGATTCATCATTTAAAAACTATCGACTTGCACTAATTAGAATGCAACAAAGAGGAATGCCTCTTTGTTGCATTCAGCAATATTCTCTATGCTCATTAAAGAAAATCTCCGTACAGTGTGTTCTTTTTTTGTTCTAGCACAATGCAGTCAAAGTTATTGGTACCTATAGGCCTCGGCCTTTGTTTGGTCACAGTCAGTGCATTTGTAGTGTACTACATATTCAAAAAGGATGAGGAGGAAGAGGATAACAAACGAGTGAAGACTTCACGAGTGAATGTCATTGAAGTGTCGGTCCCGAAAAGCATTGTGCCTGCTCTGATTGGTGAGTCATATTGCATTGTTTATTGTTTGTTTTTTAATGTTATGTGGTTGTTTTCTTAGCCCAATAATATCAAATATTTATAGTAATTTTTTAAATAAATGATGTATTAAGGAAAAGCAAGTTTGATGCTATTAAGGGGGAAGCGCTAAGGTTGCCCGCGAAATTGAAATTTTCTTTCGTTTTTTGCAATTTGCTGGTCAGTATTAAGTTGTATGTTGATTAAAATTTGATTTGCGGTCGTAACAAATATGTATTTTCAGAATTATAATTATTACAATTACGAAAGTTATCGACATAGCTCAAAGAATTAGCAAGCTGAAGTGGCAGTGGGCCGGCCATATCTCGCGAAGAACCGACAACCGCTGGGGTAAACGAGTTCTTGAGTGGAGACCGCGACTCGGCAAACGTAGTGTGGGACGCCCTGGTCCAGCAGTGGACTGCTATAGGCTGATGATGATGATGATGATGAATCATTACAATCAGTAATACAACTTGTTAAGTTAGTATAATCCCCAAATGTCAAGATTTCCTGAAAAAGTCATTCTTGGGGATTACATGGTCTTAGAGAGTTGTGTTGATGACTATAATGATTATAATTCTGTGAATACATATTTGTTACGGCCGCGAATCATATTTTAATCAACATACAACTTAACACTGACCAGCAAATTGCAAAAAACGTAAAAAAAAATGAATTTCGCGTTCTACCCTGGCGCTTTCGCCTTAAGGCAAAAGCGCCAGAGTAGCCCGCGAAATTCAATTTTTTCACTGTTCTTATCTACTTAACTAATTTATTAGTCATCTGTGTTTTAGTAAAACTATGAAATGATCTCATATACCTAATATCCTGATAGGCCTCAAACATAATAATTCCTTATCAGCAGAAACTTCGTTATCAAAGCTTGCTGAAGGCAGCCTATTTATTAAAATGTATTTATTTAATAAGTAGATCCAACTTCCGTAATAGGCCAGACGGTAGGCCGCGCTTTATCTTCACAATTCGCATGTCGTAGCCTCCCAGGGCTATTAAATCGACTTCAGTACTGGGCTTTTAAAGCGATAACTTTTTATTTGATTATTATTATATTTTTATACTCCTACTTATCCATACTTATTACTAATATTATAAATTCGAAAGTAACTTTGTCTGTCTGTTAGTCTGTCTGTCTGTCTGTATGTTTGTTACCTTTTCACGCCTAAACCACTGAACGGATTTCGATAACATTTGGCAGAGAGATAGATTGCATCCCGGGGAAGGACATAGAATAGTTTTTATCCCGATATTCCAACGGGATCGACACTTATGCGGGTGAAACCGCTGTGAAATATGAAAGTGTGATGTTGTTCAATCTCGGTAAAATGGCTGAACTGATTTGGATGAAATTTGACACACAGATAGTTTATAACCTGGATCAACACGTACTGCCGGGAACAAAATTATCCTATTACACGTACCCGTGGGATCATTTCCAATCTCCACGCGGGCGAAGCCGCGGACAAAAGCTTATAAGATATTCCGGTTTTATTAATATTAATTTAATTCTAGATCTTATCTAGAAAGTTAAAAGTCACCCAAAGGGCAATGGAGAGGGCTATGCTTGGAGTTTCCCTGCGTGATCGAATCAGGAATGAGGAGATCCGCAGAAGAACCAAGGTAACCGACATAGCCCGAAGAATTGCCAAACTTAAGTGGCAGTGGGCACATTGCTCGCAGAACTGATGGCCGATGGGGCCGAAAGGTTCTGGAAGTTCCGTTGGAAGGCCTCCCACTAGGTGGACCGACGACCTTGTGAAGGCCGCAGGAACCCGTTGGATGCGAGAAGCACAGAACCGGCCGAAGTGGAGGTGCTTGGGGGAGGCCTATGACCAGCAGTGGACGTCTTTTGGCTGAAATGATGATGATGATGATGAGATCTTATCTTTCTACTTTGAAAAACTCCAAGCATAGGGGAGCTGCTCCCTAAGCCCCCTAATCTATTTTCAATCGGCAATCAGTCGCAAGACTATAATAAGCAGATGAGTTAAATGAATATGGCGTTTAGGCGAAGAGCCCAGTGCTTCGACTGCCTTTTTAGAGCACGTCCTTCCTTTTCAACCTTTTGGCCCCTGGTCTAAATGGGCAACAGAATAATTTGAGGTTCTGCGTGGTAATTGACACACATAAAATGACATTTGATCGCATTTTCTTTATTAATTTTTACAGTTAAGCGTTCATTGCGTTAGTTACTTTGTTGAGTAGACGAACTTATTAAACCAATGAAGCAATGGATTAGAAATATCCTTCAAAACTTTCGGATTGTGATTAAAACTGTGTTACGCAATAAGGGTTCTGGTGTTTAGCCCACAAAAATATCGATGATGGTAAAACTATTGATCAAAGAAAAAAATAAAGAGAACATTGTTATTATAATTATAGTGAACTGGCATGCACTCAGTTTAAAATAGATCCATGAATGAAACGTATCTTGAATATTGTATTAGCGTATCTGCTTCGGCCTCAATGTTGAGCCAAGTCATTCAGAATTCTCCTTATCGAACTGGAGAGCCGATTATCCATGGCTAATATTATAAACATTCTAATAGTGATACATCTGTCTGTTGCATACGTATTCATTGAAACTTTTCCGTCTGGCCTAGAAGTTGCGACCTGGAGAAAAATATATTATGTACTAGCTTCTGCCCGCGACTTCGTCCGCGTGAAATTTCTTGTACCCCACCCCGTCGCAACACTTCGTATTCGCTTAGCGTTCATTCTGACTTTTTTTCTTTTTGCTCGGCTCCTAAGGGTCATAGCGTGATATTAAATAGCCTATAGCCTTCCTCAAGAATTGGGCTATCAAATGCAAAAAGATTTTTTCAAATCTGACCGGTAGTTCCAGAGATTATCGCGTTCAAACAAACAAACTCTTCTAGCTTTATTATTAGTATATGGATGTGGTTCCTACTCGTTGTTTAAGTAGCCACCCTTCCACTTTGCTTGTTATGGGCCACTTCCAAAATCTACAACACATCTACCTACTTTGGAGATGTGTTGTAGAATAGAATTTGTAAAAACTATAAACTGCTATTCTTTTATCAGTACCTACAAACAAATTTGGTAGGTATTCAGAGCTTATTGATTAAGATATACATAAATATCATAAGTACAAGATAATTATATCATGAATAAAATATATAACCGCTATAAATATGCGCTAAGCGACCTATAAATATCTGAACGTAAACGACCGTTGCGCGTACCACTGAAGCGTACATCCTTATATAGCTAAAAATAAATGTCTCACTGTCACACTTGGGCAAACTGCACACGAAAACTACGAAATACTCACACTTTCAATCACGATCCTAAGGATTTTGACGAAATTCCTAATCCATTGCTTCATAGGTTTGAAAAAATCGTCCGTTCGTCAATGTAAATGATACAACGAATGTTGTTGAATTGTCAAAATGGCAGTTACTGGTTAGTCATCATGATCATCATCCTACTGTCCTTACTCCAATATATTTGCGGTCGGCGTAGTAAGGACCTGTGCACACCACGTTTTTTAAACGCGCCGTGTTGACGCGCGTTTTAGAAACGTGCGTCGACGGCGCGCTTTTATCCACGGAATAGAATTGTTTTTTCTATTCCGTGCTTTTATCCTACAGAGCAGTGCCGCCCAATACCTGACTCGCGTGCGTATCGCGTCTGTATCGCTACAAACGCGTTGTTATTTTGTTTTATTTTTTGTTTGTGTTTTTATTTTTTTATGCGTCATGTTTGCCGCAAATAAACGTATTTTCTTTCTTTTTCTTAAAAGTCAGTAATTAAGTTCCTAATATCCTTCCTATATTTGACATGCTAAACATCGCAATGTTTAGTGCTACTCCACCGCTCATTTTATCATCTGCTTTAGTCCATCGATGACATAATTTTGCGCAATGACCGTGCCGTCTCAATTTATATCACAATGTCTAAACATAAATATCAAAGCAAATGCATTACATCACCTTTAAATTATCATCTTTTGTCATGGTTCGAGGTTATCTCACGCGATTCTATGGTTTTCCTGTACCTTATTTTATTTTATTTGGGAAACAAACAGATGCAATAACAAACATAAGTATACAATTAGTTCAACACAATCAAGTAAATTATATGAAGTGTAACAACAACCAGAAGTTCACACCGTTAAAGTTTACAGAAAAAAAAATGTAGAAATTAAAGTTATTTTTGCCATTAATTCATATTTGTTTACATTTCTGAAGCAGAATACAGCCCGTCCGCAAAAATATGCACATGCAGAAGATCAAGGGAAGGAAAACTTACTTCGGACGACCTTACGGCGATAACCAAGAACATCGATTTTCTTTTCCAAATTAATACCTACATTTTTCACATTTCTTTAAAAGCAGAGAGCAACAACTTAACTTTGCAATGATCTAATCTTTACTTTTACACTGATGTTCATGACAGATGGCGCTCTCTGCTTTTCTTATCGCCGTAAGGTCCTCCGAAGTAAGTTTTCCTAATTAACATCACAGTAACGTGACATCGATTGAACAAGGCTTCGCAGTATGATATTTACGCAGTAAAATCGTTCGCAGTACAGTTTTTCGATGTAACGAAATATCGCAGTAACAAGGCGTCGATTTAACAAGGCGTCGCAGTATAGAGATGTCGTTGAAAGGTTTTCGAAGAAACAAAATTCGATGATACCTACGGCTTCCGCACTCAAGTAGGTATTCCTGAAAAACCGGTAGGTATTTTGGGGAAGCGGTACCTGTACTATTTGTAGGTCAGTGGTAATTTAAACTTGAGTTGTATTGGTGATTTTAATTATTACTATTCTGGAAATACCTATTTGTTACTGTCGCGAACGTCGCGAATCATAATTTTGATCACCATTCAACTTGACACTGGCCTGCAAATAGCAAAAAGTGAGAACATTTGAATATCGGCGGTTACCTTTGCGTTTGAACGCATTTGCAGTGAGTTGTGGTGCAAGTGGGCCTTATTGTAGTAATTATCGAGAGTCCCATACCTACATGTTCAACTGCAGACTTTTAAATGCACATAATATCAGCGATAAATACTAGCAAGTATACGAGTTGAAGTAAATCGACCAGCAGCTGTCCCGCATGATGTATTCACGCTAAATTTAATACATCACTGCGTACTTACTATGTATTACTACATTACTGTAAATTCAACACGTGCGTGTCAGTGCGATTTATTCCGTTCTGATCCACTGAAGGTTAAAGCAATATAGAAAACAGACGATAAATCCTGTATTGTATCATTGCTCAAGTTCTGTTTTCAAATGTTTAGAAAAACAAGTAAAACGTTTCATTCGAAATCGAATGTATTTTGAAAACAAACGTCCGCTTGGATTATCGAATCCTCGGTCGAGCACTCGGCTATGGTACAAATGGTACCTACAATAAGACCGACGTAACTTGGCGGGCCTGGCCTGAACATAGGCACTAAGAACTTTCGCGCATGTTCTCTCACTCGCACTCGCCTCATGACACCATTTGGTTCCTAAAAAATCTTACTGCGCAGCGTTCTGCGCAAAGTTCAGGCCCGCCAAGTACGTCGGTCGTATTGTATGTTTGATGTATTTACACTTACCGAGAACTCGAACGAGAGCATTGTCTCGCCACAGTACTTGGTAGTGGTACGGCTAATCAAGGGAATACTCTACTCAGTAGTAGGTAGAATATTTCCTTTATTAGAGTGTGGCTAAAGAGGGGGGCCCGTGGCTAAATAATAACAGCCGCACAGGTCGATCGATCAGCGGACGCGATAATCTCTGGAACTACCGGTCAGATTTGAAAAAATATTTTTGCATTTGATAGCCCAATTCTTGAGGAAGGCTATAGGCTATTTAATATCACGCTATGACCCTTAGGAGCCGAGCAAAAAGAAAAAAAGTCAGAATGAAATTTTAAAAAGAAAAGAACGCTAAGCGAATACGAAGTGTTGCGACGGGGTGGGGGTACAAGAAATTTCACGCGGACGACGTCGCGGGCAGAAGCTATGTAGTTTATTATAATGAACATTTGCAACTGGCAGCCATAAATCATTCGGGACAATCCCGAAGTAGACATTTGTGTAGCAATTAGTATGACGATACATACATTATTGATGATGACGACATGAGATGACGTGATAAGTCGCAATTATAGCGATAGTCATCTAACGGTTCCAAATCACGGCTACTCACAGACGTGACAAGGGTCTAAAAGAGTCATGACGTCATGGTCATCACAGCAAAACTATAGGTAGGTAAGGTACAGTCAACAAAAGAGATAAATATGCAGGATCGTCGGATATAATTTGAAGATTACTAAGAAACCGATGGATGTTGTCGACTGAAATTTAATTTGATAAATGAGCTGTTTGTTTTCTATTTAAAGTTATTAAGTTATTTAATAAAACATCCATCGGTTTCTTACTCAAGTATATCCGATGATCCTGCATACTTATCACTTTTGTTGACTGTACATAACATAACGTCAATAAATGCGTAATTAGGCTTTTTGTAAGTTTGAGCTTCACACCAAAACTACTTTTGAACAGATTTCAACGAAAGTTTCACAACTTAAAGACGCCCGGAGAACACAGTTTATTCAAATAAATCTTTATTTCCATAATATAATGTAATTTTTTTTATTGCTGAATGGGCCTGCTCTTTTCCTCGATCACGCCTGATGGAAAGCGATAGATGAGGTCTATGATGGAACGAGCGTGCCCAGAAGATGCCTGTTCACTCTTGCTTTGAACGCAAACGGGTTAAATTTGGAAGGGAACACAGACGCTGGCAGAGAGTTCACTTTGGCTGTAATTTATAAATTACAACGTTATTCCGCTGTAAATTAGGGTATATTTTCTCTATTCATTAGTCTGAAATTCTAGAAAAATACTTCCAACAGTTCACAACCACTATTATCGAAGATGTTGCCAAGCTTTCTCTTAACACAACACAACACGTCTATAAATATTTATAAAGACAAATAGGAGACGAAAACAAGCCTATGTAAATATCGGTCAGTGTGTTTCCAAGCATTACGTGGCGCATAGCATGTCGTCTGCCAATAAACCGCGCCCTTGTACTTTCACCCCGTCTCCTAAATATATATTACTCATAAAGCACTGAAACCAGGCTAAACACACGAAATTTTCACGAAGAAAGTACCTACATTTATGTACATTTTCATTTTGTTACTGCGTCATAATCTATCGTTATACTAAATCTTTTGGCACCGCTTGAAGACATGAAATTACATTAGGTTGTCAACTTCTATAATTCTATATTTGTCGTTCAACTAATGCAGCAGTAGTATTAATTTATTATAGACTAGCTGACCCGGCAAACGTTGTTTTGCTCCTACACTACTCCTACCCAACTCCTACCCTACTCCCACACTACTCCTACCCTACTTCTACACTACTCCTACCCTACTTCTACCCTACTCCTACCCTACTCCTACCCTACTCCTACACTACTCCTACCCTACTCCTACACTACTCCTACCCTACTCCTACACTACTCCTACACTACTCCTACCCTACTTCTACCCTACCCCTACCCTACTCCTACCCTACTCCTACACTACTCCTACACTACTCCTACCCTACTCCTACACTACTCCTACCCTACTCCTACACTACTCCTACCCTACTTCTACCCTACTCCTACCCTACTCCTACTATAAAAAAAAAAAAAAAAAAAAAAAAAAAAGTATCCTATGTCCGTCTCCTGGTCCTAAGCTACCTCCCCACCAATTTTCAGCCAAATCGGTTCAGCCGTTCTCGAGTTATAAGTGGTGTAACTAACAGACTTTCTTTTATATATATAGATTAGCTGTGCCCGCGACTTGGTTCGCGTGCATGTCGGAAAACAAATTGATGTCATGAGTTTTAAGTTTTTTGTGCAGAACCCTAATTCAATTAAAATAAACAAAAAAAATCTAGCTAAAAACTAGTGGTGAAATATGTTGCTACTTTAAAGAATGTAGTGCTTCAGTCACCAAAGACTACATCCACGGTATTTGTAGGAGTCTAGCGCTTTTTTGTGTAGACGATTGGCAATAAGCCGAAAACAGTAAAAGGAAGAGAATGTATTCTTCATCATCAGGTCATTTTTGGGTCGAAACTCATGGATACAGAGTCAACTTAAATTAGCTAGTGAAACTCCACAGGCGAGATGAAAGGCGAAAGTTTGTGAGTGTGTGTGTGTGTGTTTATATGTAACGGCTGGACCAATGTTGATAAAATTGTGTATGGAGGTAGCTGACACCCTGAATTAACACAATAGGCTACTTTTTATCCCGATATTCACACGGGATCGACACGTAAAACCGCGGGGCGCAGCTAGTTGATAATAAACATGATAAAAAAAGATTTTTGCAACAGCCGCAGGAGTGTGGCTACTTGAGAGTTGTCTAGATCTTTGTATAAATGTAACAAACTTTTATATAATATTGTTTAGATATAAATTAGCTAGGGAAACTACCCAAAACTGTTGTCTTTGGAGCTTTGCTAGCTAATTTAATTTGGTCAAAGGGCCGTTTGGAATGGGAAACATTATACATGTCATCAGTCATGTAATAATGTTTCCTATTTCAAACGGGCCAAGACGGTATTATTAAGATATTCGTAATGTCCTAATTTATATTACGTTTATGCTGCTACATGACATTTATCTGTATT
Organism: Oligia latruncula; assembly: GCA_948474745.1. Lineage (NCBI taxonomy): Eukaryota > Metazoa > Arthropoda > Insecta > Lepidoptera > Noctuidae > Oligia > Oligia latruncula. The sequence continues at coordinate 13,948,018 of OX419702.1, read as the reverse complement.
CTCGTCAAACGTTCATGATCTAGTCGCAGTCTCATCTCGGCTACAAACAAATGTCAAAAACTTGTCAAAATGTAGGGAAATTCTAGGTTTTAATGACAAAATTGAGACTGAGATCGACGCTTGGTTTTCATACAGATCGTGATATTTGCGTTATCTAGGTCTTTCTATATATATATGTGGATCAGACTGAACGTTCTTAAAATTGCGAGAATTGCTCCTCTGGGCAATATGGCTATGAGCTCCACACAGCTTTCTGAGAATCCATATTCCATACTAATATTATTGGTTCGATAGTAACTCTGTCTGTATGTTACCTTTTCACTCCTAAACTTCTGAAAGCCAATAAAAGAAGATAGATATAGATGGCATCCTGGGGAAGGACATAGGCCATTTTTTGTCCCGGTAGCACGTTCCCGTGGGATAATTCCCATCATCCACGTGGGCGAAGCCGCGGGCTCTTGTACATACGCCAGCACATCAAGCTACCCGAAACTGTCAAATTTTCCCAATCAACTTTGAACCTTATGCCTTAGCGATAAAGTTGAAAATCTATTAAAAGAATTTGACAGATTGTAAGTAGCTTGATGTGCTGGCGTCTGTACAAAAACTAAATTAAATAGAACGGAGAGTTCATTAGATAGTGACATATCAAGTTGCAGGAAACTAATATTACACTTCAGTAATAAGATACTTTGTGAAACTTATTTTGTCATGCATAATATTTGATAATAACTGCAATCTGAGTTTTAAACCAAGGATGTATATAAGTAGCTAAGCATTTCTATCCGCTAAAATAATAGCGTTGCACCCAAACGGCGTGAATTTTACGTGAAGTCCGATTCAAACTTTATGTTGGCTCGGAACACGAGTCGAGTCGCTGCGCAGTAACAAATTCACGTGTCAGCGGGGGTGGGGGGTGAGGTACTGCGCAGCGAGTAGCGAACTTCAGAACCGCCACAAAGTTTGAATCGGGCCGTAATAACCGTCTGCTGGAACATAGGCCGTAATCCACCACGCGGGCCCAATGCTGGTTGTTAGATGTCATATGTCTTCGAATTTGTGGTTCTATGCTATGACATGCTGGTTTTCTCACGATGTTTTCCTTCACCGTTTTGAGAGTAGAGGTGATGAAGTCTATATTAGATTGACCCTTATTCTCTTTCGGTGTGTCACTGAGGATTCTTCTCTGGGTGGCCATTGCGTAACGCGTTTGTAATGTTAATACCTATCATTTTGACAATTCAACAGCATTCGTTGCATCATTTACGTCGTCGAGCAGACTAAATGTTCAAACATACGAATCAATGGAATAGCAATTTCCTTCAAAATCCTTCGGACTGTGAAACTGAAAGTGTTATACAATTGGAGTGCTGGTCAATGAACATTTTGACTCTGTCTAATGATTGGCATAAGAAACCCCAACTATTTATTTGACTATCTTCCTTCTCACTCTCATATTTCTTGTCTCCAGGCCGCGGCGGGTCTAACATAAAAGAAATAGAAAAGACAACAGGGGCGAAGGTGAACGTCAAAGAATTTAGCGGTAAAGACCACGACGTGTGCGTCATCAGGGGTCGCAGCGACGCCACGCAGATTGCCGAGACCCTCATACACGATTTTATCAACCAGCAGCCGGTCAATGTCGAAGAGAGTATGAGTGTACCTGCGTGGGCCTGTGGCAGGATCATCGGTAAGTGACTTATGACTATTTTTACTAACGCTATATTATAAAAACACGCTGTTCGATTTTTAACGCTATGCTCGGCGCCGAAAGTTGAAAATCCAACAGCGCCCTGCGGGGGTAACTGACAGTTGCAATGGCTTTCATTTTGACAGTTCAACAACATTCATTGCGTTATTCACGTTGTTGAACAGACACATTTTTCGAAGAAATGAAGCAATGAATGAGCAATATCCTTCAAAATTATTCAGATTTTGATTGATAGCGTGTTACCAGTGTTACGCAATTAGGGTGCTGGTATTTAGGCATTGATTTAGGTGTCGCATAGTGTTAGTGAAAACGGGCATTAGAAGTTAAAAGTAGGGTATTTCTGTGGGTATTTTTTATTACCTTTGGTCGACACTTAGTTGGGACTGACTTAACTACACAGTATTCGACTTGAGCTCTTTAAAATCTGAGTTTCACAGATGCAAAAAGGGGGGCGAAAAATTAAATGAGCCTCATTTGCTAAATTCGGAACCATTTTTCTTCACCAGGTGCACAAGGCGAGACCATAAATTCAATAAGCCACCGCAGTGGATCGAAGATCAAGGTCATCTCAAACAACGACAAGGGAAACGAACGGAAGATCACTTTCTTGGGCACTAAGGAGCAGATCAAGATTGCTAAGGATCTCATTGAAAACTGCGTAAGTGAAATTTTATTAGGTAGCGAAACTCCGCCAAAACTCCTTCATGTAAAAACATTACCTACGGTCACCGACCCCAAAAAAGTCATCTAGGTAATGTTTTTTTGTTTCTGTTTTATCGTGATTAGGTATCGATACACGTCACATCTGCGGAGGGTCGCTAGCTAAATAAATGTAACTAATAGATATTTTTAATACATAGTATAAAATAAAGTCACTATAGAGGTATGAGGAACAGGGTGTAATGTTCACTCATCCTCCATAGAAAAGGGAGGATCCTCCGACCCAGAGAGAGACGAGCCAGACGGCTGTTGTATCTGGCGGGCAAGTGCCCGATGATTCATGTCGGGCCGTTGTATTTAATGCTAGTTGCGCGGTAAACTCTGCTTGCGAGATGCACTATTTTGCGTGACGTCAGTATGACGTGTTGTTCGCAAGTGGCGTTGTAGATACCCCTACACCACTTTTCGTGTTTGAGTCCCCATTTTTATAGTGCAGAAATATATTTTTTTAAATATCCTGGGTATGATCAGCCCTGTTAGCGCTGCAACGGTGGTCCTTAGTTCTTCTAAGTTATGGTGAAAACCGCACCAAACTCATCAAAATCCATTGAACCACCCAATGAATTTTCATGCGATATTCACTTTAATATACAGAATTTATTTCGAAAAGTTCATGTATTTAATACGTTTATATAAAAATTAAATATAATAAAGAAATTAGGCACACGAAAACAATGTGAAGATTACCCATGTTTGTGAAAATCAACTCAGCACGCAGTCCACTGCTGGACATAGGGCTCTCCTAGGCTGCGCCACAAGACCCTGTTCTCCGCCTTCCGCATCCAGTCCGTGTCTGTGTCGTGTGTTTGTGATAATAGGAAATAATAATATGCACTTCTTGGATTTCGATTTATTGATATCTTAATCTTAGCCACAAAGTGGACAGGTTGGTTGGTTAACCCGATCGGTTAACCAACAAACCTCAACAAAGTTGGGAAAAGGCTAGGCAGATGCCAACTATGTTGAGGTCGGCTTCCAGTGTAACCGGATGCAGCTGAATACCAGTATTTTACATGGAGCGACTGCCTAATCTAGTGACTGCCTGGTTGGTTAACCCGATAAAGACATTATTTTACACAGGCCGAGTCCCATCTGTAATGCTCCAGCCCTTGTGCATTTGGCCATACTGAAACTAAAATAAACAATGATGTGTGGGGTTACGGAAGACTTACATCACTTATTGATGGACTGTGTTCGATATGAGTCTCATAGATGTGATCTGTTTGGGGTCTTGAAGTTCAACCTCCTTGTCAAGGGCACATTCCATAAAATTCTGTCTCAACCAAATGGTTATGATGCGAACAGTCTGTACACTACTGTACAGGTTCATTGTCCAAATGTAATCCGTATATTATAATTAAAAAAAAGCAATACAAAATAAAAATTTACAATTACAGGTAGCCCAAGAGAAGTGTCGTCGTGAAATCGAGCAAACAAAACGCAGTCCGCGCCACGTGCAGACGTCATCGAAGTCGCCGTCACCAACGCCCTCTGTGACAACCAGTGACAACACTGAAGACGCGTCAGGTGACTCTAACGTGCAAAGGCATGTCAAATCTAAGAGGCCTGGTAAGATTTGCTAACAGCATGCTCTTTTATACACTGCACACAACTTGACCATACTTGGAACCTTGTCATATTTTATGAAGCAACGAGCGACGTTAAAAATAACGCAAATTGGCGATGTGTTTAATGTGACAAGGTACAAAAGTAATTGTTTCCTCTAGAAGTCCTGCACCCTAATTGCGTAACACACTATTACTCTCAATTTGAATCATATTTCTAATCCATTGCTCCATATGTTTGATAAATGTATCTGCTCAACAACGCAAATAACGCAATGAATGTTGTTGAACTGTCAAAATGAAACCCATTGCTACTGATACTGTGTTACGCAATTAGGGTGCAGGATATAAAAGATTTTTACAAACATACGACCGTCTTTCAAAAAGAAAACACTTCAAAATAACTTTACTGCAAAATAGGGATAATAATAATAGCCTCCCGACCGATTTCGGTCACGGTGGCCAATATCAACGAAGATTAGCCAGGTACGCAGGAGATATTACAATGCACAAGTGTGTGCGTAAACACAGGTGCACTCTGTCCCTTTACTCTCATAGTCCGATGGGATGACAATCCGACACGACCGGGGAGAGATCAGGCGCAGGACCAACGGCTTGACGTGCGTTGCGAGACACGGGGATGGAACGGATTGTTGTATTAGAGCGTTTACGCCGTAAGGCATTTCATACAAACTTTCAAGCCCTTATTTTTCGAAATGAATGAACCGATTTTAACCTTTTGAACGCCAGAGCATAAACGCACGCGCGTACCCTCCACGCCAAGCCACAATTTGAAATATTTAAGGTATACTAATAAAAACACACAAAAGTAATGATTTAATTGTTTATTTCGTGATAAAGTGCACCGCATTTTTTGTCACATATTTGTGTCGCTGGCGTACAGGGCACGCGCTTGCTTGTCACGTATATGTGACAATGGCGTTCAAAAGGTTAATGAAACTTCATACGCATAAGCAGGATACAAAGGTCTAAAAAGTTAGTAGAGAACATTTTCGAAATGTCTTATTTAAAAAAAGATTACTGGAAATCTCTGTTTCTATGGAAAATTTAAAATCGGTCTAATTTGGCTGTAACACTATTTTTCGAAAATGTTTTCTACTAACTTTTTAGACCTTTGTATCCTGCTTATGCGTATGAAGTTTCATTAAAATAAAATAAATAAAAGTTTAATACCCAGAATACTCCGTTCCATAAATTGGTATTGGCCTGGAATTTTTGAATAAACTCTATTTTTTATTCCAAATTTTTACGCGGTCGCGAACAGTGATGATTATAAATTTTCTTCTGCTAGCTGCTTGATAATTTATTAGGCAAACAGTATGTTGACTGTCAAAATACCGCTAATCATAATGTCCTTAGCCTATATTTGAAAGCCACGGAGTTTGTCATTATTATGTATACAAGGTCAAATTGAATTAGCTAACGCAACTCCGTAGATGTCTAATGATAATTACAATAAAACAAAAAAAGAGGGTATGTGCTTATGCTAGTGAAGTTCAAATTCGCTATAAACTATAGACGCGTTATAGACCAATATTTTTTTTTATAGCGCGTTATTTTATACGTTATCATTATAACACACTGACAAAAATGCGGCTGCAAACTAAACGCGGAGACGTTATCATTTTATTCCGCAACAAGCTAAACGGGCGCAATGATGTGGAGTGAATATTTTTTCGCAAAACTGTACACGAAAGAGTATATCATGAAGCGATGTGAATATAATATCTCATGAAGTGTTAAACATCAATGAACTTTCCAGGCTTAGGAGTGCCTATAGTAAAAATGATTACGTTTTTTTTTTACTTTTCTGAGAAAATAAAAGTTCTGGCCCTGCTGTGCGCGTTTAAGCGTTTAGTTTGTTGAGGCGATATATTTAGCGTGAAGTCAGAGTCGAAATAACAAACTCTAGATGCTTTGTATACAGTCATATCGTGTTATGTTTTGGCGCTGCACGTTTTATTAACCACCACTTCTTATGACCACACGATAGAAGTGAAAACATATATTCATTTCTAATTTTTAAATCTGATGACGACTGGGGCTGAGTATACCCGATCCAGCGCCGAGTATACGCGATTCAGCGTCACTGACTACTGGAGCCGAGTATACCCGATCCAGCGCCGAGTATACGCGATTCAGCGTCACTGACTACTGGAGCCGAGTATACCCGATCCAGCGCCGAGTATACGCGATTCAGCGTCACTGACTACTGGAGCCGAGTATACCCGATCCAGCGCCGAGTATACGCGATTCAGCGTCACTGACTACTGGAGCCGAGTATACCCGATCCAGCGCCGAGTATACGCGATTCAGCGTCACTGACTACTGGAGCCGAGTATACCCGATCCAGCGCCGAGTATACGCGATTCAGCGTCACTGACTACTGGAGCCGAGTATACCCGATCCAGCGCCGAGTATACGCGATTCAGCGTCACTGACTACTGGAGCCGAGTATACCCGATCCAGCGCCGAGTATACGCGATTCAGCGTCACTGACTACTGGAGCCGAGTATACCCGATCCAGCGCCGAGTATACGCGATTCAGCGTCACCGACTACTGGAGCCGAGTATACCCGATTTGGAGCCGAGTAGGTATACGCGATTCAGAGTCACCGACTACTGGAGCCGAGTATACCCGATTCAGCGCCGAGTATGCGCGATTCAGCGTCACCGACCGACTACGTCCACGGAGTTTCGCTAGCTGATTTAATTTAGCACTGTATTAAAAAAAAATCAGCTGTTTCCTACAAAAGTGCAATACCTACGCAAACGTGTCAAAATCTATGGAACAGCATGTTTTTTTTAAAATAACTATGTATCATAAAATTTTACTGCTGCGCGCCGGGGGTCATGTACTGAATCCATGGTCACAGATTGTGCGTCGATGTCCCTGTCACCCTGTATGTATAAGTCCCATGTAAGCGGGCGAGTCAATTGCCATCAATCGGGTACAAATCCAGAGAGAATCCGCTACTGAGTAATTTCTAATGAAAAAACCCAATAACACTTTTCCCGACCTGGGTGTCGAACTCAGGACCTTGTGCTCCGCTCCGCGCTTAGCGCTTGCGACACCACTAGACCAACGAAGCAGTCATTAAGGTGGAACTAGTCGCGAGCTCGAACTCACTGGTGGGCGTGGCCAAAAAGCACGCTGTCTCACCTGGCATCGTGTCCAACTGATATAGTATCAGTGATGAGCAGTTAGACGCTAGTTTACACGCACAACGTCTAGTTCGCACGCACACAGACACCGTTCCGAACTAAAACGAGCGTAAAAAAATACGAAATTTCCTTTGGAAAATCGAGTTTTATGAAAAAACCACTGCATAAATCAATTAAAAATAAAGTTTATTGACTTTGTTTTGAAGATTTTACACTTCTTTTATTACTTATTTACATCCAAAGTTACATTAAAATTAGCAAGAAAAATGAATCTTTGTTAGCTCATAACTTTTTAATGGCTTTTTATTTTATTATTCTGTTTCCGTACATACACAATTAATAATAATAAAAAAAAACGATATCATGGTTAATGGTTACCCTCCCGAAATTTGTATGGAAAAAATAACGACTAGTGGCACCTTAATAACATTACATCAAAATTATTTTGACATGTAGTAGTAATACTAACAAATGTTGTAAGTACAGACAGCTATCACACCAAAAGTCTAATATTATAGCACCGAAGAACGGCGCAGCCAACGTGACCAGCCGCCGTCCGGGTTACTCGTCTTTGGTCCGAGCCACACAAAGCGGATCACAGAGGGTACAACAGAGACCAGTCGAAGACAGAATCACGACACAACAGCGCAAGCAAGCTGCCCAGTGGGAAAGCGTTCCTATTATAAGCTATGTTAAAATAAATTATTACTTTGAACTCGTTGTGAGCCTGCTTTGGCGAAAACCCGCGAGACCGGAGGCGCCCGTGGAGCCTGTAGAGGAATATACAGGGGCAACCTCTAATGTTCCAAAGCCGGCTACCCAGAGAGTTCCAAAGCAACCACGTCCTGCCCTGACACGAGCTGACAAGGGAGAAGTCATCCCACCAAGCCTCAGACTTCCCTTCTGTGTGTCAGATCACGTCGATAATGCGCTCGTTGAGTATCTAGCAATCGTGATAGCTACCAAACAGGTAAACTACATGCAATGCCACAAAATCTTGCAAGCTTTCTATTGTAAATATGAGGAACTGCTGCACGTGCTACTCGAGGAGGCAGAAGCAGCCGTATATGACAACGACGCACACCAGGTCCTTAGGGGGGAAATGAAGGGGACATATATGACTGCTTACAGCGCAACAGGCGGCTTTGTACCCAATGACGAGGAAAAATCAATGATCTTAGACAAAATCACTTTCGCTGCACCTAAAGGCGACCCCATAGTGGTTACCGCCAAATGCACCAAGATAATGCTAGATGACAAGATCCTTCGTATGGCACAAACTATTCAGGGCACCTCGGAATTCTATTGCATGCAGCATTGGCCAGTACCCAAAATAAAATGGGTAAATGGGGTTCCCGGGTGTGGCAAGACAACCTGGGTTGTCGACCACTTTGATGTGGAGAAAGACGTAGTAGCCACGACGACTATCGAGGCAGCCAAAGATCTCAAAGAGAAACTAGTGCGTCGGCTAGGAGATCGAGTGAAGAACAGAGTGCGCACTATGGCCTCCATCCTAGCCAACGGGTTTAAAGAGAAATACTATCGTGTAACAGTAGACGAAGCTTTAATGAACCACTTCGGCTCTATAGTAATGGCAGCTCGATTGGCAGGAGCGAGCGAGATTGTCCTCATCGGAGATGTTAACCAGCTTCCCTTTTTGGACAGAGAAAACCTGTTTCGACTTTGGTATACCCGTCCAAACCTAGTGGCTTCCATCAGCCAGGAGTTGCTCTGCACACACCGCAACCCGATGGATGTAGCATTTGCTCTGAGCGACATATACCCTGGTATATATTCGTCAAAGCAGAGAGTGCATTCCCTGAAGGTGAAGCGTTATACCGGAGCGGTAATACCCAAAAGCTCAGCGAAGACCCTTTACTTGGTTCACACTCAGAAGGAGAAGGCTCTTCTTACAAGTCAGGGCTATGGTATGGGCGAAGGGTCACGCACGCTTACGATACACGAAGCTCAGGGTTTGACCTGTGAGTCTGTGGTCATAATAAACACGAAAAACAGGAGAATTCAGCTCCACGACAGTGTCCCACATGCTGTAGTGGCCGTGTCGAGACACACAATGAGTTGCGTATATTACACCGACACAGCTGACGATGCCATTGCCACCTTCGCAAGGCGTGCAATGGAAGCGTCGACAATAACAATCGTCGACTACAACCTAAAGGTCGCCCTGCAGAAACAAGACCACGCGGTCGCGAATACGCTGCTAAAAATAGCTAAATCCGTGACTAACAAGCAGGAAAGTTTTCGTTCTTATATTGTTACCATTGTGCTCTTTAGTCTGGATCGAATTAAGTATTTTCTTCTTTCTTTGTTTGAAATTGACGAATAGAATAGAGAGTATATAAGTAATTGTTTAAGTTGTCCGTAATATGTAAATTTAAAGTAAACTGTAATTTATCACAGGAGCACAAGTGATAGGTGTCACGTAGGTATATAGTAATATTGCTAAGACCTATGTTAGTGCTACCTTTAGTGAAAGTTTGTAGCGACACTAGCAACTAATATCAGATCGAATAATATTTGTGTTTATTAAAACACGAAGCATTGCAAAATCTTCCGATCATCATCTGATGAACTCATCCTATCCCTGCATTCCTCCGTATGATGACTTGTTCTCTCTATGTTTACGGCGAAAGCTATGCCTGAAAGCGTTTTATATTGTTGTTTAGACTATGTAAAAGAACGAAGTAACTAATTTAAATAAATGATTTCACTTTGGAGTCTTGACTTTGACTTTTAAATTTACCCCAGCTTGTACTACCACGAGGATTTTCCGAACATTTACAAAACTTACACTCATGTTTCCCGTGTAGCGTGTGTGTGTGTGCAGTAGTGTGCACAGCGTGATTCAAACTTTATAGCGGTTCGAAACATGAGGCGAGTCGCTGCGCAGTAACAAATTCACGTGTCAGCGGGGGTGAGGGGCGAGGTACTGCGCAGTGAGTAGCGCACTTCAAAGCCGCACTAAAGTTTCAATCGGGCTTTATTTGTAAATAATTATGTTTATATATTGTATTTATATGTGTGTTTATTCGTTTTTGTGTGATGTCAGAGTGCCGTTTTTGAGTGTTGGATAATTGCAAAAGTTATTCGGTGTGTGTCAAAAGAATGGGTGGTGGTAGTATAATAAACTATTAAGGTATAATCTGGGTAAAATACGGGAAATGAGTGTTTTTACGTCGATTTGTTAATAAGGCGTGTTACACACTTGCACGGCAAACTCGCCCGGCTATGCCGAATCATGCCAACCTGAAGTGTGAAGCACCCCTAAGATTTTTAAATAATGTAAAGCATGGGTTTGGTGGTTAGGAGTTTTGCAAGATCAAATACATAGAATGATGAACGTATGGGATTTTCTTTTCACACGCATTGATTTATTTGGGATATTGGTTGTAGTAGAAAGTAAATACTTACTATTAGTAGTAAAATTTAATACAGGGTTAGATTTTGTGATGATACTCCTGGTTGAATTCCGTAACGGTGGGATGCTACTTAAAGTTTCTGTATACTCTAAAGTCATCTTGTATAGTCAACTGGCAGATGGATATAGCTTTGAAGTACTCTTTGGGAGGCATTAAGAGAGGTACTTTGAAAGAAACCCTAACTGTATTTAGGTTTATGTAATTACATTTATTCATGTTTTCGGTTTCTCACAGGCCTCCTCTCTTTGAGAGGGAACGGGCCGTGACCATGCAAGCCCAGGTGAGGAGGTCCGTGTCCTAGAAGTGGGAAAATTATATGCTGATTATAATATATTTACGGTTTTTCTCATTTATTTTGGATTTGGCTAAGCGCAAACGAGCCACTGCACCGACTTCAGCCACCGTTGGCCCAGCGACAAGCAGTTCACGTTCTTTTTCATGTTTTGTATGAATTCGTCGCACAAGTGTGACCGTTGGCGGCCAGTGCGGCCACCCGCTACATTACACCCATGTTTGCCGTGTGGACCAGTGTGTACAGACGCCAACACATCAAGCTACCCGAAACTGTCAAATTTTCCCAATCGACTTTGAACCTTATGCTTTAACGATAAAGTTGAAAATCTGTTAAAGAAATTTGACAGATTTTAGTAGCTTGATGTTCTGGCGTCTGTACATTCCGGTGGCTACAGCCTGCTGTGGCTCGGGTCTAAGGGCTGCTCGCCCTAATACCCGGTTTTTGGAACGTAAAACAACACAAAAATTTGCTAACAAATTGTCAAGCGCGCGTAACCTTCTTTGATTGGTTGAATGATTTATCAACAGCCAATCGCTTGACTTGCGTGTCATTATGACGCGTCGACAATTTTTTAAAGTTCCAGAAACCCAATACCTCCTCTTCAAGTCGTACTCCTCATTACTGAGGGTCGTGATCCTCCCTTGAAAACATCTTTTCCCTAACGATGTTTCGCCATCTCTGTCTATCCTTGGCCAGGTGAAGCGCATCATGAAATTTCGTGTTAAGAAAAGAGCTTATCTGATCGGACCAACGCAAAGGGCTGCGACCTCATGGTCGTTTACCGTCCACCTTGCCGGTAACCAATAGAAACCCAATAACAATAATGCAAAACGCATGATAACGTCTACAAGCATAATCAGCTTATAATGTTCCCACCACTTGGACACAGGCCTACTCTCTGTGAGGGGGTGTGGGCCTTAATCCATAACGTCTAATAACTTGACGGGAATTCTTCGTACAGAGAACAGGGGTGCTGCGATCGAGGTGTACGTATCAGCGGTGTCGTCTCCGTCCAGGTTCTGGGTTCAGTTCGTGGGGCCGCAGGTGACACAGTTAGACTCCTTAGTGGAAGAAATGACGGAGTACTACGGCAAGAAAGAAAATAGGGAAGCCCATGCGGTAAGTATCACTGTTTAGCTTTTTAACCGACTTCATAAAAGGAGGTTCTGTATTCCACCCGTATGTATGTATGTTTGTATGCCCGCGATTTTCTCAAAAACGAATGAACCAATTTTGATGTTCTTTTTATAAATAGTTTAAACTCTCGAGATTCATCATCGAGATTTCTTTATTATACGTAAGTTTAATATTATAATGTGTTACACACTTTAACCTTACGGAATAGATACCCTAAATGATCGTCAACACCGCATCAAAATCCGTTGCGTAGTTTAGAAGATCAGCGCGGTCACACAGACAGACAAGAAAAGTGACTTTAATTATAATAATACATACGTACAGACATCAAGCTACTACAATCTGTCAAATTTGTTTAAATAGATTTTCAACTTTATCGCTAAACCATAAGGTTAAAAGTTGATTGGGAAAATTTGACAGTTTCGGGTAGCTTGATGTACTGGCATCTGTACATCAGAGTCATCAAATTTAAGGGTGTGAAGAGGGGGGGGGGTTTGAGGGTGTGCCGTAAACCGTGTACCGTAGCCAAGGGTAGGCGGGCCGCTGCCGCGCCGGGTGGGTACTAGGGGCCAAGTGTTTTTTGTGCTTGTCTTCTTTGGGTTGTCATAATCGCCACGCTTGGCAGGCGGGTTGGCGATCGCAGTATGGTGGTAAAATGCATAGAGAACGCTGCTGCCCATTCTCCGGTACGACCCTTAATCACCTTTTACGACACCCACGGGAAGTATGGGGTGGTGCTATTCTTTAAGTCCGGCACCACACAGACGCAATAGCTTGGTACCTAAAGAATATTCCTATTTTCTGTGACTGCAACCAAATTCGGCGATATTAAACTTAATCAATCTAGTTTTTAACCTGTTGGAATGTTGTTTGATCACAAAAAGACGCCTTGTAATATGTTTATAGCAAGATTACTTAATCCGGGAAGATGCATTTACTTGTAATTTAAAAGACCACACACCTTACACACCTTTTTTTCAGACCTTTTTGTAAAGGAAGTCGTGGAAGTCAGGCCCCAGTTTTCCACTGGGCACTGGGCAAGAGCCCAGGGCCCCCGCGTTCTTCAGAGGCCCCGGCCTGCCCTCATAAAAAAACATTCTTTGAAGCCGCCGCCGTTTCATTCTACGCATTATTAGTACCCGATTCAATGACAACATGAGTGATTTACATTAAATTTCTACCCTCACCCCCCTATGAAATGTTGGTATGTTTCTCCTATTGTCTCTTATCTACTCAGGGGCCCCGTGATTCTTAAGTGCCCAGGGCCTCCAATAGGTCAAAGACGGCCCTGCTCGTGGTAAGTAGGTACTTACTATAGTGCGCGTCAAACTTTATAGCAGCTCTGAAGTGCGCTACTCACTGCGTAGTAACCCACCCATCTCCCCCACTGACTCATGAATTAGTTACTGCGCAGCGACTGTTCTCATGCTCCGAGTTGCCATAAAGTTTGAATCGGGGTGTACCATCAGGAGGACTGCTTGCTTGTATGATCTGTTCCAAAAGTATTTGATGAAAATGTAAACAAATGGATCAGAAAACGTACGTGTAGATGCCAATTTGTAGTGCCACTTACAATTTGAGTGCTTTGATTTGATTATTTGACTACTTGAATCCGAAATTCTAATTTTAAATCATCTTAAGATGTTTTCATTTGACTGATGTTCATTTTGTAATCTCAATTTTCTTCGATGATTTTTAAATTACATTATAATAATGATATTTAAACAGTTTTTTTTAAATGGTTAGATATACATAAAGTTGAAACTTGTGTGAATGTGTTACTAATTCTCTTTAGCGAGTGATTGTGAAAAAATTTAACCTGAACAGGTTTTGTTTACAATTGCACGAGATACTTTTCTAACAGACAGTATTCCAATAAAAAATATTATATAACTGACAATCAAGCAGGCCCTTTGTGTAGTAAATTATTTTATCAGCAATGTTCTCAAAATGGTGAAGGAAAACATCGTGAGGTATATGTCCTAGAAACAAAAATTCGAAGACATTGTGACATCAGCCAACCTGCACTGGGCCCGCGTGGTGGGTTACGATCCGATCTCTCACAGAGAGGAGGCCTGTCCCAGCAGTGGGAACATTGTAGGCTGCTTATGCTTAACTGTCAATCATTATTTTGTTTCCAGTTGGCGCACGTGTCCATCGGTCAAGTGGTAGCCGCGGTGTTCAGACATGACGGTCGCTGGTACCGCGCCCGAGTACACGACATCAGAGCCAACGAGTTCGATGCCACGCAACAGGTTATTTATTTTTTATTTTAACTGCTCATTTTTCTAAAGAAAAATGGAAGAATTTGAGGGAGGCGTTGGTTTAGAAGTGGGACAACGTCGGTTACCTAAAAAAAAATTCTAAGTGTCATAACAAATTGAAAATCTAATTAATCATCTGTCAATTTGGCTGTTGTTTTCATATTTCAGTCAATCAATCACTAGAACTATTACGAAATTCAAACTTTCAGAAACTAGTGTTCTGAAAATCTCAATGGATACCTCATTCTGTTCACGTTGATAGGCATTCAGCAATTAATTGAAGCAACCTCGACTCGAACATCTTTTCATATTTACAACTTGCAAATTGTGGGTAGGACGCTAGGTGGAATGGTGATCTTCGCAGGGTGGCTGAGAGCAACTGGATGAGAGTAACTGAGAATAGGATTGAGTAAAATGGAGCGGTGGGAGAGGCCATGTCCAGCAGTGGACTGCTCATGATGATGACAGTCAAATCATAAACGGTTTTTTTTTTCTTTCTTTTTTTTAGTAGTTCTATGGAGTTTTTTGTCTGAATTTTTTTTGTTATACCTATAAACACGTTTTTTTATTTCTATCTATTCTATGTTAGCTCAATTAGCTGTTGTGTTCTGTATACTGAAAGAAATGTATAATTCCTAGCATAGCCGAGACCGACAAGTTTCGAGGGCTGATAAAATATATGACGGCCGCGTCTACAACGTCACATGAACCACGCAGCACACGTGACGTCACGCAAAACCAACATCGCGGATGCAGAGTTATTCGCGCGATTAACATGTATACAGAAACCGTCGGGCAGTAGCCCAGTAGACCTAACACCCGGTGGTTGGTGGGTCCTCCCTTTTCAATGGTGGAGAAAGCACTTTCTACCGTGTTCCTCATACTTGTAAAACTAACAAGTAATATTGCACCCGTTATAAAACTAGCATGTTATAACTATAACTAGCAGCAACCCGCGGTTTCACCCGCATAGTGCCGATCCTGTGGGAATATCGGGATAAAAACGATCCTATGTCCTTCCCCGGGATGCAATCTATCTCTCTGCCAAATTTTATCGAAATCCGTTCAGTGGTTTAGGCGTGAAAAGGTAATAGACAGACAGACAGAGAGTTACTTTCGAATTTATAATATTAAGTATGGATTGCACGTTATAGGTAGCGGACGTATTCTTCCTGGACTACGGTGACAGCGAGTACGTGGCGACCCACGAGCTGTGCGAACTGCGCGCTGACTTGCTGCGGCTCAGGTTCCAGGTACGTGTCGCTTTATTTATTACCTGATCCGGCAGATGTTGTGCTGTCCAAATTTCAAACCATAGATAAAAAGACATTCAGTTTTTCCCCAGTTTGAAATTTTTCCGGAAAACTGTTCCAATTATTTTGCTTGCTTGCTTGTTCCAATTTTTTTGACTATTATGAATGTTTAAAACAAAAAGTCGGTCTGTGGGATGGTCATACCGAGACTCCTCCGTGCCTCGGAAAGCACGGTAAGCCGTTGGTCCGGGCTGTCATTCATAAATCTTTAGCAGTCGTTATAGGTAGTCAGAAGCTCGAAAGTCTGACATCCAGTCTTACCAAGGGGGTATCGTGTTATCCAGCATTCGCTCTATGTAAAACTAGCTTACGCCCGCGACTTCGTTCGCGTGAAATTTCACCCTCTTCGGGGTGGAATTTAAAAAAAACCCTTTCTTAGTGGATACCTACTCTTCACAAAGAACACATCCTCCAAATTTCATGTCTCTAGGACCAGCGGTTTAGGCTGTGCGTTGATATATCAGTCAGTCAGTCAGAACTTTGAATTTTATATATTTAGATAGTGGTATTCAGCTGCATCCGGTTAGACAGAAGGCGACCCCAACATAGTTAGGAAAAGGCTAGGGAGATGAGTCACCGGCTCCTTATCTACATGTTATAATGATTTCAAATGTTGTGTGCAGGCTATGGAGTGCTTCCTGGCGGGCGTGCGGCCTGCCGTCACGGATGTCGCGCCGCGCGACCGCTGGCACCCGCAGGCCATCGAGCGCTTCGAGGAACTCACACAGGTACACTATACATCGTGCTAAAATTCAACAGTCAAATTAAAACGTTTTCTATTAAATTTTACGGTATTTATTAGTTTGGCGTATTTTATGTGCTGGATTTTGCGCGCTCGTAAAATGCGCGCATGTACCTATGCATGTTTGCACTAACCACACAAATTATTAAGGGGCTTACATGACTTAAAGCGCGGTCACTGTCGGACTGCATAGAAAAGAAAGAGAAGCGCGATGACACAACGCTGGTAATTTATTACAAAATATGAAGCAATTATTTAATTCCAAAAAATCTAGTGTTTGGACTAAAAAATTAAAACACTAGTATTTTAATATGTTGCTTGTAGAATAATCTGACAAAAAATTAGAATTATTGTTTGTATATTAGTATGGTTTTTACTGTAAAAATAAAGTTTTTATCTACTCTACTATCGTACGGGTGTAAATTTTTTTTCGAATTTCCGAAATTTTCTTTCATACAAACCTTGTCCTGGCAACACCGAACACAGCAAAAAAAGAATTATCCAATTTGGTGCAGTTATTCGGAAGTTATGCGCGTGCAGACATTTCGGCGACTTTGTTTTGTACTATGTAAGGGTGTGAAACTCTGTATGTTTGTTAATCAATCACGTTTTATTTGGCCCAGCTTCTGCCCGCATCTGTGTACCAAAAGGTGTGAGCTGTTTTGGTCTTTATTAAAGTTCACACCATTCTGTTTGTATTTAAAGGTGGCCAGGTGGAAGCCATTGCTGTCTAAAACGTGCACCTATAAGAAGACTGCTACTGCCGAGGGTGAGAAAGAGAGGGAGATACCTGGTATCAAGCTGTTCGACAACACAGACGGTAAATATATCTGCTTAATAAAAATTCAAAATGATTCCTCGGATAAAATTATCTGATAACTTTCTGGATAATTTTTATCTGAGGAATAAATATGGCGGTTTGACAGCTTTTGTATGGAAAATATATGTCAGTGTCATATTTATTCTTCGGATAAAAATTATTATTGGGGAATAATTATTGGGTTCCTTCTCATACTGGCTTAAGGGGTAATGAAGAGGCTGACACATTAGCTAAATGTGCATCTACCTCTGGTAAACAAATAAATATTGTACCAGATTATTCAGAGTTTTTTCCTAAGTACAAACAAGTATGTTTTGAGAGTTGGAAGGAGTATTTCAATAAGCGCTCATTAGAAAAGGGAATATGGTACAAAACCATCCAGTGTCAGCCCCTTAGTATCCCCTGGTGCGCAAATACTAGCTTAAATAGAAAACTGATTGTTACAGCTCACAGACTCACATCTGGACACATACCATGCAATAAATTTAATTTTATGATGAGGAAGACTGACTCACCAAACTGCGAAGATTGTGGCGTCTGTGAGGATCTATATCATTTATTGCTGGAATGTGTCCGATTTGAGTCTGGGTGGACATGTCTAGCAAATGCCTTTGAACTAAACAGACTGGATGTTGGTACATTCAATGTGATTCTGAGTCAACTCAATTCTAAGGTAGCAAAGTGTCTGTTTGAATTAATGGCATTGAAGTAAATTGTAATATTTATAATTTTAGTATAATAAGCTATTGGCAGTCAGATGTGGTTAGGGTATAATGGGACTGGTATGCATAATGTGTAAAAGTCCTTATAATAAATAAATAAAAAAAAAAATATATCAGACTGTTGAAAAATCAGCCCTTTATTAAAGTTATTTATTTCCCCTGTTAACACTTCAAGACAGCATAAGTCTGTAAATAATAAGTAAGTAGACTAATTCCGTTGGTTTCATTACAGAAGGCGAGGTGGACATCGGCGGGGCGTTGATCTCAGAGGGCTGGGCCGAGCACGGCCCGGGCGACCGACCCTCGCCCACACACCACAAACCACCCTTTGGAGACCTCGGCAACTCACGGTAAATACTCCTTTATAAACAATCAATCATCAGTTGTGCAGAGATGTAGTGACCCACACAATAATAATCTTTATTACACAAGAAAGTGGTTACAAAATAGTGTGAAGTCCCTGACTCCTGTGCTAGGTGATAGACCTGTGTTACAAGAGCCAGTTATGTTTATAATAGTAGGCGTGGCTATTGCCATCAACCGGGTACAAATCCAGATTCTTCAAATCATCAATATGACTCTCTAAGTTAAAATTACCCTACTGAATGACTATTTCATGAAATCATGACATTTAAGGCCAATTCTATCTTGGAAAGTTGTACTGATGGTGATGACTGTCATGGTTATAATTATGTAAATACATCTTGTTTTTCTTGCAACATGGTATTCATATTTTGTTAATGTTTACGGGTTTACTCACATATTTCGTTCGGCTCGCCGGCGACTTCGCCTCGCGAGCTCAAAACTAAACCCAACTAAATAAGCTTCTCTTTTTTATGAAGTCGGTTAAAATAAATTAATGAGACGAGACATAATACGTCAGTAAACCTGTAAACACGAACAAATGCAACACTTGGTATTTTTCACATAATTGTACAGACGCAGCACATCAAGCTACCCGAAACTGTCAAATTTTCCCAATCAACCCTGAACTTTATGATGTAGCGATAAAGTTGAAAATCTATTAAAGAAATTTGACAGATTGTAGTTGCGTGATGTGCTGCCGTCTGTACATTTAGTTTTTATTATATGCAAGCTAATATGTATATGTATTTTTGTGTATGCTAAATATGGATGACAAAGAGGTACAAAATGCACTAAACAAGTAATGCACGACTTGAAAACAACATATATTTAGCTAATGAAGGCACTATTATAGTGAGGGTAAAATTGAAAATTCTCTAAACCTCATGTTGTGTACAGGGTGTTGGGAATGTTAGAGGGAGAACGAAGCTCCTCTGAACCGAAAGACCACAAGGATGACAGCGACGAACTGAAACAAAAGACCACTGACGACTCCAATATCGGTAAACTAACTTCATTTCTTAAAGTTCTTTTTCGTTTTTGATTCTACTTAACCAGACCAGAGGAGCATTCCCGTAATTAAAAATATTCAAAATCTAGTCACAATCTCTTCTCGGCGACAATGTAAAAAACTTATCAAAAATGTAGGGATTTTAGAAGTATTTTTGACAGATTGAGACAGATCAGAATGTGAACGTTCTTAAAATTACGAGAATTGCCCTTCTAAACTCAGCCACGTCGGTCGCTTTTTATTAAGACGTGGCCTTAGTATTGTCCTCGCGAAGGTCTTTCATAGTGTGTGTGTGTGTGTGTGTGCACAGAGAAATAGAAATGGAAATCATTTATTTGCTTTTATTATAGACAGATAAGATGAGATTTTGAAGGGTCACCGAAACTATCAATCGCAATTGTCAATATTTACATGATTGTTACACATTGATGCGCAAATTGATCGTCTACGAAATTCAATTGAAGCGATTGACAATATTTCTACAATTATAATTGATGGCAACTGGTCAGTAGGGATGATGACTAATATTAGAAATGTTCGAACAAATAATGTAATTTCACGGAAGGCATAGTAAAAATTTCTATCGATTTTACAGATTTATTTTTCGATTATCTCAATCGAAAAAAATCTTTTAAATCGATGGCAATTTGGAAGAGCTACATGCTTTAAAAGTTTTTGGTGGGGATTATTCTCGTCCTTGTCGCGCGGTACTGACATGTACTTGTATAGCGCTACCATGGTAGTTCCGTTCCGTCTTTGTCTAGCAGTTATTTTACGTTTCTATGTTGACATTTTTTTAAGCTTTTAGACTTTTCCTAGTATTGTTTGCAACTTTCCACTATCTGCAAACAAATATTTTTGATCATTCCTATTGCGGTAGATCGTTTCGGGGACCTTTAACATGGTACACATATACTTTATCTAACAGCATGCAAAATGTTCAAATAATAGAATTTATAATCCGTAAGAGGTGCACGCTTGGGTTACATTGGCATATTTTATATTGGTACAAGTTTGAGGGCACTTTACACAATCATCAATTGTAAAAAAAATACTTAAGTAATTTAAGCATTAATTGATTCAAGAATCAATTAATGCTTAAATTAAGTTTTTTTTTGAATCAAATGCTTAAATTAAGTATTTTTTAAATTACAATTGCAATAATTTATTCAGGGTGTAAGACAAGGCTTACACCCTGAATAAATTATTGTTGTATGTGCCAATTGTTCGACTTGTAAATGAAAATTCTCAGTTCCATCATTAACTCACGTGTTTGCAAAACACAAAAAATCCCTCAATTAACATAAAACTTTATTTTCCAGATAACGACCGACTGACAACTTCGAAATCTCTGAGCTCAGGCCTCGAAACAGGGGAAAAACTACTGTCCATATCTAATTTTGACCTCTCATACCCCGACAATTCAAAAGCTTTGAACGGTTCCCACGAAAACTTCCTACACATGGAAAAACAAAATTTAGACAAAGAAGGTAATGTTGAAACAGGTTCGATAGATACGTTAGTACCTCCCGTACCTACCACCCCTAACTTGTCAAAGTCGCCTCTCGATGAGTTCAAGGCGAACATGAACAGAATAGACTCCCATCATAATCTTGAGTTGCTGACGAGATCACAACACGAGGATAAATGAGGTTTAATTTTTAAGTAATTGTTTTGTTAAAAGTCGTGACAATTAGTATGTGTATGATTTCTAAGATAGTTTTACAAGCCCCTTCCACAGATAATTATCGTATCTATTGGTGATTTTTAACATAAGAACTGATGTGACATTTCTCAACTGTTTTTTTTTTTACTGAGGCCCACTTGATTATGTTAATACCACAATTATGCCTCTGTCACCTTCAAATAATTGACAGCAATAGGAAGGTGTCTTAAATTTAGCGCTAAATGTATTTAGTGAGTTGTATTGCAAACGGGCCTCAGACACTTCGCACTGTGCGTATGCGATTATATCGCATTAAAGCTGCGTGAGCACTACGCTAGCGTGATTGGACAGCAACCTAAAACATCATCCAATTTAAACAGTTTGGTCGTCACGACTTTTAATCATACTAGTGTAAAATATGTCCGGATTAAAGATAATTTACTGTTGTATTAAAAGTTATTTAAGTGTACAGGGTAGCGGGGGCATCGACGCATAACCTGTAACCATGGATTCAATAGGTACAGTCAACAAAGGAGTTAAGTATACAGGAGCGTCGGATATTGTTGAAGTTTACTAAGAAACCGATGGATATTCTCGAATAAAATTTTAGTTTATTAATAGAAAATAAACAGCTCATTTATTATATTAAATTTCAGTCCAGAACATCCATCGGTTTCTTAGTAAACTTCAACTATATCCGACGCTCCTGTATACTTAACTCCTTTGTTGACTGTACATAGTTCTGAACGCCCACGAGTTGAAATTTTTCACCGGTTATTAAAAAAAAAATTGCTTTTCCATACATTTTGACCGCGTAGGTACACTTTTGTATGAAACAGCAAAAATTTTTTTTTAATTGACCAACAATTTCTATTCTAGGGGTCTAGAATCATGTGCTGAATTCATGGTTACGTCATTCGTGGATGTTTGACAGTCGTTACGGGTAGTCAGAAGCCCGAAAGTCTGACAACCAGTCTTACCAAGGGGTATTACCCAGTAACTGGGTTGTGGAGGTCAGATAGGCAGTCGTTCCGTGTGAAATACTGGTATTCAGCTGCATCCGGTTAGACTGGAAGCGGATCCCAGCATAGTTGGGAAAAGGCTAGACAGAGGATGAGTTTGCACGTCGATGTCTCGCCACCCTGTATAAACGCTGAATATGGTATGTATATCATTTTTAAATGTATCCCATCCTCATACCTATGTATCCAGTATGTGATATCAAGTCTCATGTTAATATATTACGTTCTATAAATCTATAGGCACACAAGTTTCCTACTATCTTTTAAAGATATTAAGTCTCACTTGTTAAAATAGTTTAAGTCAATTGCCACCTACTTAAATACTTCCTTTCTTAAGAGATCTTAAACTATAAGATTCCAAAAAAAATTACGAGAAAGTTTCCTTAGTCTCCGAAAAAAAAAGCTTTAATTTATGTACAAACGTTGAAAAGAGGTTTTTTTGCAAGGTTGTGCATTTCGTTATGCTACTTCTTTATATATCGACCATAGAGAAAAGTAGATGTTTCTTTTGTTATTTTAGTGCTTTTTATTGCTGCAAGGATCTTTTCGCGCCTGAATGACATTGACAGGGGGCGTTGTTGGTAAGCATAAGCAGCCTACAACGTTCCCACTGCTGGGACACAGGCCTCCTCTCTGTGAGGAGTGGGGATCAGTGGGCCATAATGCAGCACGTGGGCCTAGTGCGGCTTGCTTTCCCATTTGTGAAGTTGTCACACAAATTGTATTAACAAAACAAGATGGCGGGCGTTAGTTCCGAATTTGGCCACGCGCCAAAAGAACCTTGTGGCGATGTATGTATGAGTACCTAGTTGATGTGTTCCTATTTTAACAATAGAAATGCTTTCTGTAGTGATATGCAAGCTGTAAATGATTTAAGTAAGTAAAATGTGAACGGGAAATGTGTGATTTATATGTTGCTCATGATCAAGAAAAGAATTTTTTTTTAGTCCAGGCAAAGAAAAATATGATTCGGGTTAGACCTGATTAGATACAATACGAACAGTCTTTGATAAATAGCCTTACGAGTGGAATCAGAGTAAACTATTGCTGTATTTAGTCAATATTTAAAAATCTTCTGTCTAATCTCTGGTTCGTAAAAGGAAAAATAAATATATTACGAGGTTATATGGAATAAATACAGATTTGAAATTTTGAATACATGAATTCGGCTTCTCTATTGTCAAATATCATGTTTGTTGCTATGGTTGGAATAATCAGCCTTTAATGTTCCCACTGCTGGGACTCAGGACTCCTCTCTTCGAGAGAGAGGACTGTAATCCACCACGCGGGCCCAGTCCGGGTTGGTAGATGTCACATGTCTTCTAATTTTTGGTTCTAAGACATGTCGATTTCCTCACGACGTTTTCCTTCACCGTTTTGAGATAGACCTAGATAACGCAAGTATCACGAACTGTATGAAAACCAACCGTGACATTTTTGACTACCTACTATGACGTCACAAGCTCACGCTTCAGCCAGCAGTACACAGGACTGAGCGCGAAAGTGGCGGCTTACGATTTTTGAACGTAAGCTGGTGCGATTTGTGGCACGCGAAGTAGTTGCTCTTGCGTTATCTAGGTGTCGTTTATAACTTATCTAAATTGAAGCTTATTTGTAAGTATTCATTTTAGCATGCATGTGAAATATTTCACAAGTATATTAAATAATGTAGTTTCTTTTATTGTTTAACACTAAGCAAACAACTGGAGTGTTTGAAATGTATTTCTAATGTGTTAAGTACTTACCAGTTTTCTAGTTTTTCTACCATCACAGTATTTATATTTTCTACCAATTCATGTTGCCAGATTTAAAAAAAAACAGTATTTTTTACTCAACTTTTGACACCCACAGATTCTTTCATCCTGAAATAGGAGCTCGGAAAGATAAGAGATTATTTTTAACATGGTAGAAATATTTCTGTGATTGTTAACAACATAAGTTTGAAGTAGGCGCTAACAGCCGCTTGTAGGAATAAGTAATAAATGTATTTAAATTGACGCTTCTGCCATATCTGTTATTTTGCCTGCATTTTGTCATCAGGGGGCCTAAAAAGGCCACTTTGGCAGAATCATAAAAAGATAATCAAATCACTGCACTACGCAGGTATAATCAAAGAGTTTGGGATTGGATTCGGATTGGGTTGTTTGGTATTTTAGCACAGACAAAAAAAAAATACTGAAAGTCCTTCACCAATGGGATTTGATACAATTAACTTAAAAGTTAACTGTCCATTATGATTCATAATGTTATCCTTTTATGATTTTGCGAAAGTGGCCTTATTAGGCCCCCTGATACTGACCTGCAAATTGCAAAAAACTTAAGAAAATTTTAATTTCGCGAACTACTCTGACGCTTTCGCCTTAAAGGTTCTAAGGATGTACTCAACATTGAACACATCATTGTGTGGTGCATTTTATGGTGCTAACAGATCAAGGTCACAAAAAGTACTTATTAAATTTCTATCCTAGTGACGTAACATATTCTTATGTACAAAAAGATACTGCACCTTTTTTCAATTAAAAATCTTAAAATGTTCTATGTTATATAAAGTACGAGTTAAATAATGAGTAAATCTGCCTCTTTAATATTATATTTTTTCATATTGTTTAGTACTTACCATTAAAATCTGCTCAATTTTTTTCCAGAATTTTCTTTTATGCATCGCAGTTCTTTAACGTTTTATGTTACAACAAACGTCCATAATAAATGTGATGTATAATTTATTATTATTGTGTCAAACGACTAACTGAAACATTTTCATTGGTCTTATATTGATGGGAAAATATTAACCAATCACAGCTTAACGTGTATGTTTACGTCATAGCGTCAACCGATCAGAAACGACGATCATTGTTCGTGTCCAAAATGTAATATTAATAGTGGTTGAAAACTTTGAACTAAAAAGATAATGGTGCCATACCATTCTAGTACAAACTGCGTGACGCAGGAAAAGTATTGTTTTCTAGTTTTCGAATTAAATTGTTATAACTTCGGTTTTTTTTTAGTGTTAGTTGTCTATTCATGTAGACTTTTGTTATACTTAACTCGAATATATTTTGTGAAATGATGTACTTTTGTAAATTCCTTTTCAACATAGAAATACATTTGTGGGAAAACAACAGTGTTTTCTTTAGTGGCAAGTTTTTTTTTTTGCCAATCCTAAATAGCTTTTCGACTAGACACCAAAACCAGTCATCTAGCTGGATCGACAAATATCTGGCAGTGGCACAATGGCGGTATTTTAAAAGAAGTATTGTCGTTTTCAGTAAAAAAAAAGTTTGGGGTCCGAGGAGGAGCGAAGTTTAAAATAAAAATTTAAGATGGCGACTGCAAAATTCAAAATGACGAACATTTGTACATTTTGCAGCCAATCATCTTGGATTTTCATTTTGATCACAATATCGGATTTAGCACCCTCGAAAACCATGAAAACGACACTCATGATGAAAAATTTGAAATTTTATGCAGCCGCCATCTTGGACTTTTATTTTAACTTCACTATCGGTTTCAGCATCCTCGAAAACCATGAAAACGACACCCATGACGAAAACTTTTGCAACCACCATTTTGGATTTTCATTCTGACCTCACTATTAGCTTCAGTGATGGTCTGTGTGGTACCGGACTTAAACAGCACTACCCTACTTCCCTTGGGTGTTGTAAGAGGGGACGAAGGGTTGTACCGGAGAATGGGCAGCAGCGTTCTCTATGCATTTTACCACCATATGACCATACTACGATCGCCAACCCGCCTGCCAAACGTGGCTTTTAATGCAAATCCTCCCAAGAATGACAAGCACTTGGCACTTAGTACCCGGCGGCCCGCCTACCCTTTGCTACGGTAGCGGCAAGGGCAAGGGGTGCTAAGATTCTCCGGAAGAGATTCGGCTACCACAATCACCGAAAACTGGACCTGGCAACATACAACACCCGTACACTAACTTTAAAATATAGGAAGATAAAAATAATAACATTCGAGAACATCTTTAAACCTGCCAAGTGCGAGTCGGACTAGCACACGCCAAAAACACGTTTCTTGTCGGGTCTGAAAATTAAAGGGCAATAGAAATACACACTCTTTGTAAATTGCAACTGTATGCTATTATGGTTCATGAATACAGCCCGCTGCTGACAGACGGACGGACGGATAGCGGAGGCTTCGTAATATGGTTCCGTTGGCACCCTTTGGGTACGGAACCCTAAAAAGTATGGTAGGAAAAGTTACGCAATATCGTTTTTCGACAATCACGCAACACCGTAAATGTCCAAAAATCGTGAGCGAAAACAGTCTTCATCATCAAACTGTCAAGGTAATCAGTGGTCATTACACGGCCATATTTACCTACGTCTGTCAGTCTTCGATACAAGTAAACAATGCTATTAGTCCGACGAGCGACGTCTTGAACATGAAAGCGTGGTGACTGGTGCTCTCTCCGCCAATTGTTATCTATTTTCCGTTTGAAACGGTTCCGAATCACTGTCGTTAAACTGAAATCATTGTTACGGTGGTGCAAGTGATGGAAATTGTCGGATTGATGTGATGAGTAGAGGTTTTTGCAAAAGTGATAAGTACCTAAGACCAGCTGATCGATCCTGTAAAAATCTCACCGTGATAACTTAGGTGAAGTGAGTTGGTTTTTGCTAGGAATTGACACTATTGACAGCTCACTCCACGCTCACTTCACCTAAGTTTTCACGGTGAGATTTTTACAGAATAGCACCGCAGAGACCAGCGGGGTAATTCTCGTAATTTAAAGAACACAGTCTGATCTCAGTCTCAATCTGTCAAAAATACATATAATTTAACTACATTTTTGACATTGATTGTTGCCGAGATGAGATTGCAACTAGATTTTTTTTTTTTGCCTTGGTACCTACTTTAATGTGATAAGTACTGATAAGCAATCCTGCTAATCCACAGACTTATAATTATGTATGTCTGTGGATTGGCAGGATTGATCTAGGTCTGTGTGCTAATCGCGCAACTGACACCAAAGGAAGTTGACACATACATAATATAACAAAAGCTGACCGATCTTAGAACTTAATAAGTTTCAAAGACCAATATTAAAAAACTGACCAAGTGCGAGTCGGACTCGCACACGAAGGGTTCCGTACCACAAGGCAAAAACGCCGAAAAAAACACGTTTGTTATAAGGGAGCCCCCTTAAATATTTATTTTATTCTGTTTCTAGTACCTATTTGTTGTAATAGCGGCAACAGAAATACATCGTCTGTGAAAATTTCCACTGTCTAGCTATCACGGTTCATGAGATACAGCTTGGTGACAGACGGACAGTGGAGTCTTAGTAATAGGTAATAATAGGGTCCCGTTTTTACCCTTTGGGTACGGAACCCTAAAAAAATATGGCAGTCCGCGTTAGGAACTCTGAACCGTAGAATAAAACGGCAGTAGGTAGTAGTAGGTAGCAGCTTGTGAAGGCTTTCCTTACTTTATTAACTTTACCTTGGCTTGCAAACAATAAAGTTACAACAGAAAAAAATATTTGACGTTTGTTAATAAGAATTATTCATAAACAACGTGCTCCATAGAAGGCAGCGAAGCCTTGCCTTGACCAGCAGGTCAGTGTGTCTCGGTGAGCAGAGGCGAAATTAAATCGAATGAGACCCCGGCAACCTATTTATGGGTAGGCTACCTATATAATCACTTCAAACTGTTGATTTAGTGAAGCGGTAATAGCCCAAAGGTTGAAGTGTGGACTGTCGAGACAGCACTATTGGTGGCATACTTACCTATATAGGTACATAAGCTGTGAAGTTCTAGCACAAATGTTTAGTTTAGTTACTTAGATTACAAGTGAGATGCTAGAAAATGAAGCACGTTATTGAGATAGTTTGGAAACCATTTCTTAATGTTATTTATAAGTAACGCCTAATCGTACATTTCTTGAACTCAAAAATTAGCAGTAGGTACCTACAGTTGCATTTATTATGATCTCAATATGGAACGGAAATTATCTCAATGCCTACGAACGTTCTAGGTTAGCGTGCCTTAAACAGAACTATAAGACACGCAGTCGGAGGAAAGACACGCGTAACATAGTTCTGCCAACACGCGACGGTATTTATATTTCCCGCTACGAATGTGGGCCAACAGTTCAAAGACATTTAATAAAAGAAATACTTACATAACCCTCCTTCTGGCGCAGTCGGGTAAAAGATTTTGAAGTCATATAAAAATAAAAAAACTGGCCAAGTGCGAGTCGTACTCGCACACGAAGGGTTCCGTACCAGAAGGCATAATACGCCGAAAAAAACGTTTCTTACCCCTTTAAATTTTAATTTCATTTTTATTATTTGTTTGTTTGTGTTTTTTTTTTATTTTTTTTGTTTATTTTTTTTTATTTTTGCTCTAAAGCGGCAACAGAAATAGACCATCAGTGAAAATTTCAACTGTCTAGCTATCACGGTTCATAAGATACAGCTTGGTGACAGACAGACAGACGGACAGTGGAGTCTTAGTAATAGGGTCTCGTTTTTACCCTTAGGGTACGGAACCCTAAGAAAAGGCAGCGGACAGTTTTCCTCAGGCTAAGTGGGGCGATGATCTTCGCAGGCTATCCTGCCTAGTTTTCTGTCATTTAAAATTACTGGTTCCGTATTGACATAGATTAATTAATAGAGTTCAGGGGCCGTATTACTAAGTCATATGACTTAGTAATACGGCCCCTGAACTCTATTAATTAAATAACCAAAGAGATATAATTTATTGTCTTTGTAAATAACTAACTTGATACCTACCACAAATCTATATACTTACCTACGGTTTTGGGAAACAAATGACGTAACAGTTCACTTCTTGTACCAAACGGAGTGAACAATATAATTTGAAGCGAACGGACCAAGTGCAACAAACGAAAGCGCTGAGCTGCAGAATTACATAAAATGTATCGTGACACTGTGACGGACTGACGGCGATTATTATCGAAGAAGTGATAACAGGTTATGTAAGAAAACAGTAGCGGAATTAAATTAGCAAGTCGATGGCTTCGCGTTGTAGAGAAGGCCATTGCCTACCTTTAAGGTGCCACTAGTCGATATTTATTCCATACTTTGGGGACAGTATTACTCCACTGATTGAGCACCCAAAGTTAAACATGATATCGTTTTGACTTATTATTAATTGTGTCTGTACGGAAACAGAATAGTAAAATAAAAAACGATTAAAAAGTTATGAACCAACAAAGATTCGTTTTCTTGCTATTTTTAACGTAACTTTGGGTGTAAATAAGTAATAAAAGAACTGATCTTCAAATCCAAATCCGTACCGACAAAGCTCAGTTATCGAAGAGTTCAATAAACTTTATTTATAATTGATTTATGCAGTGGTTTTTTCATAACAGTCGATTATCCAAAGCACTTTTCGATTTTTTTTACGCTCCTATCAGTTTGGAACGGAGTTTCTGTGCGTGAAAACTAGACGTTGTGCCTGTAAACTAGCGTCTAACTGCTCATCACTGATACTAGCTCTGTCAGACACGAAGTCAAGTGAGACAGCGTGCTTTTTGGCCATGACCACCAGTGAATTCGAGCTCGCGACTAGTTTAATATTTTTCCTTTCGGAAGTGCTCTGTTAATTTCAGAAGTCGGTGTCTTGGGATCTGTATTTTAGTTTCAGCTTTTTGCCACCGACTTCCCAAATTAAAGTTCACCATTCTGAGTTAATTTCTTTTTGAAGTCTATTTAATTTTTTTACCTAGGTACCTACCTACTAAATTACTTTTTTATTTCGTAATTTTAAGTTTTAAGTAAAAACTGGAATATTTGTATGTAATAAGTAGGTACTTAATAATTTTGTTGTAATTAATGCACTAGAATTTGACCAATGCTTTGAAATGTTTTCCCTTTTTGACACTACACCCGTAGCTCGTATGAATAATTAGGGCCAGGCCGTCACACTTACACGAATTACCTAGTCCATTACCTACCTTGAAAGTTACTGAATCGATTTTGTTGAAACTTGCACTGTTCCCAAGCCAATTAAACGTCACGACCCGATTAATAGTTGCAGAGAAATGCGTGGACAAACATACATACATACATGATACATCTATAAAATTTTGTATATTTGTTTGTATGCCCTAATAGCTTGTCATATTATGTGAATATAATGCAGTACATCATAACTCCTTAACATAACCTCCATACCTCCTTTTTTGAAGTCGGTAAATAAATCGATTTAGTAAATAAGGCTAAAGCAGCATACAATAGTGTACAAAGTCACATTAGACATACTAAAGAAAAAAAATTACCAAATCACTATAATATAGGTATAATGATTGTCGCCGCTACAATCATCATTCTATTTTTAAATTTAAAATGATCGCCAACTCCTAAACGTACTACTAGATGGCGCTGTGCCGATGACGCCGATTTCTATATCGCGGTGTCAAGATTCTCCGCGGCTGAGTGACCCTCCTCGATTTTTGCAATACGAATTAAGACCTTACTTCATAGGATCATTTCTATAGTAAGCTCTTCTCGAGACTTTCACACCATGTGAGTCCTCACAAGTCACGTTGATGAGACGTGGCGCGGTGCCCTGAGCGTGAGGCGGGCGGTGGTAGACCTACCACCAGCCCTCGATGATCGTTCACTCCCTTCGCAAGAGGGGAGCGTGGGGTGCTGTCGCTGTCTGAGTGGCTATTTTTAAAACCTATATAAATATCTCTACTGTTTTAATCGACGCGACAGTAGGTCGGTACAAAAATGTCCCAGAGTTACGACATTATGACCACCGATGCGATTTTTATTAAAGTAAGTAGGTAGGTAGTTATTAAAGTAGGTAGTTACACAAATATAATTTTGTTAGCTTTGAATATTATTGATTTGATAATTGTTGTGGTTTACACAAGGAACATTACTAATTGGTAACAGGCTAAATAAAAGCTTGTAAAAAGAGACATTCAATTACCCACGGACACCACAAACCTAGTAGACCTAACCTACAATACCTACATACCTAGTTTGATACTGCATTCAGCAAAGATAATTACGGTGAAATAAATTAGTCCTTTTCAATCTATTGAATTAGTACTGGGGGTCAGACCGGAATAACTCTATTAATAAACGCAGAATAAATTACTAGCTTTACGTAAGATCTGTGTAGGTCGGTCGGTAGGATTTTTAATATCTAGCAGTTCTCCGGTACACACATAGAAATATAATAAAAAGTAATTTAAAAAAATTAAACCGACTTCAAAAAGAAATTAACTCAAAATTATGAAATAACTTTAATTTCGGAAGTCGGTGTCTTGGGATCTGTATTTTATTTAGAATTAGTTTTTTGCCACCGACTTCCGAAATTAAAGTTATTTCATAATTTTGAGTTCATTTCTTTTTGAAGTCGGTTTAATTTTTTTAAATTACTTTTTATTTGGTAATTTTTAGTTGTTGCACTAGAATTTGACCAAGGTTTTGAGATGTTTTCGCTTTGACACTACACCCGTAGCTCGTATCAATAAGCCAGGCCGTCACACTTTCACGTCTTAGTCCATATCTTGAAAATTACTGAATCGATTTTGATGAAACTTGCACTGTTCCCTAAGTTGAAGTAAATGTAAGCCAATAAAAAAAGAATGGTCACGATCCGATTAATAGTTACGGAGATATGCGTGGACAAACATACATACATACATACGTCTATAAAATTTTATATATTTATTTGGAAGCCCTAATAGATTGTCATATGTGAATATAATGCAATTCCAATAATATTACATACATACGTATCAAATTGATAACCTCCTTTTTTTAAGTCGGTAAAAAACAGAGTTCTTTCTTATATCTATGGGTAACAACTAACAGCTTTCTACAGGATAAGCGATGGAGCCGCGAAATTGAAATCTCTTACGTTTTTAGCAACCTGCCTGACACTGGGCGCCCGCCGATTCATTCCCTTGTTTACAAACTAAACTAAATTTAAGTTTAGTGCATCTTTTTCTTTCTATTTCATTAAGAAAAGGACAGAAGATAAATATTAGTTTAATCCTGTCAAAAAAAAAAAAATAAACCCCTGTCCTGTTTTAAATAAATAAATTTCTTATTACCGACTTCAAAAAAAAGGAGGTTATTTGCAAAATAATTGGGCGAACGTCATCTAAAACTATTCCAAATTTCAAGTTGATAGCATTTAGTTCTTGAAATATCCAGCTGTGACAGACAGACTGAGTCTCACCATAAGGGTTCCGTTTTTACCATTTTGTTACGGAACCCTAAAAAAAACCTGTTTGTTGTATGGGAGCTCCCCTTAAACATTTATTTTATTCTGTTTTAGTATTTGTTGTTATAGCGACAACAGAAATACATCATCTGTGAAAATTTCAACTGTCTAGCTCTCACGGTACATGAGATACAGCCAAAGAGAGTGGTTATATCGTCGTTGGATACAGCCATAGCCAGACAGACGGACAGCGGAGTCTTAGTTATAGGGTTACCCTTTGGGTACGGAACCCTAAAAATAGTATCTAGATATTATAGGTTAGGTAGGTACTAGGTATTATCAATTACGAAAAATCAACGGAATAATTAAGACAATTAATTTAAACAGTAGCTAATTGTTGTGAAATTAATTAGTTAAAAGTTCACCACGCTCTGTTTGGTGTACCCTTGACTATCTATGCCTTGACCAAACTATTCTGTTATATTGGCAGCTTCGAAAAGTACCACAAGAATGTATTGATTTTGGTTCTTAGTTTATGTGTCGTTCGTGTATCTTTGACAGTTGTTACGGGTCGTCAGAAGCCCGAAAGTCTGACAACCAGTCCAAGGGGTATCGTTTTACCCAGTAGTTACTAGGTGTTCGGTAGTAGTAACTGGGAAAAACATGAGTTGTGGAGGTCAGATAGGTAAATACTGGCATTCAGCTGCATCCGGTTGGGCGGGAAGTCGACCACAACATAGTTTGGAAAAGGCTAGGGAGATGATGGCTCTATATCCTTGAACACCTACCTACTACTTCTTTTTGGCACCTTGTGTTGTGGTCGTTTGTCCTTCCTGCCTTTAACTGCTGTATAGTATTTTAATATTTTCTGTGTC
Source organism: Oligia latruncula (assembly GCA_948474745.1). Lineage (NCBI taxonomy): Eukaryota > Metazoa > Arthropoda > Insecta > Lepidoptera > Noctuidae > Oligia > Oligia latruncula. The sequence continues at coordinate 13,914,983 of OX419702.1, read as the reverse complement.
TATGTAATAACAGCCGCACGGTTCGATCGCTTGCCGCGGTTGGTCCGTGGATGGGTGACCATCTTTACATACCAATACCCCTTCGTGACCCCTTTTAGACAGTCGTTACGGGTGGTCATGATCAGAAGCCCGAAAGTCTGACAACCAGTCTGTCAATAAGTGGGAAAAGGCTAGGCAGGTGATGACATAATATTTCAACGTGTCTAAATATCGTATCGTAAGATCTAATAAACAAATAAACATTAACTAACCGTGATCGCGTGAGATAATAACTCACGGAGTGACAGTTGTTAGTTCATCGCTTACCCGACTGTTGGGTAACAACGGCTTCCTCGCCTGATTCATGCTTGCAACGGAAACATGCAGCGTGATGTAGACTTTTATATTTTGCGTTACAATCCTTAGTTTACGTTTTTGGTTTTCTGTTACATACGATTTGTTTGTTTGAAACCAGTGGTCTCGCTAAAGTCTATTCAAATTGATGATCACCTTTATTTTAATAGTTATTAATTTATTATGTTGTTTTCAGAGTGACTAGCATTATTGAAAAAGATATAAAATGTTTGAAGTATTTTTTTTTTTAACATTGCCCCACACTAGGAATATTACCTACTCCTGTATTGTGGGTGCGTTTACAAACATTTAATTTCACATACACAAACAGCCAGACCCGCAACAACTACTTGTAGGTCATACAAATATTTGTTCCGTGCGGGAATCGAACCCGTGACACATAGCGCAGCAGTCCCACTGCGCCAACCGTGCCGTCGTAGTTAAACTGAAAGTTGAAGAAACTGTTAAGTTGTAGTTAAACTGAACTTTATTGTGCAGGAATTAGTTATTTTTCCATAAAATCATATTTGTTTACATTTTTGGCAAATAAGTCGCGAATGCAGATTAGGAGGGCTTCCTCCTACATCTACAAAACAATGTTACCGAACCTAGGTACACTTTTCAATCTCATAGTTCTACCATGGTTGTACCTAGTTCTGCCTAATAAATACGTACAATTGTTATGGTATTATATACATAAACATGCACAATGGCGCCGATTCTGTTGTTCACAAACTAAACTAAATTTAAATTCATGCATCTTTTTCTTTCTATTTCATTATGAAAAGGACAGAAGATAAATATTAGTTTAGTCCTGTCAAATTAAGATACTCCATAGACAATTTAGACGAGATTAAAAAAATGCCTATTAAACATAAACTAATATTTATCTTCTGTCCTTTTCTTAATGAAATAGAAAGAAAAAGATGCCTGAACTTAAATTTAGTTTAGTTTGTGACACAACAGAATCGGCGCCATTATAAGGTTCTACCTAACGTATCTAAAATCGGCCCATAAAATCGAAGATTTGGCTTGTTAATATCCCAATTCTGCAGGCTACAGACTTTTAATCCAGCTCAGACTGGAATCGCAGGCCTTAGATACACAAGCCACCGTACCTACTTTCCCTTCGCAATTACAGCTTTCCAACAATACGAGCAGGTACCTACTACCATGTACTTTATAGGAATATAATGAAAGACTTTCTGGTTAGTCGGCTCACTTTCACGATGCCTAACAGCTACAGAATCTGGATCTAGGTGTAAGCAATATGGCTAGAAAAGGAAGCAGTTCTGATGAAGAAATTGGTGTCGATCCAGCCATTAGCCGTGTTTCTAGATACTAGTTTCGTACTAAGCTCGTCACGATATCTAAAAAGTGGTTTTTTGTTAGTCATGAACGTATATGGATGCGGTTTTCCGCAATTTCCGCATTTGATATGCAAAAAATATGGTAGATTACCTATATTTATGCTTTATTATTTCGGTTGCAAAATATAATAGATTACGCAAAAACTCGTCGCGCATTTAATTTAAATATTAAAAAAAAACAGTGGCTCTCCAGGAGTGCCGACCGAAGTGAAAACTTGAAAAAGCATAGTAATTTTATAAATATGTAAGGTCATTCTTCCCAAAGAAAATGTACCGCGCGTTGATGTCTTTATAATGGCCGAAACTTAAAACAGAGGTGTCGGTTACGGTAAGTCTCGCGAGTTCAATCGTTTTTTCCCATATTCAGAAAATGTTCAACGAAGAAGTTTTCACTTCAAAAATATCTGCATCCGCTACAGAAATGCACAGAATGAATAATTTTAGTATTTATAGGTAGTATTGGTAATTGCTGCTGATCTGCGTCATGGCAGAGATAATACATAAGTGCTAACTTATACGAATGATCGACTGTTTTATAAGTATTTAGAAATTTATTTATTTTATTAGTACCTACCTATAATACCTACTTAAGTTATAAAAATACTTTGCAACCCCTGAAGGAAAACATCGTGAGAAAATCGGCATGTCCAAGAACCAAATATTCGAAGACATGTGACATCAACCAACCCGCACTGGGCCCGCCTGGAAGATTTCCCGCGGCCCACTCCCTCTCACAGAGAGGAGGCCTGTGTCCCAGCAGTGGGAACATATTATAGTCTGGATATAATACCTACCCACTACCACCACATCAGGATTTACCTGAGTAAGCTGGGCAGGCTGCTTGACAAAATTGACGCAGAACAAAATTGGTAAGTAGGTAGGTAGGTACTCATTTAATAGGTACACCTACAGCTCTTACACCCCTCGTCAACTAAATACTACTCGTAACTTAAAACTTACGTTGAGCAATTCCAAGAAATGTAAAAAAACTTCTTTCTTAGGCTGCCATCAGACGGACTGCATCGCAGCAACCGCGCGCAGTCGATATATTCAACTGCATGCAGTTATCTGCAGTCGGATCTGACTTTCGCAGTTGACCCCACGCATCTAGCCTAGGAGCTCAGTGTAAGATTTGACGTCGAAATGGAAGCACAGACGTTACACACACTAACTGTATGCTGTTAGCAATGGACAGCGTGCCTCGACACTACACGACTGCAGCCGACCGCGTGAAGTTGATATCATGACTGAACGAAGTCTAACGTACAACTGCATGCAGTTGAATATATCGACTGCGCGCGGTTGCTGCGATGCAGTCCGTCTGATGGCAGCCTTATAGCTATGAGTAATTCTGTTGTCAATAGTAAACTACGCTAGCGGACCTTGACGACTTAGGTTCTCTTTTTCTACTCCGTTGGCTTTTAGACAACCACCGTGCATAATCATGAAATAGTTTACAAATCCGAGGGGTTGCATTCATTATCGAATCGTAGTCGATGTTACGTCACATCGTAATCGTCTGAGTGAAAACTATATCACAATCAGGCTTCCGATGTTACAAGAAACTAGTTTTTTTTTCTAGAATATTCTTTTTAAGATTAGTTATTTCGAAATTCGTAAGATTAGGTATTTAAAGCACATACCTAGGTGTTTTTGCCGTTTAACTAATTCAAACAAGCCATTTGAACTGGAGTCGAAAACTTATCGAAGTGGGAATTACTCAGAGCCCTAATTAAGTAGCACAGTTTCAATCACGATCTGAATCATTTTGAAGGATATTGCTAATCCATTGCTATGTTCATTATGTATGTTCGAAAATGCTGTCTGCTCAACAACGTAAATAACGCAATGAATGTTGTTGAACTGTCAGAATGAAAGCCATTGCGGTGATTTAATTTAATTTATTTTTTTATTAATTATTGCTTTTGACATTGTATGCCTAATAATTGTATGAGTCTATGTTACTTGATTCATGAATAAATAATAATAAAATTGCACCTATGGCACGATGAGGGTTTTAAGTTTACGAAGCAGGAGGGCCGTTTTCAGGAGTCCACATAAAATCAAACCATTTCTCAATGCACTTATTTAAATATTGCTTGACTTCAGTCGCGTGTAAAATTGATAATAGTAGGTTAGTGAAGTAACTTAATATGTCGCAAGCGATAATTGTAATGCAATTATGCATTGTGCATATTACCACAGAATAAAGTAGGTAGGCGTTTACACACAATACCTAAGTACTCTAATAAAGGAATGGCCACACTTAACAAACGTTCACACACATCTATCTTGCGATAGGTATCGTCGTACCTAATCATAACAGCTTTATTATGCATGGCTGAGCCCTAAACAGAAGGCCAAAAGCACCAGACAAAAGGTGAGGCCTTTGCTGCACAATGTACACTTAAAATAAAAGACCGAAAAACATCATAGTTATCTTCAAATGTTGCAGGTTGATTAATAAACATCGCAGTTTTTTTTTTTTTTTAGGATTGGAAATCATCAAATGAGGGCTCCCGCTTTGGGTGGAGCGGAAGGGAGTGTCAGACTCTTACTGACTAAAACCCACCCGTGTTCCTTCCTTAGCCCTTTATGTTCCGGGCCAGCGGTAACCCTTTCGGACAATCCCGCTGACCCCGCAGGCTTCGGCCCTATGGGGTCCCAAATAAACATCGCAGCTTAGGTACAGTCAACAAAAGAGACAAGTATGCAGGATCGTCGGATAGTTGTAGCACAGGTTGTAGTTTAGTAAGAAACCGATGCATAATAACGACTGCGGTGCTATTCTGTAAAAATCTCACCGTGAAAACTTAGATGAAGTGAGCGTGGACCGTGGAGTGAGCTGTCAATAGTGTCAATTCCTAGTAAAAACAAACTCACTTCACCTACGTTTTCACGGTGAGATTTTTACAGAATCGACCGGCTGAAGTTTAATTTGATAAATGAGCAGTTTGTTTTCTATTAATAAAATTAAATTTTATTCGAGAACATCCATCGGTTCTATATCCGACGATCCTGCATACTTATCTCTTTTGTTGACACCTACTGATTTACATAGACCTCTGCAAAAGTTACACCCGCACTGAGTCCGCGTGGTGAATAATGCCCACTCAATCCTTCTCACAGGGAGGAGGCCCGTGTCCGGGCCGTGGAAACGTTATCGACTGAGTATGAGGAAAATTGCGCTGCAGCATCCAGTTTTCACACAAAAAGGATCTGATAGGGTTACCGGAGGCTCTGTTTACTCAGCTTGGCAGCCGTATATATACGTACTCAGGGCCGTCTTAACCACATTGGGCACCGGGGTGCAAAAACCGTCTGGGGGGCGACGGCTGTATTTCGAAACAAAAAAAAAAAAATGATTTTGGAGTCCACAATTTTTAGGGAGTAGCACCAAGGTAGCCCGCGAAATTCAATTTTACGTGTTATTTCTTACGTTTTTTGCAATTTGCAGGTCAGGGTCAGGTTGTATATTTTGTCTTGCAATTGACTTAGAGGGTTGTATTGATATACTACCCTCTAAGTTCATAAAACCCTATTGATTGATATTTATGTCATGAAATAGTAATTTTGAATTTCACGGGCTACCCTGGCGCCTCCTAAGACTATGAGCCCGGGTGCCACGCACACCTTGCACCCTCGGGTAAAGACGGCCCTGTACGTACTTTAAATAAAACAACACTATTCTCTACGTATAAAGTGCACAGAACGAAAAACCGTCACACCGTCTGCATCTTTCCCTCTCCCTTATTCAACTTTCTATACTTATCACGTTTTTGCTTCCAGAGCCACGCGGAAGTCAGTCATAACATTTAAATTCAATCCAATCCTCGTATCCTTACGAAGGTAAGAAATCCGTAGTGGTTACGTAAGTAGGTAAGCAGCCATTTTATATGCAGCGCCCGTGCCTCGCACACAATGTGAGAACTTACTTCAACTAACTCGGTTAATGTGATGAAATAAACTGACACCACCGCCTCCTGTAGTACTCCGGTGGCACCCGATAAAATCTGTAAAAATCACTGCTAGATGAATAACTGTGACATTTATTCTGCAACTAGCTGCGCCCCGCGGTTTCACCCGCTTAAATGTCGATCCAATGGGAATATCGGGATAAAAAGTAGCCTCTAAGTTAATCCAGGGTGTCAGCTACCTCCATACAAAATTTTATCAAAATTGGTTCAGCCGTTTGAGCGTGAAGAAGTAACAAACATATAAACACACACGCACACTCACAAACTTTCGCCTATTTATAATATTAGTGTGATTAGAAAAAAAAATACACTTGGCACGGCTTTTAGTTATGCTAGTATTCTTGTAGCTTCGCAAAAATTAGAAATAGGTAATATTTATCTAGATCACAAGTTTTAATTAACCGGTAAAGCTCCGCGCGTGACCGATGGGTTACGAAACAATAGAAAATCAATTGTGTCTCATTAGCAGAGCTTAAAGGGGTTAATTAATCATACTAATATTAAAAAGGCGAAAGATTGTGAGTGTGTTTGTATGTTTGTTACTTCTTCACGCAAAACGGCTGGACAAATTTTTATATATATTTTTTTAAATATTTTAATGGCCTGGTTGCTGGGACCTTTTAGCCAAGTCTTTATTTGGTTTAGTCATTGATATTTATTAGGTATTTGAAACTTGAAAAATCTTGAAATTTTATAAAATTTGGTATGGGGGTAGCTGACACCCTAGCTAGATTAACACATAGACTTTTTATCCCAATATTTCCACGGGATCGAAACTTATGCGGGTGAAACGGCGCGGGGAGCAGCTAGTAAGACACAAATTGTTATTTCTTACAGCAACTTTAGACCAAAATTATTTCGTCACTTACAACTTTTTGTCAACTGCAAAATATACCCTTTTGATCTATCCTTCTCTACAAATTTGAAAGAGGGAGGAGGTTGTTTTACCGGTAAACTTATCTCAGTTTACCGGTAACGACAAAAGGAAGATCGCATTCTTCTAGTTGACATACTTTACGTCTCTTTCTTCTCATTACACCGTAAGCTTTACATTCTCATGTAAATAAATGAAAATTTCTCCCAGCCGTGTCTAATTCAGGCGTGAGAATAGAGACAGATTCAGCTTGTGTCATAAGGACCAATTTTTTTGGTCATAAAACATAGTTTTTAGAGTTTTACACCACATGATTTTATTATAATCGAGGGGCTTAAGAGCCGCACGGGTCGATCGATCAGGTTAAGCTACGCTTGCCGCGGTTGGTCAGTGAATTGGTGACCATCTTTACAGTCCGAAAGTCTGACAACCAATCTTACCGAGTCTTAAAAGCCATCAGTTACTAAGTTGTGGAGGTCAGGTAGGCAACCACTCCATGTAAAATACTGGAAACCAGCTGCATCCGGTTAGACTGGAAGCCGACCCCAACATACATAGTTGGGAAAAGGCTAGGCAGATGGTGATATTATCGTAAACTTGCACACAGCTCATAAAATATGAAAGCTGCATTAAAAAATCTGAATCAATTCACGTATGCTAGTTATTCATTCCAAAATTCATCTCGTATTAAACATTCACATTGTTTACAGCGTATGCAAAAATAGCATTATGTTCAGTTAACACACTATAACAATGTATTTTTTTCATTCACAGTTCAACGTGGAAATCGCCAGGAGAAATCTCGTAATTACCTAACAACAATTTTCTAATGCGTACAGCGCCGGTATTGTACAGGGTTACTGATAACCCAGAATGACCCCAATTGTACAATGCGTCTGAGATGTTGTAATGATTACCTACACAGGTTTACACCAGAACAACTAATTAATTACAGATACATATCTAATAACTACATTTCAGACGGTTTTGACTTGTTTATTGAGCGTACAGCATGATTTATATCAAATGTGCATCTGCATTATGAATATATTTGAATAGGTAGGTACTTACTTATATTAGCGCTATATAAGTAAGTACCTATTCAAATATATTGTGCTTATAATGGGCTATACTTTGTTTAATTTTTTGCCATGAATTAGATACATACATTTTCTTAATATTAAACCCACGTGAATTTTTTGGCTGGGTGCATGCTTTTAGGTAAAGTTACGTCGCTGACGATTTTTAGATTTTTTACTTAGACTCACACTTTTTATTACTAAGAGCGAATTTCACCAATCTGTTATACCTAGAATAAGTCTTATAAGTACTGAGAATAAATATTGAATTTTTTAGTTTTTACATACTAGAACTGTCCAACGTCAATTTTATTCCAGGGATAAAAGATAGATATCTGATTTTGGTAAAATCAGCGCTAAATGATACAAAAGTACCTACACCTTGAATGAAGACTTCAAGAATCTCTATTTTAGAGTTGATTAAAAAAGACCATCAAATGTCCTAATACAAAGCACCTTCAAACTATTTAGAGGGTCCGTTCTTATTGATCTAATATACAAAGAGTTCAATGGAGGTTCCAAAAATAATTAGTTTACGCATACTTTAGAGTCTATTTCTAATCTGTAAGTAGTAGGTAAAGGGATTTCCTAAACGCTCCTCCTAACGTGCCTAACTGCGCAGGCGCTGCACAGGAAAGGCACAAAGTTGACAGAGCTTCAGAAGATTCGGGATCTTCTGCAAATGTTAACAAGACAGTTAACAAGGAATTATTTTAGAGTATACCTCACAAAGATCGACTTACGAAGATCGACACGGAGGAGATTTACCAAGATCCTTTGGTTAGTAATGATGATAGATAGTTGTAAATCTCCAAGACTAATTAGTAGCCATTATCGTAACTCCTGATTATGATCATTGACTTCTAGCGGCACATCTACGAGCCATATGCTGATATATTCGAAGGTCCTCTTTCCAGCAGAACTATATAAAATACCATATAAAGTCGTAAATTATATCTTGCGAAAAGGATTCAATATTCAGTAAGACAGGACAGCTTAGAATGACCCACACTCCGGTTTAGCGTACCTAACGTCGCTCGGAGAGACTTTTCAAAGCTCATTTAGCGAAGGTTACAGGTTAAATGAAAGCAGAAAAATCATGACCATGGGACCCAGTTTATTGACTTTGGGTTATGAATACATAGGAGAGTACACGAGAGCTGTCCGGAGTCGTGTTTGTAACTTTTAAACCAGTAAGGTAACTATATACGTACACGGCCACGCAACACGCCGCGCCGTTAAAGGAGCAAGTTTAATCAAGAGTTCAGCTCATTTTTATTGAGTCACACCGCATGGTGTGTCAAGTTCGCTTCGTATGCAAATATACCACTTTACAACTTATATCTCGAGTACAATCACGTCATATGGTAAGCGGCTCGAAGGACCAGAAAATTAACCACATGGTCTTTTCTCCTGGGGGTTATACGGGCGGCGCTCTTTGTTTACCATTCAAGGCGTAAGAGTTATGGCGACCGTAAAAAAGTGGATCATGTTCGACCGGACCCGAGTAGAAAGTGAAACCGCTCCGTGCGGATACTTTATAAATTGTAGCAATGCTTGTTGCGAGCTCAGTCGAGGCAAACGCGTCGTACCGCGTCAGTCACGCCATCTCTGGACGAAAATGGTCAGTTCACAATTCACTTTCGATTTGTTTCGTCTTGTGTTTGTTTTCTTTTGTAGTTGTATCACGTAATATCTATTATAATATAGTGTATTAATTTATATTTAGTGTTTATCATAGTGTATTTAATTTAGTGTCTTAGTGAAAGTATCTATTATTTTATTATTTGTATTTTAATCTATTATGCAACGTATTACGGTAATATTTTATTTTTATTCCGGCCTACGAGAGATTTCTGCTGATAACCAATAATTACCTATAAAATACGTAGGGCTGTAACACAATTTGAATGATTACTAAATTCAGCTTTTAATTAATGCAGTTTAATTGGACGCTAATTATAAAGTTAATGAGCGTCGACTGACCGAAATACTGAAGGCAATAGTGTTCTAGTTTATTAAAGTTTACACAACTGAATAACTGCGGTATGCTCTATATATTTACAATATTTAGATAGCGTTGTCTACCTCTTATTATTTTTATTAAAAGCCAAGTTCGTTTGAAGCAGCCTTTGTTCGATTTGCTGAACCCGGTTTTTGAACGGTGAAAAACAGCTGAAATTGAATAAGGACCAAATTGTTGCTCAGAAATAATTAGGTAATAAGTTGGTTTTTAAACCTTTTTCCAATTCCATGAAGTGATTCATTACGCTATTTTATTGATCACAAAAATTCTGAGAATTTTCCAAGGTACCTCTCCAAGAAAACCTTGTTCGTGCTACATTATCTAATATTTATTGCAACCCGTGATCAAGAACAATTTATAAATCATTTTATTACTGATTTACTGTAGGACCTTTATCTATTTTCAGTACAAATATATAAAAAATAATAAATAATTCTTAACTAACGACTATAATATCTTGTATGTACCTAAGCCTTGTAAAAGGTAGTAATAAAATAAAAACGGACTATCTACCTACCTACTTAAAAACATTAAATTTCGCAAGACAATATCTACTCCACATTAAGTTTTATTTAATTTTTTTTTATGTAGGGCTATCTTAAGATACCTATCTCCCGTCCGAGGAATAAAAACTAACGTTTGATAGTTATATCAGTATGCTCTATTTCTTTTAACAACTCTATGTAATTACCCATATTAGCAAATAAATGATTTTGAATTTGAATTTTGAATTTGAATAGTTTTTTTACCTAAATATATAAAAACTGTAACGTAGAAAAACCTAGATTTGCATCCTACGGAAATCCTTCATAGTAATAGGTAAATCAGTTTCCTTTATGATTCAACAAAAAAACGTAGCAACTCATTTCAATCAGCTTTTTCTCTACCGACCTTGGTACGACATACCTACATATTACGCTGGCAGTAGGATACAGAAATAGCATTATTTGTTATATTTATTGTAGTGTAGGTACAGTAGCAAAAAGTAATTTGACATTGAGAAACCTTTCACCCGCGGAAACATTGAAGGCAATCAGGAACGGGTGGGGCAATTGCAGTGAGCCGGAAAATTATTCAAATCTTATTGTATTGTGTAGGTAGGTTTATTTTATTATTCGGAGCAATTACATGTAGTTTACAGTAATGTAAAGCAGTGTTTCCTTTTCCGGTGTGAGTTAAGTACAGCTTTTTGTTTTACGCAGATACTACTAGGAACGTAGATCCACGCGAGACGCAATGGCTTTTTAATTAAGTATTTCTGTAATTACGACATTCAGCCGGTTAATAGATAAGCTGTTTTAATTAATTGGGCCTTTTGTGTGATCTTACTTTATTTTTTTTTTCTAAATCACATTAATCCCTTCTTAGTTGATGACTGTAACTCTTCAGGTTTCAGGAGCTATCAAGTTTATTGAGTGAAATCTGTTGGGTATCTAGGTACATAGATAATACTTGAAAAGATGAATTGTTCATAAGGACTGAAAAATATGTGGATATTTATTATGCATAAAAAGTATGCATATTTATTACGCATAAATTAAAAGACAAACCATTTAATTTTGCATTTAAATTATGTAATGGATATTATTTTTATATTTCACTTTCAAAATACTGTTACAGCAACAGACCGGTCAACTATCATTATTATATAAAAACCGTAAAATAAATATAAAAAGAGGTGGCAAACAAGACGAACAAATCGATTACCTTTCCGGTTCAAAAGAAAGGAAAAAGTCGCTTTTCTTTTAATCGTTTGAAATCGAATCGGCGCTGGCGCAAGTTGTATAATTGATACCAACTGGTTCATAAAGCCATGAAATTGTATTTACTCTACTTTCTAATTGTAATTTGTACGTAACAGTTGTTATTAAATTCATTAACTTTGAATTGGATACGATTAAAAAATGAATCCAGTGAAAAGTTTTAATTAAAATAAGCTTGAACAGACGGTAATTGCGTGCAACACTGACAAGTAAGTAGCAATGGCTTTAACTTTGACAGTTCAACAAAATTAATTGTGTTATTTACGTTGTTGAGCAGACAAATTTTTCGAACATATGAAGCAATGGATTAACCAAAATGTATATGTGTATGTATGTATTTAAATTGATTTAGATTTTTATTGAAAGTGTGTTACGCAAATAAGGTGCTGTTAAACATGAAATAAACATACTTCTATGGTCACTATTAAGGAAATCGCAATTTTCCTGTTTGCTTTTGAGATAACGACAAAAAAAAAACACTAAAAACGTCTCGATTGGGTTAAAACTTACATAAACGACTCCAAAAACTTTTAAATGTGATAAAAACTTGTCAGTATTTTGACAACTAAACAAGCATGAAATCGACTGTTGCATAACGTCATTTCGCTTTCGACGCGGTTATTTGAAAGTAAATCGTGGGTCCCGCAAACTGGTAAACATGAGGCGTGATAATAAGATAGCTCTTAAACTTCACTACTAAATGTAAATAAAGAACTACATATCTATATCTATACTTATAATATAAAAGCTGAACTGAAGAACTTGTTGTTTGGAGGCGCCAATCTCTGGAATTACCGGCCGAAATTAGTTGGATTTGAGAAATTATTTTTGCATTTGATAACCCAATTCTTGAGCATCAAGCTATGACCCTTAGCAGTCAAAGAAGGCTAAGCGAAAACGAAATAATAGCGCGGGCGGGTAATAGGATGCGACGAAAATATCGGTGTACAATACATCACTTAATGACAGTAAGTGAAAATAATTAACTCTGAGACTGATACAATCAAACAGTTTTGAAATTATATTGTGTACTAACCTCAGATGGACCCAGTTATAACATTTGTTATACTTAGAACTGGCACAGACTGCGTAGATAATTTAAGTTCATTTATGTCACCAAAGGTGCAGAACTGCATACTTGCAATGGGTATCTGAAGTAGGTCAAACATTATACCTAGTTGTAGGTATTTTCCGGTGCAACTAGTTATCGTAGCTTCAAAACAACCTACATATAACTTCGTATCGAAGGACCAATTTTCGGAACCCTGTTTGAATAATTTGGTCTTTCCGGCCGGATGTGGCTTTAGAGTCAGCGCGCAAGCTACTTTTTGTTGACCGACAGTTTGATCGTTCAGAGAATTCGCATGGAGCTATATTGATGTCATCTATGTAGGTTAACAGTAGCCACTGTCCAAAACCACAAAAAAAAAAAAAACGTAGGTACAGACGCCAACCTTGAACCTTATGTTTAAGCGATGGAGTTGTAAATCTATTAAAGAAATTTGACAGATTGTAGAAGCTTGATGTGCTGGTGTCTGTACAAAAAACTGAATTCTAGAGCATTAAAGAAAAACAACATTTAGCCTTGTCCTACAGACTGTTTGTTGCGTATTCACGAATACTACCAAGCATTGTTATAACCAACCACAATGTGTGAATTTTTTTAACAACAAGACATGTGAAGATTCTCAAGCGGTAACAAAACAAATGTTACATTGTTTGGCGCTGGGGTGTCAAAACTGCGGCCTGTCATTATAATTTACCTAATTGCCCTGAGACCTGAGGAAATTATAGCACCTAGATAAATCTAGACATGGGAACTAATCTGTAACTAAACGGTGGTTTCTATAAACAATTAACTATTTAAAATATTTATTCCTCAATGTTCATGATTGCCCCTACCACTGTTTGTCTCTGCATCACCCAAAGGTTGACTGGTAGAAAATGCCTATGGCATTAAGTCCGCCTCTGTACATTTATGTGTTTGAAGTATTAAATAAATAAATAACTATGATTGTTTGTATTACATATAAGATAGACGACGCGCCCCTGCTTCGCACGGTTTTTTCGGCTTGACAAAACATCGAGGATTTTTAACTTAATTTTTATGTAGGTATTTTAGGCAGAAGTAAACCTTTCGGAAAAAAAACTCTAAATGATGGTAAAAACCACGTCAAAATCCGTTGCGTAGTTTAGGTGAACAACGTGGTTATACAGACAGACACGAAAATAGCGATTTTAATTTATAATATCATGTTTAGATATAGGTACTTACATAGTTACAGATAGTCTTTAGATGTTCACCAGCCAATCAATTCATAATTAATCTTTTCCTATAATAATCTTGACTAGATTTCAGGAAAAGGTTACCTACGTCAAACATGTAGATTTATCTTCCTCAATAATCAAATTAATCACTATGCATACGCGCACCTGTCTATAATAGCAGGACTTTCACTACTGATTAAATTCCTCTCGGGAACTGTTTCCTTATAGGCTTATACGTCAACAGATTACTCTTAAAGGTGATAAAATCCTGAATTAACATATTATGGAAGTCGTGCTGACATTTCCATTGAACAAACTGGCCGTTGAAAACCTCTTTGCCGCGACAGATACTAAGGTCGAATGTTTTAAAAGGCAATTTCAAGGTCTAAATGGAAAGTTCAGAGTGGGTGTATATTTCCACCGCCTACTGTGTCGGCAAATAGGCATTTAACTTACCTAATTGCCAAGTTACACCCACGAACACTGCCTACACAAAATAGAGCTGTTTCGTTACGACATTTCAATAACTCAAGTTATGTATAAATCTATATATGGTCGTTTTATATTAGCTTTTGAGTGGAATTTGTGTGTTGTGAGTCATTCACGAATCGATTGAGTGGTGATTGAAAATCATCAAGTTACTTCATTTTAATCACAGAACATAAAGAGAAGCTGTTATGTGGTTTTAATAGTTGTTATCTAATAGTTATGAATGATGGTGCTACGTTTTAACAGTGATCAATTATATTTGTTTCTCTTTCTTTGATTGCATCGTCGGTCTAGTGGCCGCGAGCGCTACCGTTAGCATGAGGTTTTGGGTTCGATTACCAGGTCGGACAAGTGTTCTTCGGTCTTTCTGTCTGGAATTCTTCAGTAGCAGCCCGGAGTATGGATTTGTGCCCCGTTGATGGCAATAGGCTCGCCCCCTATTACATGGGACATAAGGGTCAGCGCAGACCGTGCAAAATGCTCGCGTATGGTCGACCAAAATGTAGAATGCATACTCGAACACGCAGTCAGCTTGCTCGAGCATGGTCGAGCATCAAATTTGGGTGTATTCAATTTTGCGAAATATGATAATAATCATAAGATATTTTTTTCAATAATCTCAGAAAATGCTCTGCTCTTGGTGTGCGCTGACCCTAACTGGCGGGGCGTTTAGATAGGTACCTACACTTCTGCCTATCAACCCTTCGGGGCAACAAGGCGTGGTGTTATGTCGTTTCTCTGTCATACTATTGTACGATGCAGTCCTGTAACCTCAAGCTAAACTGGGTTAACGATAATCCTACGTGACACGCTTCGTCTATTCAAGTCTTCATTTGTTTTCCAATAGCAATCATCAATTTTGCATGGTTGGCACTTAAAACGTACCTAGGCTTAGTGTCAATGAGCCAACAGGCCGTAGCTTTGTCCATTACTGCAATCACGAAATTCGATACGATAGCCTTTGTGTCTCAATAGGTACCTATACAAATAGACAGTACCTACCTATAAGGACATGAAACACTTAGGTGGGTGTGTGTTTTTGTTTGATTTCATCACTCGAGTCTCAAGTTCCCAGCACCCATAGTAATTTAAAACTTGCAAAAAAGCGATCGAAATCTTTTTCTCATTAATTGTTCGATGTTTCGACACTGAAAGCTTTCGTGTAAAACAATGAACTCTGCGGTCCAGTGCTCATGCTTGGTTATCATGGTTACGCAACTCGGGCGGGCTCCAATTACTACCGTTGCGCAAGCGCCGCTAAACGTTAACTTACTGCCAGTTCCCTTATTGCAGTATAGCGTGTCATTTGTGTGGCAATGTACTCGCAGGTAACGTTACATATTATTTGTAACACATCGTGACCGCGGTGGATATCTTTAGACGTTCTTGTAAGCTCCTTTTATGGTAACGAAATGAATGATACGTCCTACTATTCGTATAAGGAGTTGGAATTATGCTTAAATGTTTTTTTTATGCTTTTATCATGGCAAAAATGTATGTAGTTACAGACGTATATAAACAGACAAGAAAATCTAAGAAAAATAGGTACAAAGGTGAAGCTTCTTTCTAAAGACATCGCTTCCAGCATACCTGCGATAGGAAAGTACCTACATAAAGAGATCCTTAACCATATTTACTTTACTCAACTTTTTCTCCTATCTACAACTTTGATACAGATTTTCTTCATACAGCCAATCAAACGTCAATGCACTTTCAATTCAACTTCGCAATCGTAACTGTCATTGACTTTCAAAGATAATCTCAAAGAGAAAGCAAACCGCCTCGTCATCCTACACAATACGCGTAGTAGCCTAACTCTTGAGGCACTTAATACATAATTCACAAACTGACAAACATTACCTAACACGGTGACAAATGACTAAGTGGTTTGTTACGTAGTGTAACAACATTATAATCACTGTTACCCACATTATGGCAATGTAATCTGAGGATATTATTTACTCGTTCTGGTGTTTACGAAACAAGCCCTCAGTAAAGATAAAGACATTAAGATTGTTGTGATTCATGCACGAGAGTTGATCGAAATGGAATTGCAATATCGCTAAGCATTCCATGATTGTTCTCATAACACTTTATTTAATAAAGTAAGTTTCAAAGGACCAATTTCTAAATACATAATACTTATGGCATCGCCCACCGGAAGAGAGAAAGTAGTCTTTTTACTCTCGTCCCAGAGAATATAACTCTAGTCAAGGACTACACCGCACAGCTTGCACAACTGTTCACACATTTGAAATAGTTTCGTGTAGCAATATATGAACCGGTCTAAAAATGTATCTCAACGATGAAAGACACTGACAGACCGACCCACATCTTATTTATAAAGACTTGGAAAATAAACATTAACTCTTCAAATATTTGAATGAAGAGATATGGCTTTCGTCCGCTGCCACTTTAGAGTTTCTCCTTTGAATCAACAATAACATATTCTTGAGATCTCAACCGAGGCTTTTAGTCTAATCTAAGACATCTCTAGTTATCAGAAAGCTCATCCAGCAAGATAGTCCATTCCATATTTCCGTATCGTATCTAGTCAGCATCATCATCATCTGTCTAGTCTATATCCAACTATATTGAGATCGGCTTCGAGTCTAATTAGATGCAGCTGAATACCAGTATTTTATATGAAGCGACTGCTTATCTGACCTTTACAACCCGTATCTTTCCAGTTTATTAACCATATGTTCCTTTTACAGCACACACTAATCCTGGCTGCTTTGGCCGCCGTTACCACGGCCATGCCTTCCTACATCGCGGTGCCTGCCGAGCAGATCGCGTTCCTGGATCTGTCACAACTGCACGTGCGTCGCGTGCCGCGGCAGACTCTGTCGCCACCGCCACTGCACACTGTACCGCAGCTACCACAAGCGATATATGAGCAGGATTATCAGCCGATACCGCTGCAGCAGTACCAGCAACAACGTAAGTTCTTTTGAATTTGACTGTTTTGATATCTATGATTCCTTTGTCTTCAGTTCAAAATTCTCCATAATTTGGGGCTTAAAAGAAACGGTCTTCAGTTGCTTGACTTTGTCGAACATGGGCTTCTTATTTATCGAATCCATTGGTGCCTTCTTTAATTTCTTTTAGACGTCTAATGCACGCTTTAGCTGTACCCTGTTTCTTTTGTTTTTAAGTGCCCTAAAAGCACTAGTTGCAAAAATCTCATCGGTTGCTCAAATTGATCCATTATTGTGAATGGTTTTCAATATATATAATACTATTTTAACAACTTGTTACGTTTGCAAGCAATCAGATCATCTATTTGATTTCTATTTTATTGCCAGAGAGGAAATCAAAGCGATAGTGTGCGGGAAGGAAACGTGTTTATTTATTACCCAAGCTTGATTATTATCATTTATAACTATGTGGTAATCGTTGCGAAGAGATTCTTATGCAGCCGTGACTTTTTATATTAGCAAGTTATTAATAATTCTCGCTAGCATTTCGAAAGCACTTCCTGACACCTTTCGTCGTATTTGACGACTCATTATGAAATGGCATATAGTGAAATGGATCTGTGATGTCGATTCGTACGCCCATCAATCAAGATTACCCTGGCCCCATCACTTTCACTGCAGAACAAAGGATCAGCTGCTTTCTACGCAAGTGCTCTATCTTGTTTTACATTCAATGGGATCGTGTCCGTTCACTCACTGAACAAAGACGTACTTACAAGCTCAAAGTACCGTTTACTTTCCTCATTGTTAGATCTTGTAAAACGATTTACGTAATCTTGCAAAAAGGTTTTTTCGCACATCATTTTTGATTATGTTGTAACTTTGGTATCACTTTCGATTTCGCCGTGGTATGAATAGACTGTTTAGTTCGATACTATGGTTGGTTTATGAGTTTGTGCAGTATAATTCTGTCATAAATCATTAGAGTAAGTGTCTCGGGTAGGCGGCTATGTTGCAAGTCTTGCGACTACGTACCTATTCCAGTACTTGCGGGGCAGTGTTGACGTTGCCCAATTAAGTATGGTCACGCACGCTTAATTCGATGATTGTGCCGGTTAGTGCATGCTAAAAAAACTATTACCATCTATTTCGTAAACAGTGTTATGCACGCGAATGCACATTTCCTCCAGTTCGGGTTTTGAAACGTTTCGTATAAAAATATTGGCCGTGAGAATATGCTCATTAACTTGGTTTGCATTCAAATCTAGATCAAAATATAGAGCTATATTTTGCAACTTTACTTTTATTTTTTCTTACTCTGCGTTAGCCGCCTTTTTTGGTTATCATCAATCATCTCACAATCACTCATTATTAAATATTTTTTCCAAGTGCTTATTGTTTTCTTCAACCAGTAGGTCACCATATTTTTTTTCGTCTCATCTACTTCCAATTGGATTCTCTGGTACTCAGTCAAGATTCTTTCTCATTACAGCGGTAGCCCTGGCCCCACCCCAAGAGAATGAACCCCCAGCAAGACTAGTAAGACTACAGCAGCAGCCACAAGACGTGTCAGGATCAGCGTCCTTCGGCGGGCCCTCTCAATTTGCGGAAAGACCGCCTGACTTCGGGGAATACGTGGACTTCGGAGCCCACACCGGCGACAACGGAGCCTTTGGCTGGTATGCTGACTATCCGATCAATAACCACCAAGATTCTAGTTTCAGGAAGTAGGTAGTAAAATGAGCAAAAAGGGCCAATCGTAACAAAAAGGTTGGAAGTTATTCTCATTCGGAAATGTCTGATTGTAGAGGTTTTAGGTTTAACAATAACTTGTCGATTTTGTTAAACGTTAGGCTTTTGGTAGGAAAGTATTTAAATATTTTCTTTATTACAGAGTGAGTTAACTTACCTTCTAAATAAAATGGGACGGCTCTCGCTCAAAATCTTGCCAATTTAGAGGCTCAATTGTTGCACTTATCTTGCCAAGCACTTGTTACTCAAATAAGACCAAAGACAGTATTATTTCAAGTGATATTTTTAGGATTATGTTTATAGCTGAATAACCGCACATTTGTTACAAACGGTTCATTCCGCTTAACGTTTTTTTAAATGCACTTTCCAACGTTAGTTCCTTGTTTTTTAGACTTAAGTTTACAAAGTACACTGTGATACGTACTGAGGTAGTTCTTTCTCCTTCTCTTGCTTTATCTTTTATATTTTTCTTTTCTTTCTATCTGCTATCACTTGTCGCACTTCACTGTAATGCTTGCTTTTTCACGCTTCCTTTTATAAATTTTTGTACTCAAATACATAATTATAATACTACCTATTATATCAAGTACAATATCATCATCTTTTACAATTTACTCTTACATCATTCTTATTCATAATATCTCATTTACTATTTTCTTATCTATCTGTCTGCTATTTTTGTATCGCTTTCACTTATTTTGTTTGTTTACAAATATAAACTGTTACGTTCTTCTTCGTTTCATTTCATGCTATCACTTCACATATTTTACTTTATTCACACACATTTTCACTGTCTTCTTTAGTCAGACTATCTACATCTTTAAAACTTGATCTATCACCACCATCATAAATCTTACTTATTCTTTCTACTGTATGTTTACTCTTGCATTTATTTCGAAAGCCATAACATAGATTTGGATTGGAAGCAGAATTCAGAATGACTCGAAACTTATCACATCATTTTGTTTCAAGTGTTTATCAGTGGAAACTTATAAATGGCCTCCAAATGCATATTGTTTATGAGCAATGTTTATATTAGCTGCAAGTTTCCTGAATAGAATAAAATAAAATAGAACTTGACTAAACCTGCTGCAAATGTTGCGAGGTTTTTGTTAGATATAAGTGGTTTATTGTTAAATACTTCTATCAGGCTACTCCCAACGTCTCTTATTTCTATTAACCCTTAGTATGCTGGAACGTAGATCCACGCGAGACACACTGGCTTTTTAATTGTTTCTGTAATTACGGCATTCAACCGGTTAAATCAACGCAACATTATCTATTCTAATTTCGTCCTATACTCATATATCATCATCATTTTCTTAAATCATACAAAAAGCATTGCTACTTATTCTCCCTTCTTATTTCAACATTATCATATGACAAACTCATTAAAATATTCTTATCAAAACTATCACAATCAATTCTTGGATTTTGTAACCATTCCGAATATCATCTTATACTTATTCTTTCTCTCTCTCTTATCTCTTTTACAATGTCTTATTTTATAAACACCATTTTATCTATAAACCTTACTACTTTCGATATAATTTCATTTATCGTTACTATTTTCCGAAAATCAGTATTACTTTTTCTATTCTATTTCTCCTGTCTCTTTTTTCTCTTGAAATCAATATGTGAATCTTTTTACCAGATTCAATTATTACTTCTGCCTTCAGTTTTACTTGCAATCGATCTTATCTTTTCTGTTCTCCATATTCTTTCTTCTTTACTACGTTATCTTGTATTTAATTATTACTTTATCGTTCTTCAAATTAAGTGTTATTGTTTCATGCCTGTCTAGTCTCTACTATATTTCTGTCAGACTGTCAACTTGATTATTTCCATCTATCTTATTATCACTTTACCTTTTTTCTTGATATATGCGACCTTCTATCTCAATACCTGTCTTTTTCTACACAAGTCTGTACTAATATCTTGTAGTATGTTTATTTTCTCTTTACTTTTATAATGTCTTTCTTATATTTTTATTATTTTTAAATATTATATCTCCTACCTATCTTACTACAGTTTCTACTTGACTCTATGTATTTTACTTCTCATCTGTATATTTTTACTCTCCCTTATGAATCTTGTTCTATCCATCTATTCTATTATATTATTTTCGATCTCTATTCTTTTATCTTCTTCTTCTATAATTCTTTTTTTTCTACTATTTCTGATATTATACTACATATAAGATAACTAAAACTCTATTATTTGTTTTATATCTCCCTTCTGTCCTTTTCTTTTTATATTCTACCTAAATATGACACATTGAATCACTGTGTTTCTTATGACCATCAATCACATCTTTTATTAAAAACTCTTCTACATCATCACATATTATATTCAATCAACTGTTTATCCTTTTTTATTTCATCTTGAACTCAACTATCTTACTTTAATGACTACCTACTTTATCTATTTCTATCATTCTTCATTTTCATAAATTGAAAAATCCTTGTTTCACTATATCTTCTACATATTTTCTACTCTTCTGATTTTCTTTTCTTTCGTTCACTTTCTGCTTCTAAGTCATTGATAAATCTCTCTTTTATTTCTATAATGAAAATATTGTTATTGTCTTTCATCTTCTTTCACATCATAAAGTCTACATTCCGAAAATCTTTAGCTCTATGACTTAACTGTATTTCATACATATATTTAAATACTTCCTATCGATCTATCAACAAAATCTATGTCCTTCTATGTTGCCTTATCTTTTTCACAAAGTATATCATCTGAATTTTCTACACATTTTATAATCTGCCTTCGACTTAAGCTATATTCGAAAACTACATCTGTCTGTCATTTCTTTCTTTCCGTAGACAAAATACACCATCATCATATTCATTATCACACCTTTACTTTAATTTATTTGTGGACTGCACAATACCTGTTTATCTTACTGTCATCTTTATCGAACATTCTATCTATCTCTTTCTGTTGCTATATCTTCCTATACATTCCATTTTCTTTCGCCTAAAAAACCTAACATTAAAAATGTTTATATTTACTGAGCCTGGCAAGCAAAAAACGTTTAATTCATAAGTAGGTACTTCTTAAAGACGAGACCGGCGTTGGGAGTGACGAGTCTACCGTGCATACTGAATCCTATCTCAAGTATGGGATTGACATCTGTGATCAACAACTGCGTATTATATATTATAGTAATATCTTGGAAGAGATGTGTGTCTATAAGGACAATTTATTACCAAAAACGTCATGATGTGCAATGTTGTACTGATCAATCAACGTTTGAACAGATTTAGTATTAAGAACTACGATGATAACATGGTGGAGTACGAACCAGCCCTTTTCTGCAAACAATTGGCTTGATGGGTTTGGAATTTAATTTATTTTATGACGAATTTAAACATGACTGGTGAAATGTGAGTGTTCTATACAACTCTGCGTACATCTTCGAGAAATAACGGCGTGGTGTTACATTACAATCCTTTTGTTACACAAATAGATAGGAAAACGCACCTGAAAGTAGAAATATCTATCTCTGCTCTCTACTATATCTACACTGGCTGTAGACTGCTTTCCTAAAAACTCCACTATATCTACACTGGCTTAAAACTTTACTTTCTTAAGAACTCTACTATATCTACACTGGCTTAAAACTTCACTTTCCCAAAAACCTCACTATATCTACACTGACTTAAAACTTCACTTTCCTAAAAACTCCACTATATCTACACCGGCTTAAAACTTTACTTTCTTAAGAACTCTACTATATCTACACTGTCTTAAAACTTCACTTTCATATAAACTACACTGTATCTACACTGGCATAAAACGTTACTTTCTTAAAAACTTCACTATATCTACATTGGCTTTAAACTTTACTATCCTAAAAGCTCCACTATATCTACACTAGCTTCAAACTTCACTTTCCTAAAAACGTCACTATATCTACACTTATTTCCACTACTTCTATCAATCTTTAAGCTTCTTTTTTCCGATTCCTTTTCTATATCTCTTCTTTACACAGTCTGAATCTTTGCTCTTATATTTTCCTTTACATCTCACTTCACACGCTTATTCTAAATCTTTATTCTTCTTTCTTATTTCCTTTCACACTCTGTTCTACTCTTATATTTTCTTTTTTCTATACCTCCTACTTTTCTACTTGTTTTTACTGTTTTTCTAAGTCTGTCTTTTCTTACCGATCCTATTTCTTTCACTTTCACTCTTCTTCTTTCTTTTTAATTTTTAGTCTCTTTTTAGTGTACTACTCTTGCTTATCATGTTTACACTTTATCACACTTTTTTCACTTCTTACTACATACTCGGCACCTGTTTTGGCCCTCACACTTTTGTACTTAAATGTATCCAACGTCGATGGCTAGTCTTTGCCGAGATTATATGCAATAAATGATTGAGTATTGAGAGTGGCCGCCGTGACCGAAATTCGGTCAGAAAGACTACACCTACTCTTATTTTTTTCATTTCACGTTTCATCTTTATCTTACTTCATGCTTTTTCTATTTTCAATCTTCTTTCTCTGCATCTATACAACTCTTTCTTTCTGTTTTTCCCTTTACTTTATCTTTACATACTTTTCTTAATCTTAAACTTTTCTTTATTCTACTGCTTTCCTTTACTTCACTTTTATGCTTTTCTTGTCCTATATCTGTTTTATTTCTATTTCGTTTTTCTTCCTTTTTTCACTTACTCTATTTCTTTTCTTGCTTTCCTATTACTTCACTTTTCTTTTCTTTCTTTTTCACCCTTCTTTATACCAAGCTACCTGGTGCGATTTAGAACAAATTATTTATAAGGTTATTGCACAATATTGTTGTTTGTTGCTGTTAATTAAATCATTGTTATTTACTCGACTATTGTTTGTTTTATATTCCTTTTTCTAAATCGACGATAAATAAAAATGTTGACAACGTATTTTTGTATTTTCATTTTATTATATCCGAATTTATTTGGGGTCGGCGCAACATGTGTTTTTCTTCCATACCATATTAGTCTATCAGTAGACTAATAGAGGCGCTTGTGGGTAAGAAATAACAGTCGCACGAGTCGATCGATCAGATTAAGCTACGCTTGCCACGGTTGGTCCTTCATACCTCCGTGCCTCGGAAAGCACATTAAGCTGTCGGTCCCGGCTGTCATTCGTAGATGACTTCTCTGTTAGTCTATTATTAGTTTGTCTTTTGTGTAAAAACCAAGATATTGTTTGCTTTACCACCCTAAGGTTAAATGTTACTTGCACATCAGGAAACGTCAAAATCTATTTGCCTACGTAACAGTTAGATAGTATCAAACTTAGTGAAAATTCAATTTAAAGGGAATTATTGTCAAAATTGGTAAAGAAATTATGAGGTCAACTATGCATTGGCCATTCAATCCATAGAACTTATTAGGTAGGATATTTTAATTTTTTTGTTTTTTCAGAGAAAAATACTTTGATATTTTTAATAAGTACTTTTATTTCTTACACTTAACATATATTCTCATACAATGATATTTAAAATAGATTTCTTTTGATCTTATCAACAGCATAGATAAGGGTGTAACGATCTAAGATTCTACTACACGTATATGACATAGACTGTCTATACATAACAGGTATACACACCAAAACCAAGTAGTACATCTAAAAGATAGAGTTTTTCATGAAGAACATTTAGTAGATTAGGCTTCGAAAGTTTTCTCATAAGATTGTACCATTCTTTGTTAGCCCGCTGGGTTGCCAGGTTTACATTTCGACAAAAAAGTTTGTGCGTGAAGTTGATAATTGTTTCTTTTTTAATATTTAGGCAAAGGCTTTTTTGTACAGACAGATGCTATATTACATAGATTTTCATGACATTTAGCCAGTGTTTGGCACATTTTGATGAACACTATTTTTTCCTCTGTAAGCCGATTTATAGCCATTTTTTTTACAATATAGACACTTGTGCACATTATTAAGTTTTAATCAAACTTTCTACTTACCACATTCTTTAGTACTTAAATCACAAAAAAACAATGCATATCAAAAATCAAATAAAACACTGCCATGTAAAACAGTAATACAGAACAATATAATACTGATGAACTCAGTCCAAATAAATTAGAAATCACAGTAGTCCTTACAGATCTAAATAAATACATCAAAATAAAAGGTCTTTGAAGGTTTGTGGGATATCTACCGCCCGCCATTTAGATTTTTTTCAAAATGGCGGTCACGCCTGATACCTATATAAATTAATAGCTGACTGACATCAATGCAAACAGACGGACAAAATGGCAGACAGTAGGTACACCAGATGACCAGACTCCATATAAATATCTTCAGTCCCCTTTGAGATCATAACTTTGGTATATTTCTATTACGTTTGAGCTGTCCAGAACAACATACCTACTTCACACTTTGCTAAATCTTTTTAAACAGTTTTTCACATTGGTTCCATATCCAAATCTTCTAAATTTTTGGAAGAGCGCTGTTTTTGCGATATTGCTTTTTTTGTAACATTTGAAAAGTATCTAGTAAAGATACTATTCTAGTAGTTCAAGTATCTTTGTGAAGTATTTTATTTATCTAAGCATCTTTTCGCGTAATTACTTTGAACTTAACTGGAGAAATGTGGGTGTCCTATGTGTACATAACACTTCTCTAAGATTGCACACCCTTTTAAGGAAAACTGACGTTCATGACTTGTAAAACGTTACTACTATTCTCTGCATACAAGTGTACCATATCCTAAGTACCATACATAATAAGACACTGCTAGACGATCACATCCTTTT
The DNA here is from genome assembly GCA_948474745.1 of Oligia latruncula. Classification (NCBI taxonomy): domain Eukaryota; kingdom Metazoa; phylum Arthropoda; class Insecta; order Lepidoptera; family Noctuidae; genus Oligia; species Oligia latruncula. The sequence goes on along the minus strand of OX419702.1, from coordinate 13,889,375 downwards.
GCTTTTCTCCTATCGAAACCTTTAGTCAAATAATTATAGTAAATCATTGTATGTTTTGGGACAAATCAGGCACGGATCTGCTGCCTGTTTATGATTGAATTGTAGGATCACCATTTTTCTGTATCTCTATCTCTTTTTGTCACTTAGACAAACGCCATTTTGAAAAAAAAAGTGGCACTCCAGAAGTGAAAACAAAACACAAACAGAATACTTACCATCACTCACAGACATATCGGATATAAATTAAAACCGAGTACATCCCGAGGACAGCCGAACACATCCGAAGCGGTGTCGGTTACGGTAATAGTGGCGCAAGTTCAATAGTGTTTTCCTACCTCAAAAAATGTCCAACGCGCCTAAAGAAAATTTCAATTAAAAAAAAAACAAATGAGCCCGAGTGTAGGTATGCCATGGACCTTCAAAGCCCTTTGATCGTGAACGTCCTAATTAAGTGACAGAAAGATATCTGTGCGTGTAAACTTGATTTCACCACTTCAATCTCATCAATCAACTTATAGATAATCAATTCATAATCAACAGACGGCACGGTTGGCGCAGTGGTTAAGCGATTGGCTGCTGCGCTGCGTGTCGCGGGTTCGATTCCCGCACGGAACAAATATTTGTATGACCTACAAAGTAGTTGTTCCGGGTCTGGGTGTTTGTGTATGTGAGTTTAAATGTTTGTAAACGCACCCACAATACAGGAGAAATTCCTAGTGTGGGGCAACGTTTTAAAAAAAAAAAGAAAAAAAAAAAAAAAAATTCTTTGCAAGTAACATTTGTTCATGTTTGATTTGTTACAATAGCAGAAATAAACTTTACCAATGAAGTTATATACTCTATTAGGCCAAATATTTTATATACCTACCACTAGGCCTTCGGTCTGGCACGCGCCAGCCGTGCATCGGCAGACTGTATGATAACAATTTTATCAAGATTTTCATATCTTTAGGTTTTCACCGCTTTAAGTTTCAAGCGTTCCAAGGGACGTTTTCAAGGGACCAAATACAAATCAATTCAACTAGAAAATATCAAAGAAGGCTCGCCCCCTATAACATGCGACTTAACCGGTTAGGCTCCGCTAATGAGACACAATTGGTTTTGCCCGTGGCTAAATAATAACAGCCGCACAAGTTGATCGATCAGGTTAAGCTACGCTTGCCGCGGTTGGTCTGTGGATGGGTGACCATCTTTACATACCGAGACCCCTCCGTGTCTCAGAAAGCACGTTATGCCGTTGGTCCCGGCTGTCATTCGTGGATCTTTGACAGTCGTTACGGATAATCTGAAGCCCGAAAGCCTGATATTAACCAGTCTTAACCAAGGGGTATCGCATTACCCAGTAACTGGATTGAGGAGGTCAGATAGGCAGTCGCTCCATGTAAAATACTGGTATGCAGCTGCATCCGGTTAGACTAGAAGCCGACCCCAACACAGTTGGGAAAAGGCTAGGCAGAGGAGGATATGTTACATTGAAAGTAATGTTACAGCAACATGTTACAGTTTCAGAAGTTTTACTGTGATGGGTGATAAATAAGCAATGCTAATACGCCTTAAAACAGAAGGCTTAGATATTTAGAGTTTTCTCGAGTCATTATAAAGTAGGTAAGTAAGGAAATATATTTTTGGTATACCTAAAGCTACCTGTCCATTGTGTTTGAGACACAGTTTGCCCTTAACTTTGGTAGCAGCATAGATTTATTTCACCCGTTTTCATAGTCAAGAGGCCTGTTTGTGTGCTTTGTTTTATTAATTGAACAGGCCACCAATGAACAGAGCATTTTTTGTTATTTTTTTCGTGGATTTGACAATAGAGCGATAAGCATTATGTGCTCTTTTACCCAACTGCGGCGAAGCTCCAAAGGAGTATAGTGTTTTTTGTGTTTTCGTACAAACACAAAAAACACTATACTCCTTTGGAGCGCGGATTGGATTTGGATTGCGGAGTTTCGGGTAGGAAATAATAACTTTAATAAAAAGGTACAAAACTAATTCCCAAACACAATAGACAGTATAAGAGTGACATTTATATTACAAACGTTATATTACACTATACATCAAATACACATTCGAAACGGCTAAGCTAAGCTTTCTAAAACATTTAAAAGTTCACAGACAGATTGTCGCAGAGATAAAAAAATATAAACTACAATTTGTTTTGATATGCAATAGCAGGCCAGGTACTGACAAGGAAGCAAATCTGGAATTTCTGACAACTTTTATTTTTCACGAAAATTGTATGGTTTAGGGCTGATTTTTAAATTGTCAGATAACTTTAATCTGAAGAATAAATAAGCCAGTTTGATATATTTTCTATACAAAAGCGGTGAAACCGACATATATTACATTTTACTCTTGAGATAAATTTATCTGACGATTGAAAAATCAGCCCTTATAGTGATTACAGACTTCCTTCCTCGACTGTATATTCAAACGAAACACAGTTCCAGTACGCATCAACCCTTAGGTTCAGTATAAAATTGTAGAATTGCATAGAAAAATAAGTATTTATAAAAAATATGCGTAAATAAATTGTTAGTAATAATTACGAGAGACTACTACAACCCTAAGAATTGCCAAACTTAAGTGGCAGTGGGCAGGGCACATTGCTCGCAGAACAGGTGGCCGATGGGGCCGAAAGGTTCTGGAGTGGCGACCGCGTACCGGAAGACGTAGCGTTGGAAGGCCTCCCACAAGGTGGACCGACGACCTTGTGAAGGCCGCAGGAACTCGTTGGATGCGAGACGCGCAAAACCGGTCGAAGTGGAAGTGCTTGTGGAAGGCCTATGTCCAGCAGTGGACGTCTTTAGGCTGAAATGATGACTACAGCCCGATTCAAACTTTATGGCAACGAAACATGAGGCGAGTCATTGCGCAGTATCAAATTCATAAGCCAGCGGGGGTGAGGGGTGAGGTACTGCGCAGTGAGTAGCGCACTTCAGAGCTGCCATAACGTTTGACGCGATTTATACTAAATATTCCTGAACTAAGCGACTAATGACATTGATAGTAAGCGAATATGTTGGTACACAGAATATTATGAAAACTGCACTCTTAAGATCCCAGATTTTTTAATAAAAATCTAGAGTACAATTTTCACAACAGCCTGTATAGAAAAGACAAACTAACAGAGCACCATTGTAGAAGTATGAGCAATACTTAGCCATACACATTAATTAATGACTAACACTATAAATGTGAAGTACTTCGCCGCTAGACCATACAGTTATCTACAAAGTTAACACAATTATCTACCCATTTTAATACAAATAAATACGTCTTATATCCCTATTACCTTTATATCTTTACACGAATATGAAGGAAAGAGTAACTGCACTGCGGTCAGATATAGCCCATTATTTAACGAATCTATACATACAAATAAATAAAAATGAAGTGTCTGTAATGTCAAAATAACAGCTTTTTACTAAATGCATAATATATGAAAGTATATACGGTACTTATAGCAAAAACAGTGACCGTCTGTTTGTTGCGGCTAATTTCCGAAACGGCTGGACCGATTTTGACGGGACTTTCACTGGCTGATAGCTGATGTTATAAGGAGTAACAAAGATAGACTTTTTGTTCCGGTAACACGTTTTCGAGGGATGACATCCCGAAATTATAAATTCAGAGGTGGTCTACCTCTGCCTGGCTCAAGCGAGCCTTGAGGTAAGTAAAGGGCGCATTCAAGATGTAAGCGCGGAAAATATACATTCTTTAAGACATCGGTGCCTCATTTATTCAAAAATTTTAGCATTTTACACTCACATGAGCAGTGGTGGCCAAGTGGTAACGGCCGCGACTTACGAGTTGTAGGTCGTAGGTTCGAACCCAGACAGCCGCTTTACTGTGTAAATTATTTCATCACCACTGCTCTCAAAACGGTGAAGGAAAACATCGTGAGGAAACCGGCATGTCCTAGAACCAAAAATTCGAAGACATGTGACATCTGCCAATCCGCACTGGGCCCGCGTGGTGGATTACGGCCCACTCCCTCTCACCGAGAGGAGGCCTGTGTCCCAGCAGTGGGAACATTGTAGGCTGATTATGGTTACACTCACATGACCAGTCGTAGTTTTTAAAATTCTGTGGTGAATGGCGAAGGCCCTTGTCCTTAAGATGGGAGGCAAGCCGATCGTTATTACTTTTGCTAGTTGGGGAGGAGACAAGTTACTACTGTACTGCTGAATGTACTGGACTGTAGGCGTGTGAGATGATGTGATGAACTGGTACCTCTAGGTCTATCAGGGGGAGTTTGCAGCGCCACTACTTCTTCCCAGCGAAAGCACTAGGAAGTGGTGAAGAGCGGGCGTTTTGGGGGACTGTCTTATGTAATTTTGACGTTCAAGAAGTGCTTGAATATTTATTCATTCAAAGACTTGACTGATTTCTTGACTTGACTTTTGATTTGATCTATAAAAAAATGCGATTTAATTCGCTGTGGCATATGGCACTCAGCAGCAATAAAAGTTCCACCATCTAAACAGTTTACACGATGCAAGTCATTCGTTACTTCAATTTTATGGTATGCCACAGGCAAGTAACTATATAGCATCGTGTGGAGCTGTGAGCCATATCTGACCGCAGATTTATTGATGACACTAATATGTTTGGAGGTTAGATACAGGAACTATAGAATATCGAATATTTTCTAGGGAATAATGATTGACAATTTTATTACACTGAAACGCATTTACATTGAACACTTAGCCATCGATTAGTAATAGTCTTGACGGAATATAAGGAAATAATGACTACAGTATTATTAAATTAGTTTTTATTCTTGTCTCATTTAATGACGACAAGATAATTCACCAAAAACATATACAACATTAGTTTTTGTTTATACTAAACCAGAAAAGGGGTCATTGTACTCATCATTTTGAACAACTTTTTCTGTGGGACCAACCTTGAAATCGCGAAAAAAAATCTGCTGTTCCATACATTTGTGTTCACTTAAATCGACAAAATGTATGGAACAGGTGATTTTTTTTTCGCGATTCAAGGTTGGTCCCATAGAAAAAGTTGTTCAAAATGATTAGTACAATGACCCCTTTTCGAGTTTAGTATAAACAAAAACTAATGTTGTATAACCTTAAAATTAACATTATATTAATTCTAACCTCCATTTACCCCAACGAACATTATTTACTTAGACATACATTAATACACACATATAATGCATATAACTAGCCTATTCAAAACTGAACACAATCCACTTTAGGTCTTATTTTCCTTGGTGTAGAGTGCATAATGCAACAAAATTCCCACTAATAAAAATCTATTGAAATCTAACTTGCGATTGTAATTGAAAACATCAATAAGTAGCTGTAAAATGTATAGACAACATTTAATATTATATATTTGTAAAATATTAGACGTCAACTCTATGGTGCGCATCAACTACTTACATAAGTTTAATTTAAAACCGCAGCCGGAACATTAATATTACATTATTTATATTTCTCTTACTTTCTGGCTCCGGTCTTATTATTATTTTCCAAATAGTTATATTTAATAATTGTCCAATTCTAATCACACACAAAATTTCCCATTTCTGTATATCGGCAGTGCTAATTCTCGCGAATTACTTAGTACCAATTACTTACATATTTATATAGAGAAAAATACATGCCTAAATATAATATACATCCACTATGTGCTCTTTACTTTTATATATATTATTAATAATATTCTCAAGATAAATCTCCATTAAGCATAGTTAGGCGTACATTCAATTCCATACAAATATTGCTAAACATTTAAAATGTCTTAATTTGATAATGCTGCCATTGAGCTAGTACAAGAAGTGATTTTTTTCATTTCATCATTCATAGTTGAGACATTGTTATATCGACAAGCGTTGCCCATTAAAAACTAAAGGCCTTTCATAGTTATTTTACAGCTAATTTTATATCACTGTCAAAATCAAAGTGATCTTTATCCATATTTCGATAAGGTTGATCTTGGATTGCTGCCACTGACAAGGCTGTCAAAATCTTATTGTACTTTAATCTCCTTGAAATAAGGGCTTGTTGCTTGCTGTTGGATTGCTGCTGTCAGAGAATATAAATATAATAACCGTAGACAGAGTAATCTATAGACTCATGGTAACCGTGTCACCGAAAGGGACCAAAAATTCAGGCATTCTTCATCATACTATAATTTTTCTACCTTTTTACTGCACCTTACCATTTTCACAGTTGCGCAAAAGTACTATTATTGAATTATGCACGAAAAAGATCTTATTTTCCGTTTAATCGCGGTGTAGTTTTTATTATTTCATTCATAAACGTCAAACTTGTTGTGCACATTGATGTGCTTAGCCGACACGCAGTAAGGGACAGAAATGTTCTTACTCTGACTCTTTTCTTTGCTAGTGTCATTAATATATTTCTCTTTTTCTTGTGCGAATGAAAAAGAAGATATGCAGCAGTCTATAGTTTACTCTGTCTACGATAATAACAGAGGCAGTGGCGGACAGTACTTGTACTGTCATTATGTCAGATATGTCATACTGTCAATCTGTTCACCACCGCCTGTCTTAGCAACGCGCAAGAAGTTTATAGATAAAAGTGGAGGCAACACTCTAAATACCTATTAAGACTACTGTGGTCGGACCTCTCTTTCTGAATACATACATATGACAAAGAAAAACATATCACTGTCTCGTTCTTATATGTGTATTTAGAAAGAGAGTGTCGGTCTAGAGTAGTCTTTACGGAGATATTTAGAGTGTTGCCTCCCTTTTATCTATAAGCTTCCTGGCAACGCGTTAGTTACTTGTCAGATTTTGTGACATTTTGTACAAACTGACATTTTGTTTGTAAAATGACAGCTGAACGTAAGAAGATAGTGGCAATAGGGTTGCCATACTTTTTACCGCTACATTGACAATTTGAAAGATTTTTTGTCTCAATCCTTAAATTGGATGCTAACAAATATACCAATTTTTTTTTATTCAAAATTCTCTCGTAGGCAAGAATATTACAGTCACATTATTTTATCGAGCAATTCAAGTAGTTTGTTGCTATACCAATGTCGCTTCTATGAACAACATCTCATCTTAGAGCCTTTATAATCCCACATATAATTGAAATACACCATTTTTTTTACAAGAAGTCTTATATTAAGAGTTTGACATTATGTAAGATACATACATGTTTAGCTAAACTGTATAATATTATAACATAGACTAATAAGAATAATACTTTCACTTTTTTTTTATATTTGAATTAATTTTATTAGCAGACATTTCATTTTATAAGAGTTATCTCATTTGCATTTCGCGATGGGTTTTTTTAAAAGTTGTTTGATGCAAGAAAGCAGCAATAAACCTGCTTTTATAACAAAAATATTTTTTTATTGTTTTATTATTTCGAGTTCCGACACATAACTTTCAATTTGTGCTTGCTTTTCTGTACGATACTGTAATCGGGCCATTTCGAATGTCATCAACTCATCACATTTTTATAATTCGCTACCAAAGCCAACAATACATTACTTATAAAAGTCTTGAACCGTAAACCGTGCTAAAACATTATCTTTTCCACATTCAGCCAAAGCTTTGCATAGTGTTCTTTTTCACAAACTATTTTTTCACTATTCTTTACATTCTAATGGTGCTGTCATTTTATTCCCAGGAACACACCAAGCGTTTTTCACAAAATTTCGTACTACCCTGACAGTTTGAAACACCGCCATATTGTTTCTAGTTTACAAGTTTGTCGTGCACTTCTTCGTCTTCGATTTTTCCATGTGTCTAGTGCTACACTTTACGGTTGTTGTATTTTTACGTTATAGATTTACAATTTACAAAGTCAAAATTGTGCTTTTGTAAATAATTAGGCTTTATCACACGCTTCTGTGTCCAAATATCGTAAACCATTCTACTCGCAACGTACAGTCGCATACGCTCACTACGCACTTTCGACGTGGGTTGCACAATGATTGGTGATATTGACACCGCTTTTAAGTCGTCGCAGTAAGGGCCATTTTCGTTGTGCAAGTTTTACTACTGATGTGCAATCGATCGTACGAGCATAGCTTATGCCGTGGTGACAAGATCTGTTGAGCGAGATTGAGCCCAAACATTTGTCAAATATTCTCAAATTATTCATTTCAAATGTGGTGTGGTAAAGTCTAACAATGAAGTCGTTTACCGTTAATTAGTCCACGCCATGACGACTTTCGAGAACGGCACAAAGAGTGCCGTGTGCAGTGCCGGCGCGAGGAAGTACCGCCGGCCGCGGTACTGCCCGTCGTTGCGCGGCAGGCCAGGCTGCTGGTTGTGCAGGATCTCCACGCCGACCACCACGCTGCTGGTGGCAGTGCTGTTGCCGGCTAGGCCAACGTATCTACAAAAAAAAAAAGAAAACACGTTTATTTGCGGTAAAACATGATGGAAAGGAACAACAGAAAAAGAACAAGGTTGAGGAAAATATGCGTTACATCAACGCAAAACGACCATCGATACGCCATGCTGTGTCACTGTGCAAGTACATCCATCTGTGGAAAAATATATCACTTTTAGATCACGCATAACCATGTATTCTGCGTTCGCGATTTCATCATTATCTGCCTAGCCTTTTCCCAACTATGTTGGGGTCGGCTTCCAGTTTAACCGGATGCAGCTGAATACCAGTATTTTACATGGAGCGACTGCCTATCTGACCTCCACAACCCATAACCATAATCAGCCTATAATGTTCCCACTGCTGGGACACAGGCCTCCTCTCAATGAGAGGGGGTGAGCCGTAATCCACCACGCGGGCCCAGTGCGGGTTGGTGGATGTCACATGTCTTCGAATTTTTGGTTCTAGGACATGCCGGTTTCCTCACGATGTTTTCCTTCACCGTTTTGAGAGCAGTGGTGATGAAATAATTTACACAAAGTAAAGCGCCTGTCTGGGTTCGAACCTACGACCTACAATTGAACGTAGTTTAGCAGAAAGGACTCAACCCATAAAAAGTCATTTTTGAGTTATCGAGGTTTTAAGTTTATGTGTGTATTGCTGCAATGATGTTGTATTTGGAATATTTTGAAATATTGTCACCTATGGGCTAACATATTAATCTTTTTATGAGTTAAGTTGTATTACACAGACTAACGCATTTTTTTGTTTGTAATTTTTCTGTTGAGTCCTTTCTGCTAAACTACGTCCAATTCGTAAGTCGTGTCCGTAACCACTGGGCCACCACTGCTCTCACAACCACAACCACAACCTAATTACTGGGTAATACCTCTTGATAAGACTGGTTGTCAGACTTTTTTGTTCACGATTTATTTGCCAAAATGAAAACAAATATGAATTAATGGAAAAATAAATTTAATTCACAATAAAGTTCAGTTTACGCTACAACTTCAAAATTCAAAAATTTTATGACTTTTTCAATAGTGCTAGTCACTGTGAAATCAATTTAATTATCATTGAAATAAAGTTGATATTTGTTTAACTTGAAATAGGGTGGGGATACGCACTTTTACTATAGGAAGATTGGAGATAAAAGTTGCGGTATGTTCGAGGACAGTTTGAGTATGTAATCCGGATTCTGGATGGCTATGAGAGTTGGAGGAAGAACAAACAAACAATGGATGGACAGTGTGAAACACGACAAAGCTAGAAAGGGGGTGACTTCTGAGATGTCGACTAATACAGATGTATGGAAGAAGGCATGCTGTACCGACCAAAAATTAATTAGAATACAGCCCGGTTTCCACCGCGAGCGGAACGGACCCATTAATGACTTCGTTAAACTCGCAAACGCAACTGCATACTTGTATTTCCTCCAACGGTGGAAATACAAGTATGCAGTTGACTGTGAATGTGTGTGTGTGTGTTGACTGTTTGCTTGTGTTTCCGTCGTTTTTGTATCAACGCACAGCCTAAACCGCTGTTTCTAGATACATGAAATTTGGGGGGTGTGTTCTTTGTGAAGAGTAGGTATCCACTAAGAAAGGGTTTTTCGAAATTCCACCCCTAAGAGGGTGAAATTTCACGCGAACGAAGTCGCGGGCATAAGCTAGTAGGACTTATATCAGTAGGTGTGTGAAGGTACCTGACACGTCCGACCGCAATGCGTCCATGCGGCGTGATCACCTTCACGGTGTGTCCGAGCCTTAGCTGTCGAGGTTCAGCCGGGATGTACGGCTGACCCGTCACTCCGATTGATTTCTCCACTGGAATCAAAATTAATAACATCTTCACTATACACTTCCGCGTTCCGGAAGACGTAGCGTTGGAAGGCCTCCCACAAGATGGTCCGACGACCTTGTGAAGGCCGCAGGAACCCGTTGGATGCGAGAAGCGCAGAACCGGTCGAAGTGGAAGTGCTTGGGGGAGGCCTATGTCCAGCAGTGGACGTCTTTCGGCTGAAATGATGATGATGATGATACACTCATAAACAGGTAGGTGTAAGTAGGTACCGGGGCTTTCTTTATGCCATCTAAGCAAACATAAGGTAAATATGTAGGTACAAAAGATGACGTAACCTTATAATTCTAGAGTGTAGGCAGAATTTAACTATATTATCGTGAAGTATTTTCTGTATATTCACTGGACAAGACCGTCCCGCGGGGCAATTGCGTAACACATTATCAATCGGAATCGGTTTCATTTTGACAGTTCAACCACATTCATTGCGTTATTTAAGTGCTGAGCAGACAAATTTTTCGAACTTATGAAGCAATGTATTAGCAATTTGCTTCAAAATTATTCAGATTCCGATTCATAGTGTGTTATGCAATTAGGGTGCCGTTTATGTCATAAGACCTTATAAAGGTTCATTGCAATCTGTTAGACATGTAAAGATGTGTCACTATTAGCCCAGGTACGCACGGGCGCGTATGGCCCGCGGCAATTTTTTTTCGCGCACCGGATTTTGAACACTCTGCTCAGCGTCGAGAGTTGAAAATTCAACAGTGTGATTTTTGATGAGCTGCGATGCGCTCTGTTGGATTCTGAATGCTCGGCTCAACACCGTGAGTTGAAAATCCAGTGCGCGAGAAAATCCCGCCGCGATATTTTTACTTTCGTGCGAACGTACGTGGCTTTTTTTTTGAGGATGGAAAATCATCAAATGACCACTCCCGCTCTAGGTGGAGCGGAAGGGAGTATCAGACTCTTACTGACTAAAACCCACCCATATTCCTTCCTTAGCTCTTTATGTTCCGGGCCAGCGGTAACCCTTTCGGACAATCCCGCTGACCGCCCCGTACGTGACTTACACAGATTTACACCTACGAAGAACTTACAGTCAATGACCGGCGCTTGCAAGTTGTCAATAGATCGGCGCACGAATATTTCAGCTTCTTCCAGTAACTCGTCGGTATCGTCCCGACGAACGTCCGGCAATGAGCTGCGCCACGGACGGGTAGCTTCTGGAAAGGAATCATAACATTACATGCTGTAAATGTATACGGTCTAACTGCGCAAATCGTTTTGAGGGCACGGTTGGCGCAGTGGTTAAGCGATTGACTGCTGCGCTGCGTGTCGCGGGTTCGATTCCCGCACGGAACAAATATTTGTGTGACCTACAAGTAGTTGTTCCGGGTCTGGCTGTTTGCGTTTACAAACATTTTAAATTCACGTAATTTAAAATGTTTGTAAACGCACCCACAATACAGGAGAAAATCCTAGTGTGGGGCAACGTTTAAAAAAAAAAAAATCGTTTGTGTAAACTTTGCGCAAATTAACGCACAATATTTCTGTAGATGTATGCACATTTATTTATTTTTGCACAATAAAACAGGACTGAAAACTGCTAATAATTTTGCGTAACTATTTACTAGTTACGCAAAATTATTAGCAGTTTTCAGTCCTGTTTCAATCACACAGCAACAATCTAATTTCAAAATAATAACAATAGGAATAGACATACAACAATAGACATACAACAATAGAAATATTGGATCAGGACCGCACTATGTAGTTTTGTCCAAAGCTCCATGAACGAGCAATTCTCCCTGCAATATGCTGCTGAAGACTGAAAAAACTATCCTAAACTCGCCAAATCAACTGATGGTCATAGGTTTAGCCCAAGATGCCCCAACTTGGACCTACAGTTTCCGCCCATTCCGTTAACTTGCTCAGGGCTTCTACTACCAAAGCAAGGAATCCGTAGTTCCGGCTGAAATTACGGATATTTTCTACTCCGTGTCATCTACGGATAAAGATTAGTTCGGGGCCCGAACTAAAAATAGATGACAACACGGTTTGACAGTTGTCCCACTCACTGGCGAACGATCACAAGAAGGCCTGAAGCAGTGGCGAGACAGTGCTTCCTTACCCAAACCAATCGTTCCACCCGCTGAAGACCTCCCACCTGGACATGAGTTACCATTGGGTAACCTGGAAGTCTTTAAACAGACTCCGGGCCCAGGTTGGCCGAAGCAAGGAAAACCTGTTCAGGTGGAGTTTCTTAAACGACTCCGCCTTGGAGTGTAAATGTGGTGCTGCGGTGCTATTCTGTAAAAATCTTACCGTGAAAACTTAGGTGAAGTGAGCGTGGAGTGAGCTGTCAATAGTGTCAATTCCTAGCAAAAACAAACTCACTTCACCTAAGTTTTCACGGTGAGATTTTTACAGAATCGACCGGCTCTTCCACAAACGATGGGACACTTAATATCCTGTCAGCTGCACGTTATAGGAACTGATGGACGCTGGTAATGGCGCCAAACAAGTAGCCGAATTCCGGGCCGAGTCGATTTAGATTGTTATCGACACGCTAAGAAGAAGAAGTTGTCCCTACACCCGATGTGTTTTTGCCCATCCGAAAAATTGAATTTATAGCGTGTTTTGACAGTTTAAATTCTTTCAGACAGCCCTGTATCTTCGTTAACGGACTTAGAGAGTAAACCCTCAGGTTAGTCTTCCGTTTTTGCGGACGTTGGCTGTATAACAGAAAAAAAAGAACAGTTATAGCAGAAAAATTAGCTTACCCCTGGACGACGGCAAGTATACATGTTGTGGTGTCCAGTCGTTGCTCCTGTCTATGCTGAGGCAAGGAGAGCGATACGATGAGCCGCGAGACATGAATCTATAATCACATCCAATATTATTATCATTTTATCATTATATTTTTTACATTTAGGCCCACTTGCACCACAAATCTCTAAACAAGTTTAGTGCTAAACGTATTTAAAACCACATTCGGTCTCTATCAACTTCAAACGATTGACAGAAACGATGTTTTAAATTCGTTTGCGTCAGCTCACACCGAGACGGGACGCGACGCGCAGTTTTCAAGATAGAAATACAATTACAGACCTTATCTACTACACAAAAAGGTACACGATTCAGTGAGCTACCTTTTAGTGTAGTAGATAAGGTCTGTAATTGTATTTCTATTTTGAAAACTGCGCGTCGCGTCGTGTCTCGGTGTGAACTGACCCTCTACAAGAAGAAACAAGAAACACGCAGGCGAAGTCGCGGGCAGAAGCTAGTACAAGAATAAAATAAGATAGAATACTCTTTATTATTTCACTCCCTTCCGCTCCACCCAGAGCGGGAGGGGTCATTTGATGATTTCCCATCAGCAAAAAAAAAAAAAAAAAATGGTGTAAATAATAAAGAGTATTATACAGATATAAATGTACAAACTTTATATAGGGTGACACAATATAGTGTATATAGTGGGAATCTTTTAAACTTTATTAGATATCGAAAGTACAGTCAACAAAAGAGATAATTGTGCAGGATCGTCGGATACAGTTGAAGTTTAGTAGAAGCCGATGGATGTTCACGAATAAAATTTAATTTTAATAATAGAAAACAAACAGCTCATTTATTAAATTAAATTTCAGTCGACAACATCCATTGGTTTCTTACTAAACTTCAACTATATCCGACGATCCTGCATACCTATCTCTTTTGTTGACCGTACGCAACGGTACGGAACGGAAGTTTTGTGTGTTTGTAATCATGTAAACCATAATATTATGCTTATCACAGTATTTCTATTACGTAGTACGTCAAGATGTTACTTTTACTGACAACCTAGAATCAAGATAGGGTACAGCATATCTGGTCAAGTATAGTCTGCGGGGTAATTACGTAACACACTAACAGTAGCAATGCCTTTCATTTTGACAGTTCAACAAAATTCATTGCGTTATTTATATTGTTGAGCAGACAAATTTTTCGAACATATGAAGCAATGGATTAGCAATATCCTTCAAGTGCGCAATAAAGGTGCTGGTACTAACTTGGAAGTGGAAGTAGTGGTGGAGTCGTCCGGGTGCTGTTGCTTGCCCAGCACCCACACCGGGTCCGCTGAGCGAGACAGCTCCGGTACCATCGATGTGAACCCTACAAGATAATCATGTAAGTGACATCGTAAAGTAAACGGTTTCTAAGACTCTCTATTATGTACAGTCACGAGCATAAGTATGTATACACTTGGCTTTATTCAAAGACGATTTTTTCCTTTAGCTTTGAATGAAATTTTATGTTATTACGAACAAACACGCACTTGGCTGGTTTTTTTTTATTATGAGCATAAAAAAGGAACGATAATAAATAAAAAAGTAGTTTTAAAAAGCTACACCACCGTTGCATAGATTATGTATAACTTACCGATATCACTGAGCAGCACTCGTCTGGTCTCGTCAGTGCGGCGCGCGGGCGGCGGCGGGCGCGCGTCGGGCACCGTGAGGCGCCGCGCCGCGCCCGCACCGCGCGCGCCCGGCACCGTCGGCGCGCTGCTGAGCGGGACCGGCAGCTGCGGGTGCCATACATTTAGGGAACACCGCTGACCAGTAAGTTTTATTAGAGATCCCCTTTCGTATTTACGGAGGACAGCCATAGAGTAGTTTTAGTCGTTAAAAGTTCAATGCAATCCTACACTTTCCCTAAATAAATTCATCACATCACGTCAATATGTTGTGTGCCTTTTAGTTTGTGCTAAATAAATGTATTTTCTTTCTTTTCTTTGATACTGACAAATTTTTAATTGAAAATCTCACAATTGTATTTATTTAAGTAGAATCAGTGAACTTTCCAAGATATTATTATCTTGCGTTATATGACAAGGCGGTTGGCTCTAGATCTCCAGTTCTAGCCCTTGCAGCCATCGAAAAAAGATTCAGAGAGCCATTCTTTTTTGGTTTGGCCATTTTTACTACATTATATGTAAAATTAATTCTTAGATTATTCAAGTTACCTTATGCGCAAGATATCCGTCAGAGCTCCACCTCGGCGGCAATGCGCACACGTCAGTCTGCGCGCCGCTCTCCCGCCGCGCATGCGCACCGTCCCGCAGCACGGGCCGCAGGCGAGCCGCGCCCGCCTTGAACGGCCCGGGGGGGCGGGACACGCCGCGGTAGCCTGATGGCCTGGTGGATAATGAGTTGAATATTATCGCAATTGAAACCATATTAACTGGTTCTTTGATTTAGTCGTGGTAAGTACTAGTGCTGACAAGCAGGACCTCATGGTCAGCAGTAGCGGTTCGATTCACGGGCCGGGCAGTGTTATTGGATTTTTATATGAGAAACTTCTCAGTAACAGCCCGGAGTCTGGATTTGTATCCGGTTGATGGCAATAGGCTCGCCCCCTATTACATGGGACTTAAACATAATTGGCGAAATGTTGGTGTACTATAGGTACACTTCTGCCTAACGCTTCGGAAAATAAAGAATGTTATGTTATGAAATTATATTACAAAAACTTTTTGGATAACCTCAAGAGTCAAAAGTTGAAGCAGAAAGCTGACTTCATTCATACATACATACTCAAGTTGGAATGGTTCTTCTTACCTTCTGTAATGGAAGAAGCACCAGAAGAAAAAGAACTACTCCTAAGAAACTTCTTCTTGTAACTGCAATCATGTTTTATTTCGTGACCTCAAAATATCAAGACATACTGCTGAATACACAAAAGCACCTCAATCGCCGATTGAAATTAAATATCAAGCAGTCTTTGTCACTTTAAAATGTATAGTAGAGACAAAAAAGATCGTCTTCAAGGTGAGTGGTGTTTGAGTATTCGGGGATTACATACTTCTTCAAAAACTATAAAATAATCTTACCTGTACTGAAAAGGATTGGGGCAAGTATTCCTCCTAACATTCAAATTCGCCGCCAAATCATCTTCAGACGTCCCACACTTCGAGATATCAGTCTCCGCGAACACCGAATACCGATGTCCGAGATGTATGTTCCTATGGAAACTGTCCACACTTTCCTCTCTATGTAGGATATCCATGCTTGAACCGAGTTCGAAGCTCGATGACTTGGTATTATCGAAGCTGAGACCTCTGTTGTACTCGCAAGTCAAACTATCAATGCTATCAAGCCTTCTAGAACTTGTGTTAGGACTTTTCCGGAACAGCATATTGTCTGATCTATTGTCACAGCTCTTTAGGATACTCCGCCCTGGCAAATCTAAGCTCCCTTTTCCATTAAACGCCACGTGTCGGATCTCCTTGTCGGTTGGTAACGAAACTCTTTTCTGTTTCAAGACCTCTATGGCATGGTCTTTGTTTTCTTGATTTTCTGTCGGATTGTCTTTGGTTTCCGGCCCTGGTTGGAAGTCAGGGT
This sequence comes from Oligia latruncula, assembly GCA_948474745.1. Taxonomy (NCBI): domain Eukaryota; kingdom Metazoa; phylum Arthropoda; class Insecta; order Lepidoptera; family Noctuidae; genus Oligia; species Oligia latruncula. The sequence goes on along the minus strand of OX419702.1, from coordinate 13,872,832 downwards.
CTAGGGTATGGAATTTAATGAGGACTGGCGTGGACTGTGCTGTTGATGCTGATTGAGGAGCCCATGCGTCGCCTTCGCGTATGGAGACTAGGTCCTCCTGGGTGGAACAGACAGAGAATATAAGTTCTTCGTGGGCTCTGTTATAAGACTGAATATTAAAATTTCTCATACGGCTTTGTGAAATTTAACTGCTATAATATCTTATTGAATTAATGAAGGTCACTAAGCGCCCTAATAAAAACTTTGCCAATATCATATAATTAACACACTGAAACTTGGCTTTTAATGTAGCTAACCCTCATGAAAAACAGCCCAAAAGTTTTCAAATAACAATAATACGGGGCACGGGAGCGCCATTTTGTATACCGCATAAAACTATCATACCTAAGCGAGTGAAATCGCGGACAACATGCATCTATAATGTTCCCACTGCTGGGACACAGGCCTCCTCTAGATGAGAGGGAGTGGGCCGTAGTCCACCACGCGGTTGGTAGATGTCACATGTCTTCGAATCTTTAGTTCTAGGACATGCGAATTTACTCACGATGTTTTCCTTCACCGTTTAGAGAGCAGTGGTGATGAAATAACTTACACAAAGTGAGCACCTGTCTGAGTTTTTTTTAGACCTACAAGTCGTAAGTCAGGGCCGGTACTACTGAACCTCCACTGCTCAGCTGCAGCTGTATTCAATGATAATTCAGATACTTCAAAAATCAATCAGTTTAGCTCAATAAGTTTAACTAAAAACGAAGATGGGAACGAAAGGAAACGATAGACGAAAGGAAAATCTTCGTTTTCAGTTAAACTTTTTTTCAAACAATCTCACCTGCAAATTACTCATATCCTTTGACTCGTCAGTGGTAAATATAAGTTCTATATCGTCCACTTCTTCAGACTCGTTGCCACTAGCATTATCTTCCTGTTTCTCGTCTCCCACTGCTGCAGCGTTCGGGTCCATAGGAGTCGTACCTCCTTCTGAGAATACTGAGTTGTCGCCTTCCGACATCGATCTTGAAGAAAGAGAACTGGTTAGGAAGGCGCTATCTTTGCGGTTTAGCTACATCCGAAGAGATATTCATCAATTACACACAAAGATGGAGTAAGGTCGAAAGTGGTGAAGTTGCTATAATTATGTTCTACGTTTAATAAATGGGATCGTGGCTGTAATAACCGGCCGCACAGGACTATCGATCACGTCAAACTGCGCTTGCCGCGGTAAGTCCGTAGATGTGTGACCATCTTTACATTCCGAGACCCCTGTGTCGGAAAGGAGCCGTTGCTCCCGGCTGTCATTCTTGGATCGTTGACAGTCGTTACGGGTCGTCAGAAGCCCGAATGTCTGACAATCAGTCTTACCGAGGGGTATCGTATTACCCAGTAACTGGGTAGTGGAGGTCAAAAAGGACTCGCTCCAGGTAAAATACTGGTATTCAGCTGCTTACACTGGAATCCGACCCCAACATAGTTGAGGAAAAGGATGATAATTCAATAAATGCCAAATGGATAATGATTTTGCAACAGTATGATGATGAAATTAAAAGCCAATCCCAAGTTACTTAAAATATAAATTGTTTGTCAGCCATCAGCTTCACGTTTTGATATCTCCTCAATACTATTTTGCGTTGAAGCCACGCTTTGAAACCATGAAATCAATATTGCCACAAAGTTTCTTAGTAATATCACTTAATTTTCACATCGCTACCGATTTCAGCAGAAATAGGTCACGTTTGCTTCCCCGGAAATAGCTCGCCATAGAAAATCTTATCATCTAGAAATGTCAAGACATAATATTGAATACTTGACCTCGATTCTCAGTTTATCCCATAAAAGAAAGGCTGAACACCAACAATACTTATGTATTCATTAACTATTCCATTCAATCCATGTCTGCGGTTCCATTCTAGAGAGCAGAATCGGTATAAAATAAGACGTTTTGTTATGAATAATGGAAAAGCATTAAATATCTTTGCGATAACGTTACTCAAGGCTAATTATTAGCTTGTCGGGGCTTATAACGAGATAGCTCTGGAAGTGGATTAATTTCACGGTTATATTTAGATCCGTCGTAGTCCGGATTTTTGAAAGCTGTGCTAGAGATAGGTATATGCCTCTTAATATACTTGTGGTATACCATATAAATGTAGTAAGATGTTTGTAGGGTTCCGTAGCCAAATGGCAAAAACGGAACCTTTATGGATTCGTCATGTCTGTCTGTCCGTCCGTATGTCACAGCCACATTTTTCCGAAACTATAAGAACTACACTGTTGAAACTAAGATAAGTAGATGTATTCTGTGAACCGCATTAAGCATTTCACAAAAAAATTGAAAAAAACAATAAATTATGGGGGTTCCCCATACTTAGAACTGAAACTCAAAAATTTTTTTTCATCAAACCCATACGTGGGGTATCTATGGATAGGTCTTCAAAAATGATATTGAGGTTTCTAAAATCATTTTTTTTCTAAACTGAATAGTTTGCGCGAGAGACACTTCCAAAGTGGTAAACTGTGTGTCCCCCTTTTCTAGAAATCCAAACGAAAAATCAGTGTCTGCAATAAACCGCCATTTGCGATAACACTGAAAATTGCCTCTTTAAAAGTTATTTTTAATTAAAATTTTGTGTCTTCAACACTTCGCTGATAATATTAGTTTACAATGAAAAGTAATCTAATCGCAATCTCTCTCTAAAACATTTTACATCCATTATAGTTCCTCGCAGTTTGTATAATAAAATCCTGAAGCAAAATATCTCAACAAAAACCACAACTGGGGGCCTAAAAAGGCTACTTTGGCAGTATCATAAAAGGATAACATTATGAATCATAATGGACAGTTAACTGTTAAGTTAATCGTATCAAATCCCATTGGTGAAGGATTTTTCAGTTATGTTTTTTTGTCTGTGCTAAAATACCAATCAATCCAATCCAAATCCAATCCCAATCTCTTTGATTACACCTACGTAGTGCAGCGAAAAAAAAGAAAAACACGGACTGTCTTCGCCATATTATGATTCATAATGTTACCCTTTTATGATTCCGCCAAAGAAGCCTTTTAAGGCCCCCAGATCTTCTACACACAAAACTGTTTAAAAATAACCAACGCAAGCTGAAAGCTGCTTTGAATTTGACTCGAAATAAGAGTTGATTGTGTTGGAAGCCCGTCTGTGCTCTTTGTTGAGTAAACAATGAAACCAACTCACAATAAAATGAAATCGCGATCCACGCTGAATCACGGGAATCGAGCGATTTCCCTGAAACCTTCAGCTGAATAAAGTCATACAAATAGACTTGCCCCGCTCTGTTTGTGCGCAAACTTTTGAACGACTAAGTTAACTAAAATAAAGTTAAGTTAACTGAAATGAAGCTAAAGTTAAACTTTATGTTGGACCAGTCATTAAGTTAGTCTTGAATTCGAGGGTGAAAGTTAGTTTTAGTTTCATCGGGCGGCGAAGATAGATCCTAGCAGTTTAGTTTGATAGATAGGGTACGCTTTCAGCCTGAAAGATCGCGGGCTTTTTTTTTTGTGGATGGGAAATCATCAAATGACCCCTCCCGCTCTGGGTGCAGTGGAAGGGAGCGTCAGATCGCGGAAGATCACGGGCTTGTGTCAATTTTTAAGACACATGGGCAAAAGATATGTATATGTGGCAGTGGCGAAGGTTCCATACAACTCGATTCCTTTGAAAAATGGCAGTCAGTATTCTATAGAGTCTATAGAATACTGACTGGCATTTTTATATTATTTGTCTATACTATAATCTAATCATATTAAAGACATCTACTTCGGCTTACTTCTTACAACAATTGACTCTTCGCTACGGTCTCAATATTTTAAGTTACCACCTAGTACTTAGGAACACATTGTCGAATGCAATAAATGATTTAGTATTGATTATGTCATAGGGAGGTTACGCCATCAAATAAGTAATCTTCATGATCAATAGTGAAAATGAACCTCTCACCAGGAATCAATCAATCTGTCTAGCCTTTTCCCTTTGTTGGGGTCGGCATCTAGTCTAACCGAATGCAGCTGAATACCAGTATTTTACATAGAGCGATCAGTCGCTCCATGGCACGGCATGGTGGCGCCAGTTCTGGGTAACACGATACCCCTTGGTAAGACCGGTTGTCAGACTTTCGGATATTACTCATCTGTGAACCGATCGCGGCAGGCATAGCTTAAACCTTCCACCGACACATGCAGCTACGTACCCAACGGGGTAAGTAGCTGCATGTGTCGGTGGAAGTTTTATGTAGGAATATTCCTAGTGAGAGGAACGCCTCTCAATAGGAATATTCCTACATAAAACTTCTGCTGCAAACATTTTGCATATTCACGCTAGCCAGTCATAAAGAAACTCATACGAACATCACAGGACCCAACTATATGTTTGTATACCAAATTCAAATGGGTATCTACGTTCGCTGCTTGTTATTTAAATAGTACACCCGCCAAATAAACTGCAGAATTCACGATGTCAATTTGTTGTTTCGAAGCACACAAGTTTATTTGAAAAATATAGCATCTAGATTCTACAGTTGCGCGTTCGATGGTCGCAGTATCTTTTACATGGAAAAGCCGTTTCGTCGAAACGATCGGTAGTTTGTCGGTCTATTTATAAACAGGGGTTCTATTGAAAATGATAACGTAATGAATATGGAGTAAATATAGGTTAGTTTGCATTGTAGAAATTATAGGAAATCCTATGTTCATAATGATAGCAATATGTGGCGATTGGTCAATATTGTCTGCGAATACCAGATACATATAATAAGAATCTAAAGTAAGTATTATTTATATATTCATATATTGTCATCAAGATGATCTTTTAAAGCATGTCTGCTGCGGCTGCTGCTATAGAAAATGGATGACTACACTATCAATCGCAATCTGAATCATTTTGAAGTAATTTGCTAATCCATTACTTCATATGTTCGAAAATTTTGTATGCTCAACAACGTAAATAACGCCAAAATGGAAACCATTGCTATAGTTAGTGTGTTACACAGCTTACCCACTGTTTGCAAAGCTTACAAAATTACTTTCTTTTAAGATGCAGCTTCCAGGTATACCCGAGGAGAAACGCTTACTAAGCAAAACTGCCTTTTGCTTACAGTAATACTGCTATTCTTAATCTTTCTTGGTAATATATTTACCCCAGCAAGTTGGATAGTTCATCCCAGAATTTTTCGTAAAACTAAAATATACCCTACAGTCCTCCAGACAAACGGCTTCTGTTTACCGCTTCAAGTTTGCATGCAAGCTCTATGCGAGGTTAGTTTGCTCTTGCAGCAGACTATGTTTATTTTAGTACTGTAAATAAAACATGAGTAAAATATCGGGCTTGAAAACCGTTTGTTGGTGAAGATATTAATCAAAAAATGACTATATGTAACTTTATATGTAAAAAATGACTATATGTAACTTTAGAACATCCTTTGATAATTGAACTAAAGTAAAACGAGATAAATATTGATTATTAGAGTAGAGAGTGCCACAAGGTATTGAATTGGCCCCACTTTTGTGCAATATTGCAATGAGAAATAAATAAATATCTATTGAAGTTGTGCTTGTGCGTCTGCGTAGGTTGTAGCAGAATAGCCTCATTTACTTATAAATACGAGTCACGACTGGAACTAGGTCAAAAGGGATGAAATAACAATCTACTTTGTTATTATTCTGTGTTCGTAGGCAGAAACTTTATAATGCTGTAATTTAACATCTACGTCTTTATCAAACTGTGGATATGTCTTCCCACTTCCCAGTACCTACAACCCACATACAGATTTTGTGGAGTTATGTAAAGGGATACGTACAAATATTCTAACAAAGGTCTCACATTTTCCGTAAAATCGCGACTAAAAGGGGGAACTAAAGTGTTTCCATGGAGAAGTAAGTTTTTCGTCATTAAAAGTTGGATTATAAATGGTGTATCCCTATCTACACATATACCCAGAGTTGGCATCAACACGATATCGTGTTCCTTTGCAATACCGCGCGTCATAAACAAGTAGTCAGTCAGAATTGTGGATGATAGCGCTGAAATTTGAGACGTCAGACAGAAACGCGATGTCGTGAGGGCGGATTCCGTGTATTTTTCAGTGAATGGGATTAAATATGTGCACAATTTATCTTTTTATTACGTAAATCGAGTTACGCTGCGATAATAGGTCGAAATATTTGAGTAAAAGTCGTTTTATGATTGTAATCGACATAAAATCAGGGATTCATTTAGTAAACAGCAAGGACGCGATAGCTTCTTGATTGAATTTTCTTTCGTCGTCTGCTCCCTAGGGCGTAGCGTACTGTTAATTTAGGAGGCTCAAAAGGATGATAAGATTTGTTCGGCAAAGATTGAATCTGAAAATTGCGTTGATTACTTTAGGGTTGGAGCAGGGCTATCGTTTAGTAGACATTGGGTTTTTTTTGCAATCAACGCATGAAGTACCTATTGTGTCAGATCAGATACCATCATACAAACGGCAGCGAAACGTCAAACGAGCAGGTTTTGTGTGCTTCACGCCACCAGAGGGCTTAATACATCATGACTGCACTCCAGTCATGATGTATAAGCCCTCTGGTGGCGCGAAGCACAGTGGCTGGAGTCACGTCCAAAGCTCTTTAAATGCATCCTAGTACCTCCAATTTGCTTTTCAGTCTTCCATAGTTTGGCGATATCCCAAGACTCAAGAGCTGAATAATAGATTAGGATCTAGACAGGTGTTCCGAACCTGGGGATAATTACCCCAGCGGGGGTAAATCAGCTATTCTTTGGGGGTAACAAAGAACGTAATAAAATCCTAATCTAATAAAAAAACAACATAACATAAAAACACTAACTATTTTTACTTAATTAATTGTTTATTTAAATAAAATACGTTAAAATTGTAAGATTTGTGCAATTTGTGATTAATAAAGATATTTGTATTTGGTTGTATTGATAACATTTCGGGGTAAAATAAGTTTTCCTAATAGGTCCAGGGGTAACAATATTAAAAAGGTTAGGAACCACTGATCTAGATAGACAAAAGCCCCACTGGGCATAAACGACTTGACAGCTAGTCTGCCAATAATGTTCTTGATGATCCAAATGGACATGCTTGCGGTAAACGGGTAGGTGCCCGACAATGCAATTTGGCTTCTTCCCTCGGGGGAATGTTCCTGCCCATCTTTTTGGACTAATATACGAGTAGGTAATCTTTGCACAGAGAAGGCCTGCTTTCCCGTTCGCTGAGCATATCATGGAAAAACGCATTCCAATGGCCTCCACGAGTTTCGGAACCTCAATTTTTGTCCAGGCCGGACAAAAATTACAGAGTCCAGCGCACCACTCACCCGTCCCTGGGCAATCAGCGCTTGTAGACTGAGGGGAGAGGGGGGGGCAGGTTGGCAGGTGCGGTCCGCCCCGGGTCCGCGGTCTTGGGGCCAAAACTCGAGAAATGCATTTTAAACACAAAATATGTATAAAAAGTAAAAGGCAGTTTCCCCTATGCATGCTAAATATTAACGTAGGGTGCTAAAATTGTCGAGCTCGCTCCCGCTCTTGCATCCTACATTTTCAAACTTTTGACAAAGTAATTCACATTTCTGTATAAATGTTCTGATTTTTTTTGTACTGTTAAGAGCGTTTACGCCGAACGGCATTTCATACAAACTTTCAAGCCCTTGTTTTCCGAAATGAATGAACCGATTTTAATGAAACTTCATACGCATAAGCAGGATACAAAGGTCTAAAAAGTTAGTAGAGAACATTTTCGAAATGTCTTATTTAAAAAAAGATAACTGGAAATCTGTTTCTATGAAAAGTTTAAAATCGGTCTAATTTGGCTGTAAAACTATTTTTCGAAAATGTTCTCTACTAACTTTTTAGACCTTTGTATCCTGCTTATGCATATGAAGTTTCATTAAAATCGGTTCGTTAATTTCGGAAAACAAGGGCTTGAAAGTTTGTATGAAATGACGTTCGGCGTAAACGCTCTTAATTTGAACTATCCGCCCCGGGCCCCCGACGGCGACGGGCTTAGTCCGCCCAGTAAGTCAGTCCACTGTCACTCAGCCCAGTAATTCCCGCCATGAGGATTCTCGTATCGATAAGAGTGATGATTGTGACGAACAACGGAAAATGTACCTAGTAGCTTTTTTATGCAATCAACAAATTCGCTCAGCAAGCTTTTAAAGAAAAGAAATTCCGGTCAGTGGGTCGTCTTAGGGGCGGATTTGTAAATGTTTGAATTTTAATATGAATAGCCTATAGAGAAGTTTTTAGTGCAACACTGTTCGCAGTATTTATTTTTTGTCTTGACCATATTAATTATTTTACAAAGTTTGTTGTTACCTTGGTAAACTAATTTAAAAAGTAACTAAAATTCCGTGTATAGTATTAAACAAAAAAATATAAGTTTTATCTAAGCTTTTATTTTTCATCGTCTCCTACATTCCAAATTATTACAAGCACTCTGCACGCTGTGGGACTTGTGAAGTCCTACCAACAAATGGACAGGCAAATGTGAGGACCTCAAAACAAGAAGAAGAGCATATCATCATCATCATATCACCTAAAAGATGTCTACAGCTGGAAATGGGCCTCCCCTAAGAATTGCCACAGCTGTAAAAAGAAATACTTAGGCTAAATAAAACTCACCGGAGACTCAGATCATCCACATCCAAGTTGAGGGTATCCTTTCTTCTGCTCCTCTCTAAATTTTCTTTCACAACAAGATTCTCTTCAGAAGTGATCCTCACTTGGACATCAAACTTGTCAGTTTTACTCTTAGCATCCGCTTCATTTGGCACGGCCATCCTGACGTTGTCTGTTGAATATGATTTTATATTCACTGTCTTATTATCCAACTGTTCTTCTTTTTCTTGAAAATGTTGGCCTGTCCTGAAGACCGTTGATTCCTTTTCAAAAGCTTTTCTGTCTTCACACGAATCACTCTCCGATGTGGTACTAGAAATAATAGTACCTTCTTTTAAAGTGCGTACCTTTATTCTCACATCAAACTTTGATAAAAGTTCAAGTTTTGTTTTAAAACTAGGTAGATGTACTTCTTCAGACTCCTCAGTCTGTTTCGGTAGACTGGAGATCTGGGAGATTTCTTCTACTTCAGTATTGTTATTTCCTTCATCAGCCGGACTGTATTCTCCAGACTCATTGAATTCAGGAGATTCAGAAAATTCTCCTAAATCCTCTGGGATTTCGTTCAACTTTTCAGCAGAACAAAAATTACTGGTCTCGTCTGATTCCTGTGGAATTGGGTCTAGTTCATCTATAGTGCTGTTTCTGTCAGTGGCAGTTGCAATCACTACTTCACTGCTAATGTGTTCTTCAATATTATGTGAGTGAGGGCTGTAAGTCACTTCCAACTTTATATTCTGTGCATTAGGGTCCTTTTCTTCATAATCTGTATCTATTATTCTACGCCGCAGAATATGATTCTCTAAAGTCAATTTTTCTATAACATCTGCATATTCTAAGCAATGGGAGTGCTGCTCATACTTTTCCTTCAACTGTTTGAGTTCATTCTTGGATATCTCGAGTGCAGTTCTAAGTGACACTACCGTCTGGTGCAGGGCCCTCACTGTGTCCAAGTGTACAGCCCCGGAAGGGGCCGCCTCCAGCCTGCCGCTATCCATTCCACCTTGTTACCCGCCAGTGAGCCAACATACAACATCCCATACATGACTACTGTTTTCTAATACCCCTCAAAACACAATCACTGCACTATCCATTGCCTGGGAGACGTAACTACAGCTTGAATAAATAAACAACGGGTGTTCCGCGCGAATACGCCGCGTCCGCCGAGACTCTTAAGAGAAAGTCATCGATGACCCAATTCGTGATTAAAACCATTGACATACATCATTTCGTCGCACATTCTCAGATCTTTATCGAGTCTCGCAGCGGCTCGGAGAACCAATGAAGCGGGGCACGGAAGGGCGAGCAATCGATAAAACAACTCGCCCCAAACTGTTGTAATTAGCTTTTAAGCCGTCGGAACTCGCGGCGAGGCTCACAGCTGGCACCGACCACTGATAAAGTCTGACACGGAAGGCAGTAATTAAGCGGGATATTATCTCCCAATCGCTCTGACAAGGCTGTAGGATATAGCTATAGTGCAAGATACTCGACAAATCTCCTTGCGCTGCTACTTGTAAACAAATCAATACTCCGATTTGAGTTCGCGGGCGCAAGTGCGAGTAGATAAGAATGACATTTCTATTTCAGTCAGTGTCAATTTGACAGTTTTACAGCTGCGTTCATAATTAAAACCTGGTTGAACTAAATTGTAATAGTTGCAATGAATTAACGTGAACCGTATATAAAAAATTCATAACACCAACGCATTTTCAGTAGAATTTTCAAAGCACAGAGGCGGCTTCTGTACAATCGCTACGTTCAATTTTATTTACGTTTTCTGTGTACTAAACGTAAAACGCAACGCAAGAACGCAACATTAATTCTCTGATCCTAGCATAGAACAAAAAAAAAAGGGAACAAAAGAAAAAAAAAAGCAACAAATGTCAAAATCATACGGAACGCGAACGGATTCATTTCAAAGTATCTAATACATAACCTCAAAATAAGTGTTAAACCAAAATAAACCCTGAAAATAAAATTGACATAAATATTACGAAAATAGGTTAAAATGTTTAATATATCAAGTGTTTACAAAAACACATGTGTTACTTCATATTTAGTGCTACAAGCCCGACATAAAACGAAGATACATTGGGTAAATACTCTAACAAAAATAAAATAATTTCTAAACCAATTCCCTGTCAGCTTGCAAATAATTTTATATTTTTGTTTTACAGTCCAAATTAAAGAAAAAGACAGGGCCTAAATATAAAGCATTGAATCATTTCGATGAGTTCTACGGGTCTGTGTTTGGTAATAAATGGGAACCGATGCGCGAGGCGTTGCTACGCCGGTCAAAGTATGTAGCTGTTGTAAATAACTATGGAGACGCCGAGAAGACAATAGAAGAGCTAACGAACAGGGGTAAATATTCTATAAATAAAACGTTGCCCCACACTAGGAATTTCTCCTGTATTGTGGGTGCGTTTACAAACATTTAATCTCACATACACAAACAGCCTTTAGCCTTTGATAAATGCAGTATGCATAGAATACTCGAAAGTATTCTTCATTCTTGCTTCATATTTATTTATGAGGACCTTCAACAAACTTTCATATCTCTGTACATTTGTGTGCTTAAAGTATTAAATAAATAATTCTACCACACCTAGACTACAAATGTACAAACATAGCCCAGATTACCGAAGCATACAAATATACAATAAATTACCTGAATATATATGGTCTACGAAAACAACATGTGTATTTAAAGCTAGGTTAAAGGCATTGCTCTTAAAAAACGGTTACAACAGTATTAAAGAATTTATGGAAGATAAAATGTTCAAATATATGTATATCCGTGTGTTAATTATCATATATATTTTTTATGTATAAAACTAGATATAAGTTTAATTAATATAATGTTTTAATTGTGAAGGTTCCTAATCTACGTGATAATAGATACTCACTACAGTCACTACAATATTATTAGTTTTAAGTAATCTTGCTGTGCCCTAACAGGGTCATGTATGTACTCACTAGTTTAAGCCTAGCGTGTAACTATGGTTGTGTACATTGTGCATTAAATAATAAATAATTCTTATAGCAGTAAAAAAATCATCATCATTCTCCTGTCCTTATCCCATTTTTTTCGGGGCGGCGCTTCTCTATTAGTCGTCATCTCGGTAGTCACCCCGTTTCAAACCATATCATCATTGAGTAGGTACTTACAACTTATTTCTCAAACATCATTTAACCGCTTTCAGGTGCCCACTGCCTAAAGAATTTAATATCAATACAGCAAGAGTTTCACAAAGAATACAATATCACACCCACACCAACACAAGTGCCCGCACAGACAGACAAGCAGTCGGAAAGACTAGCAGAGTACATAGAAAAGCAGCAAACAGATGAAATATCCAGTATTTACCCTAAGTCTGATAATATTCCTGAGAAGTTGGATATGAGGGATGATGAGGAATTTGAGGTGAAGAAAGTCAAGGAGGAAGTGTAAGATTTCTTTTATTTATGAGTGACTAGCAGCACCCCGCGGTTTCACCTGCATAGGTCTCGATCCTGTGAGAATATTGAAATTAAAAGTTCTAAAAAGGTCTGCCCACGTGCCAAATTTCATCCGAATTCGTGCAGCCATTTTAAACTAAAAGCGTAACAAACAATCAAACTCACTTTCTCATTTATAATATTTTACCGCAGTTTAATTGGTAGCCTAATTAGGCTAAGGCCCTGTTTTACAGTACCTGGATAGACACTATTCACAAAATAAATAAACCAGAATTCCAGAAGTACCTACTGAAACAAAACACTTAAAAAGTAGTCATAACTAAAGCAAAACGCTTTGTCTTCTTCTTTCGAAAGTCAAATTACTGACGACTGAAAGAGAGGAATCGGTTTGCAATTAAAAGAAACCTATGAACAAGGTTTTGAAATTTTTTTTCTAAATTAAGAGCTTTTGTACTGGTGTCCTTGATGACTCTGGAACAGTTGTAAACTGTGAACTATTATACTGATACTGCATATACATATATCTAGATAATTAAAGATGTTACTATTTAAATTAAAAAACTATCTTCCAGGACCTACCCAAACAGAACTCTAGAAGAATCTCTAGCTGAAGCCAAGATAGATGAATCCAGAATAATAGACCCATCACTAGGAATGACATCAGAATCCCTGTATCAATTCCTGCCAGCCACCAAGCTGAAAGGAATGGATGAATGGGTATCAGAGTCGGTACATTACTCTTATTTATCTGGTAAGTACCTACTGCAGTATTTTTCATTTGGTTTAGGATAGGCAATATATCGTTGATCTTAATTTTTTACAAGTTATATTGTCTCTGCATCACCCAAAGCTTGATGGTAGAAAATGCCTATGGCATTAAGTCCGCCTCTGTACATTTATGTGCTTGAAGGATTAAATAATAAATTAGCCAAGATTTTTTGCTAAAAATCTGAAACAAAATCAACTTATTATTTTTACCAATTTTATTTGTGCAAGTCATTTATCTCTGTCACTCCTGGGTCTTTGTTGTTAGCCTGTATTATCCCACTTCCAGGTCTTTGTTGTTAGCCTGTATTATCCCACTTCCAGGTCTTTGTTGTTAGCCTTTATTATCCCACTTCCAGGTCTTTGTTGTTATCTTGTACTATCCCACTTCCAGGTCTTTGTCGTTATCCTGTATTATCCTACATCCAGGTCTTTGTTGTTAGTCTGTAATATCCCACTTCCAGATCTTTGTTGTTATCCTGTATTATCCCAGTTTCAGGTCTTTGTTGTTAGCCTGTATTATCACCCTTCCAAACAGACGAAAGCGTGAGGCCCTGATCTGTCTCGAAGTCGGATAATACAGGCTAAGTGGGATAATGAACACTCAGGTCACTTCTCAACCACGATATTGCACTTCGGCGCTGTTTCCTACGCAGTCTACCGCAACACTTTCATAATATCACAGAATAACCTTTGCCATCAAGACTATTTTGTGTTTCTAAACTCAATTTACCTGTTTTGCACCACTCTGTATATTTTCAGGGGACAAAGACTTCCCTTTAGTGATAGAACCTGAAGGCCCACTGAATTATCCTGAACACCTGAAAGTCTTCACTTACGAAATGGACAGTGATGCAACCACTTTTCCTGAACCCAAAAGATGTCAAACAGGTAATAATAGTGTCTATATTATGCTTTAACATAATTATTACTTTATACGATTCATTTCCCAAATTCCTCATTCCGATCGCTATTATTGCAAGGTTGGATGCCTCAGAAATACTTAACTTTTTACAAAAGATCTTTCATTTATAACCCATGTTTTAAAATAATAATAAAAATCGTAATTATTACTAGAAAGTGAACTCCACATTTTAATGTTATTTTCCAGGTGTTTTCAACTACTATCCAATGGACTGTGGAAGTGTGTTAACAGTATTAGCGCTAGGCCTCCACCCTGGTGATAGAGTGCTCGACTTGTGCTCGGCGCCAGGGGGCAAAGCCCTGGTCATGTTACAGACGTTACTACCATACGTTATTGTATGCAATGATGTTTCTTTATCCAGATTGAATAGGTAAGATTTCCTAAAGCCGAAAATGGTTACTATTTTATTCATTTTTACTGTTCCGTACCCAAAGGGTAAACACGAAACCCTATTACTAAGACTCCACTGTCCGTCTGTCTGTCTGTCTGTCACCAGACTGTATCTCATGAACCGCGATAGCTAGACAGTTGAAATTTTCACAGATGATGTATCTCGGGTACGGAGAGACGTAAACGCGGGGACGACAAGCCGTAAGCGCGGGTACGACGAGCCGTAACGCACTGCACGGTGGTTCGTGAGCTTGTCCCGAGGCGAGGCGATTACGTTACGATTCCGATTAGTGTGCGTTGCAGTAGGGAGTTTCATACAAAGAATACTGAACGGCTCAAGTTGATACGGTGCCGATCCCTTTCCGATTTGATACGTGTGCTATGACCTTAAATCGTCCCCTATTACATATTAAAATTGGCGAAATTTGGGTGTAATCGACCTCTTCACTTCGTTTAAAAAAAAAAAAAAAAAACTTCTGCCTAACCCTTCATATAAGCCGTTGTAACGGTACTTGAGCCAATATTATATGCCACATTCTTTCTCGTCTCCATATTTCAGAATACAGCGATCATTCCGTGACTACCTGTTTGATTTCGAGACCAGCAACAAATGGCGAGAACGAGTCATCTTCAAGAGGGTGGATGGCCGACTTTATACTGACGACCAAGGATTTGACAAGGTATAGCAATACGTGCACTGATTGGACAGGTCCGCTCAATCTGTGTGGTTCTTTCCTCAAAAGGCCATTTCAGACACCAATCTACATGGTCTTCACACTGTCTGACCAAGATTTTGTCTGGACTTTAAAAGAGACTGTGAGCTCTGAGTTTGTTTCGGCCTTTCTTCTCAGAATAGTCAGATAGGAAACGCCGACCTCATCTAGTTTTACAACATATAATTGAAATGTAAAAGTGTTTGTACAAACCTACTTACAGAAAATAAATCGTTTATCATTTAATATAGATTTCTGATGCTGAAGTAACTCTTAGGAGAAATAGACGTTACTAACAGACGCTTCACTTTTTGTTCATTTTTAGGGTTCCGTACACAAAGGGTGCCAACGGAACCCTATTGTTGCGCGCCACAATTAAAGCCTGGTACATGGTGTCATTAGTTACCACTAGCGCCATCTAGTATCGAGTAGCAGAACTAGTCGAGTCACGATCGTTCTAGAAAATTCGATACTAGAACTTTGTAGAACTTTCTCGAACTATCGACACCTACCTACCTACCTACCTAGTCGGTCGGGGCCGGTATGTACTCGAACATTCTAGATGTTTCTACAATGGAAGGTTCTAGAACTATCTGCGGCACTATATAAGGCCGGTGTGGGCCGCGTGCCGACACAGTTTGGATAAAGCGACAAGAGCGAAAACATCAAGCGATCTTCAAGTGCGAATTAAGAGTGATCAGTAGTGAAATTGTGTTCTTTTAATTAGTGTGTTTGAGTTGTAATTAGTGCTTTTAATTAAAGAGTTATTTTTTGGTTATTAAATCGGCAGTTTTTATTGTCACGAACCCGAAGCTCGTAACAATTGGTGTCAGAAGCAAGGATTATGCCGGTTTTACCCAAAGACGACACGGAGGGTATCCGTACCCGGAGTCAACGTCAGCAGGAGACGGACCAGAGGCGATTTGGTGGAGCTACGCCACAGAGGTCGGAAGGCCAGCTACCGACCACGGAGGCCGGCCCGTCCACAGCTGCTCCAGCATCATCAGCACCAGATTTGGCTGCTCTGATGATGATGCTGCAGGAGCAGGCCCGCCGACAGGAGGAACAAGCTCGCCGACAGGAGGAACAGGCTCGTCGGTTGGAGGAACAGCTCCAGCGGGATAAGGAGGAACAGGCCCGTCGACAGGAGGAACAGGCTCGTCGACAGGAGGAACAGTCCCGCCGACAGGAGGAACAGGCTCGTCGGCTGGAAGAACAGCTCCAGCGTGATAAGAAGGAACAGGTCCGCCAACAGGAGGAGCAGGCGCGCCGCCAGGAAGAGCAGATGCTCCTTATGAAGGACCTTCACGCTACCTTCGGGAAAGACATGAAGGAGGTGAAGGATAAGGTTGCTCAATATGACAACCGCCTGTCGGAAGCTGAAACCCGAATCGACCAAGTTAATAATCGGGTTGACAACGTGATGGCTGACGTGAAGCAAACCGTGATGGCTGACGTGAAGAAAACGCTGAATTACCTTAAACTTGGTGATGGAATCGCAGCTCCCGTAGCTACAACACCTTCGCTACGGGGATTCAAAGTGCCACCGTTCGACGGAACTTCTTCCTGGTCGGCCTACAAAATCCAGTTTGAGGCTGTCATGAAGGCGAACGGGTGGAATAAAAATCAGGCCATGACTGCTCTCACCCTAGGCCTACGCGACCAGGCCTTAACTGTTCTGGAAGCTCTCGGTAAGGAAGTGACTTACGAGCAGCTCCTTGAGGCATTGGAGGCTCGGTATGGCGACGCTCACCTGGAACACGTGTTTCGTGCGCAGCTCAAGGATCGCGTGCAACGCAGTAATGAAAACCTGCAGCAGTGGGCCCTTGAAGTGGAGAAGCTGGTTCGTAAAGCGTACCAGTCTGTACCTGCGCTTATTGATGGGAACCTGGTGCAGGCATTCATCGACGGCATCCGCGACCTTGAAGTGAGAGTTGCTGTGAGGCTCGGTCACCACGGGACGCTTAAGGACGCCTTGGCCCATGCACTGGAGGTGAAAGCTGTGCGGCAGGATCATCGTTCCCATCGTGTCAGGGAGGTTGCAGCGGCTACAGTTCGCGACCGCAATAAAGGGTACAGCCCTAGGTGCTACGGCTGTGGGGAAAGGGGCCACCTTCGATCCAGTTGCCCTAAGCGAACTGCAGAAAGGGAAGACGGCCGATCTCCAGAGGGCAGTGCGGCTAACAGCACCGCCCAGCACCAGCAGCAGGGAAACGAGTAATAGCCAGGACTGCGGGGCGGGTGCTGGCTGATGTTCAAAGAGCCCCAAGGGTTTCGATCACACAAACCCATGACGGGAACAGCCTAATCATCAAGGGCGAGGTCAACGGAACGCCGTGTAAGCTGACCATAGACACTGGAGCCTCTCGCACGGTTGTCAGTTCCCAACTAATAAGACGGTCCCTTGGGGACTCCGCATACAACCGAGAACGCATTAATTTGGTAACAACCACCGGTCAGCGCATACCCGTCCATGGAGAGAAGAAGATGGAGTTGAAGCTAGGCAACAGAATCTACCTGCATAATGTCATCGTGGCCGATATAATGGACGATTGCATCCTGGGCCTTGACTTTATGAGGAAGAATTGTTGCGAGATTGACGTCAAGCAAGGCGTTTTGAAATGTGGACAAGAGGAACTTTTCGTGGAAGGGGCGTTACCAGGGAATGTGTACAGCCTTAAGAAGATTGTTCTTCCGCCGAGATCAGAAACGATCGTGCCGGTTAGTCTTCCTCGGAATCCTGGGCAAACACATCGTTGTGTTCTCGTGGAAAGGGTAGACAATGACCTTCCATGGAAAGTGGCACGAACTTTAGTCAGAGCCACCGACATCTCAGGGGTACGTGTGCTGAACCTTTGTGATCAGGAACAGATTATAGAAAAAGGCACACTAGTCGGTACTTGCGAGGAAGTGGATTGGTTGCGTCGATGCCAATATCTATCGACTGGGACCCTCAGCAAGGATGCACAAACGAAAGTGACCACACTTTTAGAAGACTGCCGCAGCGTTCTGTCCCAAAATGAAATGGTCAAGGCGAAGAAGATGTTACTCAAGTACGCCAATGTTTTCTCGTCAAACGATGCTGACATCGGGAAGACTGGCTTAGTTCAACACAAAATAAACACAGGAGAAGAATTGCCTATCCGTCAGCGGCCAAGGAGATTGCCGGTAGCACGTGAAAAGGAAGTGGAAACCATGATTGAGGGAATGGTGAAGGATGGCGTTATTGAACCTTCATCTAGTCCATGGTGTTCACCTGTAGTGCTGGTAAGAAAGAAGGACGGCAGCATGCGGTTTTGTGTTGACTATCGTCGTCTGAACGACGTTACAAAGAAGGACAGCTATCCTTTGCCAAGAATTGATGACACGCTGGACATGCTTACTGGAGTAAAGTGGTTTAGCACGCTGGACCTGAAAAGTGGCTACTGGCAAGTTGAAATTGATCCTAGGGACAAGGAGAAAACTGCATTCTCGACAGGAAAGGGTCTGTGGCAATTTAAAGTCATGCCGTTTGGATTGTGCAATGCTCCGGCAACGTTTGAAAGGTTGATGGAACTTGTACTTACCGGACTAATTGGCGATGCCTGTCTGGTCTACTTGGATGACATCATCATCGTAGGCCGCACGTTTGAAGAACATCTTCAAAATCTGGAACGCGTGCTCATGAAGATCCAGAGCGCCAACCTCAAGTTAAGTCCGAAGAAGTGTTCACTATTCAAACGACAAGTTAGCTTTTTGGGATATGTAGTGTCTGAAGAAGGTATCCGCACTGATCCAGAGAAAATCGCCGCTGTCAAGGATTGGCCAGTTCCAAAAGACAAGACGCAGGTCAGAGCATTTTTGGGTTTGTGCTCCTATTATCGGCGATTTGTCAAGAACTTTGCAGACATAGCCAAACCCCTGCATAAGCTAACTGAAGAGAAGCGACATTTCTGCTGGGATGAAAGTTGCGACATCGCATTCCAGGAGCTAAAGGACCGTCTGTGCAAAACACCTATTTTGGGGTACCCTGATGCGGGCAAGGAATTTATAATTGACACAGACGCAAGTGACATAGGACTTGGCGGTGTGTTGTCTCAACGGAATGGTGATCAAGAGGTTGTGATAGCGTACTTCAGCAAGTTGTTGTCAAAGCCGGAAAAGAACTACTGTGTCACGAGACGGGAATTGCTTGCTGTAGTAAAGTCATTGCAGCATTTTAGCAAATATCTTCTGGGGCGGAAATTCCACGTACGAACTGACCATGCTGCACTGAAATGGCTATTGCAGTTCAAAAATCCAGAAGGACAAGTTGCGAGATGGATTGAGCTACTGCAGGAATACGACTTTGTGGTCGAACATCGCAGCAGGAAATCACATGGCAACGCAGATGCATTGTCAAGAAGACCTTGTCCTGAAGACTGCAAGCATTGTACTAGGCAAGAAAGTAAAGAAGTCGTACCTGTGAGGATGCTCAAGACAGACCTCAGCAACGAGTGGAAGGAAAGCCTACAACGTGCACAGCAGGAAGATTCGGACATCAAGCCGATTCTGGAGTGGATGAAGGCCAGAGCTCCTAAGCCCAGGTGGAGTGACGTCTCAGCGATGAGTTCGATCACAAAAAGCTATTGGGCCCAATGGGACAGCTTGGTGATTCAGGATGGAGTCCTGTGCCGTAAATGGGAAAATGCTCGGGGAGACAGCTGTCATTTGCAAATGGTTGTCCCTAAAGCTCAAGTACCGGATGTTCTACAGCTGTACCATAATGGTTGTTCAGGAGGTCATCTGGGAGTAAAACGGACTCTACTGAAGATACGAGAACGGTTTTACTGGGTCCACTGTCGGGACGATGTCGAGGACTGGTGTCGCAAATGTACAAGTTGTGCAGCTGTAAAGGGACCTCAGACTCGTAGTAGAGGTGCATTGAAATTGTACAATGTTGGTGCACCATGGGAGAGGATAGCCCTTGACGTTGCGGGGCCGTTTCCGGTAAGTGAAAGTGGCAACAAGTATTTCATGGTTGTGATGGATTACTTCACCAAGTGGCCTGAAGTCTTCGCCATTCCAAATCAAGAAGCTTCGACAGTTGCAGATAAGTTAGTTCATGAAGTCTTCTGTCGTTTTGGAGTACCTTTAGAGATTCACAGTGATCAAGGAAGGAATTTTGAGTCACAAATATTCCAGGAAACTTGTCGAGTTATGGGTACTCATAAAACCAGAACAACTTCTTACCACCCACAGTCGGATGGAATGGTGGAACGGTTTAATCAGACATTGGAGAGGTACCTAGCCAAAGTTGTGGAAAATCGGCAACGAGATTGGGACAAGCACATACAACCGTTTTTGTTGTCATATCGAAGCGCTGTTCACGAAAGTACATCGATGACACCCGCTTTCGCAAACTTTGGAAGAGAATTACGGCTGCCTGCAGACCTGATCACCGGAATACCACCTGATGCCCCACGCAGTATAACCGATTATGCGAATGACTTGCGGAACAAAATGAATGACATTTATGAGCACGTCAGACAATCGGGCCAGCAAATGTCTGAAAAGATGAAAACCCGTTATGACCGCAAAATGAACAATAAAGGGTTCGACGAAGGTTCACTAGTGTGGTTGCACAATCCAGTCCGCAGCAAAGGGAAATCTCCTAAGCTTCAAGCTAAATGGGACGGACCGTACCGGATTGTGACAAAGATCAATGACGTAACCTACCGGATACAGAAAGGTGCAAGAGGTACTCCTAAGATCGTCCATGTGGACCGACTGGCGCGTTATTATGGGGCCGATAATGCTCGGGACGAGCATGTCTTAGGAGGGGGCAGTGTTGCGCGCCACAATTAAAGCCTGGTACATGGTGTCATTAGTTACCACTAGCGCCATCTAGTATCGAGTAGCAGAACTAGTCGAGTCACGATCGTTCTAGAAAATTCGATACTAGAACTTTGTAGAACTTTCTCGAACTATCGACACCTACCTACCTACCTACCTACCTAGTCGGTCGGGGCCGGTATGTACTCGAACATTCTAGATGTTTCTACAATGGAAGGTTCTAGAACTATCTGCGGCACTATATAAGGCCGGTGTGGGCCGCGTGCCGACACAGTTTGGATAAAGCGACAAGAGCGAAAACATCAAGCGATCTTCAAGTGCGAATTAAGAGTGATCAGTAGTGAAATTGTGTTCTTTTAATTAGTGTGTTTGAGTTGTAATTAGTGCTTTTAATTAAAGAGTTATTTTTTGGTTAATAAATCGGCAGTTTTTATTGTCACGAACCCGAAGCTCGTAACACTATTACTAAGGCTCTGCTGTCCGTTGGTTCGTCCGTCCGTCAATCACAGGGCTGTATCTATTGAACATAATAGGTCGACATTTGAAGGTATACACTCACTGAGTGTGTACTACTATAGTGACTATAACAACAAATAATAAAAATAAAAATTTCCGTACCACAAGGCAAAAACGCCGAAAAAACACGTTTGTTGTATGGAAGCCCTCCTTAAATATTTATTTTATTCTGTTTTTAGTATTTATTAATAAAGCGGCAACACAAAATACATCATCTGTGAAAATTTCAACTATCTAGCTATCACGGTTCATGAGATACAGCCTGGTGATAGACAGACAGACGGACAGTGGAGTCTTAGTAATAGGGTCCCGTTTTTACCCTTTGGGTACGGAACACTAAAAATTAAATAAGGTAAAAAATGAAAGAAGGTCCTCATACGAGAAACACTCGGAGACTCGGCCCAGAACTCACCTACGTGTTTGTCAGGTGCCCAATACTACTCTATGTTTGGTTGTTCAAAACGCAGTAACAAAAGCCCTTTGGCTAGAAGTGTAGCGTTATTACATGTGTATCTTTATTTATCCAGGTGTTAGTGGACGTGCCATGCACGACAGACCGTCACTCCATGAATGAGGATGAGAACAACATATTCAGACCAGACAGGATCAAGGAAAGGCTTAGGATACCTGAAATGCAGTCATTGTTGTTGGTGTAAGTAAGATTTCTAGATCTCGTTATACTTTCAGAGAAGAAATGAAACTTGTTAAACCTCTTAAATCCACCCTCACCTCGTCAACATCCCCTCAAATCGTCTTACGTAATAAATGAATAGCCCCTTACGGTTTGCAATCACAATAGAAAATTAGATTTACAAGAAAGAACGCTGGAACGCTTTTAAATGTTCAAATGCAAATGAAGATTGCAGTGGTGGCCAAGTGAGCAGTGGTGGCCAAGTGGTAACGGCCGCGACTTACGAGTTGTAGGTCGTAGGTTCGAACCCAGACAGGCGCTTTACTTTGTGTAAATTATTTCATCACCACTGCTCTCAAAACGGTGAAGGAAAACATCGTGAGGAAACCGGCATGTCCTAGAACCAAAAATTCGAAGACATGTGACATCTGCCAACCCGCACTGGGCCCGCGTGGTGGATTACGGCCCACTCCCTCTCACCAAGAGGAGGCCTGTGTCCCAGCAGTGGGAACATAGGCTGATTATGTATGTATGTTATGTAAATGAAGATTCAAAGTATAAAAATGCTGCAATATTTGTATTAACCCTTTAACCGCCATGTCATAATTCGCGTGGAGTGCATCTAGCGCCAGCAACATTTAGGTACAATTTTGCATAGTGTTGTAAAATATAGTTATCGATAAACAAACTAATAAAATAAATAAAACTTACTTATTTTTAATCAAAGGTTTATTTCTTTTCTTTTTTCAAACATACGCAAAGACTACAATATGATACGTTATCTAGTCTATTATCCTGCGGACAAAAATGACAGCATGACATTTAAAAATGACATATATGTAAAAATTTGATCTGTTTATTACGATTAAGGGTCAGTTCACACCGAGACGCGACGCGACGCGCAGTTTTCAAGATAGGAATACAATTACAGACCTTATCGACTACACTAAAAGGTACACGATTCAGTGAGCTAGGCCGCGCGGCGGCGGCGGGCGCCTCGCTGCGTAACTCGACGTAGTAGGTAGACACTGAATTGTGTACCTTTTATTGTAGTAGATAAGGTCTGTAATTGTATTTCTATCTTGAAAACTGCGCGTCACGTCGCGTCTCGGTGTGAACTGACCCTTATGTATAAAGTGTTAAAATATTGGGACACATAATATTAACAACAAATAAAATAACTAAATCAACTTTATTTTTTCTTTAAAACAAAATAAATAGGTAAATACACATATTATTATTATCTAGCTGTCTTTTTGACTGTAGGATAAATAAACAGACTAGAAAAACAAAAGAGTGATTTACCGATTCATTATCACTATCCGTTGAACTACCACTACTACTAATATCATTAATTGATTGCTGCAATATATTTAATAGTTCTTCGTCGTCGTATAACATTATCGACATTTTCTCGACACTAGCTTAGAAATAATAATAAAGATAGCACGTGTTATCACGGCGATGGCGCTAGCGCAACTGACGTTTATTCAAAATATGACTTTAGTTGACCTTGAGCCGCACGTAAAATTACGGCGACGGCGTTCGCGGATCGTCTGCACTAGTGACGTACTGGCATAAGTCGGTAATTTATATTTCTTTGTTGATTTCTACATATTATATCACTTAAGCTTATTGGGTTTTGAATAAATAATTAAATCGTTAATAAACTATGAAATTTGAATGAATGTTTAGTTGATAGTTTGATAAAAAACAGGATGTTTTTTATTAATTTAGCATCAGTAGTTTCATATGTGGTACAACACTAGTCTACGTGAAATCACGGGTTCGGCGAAGTAGGTTGATATTTAGACGTATCACGAATTGAGAACTATTAATTATTTCATTTAATTAGCTAAAATTTGTATCTAGTACTGTTTAAAATAAAGTATTAACACGAAATATACTAAGATTTAGTAAGCAAATTCAATATCTATTGAACATTTTTTAAATGACAGGACTTACGTAATATTCCGACGTGGCGTCTGAGGTATTATTCTTACAACACGTAATATTACGGCGATGGCGGTTAAAGGGTTAATCAGGTTCGTACCTAACAGTAAAGTATGGCAGAAAAGAAAGAAGGTCTATAACCAGCAGTGTGCGATTCCGGGATGAAATTAAAGATGAACAGTTTTAGGTATAGATCTAATTACTTTTTCTTGACAGTCCCCTTTGCAGAGCTTGCGTGGAGGCTAATGAAACCGTTTGCACAGCACAGGCGTCTCCCAGATTAGGTTAGAAACCCTCGGGACACCCGGATCTTACACAGATCTTCTCAACAGACCAGGAGGCGTAATCAACTTCTGGAGAGAGGTTGGCTGGTTGGAATAACTACCGACGGCTGCCACGGCCCACGCACAATGGTCGACTTGAAGGACTAAGTGCGGAAACCAAACCTTCTATAGTAAAAGTGCGCAGTGCTGCACACACACCCCCCAAGTTCAACAAATATCAACTTTATTTTATTGAAAATTAAGTTGATTTCAGAGTGACCAGTACTATTGAGACAGTTATAAAAATGTTTGAAGTTGTAGCGTAAACTGAACTTTATTGTGTACGTTTTAAAGTTATTTATCCAATAACTTATATTTGTTTACATGTTTGGTAAATAAATCGCGAATGCAGATTAACGTGGAACATACCTATTTCTTTCTATTACAGTAACGCACTAAAACTTGTAAAAGTTGGCGGCACAGTGGTGTACTCAACGTGTTCGCTGAGCCCCGTGCAGAATGACGGCGTAGTCCACATGGCGCTGAAGCAAGCCTTCGAGGCACACAGTATCGTCGCCACTATCAAGTAAGAACATCCACTAGAATATTCATATTCAGTAGAATATCGATATTCTATTATTGAGGTACTCGAATCTTGATCAAGTCCCTGACGAAACAATAAGTTTTCCAAAACAGCATTGACTAATCTTCAATGTTCACGTTCGAACACAGATTGACAGAGAAGCCTTTCAAATCAAAAGTGTTTAAATATTATCGCGAAACCTATGATTCTTTTTGTTGAGAACATACCGAAAACAGCTACACCAGTAGTACAACCCATTAGCTTATCCACAGATAATATTTTTAGGTACCAGAAGTGGATTTTATTAAAAAACGAAATAACGGCTACGAACTATTTTAAGAGCGTTTACTAAACGCCGTACGGCATTTCATACAAACTTTCAAGCCCTTGTTTTTTGAAATGAATGAACCGATTTTAATTAAACTTTCATAAGCTTATGCAGGATACACAACATTTTCTAAAAATTGTGTTACAGCCAAATTAGACCGATTTTAAATGTTCCATAGAAACATAAATTTCCAGTTAACTTTTTAGAGCTTTGTATCGTGCTTAAGCGTATGAAGTTTCATTAGTAGTCGCCCATTATGTATGTATCATGTATTGTGTAGATATTTTTTGTTAGAGATTCTAAAAAGTACGCCAGGTACTCTCTGTAGTAACTGCAGGATAAAAACTGGCCAAATGCGAGTCGGACTCGCACACGAAGGGTTCCGTACCACAAGGCAAAAACGCCGAAAAAAAACACGTTTGTTGTATGGGAGCCCCCCTTAAATATTTATTTTATTCTGTTTTTAGTATTTGTTGTTATGTCTAGCTATCACGGTTCATGAGATACAGCCTGGTGACAGATGGAAAGTGGAGTCTTAGAGTAATAAATAGGGTCCCGTTTTTACCCTTAGGGTACGACGCCCCAACTTCTCACACGACCAGTTTTTTTATTTTTTATTGTACCATTTTAATAACACACTAAACAATTTAGGGACTTGTCATCCTCAATGTCCGGTCTGGCGAGCACGCTGGTATTGGGTACCGGTTCCGCAGCGCCTAAGTACGGACAGCTCGTCACGCCCTATGTCGGGGCCAACTTCGGGCCTTCCTATATCTCCAAACTGGTTCGCGTCCGGTAGAAATCAGAAGAAAAACTTAGTTGGTAAATATTCATTTTTATATGAAACCATGATGATTAGACAACTGGGTGGAATGCGGCCCAACTACCCCCCACCTATCGCCTCAGAACTCGCGTTTGTCTAAGCCTAAAACACCTGTGTCACCGCCGAGGTGGAAGCCACTAGCTATCGACGATTTTCTCGCTCAAGAAACGTACAAAAGATTGTAGGTCCCGTGTAAGTAAAAGAGATGCCTATATTAATAGTCACACCGCCGGAAAATACACGTTTGTCGCAGCGACAAGAGCTATCAAAGAGAGTATGTACTCGTTCAGTGACGCTCGCTAGACGGGCAGAAAACTCGCTGAGAGACTCACGCTTGGTACAGACGCCAGCACATCAAACTACTACAATCTGTCGAATTTCTTTAATAGATTTTCAACTTTATCGCTAAAGCATAAGGTTCAAAGTTGATTGGGAAAACTCAAGCATACCAGCGAGTATTCGCTCGTCGCCGTCGCGCACACGTTTTTAATTGCTAGCTCTACTCGCTTCTCGATAATCGCCGGCGGCGGCACAGGTGCCTTAGTACTGTTAAAATCCGCCAAATATTCGTGAATGACGTCACCGCTCGACAGTTTTCTAATTAACTTGGTCGACTAATAATAACGGATAATTATAATACTTTTAAGTATATCGTAGTCATTGGACAAGCTGCTAACCTAAGCGCATTGCTCATAGCGTGACTGCAATTTATGCGTCTCTAAGAAAAATGGCGAATGTACTGACGCGACGCCAGCACATCAAGCTACCCGAAACTGTCAAATTTTTGCAATTAACTTTGAACCTTGTGCTTTGGCGATAAAGTTGAAAATCTGTTAAAGAAATTTGACAGATTGTAGAAGCTTGATGTGCTGGCGTCTGTACCGTTTCATGTTAAATTAGAGGAACTTTGTAAATATTGTAAATAAGGATTTTTACATAATAAAACCAAATATAATTCATAATAAGTTTATTTATTTAAAACTTTAAAACCTTTGCATAAGTACACAGATTTTCTTTGGTAAGCGAACTTACGATTATAAGTAAAATACAAAGCGTCATCTAGCTTGGTAAATATTTATAAACATACATTTTAAACTACTTATAAGTCTTATATTGTAAAATGCATATAATTTTATATAGAATATATCAAAACTTTGTCACATACTGATATAATTTTGATAGTAAATATTCTCCATCAGTCAAACTTCCTTATTATTATTATGCTTTGAAAATTAATGTGAAACCTCTTGGCGATTAGTTGAATATTCAAGATAACTTCAAATAAAATATAATAATTATATAAATTAAAAATTTAAAAAACCCCCGACAAAAATAAAAATAAGGAATCCCTACAAAAAGCATGAAATAAAAAAATAAATTTGAAAAAATCTAATGGAAGTCGGGGGACCGTTCTGTGGAACACCTACTATTCTGCTTCTGAGGTCCCCCGACTTCCATTAGATTTTTTCAAATTTATTTTTTTATTTCATGCTTTTTGTAGGGATTCCTTATTTTTATTTTTGTCGGGGGTTTTTTAAATTTTTAATTTAATTTTTTATTTCATGCTTTTTGTAGGGACTCCTTAATTTTTGTATTTCATTTCTTTTATTTTCTTCCGTTTTAAGATTCTGGTAATTTGGTGTTTAATCAGGTTTTTTATCCGTCAAAAAATATTGATTAATTTATAGTTGAAGAATAATTTTTAAGACTAAACCGATTTTTTTGTTTTATTATATTTTTCAAGTTTTTAGTTTTCATTTCGTTAGGTATTTAATATTCCTCATTCCCTTTCAATATAGTGTAAATTATTCTACTTGTCAAGCCCTTGCATTTGATACCTATATTGAAGGAGTTGTGAAAAAAAAATTTAATTCGCCATTTTGTGGTGGCGGCCATCTTGGATTTGAAATTTTTAATAGTATTCTACTAGTCAAGCCCTTTCATTTGATACCCATATTGAGGGAGTTGAGAAAAAAAAATGTAATTCTCCACTTTGTTGTGGCCGCCATCTTGGATTCAAAATTTGTTATAGTGTATAGTATTCTACTATTGAAGCCCTTTCATTTGATACCCATATTGAGGGAATTGTGAAAAAATATGTTATCCGCCATTTTGTAGCGGCGGCCATCTTGGACCGATTTTCATCAAACATAGCTAAGAACACTCCCGACTAATACACCTTTCAAACAAAAAAAACTAAATCAAAATCGGTTCATCCGTTCGGGAGCTACGATGCCACAGACAGACACACACACACACACACACACACACAGACACGTCAAACTTATAACACCCCGTCGTTTTTGCGTCGGGGGTTAATAAAAATCAATCAGTAAGTATTAAAGGGGATTCAATAATTCTACCAACCGTCGCGCCATTTTGTTGTTTCTTCAAAATGGCGGCCATAAGGCTAGCTATAGATTTATATTTGTTTCATGCGTTGACACCATTTTGAAAAAAAAACAAAATGGAGGACAAGTAAGTATGCCAATTATGACAATTTTATCATAAAAGGGCATAAATTATGTAAGTACATTTTAAGTACTCATTTCAATTCATTCTTATCATAAAAATATTGTATAAATAAATGAACAAGTCTCCACAACATCTAACAAAATATTACTTACATTATTTTTAAGATGATTATACATTTATTTATTAAAAGATAAGAAAACCATAAAATATTATGGCACATTCTGGTCAGGCAAATAAACCTCTTAATATAATGGTATTGCGTTACAAAACAATAAGTTATTCCTTTGATTATTCCTTTTTTGGGACATTAAATGAGATTAATGACATTAAATCAGTTCAATATACATATAAGTACCAAAACTCCAGATAATTGTTGCAAGCTTAACACATTCTTACTACATTTCGAGTAACGAAATTACCAACCCTTTGCCCAATCCCAAATCTATTCGACTATCCCGATTTGGAACATAAAATACATCAAGTAAATCTTTTCTACACAAGTAGGTATTGCCCTACGCTCAATCAAATTCATACTTTTCCAAAATAATATTCATACATTTATACAAGGTCAAATTAAATTAGCTAGCGAAACTCCAGACGTTATGGGTATCGATATCTAAACACGATAAAACAAAAGAAAACAGATTTTCTGAGTTGATACTTTAAGTAATACCACTACCTACGGTCGTTATTTTTTTTAATTTATCGTGTTAGATATTAATACCCATCACGTCTGCAGTTTGGCTAGCTAATTTAATTTGACCTATATACGTGCTGTTTCATTACTACCAGAACTTATCAGCTAAGTTCTGGATAGCAAGTCTGGCAGATAATTTTGTACATTACTAGCAGCGCCCCCGGTTTCACCCGCGTATGTCTCGAACCCGTGGGGAATATCGGGATAAAAACTTTCCTATGTCCTTTCCCGGAACTCAAACTATGTCTATACCAAAATTTCATCTAAATCGGTTCAGCAGTTTAAGCGTGAAGAGGTAACAGACATACAGATACACTTTCGCATTTTTATTATTAGTATGGATTCTGTTTCATTTCAATACCAGTTTTGAATGCTTATCCAAACATGACGAAACAGGCTGTTAGAGATCCTTATAATGGGCAAAAAAAAATGTTAACGTTTATTTATAGCCATCAAATTGTCAAGGATATTCGTAATTCTGTAGTAATTTGCATTAAACTTTATTCCTTATTAAGCGGCTTGTGGCTTTCCTTCTTTTCTTCTTCTGTCTCCACCTTATTCCATGGCTGCTCCTCTCCAGAACCGAAGATAGTGTACGCAACTAACTCTATAACGTACAGCGCTATGGTGGTGAAGAATATCTTGCGCCATGCTGATATCGTTTGCTGGAAAATAAAATTGTATTCAGTACCATTTAGGGCGTGGAAGACCTGGATGAGATTCGCACAGACCAGCACCCTATTTGCGTAACACATTCATCTGCCTAGCCTTTTCCCAACTATGTTGGGGTCGGCTTCCAGTCTAACCGGATGCAGCTGAATACCAGTATTTTATATAGAGCGACTGCCTATCTGACCTCCACAACCCAGGTACTGGGTAATACGATACCCCTTGGTAAGACTGGTTGTCAGACATTCGGTCTTCTGACTACCCGTAACGACTGTCAAAGGTCCACGAATGCCAGCCGGGACCAACGGCTTAACGTGCTTTCCGAGGCACGGAGGGGTCACGGTATGTAAATATGGTCACTCATCCACAGACCAACCGCGGCAAGCGTAGCTTAACCTGATCGGTCGACCAGTGCAGCTGTTATTATGGATCTGATGACTATTCGTCACATTAGCTATTTCGTCGCTATCCCTAATATAATATGTGACATTCACCAATACGTCACCTTTTAATCACGGGCCCCTCATTTATCAATCTCAATCTGAACCTCAATACGACGCACTGGGATGCGCTCTGTTGGATTCTCAACGCTCGGCCTAACACCGAGAGTAGAAAATCCATTGCGCAATAAAATTCCGCCGCAATAATTTTACGTCCATGCGGACGTGGCTTAATCTGGTCGAGTAGTCTTTAAAAACTTCACATGAAGCCAAGCAAAAAAAACAAATTAGCGAATTACTTACATTTCCATGAGTGACGTAGCCAACAAAGATGGGTACCACAATGCCGGGAATAGTTGCCACCGTGTTGGTAATGGCCATCAACGTACCTGGGAATACGTATACAATCGTTATTAAATACCTAGGAATATCCGCAAGTGACCGCAACAGTTTATTTATAAAGATTCTGCGGTTGAATCTAAAGTTACAGGGTTTAATAGGTTTTATACCTTGAAATAGATCTACAAGCAGAAACGCTTAGTGTGCATAGGTACACAGGAGCGGCACGCGTCCGCGGCTGCCGTCGACGAGTGTCCCTCGTGTGTATGACCACTTAGGGTGGTCGCACATCTGACGGAAGATGCGTCGCGTATCGTCGGTCGCGTAACGCCAGAACGGATAAGAAGATACTAAAACATTCAACCTTACACACTCAAATGATGCGTTAGTGTGTCGAACATACTAACGAAGTTACGCCCGGCGCATCTTCCGTCAGATGTGCAACCAACCTTCGGGCGGGTTGTTTCATGTCCACTTGATAAGTAGTCAAAAATAGTAAAAACTGGCGCTAACTATTGTCAAAATAAAAAACTGGCCAAGGGCACTCGCACACGAAGGGTTCCGTACCACAAGGCAAAAACGCCGAAAAAAACACGTTTGTTGTATGGGAGCACCCCTCAAATATTTATTTTATTCTGTTTTTATTGGGTCCCGTTTTTACCCTTTGGGTACGGAACCCTAAAAAGCGTTGTTTTACAAAATTATGCTGGCCTTGACTTACCTATACGTTTGAAATAACCGGCACTGTAATAGTATAAGTAATACATAGAGGATAATTTCAAATAGCTTACCGGCAAAGTTAGGCGAGATGTCGATATGGTTGGAGAGGAACCCGCAGAACATGCCGCCGATGGACGTCACGGCCAGCGCCATCAGCGCCACCGCCGCCGTGCGCGCGCAGCCGATGTAACAGATCGCCAGCAGGCACGAGCCGGGGACTAGAGATGCTGGAGGTGAAAGTAAGTGGTGTGAAATAGGAAATTCACACAGAATAAATACATTTAGGTACTATCGAAAATATAGGACAATCCATATGAAAACGAATATAAAAGTAACTCTGTCTGTCACCTTTTCACGGTTGAACGCATTTGGATGACATTTGACCTGGGTCATAGGATACTTTTATCCTGGTAGTAAGTTCCCGTGGGATAATTTTTGACCTACACGCGTGCGAAGCCGCGGGCAAAAGGTAGTCTAAGTCCCTCCTTTTTGAGGATATCTACAATAACAGAGAGTGGTTGTCTAGTCATAAGTCATAAATTTCGAGGCTTTACCCGAGGGCCACGAAATGCGACGCTCCAAGCGAATTCGCCTTGCGCTGCAAGCGTGAGCGTCGAGCGTCAAAAACAAATGTACAAGGCCACAAAGTAGCGCTGCAAGCAGCAGCGAAATTTGCTACGAGCGAATTTGCACGAGCGTTGGATGATCCGGCGGGCGTTTTTTATGAGCGTAGAAAACAATTGTATGAGAAAATTCCACAGTGTGACTGTGCATGAAACAGTCGCTCCACGCGCTCCGATAGAAGCGGTACCGGTACGGTAGCGGTCGCCGGCTGTAGCTGATGCATTCCCCCACCGACATACACGCTACAGGCGAATATTTTAAGTTCGTGGCCTTGCTTTTGACGCTTAGAAATGACGCTTGTAGCGAATTGACGCCTCAAGCGTGGCGTTATTTTCGTGGCCGAGGCATTATAGCCTGGAAATTTTGGTCAAACGGAAAACCGCATACCTATTAGTTTCGGCACAAAACTTCGGCACTTTCTATATTCCGATCTGCTTTCCGGTGATCCAAATTTCAAAATGTGGATATGCACCAGAAATCGCTCAAACCTCGTTTAGGTAACTTTCTTGCGAACCCTTAGTACCTACCTAATGTTACCTTTCCACATCTCTAGCTAACTCGGTTATTCCTGAGAAGATCCTCCACTTCACTTGTCGAACGTCAAGGGGGCCTAAAAAGGCCACTTTGGAGAATCATAAAAGAATAACATTATGAATCGTAATATGGCGAAGACAGTCCGTGTTTTTCTTTTTTTCCATGCACTACGTAGGTATTATAATCAAAGAGATTGGGATTGGATTTGGATCAGATTGATTGGTATTTTAGCACAGACAAAAAAAAAATAACTGAAAAATGCTTTACCAATAGGATTTGATACGATTAACATAACGGTTAACTGTCCATTATGTTATCCTTTTATGATTCTGCCAAAGTGGCCTTTTTAGGCCTCAAGGACTTAATCAATAGCAAGCGACGCGACGTTTGAATGCTTGAATTCTGCGCAGACTCATTTTAGACTCCCATCGACACCCTAAGAAGTAGCAAGGGGGGGCAGTTAATTTGACATAAGAGTCCATGAAACCTAATCTAAATAATCTTACCAAATATCGTGCCAATCTTTCGTGCTGTGGTTGTTGTGATTTTTGACTTTCCGCGCAGCCAGTCCAAGGTGCGACTCAGGATCATGCTGAAGAACCATAGAGACAGGAATGGCATAGAGACTGCCAATGCGTTCTGAAACAAAACACAGCCGCTGGTGAGTAAAACTACTATTATATTTTTATAGTGTAGTAGGTATCGGTGGACTGGTCTAGAAATTATTCAAGGCTATAATATAAATATAGCCATAGAAAGCGCGGGTGCTGTTACAGCGGTTGCGCTTGCGTTGCAAGGTCTGGTAGGTATATTTTCTTACATGGCTGCTTGACGAGTCTTTAAAACAACTTCATAATTTCCTTACTTTCGCCAAGCTCAACTTCGCGAAAAGTTGAGGATAACAAAATATTTTTGATGGATAATAGAAAGTTAAAATAAGCAAGTAAGTAAAAAGGGTAGTAAATAAGTTAATAATCTAGAAGATCTCGTATTTAAATTTTGTTAATTATATTCATCGTGTCTATAACGCTTGCTTGACCAGCCAGCGCCATAGACAAGTCTTGGAACTCGAAAGAAAGGGTTGGGGCATCCGGGCACTTAACTTTCCGGCAGTTTGTAAACATAACTTAACCACGAACTTTCTCTAATAATATCCAATGATATTATATTATGTAAAATAGGTAAATTGGTTATACGCGCTCAGCAAGTGGGCAGTCTGAACTTGGCTAGTTAGCGAACTTACAAATTATCTTGTATCTTTTTACCTCCCGAAAATTTCGACATACCGTCCTACTTCCACGTGTCATCTAATATAGTGTGACATTGTGCCGTTTTTGAAGATTGAATATTGGCAGGTATCCTAACTCTTCTTATTTATACTTATTTTCTTATTACTTACCTCAGTCATATTAAACTTGAGCACTTGCTTCATGTAGAAGGGCAGTTCTATGAGCACCATGTACCAGCCGAAGTTGGAGCAAGTGTGAGCTACCAGGATAGCAAGGAAGGCTGGTGAGGTGAACACGGCTCGCCACGGTACGGGGTGATTGTGCTGTGAACAAGGTAAGTATTTATTAAAACTTTATGCACGAGTAATAAAATATTGCAAGTACGAAGGCGGACTTAATGTTTGAGTCATTTACTACCATCAACCGTAGGGTTATGCAGAAACAAAACGTAGTAGGTGCAACGTGATAGCAAATGCATTTATGGGAAGTGTGACAGGTACCGCACGCACGTGCCTATTGTACGACGGAAACCGTTCCTGTGTGCGGTGCTGCGGCGGTTTCCGGTGCTCCGGCTTGTAACGTAGATGCGGTGTCAGTGTGTTATACCCTCCGGGGTTTGTATACAAATCAAGATTGCAGTCAAAGTTAAAAATAGCATACACCTGCGGGCGGCGGACTAGGGGCAGTAGGGGCGTCCGTCGTCCGACCAGATAGGCCCGGGCCTGGTGCCGCAGTGTTCCACGCGCGCCACTCGAGAGTGAGTGCGGGCTGCGGCCAGTATGGGAAAGGGAATGACCGCACGGGGAGGTGGGACCCTCTGAGGAACAGCGGGTCGAGGCCTGTTGGGAGAGCGGTGAACGCTTATGCGAATCCCGTACCCCCGGACATAGGCAGAGGTGGAACACCGCGGTTGGTTTTAGCGGGTAAGAGTCCGGCATGCCTCTCTGTCACCCCCACGATGGAGATAGACATGAGGACATCCACCGCGCACCAAAAAAAAAAAAAACCGTAAGTACGCCGGAGCGGTGTCCGATGCAGTATGTGATAAACGCCTTACACAATGAAATAATATTAATACACTGTTAATCTCAAAATATATATTATTTTTTTTATAAAAAACATATTTTCCCAAACATTTTTACCTACTCCACTGTCCATACAAAAATAGTTCGACATGCCTCGATAGATGGCGTTGTTAGTTGAGACCCAATTCCTGAATCGCGGTATGGTTTCGTTACGCGGTTGATTATAAGTACGGGCGGTGACTTAGGTAGATTAAAAAGGGTGTTTGTCGCTTTCATGACACATGCGCCGTAAGGTGCGTGGGGTATGGTTATCAAGACATACCCAACACATAATTTTTGGATCTGAGAGGCTGTTGGTACCCAAAGTACCGGCGTCTCCTCTGCATAATAGGTACCTTTACCTTTGAAAATTCCACTGGGAATAAGATGCGACGTGCGACCTTCATAAGTGAAGATGGTGTTAATTGACAAAGTTCTAGGGATTTATTTATAAATCAATGTTGCAACAAATTAATGGTGCCGATTGTCTTGTGCACACGTTTAATAGGCAAAACTAGACCATATCTTGCATTAATTTACAGTCAATTCCTTACCTTATTAGCTTTCTGCCCTTGGTTGCCTAACGCGGTAAGAACCATATCTCTCTCCTCGGCAGTCATGAACGGCTGCTGCTGTGGCGAGTCCTGGACCAGCACCACCCACAAGACACACCATATGAGGGACAGGCCACCCATCACGTAGAACACGCTCTCCCAACCTGTGGGGGAAAATAGAGGATTAGGTATATTTCAGCACTTTATGGTACCTAGTAGCTTTATTTATTTACTGGCTTCTGCCTACGAGACAAAAATTAGCCTAACTCCTTTAAACATCATCTATCTGCCAGTGAAAGTTTCGTCAAAATCGGTCTAGCCGTTTCGGAGATTAGACGGATCAAACATGGATCAAACAGACAGAAAGACAAAAATTTAAAAAAAAATTGTATACCGTAGGTAGTATACTAACAGTCTAGCAATGACTTACTTTTTGACAGCTCAACAACATTCATTGCGTTATGTTGTAGAGCAGACAAATTATTCGAAGCATAGTATAAGTATTATGAAGCAATGGATTAGCAATTTCATTCAAAATGATTCAGATTGTGATTGATAGTGTGTGAGGCAATAAGGGTGCGGGCCTGCGGAGAACGTTGTACCTATTCATAAGTTTAGCCTAATCAAACATAGCCTGTAAATGTGTGTACATTGCAACAATTAAATCAACATTTGGCAGTTCTAAATATTTTTTATCTCAGTTTGCTCCAACTGTTTCATGCAGGATACCCATCCGTTCACCATACCTAATTATAAAACAATTTACGATTCTTTATGTAAAGTAAACGGTGCCTAAAAATGTATCTACTTAGGAGCTGCCAAAAAAACAAGTATTTGTGAATGTAAAGTTACTGAATCGACAAAAAACATAAGGTATTTTAACAATTGAATGATCCTTGCAGCAGTTAATTAGACCGGTCTAAGAGCTAACCAGTCCTGCAGGATAATTGCGTAACACACTATCAGTAGCAATGGGTTTCATTTTTACAGTTCAACAACATTCATTGCGTGATTTACGCTGTTGAGCAGACACATTTTTCGAACTTATGGAGCAATGGATTAGCAATATGCTTGAAAATTATTCAAATTGAGAGTAATTGTGTTACGCAATTAGGGTGCTGAATCCCATCCGGCTATCTTAAAATAATGTGTGTTGCATGAAAAAAAATAACAGGTACCTATAAAGTAGTTGAACACCTACTCGTATGTAGGTACGGTACATTAATAGGTATTTTAATGTATGGATGGTCTGTTCCAAAAGCATTTGATAAAAGTGTTAACAACGTAACAAAACCCTGTTCCGATTACATTTTTACGCAATCACTAAAGTCATAAATTGGATAAATTACAGTTGGGAATTGTAAATTGTCATTGAAGAATCATCAATGAGAATGATTACGTTAATTTTATAAACCTAACCTAACCTAATCATATCACACTTTTGGAACAAACTACGTCTTCATAGTCTTACCGATATTAGCAGTGAGCACGCCTGCCATCAGCATAGAGATGACGGTGCCCAGGGAAGTTCCTGCATACGTCAGGGCGGCCATGAAGCTGCGCTCCGAAGGTGGCGCCCATTTTGACAGGAGCGTGTGCATTGCCGGGAATGTCACTCCCTGGATACAATAATAAATGCTATAAAGAGGGTTATGGTTAGTCCAGTTTGGGCTGTCCCTTGTCTGTTTAGATAGGGCGATACGGTCCTATTTTTCTTTTTAAATCTTAATGGGAGAGGCCCTTTGCCCAGCAGTGGGACAGAATAGCTTAACAAAAAAAAAAGCTCATTGTGTTTTCAATAAAACGAAAGCGGTGCACCACGGTCAGCGGGATTGTCCGAAAGGGTAACCGCTGGCCCGGAACATAAAGGGCTAAGGAAGGAACACGGGTGGGTTTTAGTCAGTAAGAGTCTGACACTCCCTTCCGCTCCACCCAGAGCGGGAGGGGTCATTTGATGATTTGCCATCCGGAAAAAAAAAACAGCTGTGCACCACCTTTTTGTAAAGCAGAGTTGTAGAGGTCTTTATCGCATCCAAAATCTATCAATCCTTCGTCCAAAACTAAAACGAACAAATGTAGCCTAGCAACATTAATGTTCTTTTCGTTCTTGTTTTACACAATTAACTCATAAGTATCTAGAGAAAATTTATTTAAAAAAAAAACGGATCAAGCGTGAGTCGGACTCGCGCAACGAGGGTTCCGTGCAAATTTGAAAATGCGACAATAACGGAACATAAACGCCCGTATCTTTTGATTGCGTTGACTTACAAGTTTGATTTTTTCACTGCTACAAGGCATTGCAGACCTGTGTATTTGATATTAATTTCAACTTGATAACTCCACGCGTACCTACCTGAGAAAAAGGGTCTTGACAGACGGACAAAGAAGTGATCTTTAAAAGGGTTCCGTTTCTCTTTTGAAGTACAGAACCCTAAAAATGGAATTCTTAGAAATGCAGGAAAATGAAACTACAAAAAAATGCTTTTACAATCATATCAAATCAATCATTATCTACCTACCAACATTTCAAGGTAACCCATGTCTCGATTCTCCACGTGTTTTGTTTTCATAAACATAACGCCTACGGTAAATACCACGGAATAGAAAAAACAACATAAAAATTATAATAATGCTATTATAATTATGTAATACGTATGTGGCGCTAACATAGACGCCTACACATTGAAATCAATAAATAGAGTTGACGTCGTTTAGGACAATGATCCCACTAATAAAAGGAATATGTTATGATTTGATGAATACACGGATAATACCAATACTTACCGCATGATTCTATGTATAGACGTAGAAACACGTAGGTATGGATGCTTATGTATAAACGTTTATTATCATGAAAATGGGTATTTCCATTTGATAATTCTGAGATCATAACTCTTACTTGAGACCTACATACAAGTTCGTAACGATTCTTCTTCTTAGCGAGTCAATTTTTGACTATTGACCAGCACCCTAACTGCGTAACACACTGTCCATCTCAATCTGAATCATTTTGAACTATATTTCTAATCCATTGCTTCTTAATAATTATGTTTGAAAAATTTGTCTGCTTTACAACCTAAATAACCTAATGGATGTTGTTGAACTGTCAAAATGAAAGCTATTGCTATTGATAGTGTCTTACGCAATTACCTACACCACAGTTGGTGAATGAAGAATTCGATGCCATTTTAAAACCTCCAACAAGACTATCTATTCTGTAAAATTCACCGTGATAACTTAGGTAAAGTGAGCTGTCAAAAGTGGCAACCCATTACACATAGCATCGGGTGAAATTACGGTTCACTTCACCTAAGTTTTCACGGTGCGATTTTTGCAGAACGGCAAGGAATCAAAAAGTCAACCGTGCGGACAACATGTATTTTGACAGTACAAACCACGCCATTGTGTCAGAGAATACATTACTTAATAGCAGATGTTGTGATTAACTAGGAAATGACGTTGTTTCAAAGTAAGGAACGACGGACGGACGGACGGACGTTAAGTGGTCATATTGAATTAGGGCCCAGGCGGGTGTACATCAAGTCATCCTGGGAATTGGTGCTAGTTTCTAACCTAAAGTCAACAGCGTTGGCAAGGCGCAATAATTCTGGATGATAGATGGAACTATGAAACCCCTAAGTTGAATCATGACTGAGTTCGGTACCTCGGTGGTTCTGGGTTAGGTAAAACCTAAAATTGCATGGCTATAAAGTGTAGGTAGGTAATCGATAAGTTGGGGCCTTCAATGATGTTGCATACATTCATGTCCAAAAGCTTTCATGACCTTTTATTCAGTTAAAATATAACTGCTTACCCCTCCAATGCCTTCGCCGATCCTCATGAGCACAGCCGCAGAGTAGTGCAGTTCACACATGACCGGAGTCAGCAGGGTGCACACCACGTTGATAAACACGCTGAAGAACATCACCCATTTTGCGGAGTAGAGCTCAGCGATGCGGGCAGCTAGAAGACAAAGCATATTTAATGACAAATGGTTTCAGTGGAAACGTAACATGAAATTAAACACAAATGAACCGTCCAACTTAATGCAATACAAGAACTAGACGAATTTGTTGCAACTTGTGTTCATTTCAAGTTACGTTTCTCCAATGATACCTATTCTGCAAAAACTTCGGGAGCATCTTTCGTCAATTTATAAGTCGCATAAGGAACCCGAGCGCCAAAGGAAATCTATCGCCCGTTCTATCACCGCTGAAAGGTACTGAGAATTTAATAACATATTGGCCAAACTCCATAACACTTGGTCCACTCCTTCAATCGAAACCAGATCAACAATCGATGGCTGAGGCATCGCTGCTATTGCAAAACAATTCTGTGGGACACATCGAGTCGTCCCAATAACTATAGCAAAGGAATACGAAAAAATAGGGGCTCTAGATTTAGGACTTACCAGGCAGTTGTGAGATGAAATAGCCCCAGAAGTAACAGCTGAGGACAATGCCTTGAACTTCTGAAGGCCACGCGAACGGCCCATCCAGTTCCTAAAAACAGAAAACATTAAGAAATGTAATAAACACCCCCCAAATACACACTCAAGCAAAGTGGCAGAGACAGCTTAAGACTACAAAAAAAGTACCTAATTTAAAAAAATTGAATCGACTTCAAAAAGATATTAACTCAAAATTATGAAACGATTTTGATGAAACTTTCACAGTTCCCTAAGTTGAAATAAATGTAAGCCAATAAAAAAAAGGCACGATCCGATTAATAGTTGCGGAGAAATACGTGGACAAACATACATACATAGGTACATACATCTATAAAATTTTGTATATTTGTTTGGAAGCCCTAATAGATTGTCATATGTGAATATAATGCAGTTCCAATAATATTACATACATACGTGTCGAATTGATAACCTCCTTTTTTTTGAAGTCGGTAATTTGAGTATTCAGCAGTTAGTCTACTAAGTCTTGATCCTCGATTCTTATCGAGGATCAAGACTTAGTAGACTAAATAAACGACGAAATATTTCGAATTGGTTTCTTAACCAATTCGAAATATTTCGTCGTTAAATAAAACATTCAGAAAGGAGAAAGTTAATAAGATCCGAGCTATAAAACTGGAATTTTACGAGAAGCTATGCCCGTTCGTCCTGTCAGTCTTTCAGGGGTTACAAAGGGCTTCAACCCCCGAAAAATAACTTCAACTTAACGAACATACTCATAAAACATAAAACTGAAACCTTCGCAAACTAACTAAGTTAAGTATCTTATCTAACTCAGAATCAAAAGATATTGTTTTGTTGCAAATTCTTTCTCCAGAATCATTCGGGCCATTTGGAACTGATCCAAAAGTGAAATGACCGCAGAGGTATCAGATGGTAATGGTAATGACACATCAAGGTCGTGCTTCTTTTAGTTTGTACCATAAGTTTGAACCTGGATTTTGGAGGTCGAGGTCTTAAGTATCCATCACCTATGAGGGATTATAAGCATTACAGGTCCAAAGCATCGTCCGTTTCTCCTAAATACAGACTCAGAGAGATATTACTCAGTGATCTAGCTAGAAGAGTAGCGATTCATCCAACGATTCGTACTTAGGAACACCATGTAATTGACAAATGCATAGGTACAGTCAACAAAGGAGTTAAGTATACAGGAGCGTCGTATATTGTTGAAGTTTACTAAGAAACCGATGGATATTCTCGAATAAAATTTTAGTTTATTAATAGAAAACAAACAGCTCATTTATTAAATTAAATTTCAGTCCAGAACATCCATCGGTTTCTTAGTAAACTTCAACTATATCCGACGCTCCTGTATACTTAACTCCTTTGTTGACTGTACTTTGTAAGTCCCTCATCACACTATAATATTATAAAGGCGAAAGTTTGTGAGTGTATATATGTGTTTATATGTTTGTTACGTCTTCACTCTCAAACGCCTAGACCAATTTGGATAAAATTTGGTATGGAGGTAGCTGACACCCTGGGTTAATATATATATAGGCTCCTTTTTATCCCGATATTCCCACGGGATCGAAATTTATGCGGGTGAAACCGCGGGGCGTAGCTAGTGTACTATAAAACCTTTATGTACCTAAATATGTATGTATATATTTTTTTATATTTACTTATCTCTGGACCACATGGAGTCCCGGTACTTTGCAAGGCGTACGAGGGGCCGAAGCTAACTCGCAAAAGCCCCTTAGACAATTTTAAATAGAATGGGGCACCAACCGACGACTGTCCCTGTATGCTCTTAGCAAGTGCACCCACGGACAACCTTCTTAGTGCTCCCCTACATTATAAAAGGAAGCCGTGTGCAAAATTTCACGTTCCTAGCCCCAGTAGTTTCGGCTGTGCGTTGATATGCCAGTCAGTCAGTCAGTCAGTTTCTCCTTTTATTATATAGATGCATCGTTTGTACCCAATTGTCATACAAAAATAAAACTTTTTCCTCGTACAAAATTAAAACAATGTCACACTAAGTACGTATAATAATTATCTTTAACGCGAAAGATGTAATGTCCTGGAATTCGTAATTTATGATGTCGCAAGCGCAACCGTCTGCGTCTGCGTAAAAGATGATTTAAAAGTGAAACATTGATATAGCCAATGAAATGTATTCGTATTTATAACAGTTTACGATCGCCCCCAATTGATGTTTAAAAACCACTCATGTTTATTTGCAAGTTGATGAAGGTCAATTTGATATGATATTGAAAGAACTTTTTAATCATCGTATCGGAGAAGACCCAGCAAAGTGAAGATATGGGACAAAATTTTGAAATGGCGCATGGCGTTTGTACAGAGTTAAATTAAATTTGCTAGCGAAACTTCGCGAATCGCGTCACGGCATAAGAATATAAACCTTATTTGGTTAAAATAAGGTTCATATTCGTCTGAAAAGCTAACTTTGCTTAGCAAAATAAAATAAAAATGCGATCTGTGAACCTTGCCCCCAAAGTGACCCACTATCTGCAACGAAATCGTTACTTACAGTAGAATTGACATGCCCTCCTTCACACGCCTCATCAACAGGCGCCAACAAACTGGCACTCTTATTAAGAAGTCCATCTTCAGCCTCTTGAGCCGCTTTGATTGCACTATGGTTCAGCATCCCCACCATAGCCACGGAGAGATTCACCTTCAGACCATAGATTATGGCGAAGCCTATAGAGCCAAGTACGGATAGGACGTACCGCGCAGGGACGATACCTGAAAAGAACAAAGAAAAGCATTGAGTTTTTTGGGACGACTTGCAAAGATGTGGAAGAAAGTTGATAGATACTCTTGCAGCCATTTCTTTCTGTGGTGTCACACTAATATTATAAAGACGAGACGATATTTTCTTACTTCCTCACGCTCAAACGGCTCAAACGGCGATCCCGTGGAAATATAAGGGCTAAGGAAGTAAGAAGGGGTCAGTAAGAGTCTGACACTCCCTTCCGCTCCACAGAGCGGGAGGGGTCATTTGATGATTCCCAATACACAAAAAAAAAAAAAGTGTGTCAGCTACCTCCATACAAAATTTTATCAAAATTGCTCCAGCCGTTTGAGCGTGAAGAAGTACAAACATATAAACATACCCCCACACCAACGACGATATAACCCTTTGCCCCACACACACACTCACAAACTTTCGCCTTTATAATATTAGTGTGATGTTATGATATCGATATAGGAGGAGCCCGTGGCTAAATAATAACAGCCGCACAGGTCGATCGATCAGGTTAAGCTACGCTTGCCGCGGTTGGTCTGTGGATGGGTGACCTTTACATACCGTGACCCTTCCGTGCCTCGGAAAACGCGTTAAGCCGTTGGTCCCGGCTGTCATTCGTGGATCATTGACAGTCGTTACCTACGGGTAGTCAGAAGCCCGAAAGTCTGACAACCAGTCTTACCAAGGGGTATCGTATTACCCAGTAACTGGGTTGTGGAGGTCAGATAGGCAGTCGCTCCATGTAAAATACTGCTATTCAGATTTCAGCTGCATCCGGTCAGACAGGAAGCCGACCCCAACATAGTTGGGAAAAGGCTAGGCAGTTTGCAGATGACCGATCATATCTGCGGAGTTTCGCTAACAAATTTAATTTGACCCTGTCTAAGCCACTAAGCGTATCTAATTAATTAACTTTTAATCAATTATCAATAAAGAGACATATTAAAGCGTCCTTCCTCCTTCTTGACTTTGTCAATACAAACAACAAGAGTTTCCAAGAATCTATCTTCAGTTCTAAGTGATTGTGTGTGCACTGCCACTGTGCCGGATGTCGGCACGCCTTTATCCAATATTGTCATAGGTAATCGGAGTCACGTAGACCGCGCGAAAAATAATCTTGCAGTTCGAACTGCGAATAAAGGGAAAAGTTTAGTTTAGCAGTTTTGGAAATCTTTATATAGGGTGACTGGTAATTAGTGACCGATACTTAAACACGTGATTTTACTCATCATTATGAACAACTTTTACTATGGGCCCAAACCTGAAATCGCGAAAAAAAAACAGCTGTTCCCTACATTTTGACGAGTTATACGAACACAAATGTAGGGAACAGCTGATTATTTTTTCGCGATTTCAGGTTTGGTCCCATAGTAAAAGTTGTTCATAATGATGAGTAAAATCACGTGTTTAAGTATCGGTGACTAATTACCAGTCAGCCTATATGTATAAATCTATATACAGGGCTATTGGTAAAACATTAACAACCTCTTAAGACGTCTTTGTACTCATCACTAAGAACAAATTTTACTATGGGACCAAACCTGAAATCGCGAAAAAAAAATCAGCTGTTCCCTACATTTGTGTTCATATAACTCGTCAAAATGTAGGGAACAGCTGTTTTTTTTTCGCGATTTCAGTTTTGGTCCCATAGTATAAGTTGTTCATATTGACGAGTATAATACAATGGCCTCCTAAGAGGTTGTTAATGTTTTACCAATAACCCTGTATACAGCGTGTATCAGAAATGTGTGGTCATATTTTAGGGTGTGGACGGGACTGTGGTGGTATAAACCACCGAACCAACCAACTTTCTCCACGGGACTAACATCTTTATCGCGAAAAACTAACCAGGGGGGTAATTGCGTAACACACTAAAGTAGGAATTGCATTCATTTTGATGGTTCAACAACATTCATTGCGTTATTTACGTTGTTGAGCAGAGAAATTTTTCGAAGCAATGGATTAGCAATATCTTTCTAAATTATTCAGGTTATGATTGATAGTGTGTTACGCAATTAGGGTGCAGCTGTCCCATACAAAACTTCAATACCTACCCGACCCAAATGTATGGGACGGCTGATTATTTTTTAAATAAGTATGACCACACATTTCTGGTACCTACACGCTGATTACATCTGTGGTGCACATGTGTGGTGCGGTAAACAAAACAAGTTGAACTTTCCCGCTAGATTAGAATACTCAGATAAACAATAATATTTAGTATTTAAAGTTAAATTAAACCTCGTATCGCTTGCCGGCGGTTCCCAGCCGATGCGATTATGGTCACGTCGGCATCGGCTGTGTAACCAAAATATGAAGTTCGACATTCTATTGCGGTTATTGGTCGA
Organism: Oligia latruncula; assembly: GCA_948474745.1. NCBI lineage: Eukaryota > Metazoa > Arthropoda > Insecta > Lepidoptera > Noctuidae > Oligia > Oligia latruncula. The sequence continues at coordinate 13,828,144 of OX419702.1, read as the reverse complement.
TATTACGATAAATGGTAGTCAAACTGGCTGTGCTTGAAAGAAGCCTATGATCAGCTGTGGACGTCTTTCGGCTGAAACGAATGAATGACCTAGGATTTTGGGTATTTAAATACAGAACAAGGAAAACAGATGGCATTAAAATAGTTTACTCATATAAAATTGCAGACGAACACAAAATCCGCAGTATGTTATTATAACAGTATTTTTATCGTGCAAATAAATGAGTCAACAATTAAACAGCTTCGTCGATAACCCCGAATGTCTATCACAAAACGTCGGTAAACTCTGACTCATTTCATTAGCGTATTCGCTAGACTTCTATAGCCAGTTCCTCAGATACACGTTCAGAAAACACATATTATGAAGAGATGCAATATAGATCCCTCTCGTTGGGAGGAGTTGACGAAGGATAGACCTGTAAAACAAAATGTTTATGACTTTGAAGACCAGCGGAGGAGAAATCTCGACAGAAGGCGAGATCACCTCAAGAGTAAACCACTCTCCAACATGCAATATCATTAGGTACCACAAAGGCATTCTGACGTGCCTGCACTGTGCACGTAGGTACCTTTACAGTGAAGATAGGTTTCGTTAGTCACATCAGCACACGCCCGCAACCTATACTTGTCGGAAACAATAACAGTTACCGTAGCCGAAATCGGCATGAAAGTTTAAAAAAGAAATGCGCCATGAATTTATTGGCGGTGTTTCGTATCAGAAGATTAGTGGTCATTATAACTTCAGTAATCACGCCCACTCGACCTGCCGCTAACCGGGAAGTATAACGTTCCCACTGCTGAGACCCAGGCTTCCTCTCTGTGATAGCACAGGGAGCGGGCCGTAATCCACCACGTTCCAGTTGGGCTTGGTGGATGTCACAAGCCTTCGAAATTTTGTTTCTAGGAAATGCCGGTTTCCTCAAGATGTTTTCCTTCATAGTTTTGAATGTTTTTATGATTAAATTACACAAAGTACCTAAAGCCTGCCTTAGTTCGAACACTTCGAACCCAAGACCTACAACTGGTAAGTTGGGGCTATTGCCACATGGGCCACCACACAATTTCTCAGTACCTAGCAACTTGGATTTGTGTCAGACTCTCTCCTGTTACATGGGTTAGTAAATGGCGAAATGAGGACGTAGGGACATTCCACTTCGGGGAATATGTACATAATTAGGTGATGATTATGGACTCTCCTCGCTTGGTAAACAAATTGGTGTAGGTAGGCTGTGATTCATCTATTATGGGGCAACCGCAGAACGAAGTCGCGGGCGGAAGCTAGTTAGAGTATAACATACTGCGCGTTTTGATATACGGGTGTCAATGCCAAATCAAATGCCAAATTGATCGACCACTTTATATCGAACGCCCTAGATTGTGTTGATGGGTTACTTACGTAAGTAGGTACCAGCTTGATTTTGTGCATGTAACAAACAAATTAATGTATATTTTGGCCAGCGGTCATAGTGACATACCTATATATCAATGTGGTTTTGAGATAACGTTCGTAAATCACGTCACTGATCAGTGATAATAACCTAAATTGGTTTTATTCACTCCAGGAATTACTGAATATCAGGATATTGGAAATTTTATTGTACGTATAGCTAGCTAACTATTTACACTATTTACACTAGTTACTAAATTAAATGACTAACTAACTTAAACAAAAGGTGACTAACACTTCGCACACCTAGATCTAAAGAGAGCTAACTCTAAAATCGCAATTTTTGAGGTATGCACACCATCGAATTCCCTAACTCACTATAGCGACCAACAAAACAAATTCAAAAATAGTTCCGTATTGATCAATACAGCAACTCCTGCAGTGCACAGGGACATAGTAATCAGTTTTTCAACTTTTCTGAAAAAAATGTTTTTTGAGTTAATCGCTGTTTAGATCTAGGTGTGCGACTTATCAAATCGGAAAGGGATCGGCACCGTATCGCCTTTCGCCTCGCCGTCAAACAGGCTTCAACCTAACGTAAGCACGTAACTAAAGCGGATCAGGAAGCTCCGATACGTCGACTCGGCTACGGCTAGGCGACTTCGCGCTTACAGCTCACCGACCGCTGGTTGACGGTGCAGCAGGCAGGCCGGAGGGGTGAGAGGGGCAAGGGTGGACGAAGAGACGTAAGCTCGGGTACGGAGAGACGTAAGCACGGGGATCTCGCGGCGTCGAGCTGTAAGCGCGGGGACGACGAGCCGTAACGCACCGAACCGCGGTTCGTGAGCTTGTCACGAGGCGAGGCGATTACGTTACGATTCAGATTGGTGTGCGTTACAGTAGGGAGTTTCATACAAAGAATGCTGAACGGCTCAAGTTGATACGGTGCCGATCACTTTCCGGTTTGATACGTGTGCTATGAAATTTAGGCGTCGAAGTACTCATCCGCATCGCTGTCATCCGGAAACGTGCCCAGAAGACTGGCAGCAATGCCACGTTGAATGGCAATGCTACTTCTTTGGCCAAAGAACGAGCCAGCCCTCTGGTTACGTGAAGTGTCCACCAGCCGGCGAGAAATTTCCTTAAAAAGGAGATGCGCACTCGGGCCCAATGAACCGAGCGTTTCGACCCCAAACGGCTCAAAGCTGTAGTGAACCATAAGGTTTACAGTATTTGCGCCGCTTGAGGGTCTCAGCAGCAGCAGCACCCTAATTGCGTAACACGCGGATCTAAATCAATTTGAAGGATATTGCTAAACCATAATAAAATTTGTAGTGTCTATTTGTAATGTCAAAATAACTCCGCAGACATGATGGGTATCGATATCGAAACATGACAAAACAAAAGAAAACAGCGGGGTAATTGCGTAACAGTATCAGTAGCAATAGGGTTAATTTTGACAGTTCAACAAAATTCATTGCGTAATTTACGTTGTTGAGCAGACACATTTTCGAACATTTGAAAGAAATGGATTAGCGATATGATATCCTTCAAAATGATTCAGACTGAGTTGGAGTGTTACGCAATTAGGGTGAAGGTACTTGAACGTAGGTAGTTTGGTCGTTTATGGGCCATTATGATGGAGATAATGATAAGCTAATAATGATTACTTCAGTTTCGATATACAATATAGTAAAAGTGCGCAGTGCTGCAAACCTCCCCGCCCTATTTCAAGTTAAACGAATAGGTACCTATCAACTTTATTTCAATGATTATGAAGTTTATTTAATTTTCAGAGTGACTATATGAAAAAGTTATAAAAATATTTGAAGTTAACTGAACTTTATATTGTAGGAATTAAAGTTATTTTTCCATTAATTCATATTTGTTTACATTTTTGGCAAATAAATCGCAAACGCAGGATACTTCACCATCATCATCATCGTTGGGCACCCTTGTTCCACCCACTGCTGAGGTAGGGCTCCTCCTCTTTGAGGCATGCTTCCCTGGTCTATGCGAGTCTCATCCAGCGAGGTAATTGCATAACAAACTAATAACATTAGCAATGGCTTTCATTTTGACAGTTCAACAACATTCAACTAGGGCAACTAGCTTCACCAACTTTCTAACTGACAGACTATTTAATTTTGACAATTTAAAAGTACCTGTACATACAAGGTTTAATTGAAATAAATACTTTGAGTTTGAGTTTGATTCATTACGTTATTTACGTTGCTAAGCAGACAAATTTTTCGAACATAAATGATGCAATAGATTGGCGATATCCTTCAAAATGATTCAGATTGTGATTGAAAGTGTGTCACGCAATTAGGGTGCTGCGGGCTAATTGCGTAACACACTAACAGATAACATTTCCGTGCTAACAGTAGGAATGGGGAGTGATATGAAGATTCGAATGACGTTATTGCGACGCACGCTATTTCGAAAAAAATTAAGAGTGGTACGCCAGTTCGAAAACTCATAAAATCGAAAACCGCTATATCGAATGACGTTGTCGCGAACGGGAGTGATATGAAGATTCGAATGACGTTATTGCGACACACGCTATTTCGAAAAAAATTAAGAGTGGTACGCCAGTTCGAAAACTCAAAAAATCGAAAACCGCTATATCGAATGACGTTGTCGCGAACACGTTGATTCGAAAAACTGTTTGAATGGTACGCTAGTACGAAAGTCTTGGCATTGAAATCCACTGTTGCGAATAGCCTAATATTCCAATCTGAATTTGTCTGAGGATCGAACTCGCGACCCCCGACTTACTGGAAATTAAAAAGTTAACTTTTTAATTTCCAGTAGGTAAGTATAGTAATCAACACAGAAGTCAACAAATCAAAATTATAGGTGGTATATAATACTCATTACCAAAAGTTAACTTAAAATAATAGGTACTTCTTATTGCTCTTGTTTCCCAAACCCAATACAAAGCTAAGGCTTTATCGGGGTCGCGAGTTCGATCCTCAGACAAATTCAGATTGGAATATTAGGCTATTCGCAACAGTGGATTTCAATGCCAAGACTTTCGTACTAGCGTACCATTCAAACAGTTTTTCGAATCAGCGTGTTCGCGACAACGTCATTCGATATAGCGGTTTTCGATTTTTTGAGTTTTCGAACTGGCGTACCACTCTTAATTTTTTTCGAAATAGCGTGTGTCGCAATAACGTCATTCGAATCTTCATATCACTCCCGTAGGAATGACTTTCATTTTGACAGTTCAACAACATTCATTGCGTTATTTACGTTGTTCTTGAACAGACAAATGTTTCGGACATAAAATATGAAGCAATGGATTAGCAGTAGGTATCATTTAAAATCATTCAGGACCCTTATTCATTATTACTCGAAACCATGTCATTTCCATAACTAATCCCGCCAATCTCGCGTTCATTTCCCGCGGTTTCGTTCATTGTGTCATAGAGAATAAGGACCCAGATTCTCATTGAAAGTGTGTTACTCAATTAGGGTGCTGATCTGTACGAGTCTCATCCAGGTAATAACTAACTACTGTCACAGATAATTAATACTCTACTGTTAACAAAATATTTCATAATAATTATGCTGTGTTTTATTCAATCACCTCTGACCAATAGATATATGACCTAGAGATAGTCAGATGCATAGAAATGTAAATATATTTCTATGCCTCTGTCCTCCGCTAGGAGTAATAGTGTCCAGCGGTGCTATTCTGTAAAAATCTCACCGTGAAAACTTAGGTGAAGTGAGTTTGTGTTTGCTAGGTATTGACACTATTGACAGCTCCACGCACTCACTTCACCTAAGTTTTCACGGTGAGATTTTTACAGAATAGCGCCGCTGTGCCTCTGACAATAGAGGATCCAATTGAATAACTCATTATGACAAACAAAGCTGTGTTTTTAGGTTTTACACAAGGAAAATTATCGAAATACCTACTTAGGTAATTCAAATGTTAGCCTGTATTAATATGGTTCGTTTCGATTTAGAGCAGGCAAATTCCGTCTGTTAAGCACCACCAACAATGGTAGTAGGTGCATCATAAACTATTAAAATAAGTTTGAATTTTGATACAATGTCATGTTTTGTAGTCTCCTAAACATAACTTACAGAAACACAACATCACGCCTCTAATCCTCCAAGGGTAAGGCAGATGTAACCCTATTGTACACACACATTTCGGGATTATTCCGATCTGTCACCCCGCTTTGTCCCCTTAAGGGGACAGATCGGAAAAAAAAGTTTGATCTGTCCCCCTGTTAGCAATGAGGGGACAGTTCGAACTTTATTCACTCCTTAACGGTTTCATCTGTCCCCCTATCACTGATAGGGGGGCAGATAAAACTTTTTATTCCTGTTTGTCCCCCATAGAATTTAATATATTAATTCTTAAAAGTAATGCCACACATACTGCAACATTACATTAAATTAAAGACTAGTGGTTTAGGTTTATAATCATGTGTATTTATATAAGTTACAAATATTTCTTTTGTTTTTCTATTAATCAGCCACAGTCCCATAAATCACAGTACGTATAGTAGATACAATTACAATCAGTCTTCTGATTTGACATAATTCAACTTAATTACAATAAAAAAATAAAAAATAATTAAATACCCCCGACACAAAATAATAAAAAAATTAAGGTATCCCTACAAAAAGCATGAAATAAAATTTTGCTTAAATAGAAATTCATATGGAAGTCGGGGGACCTCTTAGAATAGAAGGTGTTCCATAGAACGGTCCCCCGACTTCCTGAATTTCTATTTAAATAAAATTTTATTTCATTCTTTTTGTAGGGATACCTTATTTTTTTTATTATTTTGTGTCGGGGGTTTTTAAATTTTTAATTTATTTTTTTATTTCATGCTTTTTGTAGGGATTCCTTATTTTTTTTATTATTTTGTTTTTTTTTTTTATCTTTCTAATGTGACAAATAAATCAGTGTCGATTTATCACATATGTTAAAGGCTGCTGCAAATTTCAACGTACTTTGAGATGAATCTGCTTCCACTATAGCATTCAATTAATCGTTATAATCGACTTTCGTCTCCGGTCGGCCACGGGGCTCATTGTTGAGATCAAAATTTCCAGAACAGAAGCGATCAAGCCAAAAACGGATCGTGCGTTCACATGTGATACCATGTCCATGCGGGCTGTCCGTGCTGCGTTGGTGCTACGACGGGACTCGTTTTCGAAAATAGCGCGCAATTTCGATTTTTCCATGGTTACAGAAACAGCGATATAAGAATATTTTGTTTTGTTATTGATTGATAGAATCAGTCACAGTCCGATAAATCACAGTAGGTATTGTACATATTACAATCAGTCTTCTTATTTGACTTCATGCAGCCTTGTTACAAATGAAAACTTTTAAATGATAATAATAACAATAATGGAGTGCAAGTAATTCTCAACCATATTTTATAAATCTTTAAGTTGTTATTCGCAAAAAAGTTTTGATAGATATTAACTATGTACTGACATACAGAGCACAGACAGAAATTTTATTTTGTTTGATAACTCTTACAGGAATGAAAACGTCAAAACTTGAATTTATTTACTTCATTCCTGAATAATACAGAATTCATTACCATAATAGAAGCTGCAATTTTATCTAAACACGTAAAATTTTCTTATTAGGAACATTTCCTCATCTAAAAGTCAACATATTATTGTTAGTAAAAATTAACATTTGTAATATGAAGTCAAATCAGAAGACTGATTGTTATTATACTTATTATACCTGGAATACCTACTACGTGATTTATGGGACTGTGACTGATCGATACAGAAACAAAAGAAATATTTATAATTTATTTAAATACAGGTCGTTATAAATCCAAACCACTAATCTTTTATTTAATTCTTGAAAGTAAGCTTATAACGTGTACAATTGTAGCATTACTTTAAAGAATTACTTAATATATTAAATTCTATGGGGGACAACCAGGAATAAAAAGTTTTATCTGTCCCCCTATCAGTGATTGGGGGACAGATGAAACCGTTTAGGAGTGAATAAAGTTCGAACTGTCCCCTCATTGCTAACAGGGGGACAGATCAAACTTTTTTTTCCGATCTGTCCCCCTAAGGGGACAAAGCGGGGTGACAGATCGGAATAATCCACATTTCGCCAGTTGTTTTAGTCCCATGTAATAGAGGGCCAGCCTATTGCCATCAACCGAGCACAAATCCACACTCCGGCAGGGTAATTGCGTAACACACTATCAGTAGCATAGCAATGGGTTTCATTTTGACAATTCAACAACATTCATGGCGTTATTTGCGTTGTTGAGCAGACACATTTTTTGAACATATGGAGCAATGGATTAGAAATATGCTTCAAAATTATTCAAATTGATAGTAATAGTGTGTTACGCAATTAGGATGCGGGCTACTATTATGAAATTCCTAGTGGAAAAATCCAATAACACTTGGCCAACCAACACACCAACACCAACGAAGCAGTAAGTTTGATTTTGCTATTCGGGGCGGAGACAAATCCAACAAACCAAAGATCATAAAAATCGGTCCCGTGGTTCTTGAGTTAATATTAATGGTGTAACTAACCCGACTTTCTTTTATACCGGGTTATTGGTAAAACATTAACAACCTCTTAAGAGGTCAATTTTATTGTACTCATCATTATGAACAACTTTTACTATGGGACCAAACCTGAAATCGCCAAAGAAAAATCAGCTGTTCCCTACATTTTGACGAGTTACGAGATACGAACATAAAATATGTAGGGAACATCTACATCTGATTGTTTTTTCGTGATTTCTGGTTTGGTCCCATGGTAAAAGTTGTTCATAATGATGAGTACAATGACCTCTTATGAGGTTGTTAATGTTTTACCAATAACCCGGTATAAATTAGTTCAAAAAGGAAGATGGGGTGGCCAATCGGATTATGGATTTGAGACAGCAGCACGGGGATGATGATTTTAGAGGGGTTAACGACCCCACCAAAATCCAGACGCCCTTCTGTATACTGTGACCTTCCCGGTTTCAAGGACGAGAGCGGGCGGGAGACGCTTCCGAAATACTTAATCAGTTTAGAATTTAGGTTTTAAAAACTTAATAATTCGTTTCCATAATCACTTTCGTTCTGATAATTCTAAACACTTTAGAAAAATAGTGATTAAATTACAGTTCATTGAATTAAGTAATTATAATTTAAGTTTAGTTGACTCGTTTTATATTTCAATTCATAAAATTAATTTAAGTAGTTACTGTCGCAAAAAATATTTTTCTAACTTTACTCAGGTAGGTGTACGCACTTTCCAAATAAAATAAAAACAATACTTACGCCACAAAACACTTTCTTTTACTGGAACCTCCATAATTTATTCTTATTTTATCAACAAACTAGTAACAAATTAAAATTAATTTCATTTATTTTTCACTTATAAATACTAAACACGCGGCTTAGAAACTCCGTCAAAATAAACGATCCACTCAAAACAACGCGTGCTCGCGCGCTTGTGTTACTGTACTGACGTTACTGTCCAGCAAACTGCGCGTCATCTACGCAACGCGTTCCTATCATGGCGAAATGATCAGTAATGCTGGTGCAACGTTTACTTATACATAAATACTAATGAGGAGGAACGTGCTAAGCGCCATGTACCAAACGTTTTGGGTCGTCGCGTCACCCGCGTCCTACTCGAGCTTTCGCGCCACTAAGAGCTTCAAGGTGACCTTCAAAACGAAATCGATGAAAGGAACTTTTCTATGGAACTCAGGGGTAATGCGCAAAGATAGCTGTTTCATTAGGAAAATACCTCCCTAAAAGTCAGTTTATAACTTTGGACGTTTGTTTAGTTAGGTAGGTAGGTATCGGTGGTAAATGACACGCTGAGTGATAATTTTATAAAATGAGGAATAACCCAAGATAATTTGCAAACCAAGTCATAGTTTATAGAAACATTGCATCAAGCAAACGATAACGCTGTTGTACATACCTAATTTAAAGTAGGTAAAGTTACCTAGGTGCATACCTCTTCATTTAAGTATATATACTTACATTATATAATACAATTACTGTCAGGTTAAAATACGTCTACAGTTCAGTAAGTAAATAAAAAGCCGAATTTAGGTATTTCTCCTAGATCGTGGCGTGGGCGTAACAAGAAACCAAGATCAAAAACTTTTTGATTTTCGATTCTTGGTAGGTACAAATAGTTTGACAAAAACATTTAGATCCTGGAATAAAACCCGAAAGAAGTAAGTATATTCAACAGCAAGCTTGCAAGCTCTGTCCATTTCATCTGTTCCAACGATTCGATTAGTAAATAAAAGAGAATCAATTTTGAGCACTGTAAGCTGTAGTCATAGATTTTGAGATGAAATGGCCACGAAACGGATTACCTTCGTGCGCGTGCGCCTTACACATTGAAAGCGCAAGAGCCAAAGATTGCTCTGTGCTAGCATTTATCAGGCAGGCGCTTCAGAAAAAAATATTAAAATACGATACAAAAAACACTACAAACTGAAAAAAAAAACACTACAAACTGAAAAATAACTTTAATTTCGGAAGTCGGTGTCTTAGGGATCAGTATTTTAGTTTTTGCCACCGACTTCCGAAATTAAAGTTATTTTTCAGTTTGTAGTGTTTTTTTTTCAGTTTGTAGTGTTTTTTTTGGAAGTCGGTTTTTTTTTTGTTAAAAAGTTTTTATTTCTCGCTTTTTAGTGGGTCTATTTATAATTTATCTAAGTTACAATAGCCTAATGTCAACTTGCCCATCGCCTTTTTATAAAATATTCCTTTTCTCGATGCAGGGACGTTAATTGTTGAGGAGTTCTCCTTTTATTAGTTTTTAGATTAGATCCTGATAATCCTGGCTGCAGCATCAGGCCAGACTTATGTCAACATAGCATTGAACTTAAAATTAGTCCTGTTTAAAATGAGCCCAAACACGACTACGGTGCTGTAATTTAAAGGTTTGTACTTTTTCTGATGCTCCTGGCTTCAGCATCAGGTCTTCGGTGTTCCTCAGTAACAGTACGTTTACATCTGAGCCCTTTTCAATGAGCCTAAACACGATATATCTGCTGTTAGTTGTCGAGAAGTTAGGTACTCTGCAGACTATCCTGACTGCAGCATCAGGTCATGACTTGATGATCATGAGACCAAATGTTGCAAATGCCCTATCAAACATCAAAACAATTTACTAAAACAGTCCTTGCCTGTTCGAGTAACTTCTTACTGTTAAGGAGTTGTACCTTCCATCATCAGCCCAGCTACCTGAGATGGTGACAACCATACACAAATACACAAGATACTTCATAAAATATGCGAAAAACAATAAGTGAGCCTATAAAATTTGAGGGTTGCCCTCGATTTCTCTAAGATCCCATCATCAGATCCTAACTTGGTGACAATGGGACCACCTCAGAACTATCTACTTTCGAACAAAAAAAGAATTTTGAAAATCCGTCGACAATTGGCGGCGTATTCGATGAACAAACATACAATAAAACATACAAACACCCGAACATAGTACCTCCTCCTTTTTGTAAAGTCGGTAAAATAGGCACAAAACCAGTAATAATGGCTTAAAAGGGAGAAGGTTTGTGCCCTGCTGTAATGGGAGAAAAGGTTTTGTTTTGGATGATGATATAATTGTCTTTCGGTTCCCTAAAGTAGGTTAACAATTTCTTCATTATATAATAACCACAGGTAATCTTAGTTCTTTAATTCCCTATGTACCTACAAACAAAATCGACACGGTATATTCACATTTCACTTTCCTCCCTAGCATGAGTCTCTCTCGTCTGCTCGAAGTTGAAGCATCCGCCTTCCTGTAGGGCCGTAGCGTTTGATAAATAAATTATTAAATGCGTTTCATTTCCTTCATAGTTTTATGACAATATTCACTTTTGAGGGCAGTATTCTGTAGATTCTGCCTACATCCATTGGAAAAAGAAGGATGAATGTATGTACATAATATTGGTGGACGTTGTTTCAATTATTTGTCACTGGCTTTAACAAACAAACTACAAGTTTATTACCAAGGATTACAACCACTGACCTGTTATGATAGAGGTCAGTGATTAATATTACAACCTACAAGACAATATTATTATTGTATTTTTTTTTCTTTACTTTATAAAACCCAAATCGTCTTTCGAAAGCACTATTCTTAGACGAACAGTAAACTGTCATTGTGTTGTGACATTGACAGCGACAGCGACACTTGTCAAATTGTCATTGCGGAGAAATAGTGGTGTTTTCCATTTTTCAAGGCTTTGAACTTTGAAATGTGGAACCGAAGCAATGAAAATATTGCTGATTGATTTGCTAAGCAAGCCAGCCGCTTTTCCACACTTTCATTTGCATTTTATGAATAAATCATCATCATAAAAATATATTCCGTAAGACACATTTAGAGGGAAAAACAAACATTACCAAAGAGTACTATAAGATATGAACATTACTGCTTTTAAAAGAGCGCATCAACAGCTGACTGATAAAATACGGACGAGTTTTGAACATTCAAATTCAAATTGGAGTCAGGCAGGCTCGTCCCGTCAAGCGTGGCGCTCGCTCACTTCACTCGACCGCTGACTCGGCAGGCGGCTAATGTGCGTATAAAAAGTTTTAGTTGCGCTAATAATCGATGGTGAAAGTCGGCGTAGATGTAGCGTGAACAATCGTCAAGAAATGTCCACTGTCGGCTCGTAATTTGAATAAATTAATCGGACAGTTTCTAAAGCGTGCCATGGTGATATCTGGTGATTTTCTATCGAATATTTGCGTACAAATGTGAGGAGCCAGTGAAAACAGTGATTATCCTACTTGGTTTCTGTAAATATATTTTTTGTGAACTGAAGTTAATATGGCGTTAACCGTGGAGCAGAAAAATGATCTTGATTTTATACTCAAGAACTTGTTGGCTGGAGGTAAGAATTTGACAGTTTTTTTTTGAGGCATGAATTTGGTAAACTGTCTATGCGCTAAAGCAAAGAAAGTACAAAAGTAGGTAAAGAGGTCAGAATATTTTAAACTACTTATAAGAGTATTTAGTGCTTTTTAATGCAAGACTAAAAAAAAACAAATCATATTTTTAAGTTCAAAATGTCTAAAATAACAACATAATCCAAATCTATGACAAAACTTGGAATTTGAACATTATTATCCTAGTTTCTAAATATTTTTATGTTAAAAGGTGACTTCAAATACTTTTAATTTTTAAGGAGAATATTAATTCTCAATAAAATTAAGGGTTGCAATAACAAAATATTGTACTTTTAAGTAAGTACAATATTTATGTAACATCTATCAAGATTTATCTTGGTAGGTATTCATAAGCCCAATGAGTTAAAATCAGTGGCAGACACAATAGAAATTTGATTGTTATCAGTTGTTGTTGTTGTTTTTGTTGTTTATTGTTTGGTTGTTACACATGGTGTACACTCAATGTGCGAAGAGTTAATAGCTGTATTCCAATTCAGATAGAAATCTAAACACAATTTTATAATTTAAACATTAACAATGTGAGAATGAAACCCAATTTTAACCATTGTTTATATTCTTTAAGTTTAAGTACAATGTAACAAAAAACCAAAGTGATAATGCAGAAAAATACTGCTATTTTTATTTAAACTCAAATCTCATATGTTATCATAAATGTATGACTTTCTAGTATTCTCATGATATTTCCCTATTCTTACCTTTATCTGCTATCAAATCTTACTTTCCATATCCTGCAACAGTCCCACACCTGCATAGTGCGAGTAGGAATAATCATCGGTTGGTGGCTCATTTAAATAAAAAACGTCTAAGCATCCTCTACGAATCGGCTTCAACCCCTCCTACAACCACCAAAGGTGCGGGACCCCAGGATCCCGAGAAAAAATAATTAAAAGAAAAAGTACTTACCAAGTATTTTTCAGACCATAAAATTATTCATAATTTGATCAAATTTCTGTCAAAAGCTTATTGCAGAATTTGTGGACCACTGGTTGTTAAGTAAAAGCAAGGTGGTACCGACCTTGCTTTACTTAACTCACTTACACCACCACTGTGGTGGTAGTGGTGTAAATGTGTAAGTGTAGCTTTTAAGTATTCCCCTAAGGGCTAGGCTCCCTGCCATAGTCAGAATTCGGAAGACAACCCACATATCACCAATCACATTTAAATCCCATATATAATAAGATGTGAGCCTAATATTACCACCACAGGGTGCACAAAATCATTGAAAAATCCAGAAATTATTTACTTATTTTACTTATCAGAATCTGCAGTTTCTTGCAGGCAATGTTATCAGACAAGGACACAGAGACAGCACCAGCAGTGTTATCCTTATCACACATTTAACAGTAAAAACACACAAATGTCCCACTTAATATGATTCATATAGGTATCCACCTTAATCTATACATCTATCTATACATATAAATAAATAAAATTGAAGTTGGTTTTTTTATTTCAAAATAACAGCTTTTTACTAAATTTTCATAATTTTTGTCTGTCTGGAACTCTGGACTTCACTGGTATAGCTGATGTTATAAGGATTAAGGAGTAAGTTCGGGTACTTTTATTTTAGAAAAAATTAGGGTTCCAAGCAAAAAAAAGAAAGAGAAATAAGTACAAGAATTAGGGTTCCACGCAAAAAACTGAAAAGAAAAAGAATTCTTCCTTTTCTATGGAGGAGTGGTAAGCGACATTATTGATACCCGACATCCACTCGAACGAAGTCGTGGGCACAGCTAGCAAATAATATGCACTAAAATATAATTATAAAAACATTTTATTGTGTGCCTGATCTATTAATTATGCTACTCAGGCAGGACTTACCTTACTTGAAATGACGTTGGCAAGAGTGTTCGGAATAAAATAAATAAAAATTATAAAGTTCTTTGTACCTCTAGTGACTCATCATAAATATCCACTTTTGAAAAAGGACTTCCCAACTACCTTGAAAAACGGTGAATAAAAAATTTACCATTATCATCATATCGAAGCAAAAACCTTGTCAGAACTAAAGCTAAAGTTGCGTGTAAACTTCACGACTCGTGTATGAGAAAAATGTAAGTAGGTACCTATCTGATGTTTCATTCTTGGAAAACTGCAATACACAGGAAGACGTGTTCGCAATGACCATCCTCTGCACGTAACACCTTTGTCGTCTTTTACACAACCATTGTTAGGGGAAAGTCTGTGACTACCGGCCACAGAGCAATGAGATGCATCGGCGGCCGCTGCTAGAGGTGGCATAGTCAACGCTTTCGATACAAACAAAGCGTGTCACCGTTTACTCGTCTACGACACGAATGATGTACCTACCTATACAAAGACAAACTGACGGCTTTTAAAGCTGGGAAGTTGGGAACCGAAGGAGTGCGCTCACGCACCTTCGGCGCCACGAATTTTATCAGTAGTTACTGCCATCTCTAGATCCTTGGGGGCGGCGGCGGCGGGCGCAGCGATTCCGTGTTCTGTGATACCGCCTTAAAAGCATATGGGGAGTAATTGGGTAACACCTAACAGTAGGAATGGCTTTCATTTTAGCAGTTCAACAGCATTGCGTTATTTACCTTGTTGAGCAGACAAATTTTTCGAACATATGAAGAAATGGATTAGGAAAATCCTTCAAAATTATTCAGATTGAAAGTGTGTTAGGCAATTAGGGTGCTGGCTGTGCTCTCGCCACCTTTGTTCTAATAAACGATCAAACTAGAGAGTACTTGGAGAAAACATTTGTATTGCCGTGGCCTCAAATCCCATCGAGCACGCATGGAGACATTAAAAAAAAAAAACTTTATTTAATTTTGTAAATCATGAAACTTTTATTTTATTTGACTGTACTTACCTGTCAAAAAGAGTAAACCTAGATAATGTGGATAACACAGAGATTAAAACAAAAGACGAACTTGCAGGGGATCGAGGAGGGGGATTCAGGGGATCAGACCGGAATAAATCCTCCGAAACAGCGCGGCTTTGATAACAATGATTGCGATAAGACCGTCTATTGTAAAATATCATAAAGCGGTTGTAATCTGTACAATCAAGAGATTAAATAATTATTTACCTTTATTATAACACAATTAACATTCAGACTAGCGACAAAATAAGAAAATCCTATCGAATACAAACCCAACAGCCACTTATTGAAGTAGATAAAAAATCAGGTCGCGTTTGATCTTATTTAACAAAAAATATCGGTAGTAATGTTTCGGTACCCAGGTTTAAGCTCTCATCTGCCTAGCCTTTTCCCAACTATGTTGGGTTCGGCTTCCAGTCTAAGCGGATGGATTTTACATGGAGCGACTGCCTATCTGACCTCCACAACCTAGTTGATAGCCACTCAGCAGTAACCTCTCTAACTCAGCGAAATTCGTAATGATTTATGAACCTATTTATGTATCGACTTATGTACTTATCTATTTAATTTATAATTCATTATGATACCTTTTTAATTTTCTTTTAATCTTTGTTCCTCTCAAACAGCACCTGCCATCCAATCTCTCCACCACCCTTGGTTGACTGATAGAGAATGCCTAATTTAGGCATTTTATTTATTTGTATTTGTATGTCTGTAATTAAACTTCTCGCATACAAAAGGTAGGTAGGTAAGGCGGACAAAGGCGGACTTAATGCTTTAGGCAGCCTAAAGCATTAAGTCCGCCATTAAGTTTAATTACAGACATACAAATACAAATAAATAAAATAGAAGTGTCTGTTTGTAATGTCAAAATAACAGCTTTTTACTAAATGCAAATGAAAGTATAAATGTACTTAAACAGTAAAATTTTTGTCTGTCTGTTTGTTCCGGCTAATCTCCGAAAACGGCTCGACCAATTTTGATGAAATTTGGTATGGGGATACTTTGAATCCTGGGGAAGGACATATGCGACTTTTATCGCAGGCGAAGCTGCGGTTGGAAGCTAGAAATTAAATAAATGTACCATTTTTCCTTCTAGGTGTGGCTGGTATGTGCGCGAAAACCACAGTGGCCCCACTAGATCGTATGAAGATCCTGCTCCAAGCTCAGTCGTCACACTATAAGCACCATGGAGTCGTCGGGGGGCTAACCGCCATAGTCAAGAAGGAGTCCCTTATAGCCTTGTATAAGGGCAATGGAGCTCAGATGGTCAGGATATTCCCGTACGCGGCCACGCAGTTCACAAGCTTTGAAATTTATAAAACGGTAAGATTATTTTTTTTGTACGGAAATATCCTTCCTCCTAAAAGTTGTGTACATTTCAAAAGAAAGAAAGAAAACTGCATTTATTTGCATAAGAATAAAAAGCACATTGAAACTTGAAACTATGAACACAGAAAGAAAACAATGCTTAGGCCTCAGTTTCTACCTTCTTTTAAACATTATGGCAATCAACGGGCCTAGAAATTGAAATGTCGCATTTTAATCTTTTTCTAAATCTCATCTCTTTCGCACTCTCTTTGGCGATTGCCGATTCTCATCTTATCTTGCGTAAGACAAATTGACAATCGAACAAAAGTTAGCGGCCATAGCTTGTAATCATGCAAGTAGAAAAGGCATTAAGCCCGCCTTGTACAGTCAACAGCAAAAGTAGATGATCAAAATCAGAAATTCAATACTAATGAACGGAGTTCGCGTCAGAACTGTGTGGCGTCGAAGTACTACTAGGTACTTAGAATACTTACTACGTAGAATACTTTTGAATCACTTCGACGCCACACAGTTCTGACGCGAACTCCGTTCATTAGTAATATTAGTACTTATTGAATTTCTGATTTTGATCATCTACTTTTGCTGTTGACTGTACGGTATATTTATTGTGCATAAAGATTTATTAAACAATAGCCCAAAAGGTATGGAGAAAGCTACTAGGAACAAATATTTTTTACAGATGTCATTTCAAAACGAATTCCATTACGTTTTCAATATTCCACCGAACATCGTTTTGTGACCACCAGATTTAAAAAAAAACCACGATTTTCGCAATACTAAACAATTTTAAAACCGATTTAAGTTGTGTTTACCGATCGGTGTTAATATTAACCCCTCGTCAATTTGCATTCCTGTATACACAGACACTGGGAGATTTAGGTATTTGCAGATGCGCTACGTCAATCTGAGTCTAATACTGGATTTTAGAATTTGCAAAATGCTTTGGCACTTTCTAGAAACCGTTTTTGAGAAACTTTGAAAAGAAAGAAAGAGGGGCTCATGGATAAATAATAACAGCCGCACAGGTCGATCGATCAGGTTAAGCTACGCTTGCCGCGGTTGGTCTGTGGATGGGTGACCATCTTCACATACCGAGACCACTCCGTGTCTCGGAAAACATGTCAAGCCGTTGATCCCGGTTGTCATTCGTGGATCTTTGACAGTCGTGACGGGTAGTCAGGAATCCGAAAGTCTGACAACCAGTCTTACCAAGGGGTTATCGTATTACCCAGTAACTGGGTTGTGGAGGTCAGATAGGCACTCGCTTCATGTAAAATATTGGTATTCAGCTGCATCCGGTTAGACTGGAACCGACCCGGAAAAGGCTAGGCAGATGATGAGGCAGATGATGATTTTGAAAAGGATGTGGAGCTAACTGTTTTCTCTTGTCAAACTCAAATTAATATCGACTAAGTTTTCTTGATCCGATCGAATAGAATTTGATTCAATGGCTGCAATTGCTGGACCAAGGACCATGTAAAATATTTTTATTGCTACATTATCCTAATTAAAAAAAAAAAAAAATTTTAAATGTGGTTTAAATCAGCACAAATTTTTTATCCGTAGAATAAAATTGACGTCAGACAGTTCTAGTATGGAGAAACTGTCAAGAATTCAATATTTATTCTCAGGATAAGACTTTTTCTAGGTATAAACGTTTGGTGGAATTAGATTAAGGGATGATACATAATATTTCTATAGTCAGATAACTTTTATCTGAGGAATAAATATTGTGGTTTGACAGGTCTTGTTTTTTTTTTGTATAGAAAATATATTACTTAATGTCAAACTGGCATATTTATTCTTTAGACATAAGTTATCTGTCTATTGAAAACATAATATTATGTGTCCCTTTGTTTTTGCTATAGAGATCACAAGTTTTCCACTTCAGCACAGCACCTCGATTGTAGACATGATATTGTAATTTGTAATCGATAATATTAATGGCTTCATTCGCCCCTGAAAGAAAAGTAGATATATGTAGTTGCTTATTTTTTTTATTGGTATTTGGTGATAAAAAAATTGGTATTTAAGTACCTACTTTCTTTATCTAGAGCCTCCACGATACACGCACGAGTAACATTGTAAGAATTCGTCCAACAGACTTGATAAAATCACGCTCCTCTTCCAAACTCGCTGACCGGCTAATATCTTCATCACGAGAAAAGAAAAAGGTTAAATTCTATTCAAAACTATACTCCGTATAATTAGCTGGACCAATTCTACAAAAAATAAATTCGCTGTTTTATTACAACTTCCAAATCTAATGTTCTTGCTCGATGAACAAACAAACACAGACAGAATAAGATTGAGATCTCTTAAAAACGTTACTTAGCATTCTGTATAGAATGCTTTGACTTAGACATGTTCCCGTCTCTACATGTATACAACATGTCCCGGAATTAACACACATAATTAGAATATTACAATCATATTACACGCACTGATTTTTTACAATTCTGTGTAAAACATTGTTTATTCATTAAATTAGTCATACTGATTGTGGGAGAAAATTGTGGTCACATTACAAATTGTGGTCACATTACAAATCTTCGCACGCACAGTCGCACACGTATAGGGTCTAGCGTAGTGAAGTACTTTGTCCATTTTCGTAGTTTTAATTATTGTTGGGATAAAAAACTACCTAAGTATATTCAAAATGACAGTAATCGATTCAGTAAACGATTCTGAACAAACTACTTTCATAATGTGCATTAATTCAGTTACACATTGTATATACATGTAGGTATTGCACTTGTAGTTTGACAGTTGTACAAAAGTCTGACAACCAGTCTTACCAAGGGGTATTACCTACCCAGTGGGCTATAGAGGTCAGATAGGCAGTCGCTCCATGTAAAGTACTGGTACTCAGGTGCATCCGGTTAGACTGGAAGCCGAACCCAACATAGTTGGGAAAAGGTTAGGCAGATGATGATGAGTTTAACATAAATAACGATCTCAGCCTTACACCACTACAAAACAATTTCCTTTAGGCCTATTATCGTTTTGCAATGTAGTTATGTAGCTATACTGTAACTATATTCAACATGAGCCGTTCGGAAACTAATGAGGTTTTCTATTCTGTTACACCTATTATAACATCCACTTCTATGTATGTTTGTTGCCGTTCCACTAGATTTCGTTCATGGCTACACTGTTATATTGTTATTGTTGTTTAAACTATTTTGCACAAAAGGAAGAGCTATATGTATACCATATAGCTCTTCCTTTTGTGCAAAATAGTTTATAAGCATGCTACATAATGACATACATACATAGATATATAAACTAACCCTTCTTCCCATGGGGCCAGACACTATCAATCGGAATCTGAATCATTTTGAAGCAAATTGCTAATCCATTACGTCATAAGTTCGAAAAATTTATCTGCTCAACACGTAAGAAACGCATTGAATGTTGTTGAACTGTCAAAATTAAACCGATTCCGATTGATAATGTCTTACGCAATTGTCCCGCAGGTATTACAGAACGCCACCTGCTACGATCCTTACATACTCCTTTTGCTTCGTTAACATTCAAACATAATGGCATCCTATGTCTAATCATCACTCTACAGCAGTTCACTTCTGGACAAGTGGCCTATACAATCGCACGCTGTTCAACATTTTCGTTCGTTCTCGGCAACTCTCATCCAGCTGCTAATTGTGGGCCATTTCACCGTCATGTTATGCTCGATTATTTTCGGGTCCCTACCCGAAAATAATCGAGCGTTCGCACAAGCTACGTCTCTCGTCAATCTCGGACCCTTCTGAGATTACCTGTAGCTTGTGCGAAACGTTTATTATAAGATCATATTGAAGACTTGGCTAATTGTAACAACATAGGACCAAAACTTGATTTCATCGTTCAAAATGTAGAGAATAGTGACTTACGGCCAGTTTCTTCATGAACAACTAAAGTATTTAAGAGCGTTTACGCCGTACGGCATTTCATACAAACTTTCAAGCCCTTATTTTTCGAAATTAATGAACCGATTTTAATGAAACTTCATTCGCATAAGCAGGATACAAAGGTCAATCAATGATACTAGCCATTTTTTTATTACTAAAACATACATCAAAAACAGGCCTACAGGTATAGATGTATCTTTGATCTGAAATTGTTTTAAGTATGCAAAACGGGCTCATCAATATTCTTATTTGCACTCCAAACAGTACTGGCTTTACTGTTCCAGTGAAACTATTTAACATTCCGCTATGACTGGGCCATTGAATTCATAGAAACTATGAAGAATGTTGCATATGGGAGCAAGATTTTAGTGTTGGTGAAGATTCCTTAAAACTGTTGTATTCATCAGACTAAAAAAAACGATAGATCAAAGAAAGGTAGTGTGAAATATGTAGAGCAATTCTTTTATATTTTATTTATTTGATCAAAGTAAATAAAATATAAAGGAATTATATAATTATATATCGATTCGTATTCTAAAAAATCACAACCAACCAATGCAAAGGTAGGTCTGCTAATTGCTATAACTGACTGTACAATGTGCAATATGTGCATCATATAATCACGATTATTACTTGTATGCTGGTTGTGTCGTCATCATGATGCGTTCTGTGCCAACACTGATCTCTAATTTAGAATATATAAAAATAACCAACAATTTTTGTTGCATTGCCTAAAGACGGTTTCAAGATCAAGGTTGTATCGCCGCGGATGTTTATTCCCTTGATTATGTCACGTTGTTTCAGTGCTTTGCTTTTATCGATCTTGTACGTAAGTGTTCTTGTTCGTGTTTATATGGGGAGCCGCTTTTCGTTTTCTAGTTATTGGCTTGGTACCGAAAACATCATTGTCCTGCCCTATCCCAATGTATATGGGGTCGGCGCAACATGTCTTTGTTTCCCATAGGGTACTTCTCAAGTCGTCAGCTTAGTATTAATAATAATAATAATAATATAATAATATTCCACAACTATCACACAACGCCGTCTAGTCTCAAGCTAAGACACAGAACAAATGATCATGCTCATCACACAAACATTTGTCCTGGGTGGGAATCGAACCCACGACCTCCGGCATAGCAGTCATAGTCACTGACCACTAGACCGTCAGGCCAGTCAGTATTGATCGCGTTCTAGCCATATTACCTTTGACACAGTCCATTCATCGTTTCTTTGGTCTTCCCTATTATTATAGGTATACTGTTAACGCAGAATAGGTTTTTGCCTGAAAATCTCTGTTTCTTTTTTAAAATTTTTTTTACAGAAAGCTTACAGATTAATAAAACAATTAAAAATCATTCGTAATCCGGAAAATTTGCTAATTACAAGATACCACCTAAAAAAAATCCAACCTAACAATAGCAATTTTATCTAAGTTCCCGTGGTAAGATATCAATCTGTTCTTAAGATTCTTCACAATGTTATTAAGATAGCAAAGGGTTTTTTTAATAACTTTTTGTGCAATGTGTGGCCGGGTGTGGTCTTTGTTTATTATCCTTTACCTAATAAATGTATTAATCCTCTCGTGGGATAATCTGTGATGTCTATTGTCTGGCCGGATGTGCATGGTCTTTGCTTATCTTTCTTTAATCAAATCTTCTCATGAAACCTGTCTCTGTGCAGTTTCGATGTCCCCCGTGGTGCCAAGATCAAAGGCCTGAAACTTGAAAGACGACGAATTAATTTACTAATCATAAAAGCGAACGAAGGGACATAAAGAACTAAGGCAGGAATTTTGCCAATATCATGTCCAAAAACCAGCGCAGTAATGGCGTAACACACTAACAGTAGAAATGAGTTTGATTTTGGCAGTTCAACAAACATTCATTGCGTTATTTAAGTACGTTATTGGCTAGACAAATTTTTCGAACATATAAAGCTATGTATTAGCAAAACGATTCAAAAAACGATCCAAAACGATTCAGCATACTAATTGCGTAACACACTATCAATCACAATCTGAATCATTTTGAAGGATATTGCTAATTCATTACTTCATTATGTTCGAAAAAAATATCTGCTCAACAACGTGAATAACGCAGTGAATGTTGTTGAACTGTCAAAATGAAAGCCATTCCTACTGTTGGTGTGTTATAATCCCCGCTGATTGTAATTGAAAATGTGTTACGCAATCAGGGTGCAGAAAAAGACAAATTATTATTATTACGAGCCCGCTGCGTCCCACTGCTGGGCAAAGGCCACCCTTCAGTCTATCTTTCTCTCTCTTTTGCAATTTGAGACCAATCCCTTAGGTAAGAGTATATCCCATAACAAAGATATACTCTCCGATATTCCTTATTCGTATCCTTCTCAACGTAGGCAAAGATTGACCAAAAATGGTCGTTACACAGCATTCTTCCCCTTCCTCCAACACCCCACATAGTTCCAGCTTCACTTTCAAAAGAACCGGTGTTCGGTCCCGGTGGGGCCGCCGACCGTTAACTGGCACACTGCGCACACACCGGTTGCTACGATGACAGATTCTACCGACAAGTGCTTTAGTATTTCTTGACCTTGTATTTAGAAGTTTAGTGTCATATGAATGGATTGGTTTTTTATTGGATTATTGCGGGGTCCATGACCTTTTTTACTGTTGTATAACTGTTTTGTACATCAGATTTCTACTCGTGATGTTTACTGTGATTAACTTTTATTTATTGCGATATTTGTAGAATACTAAATAGTTATCATTTGCTATGCTTTGAAATTAGAGGTGATACAAATACAACTCTTAAATTTAAAGCTAATAGAAGGCTTGAAATTAGAATAATTGACGTGAAACTAAAGGGCAAAGTTATCTTTACCAAAAGAGGGGAAAACTCTGAAAAATTTAAAGTCATGATTACACAAAGCTTCGACACCTAAGACGGCTGTCTGTTTCCCCTCTATTGGTAAAGATGGTGTTTTTAAAACTTTGCTCTTTAGTAAGCCAATTGGCTTGAAACACACACATTAGCACATTGGTTTGAACACCGACATTTTATCATCTCTAACTTCAAACTATAGCCAATTGTAAAAGGTAAAAATTAATAAATATGGCATTCAAATGTAATAAATTCCTCATGGCTTTTAGCAGTTTGGTCAAGTGAACTCAGGTGATGCTAAACACAAACGAAGGACCAGTTTTATACAAGTTTGTATAGGAGAGAGTTGTAGGTACTGTTATTTTACCTGTGGTTAAAACAAAACTGTGTCACTTTGAACTCGAAACTAAAGGTGGCTTGTTCTTTGTAAATAGTCTGGCAAAACCCAGACAAAATGCTTTACGTTGACGATGAATCATCATTTAAACGTGAGCTTTTGAACTTTTATTTACTGTTATAGTACAAGATTTCTTTGTAATGGAAATCTTCTACACCTTCACCGTTTTGTTTTAACACACCAGCATAGCTATTCACAGCCATCCGACTGGCTATCGTATCGAAAATGACACATTTCGATAACTTGCTCCATCATGATCATCATCTGCCTAGCCTTTTCCCAACTATGTTGGGTTCGTCTTCCAGTCTAACCGGATGATTTCGATAACTTGCTCTCCCGACAGCAAATAGCTGTCAGAAGAAAAACGGTCGTCTCTTTGATTACATTACGTCTCTTACATTTTTGGGTTTTGTGAACGGCGTTAAGAAGACTTCTACGATAACATTGGGTGTGGGGCAAAGTTTAAAAAAAAAAAAAACAAAACAAACAAACAACATTGATTGGTTGTCGATACGGTACGGAAGCTTATCGAGTAGTTGTGAATAGCTTAGATCATTCTGTAATCAGAAATCCATCTGTCAACTGCGGGGTAATTGTGTACCACACTGTCAGTAGCTATAAGTGTCATATTGACAGTTCAACAACATTCATTGCGTTATTTACGTTGTTGAGCTGACATATTTTTCGAACATATGGAGCAATGGATTAGCAATATCCTTCAAAATTATTCAGATCGAGATTGATAGTGTGTTACGCAATTAGGGTGCTGGTCTGATTAAAGCATAATCTACCGAAAACAGAGACAGTACCTAGTGGTAACTTTAGGATGCTCATGCGATATTGGTTTTTTAACACTGTTTTAACATAACCTAACATCTCGCCTTGCTTTCCCGAAGATTTGGGCGGAGGTGTACCTATACACCGACATGTCGCCAGAGGCCCGGGCAATTCTCGTAATTTTAAGAACGTTCACAGTGATCTCAGTCTTAATCTGTCAAAAATGCCTCTAATTTCCCTACACTTTGACAAGTTTTTGACATTTTGTTTGTCGCCGACGCATGGACGTAATATACATATTACTTCATTACGTCCATGCGCCGACGTGAGACTGCGACTAGATTTTGAACGTTTTCAATTACGAGAATTAGCCTTCTGTTATGTTTTAGTCTCATGTATATAAAAGGGGGCGAGCCTGTTGCTGTCAAATTAGCACAAATACAGACTCGGGCTGCTACTTGAAATTCCATGAATTAATGAATTGCACCGATCCCGATTAATCGAATGAACCCCAAGATCCGCACTAGCTCCTGTAGCCACATTTTCATGGTGCTACAGCGACCATTGCATATCAAGGAATAGACCGGGGGGCGCGGTAATGGTAGGGAAGACGTGCCCGTAGGATAGGTGAGGATTTAAGAACCTACCGGATATGCATCCTAGAGTAAGCATTGGACTAGTGGAGAGATGGGTAATTATTATCTATGGATGGGCATCTTTTGTCGACCTTGCCGCCAGGTTGGTTAAGGCGAGCTTCATCGGTGCGTCTTTTGGCGGGCTTCTACTGCTTTCTCGGTTCTTTTGTGTGTTCTTTTGGCTGCTACTTGAAATTCCAGATAGAAAAACCCAATAACACTTTTCCTGTGACCTGGGACTCGTAACCTAGACCTCGTCCTCAACAGTAGCGCTTGCGACCATTAAACCAACGAGGAAGTCCTTTCCCTCCTTTTTATTCTTACATAATATTACGCTTTTGTATTTCTTAACCTATCGTATTCATGAATAGAGCCATTAACGCTACTTACGTAATATAACCTTTTTACATATACATATAAAAACATGTACATTTTCCCTGTACAGTAATCTCATGCGGCTGTTTCCTCATTATCATCGGCCTAGCCTTTTCCCAACTATGTTGTGTGTGTCGGCTTCCAGTCTAACCGGATGCAGCTGAATACCAGTATTTTACATGGAGCGACTGCCTATCTCACCTCCACAACCCAGTTACTGGGTAATGCGATACTCCTTTTTGGGACTGGTTGTCAGACTTTCGGGCTTCTGACGACCCGTAACGACTGTCAAAGATCCACGAATGACAGCCGGGACCAACGTGCTTTCTGAGACACGGAGGGGTCTTGGTATGTGAAGATGGTCACCCATCCACGGACCAACCGCGCCAAGCGTAGCTTAACCTGATCGATCGACCCGTGCGGCTGTCATTAATTAGCCACAACACCCTCGGTTTTCCTTATTTCTAGCAAAATGAATGTGAATACAGAGAATTTGTACAGAACGGACTTATGGTTATGTGCGTCATATATCGCATGATTCATGCTACTAAAGCACCCTTTTGATAACTTGATATATGTATGACGGTTATATGGCTTCTGAAAGCAATAATCTTCCTCGAAAGACCTTCGATCGTACAGAGGTCCATTATCGTCATTACTCCAATACAGGGTTATTATTGACCCTTCGTAAGCCGAAACGCGGATCCACACACGCGACACAATGGCT
This sequence comes from Oligia latruncula, assembly GCA_948474745.1. Lineage (NCBI taxonomy): Eukaryota > Metazoa > Arthropoda > Insecta > Lepidoptera > Noctuidae > Oligia > Oligia latruncula. Next base: position 13,801,918 of record OX419702.1, on the reverse strand, counting down.
TTTTAATTGTTTCTGTAATTATGGCATTGAACCGGTTAAAAGGTCCCATAACTATTTTTGTACAGAAGGTAAAGCTCGGCCCATGTACCCAAAAAAGGTTGGGGTCAGTCTCAGTAACTCGCTTAATGGCTGAATTGGTAACGGACAAATCGACAGGAAAGATAAATCATTGTGAGGGTCCTATGGGGAACAGTCATTATGGTTGACACTGACAGTAGGATGTTGTAGTCTAGTTAGTTTTGTTGCACCTTTTTGTCTTACTATACAGGGTTATTTTACATTGGCTAGCTAAACTTCGCAGTCGCGATGGGTGTCGATAATTTAATTTTTTTTTGAGGTCAACGACCACTTTTAGTGTCCAAACACAATGCCGAAGGTACGCGACCTAAGTTCCGCGGCTGAAAAAAATAAATATAAATAATAATATAATAAATTGTTCCACCGAACCGCACGTTACGAAATTTTGTTTCAGTGCGCGGTTAGTGGAAATGCTCAGGTGCCGTTCGTCCAAGTGCGGTTGAAATCAGTGATCTGAGTGGAATACCTCATTTTATGTTCCGACGAATAATGTGTCGTCATTAATTCAAATAGGGCAGGCGTAATCATGCCGAAATTCGGTCGCGTACCTTCGTCTTAGTTAAAGTACGGGTTGCGAAAAACTGTTTTCTATATTTAATTTTTATCGTGTGTAGTTATCGATACCATACCTAAACAATTATACACAATACCATATACCACGAGAAAACAGTTTTTTTAAACTGATATTTCAGTGACTACAATAACTGCGGTCGATGACCCCAAAAAAGAACGTCGAATTAATTTTTTTTTTAACGATTGCTATAGGTAAAAGCATGACCGAAAACTAAATTCCAGTGACCTTATGAAAGAGAGAGTGCGAGGCGCGGCCTGTGACACATGACGTTATGACACAGTACCTACGACCCACTAACGAGTATGACATACACGGAAGTTGGAAATTAATTTGCTGTCACACAAAACCCTAATGATGAATGGTAGTAGAGGTGGAATACATATAAAGGTTAATAATCATTAGGAAAAACTTGACAAAATCAAAATTAAAAGTCATTTATTCAAATTAAGGTACAATTCCGAGATGGGCTGCAGACTGCAACCGCAGCAGGCGAAAAAGCGGCTAGCGGCTGCGGTTGATCGCAGTTTTCATAGAGATACATAGAAACCAATAGTGTCGTTTGAACCTGCAGCTGCAGTTTGCGGCCTGCGGTCCATCTTGGAATTGCACCTTTAGGCTGAGAATCAGCAATTGTCGAACGTCAAAATTACATAAGACAGTCCCCCAAAACGCACGCCCTTCACCACTTCCTAGTGCTTTTGCTGGGAAGAAGAAGCGCAACAAACTCCACAGCGCAGCAGCACAGCTGTCTGTTCAGTTAGGAAAACTTGATAATAGGGACTGAGGCAATATGGCGGTTTATTTATTTATTTGTTTAATACTTCAAGCACATAAATGTACAAAGGCGGACTTAATGCCATAAGCATTTTCTACCTGTCAACCTTTGGGTGATGCAGAGACAAACAGTGGTAGGTGCAATCATGAAAGACGGTGGCGGTTTTTGTAGCTTTTTGTAGGAAGCCAATGTATTTGGGAGAAAAGAGTATGTTTCTCCTGCTCGGATAGCTGGATGTGCCTTGGCATTATCCCATGCATAGGTAGCAGAGCAGAGCAAGCACTGGTGTATTTTATCTGAGATCCCGGAAACTTCTAGTGGACAACCACTGCATGGTTTTAAAGATCGCACTTGATAGGAGTCCCTCAGCCTTCGCCAGATATAGTTAGTGGCTTTTTATGAACTAATATTTGCCAGACCTTCGCCCCCCACCTTCAATATACCTTAGATCCCATAAATAGTTGACGAGAAGCGAACGTCAATAGTATTTACGATTTTCACGGAATGCTGATATGCAAACACTGTTATGACGTCCTCCCAGAGAAACGCGGAGTAAATACACGTCAACAAAAACTTACCAATTAATATCTGCAAAATATTATTGTTGGATTGCTTGTTCTTTGCATCTTTTCCCCTTTAGATAAAGTCTAGTTTTATTATGATCCGAGAACGTTAATTTTGTACAGTCGCCGGATCCACCAAACAAGTGTACAAAACCCAGTACCATAATCAGCCTATAATGTTCCCACTGCTGGGACACAGGCCTCCTCTCGGTGAGAGGGAGTGGGCCGTAATCCACCACGCGGGCCCAGTGCGGATTGGCAGATGTCACATGTCTTCGAATTTTTGGTTCTAGGACATGCCGGTTTCCTCACGATGTTTTCCTTCACCGTTTTGAGAGCAGTGGTGATGAAATAATTTACACAAAGTAAAGCGCCTGTCTGGGTTCGAACCTACGACCTACAACTCGTAAGTCGCGGCCGTTACCACTTGGCCACCACTGCTATCGCCATATATTATATCAAAATAACAATAACCACTACTACTACAAATCGTAATACAAGCACTGCACTCAAAGGTTATCGAACCATGTTATTTGCTTCTTCTTCTTCGTCATGTCGATGTTTTCAACTGTTTTTAGCCACTGTTGTTTATGGTATTCACTGACCTTTGTATAGCTCCTCCTCGGCTGTGACAGTTTCCTCAGAGAAGGCGTCATTAACGTACAGACGCCAGCAGGTCAACCTACCCGAAACTGTCAGATTTCCCAATCAACCTTGAACCTTATGCTTTAGCAATAAAGTCGAAAATCTATTAAAGAAATCTGACAGATTGTAGTAACTTGATGTGCTGGCGTCTGTACAAAGATTCGTAGGCTTCCAGCAACCTCGATGAGTCTGAATCCAATCCAGGAACGTAAAGAGAGCGGCAGCCTCTTGGAATATATGTCGGCGTGAAACTGAACGTCGAAAACAGCAAATAATTTTTGAATGTGAATAAAACCTTATCCGGTTCAGCGGGGTAATTGCGTAACACACTATCAGTAGCAATGGCTTTCATTTTGACAGTTAACAACATTAATTGCGTTATTTACGTTGTTGAGCAGACTTTTTCGAACATAATGAAGCAATTGATTAGCAATATTTTCTAAATCATTCAAATTGTGATTGAAAGTGTGTTACTTATGCAATAAGGGTGCTGCTCTCTGTCTTAAAGATAAGATAAGCAATAGAAGTGATAGTTAGTATCATCACAGCCAAGCCCCCAAACAGATTATGTTGGTATTTGCGAGTATATTGAAGCTATTCATTCACACATTATTGGAACGCGTGTTGACTTATCGTTATCTTGTCGAACTTAATAATAATAAAGTAAATATTTTGTCATTAACGTGGTAAACACGTGATCACGATGTGTGTGAGAATTGTTATTTTTAGGGTTCCGTACCCAAAGGGTAAAACGGGACCCTATTATTAAGACTCCGCTGTCCGTCTGTCACCAGGCTGTACCTCATGAACAGTGATAGTTAGACAGTTGAAATTTTCACAGATGATTTATTTCTCTGTTGTCGCTATAACAACAAATACTAAAAACAGAATAAAATAAATATTTAAGGAGGCTCCCATACAACAAACGTGTTTTTTCGGCGTTTTTGCCTTGTGGTACGGAACCCTTCGTGTGCGAGTTTTTTCTTCCTTTATGTTGTCAGGAGTACTTAGATCTTTCGCTGAAATTCTAGTGTTTGCAAAATTACGTAGTCGGCGGGGTTGTGACTTAAAATCTTCTTTCCCCATTTGAATTCCTAAGTCTTTTGGGGATAGTAATAGGACGTAAGTAGCCAAATTAGATTTATACTTTGTGATGAATACCTACCTATGTGATAATCAAAAGCTATATATTATTATAATATATCTATATGCCTTGCAATCGTATCAGTGTTTAGGTATGACCCATTTTCAGTCAACAACACAAAAGGTCAAAACCGTGTTTCACGAGCCACAGGAATGCGTTACAGCTTGCCATTATTGATCAAGACCTAAAGCCTGGTCAGCGGAATTGTCCGAAAGGGTTACCGCTGGCCCGGAACGTATAGGGCTAAGGACGGAAACACGGGTGGGTTTTAGTCAGTAAGAGTCTGACACTCCCTTCCGCTCCACCCAGAGCGGGAGGGGTCATTTGAGGACTTCCCATCCGCAAAAAAAAAAAATTGCTAAAGCCTGTGTCATCATCGTCTATAACCTAACTCTTTCCCAAGTATGTAGGGGTAGACTTTCAGTCTAATCGGATAATCGGATGCAGCTGAATATCAGTATTTTACCTACATATGGATCGACTGCCTATCTGACCTCCACAACCCAGTTACTGGTAATGTAATACCCTTTATAAAATCTGACAGTCGTCCAAGATTACAAATGACAGCCGGTACCAGTGGCTTAACGTACTTTCCGAGGCACGGAGGGATCTCGATATGTAATAGATGATCAATCGCAGATTCACCGATCGACCTCGGAAAGCGTAGCGTAATCTTCGACCGACCAGAACGGCTGTTATTCTTTAGCCAAGAACCCTTCAAATGAAAGCCTTTAAAAACCTTCATGCAAGTCTAAGAAACTCTTTAACCTTTCCAGTACCTAAGCCACATTAACCTGCCGATAGTGCAACACGGCGACAAGTTCATCGCAGGCGCGGGGGCCGGAGTGACAGCTGTCACTTTGACATACCCGCTAGACACCATCCGCGCGCGGCTCGCGTTCCAGATCACGGGGGAACACAGGTATACGGGCATCGCGCATGCGGCCGCCACTATGTTACGCACGGTAAGTCGATGGTATTAAATTATTGTATTGTATTTCGTCAATTAATGGTGTGGTGTTAACTTTGCTAAGAACTGTATGTGCCAAGCAATATTTCCCTTCGACATGCTAAAGAGAAGAACGTCTTTTATTTAACAGGGATCAGGAAAAATAGAAACTGTTCATTTGCCACTGATTAAAGAAGCAAAGCAAGACACATTCCTTTGACATGATAATTCGAAAACTACACTTCTGGACACATCTATTGGCCCACCTTAGAGTTTAGGTTTCGATGGCCCCTACCGAAATATGATTGCTAGATTGAACAAAAACTGTTGATGCAGTTTTAAACCTGATACATTTTACCATCTTTTTCGATCGTATTGTTTTAAATTTGAATTCAGAATACCATACGACATGGAGCTACGCCTAACAAGTCGGATATGAGCCTTGTTAAAGGCAATTGATTTTTGAATAAAAAACATGTTTTATCAATTAAAGGTTTAATTTAATAACGCGTGTTGCCTCCATAGGCATCTACCACAGCTCTCATACGATTAGGCATAGAGTTTATCAACCGCTCTATGAAATTTTGAGGGATCATCTCCCATTCCTCTTCTATGGCAGTTTTCAACTCCTGCATCGTCTGGGCAACTGGCTGACGAGCCCTAACACGTCTTTTTAGCTCGTCCCACATGTGCTCAATGGGGTTCATGTCTGGGCTTCTGGCTAGCCAGTCCATAACTGTGATGTTCACATCCCGAAGATATTCCCTGACGATGCCGGCCGCATGGGCTCTTGCATTATCATGCATAAAAAGGAAATTTGGGCCCACATAGTCCGCGTATGGTATCACGTGAGGTTCTAAGCACTCACGAATGTACCTTTCAGCATTTAATGTTGGCAGCCGTGGTCCTGTAACAACCTCAAGTTGAGTTTTGCCGCTCGCGGATATACCGCCCCAGACAGTCCATGAGCCACCGCCATAAGCAACCCTCTCTTCAAAGCAGCATTGTGCGAAACGCTCTCCCTTACGTCGGTAGACCTTCTTCCTTCCATCATTGCCATGTAACACAATTTTAGACTCATCAGAAAAGAGTACACGGCTCCAATCTTGCTGTGTCCAATTTAAATGACTGCGTGCGAAATGAAGGCGCGCTGTTCGGTGGGCTCGCGTTAGTTTGGGCCCATTAGCTGGCTTGTGTGGTACCATATCGCGTTCTTTTAACCTTCTCCGAACAGTTCGAGCGCTCACAGATACTCCGTGGAAGTCGCGAAGTTGGTTTTGTATCTCAATGGAGGTAAGGTGACGATTTCTCAAGCTGGTCGTCACGATGAATCGATCCTGCCTTTCAGTTGTGACCCGAGATCGTGGCCTTCCTTGGCGACGAACAAAGCCGCCAGTCTCTAGGTACCTCCGATAAACATTTCGGACCGCAGATCGACTTAAATTAAGTTGAGCACTCACGTTTCTTTGGCTGTGTCCGGCCTGAATAAGTGCCACAGCTTGGGCGGCGACTTCAGGTGAAGTATCCATAGATTATTGATAGAACCTCACCTTAATGTTAAGAATAAGTAATGTTTGTTGCAAAACCAAAGATATCAATCACTTTTTCAAGAATTAAATCCAAGTAAACCAATAAAACCAAGTTTTCTTAGTATTCGATTGTTTGATATCAACAAACAGGCTCCAAATTGTCTTTTGTTTCTTTAAATTCTGTGTTCGAAATTCAAAAAAAGACTATTGAATGAAATTGTGAATGTGCCAGGTTCAAAACTGCATAAAAACTTTTTGCTCGACCTAATATAAAATTTTAGCTAGGACCAAACGAAACTGAAAATACAAGGTGGGCCAATAGATGTGTCCAGAAGTGTAGTTTAAAAAATTAGAAAGAAGTGTTCGAAATGACAATTGCCATAGAAAATTGAAATGCTCACAAGAGTAGCATAGCTATTCACACCCATTCGACAGGTTGTCGAACCAAAAATGGCACATTTTCAATTACTAATTTGTCTTGCCCGCGACAGCAAATAACTGTCGGAAGAAGCCACGTCTATTTGATTTAAACTGACGTCATTTTCCGGTTTAGGATTTGTAAACAGTCTCTACAGGACTCTTTTGATAAAATTGATTGATGTTCGATTCGGCACAGAAGCATGTCGAACGGTGGTGAATAACTCTGCAGGTCTCTTGTCCAGCAGTGCGATTCTGTAACCATCTCACCGTGAAAACTTAGGTGAAGTGAGCGAGGAGTGAGCTGTGAATAGTGTTAATTCCTAGCAAAAACAAACTCACGTCACCTAAGTTTTCACGGTGAGATTTTTACAGAATCGACCAGCTGGTGTGGACTCCCTCATACACACATGACATAACAATATGGGACCCAATTTTCGGTGTATGTAATAGCAATCTCCAGTCTAAATCAAGAGACGAGCAGCTGAATAAAACAACAAAGCTACTTCAGCAGGAAGCCTAAAAAAAATGTTTTTTTTTTGTAATTTTCAGGAGGGTGGTATCCGCGCTCTATACCGCGGTTTCGTGCCCACCCTATGCGGAATGGTGCCGTACGCCGGCTTCAGCTTCTACTGCTTCGAGTCACTCAAGTTCTTCTGTATGAAGTACCTGCCCACGCAACTCTGCAAAAAATGTGATAGGAATACCGGTACGTGTCGTGTTATCAACAGTAACGCCCTGTGTACCTACACGGCACGGTGTTTCTTTACCGTAGGGCTGCCGTAGAAAAATCGTGTCCATCAACAAGCTTCCATAGCGATCCATACAACACTGACGACCGTGCCTACAACGGCGGATAAACCGTAGTTTTTCACGGTAAGAATAACGTGTGTATACAAAGGGCGTAAATTGGTAGTTTGTAGTAAAGCTCCTAGTTATAACGATCTCGTCTGAGGCGGAAAAAAAAAAAAATAATTTCGCGGGCTACCTTGGTGCTTTCGCCTTAAGCTATACATTTCCAGTATAAGCCGACTTCACACTGTATGAAAAGCCTATACTCTGCGAGGTCAGCTAAAACTAGAAATGTATAGCTTGATCTGTCGTCGTGTGTACAACACAGGAAGTAGGCAGAGTACTGTGTTACTTCAATAGAATTCTAAAGGCATCAATCAATCATTATAATAACGATCACATTACGAAGTTTAGAGCCAAAACATTAACTCATTTATAAATCTTCTCACATCATACAAGGTGGAGGCGACAATCCTAAATAGGTATATAATAATTATAAATGCGAAAGTAAGTTTGTTTGTTTGTTACGCGTTCATGCTAAAACGGCTGAACGGATTTGGATGAAATTTGGTATGGAGGTAGCACACGAGTCCGACTCGCTCTTGACCGTTTTTTTTTCCATGTTAGGATTAATCTCATTATTTCAAAATACTCTAATGCATTTGCATTACCAGTGTTTTCTTTTACTGTCGTATTGTCGTCTTAACATTGTATACTTATGTAGGTAAAACAACGTTATTCATGCCTTGTTTTATTGTGCATCTTTACGTTCATGAAACTTTAATGAAAAATTCCGGATTCGTTCCGTTTCGTTGCAAATTATTATGCATGCAATATGCTAGTTGTAATTTTATTACAACTGCATTTAGAGGTGATTTGAAGTAGGTATTTACTTAGGGCCGATACACCACAAAGATATCAACTTTGGGCCCGTTAAAATAAAGTCGAAAATAAAATGTAGTAAACTTTAACTGCGTGTTTTACGCTCTTGCGAGGCCTTGACTTTTGATTAAATTTATTTAATTTCGACTTCATTTGCACGAGGGCAAGGTTGATATTATTTTAGCAGTTAAAATCGCGCTATGCTATCGCTATGTGTGCACTGGGCCTTATGATTTTCGTTGCTTTATTTTGTTCATGTTAGCGAGAATTATTCACTCATTTATGTCCGTTGGTATTAAATGACATGGTTATTCTTATGAATAGCAACCTCGAGGTAAAGATGACGGTAACACACACGTAAGCTGGTGACAATTAAATTTGTTCTGTCCGTTATTCCATGATTTCATGGATTTTATTAAAGTTGTCTTCTAACGTTACTTCAAAGATGTATACAAAACCGAAATATTTGCGGAGGCATAAAGAATCGTTAGAATTGTGGCTACTTTGTAAAAGGCATCTGCTGATGGATAAAAATCCTCCCTCTACCGCAAAAACTCCACCTGGGGTAAATGGGGGTGGGAGGGGGCTTCCACCGACTAAAACCCAACTATGTAAAAGCTTTTCCCAATAATCACAACGACAAACAGAACCTAGTGGATGTTTCTCTGTATAAATTATCAATGGCAAATATATATTTGAAATACTCAACTTTGTTAATTCCAGGAGGTCTAGTATTAACAGTACCTGGCAAGTTGGTCTGCGGCGGTTTGGCGGGGGCGGTGGCGCAGTCGATCTCCTACCCGCTGGATGTCACCAGACGTCGCATGCAGCTGGCTTGCATGGATGCGCAGACGGAGAGGTTTGGGTATGTCGCCATGTTTATTGCGCTTGTCCCTTACTCGATTTCGCGGTAATAAAAATAATGGCCGCTCGAAACTTGCAAAGACACTCGGCTTCTAAATCTTCTACGTAATAACAATCTTAAATACATCCTTTCACTGACAAAGAACGCACAGTAAAATATTGAACAAAAGTTCCTTATATCACGAAAGTGAGCACTAAGTAAGGATGAAAATTCATCCCCTAAAGGGGGTTAAATGAGGGATGAGAGCTCGTCATTTTTGCGGTTTTGCCGATAGGAAATCCTACCGGGCGGGGCACACGGGTCGTAAGTAATAAGGTATTCAATTAAATTTCATGCACTGTTGATATTTCATTGAACTAATCACATCAAGTAACATGAGATTTGCCAGTAGATTTGATCAGTCTTGACTAGGCTTTCAAAAACCAGGGGTAAAGTTGAAGGAGGTCATAACATAACATAACGCCTATAATCTCCGAAGGTATAGTAATAGGGCTACTGCCATCAATCTGGCACAAATCCAGACTCCAGACTGCTACAGAAAAAATCCTGATTGAAAAACCCTAATAAAACTTTGACAGACCTGAGAATCGACTGAGATCGTTCGCATATAAAGGCATGTACACTGTCTGTATGTTGCACTAAAACATTGCACGGGTATACCACTGCGCCGCCCTCTTGTTTCCCTTCACGCACGTTTTAAATAATTCAAACTGTAGATGTGTCACTGACTCTGGCAGAGCCACCATCAGGGATTTTAATTTTGGCTCTGCCAGAGTCAGTGACACACTGTAGATGGATAGAAACGCTCTTAGAGCGGCCATTATTTTTGGCAAACATTCTTCGAATCTTAAAATACTTAGTCCATGTTCGGATATTATTGTGGAAAGCTGTATCTAATAGCTGGAATATGAAGATATAAAAAAATCACTACATCTGCACAGAAATTATAATGCCTTCAAAACCACGCAAAATATGTAAAAGACTAACATTTTACATTGTATATGTAACTATGTCAACAAAATAATGCTATCCTACAATGTAATTAATGCATAAATACATAATTATATACCTAATGGCAATAATTCACGGTTCAATCGATAACTTTTGAAGTGAAAACTTCTTTAGGCGCACTTTGCGCTCTTTCTGAACAGTGAACGACTGCACCGTCACGCTCGGGTCGGTGACGCTGAATCGTATACTTAGTCAGCTCCAGTCGGCCGGTGACGTTGAATCGCATATACTCGGCTCCAGTCGTAAGTTTCCACATTTTATCGTGTGGTCATAAACACATCCTTTTTTTACTTTTGCGCCAATAAGTTAATTTATTTGAACAGTGATTTTTTGCCGTAATAATAATATGTACCTACTTGCACCGTGCACCTTTCTCTCTGTATTCTAATGTACTTTTGTGATCCTATTCCTAACTAATGCAGCGAATTTTCTGATTGCATGATAATTACACGTGGTGTTGGCAACACTTGCAGGAGGTTGGTTACTTATATTTTTGTATATTTTATGTATAAGATTTATTTTTAATAATTTATCTTGGTATACTTACCCCTTTTCAAAATGAATAATATTCTTTCAGAGGAATACCTGACTCTTAATTTTTTTAATACTAACATAGGGTGTATTTATAGTAAGTACATAAATGGCCTCTGGATAAGTTCCGGGTACTTTATTTGTTAGTATCCACTCACTATTTATATTGTTAGCTAAATCTGAATTGCTTATATTATTTTCCGAAAAGCAACTTGAGATCAGAGGCAATTCCCGAATTGCCATGAACGGTCTTTCACATTTTAGTCCCAGTCTCAAACATTGTGTAAATTTTTTTATATTGATTTTCGCTGAGATGAGATTGCGGCTATTGTAGATTCTGAACGTTTTTAATTACAGGAACTATTTGCCTTCTGACCTCTGACTTGTGCTATTAAAGCATCCAGATAAACCCAGAACGAGAACTTAAGTGACGTCTATAAATTAATACTAAAATTATTTTCCATAGACAACAATACCTCCCGCTAATAATCTCTCTAACGTTTCACAGCACTGGCATGGTCAAGACTCTAACCCTCATATACCGTGAGAACGGGATAGTGAAGGGTTTGTACCGCGGCATGAGCATCAACTACATAAGAGCTATACCGATGGTCGCCACCTCCTTCTCGACGTACGAACTCATGAAGCAGCTGCTGCAACTAGACACAGGAATGAAAGTCTCGTAATGACGACAAAATGGCGGTTTTTTCGGTGATTTCTGCTTAGCGTCACTGTTATTGAAGATGGTGGCTTTTGCGCAAAATTATTAGGCTTTCTGAATACTCGTTTGAAAATAGCTTATATTTTTAAAACATATCATCTTAGGTAAAAATGCTTGATTTTATACGTCCGATCATTTTGTGCCGACTGCCTCAAATAACTTCAATGACCGTTATGCAATGAGTCGGACAGGAAAAAAACTTTTAGTGCATTATAAACTAAACTAGTAAACTATACTCTGCTTTGGTGGATACTAGAAAACCTTTTTAATGGTGTATTATTCGCCAAATGCCGTAGGAAAGTGTTTACCCATGACTATTCTACTCTTGTACCTATAGTTAATATTATTCTTTTTTAATTTAAATGAATGGGGCGGTTATTCCGTTTACCCTAAGGCGCGGAAAAGCATGTCCGAGAATCCACCCTAAGCTTATAAATTCTGTTTTTCCAGCTAGGCCTAGGGTGGATTTTCGGACATGCGTTTCCGCGTATCCACCTGAGGGTGGATTTTTTGAGATGGATAAACGGAATAACCCGAATGGGGAAGTACATTGCGCACACCATTTTTCTTCAGTACTTATATAAAATCAGTATTTGAAACTAATAATGCTCACTATAACTTGTATCCATACTAATTTATTATGAATGCGAAAGTGTGTCTGTCTATCTGTTACCTCTTCACGCTTAAACCGGTAAACCGATTTAGATGAAATTTGGTATATAGTTTTAAGTCCCGGGCAAGGGCATGGGGTAGTTTTTATCCCGATATTCCTACGGGATCGAAACTTGTGCGGGTGAAACCGCGGGGCGCCGCTAAACCTAATCCTAACTAATATTATAAATGCGAAAGTAAGTTTGTTTGTTACCTATTCACGCCTAAACCACTGAACCAATCATCCTGAAATTTTGCATATATACGTGTCAGGTGTACCGAAACGGACATAGGGTACCTTTCATCCCGAAAAAAAAGTGCTGTTCCAGAGGAAAACAACAATAACATTATTATGATAATAGATGGCGCCACGTGTCTTTTGAATCAAAAACAGGAAAACGTCTGTCGGGTCTGCTAGTAAATAAAAGTACATAGATATAGTATAGTACACTCGATTTTGTATATGTTTAGTAAATAGATATATTTAAAAGTGAAAGTGAATATAATTATATATTTTTAGAGCTTCATTTACACGATGCAACTTTCTTGCCCGTGGCATACAATCGTATGGTATGCCAAAGGCGCTTTTATCTTAAATCGCACCGTGTAATTAGGCTTTAGTCGCAGCAATATGCAACTCTTGATCGAAAAGGCGGCTTTATGTGTTAGTACCCACGACACCTCTCAGATATACTGGATAGCTGGGAAGGTTGCCCCACTGACTCTTGCATGGCTAAAGACCCCGGTAAGATAAAAGCCTCACCACTACTAGCCAAGTTGCAGGGCGAGCAGCCATCAATCATCTGCGGGGTAATTGCGTAACACTAACATTAGCAATGGCTTTCGTTTTGACAGTTCAACAACATTCATTGCGTTATTTACGTTGTTGAGCAGACAAATTTTTGAAACATATGAAGCAATGGATTAGCAATATGCTTCAAAATTATTCAGATTGTGATACGCAATTAGGGTGGGTGCTTCCGCCAGTTGTTTTTCAAATAAATAGTGAAATAATATACACGTGTCAGGTTTGGAGACAATCTTCCAAAGACACTTTCGAAGATTATCTCCGAACCTGACACGCGTGTAGTGCGTAAACCCGTCAAAAAGTATTATAATGGACAATATTTAGGTTTAATATAGGAATAAATATCAATTCCGTGCCTTTGCTGCTTTCCACAAAGTATATTTAGTGTAAGAATATTTTAGTCTTTCATGGGGTAGAATAGAATACTCTTTATTATGTAGATACACCATATAAATTACAGACATAATAATAGAAACAATACAAAGGGTGACATTGTGTCAATTAGGAATTACCCCGCCCATTGGGGCGGGGTAATTCCTAATTGAGAAATTACAGAATTAGGAAACTCCAAACTTTCTAAGAGTCAACAAACCAACCGAGACCTCAATCAACCTCAATACGTCTTATTCTGATTAGCTTTATTTTTATTATACCTTTTGACCGCGACTTCGGCACCTTGAAATTTCTTGTTCCCCCGACTCACCGCGTCGCATCGCATCTCCTGCCCGCGCTATTACTTGGTTTTCGCTTAGCGTTCTTTCTGACTTTTCTTTTTGGTCGGTTCTTTAGGTTCCTGGCGTGATGTTTAATAGCCTTCAAGAATTGGGCTATGTAAAAATATTTTTTCTAATCCGACTAGTAGTTCCAGAGAGCGCGTTCAAACAATCATTCTTTAGCTTTATTATTAGTACTAGTTTATAGATTTCAAATGATCTATTCATAAATTACTATACTTACTGAACTGCTAATCAGCCTCTAAGTTCATAGAACTGGATACCCTTCTAACACTATTTAAATATTCATGATTTTATGACTTACATGGATTCCATTAGATAGAACCGGTAATATCTATTTTAAACCAAATCAACACTATCGAGTGTTGAAATAGAAAACGGTAACAGAAAAAGATCTGCGACGACCTGTGCTGTTCCAAAAGTAGGTATCTCACGAAAATGTAAACTAATGGATCAAAAAACCTGTGGATGCCAATTTGTAGTGTCACTTACAAATTGAGTGCTTTGATTTGATTACGTAAACCCGAAATTCTCATTTTAAATTGACCTATAGATGTTTTTCATTGGTTAATTTTTAACCTCGATTTTCGTCGATGATTTTTATTTCCCAACAATAATGCTCGGTTATTCCGTTTATCCAAATTATCCACCCTAAGGTGGATACGCGGAAACGCATGTCCGAGAATCCACCCTAACTAAGTCTATAAATTTCGTTTATATCCAACTAGGCCTATGGTGGATAAACGGAATAACTCATAATGTTAGGTATTCAAACAATAATGGGAAAAAGTAGTGAGATCTAAAGTTAAAACCTACCGTATTTAGATGCATATGGATGTGTTACTTATTTACCCTTTAATGAGTGATTGCGGAAGAATTTAACTTGAACAGGGTTTTTAAGATTTTTATCACATACTTTTGATCAGGTTGGCAATCTCTCCATCTAAAATACTGGTACTCAGCTGCATCCGGTTATACTGGAAGCTGTACCCAACATAGTTGGGAAAAGCCTAGGCAGATGCTGATGACTTTTGGAACAGACTGGAACACACCGGGGGTATTCACAAAAGATCTACATGGTTATTGGTAAAACATTAACAACCTCTTAAGATGTCATTGTGCCGATCATTATGAACAACTTTTACTATGGGACCAAACCTGAAATCGCGAAAAAAAAATCAGCTGCTCCCTACATATAAGTTCGTATAACTCGTCAAAATGTAGGGAAACAGCAGATTTTTTTAATAATGATGAGTACAATGACCTCTTAAGTAAGAGGTTGTTAATGTTTTACAAATAACCCTGTATAGTCAATTGTATAGACGATGTGTCGACTAGTTGGATTGATATTACGACTACCCGACAGCTATTGATTAGCCGTATCTAATGAAACATCGAACGCATAACATGATAGTAATAATATCAACTACGAAATAGCTTTAAAAGTTGGTGTTGTGTTTGACAAACAGGGTGACATGGATAGTTTTTAAGATGATTCATTCCACGTATGTGATGCGTCTTTTATACAGGGCCAATTTAAATTAGCTAGCGAAACTTCGCAGACGTGATGGGTATCGTTATCTAAAACACGACAAATTACAGAAGATTAGACGATTTTTTTTCAGAAAAATCATTATTTTATTTTCTTTTTACCAGACTACGGGCGGAGCAAAAAGTAGGGTTTAAATTGAATATGGCGCCCTCTAGCGGACAAAGTCATGACCTAAAAGAAAAAAATAATAATAATGCCGTAGTAATGATAAGTATCAAATGAAAGGGCTTAATTAGCACATTTCAAAAATATAAACATTACTGAAATTAGCCCCAAAATAATTAAATAAAAATGTTTAAAAACTAAAACCCGACTACTGAAAAGTATGAAACAAGAAAGTACCTTCCCGTGGTCGCATGCCGCTGTACTAACATACAAAGCTATGGTAAACTTATTTTTTCGTTTTATCACGTTTAGATATCGATACCCATCACTCTGCGGAGTTTCACTAGCGAATTTAATTTGACCTTGTATGTTTCACAAAATTATATTATACGTTAGATTAATATCTTTACGCACATTAAATGTGGCATAATACAGTTCGGAGAACAATGGAGCAGTTTTATAAGTACTGATAAGTTTGGTCGACATTTTATTATTGGACTCTATATTCGTTATAACTTATTTTCTAAGACTCCATCTTTACTGTTATGTATTGTTACACACTTATACGGTTATACCGTTTATCCACCCTAAGGTGGATACGCGGAAACCCATGTCCGAGAATCCATCCTAAGCTTACATTCCGTATATCCAACTAGCCCTAGGGTGGATTCTCGGACATGCGTTCCCGCGAATCCACCTTAGGGTGGATTTTTGGTGTGGATAAATTTGAACAACCCCAGTTATGTAAATGTTGTAGCACCAAAGATGCAGGTAAAACTAAAACAGTATAATAAAATAAATATTAATAAATACATGTAATTTGTCTACTCGACAGAATTCTGAAGATAATTATATCTGTATATATCGGTCTTAATTGTATTGTATAAAGTGCATAAATTATTTTCATGTAATGCTGACTTTTATTTCTACTTTGGAATGGTGAAAGAAAACCCCTTATTTTTATAATTAATTTTATTTATTATATCTAATTCCTATCAACAGGCATAGTACACGTTGCAAGAATAATTATTTTACCGTACTGTGTTTACATTTTAAATTATTGCCATTTGTGTAGCGAATCCAGATGGAAGTATGTATATTTGTCTGTAGTCGGCGCATCATCAACTGTGTCTCGAGTCCCACTTACACATGAACACAACTATGCATACAAAAGATCAAGTTTTCTCAATATTTTAAATGTCGATCGCCTATGCAGTTTGCCAGGAAAGCCTTAATTTTAAATTTACGCGAGCTTCGATTGGGTGAAATAACGCCAAAAGCAGAGAAATCAAACTTGTGCTACAGTTATTGTTTTATTTCACGCGAACGAGGCTCGCCATACATTCTCTTTTTTTTTTTTTTTTTTTTTTTTTTTAAGGATATTATATTTTATTTTTTTATCTATAACTTACATACTTAATACTTAGATCAACGAAACGTGTGGCTTCAGGTGTCATTGGTGGGTAAGGTCTTTGTATAATTAGTACGCACGCGTTTAATTTAGGAAATAAAAACAAATATTACAATTATTTTATAAATCTGAAATTTTATTTTAATTGAAAGATGGCACTGACAAAAGAAACTGTCCACTGTTCAGATTCTAAAATAAGTACACGCTTTCTACATGGAAATGGAATATAAAATTGCTTTTGTCAGTTATTCTATAAATAGAAAAAAATGCTTCGTAAAGGAAACCAGGGCTATCAGTGAGTATGTAATCTTAAAAAACATGCTTTAACACTTTCAATATAACCCCATGTTATAAATTTCTATCCTAAGATGTTATAAAACAATTTCCCAGTTCGCAATGATCTCTTACAAAATTGTTATTAATATATTTAGTTACTTACCTCCTTTATGAAATGAGTACATTAATGGGAAAATATTCGACACTTAGTTTATACAATAACAACCTATGGGGCGCCTTGATCTTTAGGTATTTACAAAATTAGGTACCTAAAATTATTTTATAATCAATATAGAACAAATATAGAATAAAAAAAAGAACTTAAAGCTCCACTCTTGTAAAACACTATTCCATGCCATACCAGGTACTGTGGCACAAGAAAAGGAGAATTTTGAATAATAAACCTCAAAATGCAAAACTCGTTCTCTCGACATATTTTATGACAGAATGATTGCACTGGGGTATAAACAATAAGGCCTAATACTTTGACGCGTCGAACTAAATATATTATATATGTATAATAGTTATATAATAAAAATAATTACATAATGCCATTCTGTCATAAAACTAAATGCTCGCTATTGCTTTGTAGACCTCGATCAATACCCCCGCAGTATGTGTAGTATTGTGTAATGTAAATATCAAATTGTAAAAAAAATCTTTTAATATTTCATTTGTAAAGCAACTAAAAATACAAAGTTATAGGATGCGACTCTTAACAGATTTTGATCTACAGTAACTTAACTCGAAAAACATCATTATATTTGCTAGATTGACAATAATCATGTTGTTTTCACTAATTATAAGTTCCATTACTGCACATTAGATGTAAGATCATAAGCTTTATGGGAATCCAATAGGGCGCACATTTAGTCACCGAAGATTACATTATGATGGTATGTCCATAGCTCGCCTGTCGATCCAAGGTGCCACAAGACGAATGCGAAATAAAACTACCGTTTTAGTAAATGTACGAGTTTAATGAGGTCCAATCGTCTTCGATACATATTATATTGTATAGCATCATAACTTGAGGGATGTCGCGCTCCGTCCGGCCGCGGACATGAACATACCAGCATAACTAATGCGGAGCGAATGCACAGTGAACGGCAAGAACCTAACTTTGCGACTGGTGACAACCACTTACAATTTAAAGCGCGCCCGGCGCCGCCAGGCGCCGGGCCGAGCGGGCGCCGGGCCGGACCGGGCGGGTGCCGGACCGGGCCGGGCGGGCGCCGGACCGGGCCGGCTCCGGACCGGGCGCGGCCGGCGGGCCGGGCGTCACACGTGCGCCAGCCAGTGCGCCACCCGCACGAGGCTCTCCCGCCGCGCGCGATGCGTGCGGCGCGCCGCCAGCCCGGCGCCGGCGCGCGCCGCCAGCCCGCGCCGCGCGCGCCGCACACACGCGCCCCCCGCCGCACTCGCCTCGCCCCACACACTCTCCGCCCGCTTGATATGCGCCTCCTCTGTAACAAACAAAATATACGTTCTTATGCACCACTCGTATATCTTGAACACTAGATAGTACACCTTGCTCCTGGCCACAGACGCCCTCTACAGTGTTACAATAGTAGTCTACCCCTTGCTGGCTCTTCCTGAGCTCTGGCTGTCTGATCGTTCCAAACACCACTTGCCAAAACGGAGTCCAATAAACAAAAACAACAATAAATTCAGACAGTCCAGTCACTGTGGGATTGCCCTATTTTACCATTGGAACTTCGCTTATAATACGGTACAACAAAAAGTTTTTACTTACGTGCAGCCTACATGAAATAATCTGGCGTTCGTCGCGTGACGTGCGGCTCACCGCGTCGCGGAGCCGGGTCGAACTGAAGGCTGGAAATATAACAAATGCATTAATATCACGTTCTAGGACAAATATACATAATGACAGTGTAATAATATTAGGTCATATTTTCCATTATCCATGGTTGCGAATCGACATAGTCGATTTTATATTTGATGTTGAATATCAAATTTTAGTCATCACTTTGCGCTTCTAATCATTCCAAAACCTAAATACTAGGAAAAAAAATGGTTGCCTGTAAAGTCGGTTTTACGGGCGAAGATTTTACGTGACAACGTCTTTTTCTCGGTAGAATATTTATTGATATGAATATAATTAAATTGCACAATAGGAACAAGGAATTAAATGAAAATAAGAACGTAACGTTACCGAGCGTTACACTTTTTCATAAGTGACTCCCAGCCGCAACCTAATTTAAGACGTTGTCACGTCAAAAATTATTTCTTAGACCCCCACAGTCTATCCACCACACATCATTTCAATAATCAACTACGTATTGGTAAAGCAGGAATGTTTTATTCATCCAAACAATAATTAATTTTACACTGGTTTCCTTTCCCCTCTATAAACAACTGCTCTCCTTACTATCGTTCTCTCTATTGTCTCATTATCGTGAAGGTCAAGTTCCTACTCGTGTCAATCACAGCACCTTGAAGTAGGGAAGCCCTACAACAGGCTAAGCTATACTTACGGACACTTACGATAGATTGTAGACTATTAGGCATGTACTGTTATAGAAATGTCTACACACATGATTTTGATTAATGATATGATTTACCAGCAAATTAAAAACTCAACTAAAGAATGTCGTGGTTTCGTTTCGCCTAGTCACAGCAGATATCAACTTTTGATCAGGTAGAAAAGCTTGCACTTCACTAGGTACAGTCACGAGCAAAAGTATGTATACACTTGGCTTTATTCAAAGACGATTTTCTCCTTTAATTTTGAATGAAATTTTATGTTATTACAAACAAAGTATTTTCGAACCCATAGGACTGTGTAAAGTGTCGTATTACAAAGTTGCATTCGTTATTTCACGAAAAAATCGCAATTGTAAGTTGCCAAGTGTTGACATATTAGTGCTCGTGACTGTACTTGACTACAGGGACTTCAGACGTACCTATATCGTCGCTCGAATGACTAGAAGTCCTATCTCATTTTTTAGCTGATTTGAGTTAGGACAACTACATTTTTCTATTCGTAATTCTTTACGTTTTGTTGCCTTTCAAAATGGTTATATTTTGAGATCCAAATAACATAGAGATACGACGGTTAGTGATACATGTAAAGAATCACCAATAGAGAAATGTAGTTAGTTGTCCTAACTCAAATCAGTCAAAAAATTAGAGAAATGAGATAGAACTTTTAGTCAAGCGAGCGACGATATGACATATTATTTCCCAGAATAATCTAAATCTTTTTGAAACGAGACATGTTGAGTTATGCTTCGTTCTTATAAACAAAAACGAATCGTTTTACTTACCAATGGCAGCATTTTTTATTGCCAAACCGGGCATATAAATAGATTCGTAATCTAATTTTACCTGTGATAGCTACTTCCATATTCGAGGGTGTACAATGCAAAGCTACAAAACAGTTCAATTTAACCAATAACGGTACGTAAATAACAGGAATCTGCCATAAGAGAACTCGTTGAACTTTTCATGGCGGTGGTGGTGTACGCACGGCTACACATCAAGCTATACAGAACCAGTATAAGCCGACTTCTGATTGTACGAAAAACCTATATAATGCGAGGTCAGCTAAAACTGAAAATGTATAGCTTGTGTCGCCGTGTGTACATAGAAAGGTGTCGAGCTAGACAATAAGGACGTAAGCAATACTTACAATGAGTACTTAAGCGCATCATCCAATTCCATAATGGCGGCTTGGTTACCGCATCTGAAACAATCGTGTTTATATTAAAGCTGGTTGCGTAAGAGCATATTGTTCGACACGACGCACAGGTAAGCTTTATCTAATCGAATTATATCGCTGTGTTGAGATTAGGTTCGTCCACGAGGTGACTTTCTCCTGTTATTGTCGAAGGAACATCGCATGTCTTGACGATGTTACTTGAATTGTGAAATTGAAATTAAGAATATAGTTTATTTTAGTAGTAATTAGAAATGTTTATCTTTTCTCGTGTTGGCACGAGCTGCATTATTAGTTCATGCCGCGGTAAAAAAAGGCAGTCAGCTGGTTGGTAGTGGGGCTAACTGCCAATGGTACACCAGATGATCTGGAGGCCAAGTCTACTAATTTACTAATGTTGGAATGGAATGGTCACTCCTTTATGAGTTTTTGACAGATTTGCCATACAAAATCTGACAAAAATTCACTATGACGAGACCATTGCAAAGTTTGTTAATTAGTAGACTTAGGGCCCGGAAGGAGCATATTTGGATGTAATTTCTTTATTATGTGATTTAGCCTATTTTTATGATTGTGACATGTGGAATTACTAATATTGACTAATAACTTGTATGTGTGGTGCAAACTGTTAATATAAGTTGGTTATTAATAAATAAAAAAAGTAAAAAAAATTGTCATTACCCCAAATCTTGTGAAATTATATTACCTACTAGCAACAATACTCTATGATCTCTTGATCACTCATACAACCATTCAAGACCTATTTCTTTCTACTAACAAGAATGCACCAATAGGACCCATGTATACGATGCAGCACTTTTAACAGTCAATTAACACATACGAGTGTAAAAAGACTGATTAATTATCAAATTAACATAAACGCGGAAGTATTCTATTACTATCATTTTACAACAAAAGCAATCTGCCCTTATCAGCCAAATAAAGAAACGCAAAAAATAACACGGTTTTATAGGAATATATTCAGCTATATTATCTGGTACTAGCTTCTGCCCGCGACTTCGTCCGCGTGAAATTTCTTGTTGCCACAACTCACCCCGTCGCATCGCATCGCCTGCCCGCTCTTATGAAGCCGTTTTCGCTTAGCGTTCTTTCTGACTTTTTTCTTTTTGCTCAGCTCCTAATGTTCCTAGCATGGTGTTAAAAATAGCCTATAGCCTTTCTCGAGAATTGGGTGATCAAATGTAAAAATTTTTTTTTTTCAAATTCGACTGGTAGTTCCGATTAGCGTGTTCCAAAAAACAAAAAAAAAACTGGTTAGCTTTATTATCTATACTAATAATATTAAGAGGTAAAGTTTGTGAGGTTGTAGGGGAGCCGGAGCGGCTGGCGGTGCGTAAGGGTCAGTTCACACCGAGACGCGACGCGACGCGCAGTTTTCAAGATAGAAATACAATTACAGACCTTATCTACTACACTAAAAGGTACACAATTCAGTGTCTACCTACTACGTCGAGCTACGCAGCGCGGCGCCGCCGCCGCGCGGCTTAGCTCACTGAATCGTGTACCTTTTTCTGTAGTATATAAGGTCTGTAATTGTATTTCTATCTTGAAAACTGCGCGTCGCGTCGCGTCTCGGTGTGAACTGACCCTTACGAAGTTCGCCGGGTCAGCTAGTTAATAATTTTAGTATAGATCTTATCTGATAATTTCCTAGTAACGAAATTGTCTATTTTGGTGGACATAAATGAACACACTAATGTGAGACTAGTACCTACAGTTATACAGTCGTTTTAAGAACAATTCGCACTTAAGTTCATAATTTGTAATGGAGGACTTATGCAAAACAGTCAATTTTGTTCATTTTTAAGCTTCGGGCGACCTCAATGGGCGATTGTTATGTTGTGCCGTTCTTTAGAACCTATATGAAGGCTAATTGTAATGTTGGAGCCAATATTTATTACATTTATTGTTGGAAGAAATCATAAGTTAGTTTGTTTTAACCTAACGTTCATTGCTAGAGCGTAGCTCATGACAATGAAAGTATTTGATTTCTACTGAATATTTTACATAAATAATTATAAGCAGAGTGCATTCACACTCATTATGCACGGTATAATTAGCTTCGAAATCACTCTGTGCATATAATTGTTAAGGAAAAGTAAGATTGCAATGACATAGCACTGACTGGTTTTTCCTTAATATACGGCCAAGTTTCTCACAAATAATGTAAAACCCAACAATTTTGTTTACCATAGTTTGTTAAAAGGCCACCCAGACATTTATAAGGCTTTGGCACCGAGTTTTGTGCCAAGTTTGGTGTTTTAAGTAGTTACATAAATCTCTCCGAATTTCTTCATGTTTTAGGAAAAAATACGATAGCTGTGTGTTGTTATTGTCGGGGTTTTTTTGTTATTGGGGAGTTTGTTGCGCCACTTCTCCCCAGCGAAAGCACTAGAAAGTCGTGAAGGGCGGGCGTTTTGAGGACAGTCTCATGTAATTTTGACGTTCGACATGTGTTCTCAGTCTAATTTGAACAAATGACTTTTGTTTTTGGTACTTCCACTGTCATAGTCATCATCACAAAGAGATGACTCACCAATGCCTACAATAATGCATTTGTCTATCATCATTTTGTGATTAAGAAAGTCACGGTAACTCATTATTTTATCATTCGATTCGCTTTACATTTAACATTGACAACTTCCATTTATCGAAATTGATGTTCTCTCAAAGATTCCATCATCACCGAAAAGGTCTAAATCAGAAATAAGTCCTTCTTCAGCATTAATATAGCCTCGACGAGAGGCAATTCCAAAATGTGTCAAATTACTTTGGGCAAGCAGTTCTGCTGTTACCTTGTTGCCTGGCTAATATTTGTACCAGGTTATGAGTATTTGAGCTATTCTCATTATAGCTTGGCTGATACGAAAGAAGGCAGATTAGGATGCAATCAGACAGCGGTCAGTTGACGTCAACACCTCTTATCTCATCCATCATTATGTTTTAACCTCTCACACGTTTGCCCGCCTACCTGTCGAAACACTCCACGCGTCGGAGTAGTTGAATGGACGCAGTGAAGTCATTGTTTTCCCAATGTCAATAGTTGCGTACACTTGGTGTACCGTTGACGTTTTGAGCACTTTCTCTTATGTACACTTGGTGTACACTTGACGCTTGAGGGGTGAAAATACAGGGTGTCAGAATAATCTACTGAATCCATGACAAAATAAAAGAAGGCCAATTCTCGTAATTTAAAACGTTCAAAATCTAGTCGCAGTCCCATCTCGGCGACAAACAAATGTCAAAAACTTGGTCAAAATATAGGGAAATTAGAGGTATTTTTGACAGATCGACACTAAGATTAGACTGTGAACGTTCCTAAAATTACGAGAATTGCCCCTCAGGTTGGACGTCGATGTCCCTGCCACCCTGTATAGTACAATGTCGTCAATCGAACACAAACTGTATGCACCTTTAGTGAAGTAGTAGAACTTACCTATAGCAGTAATTGGGTGCTGAGAATATAGTGACGACATTTCTATCGTGGCACCAGTTGTAGCCCTCCATGACGAGCTGATGGGCCCTGGAGACCAGCGTCAACCCGTTGCTGTGGTTGAACGTCTCCGAGATGTCCTGGCCGAACGTGTAGCCGGCGCCACGCGGCGATATGCCCCATCCGCCTCTGTGGGAACGAGGAAATTCATTAGTAAATACTAAATTGTTAAAACTAGGTGTTGTTACTAGCAATATCCGTATGCGCCTTTTGACGCAATTAGTGGAATTTGTTCTTAGGCAAAAACTAGAAATAACTTTCATTTTGACAGTTCTACAACATTAATTTAGCGTGTTGAACATATGAAGAACATAATATGTATTAGCAATATCCTTCAAAATGATATTCATGGTTATTGAAAAAACATTAACAACCTCTAAGAGGTCATTGACCGTCATTGTACATACTTATCATTATGAACAACTTTTACTATGGGACCAAACCTGAAATCGCGAAAAAAAAAAATCAGCTGTTCCCTACATTTATGTTCGTATAACTCGTCAAAATGTAGGGAACAGCTGATTTTTTTTTCGCGATTTCAGGTTTAGTCCCATTGTAAAAGTTGTTCATAATTATGAGTACAATGACCTCTTAAGAGGTTGTTAATGTTTTACCACGTTTTAATTTTTTTTTTATATTAGGGGTAATTTTAGGTTGTAATTCATGAGAGACTGTGTAATGTTGTAATGTTTATTGTATTTTTTTTTTTTTATGTTTTTATTACTTTTTTTTTTCTGTAATTTTCTATGATTTATTGTAATATGAATGTGTTAGTTTTATAAAGTAATGTATTAGGATTTCAAACACAATGTGAATTGTTCCTGAATAAATTGAATTGAATACCAATAACCCTGTATATTAAGATTGTGATAGATATTGTGTTACGCAATTAGGGTACAGGTCTATAAAAGTGGAAGAATTACAGGTTGGTTTTCTCAATAACCACAACAGAAGAGAGCAGAGTTATTTCGACATCTCCCGACTTAGCAACGCAATACCGTCCTATTGGTTGTTAACGATACCATCCTTTACTCTCCGCGTTAAAGGAAATCGGACCTTAAACTCATGACAGTTGAAACACAAAATTAAATGTGGTCATTTTGTGGTTATACAGTTTACCTTTCTTTACAATAGGCAGAGAAATTTGCAGTTCTGTGAATTTGAATGTCAGGTAAGGTGCAGATGACGCAACAGTAAACTTAATAAGTTACAAAAATTAACACCTCAATGGCGATCCTGCACAGCCTTGTAATGAGCTAAACGACTACATTTTCTTGTAAATCGGCTTAAATACTTCACAACATGATGGACGCAGGTGCTAAGCGGATAAATAAGGCTTATTTTTAAGTTATTTTGAAATATTTGCTTTAGCTAATGATGTCGACAAAAAAATAAAGATATATTTATTATTTTCTGTCTGTACTACTGTCAATAAAATTAGTAGCAAAATCAGCCTATAATGTTCCCACTGCTGAGACACAGGCCTCCTCTCTGTGAGAGGGAGTGGGCTGTAATTCACCACGCGAGCCCAGTGCGGATTGGTACATGTCACATGTCTTCGAATTTTGGCTTCTAGGACATGCCGGTTTCCTCACGATGTTTTCCTTCACCGTTTTAAGAGCAGTGGTGATGAAATAATTTACACAAAGTAAAGCGCCTGTCTGGTTCGAACCTACGACTTACAACTCGTAAGTCGCGGTCATTACCACTGGGCCACCAAAGCTCCCACCATTCGGCCATTACAGCTCAGATCATCATCTCATAATTTTAGTAATTCTTCCTATTACCAAGATCCATTACTTCCTTACATAGTACAAATAAGTCGCCAAAATGTCTGTACGCGCATAACTTCCGAATGACTGCACCAAATTGGATAATTCTTTTTTTGCTGTGTTCGGTATTGCCAGGACAAGATCGGAAATATGAAAAAAAAAATATTGCTCCCGTGCGAAGCTGGGGCGGGCCGCTAGTATAAGTATCTTACTTAATTAGTATTTGGCAGTAAATTCTGATAATACTGACATGGGACTTAAACTGGCGAAATGTAGGTGTAGGTACTACAAGGAGTTGATTTGCATCCTCGTCAAATTTCAGGAGGTTGTCATAAAAGACATTTTAGTACTTTAGTATTTTAGTACCTACTTTAGTATTTTAGTACTTAGTAAAGTAAAAGGCGTTTCTTTGTGTGTGAAACCGCGGTTATAGGCTAGTAACAGACGGGCTGCGTTTAAATACGGCTGGTTCACACTTACGGATTTCCGTAAGAAAAAAAAAAAAAACCTACCCATTTTATTGTTGATTTGGGTCGAGAATCATTAGCATAATTACGTCCTTGAATTTGACTAGGATGCAAATCAACACCTTGAATAGCTAAAATAGGGGATTAGAGGCACGGTGTTGCAACTTGCAATATTAATACTAAAAATCGGAAAATAAGTTATTAACGAAAGTTAACACTATTCAAGTTCTACGACTAACAAGATAAACTAGCGCCATCACCCCACTTGTAAAACAACAACGATAACAAGTCATTTCCCTGAATAAACCGACTCGATAGCTAGTTAGCTACATCTAGTCAATATATTAATTATCTTTCCGGAACTCGAGCGGCGGTCATTTGATTACTCATTAGCTCCCAGACTTGCGTAAAACAGTACCAAGTTAATAAGAGACGAATTCGGCCATGCCAAGGTTAAACACGGAATTAACATGCAAGGAATATTAATAACACATAGCGTTACGCCTGTATTCCCAACCAACGAGGTACGCAAATGTGTATTGCCCACCCACATTTCACCAGTTATGTTTAAGTCCCTTATTTTAGGTCTAAAGAGGTATGAGGAACAGGGTGTAAAGTTCACTCATACTCTATAGAAGAGGGAGGATCCTCCGACCGACGGGTATTGTGTCTGGCGGGCAAGTGCCCAATGATTCATGTCGGGCCGTTGTATCTAGCGCGGTAAACTCTGCTTGCGCGATGCAGGATTTTGCGTGACGTCAGTATGACGCGTTGTTCGCATGTGGCGTTGTAGATACCGCTACAGGTCCAATGGCATGGCAGTCACCCAGTAACGGCATGGGAGGTGAGTCTTTTGATATTATCCGGGTATAAATATAAATTCCATGCTGCTAATGGGAAATTCCCGAGGGAAAAACGTAATAACAATGCCCGGCATGGGAATTGAACGTATGTTCAGCAGCTGTCGAGCACAACAAGACAGTCACAAACGAATAACAAGAAAACATGTAGAACACGTAGTCGATATCGGAAAATCAATAAAATAACCTAGTTAAAGTCACCCACTTAGGGAGATAACGCTTAGGACGCATGTCGTGTCATCAACGCGGCTATAATTAGTTCACGGATGATACGATGCACGTCCTTGACTCCCAGAGGTATTTAATGTCGTACAAATACTTTATTTTTGTTATCGAATGCATGCGTATTGCATACCCCGCACGCGTCTACTGTTGGTGGATTTAGATGGATGGATGTTTGTCCAGAGAATTAATGATCTGACGTAAACCTGCTATCAGCTTCACTTTTTGCTCATGTCTTTCATTCAAACTTTAACGTCGAAACAAAATGAATCTAAAGTGTAAAATTAATTCATTAATGAACCAATCCAACGATCCAAAATTTCGGCGTTCGGCATCTTTCACTCGCGTTCCGAATGGCCGAAAAATGTAATGAAATAAGGAGATGAAGTCATAAAGTCATTTAATCATTTGTTAACATAGGTACAATAAAATAGTTGTTATATGAAAACATTACAAGCGCGCTATGTTATACCAGAAGGCGTACAAACATGAACATGAACGTTAATTTAATTTTTTTTTTTTCGATGGTGAATGAACGTGGAAAAAATGAACATTCAATCGAGTGAAGTGTGTCTTTGTACTTATGCATCGAAATTACATAAAACGCAATGGCCTTTAGTATATGAACTTTTATGTCTTGTAGCATATAGCCACCGTGTCACACGTACCACTTATTATAAGGTTTCCTGACGATTTCCTGTTACGCATGCTTGCTTTGTTACACAATTTGTGGTGTATAAAAATATTTACACTATTACGTCAGGCAATTATAAAGGTTTACTTAGTTTTAGTGACTAAGGCGAAAATATTTATAGGTTGTACAATATTGCCTCTACTGTCTTTTGAGCAGCTGAAACTATGAGTATAATTTATGAATGTATGGAACCACAAGATAGATGAAAAAACCCCCTATCCCTATACCCCCCTTTTTATCTAACTTGTTGTTTATAAAAGTAATGCAGTCTCCATTTGTAGAAAATAAGCATAGCCAGTTATATGAACACGTACACTCCATTTAGATAAAATATTTTTCTGCTGTACACACACGTCATTAATCTCCTGACATCATTATACAAGTCCTTGCAAACAAACGTCGACCACATCATCGCTTACCATCAGACGGTATCCATACCTTTAATTTCCCATTTATACTATATTAGCTTTCAATAATTAAAAAAAAAAACTCACCTGTCATCAGGGTCACTCCAGAGCAAATCACACATGGGTCCTTCATGAGGAACCTCCTGCAGGCGGTCGAGGGCTCGGATGTGGTCCAGGGTATCAATGGAAGGGCTGAGTCCTCCGTGCAGGCAGAAGATCTGGCCATCGACCAGCGCAGTCAGGGGCAGGAAGTCGAACAAGTCGGTGAAGTGCTTCCATACAGAGGCGTTGCCGTATTTACGGAGGCATTCGTCGTAGAAGCCGTATACCTGAGTGATCTGTCTGGACTCGTGGTTACCGCGGAGGATTGTTATTCTCTCGCGGTATCGAACCTGGAAATTGTTTATGGTTTTAGCTGAGTAGGGGTATTTTTGAGCAGAGATAGAAGAGTATATAGTACCTGGACGTTGATATAAGACATCGAGCTTTAGAAAGAGGTAAGAGTAACAAAGAGATGACCTCACAAAATAAACTTTATAGTGAAAGTCAAACTCGAAGCATTTATTTCATTAAAACCAATTACTGGCACTTTTGAATTGTCAAAGAATCGGTCAGTCAAAAAGATGAACCTAGTTGCCCATTCCAAAGCGTAGTAGGTATCTATGGAGAGGAACGAGCAAGAAACTCCATGGACACTGTTTAAAAATCATATGTCAATAATGTTACAAAATATTGGTTACATCGTTCAAGTTCAAATTATACATGAGAACGATGTAGAAAAACGTGCGTGTTAAAAGCGTCCATAATAAACTATGAAAAAAATAAACCATGGCAGCTTAAAGTTGACCAGCCCCAACTGTCCCGGTCCGTTCACGAACATTGTGCCAGGGTCAGCACCCATATGGTGCTGAGGCACAATGTTCGTGTTCGGGAACGGCTCAACTATTTTGAAGGAAACCGAATGATCTAACACACGCCACCATCAGCGACACATTTGAGTGAGCGTGATATACTCTCGGTTTTCTAATACTCGTGTGCCATATTAGAGGCTGGTACTATACTAGAATTAAGCTGAACAAATGTTCAGTTGAATTATTTAGCCTAAACACGCAAGTTTACATAAAGAATTCAAGTGACACATTTTTCTATTTATGCAAGTATAGTTGTACAGTTTCGGTTTTAGGGTTCCGTACCAAAATAGTAAAAAGGTACCGTTATGGTGAGACTCGGTCTGTCTGTCTGTCACAGCTGGATATCTCATTCTCAAACATTTTTTTTTTTTTTTTTAGGTCGCATAGACATTTTCGACTTTTGATGAAAAATGTAAAAAAATACTATTCTGAAAACTAGTTTCAGTATTTCCGAATGGTAATTTATTACTTAATTTTACATGTTGCCAAGGCAATTCTATACACGAGCTTGAAAAAATGTACCTACATTTATAATGGAATATAACATCAATTTTTCGAAGTGTTCGTTTGACATTAGCTGCACCGTTCGGTAGTAAGCAAAGGTCAATTGTAATAACTATTAGACATTCTTAACATGACCGCTAGCGTGCGTTTCTGAAGTGGCAATAAGTTTCGGGAATCACCAAATAACGTGCAATTACGGTTTTAAGACTGGTTATTATTCATCAAAGACTATTTTTTGTTACTTTTATAATAAAAACAATATGTAATATTTGTTTAGCTGTAAGTTTTCCTAAAATAAATTAACTAAGGGCTGATTTTTCATTTGTCAGATAACTTAAATCTGAAGTATTCATATTACAGTTTGACATATTTTCTATACAAAAGCTGTCAAACCGCAATATTTATTCCTCAGATAAAAATTATCTTACTATTGAAAAATCAGCCCTAAAGCTAAAAACACATATAAACCACTTAGGTATAGTTTGAAAACCGCATCTTTTTAAAAGAATAATTAATTAATTTAATATATAAACAAAACACTACCCACATGACAATTATCGCTATTGTGTTCTGCGTAATTGCCACCACTCCACAATATTATTAATTGAGTGGGTAGTCGTTAAGTCGGACATGTTTCCCATTCCATAATTTGAAAACACACGAGGTTGAGTCCACGTGCCAACAGAAAGCCGTTTCCTACTTTCCAGAATACAAGCTATAAATAATCCCTATTTCAGGCAAAAATGTATATGAAAAAACATCAATAACTAAGATAACGAAAAACATTCCATAAACGTGTTATTTTAGGAACTTCCGTTGTGGATATCCTAATACAAATAGGAAAACAAGAATTGTATGTATTTATTTTATTTCTCTATGCTGTCTTTACTTTCCCATTTTCGTCGAATTTCGACTCCTATTGCATTATAATAATGTGCCTCATTTAATGAAAGTCTCCTGATAAGGCTATGTAAACAGTGACCGAACTTTATCAAAGATACCGGCTGATAAGCACAGCACTCCCCCTTCCTCTCACGTGACTGACAAACAAAGAAATTTTTTACGATATTGCCTTTCATAATTTTGGAAAAAAACCGACCAAGTGCGAGTCGGACTCGCACACGAAGGTTACTGTTCCACCGTACAATATTTAACACTATATAATTATATCGCTCTTGACATCTCACACCTGATGGAAAGCGATGGATGAAGTCTATGATGGAACGAGCGTGCCCAGAAGATGCCTAAGGCACTGGAACTCCCACGCATCGACGAAACACAGCAGACTGCTTGACACCGGACTCCGGTGGGAGGCTGGTCGCAAACCAGGCGGGCGTTAGCCATACCACCGCAAGGGAAGAATTGGCCAGTCAAATAAGGTGTTGGGTGTGACTGTGACTGTCCAGGATGCGCCGAGCGCTCGGTTCAGTTGAGTAACTGGCGGAACAAACTGCGCTACACGAGGAGGCTTCTTCATACATCCTATGTATTTTATTATTATAGCGGCAATAGAAATACACATTCTTTGAAAATTTCAACTGTCGGTCAGCCCGCTGAAAGACAAGACCGACAGCGGAGTAGCTTAGTAATAGGGTTCCTCCATTCCTTGGGTACGGAACCCTAAAAATATTAAGATAATTTGATCATATTATAGGCCACACGAGCCGACTTCGAAATCGAATCGAGTGAATCGGGAACCTACCTACATGTTTTTATTTTTTATCGGTGCTAAATCGATTTAGCACAGATTCTTCTGAATGTCTGATCCAATTAGAGTTGTGTTGATACAGGCGTGAGGCGGGATAGTTGTTTTTATACTTCTTTAATGCGTTTTTCAAAGCAAATTACACGATGCTGCAAGTGACGTATTTCTGATCAAATTATGCTAATTTATTTTTTCATGAAAAATCATGACCGTAAATGCACTAAGTGATTTATTGAAGGTGATTTTCAAAATACACGTTTTATTTCGCTTCGCTTCTGCCCGCGACTTCGTCCGCGTGAAATTTATCGTTCCCCGTCGCTTGACATTGCTTGGCTGTGATCCTTTCTGACTTTTTTTCTTTTTGCTCAGCTCAGGGACCAAGCGTGAAGTCAATCGCAAGATTTTTTTAAATCAGACTGGTAATTCCAGAGATTACCGCGTTCAAATAAAATCTTCAGCTTTATTATTTGTATAGATAGTAAGGAAAATAGTAATAGAAAAATTTCTCACGTAGTCAGCGCATTGGCAGAAAAAACGTGTATCCAATGTCTCTGTGTATCATACTGTTTTTTTCCACTTAGGAGAGTGCGTTGACTGATTGCATCAAGTTTTTTTTATTGTCACAATAGCTGGCTCAGACAGCAACGAAATCAGATAATGTTCCGAACACCCCGAGTTGAAGCGAAGGAGTATAATAGTTATTTATAGTATAAGGTTTCCGGTCTATGGAAATATAGTGAACTGTAAGCGAACTGTACGTCAGCCAAGCAAAATAAAAGTGTTTGTATGCGCACATGACTGGTGCCGGCCGGCGTTTTGTTTAATTCTTTTTTTGTCCTTCAGATTCTGTGAGCCTCGCCAATTTAATCTCTTGTGGCCGGTCAAGATTGGCACACCAAAACCCCAACAACCAATGATATCAGCGATATCATCATCATTTCAGCCGAAAGACGTCCACAGCTGGACATAGGCCTCCCCCAAGCACCTCCACTTCAACCGGTTCTGTGGTTCCCTCATCCAGCGGCTTCCTAAGTCCTTCACAATGTCATCGGTCCACCTTGTGTAAGGCCTTCCTTCCCTATCTGCGATATCGCTTAAATAATTATTTTGAGCCACCGGAGGTGTGTCAGAACTAAGCCTGTAGTAATTCCATGTCGTCACTCGTCAGAGACATCAGTCACATAATAAAGAACATTACAGCAAGTCATAAACCCGGTTCCGTTACCAGCCAGTCATATGCACTTACGTCTAACGACCGTCACACTTTCGCTGAATAATCGCTTACGTCATAAATCGATTGTTTTTTACACAATGTCAATCTTACCTTTAGAGCATAATTATAGCTATAAGAGTAGGGGAAGTCTAAAGAAACAATGGGTGGTTTGCGTGAAAGGTGATATAGCTAGAAAGATTACTGAGATGACGGCTTATAGAGACGATCAAAGATTGGCAGCACCGCCGCGCCGTCCTCAAATAAATTCGGCAAAAGGCAAGAAGATGATAATGCTGGTGATGCTTACCTTAAGCGCGACGAGCAATGTGACGGTCTCGACGCTGTAGTATCCGCGGTCGACATAGTCGCCCATGAATAGATAGTTGGTGTCAGGGGAACGCCCGCCGATACGGAACAGCTCCATCAGATCGTGGAACTGTCCGTGGACGTCCCCGCAGACGGTCACCGGGCATTTCACCTCCTGGACATTAGACTCCTTCGTGAGGATCTCCTTTGCCTGTAAAAAAAGAAAGAACGTAAGACGGGTTTCGAAATTCAATTTTGCAAATGACACTGAACAGTTAGCAGTGTTTAACGTTTTAGAACACGTTCGTTTGAATAATACAGCTGATTGAACGTTAAAATTATTTTAAAATCTGGACGAGATGATCCTTCGAATTTGTCAACGCTAAAATAGAGGACAAACGTAAATAACACAACAAAATATCCGACCATAATAATACAATAGGAAGGTCCAAAGACACAAAACATACGTCTAAACATACATCTTACTCATATACAGAGGACTTGGAGGTATTTCAAAGAGCAATAACAAAAACTACAAATAAATGCAAATCCATATTTAATTATTTACGTATCGAGTACATGCCCCAATATTGATGATGGTCCAATCATCTTAGCCGAAGGTCGTAAAATGTCAGCTTTGAATCAATACCCCATACAGAGATACAATAAACAATCCAGGGCCTCAAGTCTGCTATTACAATAGTGTCAGAATGGTCTATCATTGACTTCGATCAATTGATCGAAGATCATTGACTTCATAATTGTTGATTTTGACAAGTTTGGTAATCAACTAATGTATTGGCGTCATTATGACTTTCCAATGGTCAACACTGACACTCCATTGAAAGAAATTGCATAGAATGGTAATCTCGTACATAATGACAAATGAATGACTGACTTAGGCGGTAATCTGCTAAAATTTTGACAGTTCCTTTGATCAGTGACCTACCATTAGAACATCATTGTGCAGTCATTGCTTTAAGAGTATCGTATATGTTCTGTGCCATTGACCGACCAATGATCGACCATTATAAATTTAGCAGATTACGAACTTTTAGCAAAATGACAATGGGATCTTGTTGGAATGACGAATTTATAAAAATAGCAGACTTGGGCCCCAGGAGTTGGAAGTTGCTAAAAATTACGCGACGGATTGATCTCAATATGAATCTATTCGATCTTTTATGGGTGGGTGTTACTGCCCCAACTTATTGGCTTAAGGGGATTACAGGACCTAAACGCAAAAAACGCAAGTTTTAGAAGCAATAAAAGTATAATAATCAACTACAGAAAACAAAATCAGAAAAATATATCATATTCTTCAGAATATAAATGCTAGGTAGATAGTGTGTTGAAAAAACATAATACATAATTTAATACGATAGAAAAAAATCATGAAGATACCTCTAAAAACTTTCTTTTTACAATAAAAACCATATTTGTTATATTATTCTACAAGCAACATACTAAAGCACTAGTGTTTTAATTTTTTAATCCAAACAATAGATTTTTTTTTTAAATAGATAAAATTGCTTCATATTTTGCAATAAATTACCAGCTTTGTATCATCGCGCTTCTCTTTCTTTTCTATGCAGTCCGCCAGTGACCGCGCTTTAGGTCATGTAGTCCACTTAATAGATTAGTAAAAGAGAGGTGTGTGGGAGGGTGTGTGGGGGTGTGTTTGTGTGAGTAAAGTCTAGCGTAAGAGGGACTGGTTAATTCATCAGCATACTTTCAGGATTTGTAAATGATTTGGACTGTGTGAATGATGATATGAATGATAAATGGTTAGAAAGGGGGTGACTACCGGAATGACGACTAATAGAGAAGTATGGAAGAAAAAGACATGTTGCGCCGACCACAAATAAATTGTGATATAGACAGGAGAACGATGGTGATGAATGTGATGATGACTTTCAGGATTTGTAACTCAAGACAGGCAGGGTAAGCCGTTGGTCCCGGCTGTCATTCGTGGATCTTTGACAGTCGTTACGGGTAGTCAGAAGCCCGAAAGTCTGTCAACCAGTCTTATCAAGGGGTATCGTATTACCCAGTAATTGGGTTGTGGAGGTCAGATAGGCAGTCGCTCCATGTAAAATACTGGTATTCAGCTGCATTCGGTTAGACTGGAAGCCGACCCCAACATAGTTGGGAAAAGGCTAGGCAGATGATAACTGGCAGGGAAGAAAAAAGAAAAACACAGGTTGCCTGTCCTTCAAACAAGTTACAACTACTTATAACTAGCAGTGCCCCGCGGTTTCACCCGCATAAGTGTCGATCCCGTGGGAATATCGGAATAAAAAGTATCCTAGGTGTTATTCTGACGTTTAAGCCGTATTACTGTAAAGTTTCATCAAAACCCGTTCAGTAGTTTTTGCGTGAAAGAGTAACAAACATCCACCATCCATGCATCCTCACAAACGTTCGCAATTTTATTAGTAGGATTACATCAGCTTGACAAGGAGTTGATAAGTATCATTAATTACTAAATTATTTAGACAAGTCCATGATTGATTAGTATTTCCAATTTTGATCGTGCACCATTTTACTTTTCTAACATTATTCCAAATTAGAACAATGGTGACGCTTGCCAACAATAGACAATTTGTCCGAAATGGGCTTTAGCCTCGTTTTAAACGCAATCACTCTCGGTTTGGACATTCTGAATAACGGACACGGTTGAATAAAACTGTTTGTTATATGTCGTATTGTTTGCATGGGTATACCTGAAGGGCGTATTATAGTGGCCACTTGTTAAACAAAGGGTAATAATACTAATAATCGTAGGTATATACGTGGAAAACTCGAAGCCTTAGCAATAACAATCATCTTTCTTTGAGTGCGTACTTCTGCATGTCAAGATTATCTACTTTAATTGAGTCATGACACTAATGGCTGCTGTAGTTTCTCTGCACTATTTCCATTGCTTGTTTAGCCCAAATCCATTAAACTAGATGGATAGTAAAACGTCGATGGACGTAGATATAGCTATAATTATGGTCAGTACACAAGGACCATGAGAAAGATTATGCCTATCCGTGATTAACGCGATGTGTTTAGAGATAACCTTTCCTATACATAGAAGAGTACCTATATATTAGTATAGATTAACTTGCAATAAGCAACTGATACGATTTGTTTTTATTTGACTACGTCTACGTCAGAACCTAAAACATTGATGGCTTGAGAGGGGGTAAACAATTTATGTGCAACACCGACTGGTGATGCAGTTATTTTTACTACATCCTGTATCTCGAATTTCGTATTAGCTGACCTTTATCGTAGACTCGCGACTTCGCTAGCATTAATTAAAAATCTTAAGATCATTTCATAATCAGTACAGGGAATGTAATTATGAAGTATTCATGTCATCATGATTCCAGTTTAAAAAAAACATTTTCAAAAAAAAAAAAAATAAGTACCAGCGACTTCCAAAAAAGTGAAAAATAACTTTCAATTTCGTAAGTCGGTGTCGTTGGGTTCGCATTTTCGTTGTTTGCCACCGACTTCCGAAATTAAAGTTATTTTTCACTTTGTCTTTTTTGGAAATCCGTTATTTATTTTTTGTAAAAAAGTTTACATTTTTCACTTGTAAGTTGTACTTACCCCACATAAATTCGTATAAACACTACTTGCTATGTAAATATCAGTGATAGGAAGTCATTATAAATTTATAACATCATCAATATAATTATAAACTAAATGGCCAAAATATTGAATCTAACTCAAAAACTACCCAAGCAAAGTTAATAAAATTTATATGGGAGCACCCCTGAGGCATACCCTATCCGTTAAATTGAAATAGATTAACAAATATAATAAAATAAAATGAAATCGATTCACAAAGATATCGCGTAATAAGCATAAAAATAAATAAACATGTGGAATTGAGAACCTCCTCCTTTTTGAAGTCGGTTAAAAAGGATGGTGCTATAGGTAATGTATAGCTCCGTCCCTCTCTCTCACTGGAATCATATGGCATTACAACGTCATAATACGACACCTGTGTACAAGTGCTCTTTCTACGTATAAATAAAAACAAAATGGTACCTAAAACATAGTACTATCACAGGTACTAAGTTCTGATTCGCCCGACAAAGAACGAGTATGTACAGTCAGCAAAAGAGTTAGGTATGCAGGATCGACGGATATTGTAGTTGAAGTTTAGTAATAAACCGATGGATGCTGTCGACTGAAATTTAATTTGATAAATGAGCTGTTTGTTTTCTATTAATAAAATAAAATTTTATTCGCCAACATCCATCGGTTCATTATTAAACTTCAACTATATCCGACGATCCTGCATACCTAACTCTTTTGCTGACTGTACAACAAAAACAACGAGTGCTAATGACATTTCATTAAGGTACAAAAGACAGGACTATGTTGAGCGATAAACGTGGGTTTTCTTATACAATGTTATTTTTAGTATATGCGAAACCTGAATATAGTTTGTTCAGAATAAGTAACTAAATCGATTCCAATCATTTTTACCCCATGTTATATTTTGTCCCAAAAATATTTAAAAAAGGTTAAAAGTTGGACACCGATCGACATTAATCTCCGCGCCGAACGGTTAGGTACCTAGGTACTATTATCAATGAGCGCAAGCCGGGCGGCGCGGCGCGAGCGGCCGGCGCGGTAGTGCATGTTTTTGTACGGACAAACAGGTAACCTAACAAGATTATAACTTTGTGATTTTTCATGATACAGTTTTGAAATTATGACATAGATTCTTCTTTACATAAAAATACTA
Organism: Oligia latruncula; assembly: GCA_948474745.1. Classification (NCBI taxonomy): domain Eukaryota; kingdom Metazoa; phylum Arthropoda; class Insecta; order Lepidoptera; family Noctuidae; genus Oligia; species Oligia latruncula. The sequence continues at coordinate 13,763,892 of OX419702.1, read as the reverse complement.
GTAGACACGTGTTTCGGGTTACGCATATACTAAAAATAATGTTGTAGGTATAAATCACGCCCGTAAACATGAAAGGACTATTTAAATAACATGACGTATTACGCTCCTTTTCTCTTAAATTTGCTAAATGTCAGTTTCGATGTCCTTGTTTTACTCAATCTTGTTAATTTTTTAGTAACAGCAGGATTAGTGCGGTTAGAGGCCATAGGCTCACTGGCTCCCCCTATATTACATGGGACATAAAAATAAACCGGCCATATGTAAAAAATAATAATAATAATGTGGGTGGAATATGCACCTTTGCTTACCCCTTCAGGAATACAAGATCCCGCTGTATTCATATGGGGAATACAGCGATTGTAATTCCATTTTAATCAATAAAGTCTAAGTCGATAAGTAAAAAAAAACGTTACAGGAGAAGAAAACAATATCCTGAATCCCCACAAGGCCCTTTTCAAAGCCGAACACAATTCATAACTTGAAAATTATAGCTGGTACCTATTTAGGTTGACGGCAGGTCACGTGTAATCAATATAAGGGCGGAATCTCCCGCTGCAGAAATAACGATTTTATTGGCTACTAGCTGTTTCACACGCTGCGCGGCTCCTAAGGGTCGTAGCGTGATGTTATATAGCCTATAGCCTTCCTCGATAAATGGACTATCCAAGACAAAAAAAAAATTCAATTCGAAATAACATGTAAGTTGGGAACGGTGCGCTTCGTTTGTTAGGTAACTTGTTATGTAAGTAAACTAGTTATAAGCTGAATCGTCTAAGTTGGAGGTTCACGTTTATTCAATAAAATCATGGAGTGAAATGTTTCTATGAAATTTGACGTTCTAATAAAAACTTTGGATTTCTAATCATAAACTGATTTGATATAAGAATGATGATTAGATTGAGCTAATTAGCTTATTCATTTGGTTTGTCCGTGTCCTTATGTGTACGAAAATGTATGGTCTGAAATAAAAACAATGTGGCGCTCTAATAGACAAGTTTAATAATTTATCATCACGATAACATATCCACAAAAGGCAGGTAGGCAGATTTCCATAGCAATCGATCTTATTGAAATTAATCTAAATTGTTAACATAAGCAGAAGCTCCATTCATTCGTATTTCTATTCAATTAATATTCACAAACACAACAAATAGACTGGTTGATTTATTTTTTTACGAGTTAATGCGTTATCTGTATTCCGAAATTAACATAGACTATGTAGATATCGAAATAACGAATCAACATTCAAGAATTTATGTAACGGTAAGTAAAATAATCTACCACGTAATCAATGTATTCCTGACGAGTTTGATGGAAACACATTACTTATTATAAGGATAAGATTGATACGCAATCAAAGGTCAAAATTAGATATTTCAAGGGTTCCGTACCCAAAGGGTGAAAACGGGACCCTATTAGTACGACTCCACTGTCCGTCTCTGTCTGTCACCAGGCTGTATCTCATGAACCGTGATAGCTAGACAGTTGAAATTTTCACAGATAATGTATTTCTGTTGCCGCTATAACAACAAATACTAAAAACAGAATAAAATAAATATTTAAGGGGGCTCCCATAACACAAACGCGTTTTTTCGGCGTTTTTGTCTTCTGGTACGGAACCCTTCGTGTGCGAGTCCGACTCGCACTTGGCCAGTTTTTACGTTTACAACCTGCACGGTGAAAGATTGTATCGAAATCATAGTATATATTTGCTACTGTTCTGTTGCTCGTTATCCCATGCTCTGTGCCCTATTCGAAAGTCTATGGTAAAGGTGAAAGACCCGACGACGATACCAATCCACTTTTTTCTTTCTTTTCAATGGCGATCCCGCGATGGTACAAAAATATATTCTTGTAGACAACGCTCGTGTTGTGTCAAATATGACAACATAAAATTGCTAACTATGCTCACATAAATTCCCGATACTTATGAATGGTAGCACATTTCTCTTCGTGTTCTAACTCTTTGCTACTCGATACTACTCTCAAGGTCACTTTTTTTTTGTCATATAATCTGTATACAATGTATTTTATGAGATCACTATGTATATTGTTACTTATTAGGTACATTGCATGCAACACTTGCATGTGAACATGCTGGTTTTTGTTTTGGATGATCATGTCCGAAAGGTGCCAAATTCTTATCGATACAACGCTATTTCTTTTAGCCACGTATACAGTCATAGTCGATAGTCTATGGACTATCATAGGAATGCGTACGACATGCGACATTACGAAGACATGTCTTTTAATTTTTTTGTAACCAGGTAGTGTAACGATTTAGCGTCCATTGACATTTATATATTTTGTATTTGCTAACCGCAAAAAGGTCATAAAAATTCGAAGACATGTGACATCTGCCAACTTGCACTGGGTCCGCGTGGTGGATTACGGCCCACTCCCTCTCACTGAGAGGAGGCCTGTGTCCCAGCAGTGGGAACATTATAGGCTGATTATGTATGTATGTAAAAAGGTCATTTTAGTTACTAGTCTTTCCTAGACCTTGACGAAATTAATAACAAAAGTTCGACCACAGATACGACGAACAGACAATACGGTGCATTCTTTTGAAACGACAATACGTCCGAGACCGTTAACATTACTTCGTACGGTTTTTCTTACCGTTTGATAGTAAAAGATAAACATAAAAAGCATCAGCTGTTTCATAACACGCGTCAGTTATTAAAGTCAAAAACTTTTTATGACCACGCTTTTCTACATGTCACCATTTAAGTAGCTTGCCAGATTCATATTTAATTTAGAAGAATTGGCAGGAATCACTATGCGATAGATAGCTTTGAGAAAGGATCCCCGTATTAGAAAATTAGAAGTTGGCAACCTGTCATAAATTATACAAATTCGTCAAATATCTTTGTCTACTCATGATACATTGATAGAAAGAGCGTCATCTGACGTAGGTATACAATGTATTCGATGATTCACCGATAGCTCACGAAAACAACGTGCGTGATTTTAAATAAACCATCATAGACCTCATCCATCGCTTTCCATCAGGCGTGATCGAGGTCAAGAGCGGGCCCATTCAACAATAAAAAAAAAAGAAATTCTTAACTCAAAATTATGAAATAACTTTAATTTCGGAAGTCGGTGTCTTGAGATCTGTATTTTAGTTTTTTGCCACCGACTTCTGAAATTAAAGTTATTTCATAATTTTGAGTTAAGAATTTCTTTTTGAAGTCTGTTTAATTTTTTTAAATTACTTTTATTTCATAATTTTTACCGACTTCAAAAAAAAGGAGGTTATCAATTCGATACGTATGTATGTAATATTATTGGAATTGCATTATATTCACATATGATGATCTATTAGGGCTTCCAAACAAATATACAAAATTTCATAGACGTATGTATGTATGTATGTATGTATGCATGTATGTATGTATGTATGTATGTTTGTCCACGCATTTCTCCGGAACTATTAATCGGATCGTGACCATTTTTTTTTATTGGCTTACATTTTCTTCAACTTAGGGAACAGTGCAAGTTTTATCAAGATCGATCCAGTAATTTTCAAGATATGGACTAATACGTGTAAGTGTGACGGCCTGGCTTATTGATAAGAGCTACGGGTGTAGTGTCAAAGGGAAAACATCTCAAAACCTTGGTCAAATACTAGTGCAAAAACTAAAAATTACGAAATAAAAAGTAATTTAAAAAAATTAAACCGACTTCAAAAAGAAATTAACTCAAAATTATGAAATAACTTTAATTTCGGAAGTCGGTGGCATAAAACTAAAATACAGATCCCAAGACACCGACTTCCGAAATTAAAGTTATTTCATAATTTTGAGTTAATTTCTTTTTGAAGTCGGTTTAATTTTTTTAAATTACTTTTTTAGTTGTTGCACTAGAATTTGACCAAGGTTTTGAGACGTTTTCCCTTTGATACTACACCCGTAGCTCGAATCAATAAGCCAGGCCGACACACTTACACGTATTATTCCATATTTTGAAAATTACTGAATCGATTTTGATGAAACTTGCACTGTTCCCTAAGTTGAAGTAAATGTAAGCCAATAAAAAAATGGTCTCGATCCGATTAATAGTTGCGGAGATATGCGTGGACAAACATACATACATACATCTATAAAATGTTGTATATTTGTTTGAAAGCCCTAATAGATTGTCATGTGTGAATATAATGCAATTCCAGTAATATTACATACATACATATCGAATTGATAACCTCCTTTTTTTTTGAAGTCGGTAAAAAACAATTAATTTAATTAATTCATCAGTGGTGCAGATTCCCTTGTTCACAAACTAAACTAAATTTAAGTTCAGTGCATCTTTTTCTTTCTATTTCATTAAGAAAAGGACAGAAGATAAATTTTAGATAATCCTGTCATATCAGCGCCTGACACTACATGCAAGTTTAGACGTAATTATAAAGTTGCTTAGTAAAATTACGTCAATTTACGTCAGGCGCAGATTAATTAGGCAGGACTAAACTTAAATTTATCTTCTGCCTTTTTTTAATGAAATAGAACGAAAAAATGCACTGAACTTTAATTTAGTTTAGTTTGTGGACAATAGAATCGGCACCAGTATCGCCAATTCGCCTGTGGGGAGGCTCAAACTCAAATGCTATGTGGCTCAATGCTAAGCAATTGTGCAGTCGATAGCACACGTGTGGGCGAGAGAAATAATATAAATATGTATAGAACACGTGCAGTTTAATGATAGAATAATAAGACATAATTAGCATTGTATGCATATTTTTCAATATGTTATTTATCTATTGGTTCTAGCTGCTTGTTTGCGTAGCGTCGTGCATTACATCCTTTCTAACTCCATAGTCCTTTTATAGAAAATACAGCAATAGTCGAAGTTATCTATACTAATCTATACTAATATTATAAAGCTGCAAAGTTTGTTTGTTTGTTTGTTTGTTTGAACGCGCTAATCTCTGGAACTACTGGTCCGATTTGAATGATTCTTTTAGTGTTGGGTAGTCCATTTATCGAGGAAGGCTATAGGCTATATAACATCACGCTACGACCCTTAGGAGCCGCGCAGCGTGTGACACCGCGGGGAACAGCTATAATGAATAAAATTGAATGAAGTAAGAGTAAAAGATTCAATTCAATGTCTTTGATATTAACTGTTTGTTTACCATGCTAATGGAACCTTTAGAAAATGATGGGTGGATTGCAATGTGCACTTAAAACACAAAGCTTAGAGGAAATAATGATAACTTTAAGCCATAGACAATTAAAATGAACACTGAATGCTACTAGAAAAGCCAGTTTGTGATGTAACAACAGATAGCTCAGGGAGACTGAAATGTTAAAGCGGTTTGAACTGGCTCCAACAACTTAAATGGCGTTATTCGCATATTCCTGTTATCAATACTTGTATCAATCGATTTAAAATTGGATTATAACAATAGTTTACAAAATGTAACTTAAATTACTCATTTGAATTGATCTTGCATGCATCATACAGTGACTATTTAAAGAGCAAAACTATAATTGGACATCCCGAACATATTTCCCACAACCACAACAATTATTATGTATTCTCCATATAAACAAAAAGCAACCTCTGTAGAGTTAATTGCTTTGAATATAAGAACTGAGAGAAAAAATCTTTAATGCCTTTAATTAATGGAGATGATTGGAAAAAAATGAAGAAGCAAGACTTGTTATGTTACAACTTTGAAGAGGCTGTCTCATAGTTGGCTGATGATGAAACGCAAATAGAAACAACCTAAATTAGTAGAAATGTGTGACGGATGGTATCTGTACTAATTAACAACTGCCAGTGTAACATCCTTTCAGATAATTGTTACTGCAGTGTCACAATACTACATAGTTGTAACACACAGGATACACATTGTCAATGGCGCCGATTCTGTTGTTTACAAACTAAACTAAATTTAAGTTCATGCATCTTTTTCTTTCTATTTCATTATGAAAAGGACAGAAGATAAATATTAGTTTAGTCCTGTCAAATTAGTCAGCGCCTGACGTAAATTGACGTATTTTTAGTAGCCAACTTTTTAATCTCGTCTAAATTGTCTATGGAGTATCATAATTTGACAGGACTAAACTAATATTTATCTTCTGTCCTTTTCTTAATGAAATAGAAAGAAAAAGATGCATGAACTTAAATTTAGTTTAGTTTGTGAACAACAGAATCGGCGCCAATATCAACATTACTACCAAAAGAGGACTTAATCATTGATTGCTATGAAATAGTTATGCTAAGTATGTTGTCTATACAGGGTGAAATTGAAAACATGCGACAAATCGAAATGGAAGATTGTACTCATCATTATAAACAACTTTTAATAAGGGACCAAACCTGAAATCACGAAAACAAAATCAGCTGTTCCGTGCTACATTTATGTGCGCATAACTCGTCAAAATGTAGGGAACAGCTGATTTTTTTTTTTTGCAATTGCAGCTTTGGTCCCTTAGTTTGTCGAGTTTTCAATTTCAAGTGACACACATACATAACAATATTTATATTTTAAGTACTTCAAACCTAATTAGATTTGATACATTTCATACTTAACATAAAAATGATAACCAATTCAGTTCAGGTAGCTAATAAATAGGGCATGCAAATGATAATAGTGTGTATTGTAAAATGCAGCAATTATAATTTTATTTTGTCCTTGCATTTACTTTTTTGCATAAATTAAGTTAATCATGAATGCCCTTCATGAGTCATTCACAGTAATCTACCTTACTCATCATTAAACATTATGAATGAATTTCTAGGAATAATTTCTAGAAATTAACTGCTATTGTTAGGATTAAGGGGGAAGCTCTAAGGTGACCCGCGAAATTCAAATTTTCTTACGTTTTTTGCAATTTGTTGGTCAGTATTAAGTTGTACGTTGATTAAAATATGTTTCGCGGTCGTAACAAATATGTATTTACAGAATTATAATCATTAAAGTCATCAACACAACTCTCTAAGACCATGTAATCCCCAAATGTCAAGATTTCATGAAATAGTCATTCTTGGGGATTACATGGTCTTAGAACTGGCGCTTTAACCTTAAGGTTCATAGACCAACAAGATAATGTCCACAAAGTATTGATCTCTTAGAAGTCAGACTATTTAATGTTGTTTTTCATTTGAAAAACAAACAACAAATTTAAACAATAACGAGTCATTTTGATAACAAACATTGTTGAAAATCATTTTCTTGAGACATCAAATATTAACAAAGTATTGCATTTTTGCAATTTTTGTGATAAAAACAATAATTCAAGTACAGCTAACTTATTGGAGTTGTTTACTTGCCTCAAATCTATTAAAAAACTTTATGAAATTCCAATGTATGTTATTTATTTGTATTTTGATTCTTAAACATCAAAATAAAATCAAATAGGTACCTACCTACATTTCTGCACAATAAATACTTTTTACCCCAATGAAAGTGATTGATGATAAAGGTATATGTACTTAGGACTAAAACATTAGAAGTTTTGTAGTGTGCTAAGATAATCAATAAACTCAGGAATGTGTGATTTGATTAGGTTTTTTTATCATTGAGAATTATAGATACACCCTACTTGTAACATCCATGAAATGCTGGTTTGTATCACTATATTTTGAGTGTTACTGCAAATTTTACTGGAAAATACATCAAAATAGTCAATGAATTAATCGATTATTATGTGTTTTGCTACAAAATCACATAAAAAGGGAGTAATAATTAGTATCGCAGCCGCCGGACGCAATCTCCCTTGAAGAAAAAAATCAATGAAAACATCCATTGATAAACATGCTACAAACCACCAACAAGTCTATGACTTCAGTTAGAAAACTAGTGTTAATTGATTATCAGACTTTCCGCGCCGCGTCTAAAAATATCTTCTAACCAATGCTAATATCAAACTGGAAGATTGATAGCTGGGTGTGGTAAACAAGTAAACAGAGATTGAACTAGTCGGATCACAGAACTCTCTCCATCCCCCGTCATCCCGGGACGATTGGCGTTCCAACGGCGGACAGCCTCTACCACAACCTATAACGATGTAGAATCGCGTTCTTGTAACTCGCTATGTAGGTATATGAATCATACAACTTATAGCTACCGACCCGATGAAAATGTATACAAATCGTATAGAATCGGTCACAAATGTACTAAACACATTATCTAATAATGAATTCAAAGGTACATTACCTTGTCGCATAACGTTTTTACTTGATTTTCTGTCAATTGCTTGCATTCGTTTAGTTGTTCTATCCACTGATCCAGTTCTTTTAACGACGCCTTGTCCTCCATGCTTTGTGTCTGTGAGATTAACGTACGAGACGTTAACTGTGATTTTGATTGTCTTTATGTTTTAAATGTACACAAAACCATACGAATTACGTATTTTACACTGTGCCCAGAAAACTGACTACGGCGGACACTTTACAAAATGGCGTTTGCGTGACGTCAATTTTCAGAAAAGAAATCCACCAAGCGGCTTCTACGGGAACTAGATGATGATGCCACTATTGGATGCGTTCAGAAAAATATTGAGTAATTTGGTTTGATTTGGGCAATAAATATTTTTGAAACAACGTTTGCACATTTGAAAAATTAAATACAACTGTACATACATTTGACGATGAAATAATTATAATTACTGAACATACTTTTATGGAGCCTGATGGTACAATTTTTGCTTTTGCCATTGTTTGCGGTGCTTCGACAATAAAATCCATCGAGGTGAAAATATATTATCTGGTAGATAAAGCTTACAAATAAGCAAATAAATGCCAAAATTTTCTCAGTCAGTCTCAAAGACTACAATATAATGTGGTCAGACTTAGTCCTCTTTCAGTTTCATAGAAAGTCAAGGAAATATTTCAAATTCACAATTTTCTTTTGAATTTTGTTGAAAAATTGACATGACTTGACAGTTTGTCACTTTCGTTTTTCAAATATTTTTAGGCTTCTGGATCGTTCAGCAATACTGGGGTACCGTGGCGTGTCACCCAGTAACTGGGTTGTGGAGGTCAGTAGCTCTACCATGAGTTTGCACAGCCAAAACTAGCTAGCGTCTCCGTAAATAATATATTGTATGAAATATTGTACAGCGCCCCTAGCGGTCACAAAAAGAATTAAAATTCTATATGAGCACTATAGATTTCGGTAGGTAAGAAACCTAACGTAATCTATTCGATAGTCACTAACGTTTTTCAGTTGTCAGCATAGATAAAATACTATACAAACCGGTACCATGAGTCACTAATTTGACAGACGCTATCGAAAAATACGCTTACGATAGTAATTACGTAGCTCACTAGCATTTTGACACGAATAGGCAATCGCTCCATACTTGTATTCAGCAGCATCCGGTTAAAGCCTCTTATACACGGTCCATCCCAGCTGTACGTCCGCTTAAGGCGGCGGTGTTTGACATAGCATACACACTTCTCACACTCTTGCGCGCATCCAGCCTGCTAGATGTCAATGTAATCGAACAAACGTAGTGAGCGCACGTGTATTTTAAATCAAAATGCCACCAGTTTTGTCAAAACGCTAAAAAAATTAAGTTCTTCTGATGTTGTCAGCAGCAGCAGAGGAGAAGAAAAAAAATAGGAAGAGCTTTTTTTTAAAAAGTCATAAACGTGCAGAGTAAATGCTCAATAGGTATAATGAAAGATTGAAATACATTAGATTTTCATACCTTAGTAAGACATCGTCTTATTAGAACGCGAATACGCGATCATTGTATTTGTAGGTTCGCGCAAATTTTACTCGTACGAACGCGCGATCAAACATAGTGGGTGTTGTATAAAATACATAAATCTATAAAATAGATCATCCAAATATTTCCCTACAGCAAAAATTGAGCGTCTCTAACGTCCATGGTTGTTGGAACCGATCGTGCCAGTGCCAAACTAGGTATGTATGCATACATACATACTCCACAGTCGCTCGCGTTGAAAATTCGCGCGATGATAAGGTATTCGCGTTCTATTAGGACGATGCCAAAGTGGACAGTGAAATATTAGGAATGTTGAGACCCGAAATTCAACGTCGCGTGATACTGTTTTGAGAGAAAACGTTTTTTTTAACTCCCTGAAGGAACCGTTTCTAATAATGTCTATTTTTTGACGCACGCTATTTTTAGGGTTCCGTAGTTCTTACAAGGAACCCTTATAGTTTTGTCATGTCCGTCTGTGTCTGTCCGAGGTTTTGCTAAGAGACCGTTAGTACTAGAAAGCTGTATTTTGTAGGATTGCGTACATCCAAAGTGGTAAAATAAAATTTTAGAAAATATATTTTTTAGGGTAGCTCCCCTTCATGTGAAGTGTCGATTTTTTTCGTCGTATATCCCATCATGTGGGGTATCGTTAAATAGGTCTTAAAATTTTGAATGCAGTACAACCTTGAGACGTCGAATCCATCTGTATAGGTATTTGAAAACAATGGTCATCATTTTGAACAATTAGTCAGTTCAGGTCTAATAGAAAGGTAACATAAGAAAAAAAAAAAATGTGTTAAAAATGAGCTCTTTTCTTTAGTTTCCCGTATGTCATTACTTCCCAGAATTCGATCCTTATCAGCGACACTATCGAATGGTGTAATAAATAGTGTGTTTTTTTTTCAAAATCAACATCCAATGATGCAGTTTTAGATTTCATCAAAATCGAGCTCGCGACTCCTTTGAGTACAGACGCCAGCACATCAAGTTACTACAATCTGTCAGATTTCTTTAATAGATTTTCGACTTTATTGCTAAAGCATAAGGTTCAAGGTTGATTGAGAAAATCTGACAGTTTCGGGTAGGTTGACCTGCTGGCGTCTGTACTTTTCGCTATTCCCTAGAGTTTCGGATCATCCACGCCCCTTGGAACAAATACGAACGAGTCCGGACGACGACGTACGATCCTTCGGACGTACGTCCGTCTGTACGTCCGCATTATGCACTGTCTATCTGCACGACGTCTGCGATGGTGAGGGCACTCACTTGATGCATAATTTGGTCATGCTTGCGTTTATAGTTGAGGTTTTTAGTATCCATTAAGTGCCTAGCGTGTGGATCAGGCTTTTAAAAATCCAGTGGGCAACTTTTTAACCATAGAGTAACATTTTGTGCGAAATGACTCGTATCCGTAACATACAGATACAAGCTCATTAAAAAACTGACATCTTTCTTTTTGCCAAGTGCCAAATCCAAATTACGGTCTTTTTACTTTTGAGTCGGAGGCTAGTGTGTTGGTGCTTAGCCGCTCAGCAAGTTTTCGAAGATGACTGAAACTCTAAAGCTTAGAGGAACCCTCTGTGGCCACAATGGCTGGGTTACGCAAATTGCAACCAACCCCAAATACCCTGACATGATTTTGTCGTCGTCTCGAGGTAAGGTTATATTTTTACGCTGCTATCTAAATCCATGTTCATCAGGTCTTTGCCTTTGGAATACTCCATATATTTCTTAGCAAAATGTAGTATAGTGGTAATATTACAAGAATTTCTCTTTATTTATGTGATGACACAAATCTTTTGCCACGCGAGTCCTGAGCGGCAAGCGGATATGGGGCTGATGACAACACTTACATTATAAGCATGTATCATTATTTGAACATATATAACGTGTTCCGAATGGCTTTTCAGACAAAACCCTCATCGTATGGAAGTTGACCAGAGACGAAACCAACTACGGTGTACCGCAGAAGCGTCTGTACGGTCACTCGCACTTCATCTCCGACGTTGTGCTATCCAGTGACGGCAACTACGCTCTGTCTGGCTCATGGGACAAGACCCTGCGTCTGTGGGATCTTGCCGCCGGAAAGACCACCAGGCGTTTCGAAGACCATACTAAGGTGTGACAGAACTTATAACATTTTGGTAGGGTTGTAGTATAAGTGCCGATGCGCGGCAGAAGAAACAGTGTATTTGCGCCTTTGCGAGGCAGAAGAATTCAAATGCTGCTAGCATTATTGAGATCCGACTAGGACTGTATGAGGTAAGAGTATGGTCACTCACATTTCCCACCATACGAAACTAACACTAAATAGCACATAAGCACTCTTTATCAATGTCAAAACAGCTAATTTCAATATTATTTCTGTAGTTAGTACTGTAGTAGAGATTAATCCAGATGTGTAGTGATTACCTTGTGGTCATTAAATTATACGCAGATCCCACATAATCAGCAAATTATAACATATTTTATGCTATACAGGATGTACTCTCCGTGGCATTCTCAGTGGACAACCGTCAGATTGTGTCTGGCTCTCGGGACAAGACCATCAAGCTGTGGAACACACTCGCCGAGTGCAAGTACACCATCCAGGATGATGGCCACAGCGACTGGGTGTCCTGCGTCCGCTTCTCACCCAATCACGCCAACCCCATCATTGTGTCTGCTGGTTGGGACCGCACCGTTAAGGTTTGTAGAGTTTGTTCAATTAATTTATGCCAAAAATCGAATGTTATTTTTCATTAGATATAAAATGTATAAATGTAAATAATATAAACTACCCATTTCTCTTCCACAGGTCTGGCATCTTACTAACTGCAAGCTCAAAATCAACCACCTCGGACACTCCGGTTACCTGAACACAGTCACAGTCTCTCCTGATGGTTCTCTGTGCGCTTCCGGTGGCAAGGACATGAAGGCCATGCTCTGGGACCTGAATGACGGCAAGCATCTGCACACCCTCGACCACAATGACATCATCACATCATTGTGCTTCTCACCCAACAGATATTGGCTGTGCGCTGCCTTCGGACCTTCCATCAAAATCTGGGTATGTAAAATTCTTACTAAAGTTTATTTTGACATTACATTACTATTTATTTACAGCTAATTTTCTTTGATCTTAAATTTGTCAATGTGTAATGTAAAATTTTCTTCATGGTTTACACAGGATCTGGAAAGCAAGGAGATGGTTGAAGAGCTCAGGCCTGAGATCATCAACCAGACCCAGACCTCCAAGTCAGACCCACCCCAGTGCCTGTCCCTGGCCTGGTCCACAGACGGTCAGACCCTCTTCGCTGGCTACTCTGACAACATCATCCGAGTCTGGCAGGTGTCAGTCTCAGCACGATAAGGAGTTGAAGAAACTTAGTTTCATTTATTTTTGTGCTACATAATATGTATCCAGCCTGACTGTATGGATAAAAATAAATGGAATTGTTTGACTTACTTTAGCAGTTTCATTGTGATTTCCTTATAAGATTAGATTAAGTTATTGTAAATAAGTTATTCCAAATAACAGTTGGTTACATATGTAAGGTCATATGTATCAATAATGTATGTATATTTTATGTAAATAAAAACCATTGAATATACAGAAACATTTTTCTTCCTCCAACAAAATTGTTGCATAAAATATTTGAGTAACAATAAGAATCTTAAAATAAATAACAATACACACATACATGTAAATTACATGGGTAAACAAACCCCACACCCTAGATATTCAACTTTGCCAATACCCTACCTATTAATACTTTTTTCTAATACAACCATATTGGTAATACATTTGCCTTGCAAATATTTTGTGGTCATGAGAAAATTCATTAATTTACAACTAAATTTTTCTACTTTACTGCCATAGTAATCCCAGTAGAAAACTAACCACCTAAGTAGGTAGTACCATAAAACGAGGTGAACCCCCCTGATTAACTCCTGCACCTATACAGACAGGGGTACTCTCGCGCTCGTGTCACTGACTGGCAGTGCCACCATCAGGGATTTTAACTTTGATAGATAAGAAAAAAATTTGACTGCCCGCGTGCGTGAAAACAGTCACCGGGCGCCCGCACATTCATCCTTTGAACTTTGCCAAAAAACCGACACTCGCCCGGTTCGCGGCATTCACGTTCACAGGCGCGTTTACGGGCTCGGGCGTACCGTTTACACGCTCGGGAATGTGAATGTCGAGTTGAACGCGCGCGTGTGAACGTAGCATGAGGGTTTATAGGTGTAGGTATAGTCCAAGAGTTAAATCGAAGAGTTCACGAAAAAACTTTTCGACTAGCTCTTTGACTATACCTTACTAATTGAACTCATTATATCTCCTAAACTAAGACCCGATTAAATCTGTGACTTGACGACTATTCCGACTAATTGGCGACTAAATATGGGAGAAAACAGATCTTCTCTAGGTGCCCTAGTTTTTGAGATCTAAATGTGGCCCTGCTGGGAGACTAGATCGGCCACCTATAAACCCTTATATCTTTTGAACCAGTGACCGACAAATTCTGATATTTGTCGACTAATTAGCGACAAATTTTTCGTGTTATCAAAATTAAAAATCCTTGATGGTGGCTCTACCAGTCAGTGACACCTCGCGCTCTTTAGAATTGTGTCTCTCAAGACTTGAATCCAATAGATACCTAATACGTTTATTGACTTATGCATTGAGCGCATCCCTATTCACCCTGTTAGATGATGTACCGTGTAACGGTGAATCAGGGACGAAACTTTAAAATGGATTTTAGCATATTAACTGTATTTTAAGTAACTAACGATTTAAGTGTCCTTGTTGGCAACAAACTATAATTTCAATGTTAAAATGCATTTTTAAAGTTTCGTCCTGATTCACCCCTGCATACCTATTTAGCTGTGACCTTAACAGGGTTAAGGTCACAGCTCATTAGAGCCACCCGGCACCCACCCCGCACCGCCTCGTCGCATGGCGTCCACTCGTTGTCGACAGGTGGTCCACGGGTGGACGCCGTGTTATCACCAATAAACGTCGCGCGGTCAACCAGTGGACCTCGCGTCGCGTATAACATTATCGCGTTGGCAATGCGCAGTCAACGCAAGGCAAGCATGCGAGCAGCGAGTTGTCACCGAGTGGTCCACCCGCCATCCGCGCGTGGAGGGCTTACGACCGAGGCGATCCCACCGGATCGCCTCGGCTCACTACATCAACTCCGTAGCGTCACCACACTACGGAGTTGATGTAGTGAGCGCGTACCCAAACAAGTCCATATAAAGAGTACTAGCCGCAGGAGGCGAGGCGGTGCGGAGTGGGTGCCAGGTGGCTCTAATGAGCTGTGACCTTTACATGGCACTCAATGCATAAGTCAATAAATTATTTATCTAAAGGATTGAGATACACAATTCTACCTTCTTACAAGAGTTGAAGAAAAATGTGCAAAATAATGCAATATTTTTTGCAACTGAATAAGGCACTTAGTAAATATGTCTTGAATAATTTGTGACACCATTGCACATTGTGCTGAATTCATTAAATATTTTCCATATGAATAGAAGAATTCCTTTCAAAGACAAGCATAATAGGTACAGGAAATACATTATCCTCTGAAATATTATTCATTCATGATCCTGTGATAGCATTGAGACTGGGAGTAAACAGCTTCTAAATAGATACAATATTTATTGTTATCAGCACCTTTTGATCTATTCAGTCTTTGGAAATCCATCTTCATTCAAGAGATGTGACCCATCCGTTATCAATGTTGGCCCCTCACCAACTTTAGTATGTATCAAATATTTGATCAAATCCTGTGCTTGAGGCTTGCAAATGTCCACAAATACTGGACTCAAAACCTCTTCTTCACTGTGGAGTCCTGTTACAAATTTATCAGGATTCGATGAAGGGAAGATGTGCCTTATCAAAGAAATTACTTGTGGTACTTCCTTCTGGAGTAGGTACAGACAAGCGTTTGGCCCGGCATCAAAGGTGTAAGCAACTTTTACGCTTCCAGAGATTTCATTGTACTTGTGAATCACATGACTGACAAGATGGGACACATCAGTCATGTACACACATGGTGGGTATGAATCTAAACATACTGCATGGAATTGATTGCTGTCTTTCATGGTAATTTCAGCAAACTTAGGAAAGTCTCTTTGTCTTATTGCCTGAATAATCTGATCAGTTCTCTGTGGCACACAATACTTAATTCGATGTTTTAGTAGTTCGGAAGTTAGTGCAGCTGTCCTCATTCCTGTGGTTGAGCTAGTTTTCTTTTTAGTATCCCCTGCAACTAGTATTAAAGCTCGCATTTCAGGCCAATGTGCTTGATCTACGATTTGAGCTGCTATAGAATCTGAACCATCAGGATTGGTGCCCGCATGCCATCTAACGAAACCACCGTACACACTTCTGCAGGCGCTGCCTGACCCCAATCTAGCAATAGAACTCACATCAGACTTTACCTTGTAAAGTTTTGCCAGTGCTGTCACTAGGCAAGCGTATCCTGCAGCGGAAGACGCTAATCCTGCTGCAGTAGGAAAGTTGTTTTCTGAACATACATGTACTTTCCACTGTAAGAAATCATCATTGACGGTCTTTTCAGCCGCAGCTCTGGACTTGATTTCCCGGAGACAATTTTGTAGTCTCGGGCTATAAAATGATTCCTTCTTTCCATTCAACCATATTCCATCTTCTTTAAACTCTGGTTTTGCACAGACTGATGTTTTCGCGCACATAATACTTGTATCCAAAGTAGCACTAACGGAATCATTTAACGGTAAAATTAATTCTTCATCTCGTTTGCCCCAATACTTAATTACGGCTATGTTAACAGGAGCTACCACTGTTATAAGTTCACTCATTTTAACAACAAATTTAAAAACCACGATTACAATGCTATGCTACTAGACTTCTTCAAATAATTCGCTCCCGCGGATATTTTGTTTATTGACAGATGTGCACCGTGCGTGCACCACTGCTGGAGAAAATTTGTCTTGTCTGTCAAGTCACAGAACACTATTACTCTGTCAAATAAATGTCAAGCACAGAACTTATATACCCATGTCAAGAGACAAACTTGTTGTCGGACTCGGTTGTCGGGAGAGGGGCCGAAATCAGCCGAAGTGGTGTGGTGTGGTCTTAAGCACGATCTACACGGTTTTTAGGGTTCCGTACCCAAAGGGTAAAAACGGAACCCTATTACTAAGACTTCGCTGTCCGTCCGTCCGTCCGTCCGTCCGTCTGTCTGTCACCATGCTGTATCTCAAGAACCGCGGTAGCTAGACAGTTGAAATTTTCACAGATGATGTATTTCTGTTGCCGCTATAACAACAAATACTAAAAACAAAATAAAATAAATATTTTAGGGGTATAGCGGAAGACGTTTCCGAACGCTCCCATTTCCCTGGACGTAAGAGGGCCAATAGAGGTAAAGCGCCCGACCGATATTCGCCAACACGCTAGCATGTTTGCTCCCGCGCCTCGCGCCGACCAATCACAGATTTGTCGTCGCGCCGCTACTCGGCCGCTGATTGGCTTATTAGTTTTTGTAGTTTTAGGTTGGTAGAATTGTGGGAGAATGGCGAACGTTTTAACTTGTGTGATGTTGATGTACAGTATTTTTGGTGTTTTATTAAAGTTTATGCCGATAACAAAGCCCTTTTAATCGAGAACTGACCCACCCCGACTATATCTTGGCGCCCAACGTGTGTTTTGTGTATTAAAACAAGGGGTTCTCAACATTTTTGTTCCCAGAATAATAATTGTCAACAATTGTACGGAATTACCAGTGGTGCACAACCTTTTAACGGTAATAGTGACGTTCGATCTTTTCCAAGGCCCGTGCTAAAGATTAGTATTTTAGGTGAGAATGGTACCGCGTTACTAGATTCGGCAGCTAAAAGCTGTGTGGCCGGTTATACGCTATACGCTCTCCTAAAGGCCAAAGGTCATCCTATGTCCTCTAGGGTGGAAAATGTAAAACTTGCAGATGGTGTACTTAGGCTAATGAATGTACTTACTACCGAAGTGAATGTTACTCTTGAAGGTAGAACCAGGCTCGTTAGATTTTTAATTTTTCCAGACGCGGACAATAATGAATCACTGTTAGGTATAGATTTTTTGATAAATTTTAGTATCTGTGTTGATTTTAGTAGTTCTAAGTGGCACTTTGCTGACAGTGCTGAGCAGTTCGATCTCCCATTTGAAAAAGCCGCACACCAGGTTAAGAGTGTGCCTATCAGTAGTTTGCTTAGGGACGAGGAAGCTTCAAAGCTTAGCAACGAGCAGCGTGAGGTTCTAGCCCAGTTCCTTTCTGAAAATAAGGATGTGTTTGAGTTACGGGGCGAACCAACTGTTTTTGCGGAGCATGTCATTGAAACAGGTGACCACGCTCCAGTTGCAGTCCCTCCATATCGGCTTACTCCTGCTAAAAAAGAGATCATGCGGTCAGAAATCGAAAAGATGTTGGCTGATGATATTATAGAGAAGTGCGAATCGGCATGGGGATCGCCTGCATTGTTAGTGCCTAAAAAGAACGGTCAAGTTCGGTTTTGCGTAGATTATAGAAAAGTCAACGCCATAACTAAAACCGATGTGTACCCGATGCCGCTCATAGACGAGCTGGTGCAGTCTACTAAGCGAAATTGCATCATGAGTACGTTAGATATGCGTAGTGGGTTTTGGAATGTTTCGGTCAGGGAATGCGATAGAGATAAAACGGCCTTTTTGACGCCTTTTGGTACGTATCGTTTCAAAAGGATGCCGTTTGGGCTCAAAAACGCTCCGTCAACATTCCAACGACTCATCGACAGGTTGCGCTCTGGCGCCTCACTTCAGAATGTGACCCTGTTGTGCTATCAGGATGATCTGCTCGTAATATCGGAAGGATTCGATCAGCATGTCGCTGATCTACGTGCAGTGTTTGAAAGGCTGCGTATGTTCAATCTTCGTGCCAATCGCGAAAAGTGTGTTTTCGCGCGCGAAGAAGTGAAATACTTGGGTCATGTCATTACTCAGGATGGAGTTTCACCTGATCATGACAAAGTTCGCGCAGTGGCGGACATGAAGGCACCAAGTACTGTACGCCACCTCAGAACGTTTCTTCAGACGTGTTCGTGGTTCAGAAAGTTCATTTTGAACTTTTCAGAAGTCGCTGAACCTTTAACTCGTCTTTTAAAGAAAAATCAGGCTTGGGTATGGGGCGCTGAGCAAAATCAGGCGTTTCAGGAGCTAAAAAAGCGCTTAACGTCTGCGCCCATACTCGTCCAAGCTGATTACAGTAAACCGTTTATCTTGCGTACGGACGCAAGCAATTACGCTCTTGGTGCAGTGTTGCTGCAAGGTGAGGGAAAGACGAAAGGCCGATCGAATACGCGAGCCGCCTTTTAAACCCCGCCGAGCGTAATTATTCTACTACAGAGAGGGAAGCTCTCGCAGTAGTTTGGTCCGTTGAGCGGTTCAGAGGTTATTTGGAAGGTCAACAAATTATTGTAGGTAGTGATCACCAACCTCTCAAATGGTTGTTGAGCTTGAAGTCGCCATCAGGTAGATTAGTTCGGTGGGCACTGAAGTTACAAGAGTTCAATATTCAGTACGAATACACTCCAGGTAAAGCCAATGTTGTGGCCGACACGCTGAGTCGTCCTACTTGCGAAGAAAGTAGCCAAGATCAATGTGGTATTTGTTCAGTAGTTGTTGACTTACCCACGAGAAGTCCTGCCGATTTGCGACCTGCTCAGTTAGACGACCCGGAACTAGAAAAGATAATGACTGGTCTTGAAAGTAATGACGCAGTTGAAGAAAAACGCTGGTCTGAGCGCGGTTACTTTATGCAGCAAGGAGTCCTGTATCGTTACAACCCTGACGTTGACGTTGAGGAAGCTCAGCTCGTTCTTCCGGTGAGTTTACGTCTGGACGTTTTGAGGGAATGTCACGATACTCCTATTGCTGGGCATCAAGGTATTGATAGGACCTTACATAAGCTTTCACAGCGATTTTTCTTCCCCGGAATGAGACGGTTTGTCGCAGACTTTGTTAAGTCTTGTGCGACGTGCCAGCGGTACAAGTCGTCAAACTTGAAGCCTTCAGGCCTTTTACAGACCCCAGTATTGAATCAAAGGGGAGAGGTCTTGGCGATTGACTTGTTTGGCCCGCTCCCTCCTGGAGAGAAGGGGGAGAAGTACATTTTATTAGTCGAGGACACAGCTACTCGGTGGGTCGAGCTTTTTGCTTTGGTCGACGCCACCTCGGAGGTCTGTGCTCGGACACTAATCGAGGAGTATTTCCTTAGGTACGGCCTTCCGCGTCGCATTATCTCGGATAATGGGGTACAGTTTGTCTCTGCGGTTATGCAACAATGTATGTACATTTTAGGAATTGAACAGGACTTGTTACCCTTATATCATCCAGAGGCCAACCCAGCCGAACGGAAAAACAGAGACCTAAAGGTGCAGCTGGCTCAGTTGGTCGACACCAAGCATTCTTCATGGCCTGACCACTTACCATCAGTTCGTTTCGCTATGAACTCAGCCTTGTGTCAGACAACAGGTGTTTCACCAGCTTTTCTCACCTTAGCTAGAGATCTTCGTTCACCAGTTGATGTTCATTATGATATTAGGGCCGTCCTGAAAAAGGATAACTTTGTTCCTCAGATAACGCCCTACCTAAAGAGGTTTTTAAATTCTTTAGTTTCGATTAGGGATAGGGTAGAGAAAGAACAGGATAGACGTAAAGATTACGCCGATAAGGGTCGGAAACCCTTAGATTTTGATGTCGGTGATCAAGTTTTGGTAAAGTCGCACGTATTGAGTAACGCTGCTAAAGGATTGTCGGCTAAGTTTGTACCAAAAAGGGATGGTCCCTATGAGGTCGTTAAGAAAGCCAGTCCTACGACTTACCTAGTATCTAAAATTAATTCTACTGAAGAGGTCTTAGGCAGGTTCCATGCGTCCCAACTTACGCGCTTTGTCAATAGGGACGATACGCCGCCTCTTCTTAATATGCCAAAACGTAATCGAGGCCGGCCTCGTCATGCCAAGCCTGTTTCTGCCGATCATGAGCGGGTTCCTGAGCGAGGACGCCTTCACGAACCCGAGGGGGAGTGTATAGCGGAAGACGTTTCCGAACGCTCCCATTTCCCTGGACGTAAGAGGGCCAATAGAGGTAAAGCGCCCGACCGATATTCGCCAACGCGCTAGCATGTTTGCTCCCGCGCCTCGCGCCGACCAATCACAGATTTGTCGTCGCGCCGCTACTCGGCCGCTGATTGGCTTATTAGTTTTTGTAGTTTTAGGTTGGTAGAATTGTGGGAGAATGGCGAACGTTTTAACTTGTGTGATGTTGATGTACAGTATTTTTGGTGTTTTATTAAAGTTTATGCCGATAACAAAGCCCTTTTAATCGAGAACTGACCCACCCCGACTATAGGGGGGCTCCCATACAACAAACGTGTTTTTTTTCGGCGTTTTTGCCGTGTGTCTGTCACCAGGCTGTATCTCAAGAACCGCGGTAGCTAGACAGTCGAAATTTTCACAGATGATGTATTTCTGTTGCCGCTATAACAACAAATACTAAAAACAAAATAAAATAAATATTTAAGGGGGGCTCCCATACGGCGCCCCCCTTAAATATTTATTTTATTCGGCGTTTTTGCCTTGTGGTACGGAACCCTTCGTGTGCGAGTCCGACTCGCACTTGGCCAGTTTTATTTTTTATTATTACCAAATGGGCCCGCTCTTGACCCCGATCACGCCTGATGGTAAGCGATAGATGAGGTCTTTAAAACGGTGGTGTAAGCTTTTGCTATTTATTTCGTCTGAAAATATTTAAAATAATCTATATAGCAAGATCTAAATTAATTGTTTTATAAAAATAATATAATAACACTTATTTGTAGATTAATAGTTTGTGTTTTGACTTCCATCCGAAGCGTACTTTACTGCGGTCGGCCAAATTGAAGTGGCGGGGATTCGAGCAGTTTTTAAAACCGACCGAGTGAAGTATTCTTAAAAGCAGTTCGTGAAATTAATTGTTAACAGTGTCGTTTAAGGACGAATAAATATTTGATTTGATATTGAGTATTAGTTGTTTCATTGGTACACTTACTGACTATCTTACAGATACAGTGGTTTCAAACCAATTTTGTATGACCTTTAAACGTCCTTGGTAGAAAGGCTTGCGTTGCAAACCAGTGGCAGAAGAAAATGTTGGTTTTAAACCGTGTAGCAGGCATCTCGCAAAAACAACAACTTCAAGGTCACCTTGGTTTGTAGACTGGTTTCAAACCGTAGACAGAGTAAACTATAGACTGCTGCATATCTTCTTTTTCATTCGCACAAGAAAAAGAGAAATATATTAACGTCACTTGCAAAGAAAAGAGACAGAGTAAGAATATTTCTGTCCCTTACTGCGTGTCGGCTAAGCACATCAATGTGCACAACAAGTTTGACGTTTATGAATGAAACAACCGACTTCCAAAAAACACTATAAAGTTAAAAATAACTTTAATTTCGGAAGTCGGTGTCTTTGGATTTGTATTTTAGTTTTTTGCCACCGACTTCCGAAATTAAAGTTATTTTTAACTTTATAGTGTTTTTTGGAAGTCGGTTGTTTTTTTTGTTAAAAAGTTTTTATTTTTCACTTTTTAGTGGGTCAGTTTGTAATTTATTTAAGTTACAATAGCCTAATATCAACGGATCATCACCTTTTACAAAATATTGCTTTTCCCGATGCAGGGACGTTAATTGTTGAGGAGTTCTCCTAGTAAGAACCAGGAGAACTGGAGCTGATTGAGAAGTCACCATCAGCTCCACTTCACCATACGCATTGTAACGAGCATAAATTGCTTAGCAACCATATTAAAGTAATCGAATCGCAACCCGTGAAATATTTGTCATTGAGTAGTTCCGATGGCCATCTGTGGTCTTCATCATCAGCTCCACTTTACCAAATGATGATTTCCGAGAGCAAATGCTCAAGTTACTTTAATTATTGAGTAGGCCACACGACGAAAAATGACGCGATTACGCAACTTAAATTCGGTTTCAAATTGACGCATCAGCAAGACTAGTAGGTAGTGGTCGTCCTATGTAAAACTACAATCTTAATTAGGTAGGTATTATTTTTGTACGACCTGAACATTTTGGCGTATTGAACCGTAAGAAGTAAGCCCAACAAAAGGTAACTGCTGTAAATCGTTGAGGAATTCCCTCGACTGTCTATGGTCTCCATCATCAGACCTGTAATGGCACTTATAACCCATATGGGTGCAAAGTTTTTCCTTTGCCATTACAGTTCTCATAAATATAAATTAATTAATTCCAAACACAAGGTAGCTACTGTAAACTGTTGAGGAGTTCCCTTAACTGTCCTTCGTCTTCATCATCAGACCCCTAATGACAGTCACAACCCATCTAGGTGTAAAGTTCACATCAATATAAATTAATCAAGCCCAAACACAAGGTAACTGCTGTAAATCGTTGAGGAGTCCCCTCGACTGTCTTTCGGCTCCATCATCAGATCGACTCCAGGCCTTCATTAAATTGTAGTGCTTTAAAATACTTAACGAAAAAATTAACAAACGCACTAGTCGCTCCTACGATTTTCGAATGTTCCCCTCGGTTTCACTGGGATGCCATCATCAGATCCTGGTTTCCTTATCATGGTACCACCCTTGGCATATCTCCTTTCCAACAAAAAAAGAATAATCAAAATTGGTTCATAAACGACGAAGTTATCCGCGAACACACATAAAAAAAAAAAAAAAAATATACGGTCGAATTGAGAAACCTCCTCCTTTTTTTGAAGTCGGTTAATAATAAAAATTATGAATGAATGAATAAAAACTACACCGCGATTAAACGGAAATTATGATCTTTTTCGTGCATAATTGAATAATAGTACATTTGCGCAACTGTGAAAATGGTAAAGTGTAGTGTAAGCTGTAAAAATGATAGTATGATGAAGATTGCCGGAATTTGTTGTCCCTTTCGGTGACACGGATACCATGAGTCTATAGATTACTCTGTGTATGTACGTTTCAAACCGTGTAGATTGTGTTTCACTTGTGAGATGAAACGATAAAGAGGTAGAGGAAGTTTCGGATTGGTCGAATTTGAGATGACACACGAAATGATGACGTTTTCGTGGTTACGGATTACGGATGCGTTCGGAGTTTACAATAATTGATGTGATTTGTGCAAAGGCTACGAACTTGTTACGAATCAAACAGAATCACATAATAAAAAATAGGAACCATCATCTAAATATTCACATCAACGAAGAATATTTCCAATCATTATGAAATACCTACTTGGGTGAGTATTTGATGAGATGAAAATGTAATTTTAATAACTTTACTATGAAATGAATGGAACCATTACGAAATACAAGCCTACGTTTCGATACTGCATCAACAATTCAACATTTATTTCGAGATAAAAAACATTTGTATTTATTTTAGTAATTTACAGATTCCCAGAGGTACATTACAATCAGTTTTATATGCTTTTCATTTAAATGATAATTATCGAATATTTTATCAAATACTTTGTTGTTACTGAACTTGTGCTTGTAACTTCAATCCTAGCGACGTCGTCTGGTACTACTAATACCCGACAAAATATAGATGCGCTGTGGAAAACGCTTGAAAAGATTTGTTACGGTTCACCGTTGTTGAAGTATGAATAAGCGAGGGTGTGGAGGTAGCTTACTTGTAGAATTTGTCGGATTATACTACACATTTCAATTCAACGCTGCCATTTTCGTTTTGTGGCACGGCTAAAGCGGCGGTCTAAATGTGAATTTGTTAAAATATCTGGCATTTATTTATTTACAAAGTGTGGAAAATATATTGTAGTGCGTTTGTTTTCTCGTAAAACACTAAGAAGTGGCGATTACAGTGTTTATACCTCCGGATAATTGTTGACTTCTTTGGGTGGAGAGGGTGAGTAGGTACTTTATATCAATATTTCGGGGTTTTACGGCTTAGTAATCTTACCTTAAGCTCGGACACCTTTCTCACAACATTGACTGTACTTATCTCATTGCCCTTGTGGGAGTTATTTGCCGTTTGTGTATACTTTCTGGTATTAGCAATTGGCTCGCTAAAATGGGCGTTGTGATGAAGAGTGAAGGTTTATCATTAGTAATATCGTCACCGCGCCTTATAATGGTGTTATTTACTTAGTCAAGATTCGTTAGCAACGTCTTCTGTTATCACATCGTTCGATTTGCACAGTTCTTTGACATCATTTTGGGGTCTAACAGTCGAAACAAAATTACTAAAGTAGGATGAGGTCGTTTAACTCGCCAATAAGGTTTACGTGTGTTACTGCGGAAGTAACAATTTACATAAAATTATATTTCCCACTGATCAATTCATCAAACAATCAAAATAAACAATATTGTGTTCTTTCATCAACTATTTTCTGTAAAAGTCACATTCCCACTGTAATGCTTGCTATTCACAGAACTTCTATCTTTACATACATCATTCATACAACTGTGTAAATTATTTGGTCAGAGGGCCTTGTTTTCTCAGAACATCAAAATTTCCATAGGTACACCAATAAAATTTTCTTACTGATTTCCTATTAGCAATATCAGTAACAATATTATTGAAGTTTTTCTGCCATGCTAGTGAAAGGCAAAGGTAACTCATATCTAGGCAGAAAATTTACTGTACTGTAGTCAGTTAATGAGTAATAATAGATAAAAATTGTCAAGACTGAAGAATTGGTTGCAGTATATTAATGTAAACAGGTAACAGATAGGTAAAATAGTAGGTCCAGGTAAAAATACTGGTATTCTGCTGCATTCGGTTAGAGTGGAAGCCAACCCCAATATAGTTGGGTTTTTTTATTATTAAAAAGCTAAGCGTTTGATTGATTTAGTATTAATGTAAAGAAAACAATAGAGCATTGTGTTTTTTAGGGTTCCGTACCCAAAGGGTAAAAACGGGACCCTATTACTAAGACTTTGCTGTCTGTCCGTCTGTCTGTCTGTCACCAGGCTGTATCTCAAGAACCGCGATAGCTAGACAGTTGAAATTTTGACAAATTATGTATTTCTGTTGCCGCTATAACAACAAAAACTAAAAAAAAAAAAAAAAATTAAGGGGGGCTCCCATACAACAAACGTGTTTTTTTTCGGGGTTTTTGCCTTGTGGTACAGAACCCTTTGTGTGCGAGTCCCACTCGCATTTGGCCAGTCTTTTCTTCTTCTAATCACTTACTATTATCCTCAAAGGTATTTTAGGCATCCATACATTGTCATAGTTTCCTTAACCAAGGAAACCCTGGCATAATGCCAGTTGAAGAAATTCTCACCTGCAAAACTAAGTTGCATGTTTTAAAATGCACTTTTAATTTCATTACAACCTTGAGAGGCGATAATTGATATGCAACCTTCATGCATGTGTGAAAATCGTAATTGCATAATAATTATTGTAAAAATGTTTGAGACTAGTACACAGTTGTTTCTTATACTTGTTATTGCTGTAAATTTTAGCATTGTTGTTATTTTAACTTTGTTTGTACTGTGGTTGTCAAAGTAACTGACAAGCTCTCTATCCTTTAAAAGTGTACTCATGATTTTGTTTGGTAGAATTTCAATAAGCATTATGTACTAGCAATAGGTTGCTAAGCTACATGTGCTTAGCAACACAGTGGTATCAAGAAGATAAGGTAAACTTAGTTATAAAAACTCTTCCTTCCTTTCTTCATGCTTAGAAAGTGGCGCTAAAAGAAGACATGTTAAAACACCCATTTATTGGCTGGAACATTATGTTGATAAGTAATTAAATTCAGAACAATTGTTTTGCATGGTACTTTGTTTTTGTATTGTTTAAGCCACGGTGACCACATTGATTGTGGCGTCATGGTGTCCTTTAGGTCTTCTTTAGTGCCCGTGAACAGGCACTTAGAACACTCCAGCAAGTGGGACGTGGTCTGATCAGAAGCAACACACTCCTACTGGGTGTTGTATAAATATGTAATTGACCAATTTTTTAACCATTCATCAGTTCAAAATGTTTTTATTCCATTAAAAGTAAGTATGCAAAGTAATAGTGAATATTTTTAATTATGCGATTGACTAGCACACTCTTGATCCGCCACGTGCATTCAACTAGCTTGTTTGAATATTTTTCCTAAGTCATTAATGAGGAACATGTAAATTGAATATGTCATGCATAGGTAATTTACATCCAACACTTTAGACCACAACTACTGGTATTTGTGTGTGATGGATTATGGCCCACTTCTTCTCACAGAGAGGAGGCCTGTGTCCCAGCAGTGAGAACATTATATGATTATACTGGTATTCACACTGGCTGAATAAGGAATAATATAATAATAATACCCTGAATCCAAAAGCATGGTCTCAGTGGGTGGTCTTAGATCAACTAAATAGTCTATAGATATACAGAATTATAAATGCTGGTCTGCAAAAAATCTGCCTGCAGTAAAGGCAGTCTTGGTCAATGTTGCTAGAAATCATAAAAATAACCTACATGTCATGCATTTGCTCTTATGTCTTGAATAAGGTGATGATGTCCAATGAATGACGAAATTATTTCTAACACTAGCTTTTGGCTGCGGCATCGTTCGCGTAGAGGTGGGAAATTAACCCACTGGAACATATTACCGAGACAAAAATTATCCTATGTAGGTTAGGTTACTTTTTACCATGGTCTATGTGCCTTTTATCGAAATCCATTCAGCCGTTAAGGCATGAAAAGGTATAGGTAACAGACAGGCATAGTATGGATTGTAGGTACCTATCATCTTTTTTCCCTCTAGTATACATATACGATCTCTATTAAAAATACAGTAAATTACTACATGTAAATAAGTCCAACGGTGTGTCCACACGGTATTCATTATGCGCAAGTGACATCCTCCCGCGACCACGTGACTCTGGAACGGAAGCTAAGCGTTGAGGAGCTGAGATGCGCAAGCGCACGCTGAGCGCCGACTCATCCTGACGAAGATATCGCTTTAATGCGGCGTATTGTTGAACTATTGAAGTTTCAGTTAGGTACCTTTTGGCGTTTTAATTTTGATAACGAAATCAATGTTTCCGCTCGTGTTTCAAGGTCGGGATATTCCCGCTTTACAACAATGTCGCTAGTTAGGTCATCATACTTACTAATATTTTCGTAAAATATCAAATCTTAAGCGGAGTTTGACGTAATACAGTCTTTTAAAAGAATTTATGCAGATAGAATGTGCCAATCGTTGGTGTACGCACGACGACATTATCAAGCTATACATTTCCAGTATAAGCTGACTTCTCATTGTACGAAAACCCTATAGAATACAAGGTCAGCTAAAACTGGAAATATAGCTTGATATGTCGCCGTGATTACCCGTAATAATGACAAACAAGTTTTTAGCTTAAATTAACAAAATCACTAACACATAGATTTATAAATAATCTATGCACTAACAGTATAATCGTAAAGAAACTAAATGATACTCTACAAGTCCACAACATTATAGAGGATAATATAATTGCCTTACGATTATACAATGACTTTACGAAGCACAAAAAAAGCAAAACCTTACTTCAATATTTATTTCGTAAAACTAAGATCTCGGCCGAGAAATCGAGATCTCTCCATTGCTTCGCTTTAAATTCAACCGAACATTCTACCGACAAACGGACCACTAGTACCCTCTACCTAGGTACATACGCTACCGGGAGTCCACAGAGAGTACCGCAGGACAAGTAACCGTCGACTGCAAACTGCATTACTTAACCGCAATGATCTATTGATTTCCGCAGTCACGCCCACGCTGTGACATCTATTTCGTTAGAAAGTTGCGAAGAAATGGCCTCAGAGACAGCTCAATGGGCTTTAGAAGTAATAAGCTGTCACAAACGAGATGGTAATGATGGCATATCGTAGGGTTCCCGGCAAATAATAAGGCGATATTTCTGTGGGGTCGGTAAAGAAGACTAAAGGATTTTATAAGAGGACTAGCTTTTGCCTGCGACTCCATCCGCGTGAAATTTCGGCAACCAACGTGATTTTAAACCTTCCAGAAGAATTGGACTATCAAATTCAAAAAGAATGTTCAAATACGACTGCAGGCAGTTCCAGAGATTACTAGAGATAACTAGCGCATTCAGACAGACAGACGCGGTGGGGGACTTTGTTTTCTATTTTCTATCTTATATATATATATAAAATGGTAAACTGACTGATTGTTGATATATCAACGCACAGTCTAAACCGCTGGTCCTAGAGACATGAAATTTGGAGGGTGTATTCTTTGTGAAGAGTAGGTATCCACTAAGAAAGGGTTTTTCGAAATTCCACCCCTAAGAGGGTGAAATTTCACGCGGACGAAGTCGCGGGCAGAAGCTAGTATAATATATAGTGATAGTGATGAGTACTCCTAGCCAATAGTAGTCATCATTTCAGCCGAAGGACGTCCACTGCTGGACATAAGCCTCTCCCCCAACAGGGGGGGGGGGTTGCCATAATCGCCACTCTTGGCAGGCGGGTTGGCGATTGCAGTATGGTATGGTGGTGGAATGCATAAAAACGCTGCTGCCCATTCTCCGGTACGACCCTTGGTCGCCTTTTACGACACCCACGGGAAGTATGGGGTGGTGCTATTCTTTAAGTCCGGCACCACACAGACGCCAATAGTAGTAGCACCTCCTTTATTCATATGAAAAAAGGTGATGCTTACTAATGCTTGTGCTTATACTGCTTATACCAATTAGTTGGTTCACCCCATCAGGATGGGCAGGACAGCATTTTTTTCTAATCTCGGGCTTCTAATTGTGGTTTTCTATGGAGGTTCAAATTTACTAGTGGGAAGTTTACAGGCTGATATCATTAACCCAGACGTTTTAATCATCATATTGTGCATTACTGATCTTCATTCTTCATACAGACAGCTATGTAACAGTATCACAGAAGAATCACGCCACTTATTGTCGAAATTATTCACCATCGACGCGTGAAATCGTAATCGTTGCTGCACGCCGATTAACGTACCGCAAGACTCAAGAGTGAATGAAATGTAACTCGACGACTTTATGCGGCTGTAGATGTAGACTGAAACTTTTACTGGTGATTTAGGGGGAGCGCCAGGGTAGCCCGTAAATTTAAAATTTTCTTATGTTTTTTTTTGCAATTTGCAGGAAGTGTCAGGTCAGGTTATATCAATCAATAGGGTCGCAAATCATATTTTGTTTTATATACAACCTGACCTGACACTGACCTGCAAATTGCATAAAAACGTAAGATTTGAATTTCACGGTTTACCCTGGCGGTTCCCCCTTAATAAACAAGATCTGATTCACTGAAGTACGAGCCAGTAGATTTTCTACCATCATCTTCTTGCTCTTCTTTAGATTTCTATTAGCCGTCATCTAAGTATACATGGATCCATCTCTCTTCTGGTATGTCATCTTTCACACGATCCATCACTTCTTTGGTGTTACAATCCTATTTCAACCATCCACATTCATACTCATAACTTTCCTCACGAAATATTCATTGACTTCAGCATTGCGCATTAAGCAAAAAAGGTAAACATTAAAATGAATATTGATGAACCTTTAGAGATATGTCGATATTTTCCTTCAATGCAATTGATAGAGTAAACAGATCAAGCAATAATAGGTCTCCATACAAAATTCTGGCTTTTAAAAACCACGAATTTTTATGCGACATTTATTATGCGCACAGCCAAAGTGTGGGGCTCTGCCAGCGTCTGTGTTCCCTTTCCACATTTAAACCGTCTGCCTTCAAAGCAAGAGTGAACAGGCATCTTCTGGGCACGCTCGTTCCATCATAGAGCTCATCCACCGCTTTTCATTAGGCGTGACCGAGGTCAAGAGTAGGCCCATTCAGCAATAAAAACTACGCCGTAGCATAGTGTGAGCTACGCCGTAGCACAGTTTGACCTACGCCGTAGCACTCTCCATCCGTCTTACGAATTTTCGATCAGGTCACGTGTCCTGACGCGAGTTTAACATTTTTTACCCATTACAAGAAAAGTGTACAACGCCGCTAAAGAAGTTTTCACTTCAAAAAAAATTAAAAACTCAGACTATCGCAGTCCACTGCTGGACATAGGCCTCTCCCATGCTGCGCCACAACACCCTCTCCTCCGCCTTCCGCATCTAGCCCGTCCCAGCCACCTTTTTGAGGTCGCCTGTCCATCTAGCTAGGTGGCGTCCCACGCTAAGCTTGCCGATCCGCGGTCTCCTCTCCAGGACTCGTATGCTCCAACGGCCATCGATCCTTCGACAAACATGGCCAGCCCACTGCCACTTCAGCTTGCTTGCTCTGCAGGCTATGTCGGTATCTCCGTTCTCGGTTTCGGACTGCTAATTAATTCCGCCAAAATATAAACTTCCTCACTTCCTTTACTGGCTATGAAGACTTGGACATGGCATGCAATGCATGCAGTGATCAGCAATATAATATGTAATTTTAACCGTTACTTCATTACCATGCATCATACTTCAAATTACATTCTTGTACGATTGTTGGATAAAAGTGCGTTGAATTAGCATTCAAGATTGCATTATGAGTGGAACACTGCACTATCTGACAATTATCTAATTGGGCTATTGTACATTTCTCGTTCTACGTGTACTAAAATTATCTGTGGCTTGAATCTTAATGAGATTATTTCTGAAGCTGTCCGTTTGGCTGTCCGTTTGTTGTACGGCCATCTTTGTATCTTTTCAGACTGGTTTTAGTCTGTACTATACTATTCAGTCCACCATATGGTATGGATGTCCCCAAATTATTGCGCCTGCGCCTATCTTTAAAATGTTTGTCCTAGGATGCGTAGACAGGAAATTAGACACGTTTGTGACACATGTTTCGTAGTCAATGAACTTTCGATGATCATTAATATTTTTTGTCTGTCTGTGGAGGAGTTTTTCACAAAGGTCTATGTTTAAAGGTATTTTTTTTTTAATTCTATGTTGAAACACATATAAACCACTTATAGTATCAAAACCGCATATTTTTTATATACACGTATAATATGGATAAATATCAAAATATCTAACGGATATTTTGATATTTATCCATATTATTATAATAATTATACTAATAAGAGTGATAAGACTGAAGAGTTTGTTTGTTTTTTTTTTGTTGTTAGTTTGTTTGAACGCGCTAATCTCTGGAACTACAAGTCGGATTTGAGAAATTATTTTTGCATTTGATAGCCCAATTCTTGAGGAAGGCTATTTTAGCATCACGCACGCTATGTCCTTTAGGAGCCGAGCAAAAAGAAAAAAGTCTGAAAGAAAGCTAAGCTAAAACGAAGCGATAGCGAGCAGGTGATGCGATGCGACGGGGTGGGTCGGGGGATCAAAAAATTTTTCGCAGACGTAATCGCGGGCAGAAGCTAGTTTTCCATAAGATGGTTTACCATGACCATCTATTTATCTTTGAATGGACCTTTATTCCTTATAATTCTTTTATTTAATTTTCATCCTCTTGCCCTTATCGCGATTTATTTGCTTTTGGCGCAGCTCGTTTAATTCTTTCTTCTATTATAAATGATCAATACGTTTTTTCTTCCGTTCGTGAGTTCGCATTAGGTTAGGAGTACTAAACTGCATAATTAGCTAATTGTTTCGCAAAGTAGGATCATTACTCCCCAGCGCAGCGCCATTCTAATCCAATTATTCGTGGAAAAGCGACTAATTACATCTCTAAATAAGTTTTACGTGTTCCTTTACGATACATTGGGTCACCTCCCAAGGTAATTTTGTCCAGTGAATCGAAAGTTAAGCTACGCTTGCCGCGGTCGGTTCGTGGATGGGTGTCCATTAAATACATATCGATACCCCTCCGTGTCTCGTTAAGCCATTGGATCCAGCTCTCATTCGTAGATCTTTGACAGTCGTTACGGAGAGTCAGAATCCCAGTCCGACAATCAGTCTTATCAACGGGAATTGTGTTACCCAGCAACTGGGTTGTGGAAGTCAGATAAGCAGTCGCTGTAAAATACTGGTATTCAGTTGCATCCTGTTAGACTGGAAGCAGACCCCACCATGTTTGGAAAAACACTAGGCTGTATGAATGTGAAAAAAAAGTAATTTAAAAAAATTAAACCGACTTCAAAAAGAAATCAACTCAAAATTATGAAATAACTTTAATTTCGGAAGTCGGTGTCTTGGGATCTGTATTTTAGTTTTCTGCCACCGACTTCCGAAATTAAAGTTATTTCATAATTTTGAGTTGATTTCTTTTTGAAGTCGGTTTAATTTTTTTAAATTACTTTTTATTTCGTAATTTTTAGTTTTTGCACTAGAATTTGACCAAGGTTTTGAGATGTTTTCACTTTGACACTACACCCATAGCTCGTATCAATACGCCAGGCCGTCACACTTACACGTATTAGTCCATATCTTGAAAATTACTGAACCGATTTTGATGAAACTTGCACTGTGCCCTAAGTTGAAGTAAATGTAAGCTAATACAAAAAAAATGGTCACGATCCGATTAATAGTTGCTGAGAAATGCGTGGACAAACATACATACATACATACATACATACGTCTATGAAATTTTGTATATTTGTTTGGAAGCCTTAGTAGATTGTCATATGTGAATATAATGCAATTCCAATAATATTACATACATACGTATCGAATTGATAACCTCCTTTTTTTTGAAGTCGGTAAAAATGCGAATCGACTACAAAATTAAAATGCTCACTGGCTGACCAACATCCTCTATGGACCTAATGATTAATTAATTATGTTAATGCTAGCATGCTGTGCTAGTTTTTCATATCTGATATGAATTGCCTTGATAATGAGTAACTTCCCTTACAGCTTTTCATGAAAATGGTGTTCCAAAAACTCATTTTGAAGTTGTGTTGCTTTTTTTCATTTGTTAGGTGCATATAAATGTATGTAGACATTTCTTATATCTTTGGTTAGGTGTCATTGGTGTGGCTCAACTTTGATTGGTTTCGCACTGTTTAGACAAGGAGAATAAGGAAACTTCTTATACATTAAATATTTAATATTATGAATCGATGACTAATTAAGGGTCTTTTTTCCTGTATTTATATGCTAAATATGGGACTAGAAGAGGTATAATTTATTATTAACCAACAATTCCAGCATCCAGGTTAGGCGCGATATGTAGGATCTTTTTTACAAGCCTGCGGGGTAGGTAATTTCGTAACACACTAACAGTAGCAATGGGTTTCACTTTTCACAGTTCAACAATATTTTTTTGCGTTATTTACGTTGTTGAGAAGACAAATTGTTCGAAAATATAAAGCAATGAGTTATCAATATCCTTCAAAATGATTTAGATTGTAATAAAATTTAAAGTGCGTGAAAGGGTTGGTTTGGTTTTAATTTGGCGCCAAATTGATTAATATAGTCGAGATTCCGAATATGTGTAAGTTTGGGGCTCGAAAAAAATTACAGTATTAATGACTCCGCACCTAACAATGATAAATTGACGGAAATTAATGAGTACTTTGATAAAGACTTTACTACTCTTCAAGTTCTCAAGACAAAGATAATATATTCATAGGTTGGTAATGAACTTTAAAACTGTTCTGTTCGTTATCAAAGAGCTATATTTTATTATTTTTACCGACTTCAAAAAAAGGAGGTTATCAATTCGATACGTATGTATGTAATATTATTGGATTTGCATTATATTCACATATGATGATCTATTAGGGCTTCTAAACAAATATACAAAATTTCATAGACGTATGTATGTATGTATGTTTGTCCACGCATATCTCCGGAACTATTAATCGGATCGTGACCATTTTTTTTTTATTGGCTTACATTTTCTTCAACTTAGGGAACAGTGCCAGTTTCATCAAGATCGATTCAGTAATTTTCAAGATATGGACTAATACGTGTAAGTGTGACGGCCTGGCTTATTGATAAGAGCTACGGGTGTAGTGTCAAAGGGAAAACATCTCAAAACCTTGGTCAAATACTAGTGCAAAAACTAAAAATTACGAAATAAAAAGTAATTTAAAAAAATTAAACCGACTTCAAAAAGAAATTAACTCAAAATTATGAAATAACTTTAATTTCGGAAGTCGGTGGCATAAAACTAAAATACAGATCCCAAGACACCGACTTCCGAAATTAAAGTTATTTCATAATTTTGAGTTAATTTCTTTTTGAAGTCGGTTAAATTTTTTTAAATTACTTTTTTTCATTAGCTGTGCCCGCGTCAACGTTTGCGTGCATGTCGGAAAACAAAGTGGATTTAATGGGATTTAATATTTTTGCGTGGAACCCTATTATTTTTTAATAAAAGCTAACTTCTTTGTTTTAAAGCTATGTTACACCTTATAACATCAGCTATCTTCCAGTGAAAGTCCCGTCATTATCAGTCCAGCCTTTTCAGTTTTTTTCGTTAGAAGTACCGTGTCATTATACTCTCCTCTCATATGCATTTAGTTAAAAGCTGTTATTTATATTTGTGTAGACGTATAGATAATGCTTCCTTTCAACATAACGTAAATATAGACAAGACCATATCAATTAAAAACTTATTTTTAATTAATTCCTCTGTAC
The DNA here is from genome assembly GCA_948474745.1 of Oligia latruncula. Classification (NCBI taxonomy): domain Eukaryota; kingdom Metazoa; phylum Arthropoda; class Insecta; order Lepidoptera; family Noctuidae; genus Oligia; species Oligia latruncula. The sequence goes on along the minus strand of OX419702.1, from coordinate 13,728,666 downwards.
AGGATTTAAAATGTGCAATGGTACGAGACGGGCTGCTCTAGTTAGTGACGTATCAGAGCGGTATCAACACACGCCATAGCACAGTAGGTTATGTTATCTACACCTCTTGTACACGCAACAATCGCCTTTATTTATAACCTAACAATAGCCATAACGCTTTGTCTTGCCATGGCGCTAAGGGTGGGGCTACAGAGGAAGCGATTGGCTTAACGGAATTGCAACGCGATAGTGCTTGTTTTATTTGCACTTTGCAGCTATAATATTCGCTTCTGGTTGAAAATAAATAACAGTTTTCATAGCTTTTCTACTGAAAATTTGTAGAATAAACGCGCAAGAAAATATTCAGACGCATGTCGTTTTCTCGCACGGTCATAAGTTTCGCAAATAGTGTCGAAAATGCGGAGAATATGTAAGGCTTACTTAGAACGGTTTGATGGCTAATTCAGAAGCTTCATAAACAACAATTGGACAGGCTTGGTCGTTGGTCAATCGAGAGAAAACCTAGTATGAACGAAAGAAGAGAGGTGGGGACTTGTTCATGTTCCTACCGCGAAACATAAAGAGAGAGAAGTTGCTTTGGTCCTATGGAATCTAGTAAAGCTTGATATTTCTCGCTTGTCGTAGTACCCCCGCCCAAATGCGTTCAGAGAAAACTGGTCAGTAATTCGATCTTGTCAATTAGTCAACGTCAATGGATTTGCACCGCGTCACCTCAAGATTTGATTGCGTGTGCGCAAACCGTTCGTGGCTTTAAACTGTTAAAAAAAAATTAATCTGCTGCTGTGCCTGTGACAGACTACTTTCGGCTTACTTATTTCAATATCTTAAGTGCTTGACTTATTGTCTCAGGCATATTTGATGAATTCAATGGTTAATTGTGTCAGAAGTCATAATATTATAGTTCCGATTAAATATATTGCACACTTGGCGACTGTGCCGAGCTACTACAAATAAAATGCCAAACAGGATTGAATGAAATTGTAATTGATTACGTATGTCTAGACTCTAGTATTTAAAATGACATGGACTTGACTAATGAAGGTTTTCTGAAATGACGTTCACTAGGTGGTATCACTGAGACGTCAGGTGTGGTCACCTGTCAAAAGTGTTAAAGCAAGTGTGTTTTCTTTAGTCGTGGCTCGATGATGAACGTCAATAGACTTATATTTTATATTCATTTTCGAAATGTAAGACCTCTTGTCAAAGTGGCGCTAACTGGTGGCGTGAAAACCCTCATTACATGTTTTAGTGCGACTTTAACATTGTTAGACAATAAAGGAAGAAAGCCGACAAAACTTTACAGTTGTTAATGACAGTTTGTCTAATCGTTTCGTATAAATCTTTTGCGGAAAGACCCGTTGAGCATGAAAACTACAGTATGTTCATAAAAAAATGCATCGTGCAACCTGTTTTAATAGCCCATTGAATGCGACTCGCGCTTTATAATGCAAATCGTTTTTTATGGCCCAGTTTCAAATTAATTGCCTTGTTTTTCAAAACGATATTTTTCTGATGGAAATGAATGCGATTTGAGATGAGAGATCATTTCTTAGTAATTGTATTTCATTCAGTAGTTTGTTATCGCGACCCGGGATGCGTTTTCCTTTTCAGAAATAGAGTACCTATAATGTGTCTAGTTCTGGTTTTACACAAAGGCTTGCCCCCTGACCTCCGCAACCTACAAGGAATGCCTTCTAATATAGGCATGCATGCCATTGTCGCAATACCCTTTTAGGACTTCGTTCACTGTTGTAGCTTGAAGAGGGACGCATACATGCAGAAGAAGACTTTCTTTATAGTATTGCTCTGCTCTGATACAAGAAAAACTGCCAGGAAACAGGAACTGAATGTCATAGACACTTAAAAATGTTGTTTGCTTTCTATTGGTCTGTTTTACAGACCAATAGAAAACGCTGCAGATATCTCGATTTTATACTTATCAATACACTTGTTAATTTGGCACCGAAAACGACTTATCAAATTAGGTTAGGACTCCAAAAAAAATTACGTTGATTTCGGGTTTTGAAAACCGCCAAAACACTAATAAAATGCTTTCCAAAATTGACATGAAATTCTGTTATCTATCTACCATACCGATTCTGTCTGTATGGCTGGTCGATACAAACTTCATGTTCAACTCATGTATTGGTGGTTTAGCTCTCGAAGTTTCTCCCCACGAAGCTTGTACTTAGTTACTCTCGGATTTTGTAATGTAAGACATTCTTAACATCAATTTCAAGTTGGTGTGTATTTACTTCGGCATTGTTACAGAATCTCGTTTCCAAACGCTGAAGAACCTCACAGTTTTAGAAGCCCTGCAATAACTTTGTATTTCACGAGGTTTACTGCGGAGTCCCCTACCGGTAGTTTGTACATTATTATTCCAATCGCATTTCCGATAGTATTATTGCAAAGCTAATAATGTTGGCCTTCATTAATAGCATCATACTTGAGTATATGATGTACTCAGGTTAAATTATTTACATGTCTTTGTCCATTAGGATCAAATTAAACACGATATTCATTTGTAAATTTTGAGTAATAGAAGTTGTCCCTTCATTACCTTATCTTCTTATTGATAAAGCTGCAGAGCTCTGTAGAGACAGCTATAAATGAGTATCTCGGATAGACCGCTGCAAAAAAATTAAGCCATGAACACTGCTTAGCTGATGGTAAGATGATAACTATCATACTGCAACTTTGAGATAGTGCTTGCGATCCAAGTTGCACTAGACGACTGAGGCAAAATATGTTATGAAATAAACAGTTGCAATATTGCATAGAAAGTCTCGTCCATACATCCATTCTTGACTCTTGATCTTGACCTTCATAGCCCCGACACTCAAGGAAGGTGACATTTTCTTAACCCAGCAGGGTTAGCATGGGCTGGGGATAAAACTTTTGTCCACCGGTTATTTCCACTGACAAGGGATAACATTATTTTATCCACCTGCCAAAGCACGGCAACAGGGGGAAAGAGAATTATATCACTTTTTGACATTAGACGTGGATACTCACCCCCCGCCTATAGCATGGCGACTAGTGGAAGAGAAAAATTACAGATATTTTGACATAACAAAGGGAGAAATTTGTCCTCGTCTTTAGATGGTGGGTTTAAGTATATCTCTTGGAAAAAATATAATTGATTGTAATATAAAAATGTCTCGTGCTTAGGAGCTTAGTGTTGTCGTCGGAAAGGGAGAACATCGAAGAAAGTACTTTGGTTTACGACGATATTCTCGACTATTTTGTAATTGAATAAAAGTTTTTTTTATAATGGCAATAATTTCGGGGACAAGCGTTTCCCCTGGTTTGTCCACCGTGAATAGTTTATCCACCCATGTCGCCATGCTCGGAGGGTGGACAAAATTGACAGAGGGGAATAGTATTTTGTCCTCTCCCCGTGGATAAAATGTCTCCGGCCATGCTAGCCCTGCAGGAGCCATATTACAATACCAGTAACCGTAATCAGACGTGTGAGTGTGAAGTATTCCCGCCTGTGTCGGGTGTCCCGTTCATGAATGCATTAGGAAGGCGGATATGTCAATTTGATCCCGCACTCGTGCCGAGTCACCGAGTGTAATGTCGCCATTCATTCTGTTAGGATTATTGCTGTATGGTTAGCAAAGGGTTGTCGGTCGTAAAACTTGTTAAATTATTAGGAAGATTTAGTATTTTGTCGCTTTTGAACAGCGGGGATTTGTTCACTTTTGCTTTTAATGCTGGTTATTACACCGAGATAGATTTCGCTCAATTGAGTTGTTGCTTCCCACGTGCACATAAATGCGTCATCTGTTAGACTACTCTTTGATCTTGAACTTTACTGTTTAATTTTTCTTCGTGGGAAACACTAATGATTATAGTTGGACCTAATCAGCGCCTATCATCAAATGAGACTGTTCAAGTAAGACAATTTACTCTATCGTCACAGTTAGCCTGTGCTCCTTGCACAGGCTAAATGTCTAAGTGTGAAAATTTAATTAATTTTATATTAATATAAAACAAACAGCTCATTTATCAAATTAAATTTCAGTCGACAACATCCATCGGTTTCTTAGTAAACTTCAACTATATCCGACGATCCTGCATACTTATCTCTTTTGTTGACTGTACATAGACTCCCTCCTTCATTGTATCTGCACAATTGTTTACAATTAGCCTAATAGTATTTGATTATCTAACCTGTTTACTATGATGTGCTATTTATACACTTCGTATTGTATATTGTCTTGAGATGTGTCTGTAAATTCTGTCTAGTATTTAAAGTTTCGTAACTGAGACTCATCTGCAAATTCTGCAATAGATGACTAGAGAGACTTTCATTAGTATTTCTAGTCATCCATTGCAGATGAGTCAAGACAGAACAATGCGATTTATCTGTACCATTTTTCGTTGTGCTAAAATAACTCGATCTTTAAAGACTAACCACAGGGCTCACTTTTACTTTCGTCTTGGTCCTCGTAATGATTCTTCAATGTAGCACATGGCCACTCCGCTTAATATGTTATGCTGTTAGAATCTAAAAGAGTCATCTTAAATATTGTTGTCCTTATTTCTGCGAAGTGCGATTATAATTCCTTTGCGTCCGCGATCGCGTTGCATCAGGTGGTGTCTACTGCCAGTCCATCAGGATTTGGAAAATTCAACATTGGTCAAATAAATTGTGATTTGTGCTACAGTTTGGCTCAATATGTTACCGGCTACTTTATTAGGAAATTCTCAATCTTGGAATCTTTGAGTGTAACAAACGCTCCATTTTCTTATCCTATGATCTTGCACCGCTGCAAAATTGCTGTCAGTTTGCCCCTAAAATTCAAATCCAGGAACCGACGTAATGTGTCAGTTCCGTTAGTTTCGCAAAACGCAGGATAATCTAATCATGCGCAGGACATACGCGTCATGCACAGAAAATAACTGATGTGAACAACTTGAATTAATTTGTTGTTTATCGAATAACGATATTTGCTGTCATTCATTATTATTATGTATTAAGTTATGTAATGTCTTGATAACGTTTAGATGAAGGCGGCGGCGTTTTACGTGTTTAGGTGAAGTAGGCAATCATTGGAATGTCTTTGTTTGTTGTTATGGGTTATGATGTTACCATGTAGAATTTTTTTTATTTTTTGTTCTTCCGATTAGCAGCAATCATGGCGATATCCATTAATTTGTATATCCAGATACATTAATTGGTACAAAAAAAAAGAGTTCATTTAGAGGGTTCAAAATATTTTCCAATGTTGAGAATACATTACCAGGAGTAGATTGATATAGTTGTCATATTTTTAAAACCCCGCATAATTAAAATGTGTTGAAATGAAAATATCAGTTTTTCGTTTCATCTCGTTGCGAGTCCGACTCGCACTTGGCCAGTTTTTTCCTTTTGAGGTACGAAACCCAAAAAACCCAAAACTACGAAAAAAAATTACAGTATTTGACAGCCAAAAGATTTGCCCTCGCCCCTCACCGTACTTAGTCACAGTCACAAGAAAACATGACCATACTGAGAAGAGTGACCTCAACGCGTTTTGTGCGTTTGGCGCGTTTCGCGTTTCTATGACAATCAAGTGTAGTCACTGTCACTGCGTCATTGTGCATCAGAGGTGTCAAAACTAATCAGAATTGCGACTATATTTTAACGCGGCAGGGCGAATCTAAAGATTTAAATCTTTGCCACTACTATTTACATTGACAGCCGCCGTTTCGTTCTGAAACAATGAGCTCCTCGTTAAACTATTTACTTTAAACATTATTATTTTTATTGCGGGGTTATAAAAATACTGTAAATGCCTGAAGATACTCTTTAGGCACCCCAGAGTATAAGAATTAGAATTCCAACTTATCTAAACATCTTTATTTTTTTTACAAATCCTGCCATGATTCCTTACCTACTAAACAAGGTGTGGCTATGCATGCACATTCCAACTCCAAACTATTTATGAAGGGAATTTTCCTCTTAAATTAAGTAATATTGCAGTAAACACACGATAAGCCACGTTTACATACTATAAAAAAGTAATTTAAAAAAATTAAACCGACTTCAAAAAGAAATTAACTCAAAATTATGAAATAACTTTAATTTCGGAAGTCGGTGTCTTGGGATCTGTATTTTAGTTTTATGCCACCGACTTCCGAAATTAAAGTTATTTCATAATTTTGAGTTAATTTCTTTTTGAAGTCGGTTTAATTTTTTTAAATTACTTTTTATTTCGTAATTTTTAGTTTTTGCACTAGTATTTGACCAAGGTTTTGAGATGTTTTCCCTTTGACACTACACCCGTAGCTCTTATCAATAAGCCAGGCCGTCACACTTACACATATTAGTCCATATCTTGAAAATTACTGAATCGATCTTGATGAAACTTGCACTGTTCCCTAAGTTGAAGAAAATGTAAGTCAATAAAAAAAAATGGTCACGATCCGATTAATAGTTCCGGAGATATGCGTGGACAAACATACATACATACATACATACATACGTCTATGAAATTTTGTATATTTGTTTGGAAGCCCTAATAGATCATCATATGTGAATATAATGCAAATCCAATAATATTACATACATACGTATCGAATTGATAACCTCCTTTTTTTGAAGTCGGTAAAAATACCGTCATCATCCTAGCGAGTACATAGTGGAAGAGCAAACCATGGATTATAGAGTTATACGCTCTACAAATATTTGTAAAGTACCTAGTAAAAAAAAAAATAAGAAAACTAAAAAAATTATTAATCTAAGTTATTTTAACCCGTTAGAACATACCTACTAGGAACTAGAAATATAAAAATCGTGTTTAGGGCAAAAACAAAAACTGTTTTAGGTATTTTATTTAGTATTAAAAACTTACCTAAACCCGATTACTGAAAAGAATAAAACATGAAAGTACCTTCCCGTGGTCGCATGCCGCTGTACTAAAATACATAATTATAAGCTATGGTAGCATGCGACCACGGGAAGGTACTTTTTTTCAGTAGTCGGGTTTTAGTTTTTAAACTTTTTAAATTTAATTATTTTGGGGCTTATTTCAGTAATATTTATATTTTTGAAATGTCCTAATTAAGTCCTTTCATTTGGTACCCCAGGCCACAAGGCACCATCCCAAAATTACTTTATGTCCTCTAGAGGGCGCCATACTGAATTTAGTGTGATGTAACCCTTTCGAAGTTATGAGGGAACAGATGAACATACATACCGGTCAAAATCATAACCCTCCTTTTTGCTTCGCCGTAGTCGGGTAAAAAGGAGATAAAGAATGACCAATCTGCGCCTTAGTAGAACATCTTCTGAAATGTTTTATGATCAGACCTACGATTATTCTCCTCTCAGAATAAATAAACAGAATCCATCATCATATTGTGTAGCTTCTGAAATTTCTTGTTCCTCCGACCCACCCCGTCGGATCTCATCACCTGCCCGCGCTTTTACTTCGTTTTTGTTTAGCGTTCTTTCTGACTTTTTTCTTTTTGCTCGGCTCCTAATAGCGAAATAGCCTTCCTCAAGAATTGGGCTATCAAATGCAAAAATATTTTTTTCAAATCCAACTGGTAGTTCCAGAGATACAAGCATACAAACTTTACATCTTTATAATATTAGCATAGATTTGTATGGTGGTAAGTTATTAATCTGCTTGAACGACTTCCATGCGGACGAAATCGCGGGCTTACTAGTTTATTTAAATAAACTAAACACTGAAGTCTAACGAATGGTAATAAGAAAAACGATTAGTGGGGATGCTAGGTAGGGTTCATCCAAAGGTAGGCAATTACGTGAAGTAAGTAGTCAGGGGACCGGTAGAACGGTTTCTCAAGCCTATTTGTTTAGTAGACATTACATGCAACTCGTCCACTAAGCGATGTGCGTGAGCAAATAGCTGTTTCTAATTAGGGAATGTGGATTTTTGCGCCACGCGGTTTCACCCGCATAAGTTTCAGTCTCGTGGGAATATCGGGATAAAAAGTATCCTATGTGTTAATCCTGGTTATTAACTATCTGTGTGCCAAATGTCATCCAAACCCGTTCAGTAGTTTTTGCATGAAAGAGTAACAAACTTTCGCATTTATAATATTAGTAGGATAAGTAAGATAGGATCATAGCTTTTAATTTAAACCCATCGGTCAACATAGCTTTTAATTTAAACCCATCGGTCAAATATTTTTTTTTTTTAAACCTTGCCCCACGCTAGGAATTTCTCCTGTATTGTGGGTGCATTTACAAACATTTAAACTCACATACACAAATATTGATTTCAAATAAAGCTACTGTCTGTAAACAAATAATCTCCATGTACCTTTGCATGTACAATGTCCCCTTTGAGACCCATTAAATATCCAATACATCTTTCTAGTATTAAATTGCCAAAACACATTATATCAACACCCAACTAGATAAAGGTCATTGACGTGACCTACCACTTTTGGCGAAACATACTTGCAATAAACCAATTTAGAACTTGCTTGATAAGAGCATCAACTGCCAAGTTAGTTTAATACTTATCTATCAGATCAGATTACGTGTCTGACAATTAGCTCCGTACTTCTGTTTGCATGTAAGGTCTAGAATTGCGTGCTGTGCTAATGACGTAAGATCTTCACGAGGCGATGATGTCAATCCTAGTTTGATAGAAAAGGCAAGTTGTAAATGCAACTCCTGCATGCTGATGTTTAGTAGCTTAGATATGCATAGATAATATTATATTCATTTCGTAGAACAGGTAGAACTTCGTGGTTTATCGAGATTGGCTTATCATAGATCATCACGTATGTACAACTTACTGCTTACTTTTTAATTCGTGACAAGTTTTCATAGTCTTTTCCGTCTATGTGACTAGATGAAGGAGAGCAGTGGTGGCCAAGTGGTAACGGCCGCGACTTACGAGTTGTAGGTCGTAGGTTCGAACCCAGACAGACGCTTTACTTTGTGTAAATTATTTCATCACCACTGCTCTCAAAACGGAGAAGGAAAACATCGCGAGGAAACCGGCATGTCCTAGAACCAAAAATTCGAAGACATGTGACATCCGCACTGGGCCCGCGTGGTGGATTACGGCCCACTCCCTCTCACCGAGAGGAGGCCTGTGTCCCAGCAGTGGGAACATTATAGGCTGATTATGGTATGGTATGACTAGATGAAGTATTCAATAGTTCTCTAAAATGAGTGTTAAACCAATATTATGATTTCTAAATGAGTAACAGCTAAAAAACTACACACTGTATACAGGTACACCTCTGCATAGCCTTTAGGGGAAGTCAGGCGTGATGTTATTTTATCATCATCATCTGCCTACCTTTTCCCAACCATGTTGGGGTCGGCTTCGGCTTCCAGTCTAACCGGATGCAGCTGAATACCAGTATTTTACATGGAGCGACTGCCTATCTGACCTCCACAACCCGGTTACTGGGTAATAGATACCCCTTGGTAAGACTGGTTGTCGGACTTTCGGGCTTCTGACGACGCGTCACGACTGTCAAAGATCCACGAATGACAGCCGATTGTGTAAACAATGGTTTTGTACCGATATATCAAAACACGATAAAACAAAAGTTGGCGTATCCATGTGGATAAAAACCCTCTATTAATTTTTAAGAAAAAAAAAAAAAAAAAAAACCGTTGAACCGATTTAGATGAAAGGTATAGAGATAGTTTGAGTCGGGACTCAAACTATACCAAATTTAAAAAATCTTCAAACTATCCATCTCCTTTTCCGGGGGAAAGGACATAGGATAATTTTTATCCCGATATCCCTACGGGATCGTCACTTATGCGGGTGAAACCGCGGGGCGCTTTTAGTTTATAATATTAATATGGATGTGGTGTGGTACTGGTATTCAGCTGCATCCCGTTAGACTGGTAGCCGACTCCAACGTAGTTAGGAAAAGGCTAGGCAGATGATGAGTATGGATGTAGGTATAATACGACCGATGTACCTTGGCGAGCCCGAACTTTGCGCAGAAGGCTCCGCAGTAAGATTTTTTAGGAACCAAATGGTGACATGAGGCGAGTGAGAGAACATGCACGAAAGTTCTTATTGCCTAAGTTCAGGCACGCCAAGTTACGTCGGTCGTATTGTACAGTCAACAGCAAAAGTAGATGATCAAAATCAGAAATTCAATACTTACTAATGAACGGAGTTTGCGTCAGAACTCTGCCACACAGTCTCTGCACAGAGCTCAACAACAACAACATCAACAGCTCTGCCATACAGTTCTGACGCGAACTCCGTTAATTAGTATTAAATTTCTGATTTTGATCATCTACTTTTGCTGTTGACTGTACCTACAGAAACAATTTAGCTGCCATTGCTTTAGCTCGTTCCATTAACTTCATGGCTAATCGAAAGACTTTCATGCCGATTGTTCAATCGATTATTTCTAGTGCAGCTCTGCAGTATTATACAAACATGATTTGAATATTGTTCATTTTATATGCAAGCCGCAAGGTCATATTAAATTAGCTAGCGAAACTAATTTAATTTGAATAAAGAATTGAGACAGACGGACAACTCCGCAGACGTGATGGGTATCGATATTTAAATACGATAAAATATAAATTTAAAAGATTTGTTGTTGTATTGTTGTTACTTCAAGAATGAGTTGAGAAAATCAGTTTTCTTTTGTTTTATCGTGTTTAGATAAATATCGTTACAAAACACGTCGTCTACACAATCGGCTGTCATTCGTGGCTCTTGGACAGTCGTTACGGGTAGTCAGAAGCCCGAAAGTCTGACAACCAGTCTTAACAAGGGGTATCGTATTACCCAGTAACTGGGTTGTGGAGGTCAGATAGGCAGTCGCTCCATGTAAAATGTATTCAGGTGCATCCGGTTAGACTGGAAGCCGACTCCACCATAGTTGGGAAAAGTCTAGGCAGATGATTATGATTTGAAGTACAACGCCATAAAGTTGCGATAGGTTATAAAAATAAATTAAATGGTTACTGAATCGAGAAGTACCTAATAATAATTTAAAACTGGCCAAGTGCGAGTCGGATTCGCACGAAGGGTTCCGTACCACAAGGCAAAAACGCCGAAAAAAACATTTGTTGTATGGGGCTAAATATTTATTTTATTCTGTTTTTAGTATTTGTTGTTATAGCGGCAACAGAAATACATCATCTGTGAAAATTTCGACTGTCTAGCTATCACGGTTCATGAGATACAGCGTGGTGACAGACGGACAGTGGAGCCTTAGTAATAGCGTCCCGTTTTTACCCTTTGGGTAAGTACGGAACCCTAAAAAGTTAATTTAATGAAATACAAAGTTCGTTTAAATACGACGAATGTGGAATAGGTATCCCAAAAAGTGTTATCTTTTCCTGTGATTCATTCAACTGAAATAACGGTATAAATCGTATGATAACATGTAATCGCAGCGAGCATTGTGATCTAATTGCTAATGTGACTAATTACAATCATTGTATGATAGTAAACGTGGGAAGCTTGTATTACACGAGCATTGAACATATGATAATTACTGTCGATTTTTACAGCAACGTAAACAAAGCGGTGTTGTTGAACTTTTCAGATAAACTGCGATCGAAATTTATGATATTACTAGCTTCAGCCCGCGGCTTCACCCGCGAGGTATGTCGATAAAAATTATCCTATGTCCTTCCCCGAGATGCAATCTATCTCTCTGCCAAATTTTATCGAAATCCGTTCAGTGGTTTAGGCATGAAAAGGTAAGATACAGACAGACAGAGTTACTTTCGAATTTATAATATTATTAGTATGGATGATTATAAATAATTTGAGCTTGTGAAGATGCACTAATGCAGATAATTATATCGCAAGGCTTTATCAGTCTTTTTCACTACTGTCAGAAGCCAGAAGGTCTGACGACCAGTCTTACCAAAGAGTATCGTATTAGCCAGTTGGAGGTCAGATACGCGGTCGCTCCATGTAAAATACTAGCACTCAGCTGCATCCGGTTAGACTGGAAGCTGACCCCAACATAGTTGGGAAAAGTCTAGCAGTTGATGATGATGATCTTTTTCTTTAATAAAACATCGCATGAGCTCAACTGTGACTTTTTATATTGTTATAAATCAAATTTTGATTTTCCCACAGTGCCGTTTCCTGATCCATTTCCTGGATGAAGAAAACCTTTCAAACTGTATAACTCAAGATATTATTATGCTGTTACAGTTAAGGCACTAACAGTTAGCATTATGATTTAAATCTGCATTGCCAGTTGCCACATACCGTTCGGTTCCATATTGTTTTGATTCGGCACGCCGCACGCCACTGACATTTCGAAACGACGCCATTCATTTAATGCCAGTATTCTTGACGCAAACCTTTTGTTAAAGAGACATAATCGGTGCTGTAACACCCAATTATGTTTAGAATGCGTTGCCTAGTTTTAGTCTAGTTTGTGTATAAGGTCACCTGAGAAAACATGGGTTTTGAAGTGGTTCGTAGATCTCGGTACTAGCTAGCGCAATGCGGGAAGTTTTGGGCGGATGCAGATAAATTTCGTGCAAGTGACTCTGACAAAAAACCTGTCATGTAATAGCCACTTTAAAGAACTTTGGAATAAATGTTAGTATACGAAAGTCTAGATATAGTAAGAACCTTCTAGAGCTAACCTTTAAAAGCATTCCATTACAGTGCGAGAATATCGGACTGAACCAACTTTAATTGCATTGACAGGATTCCTCCTTTCACTACTCTAGCCCCTTTTACCTCAAAGTGCAGGGGAGAACTGAAGAAAGGGGGGATATGTCGAATATAGAACCGAAGCTATTCAGTCACTCAGTATTCAACATTTTCTTCTAGTATTTTATCAAATGCGAAGGTCATACTTGTATCGAGATAGGTATGTTAAGATTACTAAACACGTAATTATTTAATGAAGCGTGACTTTTAGTGATGCCAAAGCAATTTTATTATAATAATATGGTCTTCTGTTAATTGAAATTGACATGTCCGGTGGTGGACAAAGGTTTTTACCATAGGGCAAATTCTCATAAAAATAACGCGACTGCCCTACTCCAGCTCAGTTATTCGTACTTCAATTTTCAACAGTTCGTTTTTAGGGTTCCGTACCCAAAGGGTAAAAACGGGACCCTATTACTAAGACTTCGCTGTCTGTCCGTCTGTCTGTCACCAGGCTGTATCTCAAGAACCGCGATAGCTAGACAGTTGAAATTTTCACAAATTATGTATTTCTGTTGCCGCTATAACAACAAATACTAAAAACAAAATAAAATAAATATTTAAGGGGGGCCTCCCATACAACAGTGTTTTTTTCCCGGTGTTTTTGCCTTGTGGTACGGAACCCTTCTTGTGCGAGTCCGACTCGCACTTGGCCAGTTTTTTTTACCGTATTAAGTTGTTCCAATACACAAAAAAATGTATAGAAGGTATATTTATAATACACCAATTCGCGCCCAGGAAGCATTATAAGGTGGTTGACCCCTGCTATTCACATGTGACAACTCTAATTTGTGCTTTTATAGAACTTTATCATGCCATCCTTAATATAGTACGGATAAAAAAAGCACTGTATACGACCATTATACTTATTTTCGGCATCTGTGGTCCCTTCGTGGGTGACGTAAAAGCCGATTAAGGGATTTGCCAGTTGAATGGACAGCCTTGGTTAAGTATAAGTACCTGTGACATAAATATGACATGACTAGCTGACCCGGCGAAGTTCGTACCGCCTCAGAATCAAATAATGTGAGAAAGTTCAACCATTACGGAAATTATTATTATCTGTGTCTCGCTGCTCATCAGTTAGTACGTCACAAAGGGAAGAAATGACAATTTGTTTGTTGTCAAATTTTATAGTGCGTTCAGAAATGTATTTTGTGACTAAACTTAGAAAGGTACGAACAGTTTGTATGGGATATTAAAATTGTTGCTTTTACTATTTTCCTTACTACTTCTTCTTATTTTCTCACCTTTTAAACCTTCCTTGGCCTTCTACAAATATTTCAAAACCAAATTAGACAAATCCGTCCAGCCGTTCTCGAGTTTTAGTGAGACTAACAAACGTCATTTAATTTTCATTTTTATTATACAACATTAGTTTTTGTTTATACTAAACCCGAAAAGGAGTAATTGTACTCATCACTTTAAACAACGTTTTCTATGAGACCTTGAAATCGCGAAAAAAAAATCAGCTGTTCCATACATTTTGTCGATTTAAATGAACACAAATGTATGGAACAGCTGTTTTTCCCTGCGCCTCTTTCTCTCTGCGACTTTGAATTGTCGAGTGTTGGACGTCGGTCGCCTATGAGTTCGAATTAACACGTCGTTTTGTCGTGCATAAAAATGTATTGATTTAATTTGAAATATAAAGAGATTTTGTAGGGAACTCGTGATAACTTTGAATTATAGAGAGGTTCGAATTAACGAGAGTCGACTGTACTTCCATTTGGGAGAATCTATTATGCAAAGGTAAGAGGTCTTTGCTTCATTATAGATAGGATACATCATCATCATCTGCCTAGCCTTTTCCCAACTATGTTGGGGTCGGCTTCCAGTCTAACCGGATGCAGCTGAATACCAGTATTTAACATGGAGCGACTGCCTATCTGACCTCCACAACCTTCTTATTGGTAAAGATGCAAGAGTCATAATTTCCGAAAAGGTCCGTAAATTATTGAAATCGGCCATTATTGACAAGAGATCAGTGTTTGTAGATTCTGAGATGAAGGTTGGTTTAGAAACGATCTTCTATCCGCGACGTTCGAGAAATGTTTGACCTAATTGAAAATCTTGATGAGAACAGATTCGGATTAAGTCAGTGTCCCAAGAGAGTTGGACTGTTATTCATCTAGGGTAATGCAATATCTAGCTAGCTAGACCATACATCTTTATCAACCCTCTAGAACTATAATCTCTGACTCTATGATGAGCATGCGGACCTGTGTTCAATTCCGGGGGTCGGCAAAGTATTATTAAGTTTTTCTATCTGGAATTTCTCAGTAGCAGCCTGCAATGGATTTGTGCCCGCACCCAAATTGCGTAACACACTATTATTCTCAATTTGAATCATTTTGAAGCATATTTCTAATCCATTGCTCCATATGTTCGAAAAATGTGTCTGCTCGGCAACGCAAATAACGCAATGAATGTTGTTGAACTGTCAAAATTAAACCCATTGCTACTGAGAGTGTGTTACGCAATTACCCTGCCGGTTGTTGGCAATAGGCTCGCCTCCTATTTATTACGTGGGACTTAAACTGACCTGGCGAAATGTGAAGGTACTATAGTTACATTTGTGCTTTACCCTTCGGGGAAGCACCCTAATCGCGTACACACACTATCAATCACAAATTCAATAATTTTGAAGGATTTATTGCTTATCCATTGCATCATAATGTTCGAAATATTTGTCTGTTCAACAACGTAAAAAACGCAATTAATGTTTTTGAACTGTCAAAATAAAAGCAGTTCCAACTGTTAGTGTGTTACGCAATTACCCCGCATTGTTGTGTTATGTAGATCTATGATTCGCCTTTGAGCCAACCATTAGCCAACAGTGGTGCCCACTAATAACGTTAAAGCGCAAGTTCTTAGTGAAACTATTAACGGAACTAAAACCTAATTCCCATTTCCACGATAGCCACACACACGCACAGCGGTCACGCCGCATAACTGAGCGGATAACTTAATAACGACTAATTACTAGGAACAAATGACGGAAAGTGGCGAAAAGCCGGAATGCGCACACTACTGTAACATCGCCTGACGTACGACCATAGTATGCCATGCTATAGATTTTTTTTACTGCATTAATGATAGGTGTTAATTTTCAAGTTATTCTTGAAGTATGCGTTTTTGTGACAAGTTTATTATCCGTGTTCATGGAGCGAGGTAGGGATTAGAGATCACGTTCTGTCGTCTTGTAACGGGAATAGCAAGTAATAAATGAGGAAACGAGTCATTTGCGATATAGCTAGCAGTGGTTCCAAGTGTCGGTTATTGCTTATAGAAACTATGTATGTATATTGTACTGTAGTTGAATATCGTATTTTATACTCGGCTATTCTGCCGTAACTATCCCAAGGTTATTTTGAAGCACTTCGTTACAATTTTTACCCGTTTCCTCAGATTTCTATTAGGTAATTTTAATGTAATTAAAAGTCGAGTTATGCGAACTGCTTGGCCAATTAAGAGTTCATTAACGAACTAACTATATCAGCAGTTCTTGTTCAGGAAAACGTCTATTTATACTGTTTATTGTACGGGTATGGAACTGTTTGTTTGTCTATGGCAGCTTGCCAAACTGGCCCAACGGTCGTTATGGATTAAAAAGATTTATATTTTCAAAGCAATGTAAGGAAAATAAAAACAATTGCCTATTCTGTGAGGTCATGAATGATAAGTCCCAATATCTTTTTATCAATTATCAAACATGGTACGTGGTATACTCCTGATAAAGATAAAACTCCAAACCACTCCTACAAAATGCAATGAGAAAGTTCAAAGTTAATAACATAGTATTTATTTCAATTGTTGATTTATAAGAAGTTGATGATTTCCCAAAAATGAATTTTGTTGACCACTTGAAAATACAGGCCTTTCAAGGCTTTTCTGGTTGTGGATCGACAGCCAGAGAAATCTTCTTCCGGTTCATCTAGTACATAGGTTCTCAACCTTATTTTGCCCACCGCCCACTTTGAGAATATTTTTTTACTTACCATCTGTTTTAAATCTGAATCAGCTATTGCCACTGTTATATTTAAACGGGTAATATTTCTCAGAGTCTTTTACTGCTCCTCTGAAAGTGTCAAATGCTCACGAGAGGGCGTTATCGCCCACGTTGAGAACCTATGATCTGGTAGAACAGGTGGTTGGGGTAAACTGGACTCGCACTGTAAAGAAGAGATGGACGCAGGGATGCCTCGGCGGCTGCTGCTAGAGTCGGTATCACCGTTTACTCGCGCTAAGATAACTATGGAGTACAGAAACTGAGGGAAACTTGAGCGCTCGACACACTTTCTGCGCCACGATTTTTATGACTACTACCTTCTCTAGACGCTGACGGCTTTTCCGTGGTCTGTGGGAGAGATGTAAGTCTCGTGGACAGTGGACCGCGCCAGGCTGAGTTGATTCATTTGCAGAAGTTGATTATTAACCCAGTATCTTTTTGTTTCCAGTGATGTACACAAGGTAGCCGTGCCGCTGCGCAGCCATGCCGCTGCCGAAGCGCTGTGTGGAGCCGGTGCACGTGTCACGCGGCACGGTGCCCGAGCGGCTGAATGTGCCCTCGGAGCTTGAGGCCGTCACCAATGGCACGCTCGCTAACACTGTCAGGTAATGTTGGCAGTGCGTTTTTGTGATCCCTTTTTCTTGTCCTCATGTGTAAGTAAAGCAGCCATGTCGCTGCCGAAGCGCTGTGTGGAGCCGGTGAACGTGTCACGCGGCACGGTGCCCGAGCGGCAGAACGTGCCCTCGGAGCTTGAGGCCGTCACCAACGGCACGCTTGCTAATACTGTCAGGTAATAATGGAAGAGTATTTTTGTCACCGAAATTCGCAACACCTTTCTTCATCTCATCCCTCACACTACTGTTGGTTGAATCTAGAATTCGGGATATACGGGATAAGCTTGCACTGGCTTAGCTGGTCCGACTGCAAGATTGATAGTGAAATCCTTATTAAAATCGTAACCTTATCCGAAATCAATGGTGTTTCATTAAAATTGTGCATTTGGAGGGACTCTTGTAATTTTAAGAACGTTCACAGTCTGATCTCAGTCTCAATCTGTCAAAAATACCTCTTAGTTTCCCTACATCTTTGACAAGTTTTTGACATTGATTGTAGCTGAGATGGCGACTAGATTTTGAATGTTTTTAATTACGGGAATTTGCCTTCAGAATTTAGGAACTCTTTTAGAGTATTTTGAAGCCTGAATTAGCTTGGACGGAATAAAGAACAATCAAAGTGTCCTTAAAAAGAGTGTATGAGTAATATTATACTCAGCTGATTTAATTAGGCGATGGGCTCACAGTGTGTCAGTGAGCGTATCACATGATGAATAACTCGAAAGGAATTTCGGAAGTAGCTTCATAGCCTTGAACGATGGGGTTTTCCATTTAGGTCAAGTTTTATCAGGATTTCGGATTTAATCTTTGTATGATTTGAGCTAGTGATTCAGTCGGCCATGTTTTCTTCACAGCTGATTCTATACGTTCGGTTAATATGATCGTTTCAACGATCACCTTCAAGTTGTTGTGATGTGTCAGCACATTCAATTCAATCCTTCCCTAGCGCAACGACAACAACAATTTAAGTTAAACAAAAAATTGTGAAGTGTGTAGATTATTTTTAGTACAACTTTTTCTGCCAAAAGTTTCGGGACTTCAAAAGAGGCTTTTTGAGTTTGTTTTATTAGCCCTCTAGTCTGATAGGAAACACCTGCTTCTTCTAATTTCTTAATTTCTTTAATATACTAACCGACTTAAAAAGAGGAAGAGGTTATGCATCCGCCATGGGATTTTTTTAAATACTGATCATTTCTCATTACATTTCAATGTGTAATAGCAAATAATTTATAATTCACAAATGAATGATGTTTTGATAGTTAATAATAGAACTAATCACTGGGATGACGTTCCTGAGCCCTATACAAGTTACATATTTTCCTTTTACGTGGCCTCAAAGATATTCCTTGTTAAATGTAATTTAAAGTTATGTTACATTGTTTTATCTTGAGTACGAAAATATTGTTAATTTGTTGCAGTGTTTCTTCACCGGAAAAAGAAAACTGATAAGTTTTGTTTATGCTAACTCTGTAATTTAAAGGCGTCAATTATGAGGTTCAACATAACCCGAGCAAAAAATAACATTTAAAAACTGCACAAGCGGTGGTAGCCCAAACGGTTAAAGCACAACCTGGCAAGCGAGATGTCGTATGTAGGTTCCTTATCTATGGCTGTGACAATATTAACTTTACAGCACCATCATGTATGCTTATTGGAGAGTATATTAGGAAACTTCGTAGCCAAAACTGTTTCATACAAACATTCATAAACTCACGCTTTTTTTCTAAAACCAGCAACCTAATTGTGTAACACACTATTAATCACAATCTGAATCATTTTGAAGGATATTGCTAATCCATTGCTTCATATGTTCGAAAAATTTGTTTGCTCAATAACGTAAATAATGCAATGAATGTTGTTGAGCTGTCAAAACGAAAGCCGTTACTGTTAGTGTGTTACGCAATTACCCAGCTGTTTCAAGAATGGTAAAAAATAAACTGCAAGTTTAAAATGTCTTTTTCTATCGTCAACAGGCAGTTATCTTCCCTATCCAAACATGCGGAGGACATGTTCGGGGAGCTGACGCGGGAGGCAACGAATTTAGCCGAAAGGACGAACGTGCTGCAGGCCAGGATAGACCGGCTGGCTATCAAGGTCACGCAGCTCGACTCGGGAGTTGAGGAAGGTGAGATATGCTCCTTGGATTCTTGGGTTCCTGGTACTAAGCCGAAAGGACTAACGTGCTGCAGGTTAGGATAGACCGGCTCGCTATCAAGGTCACATAAGTTGACTAATTGAGGACGATAAGATACTCCTTGGTTACTTTAGGAATAGAAAAATAAATACTTTAAATCGAAATGGAAACGAACTGGACGTATCTAACTCCCAAAGCTGTAGCTGTAAAAGTACGATAGAGTTCAAGACTGGATCTCCCTTTTCCAGGATTCTTGGTAAACCTGTAGCATCCAAACAGCTTGGATGGATTGTGATTCAGCTAAGGACTTTGACAAGCATGTTTATACACTGTCAGGATTGCTTCATATTATAGGGCCTGTCAACTCTAGTTATTATCATCTATGCAATATCCTCTCTATCTACAAGATATAAGGAAACCGTCTAATCAAATGGTCACTGTTAGAAGTCAATGTCCGACCCATAATTAATTATGAATGTCCTTTTACAGCATTTGCAATTCCTTAAAAGGGGTGGTTTAAATTTAACTAAAATAATTATGATTCATGCCAAATACCCATATTTGGCATGAATCATAATTATTTTCGTACTTTGGCTAATCTATCTAATACCTAGCCCATTTTTATAAAAACAAATCTTTGTCTATTTCAAATATTCGAATGTTGAAATAAGTTGGGCAAATACTATAAAATGTCTAATTTATGATTCGAACGGATAATTACCACGTCCTTGTACCATGTTATCAGTAGCATGTTTGAGGTGTGGTTTCCTTTATTTACTCCAAGTAAAGCAAACATACAAGCTAAATTAATTAACTTTGTTCATTAACGTAGTTTTCTATTACCTTCAGTATTTATTTGAAATGGTACTCAATCGAGTTTTGCTGATCAACATTTTGTTAACAATGCCAATAGATATGTATTGGGAATTTTGTATTGGGAATTTGGGAATATACCAATCAATGCATTGGTGCACCATGCACTATGCACCCTTGTGGGGTAGACGGGTGGATCTGCTAGGGGTGGATTTTCTAAGTAACATATTATTATTTATATTAAAACACCACCACTGCTCACCACTGATCTCAAAACGGTGAAAGAAAACATTGTGAGGAAACCGGCATGTCCTAGAACCAGAAATTCGAAGACATGTGACATCTACAAACCCGCACTGGGCCCGTGTGGTGGATCACAGCCCACTCCCTCTCGGAGAGAGGATGCCTGTGTCCCAGCAGTAGGAACATTCTAGGCTGATTATGTATATTAAAACTAATATACATGCAATGCAAATGAGTAGGGGGCCGTTGCCACTGGGCCCCAGGTAACGGCCCCGACGTACGAGTTGTAGGGCCTGGAATACAGTCCACTCCTTCTCGAAGGGAGGTGGCCTGTATTCCAGCACTGGGAACATTATAGGATTATGCTAATACCCATGATCTCAATAGTAATATATTACAGTTATATAATTTGACTTTAATATACTTTTTTTATCAAATGACCTCACTAGTAAAGATGTTTGAAATTGAAGAAATATGTGAAACCATTTATATTTACGACCTTTTATGTACTTACCATATTTTATGCAGAATACCGAAATGCTATTTCAAGAAAACACGTGATTTTACGTCCAAAAAAATTACAACGAAAAATCATCTCCTTCCAGTGTCCCTACAAGATATACAAATGCGCAAGGCGTTCCGCTCAGCGCGATCGTTCCAACAACAGTTGTTCTCTCGGAACTCGATGCCATCGGCCATGCTGTCGACCTACGCGCGATGCGACCGGCC
This sequence comes from Oligia latruncula, assembly GCA_948474745.1. Taxonomy (NCBI): domain Eukaryota; kingdom Metazoa; phylum Arthropoda; class Insecta; order Lepidoptera; family Noctuidae; genus Oligia; species Oligia latruncula. Next base: position 13,707,465 of record OX419702.1, on the reverse strand, counting down.
GCCGCCGCTCGAGATGCTCAACGAGTTCAGGGATGACGGTCGAGATGCCAGGAAGTTCTACACGGATCCGGATTACTTCTTCGAGTTATGGAGACGAGAGATGCTGCAGGATACTGAGAGGATTCAGCATGATCGGGGGAAGAAGGTAGGATACTGTTTGTTTAAATAAATATCTAGGATCCTGTGACCCTGAGAACAACAGCAGAACGTAGTAGTCATGTCTTGCTGTGCGTATGTGCTGTCGAAAAAGACTATAATATTATTCTCTGGGCATGCCAAAGGGGTGAGCATATATTGGTGCGTGCTTTTCAGAACCACTCTTTTGTAATTATGCTAAAGACGGCCATCTTGTGGGTTTGATATTATATAGGAATACGAGTATCGCCTTTCGTTTTGCTCAGATATCAATAAGAACATTTTGCTCGAAAAACTAATGTAATTTCTGCAAGGTCTAATAACCGCATGATGATGATGATTGCGATGAAAAGGAGTCTTCTTGACCTCTTTAGAGGACGGGTAGTACCGTTCACTTTACCTTCCGTCATACTACTTCAACGAATCTATCAACTAACAGCAACATGACCCTCAGGTCCGCCAGCCCCGCAGCGGCGGCAACGCGGAGGGGCGCGGCGCGCGGCGCGTGCGGCCGCCGCACTCGACGCGCGACCGCCTCAAGGAGGCCGCCGTGACGCGCGGCGAGCATATCATGGCGCCCGCGCAGCTGCGCCACTACAACATCGAGCCGCCGTACAAACCTGACCCCGTCTATCAGAGTGAGTTATATTATCATACAATCTTACATAGCTCGCGAAATTACTAAACGCCTTTGCCTAAACCTCCAAGATGCCATGGTATGTAATTTTACCGATCAGGAACGTAGATGTCAAACTGCGGCTGATTCTAATCTAGCTACATGTTTACCCAAAAAGCATTCAACAGGAGCATTAGAGTCTAGGTACATCTGTACTTCTATAGCTCATTGACTTATAAATACAGCATTTTTTAACCAAAACTATTTCCTACAGCGACGAACATATCGGACGGCGGCTACAGAGCATCCCAGAATCGGCCACCGTCGGTGCAGCCTGCCAGGCCCAACTCCATCGAGATTGAAAACACGCAAAACAGACAGCCCAGGATAACTGGCAATGGACACGGTAATATTGTGTTTAGATATGAAGTTATACAAAACTGATAATTATCTATCGCCATCATCATTTTCATCAACCAACCCGCACTGGGCCCGCGCTTATTTCGAATATTTGTGGCTATAATCGACTCTTGTCACCCCCAGTGGTGGTCGCGGACGAGAGTCCGTACGGCTCGGTGGGCGGCGAGCCTATCTACGGCGGCAGCGGCGCCGGCACCCCGCGCCGCGCGCGCCCCTCCGTGCCTCCGCCCGCGCCGCCCGCGCCTGCGCACGCGCCGCACCACGCGCTGCCGCACGCCACGTCGCCGCCGCCCGCGCACACGCCCACCAGGTACGTCGTACGTTGCTGGCTGTACTCGGCGCGACACGCCGCCCGCGCCGCCCGCGCCTGCGCACGCGCCGCACCACGCGCTGCCGCACGCCACGTCGCCGCCGCCCGCGCACACGCCCACCAGGTACGTCGTACGTTGCTGGCTGTACTCGGCGCGACACGCCGCCCGCGCCGCCCGCGCCTGCGCACGCGCCGCACCACGCGCTGCCGCACGCCACGTCGCCGCCGCCCGCGCACACGCCCACCAGGTACGTCGTACGTTGCTGGCTGTACTCGGCGCGACACGCCGCCCGCGCCGCCCGCGCCTGCGCACGCGCCGCACCACGCGCTGCCGCACGCCACGTCGCCGCCGCCCGCGCACACGCCCACCAGGTACGTCGTACGTTGCTGGCTGTACTCGGCGCGACACGCCGCCCGCGCCGCCCGCGCCTGCGCACGCGCCGCTCCACGCGCTGCCGCACGCCACGTCGCCGCCGCCCGCGCACACGCCCACCAGGTACGTCGTACGTTGCTGGCTGTACTCGGCGCGACACGCCGCCCGCGCCGCCCGCGCCTGCGCACGCGCCGCACCACGCGCTGCCGCACGCCACGTCGCCGCCGCCCGCGCACACGCCCACCAGGTACGTCGTACGTTGCTGGCTGTACTCGGCGCGACACGCCGCCCGCGCCGCCCGCGCCTGCGCACGCGCCGCACCACGCGCTGCCGCACGCCACGTCGCCGCCGCCCGCGCACACGCCCACCAGGTACGTCGTACGTTGCTGGCTGTACTCGGCGCGACACGCCGCCCGCGCCGCCCGCGCCTGCGCACGCGCCGCACCACGCGCTGCCGCACGCCACGTCGCCGCCGCCCGCGCACACGCCCACCAGGTACGTCGTACGTTGCTGGCTGTACTCGGCGCGACACGCCGCCCGCGCCGCCCGCGCCTGCGCACGCGCCGCACCACGCGCTGCCGCACGCCACGTCGCCGCCGCCCGCGCACACGCCCACCAGGTACGTCGTACGTTGCTGGCTGTACTCGGCGCGACACGCCGCCCGCGCCGCCCGCGCCTGCGCACGCGCCGCTCCACGCGCTGCCGCACGCCACGTCGCCGCCGCCCGCGCACACGCCCACCAGGTACGTCGTACGTTGCTGGCTGTACTCGGCGCGACACGCCGCCCGCGCCGCCCGCGCCTGCGCACGCGCCGCACCACGCGCTGCCGCACGCCACGTCGCCGCCGCCCGCGCACACGCCCACCAGGTACGTCGTACGTTGCTGGCTGTACTCGGCGCGACACGCCGCCCGCGCCGCCCGCGCCTGCGCACGCGCCGCACCACGCGCTGCCGCACGCCACGTCGCCGCCGCCCGCGCACACGCCCACCAGGTACGTCGTACGTTGCTGGCTGTACTCGGCGCGACACGCCGCCCGCGCCGCCCGCGCCTGCGCACGCGCCGCACCACGCGCTGCCGCACGCCACGTCGCCGCCGCCCGCGCACACGCCCACCAGGTACGTCGTACGTTGCTGGCTGTACTCGGCGCGACACGCCGCCCGCGCCGCCCGCGCCTGCGCACGCGCCGCTCCACGCGCTGCCGCACGCCACGTCGCCGCCGCCCGCGCACACGCCCACCAGGTACGTCGTACGTTGCTGGCTGTACTCGGCGCGACACGCCGCCCGCGCCGCCCGCGCCTGCGCACGCGCCGCACCACGCGCTGCCGCACGCCACGTCGCCGCCGCCCGCGCACACGCCCACCAGGTACGTCGTACGTTGCTGGCTGTACTCGGCGCGACACGCCGCATGAGTGAGACCGCGCCTCCTCGAACTATTTTCGTGGATGGACCATCGCACGACTGGTTGCGTCGTCGCTACGAAAGACAGTCTTCCTTCCGACGCGTAGGCTCGAGCTGAAACGGCGCAATACTACACGCGGAAGAAAACCAGCTTACAATACAAAAAAAAAAAACCGGCTAAATACGTTTTGGACCACACGATGATGGGTTCGTAGTGGGAACGAATATTTGTGCTTGCACATTATTGATTTTATCGACCGCAAAAATTATGATTGTATTATATTAAGTATCGAAAAAACTGAAAAACAGTTAGTACTGCGGTTTTAACCGAAAATATCCCATATTGCAAAAACTATTGACTTAAATAAGTAAAAAACTTAACAACACCATAATCTTTTTAGTTTAGGGATTCAACGAGGGACACGCTTATTGGTATAGATTTTTTTATGTTTTGAGAATTTACTGAAATACGTAGTCTCTGAACGCCAGTGACGCAAATTCTATGTCACGGAGAGTGTTTAATTATGATACATTATGCTGGCGCCCCTCCCGCGCAGGTCCGCGCTGCCCCCCCCGCCGCCGCCCCCCGAGGGCTCGACGTCGCCGCCGATGATGAACGGCGCGTCGCCGCCGCACCGCACGGCGCTGGACGCACATCTCGACCACATGCACGCCGTTATAGGTAATACACAACGCCTTGCTGGCTTTCTTACGAGTTCTTAGCTTATCTAAGCTGTGTTTCTGTAAAGCGCTGAGCAGACAATGCTATATTTGTCCGCCGGCCACAAAAGACCCCAATGAAATGGTAGATGACCGGCAGTAGTATTTGTTCTAAGGTGCGTTATTGCATAGATTTCCGAGATACGTTTCGTCTTAGACAAATCATCCATCGTCTGCTCAGCCCTTTAAGATAAATCTGCCACTATCAGGAAAACAGCAGACTTTTCATAATTTTATTTTGACTGTGATATGATTTAGGGTTTATTTTTCCAGGTATCTATCGCCATGGAATCAAATTGTCATCAAAAATGGTTTTCTTGCATGATTTTTGTTGTAATCATACGATTGTTGCAAATTCAGCCCCTTGAATATTAGCCTATCAAAAATATGTTATTCACCCTTCTAAACTTTAAATTGAAGAATTTTGGTTTCCTGGCAGTGAATGGTTACACAATAACTGCTGTTCAAATACAGAGCTCTGTAATTTTCACCTCCTCGTTTTCGACAGACGATCCTGGTGAAAACGACGATTTTCACCAGTATTTGACTCCTTAATATCAGATAATGGTGTAAATTACATATTTTCATGACCGCCGTTATATGAGGAAACCGCTTTCCTAGGAAACCAAAGCTTAGCGAAATCACGCCGGTGATAACCGTATCGGTGTAATACAAGTTCATATGAGACTGAGTGCAGGGCGTGTGCGCGCAGGTATGATGTCTTCCGAGGAGGCGGACGGGCAGGGCGGCGCGCCCCCCGCGCCCCCCGCGCCCCCGGCCGCGCCCCCGTCGCCGCCGCCGCCCCCGCCGGCCGCGGAGCGCCCGCGCCCCCCGTCGCCCGGCGCGCTGCTGCGGGGCGCGTCCGCGCTCAAGCCGCCGCGCGCCTCGGCCGAGCCGCAAGCTGATCCCAGGAATGATCTGCTGAAGGCCATCCGGGATGGTATGAATAATTTTTATTTTTGAGTGTATACAAGTTGGAGACGACAATACAACAATAAATGAAAACACTAGCAATACTAATACATAGGAGTATCTAGGAATTATCTAACTTATTAAATAGCTTATAGGTGTAAACAAAAAGAACACCATTTAAATATTGGTTCACTAACCATGAGAAAAGCGGCAACAGCGCGGTGTCATTGACGCAACGACCATTATGGCCAAAACCTGCAAAAAATGGTGTAGGTCAGTGTGCCAGGCACACCATTTTTTTGCAAGTTTCGGCAACAAAGCGAAGTAGAAACAAACAAACTTTTACCATCCATCCCTTTCGCGCATACTTAATTTTCGATTGCATTTGTAGTAATAACTTCCGCATGCATTATTTTCTTATCTAATTCTGATGACACGCTTTATGAAATATGTCTCAAGTATAAGGTATAATATGCATTCGTTCGCATCGGGAAATAAAATTTAAGAACAAAGGCGAAGGTTATTGAAGTAGCGAGCTGGCAACATGTTGCGTTTATACAGATGCAGATTACTGCAGATGTCTTTAACCTGTCGGTGCTTTTTTTTTTTTTTTTTTGCGGATGGGAAATCATCAAATGACCCCTCCCGCTCTGGGTGGAGCGGAAGGGAGTGTCAGACTCTTACTGACTAAAACCCACCCGTGTTCCTTCCTTAGCCCTTTATGTTCCGGGCCAGCGGTAACCCTTTCGGACAATCCCGCTGACTTTCGGACAATCCCGCTGACACCTGTCGGTGCTGGGCTGTTAACAGATACATCATGTAGAAAATGTTAAAAATTAAAAATAATGGTTCAGTGACTAAACAGTAACTATTAGATTGAATTTTGTATGCAGACTGGGAACGTTATTAGGTATACGAAGTTTAATTTATTGTTGTATTGTCATCTCCACTTTGTATAGATCCAATTTTATTGAGCCAATTAAATAATGTGTTACTGAATTAATGCATATTAAGAAATTCGTTTTTTAATCCAAATTAAAACTGAAAATTAGTCGCTCTGCCGCTGTAAGCACCTAAAGTACACATTGTGGAATATGCAATAAATAATTGTGTATTTATTTAGTAGATCGCCGTCTCGAGTGAGGGTTTCTGCGAAAATGTTGTGATAAGTAGTCATAATTATTATCTTACTGAGACACGGTTAGATCATGTGATTTAGACGTTTGCGTCCCTTCACAAAACTAGAATTATTTTTACGGTCGTCCTGGTCTGGTTAATTAAGTTTATACCTGTTATGTTTATCCCGGTGTAATAGCAAGTGTACTATTACTATTTTTCGCTTTTCAGTATATGTTTTGTTGGTTTAATTGATATTTAAAAGTTTTTGTGAACTACATTGTAATATTCATCTCATCTTCCAGGTATAAAACTCCGCAAAGTAGAGAAACGTTGCGACGAGAACACCGGGCGGTATGACACTCTGCGGGGCGCGCCCGTGTTCTTAGACGTGGCGAGTATCCTGGCGCGGCGCGTCGCCGTCGAGCTCAGCGACACCAGCTCCGGAGCCGACTCCGACTCCGACGACTCGGACCAGTGGACCGAGTCACGCGCGTGACGTCGCGCCTCGCCCCGCCCCGACCCTGCGCCGCCGCGCCGCCCGCCCGACCCCGCGCCCCCGGCCGCGCCCCCTGCGCCCCCGGCCGGTGAGCCCGTCGCCATCACGCTGAAGCACGAGCCCGCCGCGCCCCCCGCCGCGCCCGCCCCGCCGCCGCCCCCGCGCGCTGACGAGACCTGCTACGTGCGCAACTCGTCGTTCCTTAGCCGCGACATCGAGGCGCGTGCGTCCCGCGCGGAGCCTCCGCCGGCCCGCGCGCTGCCCGGCGTGCCCGGCGGGCCCAGCGGGTCCAGCGTTCCCAGTGTGCCCCGCGGGCCCAGCGTGCCCGGCGTGTCTGGCGTGCCTGGTGTGCCTGGCGTGCCCCGCCAGTCGTCTACGTCGAGCACATCGAGCCGCGAGCGCCCCCCCTCCCCGCCGCGCCGCGCCGACCCTCCTGCAGTAAAAGCTCCGCCGATCAAATCTCCGCCCCCCGCCACCTCCCCGCCGGTGAAGTCTCCCCCGCTGAGCGGCCCCGCCCCGCACCCCGCGAGCGTCACCTCGCCCCCCGCTAGGAGGGCCACCCCACCGCGATCAGAAGTGACGTCACCGCTGGCACGCGAACACAAGCCGGTGCCGCTCGTCTTGAAGAGTGACGACACCTCCAGTGCACCGCGAACTGCGTGGCGTGAGTCTCCGGTCGCAAAGGAAGGTCCCGTCAAGGTTGAAAAGCTATCCCTGGTTTCAACAGAAATAGAGCATACGGTGGAAAGTAGCGAGGTCGCGAAGGTCGAAGACGAAAAAGTTGAAAACGAAGCGGACAAGCACAGCGATAAGACGGCAAAGTCTGAGGAGTCGAACGGGGTCGGCGACAAAATAAAGAAATTCGAGAAAGCGGCTGAAGATGCGAGCGGGACATTGGGGCGGCTGTCGCGCCCGGGCTCCGTGCGGGGCCGCGCGCGCACGGAGCGGCTCGGCTCCGACTCCGGCCGCGAGGAGCTGGCGCCGCCCGCGACGCCCTTCAAGGACAACGTGCACTTCGAGCTGGCGCCGGCCGAGCGCGCGCCCACCGTGCTGGAGCGGCAACAGTCGCTGTCGCGCAGCGCCGCCGCCGGGCCCGCGCGCTGGCAACGTGGCGAGCCCGACGGGGAGAAGGTGCGGCCCGAGCCGCAGAAGATCATCAAGCCCGAGTTCAAGCCGATGCCGTCGCCCGTCGACGTCACCATCCGCTCGCCCAGCCTCGGCGCCAAGATCGCCGACCAGTTCCCGTCGCACGGCACCGCCTTCCGCAACGTCGCCTCGCCCGACCCCGCCCGCTCCAGGGAGCAGCCGCACAAGGTCAACGACGATGTAAATACTCAGAATAATTTTAAGACTTGTAAATTTAAAACGAAGGACAAGTACTCGGTGAGCAAGGGCTCGAGCTACTTCACCAGAGGCTCCGAGGAGATCTGGCTCGTGAAGAAAAAGGATATCGAGGAGATAGAGGAGAGGGTTCTGGACTCGTTCAGGCGCGCGGGCGGGAACGTGTGCATGCGCAGTGAGTCCATGCGGCCGTCGTCGGACAGCGGGCAGGGCGCGACGTTCGCGCACGCGACTCTGGGCCGCAGCAAGCGCACGACGTACGCGCGCAGCGAGTCGCTGGACCCGCAGTGGGCCGGCGCGCGCAGCGAGTCGCTGGACCCGCAGCGGGCCGGCGCGCGCGCGCACACGCTCAAGCGCCAGTCGTCCGTAGCGTGCACGTGCGGACACGACAAGAAGACCCGCTCTAAAAGCGCCAACGCCGACACCACGCCACGACCTCGCTCACGCTCACACGGGGATGATAATAATCAAGCCCATGTCCTTGATAAGTACGAAACCCTCGTCTAACGCCCTCCCCGCACCCCGCCCGCCCCTTCATGATTATTGTGATATTTGGCATTGTGGAATGGAGTATTTGACCTTTAGGGATATCTTATAAAATTGATGTATCCTTCTCTTCAAGGGAAGTATCTTTCATATCTCTGTTTGTTCCATTTTTACTGTATCCTACGTATATAGTATAGGCTATTAGGTCACAGGTCGACATTATAAGTAAAACATGGTGCATTGCATGGAATATCCTTTTGATCCATTTAATATTATGATGCATAAAGTGGTGTTAATATATCAGATGAAAGGTTTATTGGATAATCCTAGGAGAGTTCGGACGGACGTAAATATATGTTTCACATGTAAAACCAAAAATATATACGCGATAATGATTATAACAGTAGTGACGAGAATGGATAGATAGTAGTATTAAAAATTAAAAAAAAATATCTACTCTTCCCTATGAAACGAATGGTGGCAGAATGGAGTTTTATTACGTTGACAATATGTAGCTGATCTTTGAGTAAAAGTGTCTAAACATACCATGCCGAAGGTACGCGACCGAAGTTCGGCATGATTACGCCTGCAATGCTATTTGAATTACTGCAACAAATTATCCCGAAATTACGTTGCGTTATAGCGTACAGCCGAACTTCGGCAATTCGGCGGCAACGTATTCTGTAGAGCACACATTATACGCGACCAAAGTTCGGTTCGATTGCTGTAGAAGTTCCGGCACAGCGGTAGGCAGGCATGCCCGCGCCACGGGTCTGAATTTCTGCCGCGTAAGTTCGGCACTTATGGTGTGTCATAATCAGCCGAATACGTCGGAACGTAAAATCAGCCGCGGAACTTCGGTCGCGTACCTTCGGCATAGTGTGTTTGGACACAAATATCATAAATTATTTCACTGCTTCAGTGTTCGGACTGAGAAGAGGCCCCACCTCAGCACAACATATTGCATGGTGCTTAGCTTGTTAAATTTTTAAATTCGTCTTGACCCTCAAAACCGCTTTGATAAACGGTTGTGAAATTACGTTTGAGATTCTTGATATTTATATTTTATTTATGAATTTAAAAAACGCTTTAATGAAAACAGGATTATGAAGTTGCTAGTCGATGTTTTGTATTCAAACAATATAAGGTGCGTCGTTGTTATGATTTTATGAGAATGTTCTGTCTAATACAGCCCGATTCAAATCATGGTGTCTCTGAAGTGCACTACTCGCTGCGCAGTACCTCACCCCTCACCCCCGCTGACACGTGAATTTGTTACTGCGCAGCGACTCGCCTCACGTTCCGAGCCACCATAAAGTTTGAATCCGGCTGTATTCATATTTATTGTCTTATAATATTACTTATGAACAATTATTTCCATTAGGCACGTTTCTAGGTGAAGAAAATAAATTAGATGCCTATACCTACATGTAATGTCTAAAGTAAAGTATAATAAAAATGTTTTTGTAATTTCATATAATAATGTGACCTGCGTATGTAGTGCCAATTACATAAATCGATTGTATATTTTCGTCAAAGTAATACAATTAACTTCCATTTTATACATTTTGTATCATCAGATAGTGGAAAACTATATTGGAATTTGTTTCATGTACTCTATCGTAATTATAGGTAAGAAAGGAATCTCTGAGTTTTCTTTCAACTCTCTCTCTATACAATATAATATTCTGTGTGAGCTATCTGTATTCCCTAAAATATACATTCCGAAGTGTTAAGTTGCTCACTGTTCCGCGACTGTGTTTAATACGTTTTAATGTTAAAATGAGCAACGAATGTGTACCAAATTTTCTAAATATGTAGTGTTGTACCTAGCTAGACATAAGTTAACAAATTCATTTTGTGTATGTACCTTGTCTTATGATTTTTTTTTACATAGTGGAGGTGAGGTGAACATTTTTGCGATTGCTTTTTTGACACAATACTACTTTATTATAATTACAAACCATCCTAAATTATTCCTATGCAATGAAAAAGGTTACTGCCTGATAATTTAAATGTTTTGTAAGTTAATAAACCCGGCATTTTTGTAAATAACAAGTCTCGTCTCCTAATGAGTAATCGATGATATGAATTCAGAAGGCCAATTCTCCTAATTTAAAACGTTCAAAATTTAGTCGCAGTTTCATTTCGGCGACAAACAAACGTCAAAAACTTGTCTTAAAATGTAGGAAAATTAGAGGTATTTTTGACAGATTGAGACGAGACTGAATGTTCTTAAAAATTACGAGAATTGCCCCTCAGGTGTATCTTGTATAATTCAGAAATAATTTATACTATGCTTTATGAATAATGGAATCTTGGAAATGTCTACTTTGGTTGCGAAAGAATCAGTATGAGCAGCATGTAGTATAGTAGTGTACGTAACGGTCACGATACGGTAGTAAGAGATGTAATTATAGCTGTAAGGAAATGATAAAGCATGTTTTATATTATGTAGAATACGAACGCCTCTATAAGTTGCCGTCGATGGCTATTGCTAATTATTTATTTGCATTTTTTCTTAAATGTTTATAATTTTTAATATTAAAATCGAAAGCAAATTGTTGTAATCGCTGAATAGGCCACTAATACGACCGGTTGTTGGTTACCATGTGACAAGACAGTAATCTTCAGGAACTTTATACATTTTATGATAATTCAAAAGCAGCTTGTAGAGTTACATGGTAACCAATGATGGGGTCGGGCTAAAGTGCTTCGTATCCTGGACTACAACGTCATTGTGTAATAAGAATTATATTTTATAAATTGTTTATTTGCTAATACAATATAAGTTAAATGTGTTGTGATTTATTTCTTACCGGAGGCTCACACTGCGCCAGTTCGTCTGCTATAGCGTGAATCGCAAATCGGAAGCAAGAAATTTAAGATAACAGTCACAGCATTACTATCGTCGCTCCCATAACTAAAATTTTTTAGTTGATTTGAGTTAGGACAACTACATATTCTATTCGTGATTCATTACATTTGGTTGCCTTTCAAAATGCTTACATTTTGAGATCCAAATACGTCCGTGACTACCGCCGGACCACCAACGCCAATCGCTTCAATATTTGGTAAATAATTAGTACTCGAACAACAAAATTGGTACCTTAGTAGTTTTCGAGAAAATCGACTTTGAAGGTGGTCCGGCGGTAGTCACGCTCCCTTCTGCAGGACCACCATGAGCGCTGAAAAAGGGGGCAGGCTACAAAATAATTAGTACCCTTATATGTGATTTATTTCTTTAAAAAAAAAACTGAACTGTAACATTTGTATTTACCGAGAAATCAACGATGATAACTTTCTCGCAATTTTTCAGCAGGACCACGACTTTCAATGTTAATTCCAAGTTAGAGAAGCTTCTCGCTTTCCTCAAACCTACACCTACATAGACAACTTAATTTGGTCGTAATAAAATGTAAAGAATCACCAATAGAAAAATGTAGTTGTCCTAACTCAAATCATATAAAAATTAGAAAAATGAGATAGGACTTTTATGGGTGTCACTGACTCTGGCAGAGCCACCATCAGGAATTTTAATTTTGATAACATAAAAAATTAGTCGCTAATAATTAGTAATTGATTTACGACTGTTTCTGACTTATTGTCGATAAAATATGGGAGAAAACGTCACTGACCCTGGCAGAGCCACCATAATGGATTTTAATTTAATTTAACCGACAAATTCTGATATTTGGTGACAAATTTCGACTAATTATTAGCGACGATTTTTTTGTGTTATCAAAATTAAAATCCCTGATGGTGGCTCTGCCAGAGTCTGACAACCCCATGCTCCTGTGACAGCCTCGCACATTTTTTACCCGTGATGGCAACATTGTCGCCCGCCCATCTTGCCGCCGGAAGACCGTCACCACGTCTTCCAAATAATGATTTCTTTAGGTGTCTATTTCCTACATCCAGTAGAATTAGAATAAATAAAAATGATACAGTAAGAGGCGAAATGAAGTCGATAGATGGCGCCATCAGCAGCACAAGTAGTATCAGAACGTTTACTAGTTTCCTAATCACGAAGAAATTAATGTTATACTCTTGAACATCCGAACATGCAGGACTGATTCGATCCATATGGGTGTCTTACATACCAAAGCCCAACCTGCCGGATGTCCGTGACTACAATAAATTTATGGATGTCGGAATAGTATTAACAACAGTTCAATATCTAAATTTTTATACAAACTGTGTAATATCTAGGTACAATTAAGAAAAAAAAATGTGTACATACATCTCATACGGCTCAATACCATTGACAACTTAATTTGGTCGGGTTATACGCGGAGACAGAGCATGTAACCTTTTTGAAACCTATTTAACTTTTATATTGGACAGCCCTGTTAAAATCTTACCTCTAAATTATAAAATCTTCATAATTTCAGCCGAAAGACGTCCACTGCTGGACATAGGTCTCCCCCAAGCAGCTCCACTTCGGCCGGTTCTGTGCTTCTCGCATCCAATCCAAAATCTTACTCATTAAATACGTTTAAATTTAAGTCGTTCTGGACCCCTTCAGGGGTCATTGTACTCATCATTATGAACAACTTTTACTATGGGACCAAACCTGAAATCGTGAAAAAAAAATCAGCTGCCCAAAAATCAAATCCCTACATTTGACGAGTTATGCGAACATAAATGTAGGGAACAGCTGATTTTTTTTTGACGATTTCAGGTTTGGTCCCATAGTAAAAGTTGTTCATAATGATGAGTACAATGACCCCTGAAGGGGTCCAGAACGACTTAAATTTAAACGTGTATCTGTAACTTTGTCTGAAATTATTTATCATTTATTTAAACTACAGATTGATTATTACCGACCAAAATATTTTTTTAGAATACTGAACGAAACCGAACGAAATAAAAACGCGCACCGTAAAGCCCAGTGGGAATACGATGCGTGCCCCTGATGTTTTACCTAGGGCTGCCAAGAAAAAAATCCAAAGTAGCCCGCGAAATTCAAATTTTCTTACAATTTTGCAATAAAAATTTGCAGCTCAGTGTCTGGTCTGGGTGTACGTTGATTACAATATGATTCGCGACTGTAACAAATATGTAACAGAATTTATTTATTTCTTTCCCAACTTACATCTATCCTTACAGGTAAACCTATAGCGATAGTTTACATTAATTTATCTAAACACTTAACCTAACTTATTACTAACTTTATAATTAAATTTTGTAACTTATAACTTACTTACTTTTGTAGGAATGCATAAAAATGCAAAAAACAATGCAATTAAAATCATTAGAATCAGTAATACAACTTGTTAAGTTAGTATATTCCCAAATGTCAAGATTTCATGAAATAGTCATTCAATAGAATTACTTGGTCTTAGAGAGTTGTGTTGATGACTTTAATGGTTATAGTTCTGTAAATGCATAATTGTTACGGTCGCGAATCATAATTTAATCAACGTACAACTTAATACTGACCAGCAAATTGCAAAAAAACGTAAGAAAATTTGAATTTTGCGGGCTAATCTGGCGCTTTCGCTTTAACACGAGTACAATTTAATGTCTTTGATTGTATGCATACTATCTAGTGCTAAAGCATAGAATTTATCTTAGGGACAAAAACGTACAATAATTGATTTACATACTATAAATCTACTAAAAGTGGCACAAATGATTAAAAAAACACATCTGATATAATTTGAAATTCGTTGCTATGTTTTCAAACACACACAGAGTACTTTGATAAGACTAGTAAACACATTTTTAGTTTGTTGGCAACACTGATTCGCTTGTTTGAGCTTGAATGAAAATTGTAAAGTGCATATCACGAATTTTAAGTTTTTCCTTGGTTTTTATGTGTTAGATTAAATTAAATCATTTAGAATAACCATATGACTTAATTCAGAGAGCAACAAAAGTAGTTTTAGTGGTAATTTAGCAGTGTAAAGTAAGTGTTAATCACAGTGTTTCGCACTTTCATTTTCGCATAGTTACAAAATATTGCAAAATGACTTCTGCACTTTATTTAGAGCATTATCTGGATAGTCTTCAGCACCTACCGATAGAATTGCAGAGAAACTTTAAATTAATGCGTGATCTAGACGACCGTGCGCACGGACTAATGAGGACAATCGACCTTATGGCTGACGAGTTGCTACCAAATATTCCTAAAATGGACGAGGAGACTAAGAAGGAAAAGGTAAATACCATACAAGGACTCTTTAATAAAGCTAAAGAGTACGGAGACGACAAAGTACAACTCGCGATACAAACGTACGAGTTGGTTGACAAGCACATACGTCGCCTTGACTCTGACCTCGCGCGGTTCGAATCTGAGATACAGGAGAAAGTAATGAGCGCACGTGCTGCACAGCAAGCCGCCGCCGACCTGGAGCCAAACGCAGCCGCTGTCAAGAAAGGTAGGAAGAAGAGCAAAATGAATGACAAGACAGCAGCAACCACTGGGAAAAAGAAACGTGCTGGGGCGTCAAGTGAGGACGACGCGGTCGCGTCGGGCAGGTCAGCTGCCAAGAAAAAGGCGGTACGCAAAGGTGCGACAGCTACTGCCAATGCCTCTAAAGAACAGGAAGAAAATGCAGATTTGGATTCAGTGGGTGGCATGGCACACCCAAGTGACGTTCTAGACATGCCTGTAGATCCCAATGAACCTACATACTGTCTCTGCCACCAAGTCTCATACGGAGAGATGATAGGATGTGATAACCCTGACTGTCCAATTGAGTGGTTCCACTTTGCATGTGTTGATCTTAAAATCAAGCCTAAAGGTAAATGGTACTGCCCCAAGTGTACCCAAGACAGAAAGAAAAAATGATCCACGGTTAAACCCCCTGCTAAACAAACAGATAAGACTGCGACTATAAAAAAAGAAGTGAAGTGAGTAATTGTAGTTGTAAGCTTGAGTAATATATTGTAATATAGCCCCAAGTCGTCAAATGTGATGGTATTATAAAGTTTTTGACACTACACTAAGAATTATATGAGGAAACGTATACAGTACTTGAAATGCATGTGCAATAATTGTGAAAGTTAAGTTATTGTATTTTATGTCTATTTTTTTGTGAGAGTGACATGATAACAGAAAATAAAACATAATAATTATGTTGAGCTAATTAATATAACAATTTTATATTATATGGTTACTTAAATGCCTTATATTTTAACGGTGTATGGCACTACCAGCAAACTCAAACTTGTCTTGCAAATGTTGGATGTGACATTTCAATTATCAGAAAAGAAACTAAATAGAAATATACAATTGCACAAAATAATAGTGTTCAATTAATATTGTTATGAAATAGCTGCCCTTACTTAATATTTAAAGATCCATAAATTATAAATTAATATATAAAATGCTAGGAACAATAATAGCAGCTTTGTAATATTAAGAATAATCTTATGATGTTATCATATATGCCTTATTTAGCATTTATTCATAAATGGCATAATGACGCAGTCATAGTGTTTGGATGTTTTTGATATGTTAGACCTAGTTAAAAGTTATGAGATTTACTGTACATAATATGCATGCAGGATAAGTTAAAACACACCTATTACCTCGTTAATTAAGTGCCTTAATTTGGCCTGTATGCATAAAATGACAAATTTTTTATAACATTTGTATAAAGAAATGGCTTTCAATGGCTAGTTGCCTCATACATAATATACAAATAGTCTGAATAAATACTAAACTAAATGTCAAATATTATTAGTTATTAATTTAAGAATATGGTTAAAACTGATTGTCCACACTGGAATTGATTGGTGCCAATTCTGTAGGGCACTACTAGGCTTGGCTGGAAATACTGCTGTCTTTTACGAAAAGAATTGATGGGAAATGAATAGCTGGCAGGTCAAGTTAGTTCACAGGTACTGTCACCAAAGGAGATAAGTAACCAGGGATATAATTGAAGTTTAGTAAGAAACCGATGGATGATTTCAAATAAAATTTAGTTAAATTAATAGAAAACAAACAGTTCATTTATCAAATTAAATTTCATTCAAAAAAATCCATCGGTTTCTTACTAAACATCAACTATGTCCGACGACCCTGGTTACTTATCTTTTTTGGTGACTGTACCTTTTTCTGCTTTTCAATGCCTCCCCTAGGGTGTTGTCTAGACCTGGATGATCTTGATCAACCTCCTTTGTCAGCTTATATTTCAGCCATCACTCTTTTATTCTTAAGAGATAGAAATATTTCAAGTTCAGCTTTGGGCAATGCCTTGCATAATGGGGACCAAAGTAGTATAAGGCATACAAGCAAAATAATGTGAAAATATAGCTAGCATCCACCATGAACGAGGAAATTAAGTAAAAACAACATTATTTACAAGAATTTGTCAATAATATTGGTTGAATAAAATATGTGCATATTTTCAAACATCATCTTCTAAATTTTAATATCGTAAAAACTTATTAAATAGTATTTTCAACATTTACATGTGTTGCTTTCAAATTGTAAATAGTAGGATTGTTGTGTGACGGACTAAGATTGTGAACCTACTGAGCGCCACACGTCAAAAAATCAAAAACGTGCCCTCGGCGTCAAAATCTGTCATGTAGTCGAACCGTGGCGTGCTGGGCACATTTTGGTTTGACGTCTATACACGTCTGTGGCGGTCAAAAGGTTAATATGAAATGCTCCGAACTAAAAGAAGGTAAAGGTGGACAATCATGGCGCTTACATGTACTATACAATCTATTTATTAATGTAAGAAGATCCTATAGAAAACTTATGCCTGTAGATAGTCATATTTAATCACATATAGAAGATATTACTTTTGAGTTACAATTCCTTATTTTTAATGTTACTTGTTAGGTTGTATCCTGTGAGACAAAAGCAATATAGTAATAATTATAGGCTCTACTACTGTTTTATTTAAATATTAAGATATATTCTAAATATTTGAATAATTATTGCAGTTATTGCCTTTTTTTTACTAGCTCGCAATAAATATTATAATCAATGAGTACACCAAATATTATTAGTATTGTAACATATATAGGTAAATTTTATATGATAATGTTACAAATTACTTCCAAAAGTTGGTATTTGTTTTATGAAATGTATTGATAAGTATTCCTTATGGCTCCAGTACATAGTCGCCCATGTTTATGAATTTTCTAATCCACTGCCTGATCTGTATAGATAATATTCCTATAAGTATGTTAAGCTAAGTAGTGGTTTATCATTGGATGATAAAATTTATTGAACATGGGGCTATGATACAGGTCTATTAGCCATGACAAACAGTGAAACATATTGCTCTGCAACTTGATACCTATATTTTAATTAAGAAGACAAACTCGCTATACAATAACACATAAGTAAACCAATGTGAATGAATTTGATAAGTTTGTACGTATTTGCACCAAATGGCGCAATGATTTTAATTTCTATATCCATTGTGGCTATCGGAAGTTATACATTGAAAAGGAGAATTTAAATGAATAACATTTATTATTTAAATGAAGTTAGCATTAAATGGTTCCTCAACTACAACACCAATAGGAATTATTGTTTTGTTATTGCCATTTTATTGTGTTAAATAAATATTACGAACTACTAAAACTTTTTATTTACCTGAGCAACGTGATCCCAATCATCTTTATGCCCAAACCTAAAAAGTTTGATTGATCCTTCAACAAAGTCTTCAAAACCAAAAATACAAAATTATGAAAAAGTTGAAATAGAAACAGTTTCTAACATCTTACGAATACGTGCTTTGTTTGAATGTTGAAACTTGTACATTTAGTATTTTATCTATGGTTGAAACTCATTACCCTTCCTTTTTCGTGCTTGGGTAATAAATTTCTATGGGTATTGTGAAACTAAAAGTTGTTTGAGTAAATATGTAGTTTGTGTCAAACGCGACAGATGGCGTTAAGTACATCTGGTGTTTTTTCGGTTTTGTTTGTAATAATAAAATAAAAACAAGGTAATAGATAAATACAAAAAATTGTTGTCAATTGGGTAGTTTACAGGTTTTCTAAAACAACCCTATGCGTTGCGATAAATCAGTCGGTCGTCGTCATTGATTTAAAATATTTTCATAACACATTGACAATGTGTTAATACTTTAAGAAAAGAAAATTTACATGAAGAAACTAATTCCGTGGCCTAATTTATGCGACCGTTGCACGAATACGCGCGTGTCACTCATTTGGTCGGAAAACCTACGGGAAAATCCGAATGCGCCCTCTGTCGGCGCGACGACGCGTTCTGTTTCCCGGAACAAAATAAATGCGACGACTGCATAATTGCGAAATATGCAGTCGTATAATAGGACACGAATTGGAATTTGAAATTCAAGGCCGCTCAGCGCGTTATTGGAGCGGGGTATGCTCGGAGTTTCTTTGAAGGATAAAATCAGGGGCCTAAAAAGGCCAGTTTGACAAAATCATAAAAGGATAACATTATTATTCGTATTATGTACGGCGAAGACAGTCCGTGTTTTTCTTTTTTTCGCTGCACTACGTATTAGGTATAATCAAAGAGATTGGGATTGGATTTGCATTGGATTGATTGACATTTTAGTGAGGGGCCCGTGGCTAAATAATAACAGCCGCACAGGTCGATCGATCAGGTTAAGCTACGCTTGCCGCGGTTGGTCTGTGGATGGGTGACCATCTTTACATATCGTGACCCCTCCGTGCCTCGGAAAGCACGTTAAGCCGTTGGTCCCGGCTGTCATTCTTGGATTTTTGACAGTCGTTACGGGTAGTCAGAAGCCCGAAAGTCTGACAACCAGTCTTACCAAGGGGTATCGTATATTACCCAGTAACTGGGTTGTGGACGTCAGATAGGCAGTCGCTCCATGTAAAATACTGGTACCAATTCAGCTGCATCCGGTTAGACTGGAAGTCGACCCCAACATAGTTGTAATAATATTTTTTAAATGATTTATCTTCCTTTGTTAATATAATTAACTGTACGATATTAGTATGTTACTGCATGTTGTTAACACATACCTACTTCATGTAATAGATATTTGCATGCCATTATTACATGGCGGAATGTGTCTTTGCACTATACAATTTTATATTATCATCTTTTGTACCTACCACATTTTATGCAAATAAATGATTTTGATTTGATTTGGGAAAAGGCTAGGCAGTTGATGATTGACATTTTAGCACAGACAAAAAAAAATAACTGAAAAATCCTTCACCAATGAATGGGATTTGATACGATTAACTTAACAATTAACTGTCCATTATGATTCATAATGTTATCCTTTTATGATTCTGCCAAAGTGACTTTTTTAAGCTCCCTGAAATGAAATTATCCGGAAAAGAACCGTACCGAGATAGCTTGCAGCGTAAAGTAAACTAAAGTGGCAGTGGGCTGGCCATGTTTGTCGAAGAATCGATGGCCAGTGGAGCAGACGAGTCCCAGAATGAAGACCGCGTATGGGTAGGTAAGCATAGTGTGGGACCAGAGGCGTCTCTAGCCCATGTAGCGCCCGTGTGCAAACATTACCCAAGCGCCCCCTAGTAAAAAAAAAAGCGTCCCCTAGTAAGCGTGCGGTCAAAATGGAATGGGTACAAAGTTCAAGTAACAGCACATCAAGTTACCACAAATTGTAAAATTTCCCCAATGGATAATAAACTATTGTTTGGAGATGAAGAAGAAATTCGTCGGTTTTGGATACCATGGTGTGAGCTGTTGACTGTATATTTAGAATTATACAGGATGTTCTGGTGTTTACCATAACAAGCCAAAACGTACCCATATTAACATGTCTAATTATTATGGATGCGGAAGGTCTAGTCTATGTTGTTATATTTTTAAATAAACGAGAAAAAAAATGGTGAAACCTTTTATTTGTCCCATCAAATGGGCCAACTTGGTGGGGCAAAGTGGATAGGTCACTTTTCTGCTTTATCGGCGAAAAGTAAAGTCGAAAACTCAAATATTACCTATTGCTAGTTTTTTATGGGTGGTGGTCATTCATCATCGATCGTTACGGGGCCCTTAGTGTCAAATACTGGTGAAATTGACAGATTTACATGACAGTCGTTATAATATAACGGAACAACTCTTCCAGGATAGGTGTACCATAACTTTATCTACTAAGTTAATTTTTTCCTTCTTAGTTACTTAGTTTAATCATGATCTGGCAGTTTGTGTAATTTATACCATAACCATAATCAGCCTATAATGTTCCCACTGCTGGGACACAGGCCTCCTCTCAGTGAGAGGGAGTGGGCCGTAATCCACCACGCGGGCCCAGTGCGGATTGGTAGATGTCACATGTCTTCGAATTTTTGGTTCTAGGACATGCCGGTTTCCTCACGATGTTTTCCTTCACCGTTTTGAGAGCAGTGGTGATGAAATAATTTACACAAAGTAAAGCGCCTGGCTGGGTTCGAACCTACGACCTACAACTCGTAAGTCGCGGCCGTTACCACTTGGCCACCACTGCTCTCACTTGGCCCGGTAATTTATACGGACTACCCAAATGTCCTTGGTATTGTTCGTCGAATCGTTGATCTCCTCAAGTTCTGAGTTGAGCTGCACGATTTCTGACAAATGCGTGCACTCACTGGACAGGTCCACTCAATCTAGTGTGGTTCTTTCCTGAAAAGACCATATCAGACACCAATCTACAATGTTCTTCAAATGATCTGACCAAGATTATGTCTAGACTTTAAAAGAGACTGTGACCTCTGAGTTTGTTTCGGCCTTTCTTCTAAGAGTAGTCAGATAGGAAACACCGACCTCAACTAGTTTAAAAAAAATATGATTGACGTGTAAAAGTGTTTGTACAAACCTACAATACAGAAATAAAATAATTTAAGTATACAATAACGAAAATCCCAAACCAATCTATTTACATTTTAGAAAGGCACAAGCTAATCTTATTTACCTAGGTACTTAGGTAGGTACCTACCGATACCGACCTATGAAACTCGCGGCAGCATAATATTTGGTACGATAAAGCGTGTATAATTATGTCTACGCTCATTGCCTGCGTAATTACGGTTTTCCAGCAAAAAAGCATACTACCTTCGAGTGAGGTACGCTTGCGTCGGTTATGAGTGCAAAAGCTTCCAGATTGCATCAGCCATGATCGACGAATGTGCAGGCTTGCGTCAGGCGGGCGGTCTGGCTGTAATGGACAATAAGGAGCTTTAAACTTAAGCATAAGGCATTCGGAGAAAGCTAGTTTTATTTTTTTTCTTCGTTTAACTGGCGTTTTGTACGTGGTTGTAGGTACCTACTATAGGTACACGCGTGTACCTGATGTTGTAGTAGATCGTATGTTGTAGATCGTAGAGATGCTTTTATTTTATTTTAACCCACTTTATTTGTTAACCACCTGCAGCAACAGAAAATAATAACATAAACAGAACATCACACCTGTAATATCCGAAGGGCAAGGCAGAGGTGTACCAGGCCTCCTCTTTGAAATAGGTTGTGATGTGTGAGTTGGTAGATCGAATTTTTGGTTCTAAGAGATGCCGGTTTACACAAAGTAGAGTGCCTGCTTGCATTCGAACCCATCATCTGTCTAGCCTTTCCTAACTATGTTGGGGTTGGCTTCCAGTCTGACCGGATGCAGCTGAGTATAAGGTACCAGTATTTTACATGAAGCGACTGCCTATCTGACTTCCACAACCCAGTCACTGGGTAATACGAAACCCCTTGGTAAGACTGGTTGTCAGACTTTCGGGCTTCTGAAGACCCGTAACGACTGTCAAAGACGACCAACGGCTTAACGTGCTTTCCGAGACACGGAGGGGTCTTGGTATGTAAAGACGGTCACCCATCCACGGACCAGCCGCGGCAAGCGTAGCTTAACCTGATCGATCGACCACAGCTTTTCTCAATATAGAACACATATTTCTTAGTGTTTGGGCAGACAGCTTAGGGGCGCGCGCGGGGGAAGGTGCGGGAACGCGCAGGCTGCCTATCCGCACTTGAGCGCAGCTGCGTTCTGCGTGTTGTCGTGTCCAGTGTTTGTCAAAATATAATATGGATGAAGAAGGCTTATTATTAGGTACTAGAAAATAGCTCGCATTAGGTTGAGAACCCCGGTCACTGCGCAGGCCGCCTGCGCACCCACTGCGGCCACTTGTATGAACGAGCTTTGCTATGGCGTGAGTTGCCCGCGCGCTCCCCACGGCCGCGCCGACCAGCTCGCGCCCGCCCCGCTCCCGCGCTGCCAGTCTGGCCAAACACTTAGAGCTTCTTATTCCTATTCGACTCACGCATAACATCACGCGAGTATTTCTCGAAGGGATAGCCGGAGATATATCTATATACATATATGTACCTAACGTCCTACCTACAAGGTACAAGCGATGTAGGTAGTAGGTGTGGGGGGTGGGGGTGTGTGTGTGGTGTGTGTAGGCGGCAAACCTTATGCCGTCAACCGGAAACGAATATAGACTCCTGGCTGCTATGACAAATTACAATGAAACTACAATATGCTTAGGAAAAAACTCAAAAGGCTAAAACGACAATGACCTGGGAATCGAAACCAAGACCTTTACGCTAAACAGTCGCACTTGCGACCATTAAATTCCACTAGATCAACAACTTCCTCATTTGGTAAGTTGAAAATATTTTCTTCAATCAAAAATGGAATAGAATCAGTCGTGATCATTACAATGAAGAGTAGTGTAGGTATACCCATTATTAATTAACTTATTATTATAAAGAGAGCTTTTTCGCTTTCACGCTAAGACGGCTGAACGAATTTGGATGAACTTTGGTACTTGGGTATATTAAATACTAAGGGGCGCAGTTAGTCACACTATCACACTAATATTATAGAGTCGAAAGTTTGTGAGTGTGTGTGTGTTTATGTTTATTACTTACTAGCTGTTCCCCGCGGTGTCACACGCTGCGCGGCTCCTAAGGGTCGTAGCGTGATGTAATATAGCCTTCCTCGATAAATGGACTACCCAACACTAAAAGAATCATTCAAATCGGACCAGTAGTTCCAGAGATTAGCGCGTTCAAACAAACAAACTCTGCAGCTTTATAATATTAAGTATAGATTCACGCTCAAACGGCTGGACCAATTTTGATAAAATTTTGTATGGAGGTAGCTGACAATATAGGCTACTTTTTATCCCGATATTCCCACGGGATCGACACTTATGCAGGTGAAACCGCGGGGCACAGCTAGAATACAATAAAATGCAGTGATAATCGCGTCAATATATATACCTACACAACAAAAAATGGATGATAGGTACCTAATTCCAGTAATAACTCCGTACCTTAACCCACTATGTAATGGGATGTAATAAATTATCATAAATTTGTTATTACACTGTTATTGTATGAGAAATCGTGTAGTGTAATAGTTGCTTACTCTGACCGTTATAGTTTTATTGGTAATCAACTACATTGTGTTAGAAAAAGGCCGTAAAAGTTGTGATAGAGTTGAAATAAAGCATCAATTAAATATATTATAAACACATTGATCTCGTCGCGGCGTCACAGTCGTCCTCCATACAGCAAAGGGTTGGTCTCGAGATTGCATGTGCTCTCCGAGTTATAGTACAGTGTATCAGGGACCGCGCGCGGGAAAAGTCGCTCCGCCATCTTTATTAATTTTTTTTTTGATTAATCGCGTTTGAATTTGGAACTTTTGGAAAATGACGATGCTTCTGAGAAAAATGTGGAAGACCCATTCAAAACACAAAAGTAAGTTTTCATTAAATATTTTTTTTGAATTTAATTAGGGATAGCAATTGAGTTAATATTTGCGTAATAAATATTTATGTGGAATTAAAGTAATTAAAAATAGGGTTGAACTTAATCTAATGAGTACCTATCAAACCCAACAACTTTAATTACCTATTTATGTTGTTTTTAGATATTGATAACGATTTATAATTATGCTATAGGTACGTACTTATTCATGAAATACTTAAACAACGTAAACGAATTCGGTCACTATTTTAATTAGGTAGGTACTTAACTGAATAAAATAACCATTGAAAATAACAGGCAGTGCACAGCAGATTACCTAAGGATCATTCTTCAACCTGTGAAAAATAAAACCAAACAACTTGTAAGTTATCACTTTGAAAATGGAAAACCGTGCCGACATTTCCGTTTTTCATTAATCGGTATACCAGATAGATCGTGATATAAGGACCAGTTTCCGCGCCCTTTTTCAAATTGCAATAGACAGGTTGCATTCACATTTAATGGTCCGCTCAATCATCTGCGTTCACGTTTTTACGTCGTCATTAAAGGTTCCGAGTACCTACGGAGCGGAGTATCTAACCTCGCATATGGCCGCAGCCCATCTCCGGGGCAAGTTTCTCTAATTACTCTGGAATTAGGAGCTCTCGCTAAGCCTTAAATGGCCGACTGTGAAAAAAGTTGCCTCGTTGCCAGCCTCTATTTTATACGTCGTACATTGTGTTGTGAGTACTGTAGTGGGATGGTGTTTGATACAAATGCAGCGATGTACGGTGAACTGATAGATGATTAGAGCATGCCTTACCTAAAATGACGAGTCGTTTTCTGTTTTAAAGGGCTAGGGTAACGGGACAGGATTGGAAAGTACTTTTTGCTTGATTTTTTTAAGTTATACCTAATTACTTTATTGTATTAGTTTTGTATTATATTAGCTATCATTAGGTATAGATACAGGGTTAGAAATATTAGTTTAATCAGAGTTAGGTTATTGTGGTGAAAGTTCAAGTTATAACTGTGATAGATAATTATCTGCTAATTGCGTTCATTTGATAAATGCCGCAAATCTATGCAGGCAGGCGACAAAGGGAGTGTTATCAGGCGGATTGACAGGAAGCTTTGTTATCAAAGACTCTTTGTTTGTTATCAACGTGAATGTCTACTAAACTGACTTCTCAACTTTCATGTAGGAAGTCAAGAATTCAAGGGTAATAAAACACAGACAAGTTAAAATCTATTTTCGCCCAAAGTTTTAGTAGAACATCATTAGGACAATAATAAACATCACTTTTTTTTTGTTTTCAATGAACTTAGGTACGAAAAACCTACAAATTGTGCAGTTTCATATTTTTTCTCACATGAGGCACTTCTTAGCTGACTGAAAGACCGCATTATCCTAAACTTGGTGCGCATATTAACATACATTAGTTACCTACCAATAGTTATATATTTATTCATTCACTCTCTGAGTGCCACTGTTTTTTTCCGTCAGCCTATATTGTGTCCCACTGCTGGACAAAGGCCTCCCCTGTTTCCTTCCAAACCTCCCTGTCTTGAGCTATTTCTGGCCAATGTTGGCCCTGCAAACCTCGTTATAGGTATAGGTCGTCACACCACCTTCGTCGTGGTCTAGGTACCTCGCTATTATTACTTAGATCTTATTTATTGATATTTTTAACCAAATTCCCTTTTGGTGAGCTAATGTTAAATAATAAATGATTTTGTTTTGTAAGTAGGTTTGCACAAACACTTTTATATCAATCTTAACTTTTTCAAACTAGATGAGGTCGGCGTTTCCTATCTGACTACTCTGAGAAGAAAGGTCGAAAAGAATTCAGAGGTCAGTGTCTTTTAAAGTTCAGACATAATCTTGGTCAGGTTACATGTAGATCGATGTCTGAGAATGGTCTTTTGAGGAAAGAACCACACAGATTGAGAGGACCTGACGACCTGTCCAGTCTGCACGCATTTGTCAGAAATCGTGCAGCTCAACTCAGCTCAACGATTAGACGTACAATATCTACCAAAGAAAGGACATTTGGGTAGGCCACATAAATTACTCAAACTGCCAGACCAGGAAAAAAAACTAACAGAACAGAGAGAATAATAAAAATAATATTCACAATAAATAAAACAATATAATACTTTACAAAGTATAAGCAAATGTACACTATCTACGCATTTACAAACCAATACAATACAAACTTCAAATTGTATAATACTTATCTAAAATCTATTCGACTTTGTTTCAAATTGATTTTATTTCAAGGTAAACAAATATCAACTTTATTGAAATAGTAATTATGTTGATTTCAGAGTGACTAGTTAGCACTATTGAAACAGTTATAAAAATATATGTTTGAAGTTGTAGCGTAAACTGCATTTTATTGTGAAAGAATGAAGTAAAGTTAGTTTTCCATAAACTCATATTTGTTTACATTTTTGGCAAATAAGTTGCGAATGCAGATTAGGTACCTACTACTACTATAATTTCAAATATATTATCTGAACCAAACTGACAAAAGACTAAACAAATCCAAAGAGCTTTAAAAACAAAGATAAATTAATAATTATGTTACACGCGATCCGGAACTACCTAATTAACGCAATATTTTTAATCTGTAATTCCACGATTTAAAAAAAGTTGCATCATCATCTGCCTAACCTTTTCCCAACTACGTATGTTGGGGTCGGCTTCTAGTCTGACCGGTTGCAGCTGAATAGGTACCAGTATTTTACATGGAGCGACTGCCTATCTGACTTTCACAACTCAGTTATTGGGTAATACGATACCCCTTGGTAAGACTGGTTGTCAGACTTTCGAGCTTCTGACGACCCGTAACGACTGTTAAAGATCCACGATTGACAGCCGGGACCAACGGCTTAACGTGCTTTCCGAGACAGAGGGGTCTTGGTAATGTAAAAAAAGTAATTTAAAAAAATTAAACCGACTTCAAAAAGAAATCAACTCAAAATTATGAAATAACTTTAATTTCGGAAGTCGGTGTCTTGGGATTTGTATTTTATTTTTTTGCCACCGACTTCCGAAATTAAAGTTATTTCATAATTTTGAGTTGATTTCTTTTTGAAGTCGGTTTAATTTTTTTAAATTACTTTTTATTTCGTAATTTTTAGTTTTTGCACTAGAATTTGACCAAGGTTTTGAAATGTTTTCCCTTTGACACTACACCCGTAGCTCGTATCAATACGCCAGGCTGTCACACTTACACGTATTAGTCCATATCTTGAAAATTACTGAACCGATTTTGATAAAACTTGCACTGTTCCCTAAGTTGAAGTAAATGTAAGCTAATACAAAAAAAATGGTTACGATCCGATTAATATTTGCTGAGAAATGCGTGGACAAACATACATACATAAATACATACATACATACATACGTCTATGAAATTTTGTATATTTGTTTGGAAGCCTTAGTAGATTGTCATATGTGAATATAATGCAATTCCAATAATATTACATACATACGTATCGAATTGATAACCTCCTTTTTTTGAAGTCGGTAAAAATGGTCACTCATCCACGGACCAACCGCGGCAAGCGTATAGGTTAACTTGATCAATCGAACCGTGCGGCTGTTATTACTTAGATAAAAAAAAAGTTGCGTCGCAAGCAATATTTCTCGTTAGGTGATAAATTATTAATTGAATGAAAAGCTGTGATCGAATGAAGAACGAGCCAGCGCGGTGTGGCACCGGCATTCCTGCTAAAACGTTGCACTTTATCTAGCCCAAAGCACTGCGCAAAAACCAAACGTGAAAGCTAGTTGGAAAAGCGATTAATTAATTTTATAGCGCTTTTATCGCTTTGAAGCGCTTGAAAGCATATTTGTGATCTTATTTTTTTTTTTTATCTACTCTGTCCTAAAAACTACGACCGTTTTTCGATGTTGTAAAAAATATTAATAAAAAAAAGAGATAAGTACATAAAACAAATATTTTAAGTACTTATGATTCAGACTCTACTTATGTACAGACGCCAGCAGGTCAACCTACCCGAAACTGTCAGATTTTCCCAATCAACCTTGAACCTTATGCTTTAGCAATAAAGTCGAAAATCTATTAAAGAAATCTGACAGATTGTAGTAACTTGATGTGCTGGCGTCCGTACTTATACCTACCTAATCGCAAACCGTAGAGTGTGCGAAGCTTTGGAAACTGGTACGTACCTACTACAAGTACCTTCCTAATATTTATATAATGAATATTGTTAAATCTAAAACTTTTCTAAAAGTTGGTCCTTCGAGTCCTTTCAGGCATAACAAGGTAAAAGCTTCGTTACAAGCTTTTCATTACTCATTAAAAAGAAAATAACCGCCCCCATAAACAATCTTTCTACGCATAAACACAGCCTACTTTCATATCTAACAACTGCAGTGAACTTCTAACGCAATGCAATCAACTCATTAATTTCCTATACACATCTAACGCGCCACAGACAACCAGTTAGAACCAGTAAGAGAAGCGCATCACGACTTTATCAGCACTCGTACGCATCGCTGGAGTTTCGTTCAACTTATTACGCCTAATAACTGACCTATGGCCTAGTTCACTATCAATACAACCCGTCTGGCCTAGATGATGTTAGATATTACAAAAATAGCCGTCCGATTACCACCATTTAGCGATTATTGTTTTACTGTTGCGTACCCGTCTGCGTCCTTGTGACGCAGTTCACATTAATAAAACAGTATTAATATTATGGTAAATTTATAGTAAAGTTAACAATAAAAACAATTTTTTGTTTGGCAAAGATATTGATTAGTTGTGGTTTTGTAGCTGCTCTGTAATGTTGCTGTTGTTGTTGCGTTAGCCGGTCAGTTGTTTTTGCGTCGTCGATGACATCTGCTTTAACCATAAATAATAAACAATAGCCTCCCGACCGATTTCCGTCACGGTGGTCAATCTCAACGGAGATTAGCCAGGTACGCAGGAGATATTATAGTGCACAAGTTAGTGTAAACGTAAACACAGGTGCACTCTCTGTTCCTTTACTCTCATAGTCCGACGCGACCGGGGTGAGATCAGGCGCACTTTCCGAGGCACTTAAAAGAGTGTCCGTGGAGTTTCTTGCCCGTTCTTCGCCATAGCTACGCTTTGGAATGGGCAACAAGCTTCTTCTTTCTGACTGACCGACCCTTTGACAATTCAAAAGTGCCTGTAATTGGTTTATTTGAAATAAATGCTTTGAGTTTGAGTAAGCACGGGGGTATTAAACCGCCAACTTCCAAACTTCGCAATGTTACTAAGAAATTCCTAACGGAAAACCTCATAACACTTTGTCCGACCCGTGAATCGAAACTAGGACCCCAATCTCAGCAGTCGCGCTTGCAACCACGAGACCAACGGGGCAGTTAACCATAGATAACATAGGTATTAGTACGCACCTATTCCTACCCACTACGGGAAATACGTCCAAAATGACATATACGGACAAAATGACACACTGGCCTTTTTTTTTAGAAATTGGTGGGATACAATGCTGCAGTTGTCATACGAGTAACATATTATCACGTGAAGAAGGCCATATTGGCATACCTGTCAAGTTTTTAGTGCCATTGACTCAGTCACGCCCGCCGGTGTAACTGGTACGAATGCGTTTTGTGCGCGTAACAGTTCTTTGTTTTGATGGAGTTCGTCTCGTTTTTGGCGAGTTTTACGTGGTTTTTATTACATATTTTGATGTAAATTGAAGTAGTGTAGCATTATACAGCATTATTTATAAGAATGAATATAAATATCTCATGTTTAAAGAAATTATTACTTAGTTATTGTATCGATAACGTGTGGGGCAAAATGAAATACTTACATTCGGGGCAAAACGACATATATCAATGATGGCTCAGATTATGGTAATGATCCCAAAAGCAGTCAGGAAAACGAAGAATACAGGCACAGAAGACTCATTACGATGAGGCCTCAGATGTAGAAGATTTTCCAGCAGCGTAGAACGGTCCACGAATGATGATTGCGCATGCATTTACTGTAACGACATCTTTGCCCGTTTCAAGCCAGGCTATGGTGCGACATTGTTCTCTTTGGGCTCATACAAGTCATACATCATGTGCTGATGTACCCAAGAAGACTAAAAACTTCGTCCGTAAAATGTGTACTTCATTATTTTCGTGTTTAATATGTATGTCATTTTGTCCGTAATACATGGACAAAATGAATTTCCTTATATATTTTTTATACTTATCCAGTTAGGTACAAGTTTACCTTAGTTAAAACTAATGAACCAAATATGAATATTAAAACTAAAAACTGATTGTAACTATGTTCATTAAAAATATAATTATGATTAAAAAACAAAACCGTATGTCGTTTTGGACGTACTTCCCCTACATGTTTATCTGAATAGGTAGACTTAAATATATTTAAAAGTTAGAACAAGCAAGTGGATCCTGCGCTACTTTGCGGAAATCCATGACAGTTAAATGTTATGTAAAACTAGCGTCCGCCCGCGGCTACGCCCGCGTCGTGTGTCCACAAAGTAGAATAATTATGTCCTTCTCCAGGGTTCAAAGTATCCTTATACCAAATTTCATCAAAATCGGTCCAGCCGATTTCGGAATCGGAGATTAGTCGGAACAAACAGATAGACAAAAAAAAAAGTTTTTTTTGATATAAGTTAACTATGAAAGTATATTATAGCACTTCGATCAACAATTGTTGATCGAAGTGCACCATAGATACTATTCGCATCTGCATGTGCAACCAAGCTGGATCTCGTTATCGCGGAATTAAAACTAAATATCTAATACATAACATTTAAATATATTTAAGGCCTCATTAGGGAATATATTTTTCAAGGAAGATAAATATATTATTTAGGTGGTTTGAATTCAGCTTACCTGTTGATAAGTACTATCTGTGGTTGTTAGGTACGGTCAGCAACAAAAGTCGATTAACACTTCAGTTTTTTTTAATTCCAGTTATTTGTTCAAAATTGCATTGTACTTCTGCTGCAATTTTGAACAAATATTTTGGTCAATAACTGAGATTAAAAAAATTTAAGTGTTACTATTTTGCTCAATAACTGAGATTAAAAAAACTGAAGTGTTAATAGACTTGTTGCTGACTGTACCTATAGTGCACTTAACCTCTGAAAATCGGCGCTGTGCTGTGGTTCCCTATAGCACAGCATCATGCTGTTAGGAAGTCTTCTTGTCACAGTCATGACGTGCAGCTGTCGTCTACTTCTATGTTGTGCTCGTAACTCTAGATCTATTTTGTTCTTATCTATATTAAAAATTCATCCGCATCGCTGTCGACTGGTAATGTTGGGAACATTACCGTCGACAGCGATGCGGATGAATTTTTCGATGCTATATAAATATAGATAAAAACAAAATAGATCTAGACTGGCGGCATTACCACGTTGTATGGCAATGCTTAACCTCTGGCTAAGGTAAAAGACAGCCCTTGGGTCACGGGAAATTTCCTTAAAAAGACTATGAGTACTCAGACCTCACGGCCCGAGGGTTTCAATTCAACCCCAAACGTCTCGAAAATATAATTTCCGATAAGGTTAATATATTTTCACCGTTTGAGGTTTTCCGCAGCCGTAGCAGCAGCGCCAGCACAGCATTCTTCCTTTATTATTAGAGTTAATTATCTTTTTGTGGGCACGATCCTGGCGACTCACCTTTTTTTTTTTTTTTTTTTTGCGGATGGGAAATCATCAAATGACCCCTGGGTGGAGCGGAAGGGAGTGTCAGACTCTTACTGACTAAAACCCACCCGTGTTCCTTCCTTAGCCCTTTATGTTCCGGGCCAGCGGTAACCCTTTCGGACAATCCCGCTGACCCGGCAGGCTTCGGCCCTATGGGGCCCCTCCTCGATGCTGACATCTCTTTGAGGCGCGCGTGGAACACGTACGCGCCGTCCGGCACGGGCCTGGTCCTGATCGGACGGTGAGTAGCGACTCACCTTAGGTGAAATGAGCTGTCAATAGTGTCAATCCCTTGCATCAGGTGGAAATCAATGATGCACTTCACCTAAGTTTTCATGGTGAGATTCTTACAGAATAGTCTGGCTGATTGACCCATAATTTCACTTATACATTAAGGTGCTCTCTACAGCCATAATTTTCTTAGATTTAATAAACGTCTTCATGTTTTATTACTACATGTGATAGCTATTTAATAACCAAGTTTCATAAATCGTCAGCATAGATAGGCTGGTAAACTAATTGATGGGCGATTCCATCTTTTAATCATAGTTTAACACATGTAACGTAATGGTAACTTTCCTGTTTTTTGTGAGGACGTTTTATACTTAATAGTAGGTAATAATAATAGTAACAGAGGATAAGCTTTAGCATAATCAGCCTTTATTGTTCCCACTGCTGGGACACAGGCCTCCATTCTTCGAGAGGGAGTGGGCTATAATCTATTACGCAGGCCCAATGAAGGTTG
Source organism: Oligia latruncula (assembly GCA_948474745.1). Lineage (NCBI taxonomy): Eukaryota > Metazoa > Arthropoda > Insecta > Lepidoptera > Noctuidae > Oligia > Oligia latruncula. Next base: position 13,675,041 of record OX419702.1, on the reverse strand, counting down.
GTAGATGTCACAATACATGTCTTCGAATTTTTGGTTCTAGGACATGCCGGTTTCCTCACGATTTTCCTTCACCGTTTTGAGAGCAGTAGTGATGAAATTATTTACACAAAGTAAAACGCCTGGTTTGATTACCTTTGCTAGGTAAATATTTCCAAAATAAATTGAAAAGTGATCCGATTTGGTATGATCATGTTGCGAATGATTGGTGTTGACGTGATCATTTTTTTGGCAGCAGCCAGTTTATCTTTCTGTGTACTCTTATAAGGAACGTTCACGATTAATTACCGCAATTAATTAGCGTATCTATACATTTGTAGAGATATTAATTAATTTCATTCATGTATGGACAGCATGTAAATCACTATCACTGCTTATCATTTTCAGTTTACAAATAACTAGCGTCTGCCTGCGACTTCGTTAGCTTGAAATTTCTTGTTTTAACATAGCTACAATATTCGTACCACACTGTGCAGTACTGTAGCTTCCTGCTCCAGCTTAATTTTTCGTTTTCGGATCAGTAGTTCCGAAGATTACTCCTCTACATACAAACTCATAAACTTTACTTCTTCATAATATTAGGATAGATATTTTCGTCATTTTACCTACGAAAGTTGAAATCGCTCAATAGGGTCAGTATTTCCTAAACATTAAACGAGGTTTCATTACCCTATTAACTGGTGACAGACGGCCATCAAGATTTGGTGCAATTTGCCCACAATTTGCCGATCGATTTCTGAGCGAGCGTTTACGAAACCAGCCTAGCCTGTAATAAGCTAATGAATCTAAGCTGGGAAAATTGGCACGTCAAGTTACTCTAGCTAAATTATGAGCTATAGGCACCTGTTCCACCTCGACGAGGAAGCGACTAGCGGTTTTCTCGCTCCAGAAACGTATGTACAAAAGATTGTAAGTCCCGTGAAAGTAAAGGAGTAGGTTGATCCCTGACTGTTCACACTGCCGGCGAGTACTCGTTTGCCAAACGCTATCAAAGAGAGTATTCCCTCAGCGACGCTCGCTTGGTGGGCTAAATACTCGCCGAGAGACTCACGCTTGGTATATACTACATATGAATACCAGCGAGTTATCGCTCATCGCCGTCGCGCACTCGCTGCTCGTCGCTCACCGTTTTTAGTTGCTAACACTCGCTACTCGCATCTCGTTATTTATTCGCTGGCGTTGAGAGAGGTGCCTTAGGTAGATACCTACCTAGTGCGTGGCGACAACGTCCGTTTTATATGTGTACATATCAGGCTGGAGAAATGTTATAAGTTTTTACTTAATCAGCGGAAAGTTCACTCTTGTTTTTTTTTTTGTTTTTTTTTCTTTTAAAAAACGTTGCCCCGCACTAGGAATTTCTCCTGTATTGTGGGTGCGTTTACAAACATTTAAATTCACGTACACAAACAGCCAGACCCGGAACAACTACTTGTAGGTCATACAAATATTTGTTCAGTGCGGGAATCGAACCCGCGACACGCAGCGCAGCAGTCAATCGCTTAACCACTGCGCCAACCGTGCCGTCATATGTTGATTGGTTTAAAAATAGATTGTTTTATAATACACAGGTAATGATTTTTTTATGTCAATGGTAATAAGTTATTTTAAATGTTGTGTTATATTACGTTACGATTCCTGAAAACGTAAAATAATTATCTTTTGAAGCTGTCTTATTGGCCGATATCGACAGGAAATATTTTGTAGGCTCAAGTAAAGCGTTTGACTGTGTTATGTGTACTGTCAGTGCGGGAAATCTTGGTACCTTACTGTTAATCTGCGAGAAAGTATCTAAGTACCATTTTAAGTTAATTAAAAATTAAAACAATAGCATGTGCACTTTACAAATAAGAAGTTTTTCTCATTGACAAGGGCGTACCCCAAGGATGCGTTCTGTGGCTTGTGCTGTTGACGGTATTACTACAAGGTTATTATTCCATTTGGTTAATTTTAGTCGACTAAATGGCTAAGTTACTGAATTCAGACTAGTGTAATGCCATTCTGTAAGAACGTCTCCTAAAAAGTATCAGAAAGAAGAAGCGTCCGTCTCGGTTGCACTGCATTCTACAGACGGATTCAGTAACTAATTTCTGAATTATTATCAATGAAAAGCTTTTTAAATATACTATTTAGGGGCTTATCCTCTTTTCCTACAAAGATGACTAAATCCAGCCAAGTGGAATAAGCGATCAATAGTGGTTTGTATAAACTTATGGACAAGAACACAATGATACAAATGATTCATATAATTATGGAAAAAGCCCAGCTAGCTTCGTCTTTTATTATAACAATTAATTATTCATAGAATTTAGATAAACAATAATAGGTGCTTATAGACTTGTAAGGAAAATTATGTGGGATATGAATTAGGTATGTGCCGTTCAATATGAAAGTTGCAGAATTGCAGCTACAACTTCCACCAAAGTTTTTTCTTTTATTCTACTAGCAGCGCCTCTCGGTTTCACCCGTATAAGTTTCGATCCCGTAGAAATATCGGGATAAAAAGTATGTTAATTCTGTAAAATATTAAAATAATAGTTTTTGCGTGAAAGAGTAACAAACATCCAAACATTTTCACAAACTTTCACATTTATAATATTAGTAGGATTTCCCAGGAATTATTTAACTTTGCGTTGAAAAAATCACTCACCATAAAATGATTGTTATATTATATCGACGGTTGAAGGGCTAATTGGTCTAAGCGACATTTTTTTTGCAATATTGAGTTACATACATATTCGGAATCAGTAAAATTTGCTGATTCCGAATATGTGTATAATTCAATATTGCAAAAAATGTCGCTTAAAGACCAATTAGCCTTTCAATATGTTGTATTTGTATTCTTTAGAGCTTTACTGGACTTTTTTTTTTGGATATAAGCTCATTCAGCTTGGATCCCGTTAGCAACTTTGTTCCCCATACATGTCACGACAATGGTGCAGTATCTCGATATGGCATTATAGTCGTTACTGACACGTCTATCGATCAATAGGTATTTGGTTGGTTTGCTTAAATTGGCACTAGCTGTGTTGCCTGGGTGGTTGATTCTTATATCATTATTTCCAGAACTATCCGAAGAGTGGGCGCTAGCGGAATGCGAGGGCGAGGGCTGGTGGCGTGAGCGTCGAGACTCTGGTCCTGGTGAGGTGGATGTGCGGTACGCGGGCGCAGCACCCGTGGAGCGAGCCGCCTCCGCCCCTGCCACTGCACTCGCCGTCAGATCTGCTCTGCATTCTGCTAAACGTATGTAGATAGAGCATTTATCATATCTACTCTATAGTGATGTAATCTATAGTACTATTACTATAGAGCACAAAGAACTCTGGTAACGAGAGGGACACGAACTAAGACTTAACACTGAATGTCATAACACAGAATTTGAATTTGACTTGTTTTACTTTCTAGACTTGATACATTTTCAAGAAAATCATCACTGCAAGTACTGCAACTCTACTCAAAAGCATATTATTCCAAATTTACGGCTAATTTGGCTAACTACTGACCCTGAGAGAGACCACTACATCGCTCTCGATGTAATATTTCCATTGTTTTGTCTCTACAAAACATAGTTCTAGAAGTAGTTTAAAAGCACCCAAAGAAAGATGGCGGGTTCTAGTGTTTGGCAACTCGACGTAATTTTATGCCTAGCTAGCGACTCTTGTGAATGAAACTCCTGGGATGAGGTTACAAAGGTTTCTGCGGTCGTATCACAATAATATTATATCATACTTATTGATTTATCGCCTTATTTATAGAACGCTCCGAGATATCTCGGCTTCAAATACGTATTCCGGTCAAGAACACGATGAGAACTGGGGTCGAGAGGTCCTACTAAATTGTACACGTTATAGATAAATGTTTTGGTTAATATTTGTTTGAATGGCTTCCTACTTTATTTTGTTTATCACGAAATAGCGATACCAATTATTACTTTGGACTTCCGTCAATATGCGAATTTTATATCTTTATAACAAAAGGGGTTATTGTAAAATATTTCTGTTTTCGTCGAGGATTCCGTTTCTGTTAGATACCTATGTGTATGGAATGGAAGGATACTTTTTTAAATTATAGCAACGTGAAATGGAAATGGGAAAGGGAGAGGGTGGCCTTTGCCCTGCAGTGGGACGAATGGACAATACAGGCTAATTAGATAAGCTACGAACCTAGGCTGTATGATTGAATCGGGAACAGCAGTTTCTTGACTTTCCCAATTAATATTTCAAAACCCCTAGCCATATCCATAATTCATCTTCTACTTAATAAAAATCTTGCAATTTGAGATTTTTCACATGAGCTCCCTGAAAATGCGTCCCATAAAGTTTAGGCGGCCTTTCCACCACAAAGATGAGCGAGGATGCGTAGCGAGGGATGTGTGTGAAACCAACCAATAACAACGCTTCATTTTTATAGCTTGAACTAAGTTAGCCAATACCAACGTATTGGTTAGTTTTACACACATCCCTCGCTAATCTCTGGTGGAAACTTTCCACCAGATTAGCGAGGATGCGCCTTTCCACTGGAAAGGCAGCCCAAATAAGAGATTACCGTTTGTATGGAAGTTCGTCATTTTTGCTGATAGAAAATTCTATCGAGCACGCGGCTTCCATCCAAATAATATGAAAACTGTATGTCCTTCTTTTTGAAAGCAATGGTGGCCCCGTGGTAATGGCTCCGACTTATGAGTTTAGTTCGTGGGTTAGAACCCAGACAGGCGCTTTACTTTGTGTAATTTATTTCATCACCAATGCTCTCAAAACCGTGAAGGAAAACATCGTGAGGAATCCGGTATGTCCTAGAACCAAAAGTTCGGAGACATGCGACATCATCTACCAACCCACACTGGGCCCGCGTGGTGGGTTACGGTCTACTCCTTCTCACAGGGAGGAGGCCTGTGTCCCAGCAGTGGGAACATTATAGGCTGGTTAGATAAAGTGGATATAGGATAGAGATTAAAACAGAAGAAGAACTAGCAGAAAAATCGAGGGGGGGGGGGGTCAGGGGATCAGACCGGAATAAATCGATTATGTTATTGTGTTCTTTTGTTTCAGTGATAAACAAGAAACTACAGCGAGTGAACTTGGACATAAGCGCAAAGGGCATCGTAGTCAGCGATGCAGAGTCACATGAAAACGTTATTAGCGTTTCTATTTACAGGTAAAACTATTGTTTATTAATTAATTAGTATTTATCTTAGCTCGGCCCAGATGATATATAGGTTTAAAAATAAAATGAGTACATAAGTACTAGGTAGTTAGGTACCTATTTCGAGTCACGTTCCAAAATTTGCACGTTGCAAGGTAAAAGAGAGAAATAACTCTGTTATCTTGTACCGACACATATTATTATTTTATATATTGTTATTATTTCCTTTATTTCATTAAATAACACATATAAATTATATTTTTAAATATTAGTATAAAGAAATATAAAAACATTTAAAAATATAAAAAATAGTAGCCCACCGGTATCGGGAACAGGGTCCAAGCTACCGGCGGTCAGGGCTCCAGAGAGAGGAACCTCCTAACTATTCGGGCCGTGTCCAGAAGTACCGCTTTCTGGATCAAGCCCTATATTATTATTATTGTTACAGAGTCAGTTACTAAAACTACAGTACTAACTAATACTCTAAACTAGAAGAGAACACAGAGCATTGCATTATGTCAGTATATATGTGCCACGACGTCTTTAGACATTTAGAAACGTTCCAAAGTGTGGCGTCACTGAAAAACTTTTTAACCGACTTCAAAAAGGAGGAGGTTCTCAATTCGACTGTATTTTGTACGCGATATCTCCTGCAATAATTGTAAATAGATAAAAAAAAAAAATTGGTTAGGGTATGCCTCAGGGGTGCGGGTGATCCCATGGGTAGTTTTTGAGTTAGCTTCAATAACACGTATTTTTGCCTCTTAGTTTATATTGATAATGATAATGTTATAGCAACTTCCTGTCACTGATTGTTATACGAATTTGTGGTAAAAAACACAAATTCGTTTATCAATCACAATTTTGTTTACAAACAAAAAAGGGTTCCGCCGAATTGAGAACCTCCTCCTTTTTGAAGTCGGTTAAAAAAGAAAACAACTTTGATGGTTGTTTTTTTTTTCAATACACACACCAACAGCGCCCCCTGTCAACGTCCGTCGAGTGCCAAAATATCTTTGTAGCAGTGTAATTGGTATTGTTACATGGTCAAAGATAACGTTCACAATGCCATTATTAAGATAGATACAAGACCCGGATGCACTGCGGGTCGTGCCTGGTACGGGATGAAAAATATAACTAATTGACTAAGATTAATTTACTGTCCATGTCTTGCTTACAAAATTATCTAGACAAAAATAATTAATTAACAAGACGTTGACAATACATTTAGTATTTATCTGCACTTGTTATGTCGTATTAATATTAATGGATGCAATAATCAATAACTGCTAAGTTAAGTAAAAATAAATAAAGTCATTGGCACTGATTGACTGTGTAGGGAGGAAGTTCACCTCTTTCCTAGTGCACATATATTTACCTTGATTGTAATGTTAGTACTTAAATATCATTTTTAGTTAGGTATACAGGGTTATTGGTAAAACATTAACAACCTCTGAAGAGGTCATTATACTCATCATTATGAACAACTTTTACTATGGAACCAAACCTGAACCCGCGAAAAAAAAATCAGCTGTTCCCTACATTTTGACGAGGTAGACGAACATATATGTAAGGAACAGCTGTTTTTTTTACTTCTATATATTACGTCTATGTTTCGATACATTATGACACGTTTTTGACGTTTGTCGCCAAGATGAGACTGCGAATAGATTTTGAATGTTAAAAATTACGAAAATTAACCTTCTGACTGTGATCGCGTACGAATGGAATACGATCGTGTCAGTATGTCTTGAGTTCCGTGAAAAGAGCATAAGAATTTGTTTTCTAATTTTATCTTTAACTAATGTCTCATGTAATGTCTAAAGTGTGTGTAATGTGTAAGGCCTTATGTCAAAGTAAATATATAATAATAAATAAATAATTATGTAGCAACAATAAACTGCTTTTCCAGGATCTCGTACTGCTCAGCGGACGCAGCCAACGCCCGCGTCTTCGCCGTGGTGGAAGGCAAGCCGATGGGAGGCACAGCTGAGAACCACGTCGTGCACGTGTTCGTGTGCACCAGACGGAAGCACGCACGTGCCCTCGCGCTGTCGCTGGCACACTCCTTCAATGATGCGTATCAGGTAACTATAAAATAAACTCTTTCTGTCATGAGCTGATCCGGTCCTTATTGCAATTCGTTGGTTATTTATTCTCATTGACCTAATTAACATTTCTACATTATATAAAAACGGTAGCCACTACACACTATCGGGACCAGGATCCAAGCTCTCGGTCAGAGCTCCTGAAAGTGGAAACTCCTGACAAAACCCGCTTAATTTATTCATTCTAGAGTGTACCTACCGCTTTCAGTATGAAGCCCTTGATCCAACTGCCTAACGATAGTCTCTTTAGCTCAATTATTATTTTGTATTTTTTTTGTTTTTAGGCATGGCAAGCAAACCTCAATCAAGGCAGTTCATTGGGTTCGGCCAATAAACGCTTAGCACCCTGGGTGAGTACTATCATACAAAAATAATAAGTTTTATAAAAAGAAAAATTATTTAAAATTTAATAATTTATATTAAATATTTTAATAAATATTAATATAATTATTACGTTAATTTAATTAATTATATTAATATAATATAATCTATATGAATATTAATTGTTAATTTCCAATTTAGGTTTTAATAAAAACCTTATCATACGATTTCGAGAGCCAAATGCTTGACGGGTGTCGGTACCATGAGCTATAAGCAGGTGTTTCCTACTACAGACTAAATACCCCCGTACCTTTTCTGTGAAGACTTACACTAATCAAAATACTAACAGGTATGTTTCTGTCTTTTCAAGGTTCGGTTCCAAGAAGAGTCGGATGAAGAAGAGTTTGACGCTGAAGACTGGCAATCTCCCGCTCCACTGGTGACTTTTGCATAGCAATAATAAGTAATAATAATCTTTAAGAGATGAGTAGAGTGATAATCTAGAGCCTTTGCGCTCTGCATGCGATCTTCAGCCTATCCGGGTCCAGGAATATCCGAAGTATTTTGTATGAATTGCGCTCTAGACCCAAACACTGAAACCTTCTGAATTTAAAACATTTCCAATGCGGATGGAGCTCGGATTCGGATCGGTAGTAGAGCGTAAACGCTCTTAGCGTGCGCGCAAGATAAGTCTGCGCGCGTCGTTTGACTTCAAGATTATATCCCTGCCAGCATGTTAATGACTTTCGGCATAATTTTGGCGATTATTTGCTTTATAAAACACGGAAAACAGCACACTCTTGACACCTGTCATAAACGTCAAGATGGCGGCAAACGATTTTTCCGATTTCTGCCGCGCGCAGATTTATTTTGCGTGCACTCTACACCCGATACCATGTATCTCAATCCCAATCTTGATCCCGATATTTGTCTGTAGCCAATCAACGGCCGAGTTTGCCAATCTGAGTCTTTGGGAGAGCGAATCACAAGCAGCCCTCAAAGACCGCAGATCAAGATTGGGAATGATAAAGGTACATTATTAATGTCGGGCGTTAGTCTATGTAGCTTTAAGTTAAGATAACAGAGCCCTACAACAAATATTCTTTCGCTATTTTTTCATCCTTGTAGGCTGAAACTCTCGTTCTATGATATAAAGCTGGCATGCGAACAAAATCTGAGTACTTAAGAGGCTCTATAGAATTGGGTACGAATTGAATTGGGTCAAAACTTCAATAAGATGATATCTACGTATCCTACGTAGATATCATCTTATTAAAGTTTTCTACAGCCTAAAGGCTTAAGTGTTTTCATTTGTTTAACTTGAAATGACATAAATTTGAAGCATTTTGAATAGACTTTAAAAAAAGTGTATATATTTGATTGAATTTTCGTATGTAGACTGGTATCAGCATCAGATATACGTAGTTTAATTTATTGTTATATCGTCTCCACCTTCTAAACTATTAAGATTTTGATCTTTTGTACCTAATAGTTTTTGGTTATGAATTTTAATGTAACTTGGAATATTGTTATATACGAACAGGCACTTTGTTCGACGACACTACTTTTCGCCTCGCTGCTTCCCTACGACTAGGCACTCCTTGCTGTTCTCCCCATCGCTGTCACTGTGGCGAAGATGTTAGACAGACAAGACAAGACAGCGATGCGGATGAGTTTTTCGACGCTATTTTCTAGTTTCTGTATAGTTTAGTTATGTTAGAATTTAATTTTGTTATTTTTACCTGTTTAAATAAAGACGAAGTTCTACGAACAGTATGTATATGAAATAGAGCATTTTTTCGGTGCGAAACAATCATTGAATAAATTATTTATTGGCTCGTGTTTGTTGCGCAAGTTACAGACATTTATTTGCAAAAACAAATGACAGTAGATCTCGAAACGAGAGTAGTCTACTAAGATGAATGATGAAACTAATTCTCAATTCGTTTTTAATACCTACATATCCTATTAAAATTAAGATTATAAAGTATCTAGTTATTAATGAAAAATTATTAAGTTTGAGCTACTTAATTTAATTTAACTTGGGGCCTTAGCTTTGGGCGTTCGTCTGGCGTAGCCGTTTGTAGAACGCATGATTGTCGAAATCAAAATTTTTTCGTATTTTGATAATGTTGGAATCAAAAAGATCACATAGCGTGCTCCGCATAAACATGCGGTGCATCAGTGCATCTACGTTTTGCCTGCACGGGATGTACGCGGGTTTATGAGGGTACTGCGAGGGGTCTACGGGTCTACAAGTATACTACGAGAGATCTACGCGGGTGCTACGCGGTGCTACGAGGGTACTACGCAGGGTACTACGCGGCTCTACAAGGGGTCTACGACGGTACTACGCAGAGTATCGCCTTGCTCCGCCTCCCATAAACCGTCTAAGTTGGACAAGTGCCCAATGCGAAAACACTAAGAGGGTCGACGAGGCAGCGTATAAACGTATATAATAAAACTAATTAAAACAAAAAAAATACTTTCAGCAGTAAGTTTTTCTTCGCACACTGGATTTTCAACGCTTTGCTTACCGCTGAGAGTTGAAAATCCAATGCGCGATAAAATCCTGGCTCGATATTTTTACGTCCGTTCGAACTTTGGCTTACAATTGTGGAAAATAAGAATACTGATTCTTTTTGATGTAAATATGTTTACTGAGCAATAATTTAGTTTTTAAGGTATTATATTATTCTAGGCAAAATTCTTAGAACATTTATTATGTAAAAATTTATATTCTATAAATTAGTTTTAATTATATAATAAGCATTATTTGACTGATGTTATGTATTTTACAAATAAAGTAATTTTTACGTTTATTTTGTTTATAAATATCCTAGTTCTACTATTCGTCTAATATTCGAAGTAGGTACAGACGCCAGTACATCAAGCTACTACAATCTGTCAAATTTCTTTAATAGATTTTGAACTTTTTCGTTAAAGCATAAGGTTCAAAGTTGATTGGGAAAGTTTGACAGTTCGGGTAGCTTGATGTGCTGGCGAAGAATTGTGACAGGTTTAGCAAACAGTACTAGTAAGTGTAGGTTCTAAGTTAAATTACATTAAAAATGCATGTTCTGTACAGTCACTAAAAGAGATCAGTGACCAGCGAAGTAATTGCGTAACCACACTATCAGTAGCAATGGGTTCCATTTTGACAGTTCAACAAAGTACTCTGGAAATAATGTAATGGCACAATTTTCCTACATGAGCAGTATGGTTGACTTACTTAAGGAGACTACATTACCTAAACGCAAAAACGCAAGTTATATAATGCCTAAAAGTATATGATCCAATACAGTAAACAAAAAAAAATATATATAAACATCGAATTGAGAACCGCCTCCTTTTTTGAAGTTGGTTAAAAATCAGAAAAAAATATGATATTCTTCAGGATAAATGCTAGTTATATAATGGCGCCGATTCTGTTGTGTCACAAACTAAACTAAATTTAAGTTCAGGCATCTTTTTCTTTCTATTTCATTAAGAAAAGGACAGAAGATAAATATTAGTTTAGTCCTGTCAAATTAGTCAGCGCCTGACGTAAATTGACGTATTTTTAATAGCCATTTTTTTAATCTCGTCTAAATTGTCTATGGAGTATCTTAATCAGTTAATTTCAAATTTCTCGAAAATGCATCTGTGTGCTGTACCAGGATGTCCTAACACCGGTGTACATTTATTTCCAAAAAAAAAAAAAATTTGTGAAAAAAAAATTCCCAAAAAATTTTTTTTAGTTCGTCTTTCAATTCTTTAAGCTTCCAGATACAATATGCATATGTTATCGATGACGATGGTGGACCGGTTTCAATACAAAAAATAGCGAATAAACTGACGTAAACAAAGCGAAAATGATTTGACAGCAGCTATCGCGCTGCTGGCGACATCTGCGCTGAGCTTTGCGTGTGGATCCCCATTGATTTTCTATTGTATCGTATTACATAGGATACGCACGGTGCTTGACGGGTTAATAAACGATCACAAAATCAAAGTCTGAAGTCTTGTATTAAAAGCGACACTGCTGGTACGAATTCAGCCACCGTCTCCCTGACTCAGTGAGGGACAGTGGCTTGGAGCAGGCGGCGCCGTGGTAGTTGATCATCATGTAGTCGAAACAGTCGGTCACGCCGTCGTTGTTGCAGTCCTGAAATACCATATGATCATTGAATAACGATGTTTTAGTAATTCTTCAGTGCTTAGAAAATTATGATCTAAAAATTAAGGTAAGTATATATTTACTATGCACCCAGTTTCCAAAACACTGGTCAAGTGTCGTATTGTTATAAATAGTAAACCAAAATTAAAACAGCCTGTCTTATAGTCAGTATTTAATTAGTGACTGTGTGTTAGTGTGTGTGTGTGTGTTAGTCTTTAGTTTTTGTTCAGTTTTTTAATTAGTGTCTTAAGTCGGTATTTATCTATGGGCCAAAGTAGCCTGAAAATAAAGGTTTTATTATTATTATTAAATTAATGAAATGTACGTAAGATGTTGCGTCCTGTTATTTGTATGAGGCTTCTAGAGGTCGACCTAGTTAGCAATATATTTAATTTACTAATGATAATTTAGAATCAGCTTGTATACCTAAAAGTAAGTAGATGAGCACTTGCCTTTCCAAACTTGGTCATATAACTCTCAACGATTCTTATAGAACAGTGGTAATCTCTGGCACAGTCTTCAAATGCTGAAACGAGATAAGGAACATATTAATTAATGATAATAACTGGCATGACAGGTATAAATAGCTAGATGCATCACAATCTACACTGCAGCAAATAATAAAAACTGGTTTTTAGAATCTTGAGAAAGTACTGTCATAAGCACTTGTGCCTTGTTTTCACTCTTGGCTGTCAGTAGGCAAAGAGAAGAGAATAAATTATATCAATAAGAACAGCTTTTGCAATCCAATCTTAGTCCAATATAAAGTACTAGCTAGCGAGATAAAAAGTAGCCTATATGTTAATCCAGGGTGTCAGCTACCTCCATACAGAATTTTATCAAAATTGGTCCAGCCGTTTGAGCTTGAAGAAGTAACAAACATACACACACACACACACACTCACAAACTTTCGCCTTTATAATATTAGTGTGATAGGTAAATAGTCGTCGTCACTCGACACCTCATGAACGCAAATTCGCTTGCATGACTAAAAGTCCTATCTCATTCTTTAGCTGATTTGAGTTTGGACAACTACATTTTTCTATTCGTAATTCTTTACATTTTGTTGCCTTCTAATATAAGATAATTTAAATATTTTGAGATCCAAATAATATAGCGATACGACGGTTAGTCAAAAATGTAAAGAATCACGAATAGAAAAATGTAGTTGTCCTGACTCAGATCAGCTAAAAATATGAGAAAAATGAGATAGGACTTTTAGTCATGTGAGCGACGATATATTATGTCTCTTCAGGAATAGTCTTTGCTTCAGGCAGACAATGTTGATTCTATACATCATTTACCTTCTCTCCTCTCCGGGTCATCATCAGGAAGGGTCGGCTTCCCAGCATCGACCCAGTACACCCTGGATATGAAGAACGGGCCGCAGTACCCCTCACTGCAGCCCCTATTCATGTCACACCCGGCCACATGGCAGAGGCACCGGAAACAGGCCCCGTTCAGGTTTGTTATACGCACTCCTGTAATTGGTAGGGTTTTACGTTTTAAATAGGTACGATGTGGATGAGCATGTAAGGAATCAGTGAGTGGAAGATTAGAACCAGCGCTGAGGCTGTCTCGTATAGGGTCTTAGCATTATGCTGAGCGATGGCCATTTTGTTAGGCATGATGTGTGTTATTAGAGTTTTTGTGCCCCCCCCCCTTAAGACGACCCACTGACCAAAATAATATTTATATTTATTATATTTTACAGAAAGCTTACAGACTAATAACACAATTAAAATCATTCATAGGCAGGAAAATTTGCTAATTACAAGCTTCCACATATACCTAAACATCTAGTTACAAATACTTTGCGTTGACTATGTTCGTTAACAGCACAACTAAGGCATCAACACAACTCTCTAAGACCAAGTAATCCCCAAGAATGACTATTTCATGAAATCTTGACATTTGGGGATTATACTAACTTAACAACTTGTATTACTGATTGTAATGATTATAATTCTGTAAAAACATTTTGTTACGATCGCGAATCATATTTTAATCAACGTACCTACAACCTACAACTTAATACTGACCAGCAAATTGCAAAAAACGTAAGAAAATTTTAATTTTGCGGGCTACCTTAGCGCTTCCCCCTTAAGATCCTAGCTTGATTTTTAGTTCCAGGATATAAATCGATCTATCGATGACCACAAAAAGTTAGGTGAAGGGTGGAGCTACGAGTCAGTTTGTGTTCCTTGTTTTTTGTGAACCTACACCAAATATGAGATAGGTAGTTATCTATCGATGTAAAAAGTGCAATTTGTCTATTCTTAATTGATTGAGGTTGTTTTGTTTTTGATGCATCAATACCTACTTAGCAAAGTGATTCGGCCTCTTTATTTTTTTTATGAATTGTACTTGTGGAATTTGACCAATATAAAAACGAAAATAAGCCTGCAAACCCAATTTAGAAAAACCTATATGATAAATGATTTCATTTCTGTAGGTACAAACACTTTTACACGTCAATCATATTTTAACAAAAAAACTAGATCATGTCGGCGTTTCCTATCTGACTACTCTGGGAAGAAAGGCCGAAACAAACAAACTACTACTCCTCGACTGTGCTTCGACTGCTGCAATGAAACGCCACAAAAGGGAGCCTATACCAACTGTTATCAATGTTATCGTCGCAACCCGAGGCAGACGGTTAGAAGATCTTAATAGCAGTGTTTAATATCATAAAGACTAATCACATCACATCTAATAATAATCACAATATTTTATTATCACTTGATAGAAAGCATGACACTTAGCCCACACATGGAGGGGATCGAGGAGAGGGTGGGGGTGGAGGGGGGGGTTCAGGGGATCAGACCGGAATAACTCGATTATTATTTCCAATTAGATATTTCTAAAATTTTCCACTGACATGGATTTACAAATGAACTATCTAGAAACTTACACAAACAATGAAAAATAATTAGGGTTACAGAATTTAGCGAAGTTCATTAATATTAAATAGATATTAATAGATACACTACGATACGAGAGAAAGCACCTTCTCTTAAACGCCGTTTATACTTACTATTATAAAGCACGTGTGACTTAAACCCGCATTTAAGTCACGCTTTTCTGTACCTATAATAACTACTTAAGGCACAGAAAATTGTGACGGGTGTAGGTCACACAGTGCTCTAAAACTAATAAAAAATAAACAGTAACTTACCAGATACAGTCGAAAGAAAACAAGAAAATCCAAAAAGAGTCACGAAAAATACTTGTAAACACCGCATTTTCGCCAATCACTAGGTATTTAAAATACTGTTGCACACATCTTTCTATCACCAAAGTACACTCTACAATAACGTTATACTGTATAAAAACTATTATAATTAGGTACCTATATAATATTATGTGTAATAGTTTACGGATGTTCTAAGCTTCTGAGTTACAAACGTACCTAAGGTTGATTCACGGAATTGGGTGAAAAAAAAAATTGGATAAAAAACTTGGCACTGCTCAGGTGATTCATTGTTTGGTATCTTTGAGGATTACGATTGTTTTATATGAACACCCAGGTTATTTAAATCCATATTTTATTGTACTGTGTCGTGCTATTAGGAGTTTAAAGGGGCCTATGTTTCGGAAAAGTCAACTTTCTTTAATGAATGCAGGTGACCGATGCCGTAGACGTGTTCTTGAGTGCTAGCTTTATTTATGCTGATTATATTAGTTATACTAGCAACTTCGCATGGTTTTTACGACTTCACTAAAAATAGCGATTTCTAAAAAAATGCGGTTTTACATCAATTTAAAAAATTTCCAGAATAAATCCATACTAATGTTGTAAATTCGAAAGTAACTCTGTCTGTCTGTCTGTACGTTACCTTTTCACGCCTAAACCACTGAATGGATTTCGATAAAATTTGGCAGAGAGATAGATTGCATCCCGGGGAAGGACATAGAATAGTTTGTATCCCGATATTCTCACGGGATCGACACTTATGCGGGTGAAACCGCGGGGTGCTGCTAGTTCTTTAAAAAATGACGCTGAAGGCTGCTTATAGATCCGCCTCGCGGTCACAGACTGACACGAAAAGCGAGTTTGTTTTACACGATTTAAGGCTCATACAAACAGGCGCGACACACGATATAATCGCGCGCGACACAAAGGCACCGCTCGTTGCGCAACTTGCGGTGCCTTTGTGTCGCGCGCGTTTTTATCGCGTGTCGCGCCTGTTTGAAGAGGCTTTAAAACAGAAGAACAACTCTATAATCTTAAAACCGGACCGGAACTGGGGTCCCCGACATAGCTTGCAGAGTAAGCAAACTGAAGTGGCAGTGGGCTGGCTGGGCTGGTCATGTTGGTCGAAGGATCAGTGGCCGGTGGAGCAGACGAGTTCTAAATAATTTTGTAGGATATTGCTAATCCATTGCTTCATATGTTCGAAAAAATTGTCTGCACAACAACGTAAATAACGGAATTAATGTTGTTGAACTGTCAAAATGAAACCTATTGCTACTGACTGAGTGCAGTGTTACGCAATTACCCTGCAGGAGTGGAGTACGCGTTTCGGCAAGCGTAACGTGGGCCCCCCAAATGAAGGTGGCGGCCAGTGCCGGATTAAGACTATTTGATGCCCTAAGCAATAATCCATGCCTGTAGGCCCTCCTAACCACTAGTCGCCTCGTATTTTTCCAAAACATCGACGAGCGATATGTAACGATTGGCGAACATCTCTAGAGTGACTTTTGAATATCTTGCTGATAAACCGCCTTGCCATTCATGTGCTAGCAAATACTGTTTCGGTGCCGTTTCTGCCTTATGGTGCCCCCGAGACGTGATGCCCTAAGCAATTGCTTAATTTGCTTATGGGCTAATCCGGCGCTGGTGGCGGCGACTGACTGGATCTGGAAGACGGAGGACAGGGTTTTGTGGCCTGGGAGAGGCCTAGGTCCGGCAGTGGACTGCGATAGGCTGAGTTGTAGTCTTAAAAAACCTAAACAATTTAAGAAAGATATGGACGTTTAGTTCTCATCAGACTCACAAAATTATAATATCTGCCACTGATCTAGGTACATACCTACGTACCTACGGATCAAGATCGTGTGTTACTTCTTAAGAGGCTCCTCCGAAGTGTCACGAGTTGATTAAATTATTCATAGTAAGTGGAACACAATGGTGATATCCGTGAGCTGAGCTCTTGTTTCCATATCCTGTTTAATATACCTATTTCTTGCACAGACTTACTTTGTATATTCAATTATTATTATCTAATTTTTTATCTCGAGTATTTATCAACGCGTTGAATTTAGGTTTTCTACTTTTGTACTTTCATCCATCTGCTTCTGCTTTTTCTTGACTTCCTGCACCTTCCCTTCTCTTTTTCATGTCATTGAATTGAGGAACATTTAACAAATCCTCTAAAAACTTATTGACTTTCTGAACCTCTGAGAGATAGAAATATCTGAGCCGATCGAGAAAAGTGTGCGGCAGCGGCGGCGGCGCGTGGCGCGGGCGCCGCGGCAATGGCCGGCGAGCGCTACATAGGTACAAGTTGGTCACAGTTACCAAGTAACTATAACTATTAATTTAGAATTTTTAGGACTTCAAAATAGGATTTTGTTAAGGTTCACTAAATATTTTGAGAAACGTGTTGAATACATGTCATAAAATATAAGCCCAAAAAGCGCGGTCACTGTCGGACTGCATAGAAAAGAAAGAGAAGCGCGATGACACAACCCTGGTAATTTATTGTAAAATCGGTCCTGTACGGGATAAAAGGAATTCTATTTACATACTGATACCTACATCAAACTGTATGGCATTCAAAAATCTTGTTTGGTCTTGATCTACGTTTTGGCATAGAACGAGAATAGAATCTCAATAGATACCTGTTTATATTTTATATATTTATACCTATGTATTAAAACTATTAGTTTATCTCAGAAAATATCTACATCATTATTATATTATAGTAGTTTGCTAAGTAATTTTATATAATTAACAATGCTTCCTCTCTCCTAACTCAGTTATTTTGCTGTGCCCGACTGGGTCCCTAATATGATCTAACTAGCTGTTCCCCGCGGTGTCACACGCTGCGCGGCTCCTAAGGGTCGTAGCGTGATGTTATATAGCCTATAGCCTTCCTCGATAAATGGACTACCCAACACTAAAAGAATCATTCAAATCGGACCAGTAGTTCCAGAGATTAGCGCGTTCAAACAAACAAACAAACTCTTCAGCTTTATAATATTAGTATAGATTATAAGTTTACCATCTAAGAATACATGTGGCATGTAATAAAAGTATTGAATGAAAGAAAGAATGGCTGGAGTTTGCCTTGTAAAAAAAACAGTGGCACTCCGGTAGTGCCGACAGAAGTGAAAACAAAACACAAACAGAATACCTACTTTGCCATAGTCCCGAGGACAGCCGAACACATCCAAAGCGGTTATTTTTTTAATCGTCTTATACAACAAACACGCGCAGTGTCGCTTACGGTAACAGTGGCGCGAGTTCAATGGTTTTTTCCCCATCTCAAAAAATGCCAAAAAAGAAATTTTCACTTTAAAAAATTTTGATCTAGAGTAACATCTAGTATGAGAACACAAATAAAAATAACTTCAGTATTATTTATTTCTGAAAATAGATTCGTTACAATGAATTCCAAGAGTTATAGAGTATAGGTACCTACATATATTCTATAATACAGAATAAAATATAATACCTAAATAACTATGAAAAAAACAGAACCTAGTTCTAAAAAAAAAGGATAACTTTAAAATATTACTCTTCCTTCTTCAATGTTCTGTCACAGTCAGCCTAAGGACAGTAACTAACAAAGTCTTTGACATGACAGGGCTTGGCGCAGCACAGGTCTGCCAGGGAGACTGAGGTGTCTTTCTTCGTCACCTGTCCCTTCCACTCGTGGTTGTGATGACTGTGTTGATGGTCGTCCTGATGCTCGTGTTGGTGCTGATCTGAGGACAAATATTTTAGTTTATAACTCCTGCTATTAAAAAGTCGTAAATCTGCAGACCCTTTTACGATTTTGAAAGAAAAAAACCTTTAGGTATTTACGGCAAACATGACGCAGAGAAAAAAACACAAAAAATAACAAGATTTCATCTTTTAGAATCATGAAAGGGGTCTGCATCTCAATATTGGAGAAGTAAGAAAATAGATAAGAAAACATCCGAATTGAGAACCTCCTCCTTTTTTGAAGTCGGTTAAAAAGGGAAATTATTGAAAACTTTACTCTCGTGATTCAAAACACTAGGTATTGCGAATCTTCAAATCGTAGGACCTTATTCTTTGAACCAAAAACTTATTTTCATGATTTTTTTGGCTATCATCATCATCATCATTTCAGCCAAAAGACATCCACTGCTGGACATAGGCCTCCCCCAAGCACTTCCACTTCGACCGGTTCTGTGCTTCTCGCATCCAACGGCTATAGTTAACGCTAAATAGTGGGTCGCTAATATTGGTGTCATAAACTCATAACCAATGTTAAGTAGCGTTACCAAACGGGCGTGACTCTAATTACTGCGACCTTTCTGCATTTTTCTAATTACATCTAGAACACTACACTGATGTGGAATGGGTCAGATAAGTTACTTACGCTGCACATGTTGAAGGTTGAAGAAGTCGAGGTCCCCCTCCTGGCATACACGTGTCACGGCCCTGGCGAGCTCGGCCCCGCACACCTGGATCATCATGCCGCGAGGATGCTCTTCAGCAGACGATATGGCCAGGATGCACACCACCAGGACACAGATAAGCTTCATTTTGACACTGTAGTCGGAGGTTATGTAATTTTAGAAAACAAAAAAAAATTTATACTTAGGCCTGCACCATAATTGCGTAAAGAAAGAAAGAAAAATTGTTTATTTCGCACAAACAAAACGCAGATTACAAAAACTGGCCAAGTGCGAGTCGGACTCGCACACGACGGGTTCCGTACCGCAAGGCCTAAAACGCCGAAAAAACGTTTCTTATAAACCCCTTTAAATTTTAACTTTATTTTATTTAGCGGCAACAGAAATACATCATCTGTGAAAATTTCAACTGTCTAGCTATCACGGTTTATGAGATACAGCCTGGTGACAGACAGACTGACAGACGGACGTTGGAGTCTTAGTAATTGGGTCCCGATTTTACCCTTTGGGTACGGAATCATAATAAAAAAAAAAAGAAAGACAACATAATTATTCACATATAATTTAGGTAGTCAAAAGCCTCGTACAGTCGGTGGCCAACATTATCGAGCCCACTTCTAGTGGGTCAGGCAATATTGGGTAGGTCAGACAATGTTGGTCACCGACTGTAATCAAACTTATAAAATGTTGATAATTAATGACAATAACGTAACACACTATCAATCACAATCTGAATCATTTAAAGGATTTTGCTAATCCATTGCTTCATATGTTCGAAAAAATTGTCTGCTCAACAACGTAAATAACGCAATGGATGTTGTTGAACTGTCAAAATCTACTGATAGTGTGTTACGCAATTGCCCTACAGATTGGCGATACAGATAAGATTTATTACTGCCACTAGTAAAATTTTGTTTTTAAAAAATTGGCTCCTTCAAGAAATATTAGTACAGAAAAGCTCTACTATGCTCAATGCTGCTAAGAAACTCCCAAATTCTTTCCATCATCTATCCTTTTACAAAATGTACTGCAGCCTTTGAGGGGTTCATTTAAGGACGAGTTCGGATTTAGGAGGCGTCCAGCATGAATTTTATTATTGACTAGCTGCGCCCCCGACTTTGTTTGCTTTGTTTCCAAAAATAAATAAACTCATGAAATCCAATATGCACAATATTGGATTTCATGAGTTTATTTTTTTTTGCGCGGAACCCTTAATCTTTTTATATAATAAAAGTAAGTCTACGTTACTCCTTACAACACCAGCTTTCTGCCAATGAAGGTCCCGTCAAAATTGGTCCAGGCATTTCGGAGATAAGCCGGACCAAACAGAACGACAAATAAAAAAAAATTGTTTTAAAAGCTGTAAGTTTGACATTACAAACAGACCCAGAGTATAAATATAGATTTGTATATGTAGATGACCCCAATAAAATATGATTGTATGCTTTGCTGTAGAGAAAAAGGATGAAATCAAGAGAGAATATAAAAGAAAAATGAAACGACCCTTACCTTTCAACACAACTGCACTAATACTGTCCCCAGAAATTGGGAGCATCGTTTAAATACGTCTGATAATTGCTTCCTCTTCATTGGACGACAACAGGATGCCTGCATTAACCTACAGCGAGTCATTGTATTACGTAATTGCTTATTAAAACATCAGTAATAAACTTTGGGATGTAGTAAGTACAAAGAGCAGTGGGATGTTCTTAATAGATTTTTATTACTCATTATGAAGTGCCTTTTCCCAACTATTTTGGGGTCGGCTTCCAGTGTAACCGCATGCAGCTGTATACCAGTTTTTATAATTCTACACACCACACTAAACCACGTTACACCACACCACACTACGCCTCACCACACCACACCACACTTCACCGGCACCCATAACCTTCAGAAATTAATAAATTTAATTTTGTCTCTTTTTCAAAGTACAATTTAAGTTGCACAAACGGCTATGGAGCCATGTGAGGCATATAGTTGAAAGACCGAGTTCGTAACTCGGAGATCTGCGTATGTTGACGGCGTAAATTGACGCTCCAGGTCGGTGGCTAATATAATGTTATGTCGGGCCGGTCGCCCGCCGTGGAGTGAAGCTCCCCTTCGCTGTTAAGCAGCGTGTGCATCCGAGTGTTGTTTAGACATCGGTATATCCAACGTACCGACGTTCAGTCGCTGTCCATGGAATCAATGTAGTTTTCCCAGCCTTCGAAGGTGTGCACCTGTCCTTCGACATTGCTTATCGCCTAGAGCCTAGCGAGTCACCTTGCAATTGGCGAAGTGAACGCTCTAGAACTTTTGCAGCCGGCCGCACTACGCACTTGGCGCCTTCGCTAATCGCCTAGCGTGTATCGAAGGATGTTAATGTCACTAGGCTCTAAAAGCGCTTAGCAAGCTACCTGTCAGTGCATACATTAGCCTAAAGGCCTAAAATGCTATGCTATGCATGCTATGCTCATGGCATAACATGCATAATATATGCATGTTGTATGCTATATGTATGCTATGCTTTGTCATGCATGCTATCGACTGGTAGAAAATGCCCATGACATTTAGTCCTCATTTGTGTGCTATAAAGTATTAAAAAAATATTTTTATATAAAGTATTAAATAAATAAGCAAGTCCGAGATCACTAATCAAGCTTACAATACCACAAGATATTGTAAAACTCCCTGATTCTCTTTATCCTCAAACTAAAGGCGTTCTTAGATTGGTTGTCATCCAGCGGTGTCATCGCGTAACACACTAACAAGGAATGGCTTTCATTTTGAGTTATTTACGTTGTTAAGAAGACAATTTTTTCGAAATGTTCGAAAAAATTGTCTTTTATCAATATCGGATAGGATTAACAATACCGGACTTCAAAATTATTCAGATTTTGATTGATAGTGTATGTCACGCAATCAGGGTCCTGCCGATCGATTCTGTAAAAATCTCACCGTGATAACTTAGGTGAAGTGAGTTTGTTTTATCTAGGAATTGACACTGTTGACAGCTCACTCCACGCTCACTTCACCTAAGTTTTCACGGTGAGATGGTTACAGAATCGAAATACTGGTTGTCAAAAGGATTTAGGAGGAAATAAAAACAAAATACGTAATCCTAAAGACTAGTTTGATTTTATTAAATGTTTTTTTAGAAAACTATAAATATAATTTGTGTTCCTTATCGTTGGTTAAAACTAAAGGGGTCCCAAACATTTACGAACGAATACGCTATTTTCGTAGAGGATCATGAGGTGGCATGAAGTATGAAAGCTACGAGGATTAAGAAGATACTTGAAGTCTTCGAAGCAGTTAGCACTCTTGACAACTACGGTATCCTATCCCATGTATGGTTCAGAACTGGTTAGACCAACTTGCCAAATGCACTAGGTTACAGCTACCATGGTCAATCAAGACCACAATTTTTAGACACTTTATTAAAATACGTCTATATGTCTTGTAGTTATATTGTGAGAATGTGTTGACGGTGTCATTTGTTAATTTATACATCGATAATCCAGGGTTGTTGGCAATAACTAGTTCATAAAAATTACTATCAGTTTAAAAGCAACGGCGTTCAAATCGACAACAGAAAATGAATCGAAAATTTCATCGTGCTAAAGATTGACAGTTTTGATGGTAGCTTAGATCTCTCGCATCATATACGCCACTAGCCTTGCCATCTCCCGCTAGTCTTTTTTAACGTCCGTAGTGTTGGCCCTGGCCCTGGGCCCCGGCGACTGCGGCGACGCACTGGTTGAATACATTGACGTAGTTGAAGGGCAGTTCTCCAACGCATCCGTATCCTCCTTTCTTGTGGATCGCCATGTAATCGTAGCAGTCGACGCGGCCGTCTCCGTTGCAGTCCTGGGGAAAACAGATATACAGCAATTACAGAAGGGTAAACTATTGAATTGTTGCCATCGCGGGTAGAACCTGAATGAGGTTGGCACAGGAGAATGGGGATTGGCACAAGAACAGAGAGAGGACTATGCTCAACAGTGAAGGTGAAGTCGGGCTATGGGTGATAACGATAAATCTACGTGTTATATAAGAGTGAGTCTTGTTAGTGGTCTGGTCTGACTCAGTCTGCTAAATTAATCGGGTAAGTCTTGTGGAGTCCAGACTCCAATACCTAGAAGAAATTACTTTTCAGAGTTATGTTGCGTGGACTAGTCTATGACCATGGGTTGCTGGTCCCGATATTAGGGAGAATCCTATCGGTCCCGGAACTTTCTTTAAAATAAACATTGGAGTCTCTTTACTCTTGCAGAGTACGTTAGTTGAAGTGACAGTGGGCTGGGCATTTTTGTCGAAGGACCGATGGCAGGTGGAGCAGACGAGTCCTGTAGTGGAGACCGGTTACCGGCAAGCGTAGTGTGGGACGCCGGTGGCACAGAGAGACACACTACATGCGGTACGCGGAAGACGGTGTTTTGGCGCAACCTCGGTGGGGAATGGCCCTCTCCGAGGCTGGACTGTGATAGTGAGTTGATTGGATCAGTGAGTCTCTATGGAATTCCTTTTCATTTTCAAATGAAATCTGTATGAAAATCCGTTCGGTAGTTTTTGAGTTTACCGCGTTCACACAGACGTACAGACAGATAGACGCGACGGGGCGGGGGGGGTTTTGTCACGTATCTATTTTGTACTAGCTTCTACCCGCGACTTCGTCCCCCCCATTCACCTTAGGGGTGGAATTTCGAAAAACCCTTTCTTAGTGGATACCCACTCTTCACAAAGAACACACCCACCAAATGTCATTTTCTCTAAGACCAGCGGTTTAGGCAGTGCGTTGATATCAGTCAGTCAGTCAGGACTTTGAATTTAATATACATATAGATGGACTGTGTATGGTACTTATGCCATCAAAGGCTAGGTGTAGTTCCATTTCATAATAATTAAGGTCACTGCCACACTGTGTAGAAGTTGTCAGTGCCACTTCATCACTGGCTAGTTATTACAGTAACAATATTACAATGGACATAATTTAATTAACACTTGACGTTTGTTAACAGCCTACTTTGGCATAGTTATTGTATAAATAACATCTAGTTATGAAATAACACTTTTGCGTCTTCAGTAATCTTCAGGCCTAGGTGTTTTGTTTCGATTTTTCATATAAAATGTCTTTT
This sequence comes from Oligia latruncula, assembly GCA_948474745.1. Lineage (NCBI taxonomy): Eukaryota > Metazoa > Arthropoda > Insecta > Lepidoptera > Noctuidae > Oligia > Oligia latruncula. The sequence goes on along the minus strand of OX419702.1, from coordinate 13,650,579 downwards.
GTAGTAAGTCTAAAATTCTTACCAGTAAGGCAGTACATAGCACTATTTAATATAAACCGAAAAGTCAATCAATCTGTCTAGCCTTTTCCCAACTGTGTTGGGTCGACTTCCAGTCTAACAGGATGCAGCTGAATACCAGTATTTAACATGGAGCAACTGCCTATCTGACCTCCACAACCCTGCAGTTACTGCGTAACACAATTAAATACCAATTGGTAAGACTGATTGTCAGACTGGACTTTTATGCTTCTGACTACCCGTAACGACTCTAACGACTGTCAAAGATCTACAAATGACAGTCGGGGAGGGGTCTCTAATAGTTACACACCGATTTCTCTCTTTCAGTCGTCAGTAATTTGACTTTCAAAAGAAGAAGACAAAGCGTTGTGTAACTATACATACGCTATACAACGTTTATTAGTAAGGGGGTAGGTGTTTTGCGAATTTAACCTTTATTACTTACTAGAATAAATTGTCGTACTGACAGTTAGTTACTCCAGTAGAAGATCTTCTGACTGAAAGATTATTTTAATAGCCTGTTGTAACTAAGAGTCAGGAGCAGTGGAGGCCCCGACTCACGAGTTGTAAGTCGTGGTTTCGAACCCAGCCAGGCACTTTATTTGTGTAAATATAATTTCATCACCACTGCTCTCAAAACGGTGAAGGAAAACATCGTGAGAAACCATAAGTTCTAGAACAATAAAATTCGAAGACATGAGACATCTATCTACTAATCCGCACGAGTCCCGCGTGGTAGATTACAGCCCACTCCCTCTCACTGAGAGGAGGCCTGTGTCCCATAGTAGTGGGTACATTAAAGGCTGACTATGCATCAGAGTTCAGTCACGACTTTAAGAGATCATAATGTTCAATGCATCATGTTAGTTCTAAAATTAGTTATGATAACTTTAAACTTATTAAGTTATTATTGTTTGTGGTGGTTCTCCAAGTATTTCGGGTGATGTCATTTCGTCTCTATATGTAAATGTGCGCACAATGACAACAGATTTGCATGTGACATGTACCACCCACGACTTTACGTTACAGCTTTGTAGGGAAGATTACAAAAAATAGCACAAGTTTGAATATTATTACTATTGGGTTTTTTAGAAAAATTTTAAACAACCAAAAAAGGAGGATGTCCTTGTTTCGTATTTTTTAGTATAATGTTTATAATTACCTACCTCCTGTTCATTTCGTCATGTTTTTTTTTTGAAGAGGAAAGTCATCTTACTTCTTAAAAGAGATGGTCTGAGTCTGACCAATATGGGTGAATGTTGTTGTCTTACCTGAGCGTACTTTTTCATGTATCCTTGGACTGCGAGAGCGGCGCAGTACGGGTCATTTGTGCAGTTCGGGTACGCTGGAAAACGATGTCATACAAATTAATAACATGTAAGTACTTATATTGGTTATTAAGTACCTTACTCTTTATTAGTGGTTGTAATGGGAATCATTTCACTTGGTTTTAGTAGATTTTTATATTTTATTTATCCTTTTGATAGATTCTTATTTGGTAAATGTGAGGACTTTGTAGGCCTTGTAGACTTTAGATCTGTAGACCATATTTTATTTTATCAAGTACCAGGTACTTGTTGACAGGGCTACGCTGTCCTCCCATACCTACCTACTGGAAAACATTGTAAAAGCCAATTATTTTTAAAAACAGTAACCGTGTAGTTTCTTGCCGGTTCTTCTCCATAGGAAGCGACCAATTGGAACCGTGCACCTAGCTTCTGACGTTTCATAAGTGCCCATGTAGGTTTATGTGAAATAAAATATTTTGATTTTGGTATATTTTATACAGGAAGATGGTGGTTAAGACTGGTATATTATATGGGTATATGACTTCCACAGGGTCGAAAAATACACCACTTTGTGTGGTCAGCGGGGTAATTGCGTAACACACTAAGAGCGGTTCTACACTGCATTCGATCCAAATTGATCCGACTTCAATCCGAATTGGGAAAGTTCTAAATTCGGACGGATAGAGCGCAATCCCGTCATACAAATAAGACTATGGTCACTTCGGACATTTCTAGATTCGGATCTGATGTAGTGCAGAACCGCTCTAGCAATAGGGCTTTCATTTTGACAGTTCAACAAGATTCATTGCGTTATTTATGTTGTTGAGTAAATTTTTCGAATATAGGTATGAAGCAATGGATTAGCTATATCCTTCAAAATCATTCAGATTGTCATTGATCGTGTGTTACGCAATTAGCGAGCAGGTTCTAGTACCTACAAGTTGCGTCACACGGGCTACTTATTGTGACAACCACGTATTACTTATAATTTGTGGGACTGGGAGGTTCTGCGGGGTAATTGCGTAACACACTATCAATAGCAATCGCATTCATTTTGACAGTTCAACAACATTCATTGCGTTATTTACGTTGTTGAGCAGATACTTTTTTCGAACATTTGAAGCAATGGATTAGCATTAATGCTTCAAAATTAATTATTCAGATTGCGATTTATAGTGTGTTACAAAATTGGGGTGCCGGAATGTTAAATCAGTTGTCAGACTTAATTTTTACAAGATTCTGAGTTTTTTGTTGTTACACAATAAGGTATTATTAATTCTTGGACCTCACATACTGGGCTTTGTTTAATATTTGGACAAAACAATTGTAGGTATCGGATTCAGTAGTTAAATCTAATAAAATCGTGTAGTTATTGTATTGCATTGGACTTTTTGTAGGTAACTACATAGATAAGTGGCGTGTCGCGTGACCCATTGGAATGATTTGTTTGGCAATTCGATATTTTATATTATAAAATAGATTTATCTAATGGCTGTTTTAACCAAGGCCGGCCAGTTTTAAGAAACAAGTTTAATACTTTACCTACGTAGGTACATAATTGGTATATAATTAACATATAAATCTGATTTAGGCATGTGACTTATTTTAATAGATAACTTATCTACTGTGTCAACTGTCAAGCGTGCACATTAAAAAAGAGATTCATAAATAAATTACTATTTGGAAACATTCCAGATGTCTAATATGCAAATATTTCCGCAGACAGGGTGGGAAAATCCTTTCTAAACCCGTTGTATACATGCACACATTTTTTTTTGCCTTTTTTGTTTATTAATTAATGAATTTCTCGCCGGGACGGAGCGATTAAATTAAATTCTAGAAGGCCTATTCCCCAAAAAAAGTTGCACAATATTATTTCAGCAACTCATCTTAAGGCGGATCACACACTACAACGCGCAACACGACCGGGCGAGCCAATTTACCCACGCGGAAGCCCGTTTTTATTGAATTTGTTGTTTTGTAGGTAGGTACACACGATGACACATCAAGCATCACATTTAGGCCTCAAATGGTCTATCATTAAGTTCATAATTGTTGATTTTGACAAGTTTGGTAATATACTAACATAATGGTGTCATTATGACTTTCCAATGGTCAACCACTGACACTCCATTGAAAGAAATTGCATAGAATGGTAATCTCGTACATAATGACAAATGAATGACTGACTTAAGCGGTAATCTGCTAAAATTTTGACAGTTCCTTTGATCAGTGATCTACCATTAGAACGTCATTGTGCAGTCATTGCTTTTAATTCGTTACGAGTATCGTATATGTTCTGTGCCATTGACTGACCAATGATCGACCATTAAGAATTTAGCAGATAACGAACTTTTAGCAAAATGACAATAGGATCGTGTTGGAATGACGAATTTATAAAAATAGCAGACTTGGGCCCCTGTTCTATCTGACCTCGCATTGTAAATAGTTTTGCGTACAACTAGAAATGAATAGCTCAATGTGTCGTTGTGCGTAGTTATGTAAAAAATCTGCGCCTAGACCCAGTTGCGTGGCACTTTGTAGTGTGAGAAACATTGCGCTTAAAATAAATTGTACAGAACATCGACTTACCATCAGGCGCATCAGGCGACTGTCCGTTCAGGGTAGGTTTGCCAGCATCAGCCCAGTACGCCCAGGTGATGTGGAACAGTCCACAGTGGTCACCTTCGCACTGGATGCCGCGCTTGCACCCGGACACCGCCTGGCAGATGCAACCGAGACACACCTCCGTCACCGGCTGCGACGAGGCTGAGCCTGGCAAGTGAGCTGGAAAAAAAATTATATAATTATTTTTACACAAAACACTTAAGGGGCTTACATTACCTAAAGCGCGGTCATTATCGGACTGTATAGAAAAGTAAGAGAAGCGCGATTACACAAAGCTGGTAAAATTTATTGCAAAATATGAAGCAATTATTTAATTACAAGATTCTATTGTTTGGACTAAAAAATTAAAACACTAGTATTTTCGTATGTTGCTTGTAGAATAATCTGACAAAAAGTCAGAATGATTGTATGACATATTAGTATGGTTTTTATTGTAAAAAGAAAGTTTTTAGAGGTACCTTCATGATTTTTTTCTATCGTATCAAATTAGTTGTATTATTTTTAACACACTATCTATCTAGAATCTATCCTGAAGAATATCATATATTTCTCTGATTTTGTTTACTGTAGTCGATCATATACTTTTATTGTTTCTAAAACTTGCGTTTTTGGCGTTAAGGTCATGTAAGCCCCTTAATAGAGAAAAATATACAGGTCAAATTAAATTATCTAGCGAAACTCTACAGACGTGACGGGTATCGATATCTGAACACGAAACACGGGAAAAATATGGGTTTGAAAAACTGCAATGTTTTAGCATTAAAATTTACTATATTAATCCATTATCGAAAACGACAACGCATAAGGATCAGAGAATCTATAAGCGTTCTTTGTTAGTTTATTACATAGTCCTTTTAGTGTTATTATTCTAACAAAATCAGGAAGGCATCCATCACGAAAGTTTAAAAAGAATTAAAAAAAGAATGCATTAAAAAATATGCACAAACGAGTCCAACGACCATAAAGTTTTAGGTGGGACATGCGAACTTTTTTTTAAAATTAGACCTCAAACTTAAATCAATATAGTGTGTGAAAATCCCAGATCCAAGGTGGCATACCTTTGTATGTGATGACAAAATATATGGTTATATGTAAATGTGACCGCAGAATGTAGTGACAAGTCCTGTTTGAGGTCAAGGTGCTTTTTGTGGCCATAGTTGGGCCTTGTAATGTACGAAGATGTACGATTTGTTTATATTGCCTGGCCCTTTATTTTTTTGTTTGTTAAAATACGATTGCTAAAGAAGAAAACTTAACGTAGACACGAATCATTGCTGAACTTGGCTGGACTCTTGTAAAAAATTAAAAATTAAAAAAAGAAAAGAAAATATGTTTACAGTGTACAGGTTTTCCCAAATACCCTCAATCCTTGCATTTGAAGAAAGATCCGCGTGGGTTTACCTCACATAATATGACTTATTTTTTTCTGACTTCTAAGATTTTCCGCTTGTTAAACTATTTTATTATATAAATTATGATTGTCTGTTACATAGTTACCATTTACCATTGTTCTTAGAATACGTCACTGTCGAGTCATCGAGAGATGCAAATTATTTTTTGTCCAAACTTTATGAACTTAAATGTCGAGGTTAAGGTTATTGAAGTTTATTCTGTTGGGTTTAAACAGCACACGATGTGTTTTATGAGCTTATTGATTTTAATGTGATTTTAAATTCGATGAGACGGTTCACTACCGGGAAATTTTGTTCCCGTACGCTGTAGGTATATATTCCATAAAATTTCAAAGAAAGACTATATACATTCTCAGATTCAGACTCTACATATATTGAAACTCTATTTATATACATACAGGGTCTTCCATTTTTTCTGTGTCCTGACCATCACGTCATCCATGTAGTACAATCATATCATCATTATCATCATCATTATTATCATCATTTATCATTGAGTGTTGCTGTGTCCAGCCCATTGCCCTTTTAGCTTTAAATAAAGTATTTGTTACGTATAAACGCGTTTCGACGGCGAAGTGCCAATACCTCCTAACCGCTTAGGTGAGAACGGAAGAAAAACGTTCAAAAATAGACACGTTGGTTTAGTTGGGAGGTATATATTTCCACATTTTAATTGAAATGCTGTTGCTACTAAAAATACACTGAGGCGATTTCACTAAAACCTGCGAATAACGCCTTTAAATTCAAAACGATATAAAAAAGAAAATTTCAGTTAGGAGGTAAGTATTGGCACTTCGCCGTCGATTTGTAAATCTCCGCCGGGGTCGCTCATGATTATTTTAATTTTTTTTGTTTATTTTAGATAACTTAGAAAGTGCTCAAACGCTAAGTTGGTTTTTTTAGGGGCCGCTTTTGGGCCCGCTTTAGTGTCCGCTACAGGTGCCACTATAGGGCCCAGCCTAGAATCCTGAAAAGCGACGTCTAAGCTTAAAACGACTTGGATATTATGAGAGATTTAGGGTTTTCGGTCAGAATTTTGTGCAAATTTTTTAGACTTTCCACTTCGAACTCTGTCTCTAAACTTCTCGGCCGCAGCTGCGAAATAATTAAATGCCTTGTGTTAGCCTCTAATCAATAATTATACATAAAAAACATATGTATTTAAAGAACAAACATAGAATAAATAAATATTAAAGTAATGGATTAATAATAACATCGATGAGGACACACATCTATTATAAACATCTTTGACAGTGACCTATTAATAATAAGCAGGTATATACCACGGAAGTAATTACGTATGAAAACTACCTTAGACATATCTAATAGACATTACTCGTGATTTGTGAAGGAGAGAAAGGAAATACTCTGGGAAAATCCGTATTTAAAGTTCAAGATCGAATGAGTATATGTCTTAATTCCTATGTTGATACGTAATAAGGTGAGCAATAGATCCATTCAAGATTGTGGGTGTGGCTAGCACGACACTTGGAGTAAAAGTATGTTTTTATAGATGTAGGATAGAGAGCAATGTCCTGTAGGACAAGTTGCAATAGAATATATATTTAGGAATGAATATCCTGATGTAAGAAAGGGTTGAGGAGAGTTCCGCGGGATTTACCTATCTATCAATCATTACGGTCTGTAAATATTGGAAGTTTTTGCTTTTGCAGTGCTTTTATTCATTGTCTATCTAGAGTTGTCGGTCTTACATAAAAAAACTACTTAAGAGCGTTTACGCCGAACGGCATTTCATACAAACTTTCAAGCCCTTGTTTTCCGAAATGAATGAACCGATTTTAATGAAACTTCATACGCTTAGCAGGATACAATGGTCTAAAAAGTTAGCAGAGAACATTTTCGAAATGTCTTATTTAAAAAAAGATAACTGGAAATCTCTGATTCTATGAAAAGTTTAAAATCGGTCTAATTTGGCTTTAGCACTATTTTTCGAAAACGTTCTCAGCTAACTATGAAGTTTCATTAAAATCAGTTCGTTCATTTCGGAAAACAAGGGCTTGAAAGTTTGTATGAAATGACGTTCGGCGTAAACGCTCTTAAGTAGAAAATTAACTCTCTCTCCAAGAAGGGATGCAAGGCAGGTACCTACTGCATGTGTGCCAAATGGCCCTATTAATTTCTTCACAGCAACCCAAGTTGTCTTCACTTTGAATTCGTTTATTTGTTAATGCTAAAACATCAAGCAGTCCGCTTAACTGAGATGTTGCCTGAGGTAGCAGCGCGGTGCGGGAGGGGTGTGGTGACGTGATGCAAGAGCTCAGTGACTCGTCAACTTGTGAAAACTATCACCCCTCCCGCACCGCGCAGCTACCTCAGGCAACGTCACAGTTAAGCGGTCGGCCTATAGTAGGTAGTTAGTATACGCAACGAGAAAACCGCAAATTAACATGTCTGTAGATCGATAACGCAATAAAAACCCGTCTCACGTCTTAATGATAAATTACATCCCATAAATCAAGAATAAATAAATAATAGGGCAAAATTGAACCATCATTTATTGATGAACCACGTTGCAATATTTATATTGTAGTCTGACGTCACGGTTTGACCTATTATGGTCGTTTGCCATTCAGCACACGGATATCAGTGATGTCATACATATGGATGGCACGACGCGATTAACAACACATTATTTACAATTTTTATTTCTGCTTTTAATTCTCACATTGTGTTACTTGGCGTGGTTATTTATAGAATTGATGTTAAGGCAATGAGAATTAAATTAGCTTTTAAGTTGTAAATCGTATGATGTCAGGGTAGAAGCCTTGAATCGACGTATTCCACATTGGGCACCCGCTTATAAATGGCACCTGAGTGAATGTGCCGCTGCGCTGTGTAGGTATAAGGTGTGTTCACTCAGGTGCCATTTAAGCGGGTGCCCAATGTGGAATACATCCTTGAATCTACTGCCTTTATTTTGTTTAATGGAGGAACTGTAACTATAGTTTTCTTCACAAATCTCAAAGAAATCATTGTCGGTGATTAGTTGGGCAGTGAAAACTTTCCAACACTAACCAGCCTAAGGATTTTCTGACCTACTTCTTTGTTTTACGACCGTTACTTAAATGATATCTGCGCATCATAAAACAACTGCAAAAACATCCAAAACATTGTAAAATATGAGAGGCACTTTTAATTATTTTTTTATCTTAAAACCTGCGAAGGACTGTGGGTAACAATGCGTGAACGATGTGTTTCTGTTTAAAGTCTATTCAAAACCTTGTTTCCAATTTGATGTTTCTTCCAATTAAACGAATAACAACTTTATGCTGATTTCAAACTGACTAGTACAGTCAACAGCAAAAGTAGATGATCAAAATCAGAAATTCAATAGGAGGCAAAAATGATCACGAATATATGGCAGCTGCACTACTTAGTAGTAAATGTTTGGTATAATTTACAATCACATACTTTTGAATCACTTCGACGCCACACAGTTCTGACGCGAACTCCGTTCATTAGTATTGAATTTCTGATTTTGATCATCTACTTTGCTGTTGACTGTACTATTGAAAAAGTCGCAAAACTGTGAAGTTGTAGCGCAAACTAAACTTTGTACGTGGGCAGTAAAGTTGTTTTTCCAAAAACAAATATTTGTTTACACGTTTGGAAACTATATCGCGAGTTAGTATAGTACCACTGGATCCGGTTGAAGACCGGTTCATCTACTTTGCTATACTGGACTGGTCTGGCGACATATTCCTAGGATATTGCATACAAATTAAGGTGCGTTGGCGGGACACCTTTGTTGAACGTCAAGGTTAGTCCAGGTTCAAAGAAAATACTTCGGTAGAGCAAAAGTAGTTTTAAGTTTGTGACGTCTAAACAAGAGCTAAAAATGACGTCACAAGAGCTAAAAACTAGAGTTTTTAGCTCTTGTGACGTCATTTTTAGCTCTTGTTTTAGTCCTGTACTTTTCGTATAAATTTGGACAACGTCTTGCCCACAAAGGACAAAATATAATTTTGAGCTGCTTTTAAGAGGCATTTCCCTTTATTCGTAAACGTTGCTTTTAACTTTAGTTTAGGGAGTGATTAGCGTCTGTTTAACCCATACATTTTGACGTTTAAACGTCACTTAAAATTAACTTGAAGCATCCATTGAAATATCCATACTAATATTATAAATTCGAAAGTAACTCTGTCTGTCTGTCTGTCTGTCTGTATGTTACCTTTTCACGCCGAAACCAGTGAACGGATTTCGATAAAATGTGGCAGAGAGATAGATTTCATCCCGGGAAGGACATAGGATAGTTTTTATCGACATACCTCGCGCGTGAAGCCGCGGGCGAAAGCTAGTCGTTTATAAATAAACCCCTTTGAATCTAAATCAAACCTATGAATGCTTACAAAGTTCTACCCCTTGATGTTGATAAGACTGGAGAAGTCCCCCATCACATCTAAATAATGCCGGTTGTTTCTTCATGTCATCAAGAACTTCTTAATGTCATTGTTCTCATGTGAGTGACTTGTCTTAATGAGAAATAAAGTTCTTTAAACTGAACTTCGCTAGAAATGTGTAAATATCAAATATTGGCGCTAACCATCCGTCTGCCAAGTACCTTCGTGGCATTGCGTGAATGATGCAACTGTTGACCACAAATACATAATATGTCATTGGCTCATCAGCGGTATTGCAAGAGCAAGGAATGAAGAAATTCCGATATACCTACACTCGCAGGGGTAGGGCATGAAGACTACGGGGAGTCGGTTTTGCAGCGATTCGTTTGAACTGTCACTAATGTTTCTGGCACAACTTATTGACTTTTTAAGACAATATTTTAATCCACGAAGCCACGAAGGGCGAGAGTTCCATGGACCTAATAGGGGGTGAGCCTATTGCCATCAACCGGGCACAAATCCAGACTCCAGACTGCTACTGAGAAATTCCCCAACCCGGGAGTCGAACCCGGACCGCTAGCTCAACAGTAGCACTTGCGACCAGTAGACCAACTGTGTATGTCGTGTGAATAATTTTATTTCCGACACCAATAAACCGTTTATAAATGCTCTATAATTGTCTATGGGAGAATAATCACTTAATTGTTAAAAAAAAGTATCGTTAACAATGGCGATCTCTTTCCAATTAGTTTCCAATACACTTCATTGTTGCAGCACTTCCTCTATTTTATTTAATTCATGTTAAGTAGTGTACTAGAGAACGCAATTTTATTGTTTATCGATTTCCTAAAAATAAACATTGGTGATTTCACCGGTAGATCGAAAAATTTATTATAATTTGCATTAAATTTAATGAAGGATATGGGTATAAGACTTAGGGTGAGAAATGCTGTTCTGATAATGCTGCTATATTTATCTCGACATCTCATTACGATAAAAGTGTCTGAGGTAGGAGTAAAGGAAAGAAAAGAAAGAAGATACGAAGAGAGGCCACTCTCTTCGTATCTGGAGTGGTGGTGGAGTGGAGTGGTAGTGGTGGAGTGGGTGGTGGTGGGAGTGTCCTGGATTACTAGATCAACAAACAGCATGTTGCAAATGATAAAATAAAATAAGTATTCAATTAGTAATATTATGTTCATTCAAAAGCGAAAAAATTAACAACAAGAAAAATTAAAACTAGTTTAGACCACAGACAAACAGAGTGGCCAGTAATAATCAAATAATTTATATGTTCAAGTAGGTTGTACTGAACATATTTCCGCGGGGAAGAAGTGATACAACCAGAAATTAATCAAAGTTTACCCAAATGAAGGTTATCACCCAGCAGTGGAATAATACAGCATTTGTTATTAAATTAAAAGACTGCTAGTTATAGAACGTATCTTTTCTGACATCGAAATGATATAGCATCATAATTATCATAGACAGCGTTCATTATAATTACGATTTATATTCTCGTAACTCCTTATGTAAATCAGCACTGACAAGGGTCGGTAAATTATGACATAACTGGATGTACTGTCATAATAACGTAATGTGAGGTACTTTTGTCTTCACGGTAAAAAAGAAGGCAATTATACAACAAATTATGCGGTAATTTTGAAACGTTTTGATGTAAAAAAAATTGTACTTTGAAAAACATTATAGAGGTTAATGTTCTGTGGCAAAAGCAATCTTGGTTACATTTTAATGATGTGGTCACCTGGAGACACAATGATGAAGATAGAGATATTATATTATATTTTATGTAACAAAACGCTAAAGATACGCACCTTTACTTTATGCCAAAATTATACTATGTAGATTCTGTAGAGGTTTTGAGAAGTACGGTTGCCTTTGATAACCGGCCTTCGCGACAATTTCATAAGTTGATGGCATGTATAATGAGATTTAATATTTAGAAGATTAGGAAATAATAGGACTGAGCGTGAAGGGCGGACAGAGCGCGTCATGGTGTAAAATGTATAGCTTCGTTTTTAAGAATTAATCCTACAAATTATCACACTAATATTATAAAGGCGAAAGTTTGTGAGTGTCAGAGTATGTTTGTATGTTTGATACTTCTTCACGCACAAACTGCTGGACCAATTTTGATAAAATTTGGTATGGAGGTAGCTGACACCCTGGGTGGTTTGGGATCGACACTTATGAGGGTGAAACCGTGGGGCACTGCTAGTATTATATTTAAATTAATTAGTATTTAATACATATTATATATACAACGTTATTTTTAGTATATATGCGAAACCTGAACATAGTTTGTTCAGAATAAGTAACTGAATCGATTCCAATAATTTTTACCCCATGTTATAGATATTTTGTCCCAAAAATATTTAAAAAAGGTTAAAAGTTGGACACCGAGCGACACTACCTAGGTTATCCAATCTCCGCGCCGAACGGTTAGGTACCTAGGTACTATTATCAATGAGCGCAAGACGGCGCGGCGCGGGTGAGCATATTTTTGTACGGACTAGCAGCACTTTGTGATTTTTCGTGATACAGATTTTGAAATTTTGGTACAAATGGAAGCTGTTTTGTATTATATAATATAAATGTTTATCATACCTACCTTATATTGAAAAAAAATGTGGTTTTTTAAAGGTCAGTTGCTGATATCTACTTTTGCATTAAATAAAAAACCTACCCGGCTGTAGGTACCTAAACTACCTAAAACCAGATATTTCCTCAGTCACTTTTTTTTTTTTTTTTTTTTTTTCATCTTAACGGTGCACGGTGTTGTTGAATGAATTACGGTGATATCAACTTTCAAGTAACTTATTTATTTTAGGTAGATATATTATTGACTAGCGAATAGCCCCTGCTGCGCACGAATTTTACCACTTGACATAACATTGAGAATTCTTTATATATGTAGTTTAATGTTAATGTATTAAACACATAATTAAACCTTCCAGAATAAATTCTCTAAAAAATGGTGAACACCGCATCAATACTCGTTTTATAGTTTAGAAGAATAACACCGCCATACAGACTAAATTATTTATTGAATGAACACGGAACTAACAACAAATTAGGTGGATACAGTTCTAAGAATCTGATAAAAAACCATTTTACATATAAATTACTAGTTCGTTGGATCGTAGTTTGAACAGTTTTTTTACGCATATTTACATCATTCTGTGAATATTGAGGCGTTTCAACTATTGATTGCAAAGACTACATAATATATTATATTTAATAATAATAATTTTAAGTTTAGTATAAGTAAAACATCGTGAAGAATCCGGCATGTCTTAGATCCAAAAATCGAAGACATGTGACATCTACCAACCCGCACTGTGCGCGCGTGGTGGATTACAGCCCACTGTGTTTCAGTAGTAGTAACATTATTAGGCTGATTATGCAGTTTATAAAAGTGCTGATTATACAGTATCATGGAGTGCATAAGGAATTAAAATGATAAAATTTCGGAAAAAGTTTAGGAAAAACTTTTTTAAATTAGTGGTCAGATTAAATAAATTATGTAAATTCTCTCATTCATATCATTTACAGAGTAATTATGGATTTTATAGTTTTTTTTCATATTTATTATATTGTATAATATTTATCTATATATATAAAATGATAAACTGACTGATTGTTGATATATCAACGCACAGTCTAAACCGCTGCTCCTAGAGACATGAAATTTGGAGGGTGTGTTCTTTGTGAAGAGTAGGTATCCACTAAGAAAGGGTTTTTCGAAATTCCACCCCTAAGAGGGTGAAATTTCACGCGGACGAAGTCGCGGGCAGAAGCTAGTATAATATAAAAGCTAACAGTCTTACAATACTAATTAATTTTTATGAAATGAAAACAATATCTATTTTATGAAATATTAATCGAGTGGAGATGGATCCCTGTAAACTTAAAGCGAGATGTGCTGAACTTGTGTATTTCATATAGGTAGGTGTAGGTACTATAGAGGCGTAGTGGAAATAAGACGACTTTAAGACTTTGCAAGAATAATTATAATGTCAAGGACACGCGTACAGCTATGCGGTAAAAATATCAAAGAATGCTTCCAGAATAAAATAACAAAATAAATAATATTTGACATACGTTTAAACCTACGAATCGAATAATATTTCTAGCCAGTGCCTTTTACTAAATGCTTCTAGCCAGTGCCTTTTACTAAATGCTTCTAGCCAGTGCCTTTTGGCTAAAGGCTAGAACACAAGGACACCACAGTACACTCCAGCGTCCCTGTACAGTGTACCGTACACTGTACAGGGAGGCTGGGACATCGAAGCGTAACCTAGTTACCATGGATTCAGAACATGATTCTGAACCATGCGTTGAAATCATTTATTTATTAAAACTTTATGCACAAGTAAAAGAAATACTGTGCAAAGGTGGTATTTTCTACCAGTCAACCTTAGGTTGATGTAGAGACAAAACATGGCAGGTGCAACCTACGGGATAAATAGCTAGGAAATGACGATAAAATACAAGAATAAATACTAATACATAGATAGATACATACCTACATATAAACAAAATCTGTGAGGAGAAAAAAAAATATCGGTAGAGGAGAAAACGAATCCAGAAAATCAGCGCTGAGATGTTAAGGCCAACTTTTGACGGATATGTTCACATGCCTTCACTTTAAAAGATAACCGACTGGTTGCACTTTTCTATGAAACAGCAGCCTTCTATTTTGATAACCGACGAAATATTTCTACGCTAGGCTGTCTAGAATCATGTGCTGAGTCATGGTTACATTTTGCGTGTCGATGTTCCTGTCACCCATTTTTTTTTTTTTTTGAGTGCCGCCTCTTGAGGTTTTCGTCTGCTTTATTCTTTTTATCAATCGGGATCGGTTTCATTTTGACAGTTCAACAACATTCATTGCGTTATTTACGTGTTGAGCAGACAAATTTTTCGAACGTATGAAGCAATGGATTAGCAATTTGCTTCAAAATTATTCAGATTCCGATTAATAGTGTGCTACGCAATTAGGGTACAGGCTTGCCTGTGGATGCCTCAATAAAAGGCCTCCAGCCAGGGCTTAATAGTTTAAAAACTAAGCGACTACATGCTAAGGGCACCCCTGTGGGGTACGGACTTCGGCTTAGGGCGTCGTTGGGAGAGGGCAGCAAGGGACAGGCTGGATCGGAATTATTCAGGCCACCCTATGTACCGTGGGCCAGATGAATAAGTAGGTAGGTATTTCTAGCAAACATATAAATTTCTATCTGTGTCATGTTTACAAAGACTTTACCTTGATCGTTGACATTATTATTGTGTTATGAGATAATATGTAGTAATAATTTCCTTTGCAGCAAACCTATACTTATTGTGTAGGTAGGTATATTAATTAATAAAATGAAAACACTGAAGTTGATAAGCACTTATAAGCTAGGTTCGTATACCTAGCAGCTATTATAACAACACTAGGTTTATTTTCTTTACTTGTATAGTATTAGAAGCGCCCCGCGGTTTCACCCGCGTAAGTTTTGACCCCGGGGGAATATCGGGATAAATCGAGGAATATCGGGGTATCCTATGTGTTAACCCAGGAAATGGTCTATCTATGTGCCAATTTTCATCCAAATCTGTTCAACGGTTTACGCGTAATTGAGTAACAAACATCCAAACATCTTCACAAACTTTCACATTTATAATTTTATTAGGATTTTGTTGTTTTTTTTTCAAAATAATATACAATACGGAGATGACCAATACTTATTTATTTAATCAAGATAATATGTACAGTCAACAAAAGAGATAAGTATGCAGGATCGTCGGATATAGTTGAATTTTAGTAAGAAACCGATGGATTTTGTCGACTGAAATTTAATTTGATAAATGAGCTGTTTGTTTTCTATTAATAAAATTAAATTTTTTCGAGAACATCCATCGGTTTCTTACTAAAATTCAACTATATCCGACGATCCTGCATACTTATCTCTTTTGTTGACTGTACATGTAATAAAAATTAAAATAAAATTCGTCAGCATCGCTGTCAACAGGAAGTGCCCTAAAGGCTGGCAGCATTGCCACGTTCTATGTCGATGCTAATTCTATGGTCAAGAAATAGGCCAGCCCTCTAATCACGTGAAGAGTCGACTACCCGCTTGGTGATATCTCGAAAAAACCAAGTGGGCACTCGGACCCCATGGCCCTAGTGTTTCAACCCCAAACGGCTCGAACATATAACTCCCAATCTGGTTGGAATATTTTCGCCGTTTGAGGTTTTCTGCACCTGCAGCAGCCGCCCCAGCACAGCCCACGCCTGTTTATTTGTGTAGTTTGTTAGTAATTTAATTTAATACCTAGTATAAATAGTTAATTGCGTTATAATATATTGTATATATCGACGGTTGAAAGGCTATTTGGTATAAGCGACATTTTTTTTCAATATTGAGTTATTTACATATTCGGAAAGCAAAATTTGCTCATTCCGAATAATATGTATATAACTCAATATTGAAAAAAAATGTCGCTTATACCAAATAGCCTTTCAACCGTCGATATGCATTTTAATTAAAAATATACTGAATAAAATAGTTTAAAAGTCAAGTTGCGTTTTTAATTTTAAAGTTCTTCTTCTGGAATTCAAAGCTTTATTGCAGTTTTTCAAATCCAAAAATCGTGCAGCAACCGAGCTTTTTCTACGTAAACACATCGCGCGGACGAAAAGTTTCATTAACTTTTTAGATTATATTGTGTCCCACTGGTGGACAAAGGCCTCCCCTTGTCGCTCCAAACCTTTCTTGTGCGATCTTTGGCCACATTGGCCCAGCAAACATTATCAGATCCTCACTTAAGTACTTATAATAACTTAAAACAATAATAAATAAAAAAAAATACTAACAGACATCAGCGGCGACCACAGCAACTAACAACAATATGGCACTTAACTTAATCACGGCAGACGCCATTTTGGCGGTTTAAAAAAAGAACTTAAAAAAATTAAAAATATTACTAAAATAATGTAGCGTGTGTTCTCACGCGCAGAACTCGACTGGCATTGAACGTGGCCTTTAGTGACTTTATATTGCCATGTAGATGGCCTGAATCATCGGGTTCCATGAATTTATCGAATTCGGATTTCGATTTGTTTTGCTGTCATTGTCAAACTGTATCCGTGTAGGATTTTGTTTTCCTTTAGGTTTTTAAAACGGGTGAAGGTTAGGGTTTTAGGCTTTTTTTTAGCCCAATTAGCCGTTATGTTCGTTGAATCGTTTAGAAGTCAGCACAGTCCAAAACAGATTCTTGTTTTTAGGGTTCCGTACCCAAAGGGTAAAAACGGAACCCTATTACTAAGACTTCGCTGTCCGTCCGTCCGTCCGTCTGTCTGTCACCTGGCTGTATCTCATGAACCGTGATAGCTAGACAGTTGAAATTTTCACAGATGATGTATTTCGGTTGCCGCTATAACAACAAAAACAAAATAAAATAAATATTTAAGGGGGGCTCCCATACAACAAACGTTTTTTTTTTTTCGGCGTTTTTGCCTTGTGGTACGGAACCATTCGTGTGCGAGTCCGACTCGCACTTGGCCAGTTTTTTTTTTGTGTTAATGTTTTAATAAAGATCTTTTATTAAAAGGAGACTGGTCACTATTGATGTCATCGTCAGTGCCAAAATCAGGGGGCCTAAAAAAACCACTTTGGCAGAATCATAAAAGGATAACATTATGAATCATAATGGATAGTTAACTGTTAAGTTAATCGTATTAAATCCCATTGGTGAAGGATTTTTCAGTAATTTTTTTTTGTCTGTGCTAAAATACCAATCAATCCAATCTAAATCCAATCCCAATCTCTTTGATTATTGATTATACCTACGTAGTGCAGCGAAAAAAAGAAAAACACGGACTGTCTTCGCCATAATGATTCATAATGTTATCCTTTTATGATGCTGCCAAAGTAGCCTTTTTAGGCCCCCAGATTTTATTAAGTATTTTCTTTGAAATTAGAAACTGAACATTAAAATATTCAAGTAGGTAGGTAATATACATTTTATGTACAAACATTATTTTTCTACAATTTATATGAATCGACTACCTGTAAAAATACCTGTAGGTATTGTATTAATTTGTAAATTAATGTTTTAATTTTCAACAAATAATTGAAACGCAAATTGTCTTCTAAGTACTTCTTGTGAAGGAAAATGTACGGAAAATCATTCAAGAATCTGCAATAATTTATGGCTAAAGTGGCTACTAAGCATCTCCGTAAGTACAGATCAAGCTACCCGAAACTGTCAAATTTTCCCAATCAACCTTGAACCTTATGCTTTAGCGATAAATTTCAAAATCTATTAAAGAAATTTGACAGATTGTAGTAACTTGATGTGCTGGCGACTGTACCTAGATATATGCAAAAATGGACAGATGTTATAAAAACTACAGATTTACACAAATACCTAATCAAATCACTTGTACATGTATTAACGGTGATATCTGAAACCGATTCAACTGATGTGGCAAAGGATTACCATGTTCCGAGTTATTTTTAGGACACGCACTGTGGCCACAGCACTATCCTACTGAAATAAAGATGAATAGTTTGATTGTTTGTTTGTTTTGGACGCGTTATTCTCTGGAATTACCGGTCGGATTTGAAAAATTGTTTTTGCTTTTGATAGGCCAATTCTTAAGTAAGGCGAAAGAGATAGGCTGTATAACATCACGCTAGGACCTTTAGGAGCCGAGCAAAAAAAAAGTGAGAAAGAACGCCAGTTTAAGCGCGGGCAGGCGATGCGATGCGACGTGTAGGGTCGGAAGAACAAGAAATTTCACGCAGACGAAGTTGCGGGCAGAAGCTAGTAAGTAATAATTTGTGAGGGTACTTTAAAAAAAAAAAGTTGCCCAACACTAGGAATTTCTCCTGTATTGTGGGTGCGTTTACAAACATTTAAAGTCACATACACAAACACCCAGTCAGACCAGACCCACCCCGGAACAATTACTTGTGACCTACAAGTAGTTGTTCCGGGTCTGGTGTATGACCTATACAAATATTTGTTCCGTACAGGAATCGAACCCGCGACACGCAGCGCAGCAGTCAATCGCTCAACCACTGCGCCAACCGTGCAGTCTTCTAAAGAATACCTACGAAAAGATTTTCCTAGAAGTTCATAAAAACTTCTTGCACCCATGATGCCTATGGTACCTATTTCTGATCATCAATACTTTTGTTTTCATAGATCGTGTAACCGCAATTGTTATCTTGATTATAGTAAATTATTTCATCAATGATAATATTATCTACATCCGCCAGTAAATCAGGAGAATACCAGAGGAAAAAGTTCAGCGGTGCTATTCTGTAAAAATCTCACCGGGAAAACTTAGGTGAAGTGAGCGTGGAGTGAGCTGTCAATAGTGTAATTTCCTAGCAAAAACAAACTCACATCACCTAAGTTTTCACGGTGATTTTTTTACAGAATCGACGGGCAGTTGGTACATGTACCAAACCTGCACCCTAATTACGTAACACACTACTTATTAATCAGAATCTGAATCATTTTGAAGGATATTGCTAATCCATTGCTTCATATTATGTTCGACAAAGTCTGCTCAACAACGTAAATAACGCAATGAATGTTGTTGAAGTGTCAAAATGAAAGCCATTTACTGTTAGTGTGTTACGCAATTACCCGGCAGATTGACAGGGCACATTGACGCGGAACCTCTTACCATGAATTCAGCACATGATTCTACCCCTAGTGTAGAAATATTTCGTTGGTTGTTAAAAAAAAAACTTAAAAGAGTGTCCATAGAGTTTCTTGCCCGTTCTTCTCCATAGGTACCTACGCTTTGGAATGGGTAACTAGCTTCATATTTTCTGACTGACCGACTTCTTGACAATTCAAAAGTGCCTGAAATAAATGCTTTGAGTTTGAGTTTGGTGGCGCGTCGACGTCCCTGCCACCCATTTTCTTTAATTTAAATGTTTTAATAATAGATAATTAATTTACAATAAAAAACCGTGGTTTAACTTCAATTTAATAAAACCTTGCAATAAAATAAAAACTCATTTGACTATCCTCAAAAATCCTTAAATCATGGCGACCCCATAAGCCGGACCCTCGCTACTTAGTCAAGTTGTTCTCAAGTTCAAGTTTATAAGCCTGGAACTGGTTCCACCAACAACTAAAACTGGAAATAAGTATATTTAAATAATGTCTAGGCAAAGACATAGACGCAGGCAGCTGCCTCTGAAGAAATAACGGAGAGTTTTATAATGACCTAAACTTACATTTTTTAATCAACTGAATGGATTTAGATTTATTGGGATAATACTTAGCTCTATTCCGCGGCTTCGACCGCGTGTAGTTTGGAAATAATCCCACAGGGAACGTACCTACTACCGGGATAAAAAGTATCCTATGTATTAATCCGGGTTATAAACTACCTATATCCTAAGTCGGGTCATGTTCCATCTGTGTACCAAATTTCATCTTAATCCGTTCAGCCGTTTTTGCGTGATTGAGTAACAAACATACTTCAAACTTTCAAGTTTGTCATAAGTTAGAATAGGATTAATTAGGTCTCTATTAATTAGGGCTTTCGCCTGCGGGGTATGTCGATAAAAGTATAAAGCCTAGGGTTCCTTCCCCAGGGTTAAAAGCATACCAAATTTCATCAAAATCGGTCCAGCCGTTTCGGAGATTTGCCGTAACAGACAGAAAAAAATGTTAAATCTTGTTTTTTAAGTACCGTAGATACTTTATTCATTTATAAACTGATATTTTGTTAAAAACAGACATTTAAATTTTATTTATTTGTATTGATTTTTTTTTAAACTCGTTGTTAATGTTAGCATATTTACCTACTTAGGCTACTTAATCACCACATCATCGTTTTAGATTCACCTTAATAATTAAGGTTAATCTAAAACGATGTGGTGTTTAAGTTTGTGTGCCTATTTGTTTAGCGTGGTAACAAGACGTGGGTTTCTTTACCCATTCAGTTGAAACTAAACCACTTATTTCTGAGTAATTAATGGTACACTTACCTTTTTGCTTTCCTTTTCCGGGCTTCAGTCAGTCTTACCCACAATTTCTTATGTTTGCAAAAAACTTAGTAAATTTTTTTGTTAAGTTACTACATTTTGCTCGTAACTTACCTAAGCAATAGATTGAGTAACTTACTTTCACTGAACGTAAGTGTTATAATCTTTTAGACACACGCATTTTCTATCGTGCAGTACCTAAAACAATAAAATGTTGGGAAATAGGTCCCTATTACTTATAATCATAAAAACAGCTGCCTCGTTGGTCTAGTTTTCTTACCTAAACGCGACTATGTGTCCACGCAGAGATGCAAGGTTCGGTCCTCAGGGTGCTGAGTATTGCGATCGGAATCTGAATAATTTTGAAGCAACGTGCTAATCCATTGCTTCATAAGTTCGAAAAATTTGTCTGCTCAACACGTAAATAACGCAATGAATGTTGTTGATCTGTCAAAATGAAACCGATTCCGATTGATAAATTGATATGGGTTACGCAATTGCCCCGCCGCTGCCGCGCTGGTCAGGCAAAATGTTATTCAGATTTTATTTTTTATTACCTTAGCATTGACTTAAACAGGGTTATGTGTAAAACATTAACTACCTCTTATGAGGTTATTGTACCTACTCATCATAATGAACAATTTTACTATGGAACTAAACCTGAAATCGCGTAAAAAAAATCTGCTTTTTTCCGCGATTTCAGGTTTGGTCCCATTATCCCATAGTAAAAGTTGTTCATAATGATGAGTACAATGACCTCTTAAGAGGTTGTTTATGTTAACCAATAACCCTTTATATAGATTTTTCATTACCTGGTAACTTCTCAGTAGCAACCCGGAGTCAGAGTTTGTGCCTGGTGGCAATAGCTTCACTGTAAGACCAGATGGTCCAATATGGGTGAAAAAAACACGTCTGCTTACCTCTTCGCGGCATACCGTCGTGATATTATGAATCTAAGCGAAGTCCTATTTACTAAGCCTCATTTTGACAGCATTTGTTTTTAATTTATGGCATCCGGCACAGACCTTATAAAGGCGCGAAAGTAGAAACTCTCAACCCTATCATTATGTAGGTACATTATGTGCATCTAAATAAAGATAAAGTGGACTTGGTCTAAGTTTCCCTAGTTCTCGTGGGAAAATCTACAGACTAGCCTATGTGTACCTACTGGTTTTACCACTTTTCCTAATTATGTTAACAAGAGATAGCTATTTCACAGCGTCATTATTTTTATTAATAATAACTGTATGACCATAAACACACACATACATATAGGACTAAATGACTGATCACTGTATCAAATTGATTAGTTAAAAAAAACAACCAAACCGGGGTTCAAAATAAAGATATAGGTTTCTTATAATCAAAAAAATCAGCTTTTAACTTTTGCCGATTTTCGTAAAAAAACATAATTAAACTCTTACTTGTTTTTTTTTTAAACCCAAGATTGTTAAATCCGCGATCAATGGCCGCCTTCTAATTTTGAATTCGAATTAGATACTCGCCCCTGCTTTGTCTGGCAACACAGAGATTTATGAGCTGAATTTTCTAAATATGCACGATATAAATCCCTATAGAGAGCAGTGGTGGCCAAGTGGTAACGGCCGCGACTTACGAGTTGTAGGTCGTATGGTTCGAACCCAGACAGGCGCTTTACTTTGTGTAAATTATTTCATCACCACTGCTCTCAAAACGGTGAAGGAAAACATCGCGAGGAAACCGGCATGTCCTAGAACCAAAAATTCGAAGACATGTGACATCTGCCAACCCGCACTGGGCCCGCGTGGTGGATTACGGCCCACTCCCTCTCACCGAGAGGAGGCCTGTGTCCCAGCAGTGGGAACATTATAGGCTGATTATGGATTATGGAAATCCCTATGGCGGTTAAGGGAGAGTCACGATTGGTGCCACATTAGATAATATATAAAAGCATATATTATATCATACGAATAACTGAATAAATACGCGTGTGTGGGTTATGAATTTGTCCCCGCACATAGTGCACCGCAAAAGAAACACTCTAAATAAACTGTAATTGTCTTGCACTTGTGCTTGCTGCTTCTTCTACCTGCATTATGAACAATTAGTGAAGCAGCCACTGGTGGTAACAGCCGCGACTGTGTTCGAACTCAGGCGGGCCAACCCGTACGGACCCGTACGGAGTGTGGAACCGAAGATAGAAACACGCTTGTACGATACGACTACATGTCAGAAAGCACAGCTAATAGAAATCTCTATTCCTAATTGTTTGTAGATATAATCTCGGATTATAGGAAGCACTGTTGAAAGAGAGCTTTGTTCATAATAGCACTTCTTGCCGTAAACTTTGTTCATAGAAACCACTAGCTGTTTCACCTTGGTTCACAGAAAGCGCCTTTTGTTCACCGAAACCAATTAGATCATTATTTTTAAAGTAAGCTAATGTACCCACCAAAAACATTTTCATGTAAAATGTTGCCAAGACGATACCATATATGGCTTGCACTGCCAAAAAGTTAACAGATCTCATGTAGAGCCAAGCTTCTAAACTCTAGATACACTCCCTAACTTCACAAACTATACACCTTAGTCAAAATACGAGGCTTGGCCGAAAAAGTCATAAAATACCTGAGTTACGGGTCACCAGTCTCCATTAGCGCATTCAAACAAACAAACAATATCTTCAGCTTTATTATTTATTATTAGTATGGATTTCGTCTGCTGCAGGCTGCAGTAGGTAGTGGGTAAGTAGATGGAGTAGTAACTGTGAGTACAATACGACCGACGTAACTTTGGCGGGCCTGAGTATAGCCTTTGCGAACTTTCGCGCATGTTCTCTGACTCACACTCGCCTCATGCCACCATTTGGTTCCTAAAAAACGTTCGTGCGCAGCCTTCTGCGCGAAGTTCAGGTCCGCCAAGTTACGTCGGTCGTATTGTACCTAAGTAGATAATTACATGGTAGGAAGGATGTAAAGGTCATCAGCCTAGGGGAGACCTATATTGGTAAGATTAAAACTTATGAAATCGACGAAGCAGCTCTGCGGTAATTGCGAAAACACACTAAATAATAATAGCAGAGGTTTCAATTTTGAGTTTTGACAGTTCAACGATATTCATTGCGTTATTTACGTTGTTGAGTAGACAAATTTATCGAACATGAGAAGCAATGGATTGGTAATATGAACCGTAAAAATGATTCGGATTGTGATTGATAGGGTGTTTCGCAATTAGGGCGCTGATTGATCCCGATGTCGACAAAATTGGATGTAGGAAGCGCAGGGTCAGTCTTTGTGGCGATGTTAGGAGGAGGACTACAGCTGTTCTTTCACAGTTAGATACTATGATTTTGCAACATTATCCAAATCACAGTGAACTTTATTTTAATTTCAGTAAGGTTGTTGTTGGGTTGCTGCCACTGACAAGTATGTCAAAATCATTGTGATCTTTATTCTCATTTTTGTAAGGTCGTTGTTGGGTTGCTGCTATCAGAGGTAAAATAATTACTGTGAATGGACTGTAGGTATGTCCAGCAGTGGACGTCATTCCTTTCCACAGAATAATGATCATCAGCGGGGTATTGGGTAACACACTGACAGTAGCAGTAGCTTTCATTGACAGTTCAGTAACATTCATTGCGTTATTTACGTCGTTGAGCCGACACATTTTTCGAACAAATGAAGCAATGGATTAGCAATATCCTTCAAATGATTCAGATTGTGAATGAAAGTCTGTTACTTACGCAATTTGTGTTCTGGATGATGATACCATCTGCATCTGGCTGGCTTCATACCTCACCAAAAAAATTACATCCGTAGTTCAGTACATACCTATCTAATTCAAACAAGTCAACGTCCTTTATAGAAAGATACAATAATAAATCCTCAATAATATTCATTGAACAAGATTGTATCAGCATTCAATAAAGCCTTTCCGACGCGGATTTACGCGGTGGTTGGCCTCGGAATCTTCGGCCAATGACGGCACCAGTCGCTGAGTAATAGTATTAACGTTACGTATAAGGAATTTAGTTTGTCTTTGTCTGTTTTTTGTGGTCTACGAGGTTCTAGAAGAAAGAAGGCTGTAGATTAGAGTGTAGATATAAAGTGTCATTGGGTTTTTCATCAGAAACTCGAGTTTCTGATGGAAAACCCAATGACACTTTCAAACATTACAAACATTAGTAGGAGCCCGAAGTCTGCGGGGTAATTGCGTAACACACTATCAGTAGCAATGGGTTTCATTTTGACAGTTCAACAATATTCATTGCGTTATTTACGTTGTTGAGCAGACATATTTTTCGAACATTTATGAAGCAATTTAATTCCTTCAAAATTATTCAGATTGTGATTGATGTGTTACGGAATTAGGGTGCTGAATTAGTGTCCCATTGACGACAGCAGGCTTGCTTGCGCTCCTTGGGCCATAGCATAGCTGGCGAAATCTGGGTGTAGGTATGTAGGACCTACCCTATTAGGTAAGGTAGCACACCTCTGGACCTATGACTAACCCTTTTGGGAATACAAGCGTGATGTTATATTATTTTAATATTACTTAGTAAGTACATGATTGTGTTACCTGCGAATGAATTTTTTTGAACAGTTCAAAAAAGTCCAAGGTTCCATGCTACCGGTCAAAATTCAAATGATAAAGTCTTTTGAGAGAGGCACCTAGTATTAGGTAGATAAAACCCTCTTACTTATAAACGTATATAAATCAGATGAACAGTTACACACCGATCTTCTCTCATTCAGTCGTCATTAATTTGACTTTCAAAAGAAGAAGACGATAATAACGTTTATTAGTAAGGCCCTGCGCAGACGACAGACTATCCGTGACGCACTTTTTAGTCTGTGAAAATAGAACCTATGCAATTATATGCAGTAACGCACACGACGCGCAAAAAGTCCGGCGCACAAAAAATCCGTGTAATTCGGGCAGATCGCACCGCGCCGCGGCGCGCCGCTCCGCACAAAAAGTGTGTGAAAAAAATTGAACGTTTGCTTCAACGCGCGCTAACGCAGACGGCGCACACTTTAGTCGGCAATCTGCATTTGCTAGGGGTGGACGTAACGCACGCGATCTATTATCATGGCGCCAGAGGTCGATGTAACTATGTTTATTCAAGAAATACAAAACAGACCAGCAATTTATGATACTTCTAAGGCAGAATATCATGATAGACATTTAAAAAGAAAAATGTGGGAAGACATTTTATAAAATTTGAAAAAAATTGCCGGATGTTGTTTCAGAATTTAGTATGGAACTGTCCCTTCAGTAATCTTTCCGAAAGTATAGGATGTACCCAAAATTCTCTATTTCTTCTTCTTTTTCTGTACTTCATGTACAAAATAATACTTCGCGATCTCTGCACGATTTCCATAACGTCTACGTCCCTACAGCTCTGCCGACAAAATGATCGAAGATGTGCGTCGTGTGCGTTGAGTCTGTGAAAAATCCGCCTCCGACTTTTTGCGCGCCATGCAGACTTTTTGTGCGCCGCAGACTCGATCGCACAAAAAGTGTGCCGTCTGCGCAGGGCCTAAGGGGGATAGAATATACCTACTCCCACAGCCTACTCCCTTAAAGTAAGAATACTTTTCTTTGTCAAGCCTACTCCCCTTGATCTTGGTGGTTTTAATATAGCAAAATTTTGATGATGACAACGATGTGTTTTCCTTCATTTATTGTTAGTAACTAAAACAAATATAACTAAATAGATAGGTAGAAAACTACTTCGCTAATAAATTAAAGATATTTGGTGATTAAAAAAAAGCAGGAAGCGGAAATTTCGTACGCGGATCCTGTTGGTTATGCCAGCGACAAAGGGGTAGTCAAAATCGAAGATCTGAAACGTCTGATGTCGAATTCTAAGAACCCGGGGACTGGATAACAACGGGATGCGCGAGACGATTCGAGACGTCATTTTCAGGCAATAATGAACCAATAGGGTGGTAAACTTGGCCTTGCACTTTGAATGTTGGCATAAATGGGCCTTCTGAAATCTGTTTCGCAACAAAAGATGTCATTTGAAAGGCATTATTGTACGAACGTATGTTGTCCAAGAAATGTTTTGACTGTGATGGTCACCGATTAGCAGTGATCTTAATATTTCTGGAGGATTTTGTAATATTTCAATATGTACTTTCCCACCTGAGCAACACATACCGTTTGTTTCTTTTTGCTATTTAACAGCTTCACAAAAAGTAAAATTTTTAACCATACCTCTGATGGCGGAATATGTGGCGTAGTCAATCATAGGAGTATACGTAAATGCACTCCGTTCCTTATCAACCCAAGGAAGGTCGCCATGCCCTACGGCTATATCTTGAGACACATCCGATTCTTCAGATGATATCGACATTCTGTTCAGAGAATGTCGAAGTCGATCAGAATTCAAACGTTCGTTGCGCTCTTCTTAATCTGTCTTTTCATGCCGTACTCCAGCAATTCTTTCTTTCTCACTTTCTGATTATGAATATTTTGTTGTGTGCTTGTTCAGAACAATAGATAATCTCACCGTATCAGCGGTCAGTCGCGCATCATATTCTTCACTGGTCTCTAGAGATCTGGATGTAGATTCGTAAATACGCTGAGAACGCAGGCGTGCTTCGCGATCCAAAGAGGTTTCCACGGAGCGAGTTGCAGCCTGATGTTCTCAAACAGCATCAAGTCTCTCCTGACGCTCTTCGGTAGATTCTTGGGATCTTATGATCCTCAATCTTTTAGCTCCTTTGGAACATTGGGAAAGATTTGACCTCTTTCTAGGCATGGTTATAGTTTTATTATGAAGATACCTAATCAATTAAAATCTAAGTGACTGCTTCCCTACCAAGGGTGCCCAGACACGGGATCGTCTGGCTCATGTGCTGGTTTGGTCCCTGGGGTGGTCACGGCGTGCTATGTGTTCTGGTGCGCCGGTGATGGGGAGTACTCCCCAGCGGAGGGTCCGGTGACGGACAGCCGCGGCGGGTGGATGAGTGCTAACGCGTGCCCATGTTCCCGCCGTAAGCGGCAGAGGAGGACACAGTGGAGTTTTAGTGGGTTAGAGTCCCACATAACTGCACTATCTCCCCGTGGTAGTGCAGAATGCATGAGCATTTCTTCACGTTAAAAAAAATAAATGGGAGTTTTGGCCAGTAGAGTCAAATTTTCAATGATATACCATCGTCATCGAAAATCAGTCCTAAACTGTTACCGCCTTCACCGCGTGGAGGTGAAATTAGTGATAGCTTAGATTTCCACATCAGATGTTTCTGATCTTCGATTTTTATAAGTCAACAGGAAATGCCCATCAGACCGAATAACTTTTACTAAGACGTCATTCCTATATGTGTTATGGTGTAGCTGGACTCTTGGAGTTCCCCATCAGGTGTTCCAGATCTTCAAATTTATTCTCTCAGCAGAAAATCCTCATCACGTGGAACAATTTTTGCTATGGTACCATTTTTGTATCTCTTATAGTTAAGCTGGTCTGTTTCGGTTCTGCATCAGGTGTTCAAGTTTCCAAGAAACATTATAGCCTGAATGTTGTCCAGCCATAATAACTATACAACAAAAAAAAAAAATCATTCAAATCCGTCCAGTAGTTCCGAAGATCGGACGCGCAGGCCCGAGGCGTGTACGTACTCTGATAGAATACCTTAACAAATGTTCGCCGTGATTCTTTAAATTGACATAACTTTTTTATTTATGAACCGATTGACATGAAATAAACACTATATGTTAAGTGAAGCCTACTACAATATATTAGTGAAAACCGCATCTAAATCGAATAAGCCGTTTCTGATATTAGCGTGCACAAACAAACAGACAAACAGACAAACAGACAAAAAAAAAATTAATTACAATTTCGGGTTCGGCATCGATATAATAACAACCCCTGCTACTTTTTTTTTTTATATTTCCATTGTACAGACACCACTTTTCTACAAATTTATTATATGTAATAATATAGAATAGATGATTGTGAGGTCATCACGTTCCTGAGTTATTATAAATAATAGAATGATTTGTTGCACTCACTGTCCTTGAACTTTTTGCATTGTATCGCTACGAAACAGCGTTTTGCTATTGATAGTTCAGAAACGTCTTTTTTTGAGAATCAGTGTGGCTGGTTAATAAATAAATCATATATAAAAACGAAAATATTTTATTCTAGCAACTCTACTTTTGAAATGTCATGTGACGTGACATCGGTGACATTAAACAGTACGTTTTCCTTTTACGGTTTTCTACTATTTTCTTTAAAATTACCCCATTTGACCGTGTTTTATTGGCTGCAATTTTTAATTTGAGGCATTGGTGCAACGAAAACATACTGTGTCAATCCCACAACCCGCAGTAAAGTAGGTGAAATGTGATTGAATTTGTGTAAAATAATCTAATTAATAAGTTAATGAGCTAGTTTAGTTGATAACATCGTCAAGAGATAGATAACAGGTAACCAAAAATCCGTGTGATTCGCTGTAATAAGGGAGATTTAACGTGTTAAAATTTGCACAGTCAGCCGTACAATTCTATGCAGTAAAAATAAAAATTTATATATTTAGATTACCTTGACACCTAAATTGAACTAGTTAAATTTGCGCCGTAGAAAGTTTCTTAAAAACAAACGAAATTGCCAAAGATACTACAATAGTATTCAAACTTTTACCTTGAATGCTTATTGTACATTTTTTATCGCATTCTCAGTAACTTTGTTGAAGGTAAAGGCTATTGGGGACAGTAGTTTAAACATAAATAATACCATGATCCACACCTGAAACCTTACATACTTTAAAACAGCCTTGGAAAAGAGATAAGATTACCTTCTTGTGTCACATGTATTAAAAATATTCAAATTAATATTTACACAAGGAAAACTGTTTAAATTCTGTACTTACTTACACAAACAACTCAACATTCCTGTTAGAAACTATTCACAGTAGAGATTATCAATTGCATTGTACGTACATTAGAGGTTTCACTTCATTTTTTCCTGTTGTCCTTTTTTGGTGACCTGTATTGGGATCATTGTTTGTTGATAATAATTATTTGACAAGCCAGTCAATTATTTTTTTTATTTGTGTCAATATTGTACTTATCCTGACGTGTTTGGTCTCCTACACATTTCCTGCCTAAGTAGAAGCATGTCGCAGGGCCGACACACATACCTTGTAGCTGTAATTTTGTGAACTAAGCTTTTTAATGTAATTGTCATCATTACTATTGTTGCCTAGACATATTGTGCGATTATGCTGGGTGATAATCAGGTTGAAACCTATATTTTGAACCTAGTGATAAACTGTGACTGTTACCTATTGTAGTTAAAGTTTTGGGAAAACAATATTTAAAATACAGTTGTGCCAGCGACATGAAGAAGAAGAAGACCTATTGTAGTTGCCTAGTGAATAAATAAAATATAACATTCCCACTGCTGGGACACAGGCCTTCTCTCTGTGAGAGGGAGCAAACCTTTAAACTCTTATAGGGTTCCATTTACACCCATCCTTTTTAATTTTACGTTTTTAAGAACAGATCGAACTGAGGTCTCAACTAAAAGGAGTTTTTTTACATTTGTAGGTACAAAATGCGGTGGGTGCTATTATCAATAGTGGTGCTGCTATGCAGTACCTTCGTGGCTCAAGCTTTTGAGGATCAGGCCTTGGAAGACGATGACTTTGCGGAGTTTGAGCAGTTTGAGGCAGAAGATGATGATCTTGCTGGTGGTAAGTCTTTGCTTAAACTATTTTAGATTTATAACAATTTTAATACTCCTATAGATTCGATTCGAGATAGAATTTGATTGTGGATTGTGGTTCCGTTCCGATATAAATAAGGTACTTACAAATTGTAATGATAGTGAAACACTTACCATAAAAAATTTTTCGTCATCAGATTTTGCTGAAGAAAAGGAGTCTCCTCCTCCTACAAAACAGAAGATATCTTCAAAGGATCAGTTTGAAGCCAACGTCGAGACTGAAGATGAGATCTTAGTGGAGGTATGTTAAAGCATAAAAAAATACCTACTTCAACTTTTTTTTCATCATGTAGCTTGCTGACAGTATTTCAAAGGCTTTGAAGTTCAATGGCATACTGAACTGTCCGCCATTTGTTTTCTTTTTCAAAATGGCGGCCACGCATGACCGTTACGTACTTACGTTTCATGCGTGGCCGCCATTTAATTGCCAGGGTCCATATAAAAATCTTCAATCCCCTTCTGGGCCACAACTTTGCCACTTCCACGTCGTCTTCAGTGGCAGCGCAAGGCTGACTGCATGTTTTAGGACAACGAGGGCAGTACAGGAGGTGGTGCAATAGTTGGCAACATAGCTCCATATCCACACCCTGCTGCCTTGCCTGCAGAAACTACTGTTTTGTTATTGTTCAGTGTATTTTTACCAAGCCTGTAACAAGATTCATCTGTGAGCTTGGTTGGTTAATCAGACTGTGCTTGATAAACATACTTAAAGCCTAGTACACTCAATCACTCCTGCATAGCTATTCACAACCGCTTGATACACTTCCGTACCATATTGTGCATCAATCATTGTTCAAAACCAAAACCTGAGTCTGTTTGTGAGTCTTCAAAACGCTGTTCACAAGACCAAAACCCGAAAATTTTGTCAGTTTAAGGGCAAATTTTTCCATCGCCAGATAACTTTTATTCGAGGAATAAAATTGACGTTTGCCAGTTTTTGTATGAAATAACTGTCAAAATTTTAAAATTATTCCTCGGATAAAGTTATCAGACAATTGAAAAATCAGCCCTAAATCAAATAGACGACCGCTATTCTTCCGACAGCTGTTTGCTGTCGGGAGCAAGGCAAATCATGTTATCGAAATGTGTCAGTTTCGTTACAATAGCCTGTCGGATGGTTGTGAATAGCATGCTGATTACAAACTTACTCTTAGAGTTGTCAAAATTGTATTTCAAAAGTGAATTTTATTTATAGGGAGCTTTGATAGGTTTTCTGATGTTAGTCTAATTTGTCATTATCTGTGATGGCTCAAAGCCTTTTTATTATAACCCCTTACTACTTACATAATTCACTCACTATGCCATTCTTATCTAAACTAGGCTTACAGTAAACTTCTGTAGTACAGGGGTCACTTACATTGCCTAATTGAATTGCAAATTAAT
Organism: Oligia latruncula; assembly: GCA_948474745.1. NCBI lineage: Eukaryota > Metazoa > Arthropoda > Insecta > Lepidoptera > Noctuidae > Oligia > Oligia latruncula. The sequence continues at coordinate 13,618,740 of OX419702.1, read as the reverse complement.
TCTTTTGTTATATTTCTTGAAAGTGGTAAAGTTCAGTGTCTGTTTAATGATGATAAATAGTAAATAATTAAAGTAGATGTTTTCAGTTTTTCTCAGAAAATATTGAAAACTGACCTTGCAATGACTTTAGTTTAGTCTTTCTTTTAAACAAGTTCTAGGAAAAACTAACAAGATGAATTAATAACATTTTAAAATATTTTTCATTTCGGGATCTGCTGATGACCAACATTTTACCTTTGTATTAAAAAATAAAACTCATTTCTACAGTAAGGTATTTTTTTTCTTCTCAGGATGAAGACAACGAGTTTGAGCACTTCCAAGACCCTGAGGAGTTCGAAGGGTTCCAGGACAATGCTCCACGCACGTCTGAACAACCAAAGATCACTATTTCTAAGGTAAACAACACAAGTCAAACATCTATTAGTATGTATAATTTTGTATAAGTAGGTAAAGCAAAATGTACTCTATGCAGAGTTACTAAAGTAGTGTTTTCTTGGTTTTGAATTAGTAGCTTCACTATACACCGTTTAGACAGTACGTGCTGGAACTGAAAATATTGATAAAAAACTAAAAAAAATGGAGTCATAGCTTCCACTCTAATTGTCTGTTCAATATAACTGAGTAGGCCATATTACTTAAAAAACGCATAAGTTAGTAGAGAACATTTTCGAAAAATAGTGTTACAAAATTTCCATAGAAACAGAGATTTCCAGTTATCTTTTTTTAAATAAGACATTTCGAAAATGTTCTCAACTAACTTTTAGACCTTTGTAGCCTGCTTATGCGTATGAAGTTTCATTAAAATCGGTACACTAATTTCGAAAAATAAGGGCTTAAAGGTTTGTATAAAATGCCGTACGGCGTAAACGCTCTTAACTAAGATTCGCCTGAGAGATCCGGAGCTTTAAAATAATTTTACATCAAATAAACTACATTTGGACTCCATTATTTTTTTATCTGCAGGTTCCTATAATGATCCGTCCGCGCTGGGACGCGTACTGGCTGGAAGGCATCCTGTGCTGCCTGCTGGCGTCGTACGCGCTGGCCTACGCGATAGGACGCGCGAAGAACACCTCCATTGCTACCAACTTCTTGAAACTACATAAACCGCTGCTTGATGATAATTTTACGTTAGTCGGTAAGAAATATTGATTGTTTACTAGCGACCCTGCTTCACCCATACATATTTTGAATTTAAAGTCTGTTTGACCGCGTTGTTCTCCTAAACTGCGCAACGGATTTTGATGTAGTTTTCAACTTTGCTTAGAGGATTTGTTCCCGAAGGTTTATGTGTATAATATATTAATATGAAACTACATGTAATAAAAAACATCGATGTTTTGTCAAGTCGTAAAAACCGTGCGAAGCGGGGTCGGTAGTCAACTAGTCACACTAATATTATAAAGGCGAAAATTTGTGTGTGTGTTTATATGTTTGTTACTTCTTCATGCTCAAACGGCTGTACCAATTTTGATAAAAAATTGAATGGAGGTAGCTGACACCCTGGATTAACATATAGGCTACTTGTTTAAAAAACATTTTTTATCCCGATATTCCCACGGGATCGACAATTACGCGGGTGATACCGCGGGGCGCAGCTAGTGTGATATAATAATTTAAAAAAATATTCTGACTACATAACTTGTTGTTTCCAGGCGAGACAGGTTTAGACGTAGTAGCGGCGAGTGACGAGCGCGGGTGGAGGCGCGAGGCGGAACATTGCTTTACTATGTGGTGCAGCGGCCGCCTCTGCTGCGAGGGCATGCTGCTTACACTCAAACTTATCAAGGTAATAATAAAAAAAATATTCAAATCATCATCCACCCTGTTTGACGGTATGTGAAAAAAAAAAACCGGCCAAGTGCGAGTCGGACTAGCACACAAAGTGTTCCGCACCACAAGGCATAAAACGCCAAAAAAACGTTTATTTTATACCCCTTTAAATTTTAACTTTATTTTTAGTATTTGTTGATACAGCGGCAACAGAAATACATCATCTGTGAAAATATCAACTGTCTAGCTATCACGGTTCATGAGATACAGCCTGGTGACAGACAGACAGACGAACAGTGGGGTCTTAGTAATAGGGTCCCGTTTTTACCGTAGACAAATAAGAACTTATAATGTACCTATGTTTTACAATGAATAAATGGAAAATCTCAAAAAAAAAATCTCTGAACTATAGATTGCTGCTCATCTTCTTTTTCATTCGCACAAGAAAAAGGGAAATATATTAACGTCACTAGCAAAGATAAAAAGTAATTTAAAAAAATTAAACCGACTTCAAAAAGAAATTAACTCAAAATTATGAAATAACTTTAATTTCGGAAGTCGGTGTCTTGGGATCTGTATTTTAGTTTTATGCCACCGACTTCCGAAATTAAAGTTATTTCATAATTTTGAGTTAATTTCTTTTTGAAGTCGGTTTAATTTTTTTAAATTACTTTTTATTTCGTAATTTTTAGTTTTTGCACTAGTATTTGACCAAGGTTTTGAGATGTTTTCCCTTTGACACTACACCCGTAGCTCTTATCAATAAGCCAGGCCGTCACACTTACACGTATTAGTCCATATCTTGAAAATTACTGAATCGATCTTGATGAAACTTGCACTGTTCCCTAAGTTGAAGAAAATGTAAGCCAATAAAAAAAAAAATGGTCACGATCCGATTAATAGTTCCGGAGATATGCGTGGACAAACATACATACATACATACATACATACATACATACATGCATACATACATACATACATACGTCTATGAAATTATGTATATTTGTTTGGAAGCCCTAATAGATCATCATATGTGAATATAATGCAATTCCAATAATATTACATACATACGTATCGAATTGATAACCTCCTTTTTTTTGAAGTCGGTAAAAAGAGACAGAGTAAGAATATTTCTGTCCCATACTGCGTGTCGGCTAAGCACATCAATTTGCACAACAAGTTTGACGTTTATGAATGAAATAATAAAAACTACACCGCGATTAAAGGGAAAATTAGATCTTTTTCGTGCATAATTCAATAATAGTACATTTGCGCAACTGTGAAAATGGTAAGGTGCCGTGTAATAAGCTGTAAACATGATAGTATGATGAAGATTGCCGGAATTTTTTGTCCCTTTCGGTGACACGGATACCATAAGTTTATAGATTACTCTGTACCTGAACCCTAAATAAAATCTTGATTTAGGAAAGGTTAACTAATCGACTGGGTTACTCAGACTTGCCTATATTACCATTAACCGCCTACAGATAGTTGATTTCTCTTTTACAGCGACAAGATTTAGTGCACGTACTACTGGGTGTAGTTAGACCAACTCCGGACACACTGCTGGTGCGTGTGGAGCTGGGCAAAGACGACAGCGATCCGTTCGTGCTGTGTGTCGCGCAGAAGAAGGTCGCCACCAAGCTGTCTAAAGAGATGCAGGACTTGGTATGTATGATTTTGCTATAGTTATGTTCACCAACCTGGTTTTATGACAAAGGTAACATGTAAAATATGTACAGTCAACAAAAGAGATAAGTATGCAGGATCGTCGGATATAGTTGAAGTTTAGTAAGAAACCGATGGATGTTGTCGAATAAAATTTAATTTTATTAATAGAAAACAAACAGCTCATTTATCTAATTAAATTTCAAGTAATAGCACAGATTACTAAATAGTTATTACGTAACAGATACTTCAGTCAGTAGAAAATTTCCAAGACCTAGTGCTATAATAGCCTACTCCGTCGCGTCAGCAACCGCTGTATGCTAAAATGTGCCTAAATGCTCAAGCGTACAGTTGTGATTGCTACGCACCGCGCGATCCCACACCAATCGCAGGGCTGCTTCTTCGATAAAATTAAATTAACATAACTATTTGTGTCTATTTTATTGAGAACTGTGAATATGTTCTGACTATAGGTGGTAGTTTAAAATTGTAACGTTTATAAAATATTTTTTTTATAAATTGGTGCTGACAGTGTAAATACATCTAAAACATGACATGACATCTTCATTGACAGGTAAATGGAAAAATGTTAGGTGTTTATCCTTTCTTTTACTTGATTTGCACCCATCTACTGCACATAAGGCATTAGACGGCATCGTAGGTACGCGTATAAACGAATGGAACGATTAAAATTGAACAACGTGCGTGCGCTTCGCTTGCGAAAACCGCACTGAATTTGGTCCGCAAACGGCCCGAGACCGCTCGGCCGGGCGGTAGGTAATTATAGCACGCAAGTACATGGTGTGACGGAGGCCTGGTAATAGCGCGGGCAGGCGATGAGGTGCGCCGGGGTGGGTCGGGGGAACAAGAAATTTCACGCGGACGAAGTCGCGGGCAGAAGCTAGTTGTATAATAAATACAGTGTGAGTCTTCATAATGTGCACATATCGAAATGAGGGAAACTAAGCTACTAAATATTTAAAAAAATCTAAAAAAAAAAAAGTTGCATTTTTGAAATTCTTTTTCGCTGCTGTGACCCCTGTGTAAACAATCGCCCCTCAATTGAGAATTGTGGTTTTTTTTTAACAAAAATCTGAAATTTTTTCATCAATTTTTACAATAATTGTAAAATTATTCAATAAAAGCCCCGATTACCTACCCTTTTGATTACTTTAAATTATTCTCCATCGTATCAGATTTCTAAACGTAAAAATACCATGTTTATAACTCAATCACAACATTTCCTATCAACTGTTAAAGAAAGGCCTTGCAATCACCATACTTTAGCAGGTAAAGATCCTTTTAAATATTTTTTTTTTTTCAAATATTTTTTCCGTCGATAAAATTAAGCTATGTTTCCCTCATTTCGTTATGTGCACATTATGAAGACTCACACTGTATAGTGCCGCAGATAGTTCTAGAACCTTCCACTGTAGAAACATCTAGAATGTTCGAGTACATACCGGCCTCGACCGACTAGGTGTCGATAGTTCTAGAAAGTTCTACAAAGTTCCAGCATCGAAATTTCTAGAACGATCGTGACTCGACTAGTTCTGCTACTCGATACTAGATGGCGCTAGTGGTAACTAATGTCACCATGTACCAGGCTTTAATTGTGGCGCGCAACAATATTAACCGTATAGTTACGGTTGCAGAGCGTGTTCTGCCCGGAGCGTCGCGCGGGCGACAAGCACGGGCTGCCGGCCGCGCTGTGCGTGCTGTCGGAGACTGCGGAGGCCACGGCCGCGCTGCTGGACGCGCGTGTGTGTGCCGCGCTCGAACACTACCACCAATACGTGCAGTTCATACATATCTCCGACAAATACTCCGGCCCCAAGCAGATAGAGTGAGTACTACTAATGTTATTGAAGTGAAAACTTCTATATAAGCGCGTCGGGCATTTTTTGAGATGGGGGAAAAACCGTTGAACTCGCGAGTGACACCGTGCGTGTTTTGTTTATAAGATGATTAAAAAAATACCCGCTTCGGATGTGTTCGGCTGTCCTCGGGATGTACTCGGTTTTAATGTATATCCGATATGTCAGTGAGTGATGGCAAAGTATTCTGTTTGTGTTTTGTTTTCACTTCTGTCGGCACTCCCGAAGTGCCACTGTTTTTAGGGTTCTGTACCCAAAGGGTAAAAATGGGACCCTGTTACTAAGACTCCTCTGCCCGTCTGTCTGTCTTTCACCAGGCTGTATCTCATGAACCGTGATAAACCAGTATTTTACATGGAGCGACTGCCTATCTGACTTCCACAACCCAGTTACTGGGAAATACGATACTCCTTGTTAAGACTGGTTGTCAGATTTTCGAGCTTCTGACGACCCGTAACGACTGTCAAAAATTCTCGAATGACAGCTGGGACCAACGGCTTAACGTGCTTTCCGAAGAGTACAATCAATATTATTTAACTAGTTTCTGCCCGCGACTTCGTTCCCGTGGATCATCATCATCTGCCAAGCCTTTTCCCAACTATGTTGAGGTCGGCTTCCAAACTTCGTTCCGTGGATATCGTACTTATTACCTGCTAGCAGCGCCCCGCGGTTTCACCCGCATAAGCGTCGATCCTGTGAGAATACCGGGATAATAAAAAATTAAATTAAAAATTTAAAAAACCCCCGACAAAAATAAAATTAAGGAATCCCTACAAAAAGCATGAAATAAAAAAATAAATTTGAAAAAATCTTATGGAAGTCGGGGGACCGTTCTGTGGAACACCTATTCTGCTTCTGAGGTCCCCCGACTTCCATAAGATTTTTTCAAATTTATTTTTTTATTTCATGCTTTTTGTAGGGATTCCTTAATTTTATTTTTGTCGGGGGTTTTTTAAATTTTTAATTTAATTTTTTATTTCATGCTTTTTGTAGGGACTCCTTAATTTTTGTATTTCATTTCTTTTATTTTCTTCCGTTTTAAGATTCTGGTAATTTGGTGTTTAATCAGATTTTTTATCCGTCAAAAAATATTGATTAATTTACAGGGTTATTTGTAAAACACCAGCAACCTCTTAAGAGGTCATTGTACTCATCATTATGAACAACTTTTACTATGGGACCAAACCTGAAATCGCGAAAAAAAAATCAGCTGTTCCCTACATTTATGTTCGTTTAGCTCGTCAAAATGTAGGGAACAGCTGATTTTTTTTTCGCGATTTCAGGTTTGGTCCCATAGTAAAAGTTGTTCATAATGATGAGTACAATGACCTCTTAAGAGGTTGCTGGTGTTTTACAAATAACCCTGTATAGTTGAAGAATAATTTTTAAGACTAAACAGATTTTTTTGTTTTATTATATTTTTCAAGTTTTTAGTTTTCATTTCGTTAGGTAGTTAATATTCCTCATTCCCTTTCAATATAGTGTAAATTATTCTACTTGTCAAGCCCTTGCATTTGATACCTATATTGAAGGAGTTGTGAAAAAAAATGTAATTCGCCATTTTGTGGTGGCGGCCATCTTGGATTTGAAATTTTTAATAGTGTATAGTATTCTACTAGTCAAGCCCTTTCATTTGATACCCATATTGAGGGAGTTGAGAAAAAAAAAATGTAATTCGCCACTTTGTTGTGGCGGCCATCTTGGATTCAAAATTTGTTTTAGTGTATAGTATTCTACTATTGAAGCCCTTTCATTTGATACCCATATTGAGGGAATTGTGAAAAAATATGTTATCCGCCATTTTGTAGCGGCGGCCATCTTGGACCGATTTTCATCAAACATAGCTAAGAACACTCCCGACTAATACACCTTTCAAACAAAAAAAACTAAATCAAAATCGGTTCATCCCTTCGGGAGCTACGATGCCACAGACAGACACACACACACACACACACACACACACACACACACACACACACACAGACACGTCAAACTTATAACACCCCGTCGTTTTTGCGTCGGGGGTTAAAAATTATCCTATGTCCTTTCTATGCAATCTATTTCTACAAATTTTATCGAAATCCGTTCAGTGGTTTAGGCGTGAAAAGGTAACATATAAACAGTCAGACAGAGTTACTTTCGAATTTATAATATTACTCGGTAGTATGGATTCGTAGTAAAATATACAATAACTCACTGCCTATACTTAAATATCAGCCACATTTTTTTAAAACTCCCCGTCGCCAGGGCCGTCTTTAACCTATTGGAGGCCCTGGGCACATAAGGGTCACGGGGCCCCTGTGTAGATAAGAGACAATACGAGAAACATACTAATATTTTTCATAACTGGGATGCCAGAAACGTATTGTAAATCGCACTGCAAATAACTTATTTTGTCATTGAATCGGGTAGGTACAGTCAACAGCAAAAGTAGATGATCAAAATAAGAAATTCAATACTAATGAACGGAGTTCGCGTCAGAACTGTGTGGCGTCGAAGTACTACTACTTAGAATACTTACTACGTAGAATACTTTTGAATCACTTCGACGCCACACAGTTCGGACGCGAACTCCGTTCATTAGTATTGAATTTCTGATTTTCATCATCTACTTTTGCTGTTGACTGTACATAATAATAATGCGTAGAATTTAGAATGCAACGGCGACTGCAACGAATGTTTTTTATGAGAGCAGGCCGGGGCCCTCGAAGATCGCGGGGCCCAGAGTGCCCAATGGACAAGAGGGGCCTGCCCGTCGCTAGTACTTCGTTTTCGCTTAGCGTTCTTTCTGACTTTGTTTCTTTTTGCTCGGTCAAATCAATTTGGTTTTTTTCGTAATATTCGTATGTTTTAGTGCGCTTTCACATTTAGGCGACTTTAGCAGCGCGACTGACGCGCGACCGTCGCCCAGTAAGAATTTCATATTATAAATAGAAGCGTGCGTGAAGGTTTCTGCTTCTGCCGCGCTACTGTCGCGCTGCTGACGTTCTAATGTGAAAGCGGCCTTAAGGGCACGAAATATTGGAAAAGTTTCCCGGGAAATTGGAAAATTCGGGAAAAACTGAACGTTCTGTTTTCCATGGGATTTTTGAAAGAATTATTGAAAGGACAGAACAGGACAACGTCTGTTCGGTCAGCTAGTTAATAATAAAAAGAATCTTATGCTAATTTATTAACGCTCGTTTACAGGGAGTCAGCAGTAACCAAGCCCCCTGACACGGAGAAGGTGATGCTGGTCAGCCTGGCGCTGGGACCCGACGGCGGCGGGGACGAAGTGCGGCCCTTACTGCAGCTTGTGTTCCATCTCATGGACAAGATTAAGAGGCTCAGACTTAGCAAGGAGGTTAGTTTACCTTTCTACTTTGTTTTTATGAACTTTGACAGTTGTTGTAAGGGACCTAACTAAGGACTTGAACTCAAAAGCAGTGGACTGTAGTTTTAAAGATATAATCCAAATAGGTACAATTAAATATTGTACGCGCGCGTGCCGTCGTCCGAGATCGGTAGCGAAGTGGTCCGACCGCCCGCGTCCCGCACGCCGCACCTCTCGCCGTCCCTCGCCGCCTTCCGTTGTCTCACGACTGCAGCCGAAGATTGCCGGAGGCGCCCGAACAGTTGTTACGGGTTGTCAGAAGCCCGAAACTCTTGCAATCGTGGTATCGTGTTGAAATGGAATGGAATACGGTATAGCGTCCTAATAAGCTGCACCGGATGACGTCATTACGTCGGCGCCGGCTGTCGCCGAAAACCAACGCTGGGGATGTTTTGCATAGGGTCGCAGCATAATGCTGAGAGATAGGCGTTTTGCGTGGATGTGATGCATGTTTCCCCCAACCTTTTCTTATTTTTTTTGTGTTTATGTTCTTTTTTGCGTCATATTTACCGCTAATAAACGTATTTTCTTTCTAAATGTTTATTTCTGTAAGTAAATCTTCTAAGACACTTTTTACAAGTCAAGTAGGTCAATATTTCAAAAGTAGATGGCGCTTGCTTGGCAGATGAACATAAGACTACGAAAACCGTCCCTACTGCAACGACATAAAGACGCTGTTAATGTCGTATTTTAATTACCGCAAAGCTAGTTCTTATTTCCTTAGCGACTTAGTTTTTTTTGCCATGTGGCGGCAAATCGATCTACATCGCCACATGCGAACTACGCATCCTACTGACGTCACGCAAAAACCTGCATCGCGCAAGCGAAGTTTACCGCGACTAGCATAATACAACATCCCGACATCAATCGTCAGGCAGTTGCCCACAAGACACAACACCCGTCTGGTCGGAGGATCATCCCTTTTCAATGGAGGATGAGTGAACTTTACACCTTGTTCCTCGTACCGCTACAGACATTTTATGGTCACCGTGTTTCGCGTTCGCGTTTTGTGTTCGCAGCGCGGTTACTTCACTTTTCTCGGGTCGGCAGGTGACCCGAGTTAGCCAGGACTTAGAGATAATTTTCAAGTTATGGAACAACAAACTGAATGTCATACTTAACAAAGTTCAAATTCCATGGCAACCAAAAGCTTATTAGGACCTTTTTGTTACAAATGGGCCCTCAAAAATAAACTCAGAATCCATTTCACTAAAGTAGATAAGTGGCGATGGAATGTAAATTTTACCTGAGATTATGAACATTGCTACAATATGCCTTCCTCTGTGAAAGTTTTTCTATAAAGATCTTGATTTCTACTTGTGAATTATCTGATATTATGAATTCCATTGTCACTTACTCAAGTATCTATTTTTGCGTTATGTAAGTTGATGTTTGAGTGAGTATTCGTAATAAAATGATCCTAAAAAATTGTGGTTACAAAGGAATTAATTGAACTTTGTCTTGTATGACATTGAGTTTGTTGTTACACACAAACTCTAAGTGTAAAAACCTAAATCTAAGTAATGATTCTGAGATGATTATCTCAGATTTTTTAAATTATATCGCTTTAGACGATCTTAATCGACTGTCAAAATGTCTATCGTTTGGTAAGTCAGCAACTGCTTTTGTTTTTAGCAAGCGTATTATAAATATCCCTCTGGGTAAAGGCGTCTCACAATTTTAACCGATTTCAAAAAAGTAGGGAGTGCTTGTTAGTACTTTGTAATTTTTCTTTTTAAATCGGTTTTTTAAGAAAATATTTTATTCCCGTTCTTATTGGAATAATTTTACTCGTAATAATATGTACATGTTACTTTGTAGGCTCTAGCGAAATGCGAGAAGCGTCGCCAGAAAGTGGCCGAGGCGTGGCTGCGAGGTGCGCACGCGGCGCGACAGGAGCAAGCTGCGGCGCGGCGGGAGGAGAAACGTAAGCAGGAGAAGGAGCGCATACTCGCGGTAACTATAACTTTATGTTAGACACTTATACAGCGCAAAGGCCTACTAAGGGTGGACTGCGTGAAAAAAAACACCCTGTATTTATTTATTGATATGACACTTGGCGATTCGCACACCACAACGCACCACGCGACGTGACGCTGATAACGTGCTCCCGCGCGTGATTTTTTACATACAAATTCAATAAAACGAGCTTCCGTGCGGGGAATTTGGCTCCGTTTCCCGCGCCCCGTCGCGTGTCACGTTGCAGTGTAGATCCGCCTTACTCACTAAAACATACGCAAACAAAAATCACATACAGCTGGCTGGTATTATGAATTCGTCACTTGCAGAAGTGCACAGCTCGTAGTCAGGCAAGTCAGCTAGTTTGAAATTAATTTAATATTTGTATATTCCAGGAGGACGACCCTGAAAAGCAGCGTCGTTGGGAACTGAAAGAGCAGAAACGTCAACAGAAACGAAAAACACCAAAAATGAAGCAATTAAAAGTAAAGGCACTGTGATCAGATATTAGAACAAAACTTGTGATCACAGCCGCTTTGTTCCTCCCCTGCAATCATTCACATGCAATATTATATACAATCTTTTGTTATTTATCATAAGTGTTACATACTCAATGGCTGCGAATAAATGAATTTTAAGTTATAATTTGACGTGTTTTTATTGAAGTTTTAGCTGCCATAGCATCATTCGATGACATCGCGTGCGCCGGTCGACTCACGCGTACCTCCGTGTCCCCATCTGGTGACAGTCGTCAACTACTGACATCACAGCCTCGCGCTGATGGCTCGAGGCGAATTTTGTGGTAGTTAGCCAATCACAGACTCATCAGTAATTCGCGATTTCTTTACCTAAAGGTTGTCCCTAGGGCCGAGCTTTATCCTTACCCTATCTACGCATCCCCGCTCGCGGGGGACGAGACGGGGTGTGGGACTCCTGTCAGAATACCGACAGTGTACCCACTAAAACTCAGCGGTGTTCCCACATCGCCGTGATGGGAGGGCCCTGGGAAACCGGCTCAGCCTTTACAAATACAAATACAAAAAAAAAAAAACTACATGTTTTATTCAAGAAATTTGTTACAACAATGGGTGGTTGTGTTTGGGGACTCCTTTTAAGCTTTACTTCCATGAAACTCCCTACTGCAACGCATACTAATCGGAATCGCAACGTAATCGCTTCGCCTCGGGACAAGATCACGAATCGCGGTGCGGTGCGTTACGGCTCGTCGTCCCCGCGCTTACGTGTCTTCGTCCACCCTTGCCCCTCTAACACCTCCCGCAGCCTGCCTGCACCATCAACTAACGGTCGGCGAGCAGTAAGCGCGGCGTCGCCTAGCCGTAGCCGAGTCGACGTATTCTATATACGCTTCTGATCTGCTTTGGGTACGTGCTTACGCTAGGTTGACGCTTGTTTGCCGGCGAGGCGAAAGGCAACATCGTGAGGAAACCGGCATGTCCTACCACCAAAAATTCGAAGACATGTAACGTCATCTACCAATCCACACTGGGCGTCAGCGGGATTGTCCGAAAGGGTTACCGCTGGCCCGGAACATAAAGGGCTAAGGAAGGAACACGGGTGGGTTTTAGTCAGTAAGAGTCTGACACTCCCTTCCGCTCCACCCAGAGCGGGAGAGGTCATTTGATGATTTCCCAAACGAAAAAAAAAAAAAAAAAAGGCGAAAGGCAATACGGTGCCGATCCCTTTCTGATTTGATACGTGTGCTATGTATGACCTTTAACTGTTTTACTGACCCTATTTCAAGTTTAACAAATATCAACTTTATTTCAATGAAAATTAAGTTGATTTCAGAGTGACTAGCACTATTGAAAGTTATAAAAATGTTTTAAGTTGTAGCGTAAACTGAACTTTATTGTGTAGGAATTATTATTAAGTTATTTTTCCATTAATTCATATTTGATTACATTACATTTTTGGCAAATAAATTGTGAAGGCAGATCAGCATAGAACATGACTTTAATTATTGACAGTACCGGGGGTAAAACATCATATAAAGAATACTATTGAAACTGTATGTACAATGAAACAATAATAAGAATTAATCAAAGCAATATTTATTTCAAATATTTGTTATTAAATTAATAAGAACAAAATAACAAAATATGTTAACAAACATAAGTATCTATTTCTAAGTCACAAAAGCGTGGATGACAAATAAATAATATTACCTATGTGTTGTTAAGATAATTGAATAGGACATGAATTTTTGTGGATGCGATGAGATCTTCATACAGTCTTATTCTTATTTGCAATTTTTTTCTATGTTAAATAATATGATACACAAATATATATAATATGTAATAGTCATTCAAAATATGGAATATGTGTTTAAAACACTGATTACACATTAGAGACTTCACGTGGTGCCATAAGCTCTAACTTAGAAGTAGCTCAGGAATTTGTAAATTTCTTTACTAATATACCATCAAAAACTACGGAAGCCTTAAATTCCTCATCCGACGTATCAATTGATTTATTAAGAGCGAACGTTCCAGCCTGCCCGGTTGAATTTCAATTTAAACATATAAACCCCGCTTCAATAATAAAAGCTTTTAAGCAAATTAAGATCAAATTGACCGAAGATCTTTGGGGAATGTCCATTAAAGTCTGTGCCTCCATAATTGAGACTATTGCACCTTACTTAGCCTTAGTATTTAATTTGTGTGTTGATCAAGGAATCTTCCCCGATTTAATGAAATACAGTAAGGTAATACCACTTTTCAAATCTGGGGACAGTAAAGACACCAATAATTATAGACCCGTATCCGTGTTGCCGGTTTTCAGTAAGGTGTTCGAAAAGATAATGCTTAATCAGATGCTCAATCATTTTAACATGAATAAAATCCTTCACGATCAGCAATTTGGTTTCACCAAAGGACGTTGTACGACTGACGCTGGTGTAACCTTATTAAAACACATTTTTAACGCGTGGGAAGAGGCCCAAGACGCCATTGGAATCTTTTGTGACCTCTCTAAGGCATTTGATTGCGTCGATCACGAAACCTTGCTTTTGAAACTTGAGCATTACGGACTTGGAAAACTTGCGCTCAGTTTAGTTAGTTCTTATTTAAATGATAGACAACAGCAAGTCCAAATAAATGGTGTCAATTCATATGGTTTAAAAGTAAAAATGGGTGTGCCACAAGGCTCGATATTGGGTCCTTTCCTCTTTTTAGTGTATGTTAATGATCTACTCCATTTATTAAAAAATCAACCACAAATGGTGTTATTTGCTGATGACACTTCCTTAATTTTTAAGGTAAATAGACGTGCTACAAATTTTGACGACGTAAATAACGCCCTTCTGCAGGTCCAAAATTGGTTCACTGCTAATAATTTAGTATTAAATGGAAAAAAAACTAAGTGCATAAGATTTTCTTTACCAAATGTCAAAGGTAGTGATTGTGAGATAATATTGAATCAAGAGAAACTAGAATTCGTCGATAAAACTGTTTTCTTAGGAATCACGCTCGACTCAAGGCTACAATGGGGTCCTCATTTAACATCTCTTGCAGGACGGCTAAGTTCAGCAGCTTATGCTGTCAGAAAAATCCGTCAATTTACTGATGTCGATACCGCGAGACTAGTCTATTTTAGTTACTTTCATAGTGTCATGTCTTACGGTATTTTACTTTGGGGACGGGCTGCAGACATCGATTCTATTTTTATTCTGCAGAAAAGAGCCATCAGAGCCATATATAACCTCCGCAGGCGCGATTCTCTGAGGGAACTGTTTAAGGAAATTAACATCATGACGGTACCTTGTCAATATATCTACGAAAACATCATGTATGTAAGAAAAAACTTACATCTTTTTAGTAAAAGAGGTGAAAGACATAATTATAGTACTAGAAATAGGGACCTATTAGTTCAACCAGGTTTCAGACTGGCTAAAGTAGACTCATCTTTTATGGGGTACTGTTTAAAATGTTATAATAAAATACCTCCCCACATTCTTCAACTGAATGAGACAAAATTCAAGTCTTGTATAAAACGCACACTATGCAGTCAGGCATATTATAAGTTAGGGGATTACATAGCTGATAAAAATGCCTGGCTCAATGCTGGTCCTGCTCCACAACCACAACTAATTGATTAACACCTGAAAATACTGTTGGAGCTGCTGAAGATTGTAAGACTATCTTTGCATTGTATAAACTCAATTTCATTTGTATTGTATAATTGCATAGCACAGATGTGAGTTCTATGTAAGTACTATACCTTATTTTACCATTTACCGGGTAATATGTCTTTCATTGACTTGAATGTGCCCTGGCGGCTGATAGTATGTCATGCTCACACAAATGTCTCGCTGACGGTGGCGTGTATGTTGGATTATTTAGCTCCCTTCAAAATGGTTGAGCTGAATGGTGCTGATCTATGCGTCATGTTCGTGAACGGGCGCCGTCAGTTGGGGCTGGTCATCACTTAGCTGCCTCGGCTTATTTTTAATTATTTTATTTTTATTTTTGGATTGTTGTTTTAGTACTATTTGTTGTACTCTGGACGCTTTTAACGCATACGTCTTGTTTATTTTTACATCGTTCTCACATTATTTAATTATAAATTCAAAAGTAATGATGTAACTAATATTTTTGTAAAATATGATTTAAAAAGAGTGTCCATGGAGTTTCTTGTCCGTTCTTCTCCATAGGTACCTACGCTTTGGAATGGGCAACTAGCTTCACATTTTTCTGACTGACCTACTTCTTGACAATTCAAAAGTGCCTGTAAAATGGTTTAATTGAAATAAATGCTTTGAGTTTGAGTTTGAGTTTTGAGTTTGAGTTTGAGTAAATATTACTTGAAAGACAAGATATTGTAAAAAATGAAGTGCGTATGTGACTTAGACAAAACAAAATCAATTTGTTCACAACAAACACTGTGGCGCTAACTTTAGGGTAACCATAAAAATCATTAAAACTCTCAGTTTACTAACATATCAATCAACTTTATCAAAACAATTGTCTAATCCAGATACAACATGATTGTATCCAACATTTGTACCAATTCTAAACATTTTTTTGAGCAATTTGCTTAAACATTAATGAAAGTAGCTGCACTATCATTATCGTTGGGGTGGATAAAACATGCAAAATTAACCCAAGTACACCAAGGAGCTAGGAACATTTAGAATCAGCATCTAGACTTAAACCCAGGCATCAGTATAAATACACTGAAAAATACATTATTCAACATTCATTAGATCACTTGAATACTACTTCTATATTTCTAACCTCCGCCACTCAACTTAGAGTAAATACGATTCGAAGGTCATCACACAAGATTTTGAGGTGGTTGTGTGCAAGTGCCTGACTGGGTGTCATTCATCAACTTGTAGCTTCTGGATGCGCGTGGAGACGCAGTCCATGTCGGGCGAGGGCTCGGCGCGCGCCGGCGCGTCCGCCACCAGCGCCAGGTTCTCCAGCGACTGGCAGCGCTTCGCCGGACTCTTCGCGCACTCGTGGTTGTACCCGCTCGTGGATGGCTCTAACAAACTGTTTTTGAACTCGCACCCGCTATCGCTCACGTCACTACCGATCGCATCCGAGTTTTCACTCTTAGTTCTGTGTCTAATTGGCAATACGTAAGGGCAGAGTCTGTTTTTGTTAGTTGCTCGCTTCATACAATATCCCACGGTCACGTTAGACACGTATCGCGTATTGAGACGCATCACGCTGTAGTTTGACTTCGACTCGCGTAAATAGTCGCGCCGCGCTTCGGTTATTGCACTCAGCATGCCCAAGTCCTTCAAGGCTTTATCCAAATTCTCCAGGTTCATGTGGCGAGTGTTCTGTGAACAACGCGACAAATGAATAACGCGATCTATCGTCTTACCTATTATTTAAATCTCCTGATGGTACATACACTTTTTTCGAATTCATTACATTTCATCCTGGATTAGATCTTGGCAGGATTCAAGAAATATACATAGAAAACAGTGAAAATAAACATCACAAAAAAGTCATAATAAGGAATGACAAGCACAACTGTGGGTTGCCAGATAATAAAAAAGAAGGTTACGATTATTAATTTGACATGGTTTTGAATAAAAAAGAAAAAAATTGCCTGTCTTATTTTTATTTACAATTACAATTATTTTCATATTTTTTTGTAGAGAATTCTCTCTATGAAACTTGTCAGTCAAACTTACGTCAAACCAAAGACTACAATATGATGCTGCGTCAAACTATGCAACAAGGTGGCATCGACTAGTCGACTATTTACGGAAATATTCAATTTTATGTATATATATATGTACTGACAAATTATAATATGGCTGAAATATTGAAGGAGTGGCTAACGGAAAGATTGCAGCGTCCAATATCATGGGAAGCCGACGAGTTCGGACAAATGATGAAAAATGGTTATGTGATTGCTAATGTACTCAACAGCTACAACGTTATAAATGAAGAAAAACATTTTTTAATAAAGGCTAGTTGTGCACAAGAGGATATTAAAAGCAATTGGAAATATTTATCAGAATGGTTAGCGGACTTAGACGTGCATTTAAATGCTACTGATCTTGAAAATATAATGGGTGGCAAAGGTTCTGCGATACTTCGTCTATTCTATCAAATGTTCCTTCATTTAGACAAAAGGGATCGCACAAACTTTATAAAACGCGAAAGGAAAATGGTTTCTGCTTTAGTAGAAAAAATCGGACACAGGTTTAAAGTAGAAAATATTCCTGAAAAACCAGAGTCAATCGTCGATAATCTCTCGAAGCCTCTACTAAATGAGAAGCATTTTATAGAATGGCAACAGAAGAAAGCCGAACAAGTTAAAGACACATATGACTACATAAGACATAAATACTCAAAAATTCTTAACAACATAAAAGAAGCGAATACTCCTATGTGTTTTAAGGCTGCACTGCCATCAAAATCAACAGGCAGAGAGCGAAAAGAAATGGAACAATTTGCTTTAAGGTATCCTTGTAAATTTGAAAATTACACTTATGATGAGCTTCTTGTTTTAGAACAAAATGCTATAGATCAAAGATCTTCAATTACTGGGTCCGAATGGACTAAAGGATACATGGATAATCTTCATACCAGATTGCGTAAGAAATCGGATTCCGAAGAGTTCCAAAATGAACTTAGACATGTCATAAGTGGTACCATGAGGGACCTTTCTATTGCTGAGGAAGAAACTAAGCTGGACACTGACCTTGCTAAGAAAGTAATGAAACTCTCCCAATTTGAAAAGCAAATGTGTACACAAATAATGGAGACGAAACAACAAGCGCGGAATTTAGTCAAGAATAGAGTTCAAGCCCAAAAAGAGTTTGCGGATCAAAGAAGCCAGCAGTTCGATCAGTTTCTTGATAATGTCAAAGAACAAATACATCTAGAAAAAGTAGAAATTGATTTTGAAAAAGAGAGACAAATGTTGCTTCACAAGAAGTTATATGCCGAAAAAATGAGGAGAAAACGTCTGCAATATTATGAAATTTGTTATGATACAATGTTATCAATAGTGGACTACGCAACGAAATATGCATACTTTAAGAAATTGATAGGTGATGAGATTCCTGATCATTTTATTCACGAATGGAAAATTTTATATTATAAACAACAGCCAATATTTGATATTTTGGACCCTACAGAAGATATTTTGAAAGATCGCACCGAAGAGGAATCTACTCCCGCAGAAGAGGAAATTATAAGGCTCGAATTAGATCGACAAGAAGCTCAAAACGATAATGAATTTAAAGAATATCATGATTATTCTTATCCATGGACTTTGGATATATTACTACCTAACTATGACCCTGAGTCTGAAGAAAGAAAATATGAATATTTAGGGACTCGCATATTAGGTCATTTGGTTTACACTTTACTTGGAATTAAATATCCATATCCACCACCATTACCACCTGCTGAGTTGCCGCCATATTCAGCAAAAGCTGTGGTACGTGGCCTCCCAGATAGATCTATAACTGTTCCAATGCAAACGTTGCTTCAATCGCGAAAAATACGCGTGGTTTGCCTTGAAAGCTCAGTTAATTTTTGTCTAAGAAAATTTAAATCTGAAATGGTAGGTTGTGTTGATATTGATCTGTCATTTGATAAGTTTATGGCGGCTGCTCCCGAGGATGAAGACAAGGAACTAATCAGATTAATGAAATCGGATGATGAAGCCACGAGCAAAATTAGTGATTTAGCCGTCAGTGCTATGCTAGGAGTAATCCCGGCAAATACCAAACAAACGCAAACACCAAAAACATTACCAGAAGAAGAAATCAAATTGTCTCATTCTGCTGATCTAGGCAGATATGCCTATGAAAGTTTAAGTATAGGTGATCCGTTAACTGATCATCTCTTGGCAGCAATGATAGTTGAATACCTTAAGGACCAAAATGACATTAATGGCTTTGTAATTATTAACTACCCGAATACATATAGAGAAGCACAAATTTTGGAAGAGACTTTCTCAGGCCGTACTCCACCTAATGAAGCTGAACTACTAGAAGATAGGGACGATATTTATCTCGAAGAGTGTATCGCAAGGCATCGTAAAAAAATAATAGATCCTTATATAGAAGTGAGAGTATCTAAACTTGTAAGCGATCCCCATAAGAACAAACTTGAAAAACCGTTTGAGAGTTATTTCACAAGTTATCTACATCTTAGAGAGACTGAAGATATTCTGCAAGAACTTGTCATATGGGACTTAACAGAAGAGAATTCTGAGTTGATTGACCGTTTTTACGCTGTGCTAGGTATCAATTATAGCATGTACTACGAAGTCATGGATAAAGAATTTTTGGCTCAAATATGTAAATATATCATTGGTGATTTCTTAATGCCCCTACAATCATCAAATATACTGTTTGGTGAAAATGTTCTAAGTAATCTCGAATTCCCGACATCCGACGACAAAAGAACAAAACTTAAAGTGGTTAAAACTGAAGTTATGAATGGCAAATCAAGAGACAAATTACGCCATGGTTCAAAAATTAGTAAAAACTCTTCGCTGACGATAGTGAAAGAGCCTACCATGGAAGAGTATCCTGAGGATGCTCTTGCAGCTGTAGCGGAGGAGCTGCCTGGGGAAGATGCTGTGAGCAAATCGACAACTATTGAAGAAGCTAACTTATTGGCTGGAGAAGAAGATTGGGATTATGGCGAATTACCTAT
The DNA here is from genome assembly GCA_948474745.1 of Oligia latruncula. NCBI lineage: Eukaryota > Metazoa > Arthropoda > Insecta > Lepidoptera > Noctuidae > Oligia > Oligia latruncula. Next base: position 13,598,926 of record OX419702.1, on the reverse strand, counting down.
TGTTGAGATGATAGGAGTAGCATTGGCAACTTGTTGGCAGGCAATTGAAAAAGTTTACATTAGAGACATGAAGGAATTGTTCTTTGCAAAGAGGTTACAGTTGAACTGCTTGATTCCATACACAAGATACATTAAGGATAAAATGGAACAAATCATTACTTTACCGTCTTATAAACAAGATCTTGTGTGTTCTTTCCAAAAAGAGTACAATGACTTTGAAAATGATTGGCGAGACATTAACTTGACAAAAAATGAATGGCACTGCCGGGTCAAAGAGTTACAAGATCGATTATATCATATTTGCGATGAGAGAAAATTACACGCTGAGAAAAAGAGACAGGATCTAATATGCGATAATTGGGCTATGGAAGAACTATTAACCCTAGTGAATACCTACATATCATGCATGCAAACGGAACTTAATAGGTAAAGCGTGTTCAAAACTTCATATAATTATACAAAGTGGATTTTTGAGACGGGGCAGTAGGGCCGCAGGAAAACGGTCTTAGGAAACTAACCTAAACTTTTTGAGAATTTTTTTGATCTGCATTCACAGATTAAAAAAAAAAGAATGTACGATCGGCAAGAAAATTGGCAATTTGCACAAAAACTTTTTTTGATGCCAAAAACTATTAGGCCAACTGAAGTTTGAGTAGGTACTAGAAAACTCAGAAATAGCAAAAACTTTCCCCTACATTTCGTAGAAAACGAGAATCCATATTTATTTTATGGTGGATAGACTGTCTATTCTATCCATTATAAAACATTAATATGGATTTTCATTTTCTATGAAATGTTTGGTAAATATTTTTTTGCGATTTCTGACTCAAACCTCAGTTGGTCCTATATAATTTTTTGATCCTTAAACGAAACAAGATCGATTGGCATCAAAAAAGTTTTTATAATAATTGGCCATTTTCTTGCTGACTGTACAATTCTTTCAAAACCAGGTAAATTTTCTCAAAAAGTTAAGGTTAGTCTCCTGAGACCGATTTCATGTAGCTACGGCGGGTAACCTGCCCTTTCTACCCTATCTCAAAAATCTTGCAGCTATAGTAAGAATAGAACATACTATGTACCTACCTACTTAACTGGCGAAATGTGAGTAGGCACCTCTTCAGGGAAAACGCGTGATTTTATATAACATATTTTTTAATTACGCAATTTTACTTATTTCAGATCTGTTTTGACATTTCAAGCACTCCATGATTTTTATTTTGCTATGATCAAACATATGCCATCAGCGGATAAAATATCATTTAAGGAGTTGAATAAAATATACAGGGAATCTGATGAGACATCTGGGAGTAAAAAAGGAGGAGAAGACAAGGCGTATAGACAGTTAAAATCAGCATATCAAGAATTGCAACTTAAAAATATTGAAATTGACTTCAACAATAATCCTTTTAATTTAGTGATTGAGAATAATGTTAAATTTGCTTTAAAACTTATTAAAGATACGAATGACTCATATAGATCCATTATAGCAAGAGAATACGGTGAAGTAGCTAGAATTCAACCATCCATAAAAAAGAGGGAAGAAAATGATTCTGAAGAATCGATTAATCTTGAAGAAATCTTTAAAGCGAACGCGTTGAAATGTATTGAAGAATGGACAATGGGGATCAATGGAGAAATGTTTAGAGTTAGCCTTCGAATGCTAGCTCTTCAATACAAATGCTACCGTGATATGAAATTATTTAATGACCACATTTATAGAGCGTTTATGGAAATACAAAACGATATTGACAATTACTATATAAATGAGATAAAATCTGTGGATAGACTTTGTAAATATTTACAAATGGCTGTTGAAGATGGTCGAAGAATTCCAGAAACGCTTATACTTGAACATGATACATTTATGATTGATCCTAATCTTTTACAATTTGCTCCACAAGAGCCACCAGCTGATACGGGACCAGTAACTGAGGAAGTTGGGAGTATGGAGTTCAAAATCAGCCAGCTAGCTACTCTGCGGACTCAGTTTAAGATTGTTGCACCCACGGGAATAATTCTGACACAGGCTTTCATATACCTCCTTCAAGATTTCTTTTTCTTTGGAAAAGAGACTTGTAGTGGGCCTCTATTCCCGGAAGCTTGGATGAGTATAAATCCTGAAAAAGTACCTAAATTAGTATATTTGTTGTTTGGTGATACGGTATATGTCGATTGGAGAGATTTTCTTATTTATAGTTTGAATATTCAATATCCTGAAGTGGATGAGTTATTAGAGGTTCGCAAAAGATTTCGATGTAATGATCTCGAGTCCACAGAGTTGATTGCAAGGGATGATTTCATCGCGGAAGAGCTTTGGTTTGAAAAGGATTTCGATCCAGAAGACAAACATGCAGAGCTAAGAAAGAATTTGATAAAACATTTCTTGTTCGAACTATTTGAAACGGAGGAAAATATGATGAATTACTCTGCGTTTTTGTTAGCTTTTTGTAAAAATCCTGATCCTATTCAAGGTTTCGTAACAGCGTTATCTATGGCTGTTGGTAAAAAGACTTGCTTTGACGTAGAAGAGTGTGAGGAAGTAGTTCTAAAATTGATTAAACTCAAACACTACAAAGATGAATGCTTAGCTTGTGCCAATAAATGCACAAAAGAATTTCTTGATACTGTATTAGAAAAAGTCATAGACTATTGTGAAGGTACTAGCCTTATTGAAATGAAATATGTTCCTCCGCCAGAAGAAAAGAAAGGAGGTAAAAAAGGAAAAGGCAAAGGTCAAAGCTCGAAAAAAATTGAGTCATCACAAAGCGCACGTATGCCTAAACAGCAAAAAAGCATGACTTCTAAAAGTAAAATGGCGATGTCTGAGACTAATGTAAAGACTACGTTTATTTGTCGACCATGTGAAGATGCCGTTGAACCTGAAGAAAAACTATTGGAGAAAGTGGAAATGGAAGAAGAACCTAAAGTTGAGCCCGAGGAGGACCCTGACTTAGCATATGCTGTTAGTCAGTCAGTTATATGGAATGTTTTACGGATTTGTTTGCCTTGGCATTTTGTGATGATTCCCGAAAAGAAGAGGACGCCATATGAAGATGAAATAAAAGATGTGTTGAAACGTTTAGAAGTGGATACCGATGAGGGCGACATTTACGTTTGTAAATTCGTTACAGATCCGAAGATGTGCACGTTGTTGCACAAGGTGAAAAAATTCACTGCTCTGAATATTGTAGAAGAAGTAATGAAAGTTTTCTTGTGATAGTGAACACGAAAGAGAAGGGGGTATATGCACATGTTCATTTTTATTTTTCTTTATTTGTCTTACAAATTGAAACAATAAATATATTTTTTGTAACGTTTTATTTCTTAAACGTACGTACATAAACTCATGGCTTCTTTCCATGAGGGTAAGTAGAAACTACAAAACGCCACCTGCTACGATCCCTACATTCTTTGTTTCATTTCTTAACACATTGAAGGACACTCAACTAGACACAATAGAAGTTTTATTGGTATTATGTCGAGGGGCGGTGTCCCGCAAAGTGTTAAATATTATTGTTTTTTTTTGTGGAAGGCTCAGCTTGTCTTGTGAGATTGCTACTTAAAGCCAACCTATAATCGCGTTATATAATACTAGCGCATTGCCCCCGACTTCGTCCGCGTGTATTTCGTACTTTCCTCTAAAAATTTCGAAAATGTATGTTTATGATCTTTATCATTACCTAATTAGATAAATAAGTATTCGGGCAAATTTTGATCAAAGGTATCAGATTTTCACCTGAACAGGTTTTCCTTGCTTCGGCCAACCTGGGACCGGAGTCTGTTTAAAGACTTCCAGGTTACCCAAGGTGACTCTTGTCCAGGTGGGAGGTCTTCAGCGGGTGGAACGAACGGTTCGGGTAAGGAAGCACTGTCTCGCCACAGCTTTAGTCTTTCTTGTGATGGTTCGCCAGTGAGTGGGACAACACACTTTAAAAAACTGTTTCGGCTATTCAGCCTTTGTGGCACAAGGATGTTGTCCTGCGACCCCCTTGGTCGTGTGTCGGAGACCATTTTGGCTCTTTCGCTGGAGCTTGCCAGCGCTCTGCGAAGCACTGCTGGCGCTATTTCTGCTAGTGGATACAGGATTTCCTACTATATTTCCCAGCAATCCACTCCTTAGTTTCCCGTAAGTCATTCGCTCCTTATCAGCGACACTATCGAATGGTGTAGGTACTAATACAGTGTGCTTTTTTTTTCAAAGTCAACGGGTTCCTGGCTAGAAACATTGATTTTTCAAAAATCCAATGAAGCAGTTTTAGTTTTTATCAAAATTGAGCCCGCGACTCCTTTGAGTACTTTTCGCTATTCCACATAGTTTCGGATTTGACCATCCACGCCCACTTGGAAAATTCACCCTGTATACAGAAGACAGATTGAACGATAGCCCACGATTTTTCGTCATAACTCCTTTCGTGGCCTCCTTCTTTCCGCAAGTATAATCACTAAAACGGAAAATAGTGGCCACTATTATCCGTTTTAGTGATTATAATAAAACTAAACAATTTAAAACTACCGTTTATACTATACAGCATCATATTGTAGTCTTTGATACTAATATTAACGTATAATCTTGTGGAGCACAACTTATAGTGCTTATTTTCTGCATTTTCATTCTAAAATAAAAGAAATAACCAAACAAACGATGAGGGCGCCACTGTGCGCTCGGTGCAGTCTTAAAGTCATCAACACAACTCTCTAAGACCATGTAATCCCCAAGAATATGACTATTTCATGAAATCTTGACATTTGGAGATTACATGGTCTTAGAGAGTTGTGTTGATGACTTTAATGATTATAATTCTGTAAATACATATTTGTTACGACCGCGAATCATATTTTAATCAACGTACAACTTAATACTGACCAGCAAATTGCAAAAAACGTAAGAAAATTTGAATTTCGCTAGTAGCCACTAATTTGTGCGTATTTGTGACAGAATTAGATTCAAGAAAATATTTATAATTTTCAAGTATTCGCGCTTTTTTGAAAACCTTCATCGCCGCCTGCATCCGCTTAATAATCATAATCATTTTTTATTTGTGTAATATAGGTAGATAGTGAATACAGTTCTTAAATTAAAGTTCATAGGTCGCTATGTTATGCCAAGAGGCGTACAAATATGGTTGCATGCTAAATAAAAACAATATGGAATCATTTCTACAGTCAATGCATAAATAAACAATCATAAATTAAATTAGTCACAATATTCAATTAAAATTGGTTTCTCCAGTCAAATAAATAAGTCTATATTAATTTATCATTCAAAAATTTATTCATCAGTCGTTTAATAACATTTTTCAATTATCAACAGTTTTAATTATGTAACATTAATATTTTTTATTACATCTGGTAATTTATTGTAAATGCGCGGTGCCATACCTAAAACTCTCTTTCTCACTAAGGCAGTCTTACAGCGCTGATTGCTTAAAGAGTTTGCGTATTAGCTACGAATCGCAACATCTCGTAACGTTGACACTTTTTCAAATAATCTCATGTTTGTTTTGACGAAAAAACTAATTTCAAAAATATATAATAAAGGTAAGAAGAAGTATTTTCAGCGATTTAAAGAATGGTACACAGCTAACATTAGTTTTCAGACATCATAATATCTTTATCAGTAGAATTGCCCCAGAACATAATACCAGCCGCCGGTCGATTCTGTAGAAATCTCACCGTGCTAACATCGGTGAAGTTAGTTTGTTTTTGCTAGGAATTGACACTATTGACAGCTCACTCCACGCTCACTTCACCTAAGTTTTCACGGTGAGATTTTTACAGAATAGCACCGCATAATGCATATCGCAAAATTGAGGCTATTAAGCCGTGATATGCAACTAGTAGCGCATCCATATTTATTTTTCTAGCAATTTGGAAAAGTGCGTATGCTGATTTATTTATGTTCTTACTTCGGTCATCTATGTGGGCCTTCCAGTTAGGCTGGTTATCAAGGAATAAATAAGAATTTTGTTACTTTAACTTCTTCAATGTCACAGTTACTATGTTTGATATTACTTTTCGTACCTACTACAGTTCTTTGGTGGTTATATTGGTTTTCTTTAAGTTTATAACTCAATTATTTTTATTAAGCCAATTAATTATGTCCGATAGTGTATTGTTTAAGTCATCTTGATAATTATATTGCGATCACTACATTTCAATGACAGTACTGTCGTCTGCAAACATGACCATTTGATGTTGAGTCACCTTCGGCAGATCATGGTGGCCCAAGGCGGCCCGTGGCCACCTACTGGCCCCAACTATTCGATAATTACTATAACAGACGCTTCGTTCCACGATCGCACGTTACCAACAAAATTACGTAGAAATTAACGTTCCTTATTTCATTACATTTTTCGGTTGTTCGGTAGGCGAGTGAAGCATAATCAGCATATAACGCTTCCACTGCTGGGACATGGCTGGGGCTCAGGCTCCTCTTAGTGAGAGGGCTCTCAGTTCGGGTTGGTGGATGTCACATGTCTTCGAATTCTTGGTTCTTGGACATGCCGGCATCCTCACGATGTTTTCCTTTACCGTTTTGAAAGCAGTGGTGATGAAATAATTTACACAAAGTGCCTGCTTGGGTTCGAACCCACGACCCTACAACTCGTAAGTCGCGGCCGTTACCACTGGGCCACCACGGCTCAGGCGAGTGAAGAGTGCCACAACATCCAACTACGTTGAATCGGTTCACTAATGAATTTATTTTTCGCTTTTGATTCGTTTTGTGTTCAGACGTTTCACTTCGAGTGAAAGATGCCGAATGAAATACATAAATGACCAAAAAGAGAAGCGTGTCTGCTAAGTAGTGTTTCGACTGCCACGTTGGTCTCCTGGTCGCAAACGCGAAGCTGCTGAGCGTCGGGTCCTGGGTTCGACTCCGGTTGGCCAACAGTTTTTCCATTGGGAACTTCTTAGTATAATACGCGCCACGAAAGATGAGACTAAACTTTTATCTTAAACTGTATTATTTCGTATTAGGTAAATATTATAATATAGTTAAGAATTTTATTCTAAATGTCATCAATAAATAAATATAATATATAAAAAAAAAGCAAGCCCTACTACTGAGCTCGTCAAATCTCATCTTTCGTGACGCGTATTATACCAGCCTGCAGTTTGTAAGTTCCCTGTGCGGCACAGGGAACTTCTGACACGACCGGAGAGAGATCAGGCACAGCCTGTGCCTGATCAGATTGCCGTGACAGCAAGAAAGAGTGCACCTGTGTCTGCGCATACACTTGTGCATTATAATATCTCCTGCGCCGAAGGCTTGTCTCCGCTGAGATTCGTCGCCATGGTCGAAATACAGTCTAGAGTACTCTAGAGGACTATAATATTATGTAGTATCTAGGTAGATATCAATAAAACCACGCCGCTTTCCTCATTTTTGTAATGAAAAAAAAAAAATCATTATCACTGACACTGAATTTAGCATTCACATATTGTGACGACCCCATCATGTATTGAATTCTTCGTGGCCATAAATTGTTTTTCCATTGAAATAAAAGAGACGTTGCATTAGACTCTTAGGGTCTAGTGGCATGTTCGTTGGGTTAACGTCAGCTAGTATGTGGGTATACAGATTCTCTTGAGTGATGTTGACAATGTTGTACCTAGTGCTTTTAAGGTCATCTCTTCGGAAACGCATTCTGGAAGCCGTGAGGAGTAAGGTTCTGAAATAAAAAGATTTAAATTTGTATTTTTTATAGTAGGTACTAAAATTGAGAATCATTAAGTATCTGCTTATTTGTCTGCTTCGTTGGTATAGTGGACGCAAGCGCGACTGCTGACCATGAGGTCCCGGGTTCAATTCCCACGTCGGGTAAAGTGTTATTGGGTTTTTCCGTCAGGGAAAGGTGACGACAATACAACAATAACGGCTGATTTTTCCAACACCAGATAATTTTATCGGACGAATAATTTTGAATTTTTGACAGTTCTCTTCCATACATAAACTGTCAGACGTCAATTTTATTTCACGAATAAAAATTATCTAATCTAACTAGCCTGAACTGAACTGTCCCACTGCAGGGCAAAGGCCTCCCTCTCCCTTTTCCACACAATTCTGTCTTTTGCTAGTGCCGGCCAGAAATTATCTGTCGATTGAAAAATCAGCCCTAAATTAAACTGCCTTATCTAATGACGTTGACGCATGCGAAAAGTCAGTAGATATAGCTATACTGACTAAACTATTGGATATATTATTATATACTGACTAGCTAGTCAAAGATTGGCAAAACACACAGTCGGCACATCACTACTTACCTAATATTTAGTTTGTTTGAAAAAATCACTTTTTTCATTTAGAAGCTAGGATTTATTTGATAGTTCCAAAATACTCAAATACTCAGGAGTATTGCCAGTGCTTTCATTTATTGTCGTACTAGCTGCGCCCCGCGGTTTCACCCGCGTAAATGTCGATCCCGTGGGAATATCGGGATAAAAAGTAGCCTATATGTTAATCCAGGGTGTCAGCTACCACCATACAAAATTCTATCAAAATTGATCCAGCCGTTTGAGCGTGAAGAAGTAACAAACATATAAACACACACACACAACCCAACTGTCTTTTTTTTTTTTTTTCTTCACATTTTTCTGACTGACCTACTTCTTGACAATTCAAAAGTGCCTGTAAAATGGTTTAATTGAAATAAATGCTTTGAGTTTGAGTTGAGTTATACATTGTAGAATGTTGTAGGTACCGTTTCTTGTCGCCGTCGCTACCAGGGTGAGCCAGTACCGCGTACTGTGCCATGGAACTATTGTATTTTGCGATAGTGTAGTTGTTGGATTTGAGTCTGTAAGCAAAAAGTAAGTAAAGGCTCCCGCAGACAGGCGTGACGCGGCAGCGCAACGTGACTAGTTCTAGTAGAACAATTTGTAAGTAAAGGCTCCCGCAGACAGGCGTGACGCGGCAGCGCAACGTGACTAGTTCTAGTAGAACAATTTGTAAGTAAAGGCTCCCGCAGACAGGCGTGACGCGGCAGCGCAATGTGACTCTAGTTCTAGTAGAACAATTTGTATGAAAACTTCATGTACCTATCTAAATTGTTCTACCAGAATCGCGTCGCACGCCGAGCCTGAGCTGGTATTATTTTCCGCATTTCCAAGATATTCATGACATTTATAAACAGACTGTAGTAGGTATGTGACTGTTTACGACATTTAAAAAACCGGGCAAGAGCGAGTCGGACTCGCGCACCGAGGGTTCCGTACCATCATAATGTGTTTTTAAATTTTCATCGGCAAAGCCTATATTCGTCAAACAATTTTAACAGTGCACTGCGGTGTAGAATATTTCAGCGCTATCTCTTGACCGATAGTGGAACTAATGGAACTTGTTGATGATTTCTGAAAAAGTGTGCTATTTAGAGACTTCGTTTTACTTTTCCTGTAGTATTTAAGTACATAAACTTCTATCACATAGAATAATTTCAGATTTTTCTCTTTGCAAACTTCGGAGATAAAGGCCCCTCTTATCTCCGAAGTTAACGGTATTTTTTTTTTACTTTTTCATCTTGGCTTAAACAATGCGGCCTAAAAAAAAAATTGAGTGTGCAAACTACGCTCTTTACAATGAGTTATTGGGTTTTTCAGGCTCGCACCCTATTACATGGGACGTACTTACCACCTTGGTGGAAAGTGGTTACTGTAACTAGGTTCCCAACCTTACGGGGAATATAGGCGTAGTTTTATGTTATGTTTATCTATGCACAACATTCAGTTGGATTAGTGTAAAGATTTAAAATAGAGTTCTAGAGTTGAGCGATAGAAGCTCATACTATTACCGCTCTAAAATTAACCTTTTGAACGCCATTGTCACATATACGTGACAAGCAAGCGCGTGCCCTGTACGCCAGTCGTGTGTCGCCTATCCTATTACGAGCGACACAAATATGTGACAAAAAATGCGATGCACTTTATCACGAAATAAACAATTAAATCATTACTTTTGTGTTTTTATTTGTAGGTATACCTTAAATATTTAAAATTGTGGCTTGGCGTGGAGGGCACGCGCGTGCGTTTATGCTCTGGCGTTCAAAAGGTTAAAGAAAACTAAGAACGTTCAAAGTCAAATTCATACAGGGTGTAAAAAGACACATCTAACGTTAAAAGTCAACTACGCATTCTGTACAGCAAACTGAGTAACATTGCACAAAAATTGCTGGGAAACAACTTTTATTTTTTTGTGTGAAAATTTGCTGTTTGCGGTGCGCAATGTAAAGGTGTGTCCAAACCTGGCGAATGCGCCGCTCGCGAGCCGTTTGCGAACTGCGCGCGTGTTGCTCGCTTGCAGTTCTTTACAGCCTACGTTTAGTGCGCCGCTCTAGTGCAACTCCGGCAAGGCTCGAGTGGGACGCGCGAGAAGTGCGCGCGCACATAGCTTCTTTCGCGTTTGAACTATGAGCCTCAGTTGTTGTTGCGGCGCGCGGACGGCGCAGGGGCTGCGTGCGAACATGAAATGCACGCGCGCAGTTCGCAAGCGGCTCGCGAGCGGCGCTATCGCCAGGTCTGGAGACACCTATTAATTATTATTATTGTGCTTATGGGTGCATGCAACGGTACAGGGGTCGAGGGGGAATTTAAAGTTGATAACAAGGTACTAATTTGAATAAGCAAACCTTTAAACAAATGAACAGCGTTGGAGCATTGTCTACTTAGCTACTAGGGACCTGGAAGGTGAGATAAGAACCAGGCACCCCACCTGCCATAGAAATCATCGTCTTCCACGCCCCAATCCCAGAACAAGTTAGAGTAACCGTTGACAGCTTCATAATGCTCAGGAGTGATTGCTGTTACTCCGCCAAAACTAGTTCTGCGTGAGTCACTGGAATTAAAAATAAAATCTATACAGGGTCAAATTAAAATAGCTAGCGAAACTCCGCAGGCGTGATATGTATCGATATTTAGATGTGATAGTCTTTTTCGTATCTCTCTGCGTCACCACGTTGTTCTTTTAATCTACGCACGCAACGGACTTTGATGTCGTCGTTGATAGTCCAATACTGCGTAACTAACATGTACAAAAAAAAAGCAAAAAAAAAATTACGTAAATACGGGTTGACGCCAATCACAATCAAGTTACCTACCTACAGCCGCGAAGTCTCATTTTTGCTTTTTTTTTGTACATACGCGGTTTTGAATAATGTTAGTTACGCGGTATTGGACTATTAACAACGATGTGGTTTTCGCCGGAAGGATGTATGATAAATTAATATTAAACTTGTTAAAATAAATAAATCTCGATGTTTTGTCATTTTTTATAAAGTATGAGAAGCAGGGCTGGGTCGCACGTTAAAACAAAGCAGTTTTTCGTGTCTGTATTTGTCAGACTAGTTATTACAAACTACGCAATAGATTTCAGGGCATGGAGTCAATAGAGACCATTTTTTGCCGCTGAATCAGCTGGGTATTACAGTGTAACCCACTTATTGGGTATTACTCATTGCTTTAAATTTTGACTAACTAACTATATTTATTGCGTCATGTACAGACTCACATCATGCTATCCGAAACTGTCAAATTTCCCCAATCAACTTTGAACCTTATGCGTTAGAGATAAATTTAAAAATCTATTAAAAAAAATCTATTAAGATTGTGGTTTGTCGAACAGACCAATTGTTTAGCAATTGCCTTCAAAATTTCTAATCTGAAATCTAAATTTCTGCTGATTTCTAGTAGTTGTAGGCTTCTTACTTATTCCCCCAAGAATCTTTGACAGATGACATATGTGTTGGATGCTCTGGACAGGAGTACGAGATCCTCTCGTCCTCAGGGACCAGATCCACGTCGTGGAAGATCAGACAGTTCCAAGTGCCGAACCGCTGAGTCTCCAGAAACGCGATGTTGTATAGAGTGCCTTTGTTGAACTTCTCTGACCCTTTGGTTAAATGAGAGGAATAGAATTACAATCACGAAGGACAAGATTTTTATTTTTATTTTGGGCTTCCGTATCTCAAAAGGAAAAGACGGAATCCTGATTTATAGGATCACTTTGATGTCCGTCCGTCCGCATGTCTGTCTGTTGACCTGACCCTTTTTCTCCTTTTTGGAGGTATCAAGTTGAAATTAATATCAAATATGTAGGTCTACGGTCCCTTGGAACTATAAAGAAATCGAGCTTCTAAGTCAAGGCTAAAAAAACATGGCTTTAAGCAACATATTTTAATACTAGCAAATAAATCAAAACGTTCACCTAGAATCATAAAATTTGGCAAGAAGCTAGGTCTCACGGCACAAGTAAAGGAAAAACTCCGAAAACCGTTAAAAATGGTCCAGACGTCCTGATGTCAGAATGTCTGACCACTTTCTTTACGTGTTTTTTCGCTGTCAGTCGAAGTACTAAATATTTGAAGATAGGTTATCAAGTAGTAGCAAAAAGGTAGTAAATTTTGGTATTTTCTAAACATCAAATATCTCTATTGGTCCAGGGGTCCTGACGCTTACCTGGGTGTGTTAAAACTTACCATATTGTTCAATGACAAATATTCTGTACTCCAGAAGCTGTTTCTTCAGTAACGGGTGAAGGTAGCTAAGGAGAATAAGGAGATTCACTGGACGCTCTCTGAGAATTAAAATATAATAATTGTTTCAATAAAACAATTGCAACACAATGCCAGAAGCATCGCAGATATTAAAGACAAAGCTGAAATGCCTCATATGTCTGTAATCATACGCCACCTGAACCCTTCCAGCTAGTACAGTCGACTGCACGTAGTAGCGTAGTACAATACGACCGACGTAACTTGGCGGGCCGGAACATAGGCACTAAGAACTTTCGCGCATGTTCTCTCACTCGCACTCGCCTCATGTCACCATTTGGTTCAAATAATAATAAAAAATCTTACTGCGCAGCCTTCTGCGCAGGGTTCAGCCCCGCCACATATTGTACTACGGAGTTTCAATAGGATAAGAGGCTAATTTATAGGTACTGATTTAGTTAGTGCGGCCTACACAACAACGTGGCTTGACGGCCGAAATCGGTTTGATGGTAGTACTTTTTCAGAAGAGCTTTTTCACAAGATAGATATTATGTCGGAAATACGATAGTCACTTGACGAATCGGGACGCCAGCGCCACCAACCGGCGCTTGACAGTCTACAATATAGACAGCGCTCTTCAGTTTGTCGTTGGCTATCGAGCAGTGAACATGTTTAGAAACTGTCGCGCGATCCGTTTAGTTGTGTCGTGTACCTACAGTGTGTGATTCGCTAGTGTGGTTAATTTGATCGTAAATTATGTTTGATTTGAACTGCAATCGGTTTTTCTATTGCGCAATAACCAACACTCCCCATGGTACGTCCACAGTAGTTACAATATGGCTGATGTTAACGAGAGAGACGTACCTTCTCCGCCATAGATACATAGAATGCTCTTTGTTATGTACAGTCAACAAAAGAGATAAGTATGCAGGATCGTCGGATATAGTTGAAGTTTAGTAAGAAACCGATGGATGTTCTCGAATAAAATTAAATTTTATTAATAGAAAACAATTAGCAGCTCATTTATTAAATTAAATTTCAGTCGACAACATCCATCGGTTTCTTACTAAACTTCAACTATATCCGACGATCCTGCATACTTACCTCTTTTGTTGACTGTACACCATATGGATTACAGATTTAAAAGTAGAACCTGGAAAATAGAATCCCCTACTATTTAATGGATAATATAAACATACTCGTACGAGGCTGTGGGAACATCATGGGCTGATTATTATTTATTTACTAGCAGCGCCCCGCGATTTCACCCGCATAAGTGTCGATCCCGTGGTAATATCGAGATAAAAACTATCCTATATCCTTTCCCGGGACTCAAACTATCTCTATACCAAATTTCATCTAAATCGGTTCAGCGGTTTAAGCGTGAAGAGGTAACAGACAGACACACTTTCGCATTTATAATATTATAGTATGGATGTTTGAAATGCTTTGCTTACCTGTAAGGAATTATAATAGCCACTCGGTTAATAGGCCTGCAGTTTGCGGGCGAGTAGTAACCCCCCACCGTCACGTCATTATTCTGTTCCTCTATCCAATCGAGTTCTGGTTCACTCTTGTTCACAAAGATTGGTTCTAAAAAAAATTACCAAATAGGTACCGGCCGTTAAGGGAAGGTGCCCACGAGCCACTTTTATCTCCGCAACTAATTTGTCTCTCACATCAAGTCTACGGGTTTGTATGAAAGTGAGCGCATGTAGCGACGCGACAGCTGGGAGACTTTTTTGTCCACGGGTTTGGACGCAACTGTCGCCCGTCTATTGGTTGTAATGCAAATGCGCGCACGGCGACAACAAAGTTGCCGGCTAGCCGCTCAACCGAAAATTTAGGGTTTGAACCCACGACCTACAACTCGTAAGTCGGAGCTTTTACCACTAGGCCTCCAACACTACTTTGCACAAGCTTGACTTAAATCTGAAATCTAATCTATAATTCTTGAATCCTTGAATTAGTTTGTCTAAAATAGTATGTATGTGTATAAAACCTATTTATGTATTTGTGTACCTAGTTTTAATAGTTTATTTTTATTTTTATCATTGTTCCTCTCAACCAAAGCACCTGCTATCCAATCTCTTCACCACCCTTGGTTGACTGGTAGAGAATGCCTAAGGTATTAATTAAGTCCGCCTTTGTACCTTTTTGTGCGAAAAGTTTAAATAAATAAATAATTGAATCTAACTAATCTATCTTAATCTTAAATCTATTAGGAAGTCAATTGATAAGAGTTTCACCGAATCTTTTATCACATCATAAGTTAATGTCAAGTAGCTTGATGTGACAGCACATCAAGCTACTACAATCTGTCAAATTTATTTAAGGTGAATGGGTAGTTGAGACCGCGAAATTCTAATTTTCTTACGTTTTTTACAATTTGCAGGTCAGTGTCAGATTGTATCATGATCAAAATATGATTCGCGACAATAACAGGTACATATTTAGAGAATTATAATCATTAGAATCATTAATATATCTTTCTAATTTAGATTTCTACGTGGTTGGTGGTACCACTGGTTACCACTACCCATTCACCTTAATAGATTTTCAACTATATCGCTAAAGAATAAAAAAAGAAAAGGAGAATGACCGATTGTGGTACCAAAAAGTCTCATGCCTCAAGATCAAAATATTATAGTAATTATTTTCATATTGTTTTACGACATTACGCGTCGGGGATTTGATTTTTGAACAGGGAATTTAAATTAAAGTAAAAAAGTGTTGATATTGTTTTATTCCCTTTACATGAAGTTCCGTTCCAAATGATATGATCAATATAACATTGAATGGAGATAGTTTTATTTATATTTAAAAAAAATGTAACCAATTTATCATTTAAAATGGTCAATTTTCAATAAAGTCTAACCGGGATCACGAAATCGTAATAAAAAGAAAATATTTTGATAATGCACTCAATTGATTCAATTCCGGATATGGTCGTCAATGCCATATTCGATCACTATAATTTTTTTTTTTAATTAATTTTTTCCGTTTCTTTCGAATTGCATGAAATTAATAGGTATTTCTGTTTTCCTGTGTATAATTGAAGGATTATAATGCATTTACTCCAGAAGGATGTTGTGTTAATTAAGATTTCAACGCAATATGCGAAGACATTGTCCAAAACTGCTGCAGATGTGCGATTTTTGCCGTTCGTGTATGACATGTCAAACAAAATAAAGTAGGTGCCTAGTCTTTCGGTTATTTTGATTTTTTTGAAAATCTCCGAATCCCGGGTTTTGTTTATAAAAATAACTGTTGTAGGAGTTAATATGATAAGTGTAGTCTATAAAAACAAAGCTTGACTTTGACGCAAAATGGTACGGGATTCCATACATCCAAGAGCAGACAGTTTTCCTTTGACAGTTTCGGGTAGCTTGATGTGCTGGCTTCTGTACCTAGTTTGTCCTGTCTGATAAAAGGAGAAGTAGCCACCTAAATAAATATATGGTTTATCTATCTATCTACAGCTAGAGTATGTTACTCCCGGTAATGTCGATGATTACACCCGCTATTGTTAATCTTACCTAAAGAAGTATTTAATTGGCACATAGGTATGTTCCATGGACGCCTCGGCGCTGCATCTACGCCTGTAACGACAGATAATATAAATAATATATTTTAACCGACTTCAAATAAAGGAGGAGCTAGTCTACTTAATTTTATCGCTGGCTGTGCCGATTAATGTCAATCGAATAAGTACGTTACGTCAAAAACCCAATAAGTATTTTAAAAGGAAGACGATATTAAAAAAACAAACAAAAAAGTATGCAACAGTGAAAGTAAAAATAAAAAGTTAACTTACCAAGGTCCTTGAACAAATGTTTCATCGATGTAAACCAGTAGTAGGAGGAGTTATACACAGAATTATAATCTGAAAATAAAATTATATGTAAGTATGTATAAAAAAATTTCACATTGAAAAAAATGTGGTTTTTGTTCATCGTGTAACTTGTTAAGTATGTGGAATCGGGATTTAACATTTTGGTAAGTATATGTTTTTTGACTCTTCGGTATAGTATCATATAAAAGGAATACTCGCTCAATGAATTTTCTCGATACAAAAAAATTGCAAAGTTATGTCTATTTTTTTACTTTGTTCGACATCACGGCGCGGCGTAACGCATAAGAGTTATTCAATGGAGTAATGTAGTTTAGTAAGAAACCGATAGATGTTGCCGACTGAAATTTAATTTGATAAATAAGCTATTTTTTTACTATTCATAAAATTAAATTACATTCGAAAACGGTTTTCGGTTTCTTACTAAACTTCAACTATATCCGACGATACTGCATACTTAACTGTTTTGTTAACTGTATACACAGTAAAATACATAGGGATATAACATAACCCATCTGGTGTCCTGCCTTTTCGCCGAAAATTGTTTGGCAGATTATCACTTGCCAACCAAACGTTTCGCCGATGTTTCACTTTGACAACTAACGATTAGCAAATTTTTGTATGACAACTTTTCATTTGGTAGAGAATTATTGTTAAGCTGATTATTATAATGACACAAAACGTTTGGGATATTTATCATTTGTCAAAAATTTCACACCCTGATTCCGTTGTCGACATAGGATGCAAGAGCGAGCGAAGGGCACCCCGAGGTTAAGCGGCGGAGCTTAGCCGCCCCGCAATAGATGTTATATGAGGTCCCCATTGTAATTTCTCGTCTAGCGTGATTCCTAGGAAAACTGTCTGATCAATAAATTCTAGTTTTTGGCCATTCAATATGATTTCACATTCGCTACTTCTAACATTCGGTAATTTAAATCTAATGCATTTGGTTTTTTTTTCATTAAGTACTAAATTATTTACCGTAAACCAATCTTGGACCTGAAGAATAAAGTTATTCACGTCGTCAAGATTTTGTGACCGTTGGTCTATTTTAAAGATTAATGATGTGTCATCTGCAAATAACACCATCTTCGGTTGATTTTGAAGTAATTGGGGTAAATCATTAATGTAAACTAAAAAGAGGAATGGACCCAATATCGAACCTTGAGGAACACCCATTGTCATTTCAGACCCTAATGAGTTTACGCCGTTTACTTGAACTTTAACCTTCCTATCTTTCAGGTATGATCTTAGCAAGTCAAGTGCTGTTTTTCTAATTCCATAGTGCTCCAGTTTCATCAGAAGTATCTCGTGGTTTACGCAATCGAACGCCTTAGAGAGGTCGCAAAAGATTCCAATGGCATCTTGTGCTTCTTCCCAGGCGTTAAAAATGTTCTTTATTAGGGTAACACCGGCGTCAGTAGTGCAACGCCCTTTGGTGAAACCGTACTGGTGTTCATGAAAGATGGAATTTTTATTAAAGTGACGTAACATTTGATTGAGCATCAACTTTTCAAACACCTTACTGAGAACTGGTAGAATTGACACAGGTCTATAATTGTTAGGATCTTTACTATGATCGGAGCGCAAGTCCGACTAGCACTTGACCGCACTGGACCTGCGTGGTGGATTACGGCCCACTCCCTCTCACCGAGAGGAAGCCTGTGTCCCAGCAGTGGGAAAATTATAGGCTGATTATGTATGTTATGTAACAACAGCATATACTAAATCCTAAACTAAGTCAAGCTTGTATTATTAAAACTTACCCATAGACGCTTCCGACCCGTTAACCAACGGGTACTTATAATATACAGTCACATTCTTAGTATACCCTAGCTCATTAAAACCATATCTTCTTCTTTTAGGACTCTGTAGTATATTGTAGTAAACGAAAATGTGGAAGAAGCTATCCAGAACTATCAGCATTGATAGCACGAACACCCAAACTCTGCGGGTGCAATGCCTGTTGCAGGTGTCCATTTTACTCTTGTAAGACTAACACAGTATTTATTATTCACATTATTTATGTTATCTAATTGTTATTATTTGTACCGGTGACAAGTATCTGTCAGCTGTCATAGACACGAAAACAGTCTTGTATTTTTCGTCTGGTAACATTGACAGCTGACAGATACCCGTCACTGAAGTAGTAATCGACTAATAGAATATCGTTTGATACCTCTGCCACCAATTGTGACAGGTTTTTACTTTTGCATGTTTTTGAACGACACTGAAGATTGAACCATGATTGAACCGTCGAACAGAGCGTTGATATTTGCTGTGATAATTAAATCGAAGAATATCTATACAATCGTTGTTTCATTTCGGAGTTGAGATTGAGTTCCTACACTCTAGAGCCGTTACATCTAAGAAAGAAACGGTTAAGTCCAATGAATGATCGACTTTTTGTAGATGGCGCTTTTAATTAAATTTATCATTCATACTAAGGGGTATCATATCCCAGTTACTGTTACGCACTGGGTGCGCGTGGTGGATTACAGCCCACTCCTTTTCACAGAGAGGAGGCTTGTGTCCCAGCAGTGGGAACGTTATAGGCTGATTATGCATGTGTTAGGAAATAACCATATAAACTACCTATCTATAAGCATATATTATTATGTATATCACCCAAAATAAAGCTTTGAATATCAGAATGGTTACTAGTTATTTAATGTGTGTAGAAGTACCCATGAATATGGTATGTGTGTAGGGAAAGGATTTTATGAAATAAAGCACAGAAAGACAAGACCAGCTGTTTATTTCAATTTAGGCTTGTCAGTAATCAGAAAGCTAGTCGTCCGTTCCATCTAAGTCAGCATGGAGAAGAACGGACAAGAAACTCCATGGAAACAGTATTATAGTATCAACACATTTATTACATTTATTACATTGTCATACATTATCGTTATTTTAAAAACAATTAATTCTATCTCTTGGACAATGGTCCAAAGAACTCAGAATAATAACATATTAGCAGTAGCTAGGAATATTCCATTATACACCTTAAATATTAGCAATATTGGCCATATTATAACAATACAGAACAACATAGTTATCAGCAATAATCAAGATAATAATATCAATTAACTTACATGACATCTGGTCGATCTATTTCACCTAATAACGGCACTAGTTATCAACTGAATATCTAGCAAACAACAACTGATTTGATAGTCATTACAATCCTTTTTATATCCTATCCACAGTGTTCCTGGGCATAACGTTGGATGCCAAGCTTCAATGGGGCCCCCATATAGACAAATTGTCAAAAAAGCTTAGCTCTGCAGCATACGCCGTTAGGAAAATTCGTGATTTAACTGATTTAGAGACAGCCCGTTTAGTATACTTTAGTTATTTTCATAGTGTGATGTCGTACGGTATTCTGTTGTGGGGAAATGCCGCCGATATTCAGACAATTTTTATATTACAAAAAAGGGCAATTCGTTCCATTTATAAATTAAGTCCCAGACACTCCCTCAGAGACAAATTTAAAGAGATTAATATAATGACTGTGCCTTCTCAGTACATTTATGATAATCTTTTGTATGCACATAAAAATATTAATCTGTTTAAAAAATACAGTGATTGATAACCATAACATAAATACTAGGAACAAACACAAATTTGTTGTTCCAACAACAAGGCTCAAAAAAATAGGTGGCTCGTTTAGATGCCAATGTATACGTTTTTATAATAAACTTCCTAGCCACATTCAAGAACTAAGCCTTAATAAATTCAAATCTTTTATAAAGCGAAAACTATGTCAGAAAGCCATACTGTAAAAGACTATATTGAGGACAAAAAGGCTTGGGATTGAGCTGCTCCAATAGGTTTAGAATGTTGTTTTTATTTTTCTAATTTACACTTTAATAATTTTCTTTTTTTAAGTATCTATTTACTTAAATAATGACATGTACATTTACTGTATAAAGTATTATATGATTTTAATTATTGTGAATGTGAGGACTATGTGGGTAATTTTTTTTTTGTTTTTTTCTCTCTTCGTTTTAATCATGATCTGGCAGTTTGAGTAGTTTATGCGGCCTACCCAAATGTCCTGTCTTTGGTATTGTTCGTCGAATCGTTGAGCTCCTTAAGTTCTGAGTTGAGCTGCACGGTTACTGACAAATGCGTGCACTGACTGGACAGGTCCGCTCAATCTGTGTGGTTCTTTCCTCAAAAGACCATTTCAGACACTAATCTACATGGTCCTCAAAGATTATGTCCGGATTTTTTTATATACACATTGACATTGATGAATTTTATTTAGACAATGACATGAATATTTACTTCGTAAGTAATTTATATTATTATTTTTTTATTTTTTTTTATTTAATTATTGTGAATGTGAGGACTATGTGGGTCATTTCTTTTTTTCCTTCTTAGTTTTAATCATGATCTGGCAGTTTGAGTAGTTTATGTGGCCTACCCAAATGTATGTCTTTGGTATTGTTCGTCGAATCGTTGAGCTCCTCAAGTTCTGAGTTGAGCTGCACGATTTTTGACAAATGCGTGCACTGATTGGACAGGTCCGCTCAATCTGTGTGGTTCTTTCCTCAAAAGACCATTTCAGACACCAATCTACATGGTCTTCACACGATCTGACCAAGATTTTGTCTGGACTTTAAAAGAGACTGTGACTTCTGAGTTTGTTTCGGCCTTTCTTCTCAGAATAGTCAGTTAGGAAACGCCGACCTCATCTAGTTTAAAAAAAAATATGATTGACGTGTAAAAGTGTTTGTACAAACCTACTTACAGAAATAAAAATCATTTAATCATTTAATCAATTGATTTGTTTTCAAATGTCCATAGCGTAAGCTCCAGGGCAACGCAGTAAATTGGTGGTTTTTTTTTTATTAACTTTTTTATCTAATCGAGATTGCGAAAAAAAAAAAACAAAACATACTTTTTTTAGTCTTTAATACCATATAAATATTACAAATTCATAATATTATACTTTTAATTGACTTTCTGTAGTCTGAATGGCTTAAACAAACAAGTTAAGAAAAACCAAAAAAGTATTTATTTCATTATACCTCACATTTTGTCGACGGAAAAAGCAAAGAGCACTTTGATACATCGGACATAATGAAAAATGCCTAATGGAACCAAAAACTTTAACGTAAAAGTTTATTCTTTAATAAAATTTTCAAGGAAAACATCTTTAAAATAAAAAAAACAAATTGACGACATAATTGAATTATAATATAATTTATCAATTTCATAATCATCATCACCAGTGTTATAAAAATTAAGGGCTGTTCCACCACATCTGGGTAAGTACCCGTAAAACTGCTTGGCAGAAAATTGCATAGGTAAAAAGATTTTTTTAATTTATAGGCTGTTTTCACACTGCGACGGTAAGTAACGACACCGACACTTCTATGTCGTATTGTCAGCTCGGACGACAACGATATCGTCCGACGATATAGGTATGTGGCACGATGTAACCAACAGCTTATTGTCATGGTTATATTGTATGCCACCGCAGTCTCAAATCGTCGCGTGTTTACATCGCCGCGCGATTCCAAAAATATATAAGTGATTATGAGTATATTATTGGCAGCAGTGAACAAGTTAAATTTGCATATCTTATATATTTATGGCGGAAAAAACGATGTCGTAAAATAACCTTTTGGGTTGATCCTATTCTACAAGTGTGATATTTAGTGGGAACTTATTACCTTCTCTTCTACATCCATACTAATATGTATTATAAATTCGAAAGTAACGTCTGTCTGTCTGTCTGTATGTTACCTTTCACGCCTAAACCACTGAACGAACTTCGATAAAATTAGGCAGAGAGATAGATTGCATCCCAGTGAAGGATATAGGATAGTTTTTATCCCGATATTCCCACGGGATCGACACTTATGCGGGTGAAACCGCGGGGTGCTGCTAGTGTTAAATAATAATTTAAAACAATATCGTCTTGTTGCAACGTAAATGTAAACAGAGCAGTGTGGGCAATATGGTGCGGCGGTGGGCAAGTGGCATCCATGCACGGCTGTCCAGCGGCTCCTGCGCACACCCCTCGCGATCCGCTTCACCGCGCATTGTATCGTCCGCCGATATCAGCACGACAATCAATGTCGGCGACGATACCGTTGACTACAACGACACAGTGTGAAACCGTTTAGTAATAATAGTATGAAACTACTAGTCCGACAATATCGTGCAGGTATCGTGTTGTTATCGTACAATGTGAAAACGGCCTTTCGGTCAGTATTGGCCACTCGAGACATAGCGAAACAGAACCCTTTTACTGCTTTTATTTAAACCGGCAATTCAAATTATCATACTTACATTGAACAATTCACAATTAGATTTTAGTTAGTGTGATTAGGACTCCATATAATAAAGAGGAGAGTTTCACTTTACAGGAACTTCACAGTTTTGACGGGTCTGATAATCTAAACTCCCGTCGTCCGTAGAGAATAGTTTTACCATGTAAACGAATTACTCTTTTCATCACACTCTTCATGTCGAGTTTCATTTTTGTAGGATTAACGTCGGCTAAAATATGGGTATACAGTTTTTCTTTAGTGACTTCTACAAGTTTGTATTTCGTAGTTGCAAGACCTTCCTTTCGCCAGCGTATCTTGGCGAGCATGAGGAGTAAATTTCTGTAAAAAAGCATAGTAAAAGTTCAAAACTATTAACAATATTACAGTAAATTGAAATATTAGACTTGCGGCTAAGACCTGGGCAAGATTGATGCAAAACTGGACAGAATGTGCGCTATTATAATTTCTAACGTGACGATATTATCGTGGACGTTCACATCCATAAAATGTAAGAAAATACGTGCACGTATATAACGTTATCGTGGACGGAAATTTCAAATTAATTTCAAATTATTTATTAATCACAATTTGTACAAGAATTCTATTCTTCTAGACGGTGACGCCCAAACTAGGCATTTGCCTGTATCTTGGGAGTCAGTGTCCATTGTCAGTGTGTGACTCCTGCTCTGAGTACATAGTGCATAGTGATTATTGCAAGACAGAAAAAGAGAAACTAAAATCTAACTAATCTAAAACCAATTAAAATTAAAAAATTAAAAACCTTAGAATATACATTGCCATCAGTGTGAGATCAATTAAATAGAGATTATTGCAAGATAGGAAAACAAAAACTAAAATTTAAAAGCGCTTTATACCATGTAATTTGCCATTTGGTTCCGTGGACGTCCACGATAATATCGTCACGTTACTGTTACTGTTAGCCTGCACCATACCACTGCTGGGCAAAGGCCTCTCTATGACTTCCAGCTTTTTCGATTCAGGGCTAAAGTAGACCACTGGTCGTTTGTTTTGTCCAGCTCGTCCCGCCATCTTCTACGGGGTCTGCTGCGATGTCTTCCAGCTGTGTCAGGGCTCCACGTGGTGGTTATTTTAGCCAACAGCTTATTGGGCATACAGCAGACGTGACCAGCCCAATCCCACTTCAGCTTAGCGGCTTTTTGAGCAACGTCAGTACATAATCTGTATTTTGGAGCGTAGTGAGGTGTTGCGAATATGGTCTGTCAATTTGACGCCTAGAATACTGCGCTCCATCGCACGTTGGCAAACCTTGAGTTTAGACTGTTGAATGTGTGTCAATATATTCAAAAAGTTGACTACCCTAATATGAGTTAATATTTTTATGTAGTAGGTTGAAAAAGGCTGTGGATTACTTTAGTTAGTCAATTACTATTTTGTTAATTTTGAATCGATGAAGTATCCTACAATCCTTCAAAATAAAAAAAACAGTTCAACGTCAGGTATCTTTCAAAGCGATTGCAGAATTTTTCGCGATGACTGACGCGTGTTTAAAGCATTATTCAAATATTTTAATGCTTAAAAGCGTAATTTTCATAATTTATCTAAACTTAATACATAAAGAGAAAATACTGATTTTTTGTATGTTTGTTTGTGACGCTTTCACGCTAAAACGGCTTAAAGATTTGGATAAAAATTTGACAAACCATGACCTGGATTAGGACTTTTTATCCCGATGTTCCCACGGGATTCGAGACTTATGCGGGCCGCTGGGCGCAGCTAGTGCAAAGATAAAATTCACGTTTGTATGAGAAGAATAGTAATGGAGTCTATCTGTTAAAAAAAAACATCTATGACCTGCAGCAGAGGCAGCGGAAGTGAAAACTGTTGGAAATTGGATTGTCGAGATGTAAAGTACATCCCTCAGAAGAAGCATAAAAAGAGTTATTTTACCGTTCATTTCCTATTGCAGAGTAAGTGTGAGGCAGTGTGGCATACCGGGCTATAGCTTTATCATACCGCGACACAAGCAGATTATTAGCCTCAAGTCTGAAACATAAAAGACAAAAGAAAAACTTGAAAAAGAGTTATAATAGACCTCGCAATCGTATTAGTAACAGGGTAGGGTCACAAGTCTACCGTGCGGGTCACATAAGTCCACCACGTGGGTCACATACCCTACATGGGTCACATTAGTCTACCACAGGGGTCACATAAGTCTACCGCAGGGGTTACTTAAGTCTACTCTGCCGCAGGGGTCACATAAGACTACCGCTGTGGTCACATAATTCTACCCGCATGAGTCACATAAGTCAACCGCGTGGGTCACATAAGTCTACCGCAGGTGTCACATAAGTCTACCGCAGGTGTCACATAAGTCTTCCGCAGGTGTCACATAAGTCTACTACGGTGGTCACATAAGTCTACCCCGCATAGTTCACATAAGACAATCGCTGTGGTCACATAAGTCTAACCCGCATGGGTCACATAAGTCTACTCCGCATAGGTCACACAAGTCTACCGCAGGGGTCACATAAGTCAACCCTACATGGGTCACATAAGCCTACCGCAGGGGTTACATAAGTCTACTCTGCATGGGTCACACAAGTCTACCGCAGGGGTCACATAAGTCAACCCTACATGGGTCACATAAGCCTACCGCAGGGGTTTCATAAGTCTACTCTGCATGGGTCACACAAGTCTACCGCAGGGGTCACATAAGACTACCGCTGTGATCACATAAGTCTACCCCGCATGGGTCACATAAGTCTACCGCAGGGGTCACATAAGTCTACCGCATGGGACACATAAGACTACCGCGGTGGTCACATAAGTGCGCAGCGCTGGGGCTCTGTCTCATATAGGGTCTTAGCATTATGCTGAGCGATGGCCGTTTTGCGTAGATGTGACGCATGTTTTCTCCCAAATTGTACTTTTTTTTTTTGATGCGTCATGTTTGCCGCAAAAAAAACGTATTTTCTTTCTTTCTTTCTATAAGTCGCATGGGTCACATAAGTCTACTCCGCATGGCTCATGCAAGTTTACCACTACAAGAAAATTATCTCACCTGGCATAGAAATCATCATCTTCTGCGCCCCAGTTCCAATAAAAATTTGAATAGCCGTTGACTGTTCTATAATCTTTAGGAGTGAGGGCACTCACACCGCCGAAGATGAGCCGGTACGGTACACTGAAATCAATTCATATTATCTTTATTTTAAAGCCACCGAGAGAGAACGAAAGTAAAAGAGGACACAACACAACTGCCCGTGTAATTTGAATTTATTAAATGGACAAACTTCTAATACTAAATAAACTAACAAATTATTAAAATAAAAATATAATATCCTAACCTAACTAAAACTAATAACAAACTAAAATATGGCGCCAAAATATTCCTCCGCGCCGCTGTCGACTTGTAATGTACCCAAGAGACTGGTGGGATTCTCGTGTATTCCTAAATCTATTGCAAAAGCCACAAAATGTCAAAATAAATTTAATAATAAGCAATTAAGCAAGTCGAAGTGGAAGTGCTTGGGGGAGGCCTATGTCCAGCAGTGAACGTCTTTCGGCTGAAATGATGATGAAGCATGTAAACCAAACAAAATGGCGAAAGCCAGAGGCCGGCTATATACGAAAGTGTCAAAGCAGTCATACATTTAGAACGCAAAAAATATGGAGCTAAACAGCACGTATAGAGCCCTAGCTCCCCTTTTCGCACTGTAGAACAATTGATAATTCCCTACAGCAGGTATCGGAAAGGTGTGATCAATGTCGTATTTAAGGGTGTGGTACAGACCATCAAACTGAACAACTTTCTCCATTGGACCAACATCGTAATCGAAGAATATATCAACTTTCAAAACTTCAATACCTACTCAACCCAAATGTATGGGACGAATCATAATTATTTCGCGATCAAAATTAAGGGTGTGGTATAGACCATCAAACTGAACAACTTTTTCCATGGGACCAACATCATAATCGAAAAAATATCAATTTTCAAAACTTCAATATCTACTCGACCCAAATGTACGGGACAAATCATATTTTTTTCGCGATTATAATTAAGGGTGTGGTACAGACCATCAAACTGAACAACTTTCTCCATGAGACCAACATCGTATTCGAAAAATATATCAACTTTTAAAACTTCAATACCTACTCGACCCAAATGTATGGGATGAATCATAATTTTGTCGCGATTACTATTAAGGGTGTGGTACAGACCATCAAACTGAACAACTTTCTCCATGAGACCAACATCGTATTCGAAAAATATATCAACTTTTAAAACTTCAATACCTACTCGACCCAAATGTATGGGATGAATCATAATTTTGTCGCGATTACTATTAAGGGTGTGGTACAGACCATCAAACTGAACAACTTTCTCCATGAGACCAACATCGTATTCGAAAAATATATCAACTTTTAAAACTTCAATACCTACTCAACCCAAATGTATGGGATGAATCATAATTATTTCGCGATTACAATGTTTGGACCCATGAAGAAAGTTGTTGAGTTTGATGGCATGCACCACGCCCTTGAATATGACGCCACCTTTCTGATTCATGCTGTTTAAAGCTTCAGGAAGTTAGGAAGTTTCTTACACGTAACCGAACGACTCAACTGCAGCAGCCATATGTGTCGGATGATCTGGGCAGGAGTACGAGATCCTCTCGTCCTCAGGAACCAGGTCCACGTCGTGGAAGATCAGACAGTCCCATTCGCCGAACCGCTGAGTCTCTAGAAACGCGATGTTGTATAACGTGCCTTTGTTGAACTTTTCTGTACCTTTAGAAAGACGAAAATGATTATTTGATAAAAACGAATAAAAGTTAAAACAGCAACAATATTGAGGCAACCTAACGTGCCTCCAAAATGAATGTAACTGAAAATACTAATTTGAATTGAATTTTTCACTAAAAGGTTAATGATCCGAAAACATGAAAGCCAAGCGTTTGCATAGCATAGTGCGTGCTATTTATTAATTTTATTTTCGTCTTAATTAAGACACAGTTATCTTATGCACAATAATAATTATATGGACATCAAAAAATATGCTCTACGCTATACCGTAGCATAGAACGTGCTACGCCGTAGCAAAGAACGTGCTACGCCGTAACATAGAACGTGCGACGCCCCGTAGCGTAGAACGCGCTACGCCGTAGTATAGGACGTGCTACGCCGTAGCATAGAACGTGCTAAACCGTAGCATAGAACGTGCTACGCCGTAGTATAGAACGTGCTACGCCGTAGCATAGAACGTGCTACGCGTAGCATGGTGTGTAGCAATTGCGCGTAGAGAAGAATTTTTTTAAGGTATTCTTTAATTTAATGTAATATTATTTATAGGTTACGGTACGACAAATACATTAATTACTTGAATATTGACCATATAGTGACCTCTAGTGATGACGAATCGAACTTACCATATTGCTCTATGACGAATATCCTGTATTCTAGCAACTGTTTCTTTAGTAATGGATGTAGGTAACGAAGGAAAATACCAAGGTTGACTTTACGATCTCTGAAATTAAAAATATTTATTTCAAAGGATTAGGAATAACAGGAAAAGCCAAGCAAACAAAACGATTGGCTGTGTTTTAAAATGAGGCTGCTGGAGCACAGTACCTATTGAATACCACTAACCCCCATATTAATAAACGTATTATATCAGATGAATTAATAGCCCGTGGCTAAATAATAAATAACGGCCGCATAGGTCGATCGATGAGGTTAAGCTACGCTTGCCGCGGTTGGTCTGTGGATGGGTGACCATCTTTATATACCGAGACCCCTCCGTGCTCGGAAAGCACGTTAAGCCGTTGATCCCGGCTGTCATTCGTGGATCTTTGACAGTCGTTACGGGTAGTCATAAGCCCCGTAGTCATAAGCCCCGAAAGTCTGACAACCAGTCTTATTTTATTTTTGGTCATTTAAATTTTTGGATATTTCTATTTTTGGATTTTTTTATTTTTGGTCATTTTTTGACATTCTTATGATTTGGACATTATTATAGTAACCCGGGATATCGTATTACCTAGTAACTGGGTTGTGGAGGTCAGATAGGCAGTCGCTCCATGTAAAATACTAGTATACAGCTGCATCCGGTTAGACTGGAAGCCGACCTCAACATTTGGGAAAAGGCTAGGCAGATGATGATGAATAGTTACACACCGATATCTACCTTTCAGTCGTCAGTAATTTGACTTGCGAAAGAAGAAGACAAAAGCGTTGTGTAACTATACAGACGCTATACAACGTTTACCTATTAGCAAGGGGTTAAATGTACAGGATAACAAACTGAAATCCTGAATAGTGCCATCATTTCTATTAATGTTAGGACTCACAGGTTAAGTAAGCATATACAGGATAATTTTTTATGCATTGCGCAAATTTTCACAGGATGTTCTACTCATGAATATGAACAACTTTCACTATGGGTTCAACCCTGAAATCACGAAAAAAAAATCAGCTGTTTCATACAAAAGTTCAATACCTACTCGACCAAAATGTATGAAACAGCTGATTTTTTTTTCGTGATTTCAGAGTTGAACCCATAGTGAAAGTTGTTCATATTCATGAGTAGAACATCCTGTGAAAATTTGCGCAATGCATAAAAAATTATCCTGTATTCAGCCTATAATGTTCCCACTGCTGGGACACAGGCCTCCTCTCTTCGAGAGGGAGTGGGCTGTAATCTCCCACATTGGTCCAGTGCGGGTTGGTAGATGTCTGTTTTGTAAAGTAACTACAAAACGGTTTCCGGATTTTTTCCCTTACTTGTGCTATATGAAATTTCTTCTTGCCAAATTTCATGATTCTAGGTCAACGGGAAGTACCCTACCTATATAGGTTTGGATTTCGGAACGTAAACGCCCGTATTTAAGTTTGATTTTTCACTGCTTCAAGGGATTTCAGCCCTGAGTATTTGATATTAATTTCAACTTGATAACTCCACGCGTTCCTGAGAAAAAGGGTCTCGACTGACGAACAGACGGACGGACAACGAAGTAATCTTTTAAGGGTTCCATTTTTCCTTTTGAGGTACGGAACCCTAAAAACAAGACAACGGCGTTACTTCCGTTTATAGCCACGTGCCAAAAGAACCATAATTATAGCGCAATAGAAGCTTGCTTACCGGTAAGGTACGATAATGGCTACCCGATGTTTGGCGCGGCAATGCGTGGGCGCATAGTACCCTCCGGGTTTCACGTCAGGATTCTGTTCTTCTACCCACTCCAGATTGGTTTCATTTTTTAAGACTTTAATTTTTCCTGATGAGAAATAAAAAACAAATCACGTTTGGGAAGATTAGCGTATCTTCTTCTTCTTAGCGTGTCGATAGCAATATAAATGGACTCGGCACAGAATTCGGCTACTTGTTTGGCGCTATCACCAGCGTCCACCAGTTCCTGTAATGTGCAGTTGACAGGACACGCAGGACACGATACTAAGTGTCCCATCGTTTGTGGAACAGCACCACAGATTAGCGTATTATCGTATTAAACTATCCATCAAATTGTTTTTTCTTTTATATGCTGCGCTGAATTAAATTAAAAATGATTATCATTTTTGCTATAGCATCTGAAATCACTTGTTTTATTTGTATTACTTACCCAAAGAAGACTCATTTAATTTGCACATTGGCGTATGTTTCGAATAACTTGCTTTTTCTTTGTCGCCTTGAACAATTAAGGGAGCATATTTAACTCAAAATCATTAATTAGATACTTCTTGAATCGCAAAAAAACACTTAAATTATTAAAATTAAAACGGGAGCATACAAATATGATTTACATACATATATTTATAATTAGCTTATAATGTTCCCACTGCTGGAACACAGGCCTCCTCTCTGTGAGAGGCAGTAGCCCGTAATCCACCACGCGGGCCCAGTACGGGTTGGTAGATGTCACATATCTTCGAATTTTCGGTTCTAGGACACGGTTTCCTCACGATGTTTTCCTTAACCGTTTTGAGAGCAGTAGTGATAAAATAACTTACACAAAGTAAAACGCCTGTCTGGGTTCGAATCTACGACCTACAACTCGTTAAGTCGCGGCTGTTACCACTGCAGCACTGCTCTCTAATATGATTTTAGACCAGTGGCGTAACTATAGGGTGGCATTGGGGCAAAATGCCACGGACCCCCAGCCAGAGGGGCCCCTGGCCCGAGAGGGCCATGAGCACAGGAGGATCCTAACATAAGGACAGAAGCAGTCAAGTGTTAAATTTTATAGGGGAAAATATGAAATGTACGCGGAAAAAGTCGCGGGAGAAGTGCTTATAAAAAAAAACTATAACGTTGGTTAAGCTTCTTTACACTGAGGGAGGGCCGCATCCCTAGAATTTGCCACGGGCCCCAAACGGTATAGTTACGCCACTGTTTTAGACTTTACAAATTAATTCGTTTTTTACTAAAGAAAGACGATTCTGAATTAGAAAGAATTAAATTGGAACTATAAACCAGCTAATTACCTAATTGTTTAAACTGAAATTTCATTCTCATAAACCAATAGTATGAAGAGTTATAATCATTTTCATAATCTGCAACGAAAAATCACAAAATACAAAATTAGACTCTTGGCATGAAATGTTACTTGGTTTCCAAACTAAATGAAAGCACTTACCCATTTCGACTTCTTTACCGCAATTCAACTGGTATTTATAATTAATAGTTTCATGATTCACGTTATTATATGTTTTAGAGATTACAAACCGGGATGCAGGCCCGCGAGCTATGGTTTTAAAATACAACTCGAATAAAAAAATAACCAGTAACGTTATCAGAAATCGACTTTGCGTGCATTGGTAATAACAATCCATTGCTTCGACTGTGAGAGTCAGATCTTATGCAAGAACAAGCGAGGGTGCAATGGACAACTTTGCAATTATATATTCAGCTTATTTTAGTATTCATGGTCGTTGTTCAAAATACAGTTTTTTTGTTTCGACTGATGTTGGATAAAAGAACCAAAGAAAACAAATATTCTGTCGGGGACAATAGTTTCAGAGGGATAACGCTCTTGCTTATCGACGCTGTCTCGGTCACAGCGGTTAGTAGAGAGCGTGTGTCCTTTCGAAAGTAATTGAGGAACAGCTCTCCGGCTGTTCTCGTTAATGATGACTGCCCAGTTTCGGAAAAACAACATTTGATGTCCGGTGAAGTATTTATTGTTTAAGAACAATTAATTTATGGGAAAAGATGTTATTAAAGCATTGCAGATCTTGAATTTGTGACGTTTGCCTAGTCCTTCTTTTAGTTCTTTTTATATTAAATGTCAATATATGTCTATGGATTGCGAGTTCCATGAAGTATTTAGTCACTCCTACAGGTGCTCTATGGTGTAGACTTGGGCCGTTTCCATGGGCGGCGGGTTTCAGTGATTCGAAGGTTTTCTCGCGGTGGAGAAGTCACATTCACTGAAAATAAAACCAGTTCCCATTAATAATAACGATGATGATAATGTTGATGAAGCCCTTTTTAGGGTTCCGTAGTTCCTACAAGTAACCGTCGTCATGTCCATCCGTCTGTCTGTCTGTCTGTCCGAGGTTTTGCTAAAAGACCGTTAGTACTAGAAAGCTGTAATTTTGTAGGAATGTGTATATCAATTACGCCGACAAAGTGGTAAAATATTTTTTTTTTTCCGGAAGGGAGATCATCAAATGACCCCTCCCGCTCTGGGTGGAGCGGAAGGGAGTGTCAGACTCTTACTGACTAAAATCCAACCATGTTCCTTCCTTAGCCCTTTATGTTCCGGGCCAGCGGTAACCCTTTCGGACAATCCCGCTGACCAGGCAGGCTTCGGCCTTAAGGGGCCCCTTCCCCGATGCTGACATCTCTTTGAGGCGCGCGTGGAACACGTACGCGCCGTCTGGCACGGGCCTGGTCCTGATCGGACGGTGAGCTACCCTTGATGAAGCCTACGGTTGAAGACGAAGAAAAAAAAAAACGAACAACTCACCCATTGAAACATTTGTCGAGTTAATTAACGGATTTTTATAATTTACAACGATTGGTTTTTTGGTATCAACTTGGAGTGTGGAATTAACAATGATTTGATTTTTATCAAAGTCCTGAGCTGCTGAAATACGGTGCGTCCCTTAAAATATAAATTTATTTGGTATATTTTCATTTCAATAACGTTTACAAGATATCATAAACGTGAGATATACCAACTGTTGATATAATTTCTTTACATATAACATTTATTATGGTTAACACCCTGATTCCGTTTCCGAAAACATATTTATGAACGAGTGAAGGGCACCCCGAGGTTAGGTTTGGTTAGGTTACTTTAAACACAGAATTAGGAGCCCCAGGAAGCGGGGCTACGTCGACATAGGATGCAAGAGTGAGCGAAGGGCACCCCGAGGTTCGGTTTGCTTAGGTTACTTTAAACCCTTTACACAGAATTAGGAGCCCCGGGAAGCGGGGCTACGTCGACATAGGATGCAAGAGTGAGCGAAGGGCACCCCGAGGTTCGGTTTGGTTAGGTTACTTTAAACCCTTTACACAGAAATAGGTGCCCTGCAAACCGGCGCTGCGTCGACATAGAATGCAAGAGTGAGCGTATGAGAATACAAACACCTTTAACTAGGTATATATTAATTGATTAGAGTGATTGATTAGAGACTCATAGTTTTCAGTAGAACGTAATTTAAGCTGGTAGAAAAGTATTAAATAAACAGTCATGTTTATTTTCAGTATCTCTGTCGTTTCGTCATTTTTATTCGGAGAAAAGTAGTCGGAAAGTTAGTATTTTATAGGCAGTAGATTTAATATTTTAAGTAAGGACAATTCTTATTTTTGTCGGAGCTTTTATTACTACCCTTCCTTAGACTAAATAGGTTTTATGTCTTTTGAGTGGTATATCAAACGATTTTATATTAATTTGTCTGTTACGCATAAAGAAATTAATCACTTTAAAATTATATCAATCGTTTATTATATTAACTAATCATTATATCAAATAAAATTATAGGTTCAGTTGTTATATCTTGTAAATATCAGAGGTTTTGTAATTATATTATATAATTATTACTTACCCGCTGAAATACGTATAGTGGACCACAACTCGATAAATTGCCGAAACTTTTCCTCAGTTTTATTTTTCATTTCGCTTATATTGCAATTATGGTTTGTTTCTCTTTTATAAACAGCTGTTATGTCTTTATAGTATACAGTGTTAAAAATACATTCTAACACGAAGAGAATGCAAACTAGAAACAAACACTGTCTCTGAGTGTATCTGTGGCAACACATAATATTATCTTCTTTTAAGTGACGAAAACTTCGACAGAATAAATGAAGGTAACAATTTAAAATAAACTCCAAATTAAATCGAAGGGTTCTTGATCAGCATCTGTGGAGGGTAAGTGAACATTTAAGAAATTTCGCTGTCCTGTCGACATACAAGGTGGCAGGGACACAGTTATTATTATAGTCCTCCAGACCGTAATTCGGCAATGGTGGCCAATCTAAACGGAGACTAGCCTTTGGCGCGGGAGGTATTAAAAAAACGCAGACACAGGTGCACTCCCTCTTCCCTCACTCTCATAGTCTGATGGGTCGGCAATCCGACTGGACCAGAGAGATCAGTCGCAGGGCCAATGGCTTAACGTGCTTTCCGAGGTACGGAGATATCACAGCGCCATCTTCAAAATTCCAGTCTGTTACTGAGATTTTCCTAATGTAAAAACTCAATAACCCGACCCGGGAATCGAACCCAGGACCCCGCGTTCAGCAGTCGCGCTTGCGACTATATACGAGACCAACAGGGCAGTTACATGCAACCTGATGGATGCAGTCCTATATGATTCTGAACGAATTCGAAAAAAAATAATGCCCCAGTGAAATTTTTCGTCGGTTAACCATACTAATATTATAAATTCGAAAGTTACTCTGTCTGTCTGTATGTTACCTTTTCACGGCTAAACCACTGAACGGATTTCGATCAAATTTGGCAGAGAGACAGATTGCATCCCGGGGAAGGACGTAGGATAGTTTTTATCGACATACCTCGCGGGCAAAGCCGCGGGTGGAAGCTAGTAAAATATAAATTGCTGTTCCATACATTTTGACCGCGTACTTTTGTATGAAACAGCATTTTTTTTAATAACCTACGAAAATGCTGAATTCAAGGTTACGATTTGCGCGTCGATGTACCCTGTATACGATTTGTATTTTGCATATCTCACAAAGCGGTTTCAATTACGTACCTATTGGGATGTCCAGATCAAGTCGACCTGTACCACTTTTTAAAGTAAGTACCACCAACCTCCACATACACCGATTTCGAAAAAAGATGGTGCTAAGAAACGTCGGCATAACTTTCAGGTTTAGCAGCGAATTGCTCTTATAGATCGTATTTGTAAAATTACAATTAGGTAATAAAATTGTTAGTAAATAGTCAAATAGTCCATAGATATACTATAGTTTATAATAGTAGTCTATGCACTAATTATACTAAAATAGCCACATGAATAGATATATGACATTTCAAAGACTTTTTTTTTTATTTATCTGACACCGCGCGTACACCGCATCACACTTCATCAAAGAGTTTTTAAGTTTTTTTATTATAGTCTCGAGGTTTCAAGTACAGACGCCAGCACATCAAGGTACTACAATCTGTCAAATTTCTTTAAAAGATTTTCAACTTTGTCGCTAATGCATAAGGTTCAAAGTTGATTGGGAAAATTTGACAGTTTCGGGTAGCTTGATGTGCTGGCGTCTGTACACTCGCGAGTATATGGGGCACAGAATATTAGATTTTCTTTGTTCCTGTAGATGGATTTTTATTTATTTCGGAATATCAATCAATCAACTCAACTATCGCAGCCCACTGCTGGACATAGGCCTCTCCTAGGCTGCGCTACAACACCCTGTCCTCCGCTCTCATGTGCTGCACTCTTGGCCCCTTAGCGGGGATGATAAGTCACTGGGCTCTAGACGCTAAGCAAGCCACTTGTCAGTGTATACATAGCCTTACATCAAAATGACACCGTCATAAGGGGGCTTACCATCACCTCTTAAAGCAGGGCAGAAGTTGAACTGCACTACTTTTTTGTATGACGTCTTAGTACAAAAAAGTAGTGCAGTTAAACTTCTGCCCTGCTTTAAGAGGTGATGGTAAGCCCCAAGGCCTTCATAACATTTCACGCAAGCACACGAGCACGAGTCAAAAACATTGACGTTAAGTCCATGGTCAAAAACGTCTAAAAAAGAAGTATTTTGACGGGAGGTGGGTGACGGCCGGTGACGGCAATTTTTAGCCGATGATCACAGAGTACTTTTTAATAGACTGTAGTGGACTCATGGACGTAATATAATATTACGTCCATGAGTGGACTTTACATACTCTATGCTGCAGATTATATTGTAGTCTGTGGCTGCAGATGACACCAAAGACTACAATATATAATTGGATGACACTTTTATCAAAGAAAATTGTTACGTCTCAAAAAAAATTGTCCCAAATATACCCCATGATTCGGATAAGAAGTTGGGACATCATAAAGGCTTACAGCCTAAGGCAGTGTTGTGCCTGCCTCATAGTTTCCGGGATTCATTCTCGGTACTTTCTGTCTTCTAATACAAGAGCCACCTCACCGCACACTGTGGTCCATCAATCTGAAACTCCAACCATAGAAAAGTTTTTATACAGAAATTTAAAACTGAAACAGACGCCCTAGGTCTGTAAGTATTTACAATTATCAGGGGACTACATGACCTAAAGCACGGTCACTGTCGGACTGCATAGAAAAGAAAGAGAAGCGCGATGACACAATGCTGGTAATTTATTGCAAAATTTGTAGCAGTTTTTATCTATTTACAAAATTAAAACACTCAATACTCAATACTTTATTTGCATTCCACAATGTGTACTTAGGTGGTAAGTTCCAAAAAAGAAAAAAATTATGTTCATTATGGACCCTGTCGGGCACAGCAAAAAAAAAAGAAAAATAAACACAAAAATGTAGGAGAGAGGAAGAACTTAGATCTAAAATAAATTCAATAATACCATATTAGGGACTCTTTATATTATATCGCTTTATATTTTATCGCTTAAATATTCGTTTAGACTGTAATAGCATTTTTTGATTAAAAATTGTTTTAGTTTTTTTATAAATACGTTTATTTTATCTTCTTTTTTTATTAATTCAGGAAGTTTATTGTATATTTTTATGGACATCACATATGGACTTGTTGAATGTATTTTTATTTACACTATTACGTTAATATGTTGCTTGTAGAATAATCTGACAAAAAATCTGAATGATTGCATGTTTATTAGTATGGTTTTTAATCGTTAAAAGGAACTTTTAGAGGTATCTTCATGATTTTGTTCTAATCGTATCAAATAAGTTGTATTATCTATGTTTTCAAAACACTATCCTAGCATATATTCTGAAGATGATCATATATTTTTTCTGATTTTGTTTACTGTAGTCGATCATAAACTTTTAGGCGTTATAAAACTTGCGTTTTTTGCGTTTAGGTCCTGTAATCCCCTTGAATAATAAATAACCTTGGGAGGGTGTTATTGAACTACTTCTAATAACATAATATCACGCCAAATAGCCTCGATGAGTTGTGCAAAGGTGCCTACTATAGTACAGTCACGAGCATAAGTATGTATACACTTGGCTTTATTCAAAGGCGAATTTCTCCTTTATTTTTGAATGAAATTTTATATTATTACGAACATGGTATTTTCGAACCCATAGGTTTATGTAAAGTGACGTATTTCAACGTTGCATTCGTTATTTCGTGAAAAAATCGCAATTGAAAGTTGCCAAGTGTTGACATATTAGTGCTCGTGACTGTACACCCACGTTTCGCCAGATATGTTTAAGTTAAGGTCATCAACTGGGCACAAATTCAGACTCCGGGCTGCTACTGAGAAATTCCAGATAGAAAACCCAATAACACTTTGTCCTACCTGGGAATCGAACCCAGGACTTCATCTTGCGACCACTAGACTAATGGAACTACGAATACTTCTGTAGTATAATTATACTAATTTGTTCACTGTTCTCCACAGATTTCAAATTTACAAGATTGTTGTGAAAATGGCTGGATAACAAACGAAAGCAAAATACTTTAAGGTGAATGGATAGTGGTAGACCGCGATATTCAAATTTTCTTACGTTTTTTGCAATTTGCAGTTCAGTGTCAGATTGTATCTTGATCAAAATATGATTCGCGACAATAACAGGTACATATTTAGAGAATTAGTATCATTAATATATCTTTCTAAGTTAGATTTCTACCACCAATCTCTTATGGAAAAGTGTTAATGGTAGAAATCTAACTTAGAAAGATGTATTAATGATTATAATTCTCTAAATATGTACCTGTTATTGTCGCGAATCATATTTTGATCAAGATACAACCTGACACTGACCTGCAAATTGCAAAAAAACGTAAGAAAATTTGATTTTCGCGGTCTCAACTACCCATTTTACTTTAAGCGTTCAAATCAGTGCTATCCGTGATCTTGATTGCTTTTACCGACAGAGTCACACAGCTTCCAAAATAAGTGCGAGTACCAAATACTGCTTGTTTGATTAATAAAACTCAAGTTTAAGTGTTAAATAACAACGTAGCAAGTTATAAAATTAGCAAAACATAAATAATTGCAAACTGTTACTTAGCATAGAACTAAATGATATAATTATTGATACGAGCACCTTTGCACCTGAAGTGACAGAAGAGCTGGCTTATTCTACCCTCATCACCCGATAAAAACTCCAAGAACTCTTTAGGGGTGAGTATCTTTTTTCTTTAATTAGCCCATACTGTCCCACTGCTGGGAAAAGGCCTCCCCGAAGTCCTTCCAGGAACTTATTTCCTGCGCCACCTCATGGTACGCGTCCAGGACGCCTCGCCACCTCTTTCTGGGCCGGCCTCGGCGGCGCCGTCCATCTTCAGGCACCCATTGTGTGGAGACTTCTGCCCAGCGGTCGTCATGCATGGTGAGCCTGGCAGACTACTTTCCTACGTCGAGTTTGCCCGTTTTGGAACGCAGCGTGGTGTTTCGTATTCTGTCCTGTCTTTTTACACTCAGAATGCTGCGTTCCATCGTTTTTTGGCAAACTCCGAGGCGGGACTTTTGTGACTTGGTGAGCGACCAGGTCTGAGCACCGTACGTTAGGACGGGCAGTAAGTAAGCACTAAGACGGGCAGAAGGTAGGCAAGTATCCTTAATCCTAAAAAACAAACATATCCCGAGTATGAATTTTTAGGGTTCCGTACCAGAAGGGTGCCCAGAACCCTATTACTAAAGCCTCCGCTAGTCCGCTGTATGGAAGTGTGTCATTTAGGTAGTTTTTATTTTAACCTTTTTAATTTACTCTGTTTCCCAAAACTGGTAAAATAATTACGAGGTTGTCTATACTTACTACTTAGGTATAGGTTGTTTTATTTGGCTAATCTTAATCACGTAACCAACGTCCCAATATTACGCAAATATTAATAGAAAACATGTTTTGCAACATTTTATCAATATTGGGCCAAGAGTTCATATAATGTCATTCGTATAGGTTACCTAACTATCAAGCCGGTCGATTCTGCAAAATACTTACCGTGAAAACTTAGGTGAAGTGAGCGTGGAGTGAGCTGTCAATAGTGTCAATTCCTAGCAAAAACAAACTCACTTCACCTAAATTTTAGCGCAAAATTTTAGAGCACCGCTGGAAAGGGCTAATATTATAAAGGCGAAAGTTTGTGGGGGTGTGTGTGTGTGTTTATATGTTTGTTACTTCTTTACGCTCAAACGGCTGGACCAATTTTGATAAAATTTTGTATGAAGTTTTTTATTTTTTGTTATTTGTTGTTACAGCGGCAATAGAAATATACACTGAAAATTTCAACTTTCTACCTTTTACGGTTCATGAGATATAGCCCACTGACAGACAGACGGACGGACAGACGGACGCACGAAAGGACAGCGGAGGCTTAGTAATAGGGTCCAGTACACTTTTCGCGGTTCCTAATTACAAGAGTGGCTGTGGCTAAATAATAATAGTCGCACGCGTCGATCGATGCTTAAGCTATCTACGCTTGCCGTGGTCGCTCCGTGGATGGGTGACCATTCATTACATAATTACATACCGAGACCTCACCGTGTTTCGGAAAGCATTTTAAGCCGTTAGTGCCGGGTGTCATTCGTAGGACAGACGTTACGGGTAGTCGGAAGCCCGAAGTCTGACAACCAGTCTTACCAACGATTATCGTGTTACCCAGTAATTATGTAAGATTGTGGGCTGGTATTCAGCTTCGGGTTAGGCGGAAGCCGACCCCAACATACATAGTTCTTTATTATTTTTTAATTTTCTCAGGTTAGTACCTGGTATTTTCAGAATCTCATAATATTATTATCCATTTATTTCAGGCATCAAGGCCCATATAAAACCCATACAATACAATATTAATATAACTTAAAAATACTATAAATACATACAACATTATAATTACACTAAAAAACTAACAAACTAAAGCACGCGAAGTGTCTGCGTCGTGTTTCGCTGACTGGTGTCATGTATCCGGCCACGAAACCGGCGGCGGTACACAACACCCTTCGGCCAGAACTCTTCCTTGAGGAACTTCTATAGATGATGTGTCGGAACGCGTACCACGAACGACTTGAAGTTCGTGTTGTGTTCGTGTTGTTCGTCTTGTGACGTTCTTTGGGAAAAGGCTAGGCAGATGATGATATTGATTGACCTTACATTAAAATATTTTTTTTATTCAACAGATAATCTCCACCGCTCCAAGCTATATAACCGGGAAGGGCTTACGTCAACAGAAATCAAATAATTTGAAGTCACCAATGAAAAACGGTTATATCTATTTAAAGTGGCGCTCCACTCCACACTGCTTTACCTATACCTATAGATAATTGTATTTGAATGGACCAAACAGTGGAGAGGCGAACTTCAAATATCTAATTTAAAATTGTAGGTACAAATGTAGGTATCCATTTAGTGTGGTGGACAATAATCCTTTAGAAATTTGTGTGTTGTCCTTTCACAGCGATTTTAAACCTCTGATTTTGCATCACTGTCAAAATCACAGTGATCTTTATTGTCGTTGCAATAGGGTTGCTGTTGGGTTGCTGCCATTGACAAGTCTGTCAAAATCACAATTATGCACGAAAAAGATCTTATTTTCCGTTTTATCGCGGTGTAGTTTTTATTATTTCATTCATAAACGTCAAACTTGTTGTGCACATTGATGTGCTTAGCCGACACGCAGTAAGGGACAGAAATATTCTTACTCTGTCTCTTTTCTTTACTAGTGACGTTAATATATTTCTCTTTTTCTTGTGCGAATGAAAAAGAAGATATGCAGCAGGGTTGCGGCCACTGACAAGTCGGTCAAAATCACAATGATCTTTGTTGTAGTTGTAATAAGGTTGTTGTTGAGTTGCCTGACAAGTCTGTCAAAATCACAATGATCTTTATTGTCGTTACAATAAGGTTGCCGTTGGGTGGCTGCTGTCAGACTTGAAATGACTGTGAAAGGACTGTACACTGCTACAAGGACGTTTCGGTGCTCGAATGACGTTGACAGGGGGCGCTGTTGGTAAACATTTGTGCAATTGTTTTGTGAAATGTATCGAAAAAACAGGATGGCGGCGCTAGTTCAGATTTTGGCCACGCGCCAAAAGTACCTTGTGACGCTATAGGTACGTTTTTGGCACATAGGTACTTTTAACGTTTGCGTACTGCAACCGACCCGAAAAATTAAAATGACGATATGTCTAAAGTTATGAATTTGAGCTGTTTAAAAGATATACGAGAAATGACGAGCTGGGCCAAACGTCACGAAATTCTGACAGATAGAATTTGGATCTAGTGCGCAGCCTGTCATATAAATAGTACTACGAACAGTCGATCATTGTGGAACGTCATTTGTTTGTTTTCTTTTGTTTGTTTTTTTATTATAAATTATTGTTTTAATTATTGTTAAAGTATGTATTTTGACTATGTATGAATTTTGTTATTTAATATTTATATTTATTTTTTGTTGGATTTGTGTACTTGTGAATTTATTGATATTTTTTGTCTGACTAAATAACTTAATTGAGTTTGTTGGATTTTGATCAAATGTAGTGCGCAAATACTCTCAATAAGCTAAATGCTGTCTCAGAAGGAGTACTGAACGTAACCGAAAATAGCTCTTTGTAATTTTATGAATCATAGCATCCTTATAAGTATTTATTTTTATTCTTAAATACCAAAGTAGATTTTTATGCTTGTTAGGTAGGTACTTGTAGTTTTGCTCAATTGATAAAATCTAAACTATCTAAATCCAAACAAAACTACTAGGTATTTGGATGGACAATATACAAGATTTTTAAATATTTTAATTTTGTTTAGTCTTTTCATATTAATATAATATATATTACCGTACTTATTTATAGCATAAAGTTAATTAAGTAATTAATGATTAAAAAAAGTTAAACGAAAACATTTTTCTTTGTCATGATTCCGTAGATACTTTAGTAATTAGCAAGTGATATATCTGACAACCTGAAATTAAAGTGGTAAAATAATTGAGCACATCATTACGTACAACTTTAACTGTGGGACCAATCCTACAAGAAGAAAGAAAGAAAATCCGTTTACTTGCGGCAAACATGAGGCATAAAAAAAAGGGAGAAAGTATGCGTCACATCTACGCAAAACGGCCATCGCTCAGCATAATGCTAAGACTCAAATAAATCATTCATTGAATCGGCGCAACATGTCTTTCTCAGTGGATGTGGAGCGAACCTTTTCCACTTACAAAAATATTCTAAATGATCGTAGACACAATCTTACCACTGAAAATTTAGAAAAATATTTGATTTCTTACGTTTACAAAAATTTTAAATAATTTTAATGTCATATATATAATGTTTGGGGATTCCTAAAATTTATCATTTAATTTAGCATATTCTGCCAATTTTCGTGCATATTTCAAGCATTTTTCATGCATATTTGCATGCATATGACAAGCTTTTTATGTTGCATATAATCCGGTCTCTATCCATAATTCTCTATTAGTCATTATCTCTGTAATCTTTCTAACCATGTGAACATTCACACAGTCCATCCATCGTTTATTTGGTCTTCCCCTACTCTTATAGATCTATATTTATCTTTTAGATCGATATCTCAAAGTCGCTATAGCCACATGAATTTTGTACTTAAAGTTATACACCCTTACATTTTGATCGTTTTAATCCTTATAAGGGGTAATTGTACTCATCATTATGAACAACTTTTACTATGGGACCAACCCTGAAATCGTGAAAAAAAAT
The DNA here is from genome assembly GCA_948474745.1 of Oligia latruncula. Classification (NCBI taxonomy): domain Eukaryota; kingdom Metazoa; phylum Arthropoda; class Insecta; order Lepidoptera; family Noctuidae; genus Oligia; species Oligia latruncula. The sequence goes on along the minus strand of OX419702.1, from coordinate 13,555,998 downwards.
CAGCTGATCCATAAATTTATGTTAGCATAACTCGACATAATATATGGATAAGCAGATTTTTTTTTCACGATTTCAGGGTCAAAGGGTCAAAGGAAGGATCAAAATGTAACAGTGTAAATTTTAAATTCAACAGACATACCTATAGAAAGATATATTATTGATTCTAATTCTTTAAATATGTACCTGTTATTGTCGCGAATCATATTTTGATCAAGATACAACCTGACACTGACCTGCAACTTGCAAAAAACGTGAGAAAATTTGAATTTCGCGGTCTACCACTTTGGTGAATGGATATTCACCAAAGCTAATTATGGGGAGTGTTTGTGTGTGTGATATTAAATTAAAGGGGCTTAAAGACACCTTTTTACACTTATAATATCATTGGGCTTATAAGCTAATTGTGGGGAGTGTTTGTGTGTGTGTGAGTGTGTGTTGCTATTGAGTTAGACTGGTCCGTTGAGGGTGTGTGTGGGTGTGGTAAATGACATCATTATACGTAAAACCTCTCGTTTTGTTGACCTTTAACTCCAGACTTCAGGCTGTTACTACAAAAGCATTTTGCCCGTTACGGAGAATAAACCCACTACCACGCTCAGCACTCATACTCACTTGGGCTCACTAGACTGCCGGTCGCATCGGATTGCCGTCCCGTCGGACTATGAGAGTGAGTGAAGAAAGAGTGCACAGTTTGTATTGCGCACACACCAGTGGCGTAACTATACTATTTGGGGCCCGTGGCAAATTCAAGGGATGGGGCCCTCCCTCAATGTAAAGAAGCTCAACCGACGTCATAGTTTTTTTTTTTTATTAGCACTTCTTCCGCGTACATTTCATGTCTTCCCCTACAAAATTTAACACCCGACTGCTTCTGTCCTTATGTTAGGATCCTCTTATGCTCTGGCTGGGGGCCCGTGGCATTTTGCCCCAATGCCACCCTATAGTTACGCCACTGGCCACACACTTATGCACTTATGCAATATCTTGTGCGTTCTTCGCCGAGGCAGAAATTTGGTCGGGGGGATATTAACACTTAGGTACTTCCATCTATTTGTCAATAAACAAATTCTTTCCATAAATTTATAACAACACAAGCAATGCGTACACATCCTACAGTTATTGTTTAAATTACTACAGAACTGTTGTTTAAAAAACGGTGTAGTTTCTTAAACTAGCGTGATTGAACATCATTTTGTATTCAACCTTCTAACAATGAACATGTGTGTGCCGGTCAGGAAGATCATCAAAATAGTGTCCATGCAACGGAATCCCAGTAAGTACGTAGACAATTAGGCACCTATTATTCTATAATATTAGCTTTGCCCGCCTCCTCAGGAAACTGCTTCATGTAAAATATGACATATGTATATATAAGGTAATTATATTAGTGTCCCAAATCCACATTTCGCCATGTTTTAGTCCACAGCCAGGGAAATTATTTTTTAAGCAAATTGACCCCTACGTCAATTTGCTGTGTAATAGCCATTTCATACACCGGTCACAGAATGACAGTGTTGTCATTTGAATATACGGACAATTTAAGTTGGTGATGGAACAATTAACTTCAAACTTAGGGAGTTAGGGGGTTAGGGGGTTCCCCAAGGGCGAGGTGGTATTGTCATCTACCAGCACAAATCCAGACTCCGGGCTGCTACTGACACATTGGTGATGGGGAAACCCAAAAGCAGTTGCATGAGCACGTTAGCACGAAATACTTGCCGTGCATGTCCCTAACATGCATCCAGACAGAGCGAGTCATGCGCCGCAAATGTGATGCACCTTTGGGGGTGCTACATATTTATTCGGCTCAGCATAATTCGGCACAGAAGAACCGCAAAATCGAATATTATGTAGATACGTATGTGGCCTCCAAAAGCTAATTGACATTTTACCACTTTAGCTGTGACCCACCATACTAAGATTGAAAATTCTAGTGATCCAAATGTTTGAACTGCTATAACGTCGTCATTGGCCTTTGGCTTATCATACAAAATAATCAAGTCATCCCTTAACAGTAGGTACTTGCCGAAGTGGAAAAATGTCAATTAACTTTTGGAGGCTACTGTAGGTATATATGTTCGAGAAAAGCTGTTCGACTTAGCTAGAATTATTCCGAGCCGATCCGAACATGATTCCGCGAGGGTGAATGCCGAACGGAGTTTCCCGATCGGCACGAGAATAAAAGCCGAATATATTAAGGAATTGCAACGGGTCGGCTTTGTTGTTAAAATTTCACCGTGAAAACTTAGGTGAAGTGAGCGTGGAGTGAGCTGTCACTAGTGTCAATTCGTAGCAAAAACAAACTCACTTCACCTAAGTTTTCACGTTGAGATTTTTACAGAATCGACCGGCTGCTCACTTCAAGCTCACTTCACCCAAGTTTTCAGGGTGATATACGTACGAAATTTCTGTGCCATAAGCTTCCTCCGTTCACCTTTTATAATACCCTTTTTGTCCAGACGTTAAAAAATTGGGCGGCTATATCGAATGTGTCGAACCATTAGCATATGTGTGTGTTATGAATTAATATTATGAACCATCCCTTCCTTTTTCTTTTGTTTCTATGTTGATGTTCTAGAACACGAACGTCGATCTTCGCTCCAAGAATGCCCGTACTCGACCGCAGGGAGCAGGAGACGCTGCCGGTGGAACCCCTGGCTCATACTGTTTTTACTTCTGTCAGTTGCCATCTACTTATACTTACAACGAGCTCACAATCTGCCTGCTATGAATGGGCAGGTTTTTATTAATGAAATTCACTCCGACGCACCACCTCATGATAAAGTCGGTAAGTTGATTTTTTATGGTTGTTGTATTGTAATTAATTATAAGAAATCTATAAGTTTGGCGTGTGTTTGAGACTGTTATCTTAAAAGTGTATATTATTATTTTTAATACGCTACGTACCTACACATGACGATGAGAGGTCTATACGTTTCCATTTTACGCGGACCTCGCATTTTATAGTATTTCCGTACAGCTCAGGTCAGCATATACTAGTAATGTACATTTACCCCCTTAGGTACTAATAAACGTTGTATAGCGTCTGTATAGTTACAGAACGCTTTGTCTTCTTCTTTCGAATGTCAAATTACTGAAGACTGAAAGAGAGAAATCGGTGTGTAACTATTCATCTGATATAATACGTTTATTAGTAAGGGGCTAGATGTGTCCGTCGTGCGAAGTACTTATGATAGAGAGAAGGGGGAAGGCCCGTACAGAAGGCCATTTTGTCCCTCAAGGCTTTAAAATGGCCCCATTTAAGCTACCTTGTCATTACAGAATCTACGCATCATGTAACTCACAAGAAGAAAACATCAGCTTCCCCCATCCGCAACCCTAGCACGGCTAATGCCAAAGATATATTAGAGGATAGCACCAAAACTAAAACAACTGTGGATTTCTATAAGACTGACTATGACGTATTCAGTAAGTAAGAGCGATGCCACACGGGCCTTGCCAATACCTTGCGTCGTCGCAGCGCAGTGATTTCGACGCAGTGAGTCCTACACGAGCGTTGCGATGACGTCACCGCTCATGCGTCGCAGCGCAGACGCAACGCATTGTCAACGCCCGTGTGGCATAGCCCTAAGGGCTTATATCTCTGTCAGTCTAAATTGCTTGGCCTATTTTTTTAAGCCAAAGAAGCATTCAGCGTCAACGTCAATCGAACATGTATGCAAGAAGATGTTAGCAAGTAAAAACAAACAAAATGGCGGATCGATTGGTATGCCACGGATCTTCAAATCCCTCTGAGGGCTAAACTGTATTTTTGTAATGTTTGAACTGCGAGTAACAGTAGAGTGCGCTCATATTGCGCTCGCGTGTATGGTTTGACGACTGTGGATAATACGAAAAGCATTGTTTGGCCTTTACTGTGAGTTTTTCGCTCACGTTCTCAATTTTATATGGAAAAAAGTTATAGCGCCACCTGGTGGTCACTAGGAGAAACCTAATTTCCCATACAAAATTCTAATGCGCTCGCAATCGAACGTGAGTCGAAACGAAACTGCACTGCAACTTCTTTAGTTACGTAACTAAAGAAGTTGCAGTGCAGTTTCGTTTATAAGCCTAGTGATAGACATAGGAGGTGGTTTCTTAGGCATTTTGCCGGAGTTTATCAATTCGATAGTACTATTGGCTCGATATCTTGTTTCTCAACACTTAATTAAGCCGTACGTGGCCGTACGCATTTACCTGAGGACTTCAGGAACTCGTTCTTTGACTAAAGATACGTCCTGTTTTCTTCAATAGGTTATTTAAATATCGTTATTATTGTTACAATCTTATCTAGTAGGTTGCAGTAGTGGTGATAGTAGTATGTTGGGTATATATTGGCATAAATAATTATGTACCCAAGTTTTTGTATCATCTTAATTTAAAACAGTGTCCTTGGAGATTCTTGCCCGTTTTTCTCCTAAGATCTACGTTTTGGATTGGGCAACTAGCTTCAACTTTCTCACCGACTAACCGACTCTTTGACAATTCAAAAGTGACTGTAAATGGTTTAATTTAAATAAATGCTTTGTGTTTGGAGTTTGAGTATTCTTCTATTTGCAGAATCATTACCAGGACGTCCAAGCAAGAATGCCGCACAAGTTTTGCCTATTTGTTTCCGTAAGAAACCTTACCGTAAGAGTTTGATATCCATACTAATAATATAAATGTGAAAGTGTGTCTGTCTGTCTGTCTTTCTGTCTGTTACCTCTTCACGCTTAAACCGTTGAACCGATTTAGATGAAATTTGGTATAGAGATAGTTTGAGTTCCGGGAAAGGACATAGGATAATTTTTATCCCGAGATTTCCACGGGATCGACACTTATGCGGGTGAAACCGCGGGGTGCTGCTAGTTTTCCATATAAGAGTGACACTTTGCTGACTATAGTCCTGTGCACCCTGGGTAGTCAGCCCCGTGACAACCTCGCGATCATCATGAAACCATCATCACTATCTTGCCCTTGCTTGTCCCAATTTGTCCCAACATGTCGTCTTCTTAGTCGTCATCTCAGTAGTCACCCCCCTTTCTAGCCATAACATTCACACAGTCGATGCATTTTCTTTCGGTTTCTGAACTATGAAAAAAAATAAATTTCTGTACCACAGGCTTCTACTCCGTTCACCTTTTATATACCCTGTTTTTATCCAGACGTTAAAAAAAAGCCACTGTGAAAACTTAGGTGAAGTGAGCATGGAGTGAGCTGCCAATAGTGTCATTTCCTAGCAAAAACAAACTCACATCACCTGCGACTAGAATCATTTCTATTTAGTTTTTTTTTTTGACGTTCAAAAGTGCCTTTAATGTGCCTATTTGAAATAAATGATTTGACTTTGACTTTGACTTAGTTTTCACGGTAAGATTTTTACAGAATCGACCGGCTGAACAAATAATGACTGATTATATATGTTTTAGCAAAATATCAGATTAGGTTGAAGACTGTGAACTTATCCCAGGAGAATGTATACCCTCTGGTTGTAAAAGGGGGATCGTATCACCCTCCGGATTGCAAAGCACGATTTAAAGTGGGAATCATTGTTCCTTACAGGTATTGTTTTAAACCAATCTGTAACGCCTTTCCTACAAATATTTGGAGCAGATTCTGAACTGGTGCTGATCTGAAGGTCAATTCCCATAATTAAAACATTCAAAATCTAGTCGCAATCTCATCTCAGCGATAATCAATGTCAAAAACTTTTCAAAAAAAACTTTTTCACAAAAAAAAAACCGACTTCCAAAAAACACTACAAAGTGAAAAATAACTTTAATTTCGGAAGTCTGTGTCTTTGGATCTGTATTTTAGTTTTTTGCCACCGACTTCCGAAATTAAAGTTATTTTTCACTTTGTAGTGTTTTTTGGAAGTCGGTTGTTTTTTTTTTGTGATTTTTTTTTTATTTTTCACTTTTTAGTGGGTCAGTGGTTTCAGTTCTCCTAGTAAGAACCAGGAGAACTGGAGCTGAGAAGTCACCCTCAGCTCCACTTCACCATAAGCATTGTGACGAGCATAAATTGCTTAGCAACCACATTAAAGTACCTAATCGAATCGTAACCCGTGAAATGCTTATTATTGAGTAGTTCCGGTGGCCATCTGTGGTCTTCATCATCAGTTCCACTTCACCAAATGGTGCTTTCCGAAAGCAAATGCACGAGTTACTATAAAAAATACCCAAATCGCTATAGGTGTGCCTATAAAATTTGAGGGTTTCCCTCGATTTTCATGGGATTCCCTCATCAGATTCCGAGTTGGTGACAATGGGACCACCTCGAGACCATACCCTTTCAAACAAAAAAAGAATTTTGAAAATCGGTCCACAATTGGCGGAGTAATCGCGTATTAAACACAAAAAAAAAAAAAAACATACCCTCCTCCTTTTTTGAATTCGGTTAAAAAGTAGTCCCATGTACCTATTTTTGACAGATTGAGATTGAGATCAGACTGAACGTTCTAAAATTACAAAAATTGCCCCTCTGGTGGTATCAGAATTAAGAGCGTTTACGACTTACGGCATTTCATTGAATACAAACTTTCAAGCCCATGTTTTTAGAAATGAATGAACTGATTTTAATGAAGCTTCATACGCATAAGCAGGATACAAAGGTCTAAAAAGTTAGTAGAGAACATTTTCGAAATGTCTTAGGTATTTAAAAAAAAGATAACTGGAAATCTCTGTTTCTATGGATTTTTTTTATTAAATTCGGTCTAATTTGGCTGTAACACAATTTTTACGGGTCCCAGGTCGGGCAAAGTGTCATTGGGTTTTTACATTAGGAATATCTCAGTAACAGACCGGAGGGAGTTTGGAAGATAGCGGTTGTGATATATCTCCGTGCCTCGGAAAGCACGTTAAGCCGTTGGTCCTGCGACTGATCTCTCTTCCAGTCCAGTCGGATTGCCGACCCATCGGACTATGAGAGTTAGGGAAGAGGGAGTGTACTTGTATCTGCGCACACACTTGTGTACTATAATGTCTCCCCATCTCCTGCGCCGAAGGCTGGTCTCCGCTGAGATTGATCGCCATGACTGAAATTCGGTCTGGAGGGCTTTATTTAATCACACCTTTTCGAGCCATATCATTAACACCTTTTACACCATCCATCAGTGATTTTTTAGCATATGGATAAATTGTCAGTTCATTAAAAATGATTTTGTTTTCAGGTACCGTGAAAGAAATCTCGGTATATTCTTGTACAACATACATCCATTTTTAATGCGACAGAAACTGGATTATCAGATATTTGTTGTCGAACAGGAAGGTAAGACCATTCCGATGCAATTAAATACACATGCATAAACTGACGCCTTCCAAAGGAGTAGGCAACAACTACAGAACGCCACCTGCTACAATCCTTAGTTACAGACGTCAGCTGCACATCAAGCTACCCGAAACTGTTAAATTTTCTCAATCAACCTTGAACCTAATGCTTCAGCGGTAAAGTTGAAAATCTATTAAAGCAATTTGATAGATGGTATTAGCTTGATGTTCTGGCGTCTGTGCATACTCCTTTTGCTTCATTGTACCCATACATCTGACAATCTATACTGTATAATCTTACCGAGAATAATTAGGTGAAGTGAGCTTCGGTTGTTATTCCACCTAATACAAGAGATTGACACTGTGACAGCTCACTTCAAACTCACTTCACCCAAGTTTTCACGGTGTTTAACGTACGAAATTTCTGTGCCATAAGCTTCCTCCGTTTACCTTTTATACCCTTTTTGTCCAGACGGTAAAAAAAAAATGGGCGGCTGTAGTTCGCAATATAAGAGAAGAAGATTTTAAAATCGGTATAGTTATGACAGGTTCTTTCTTATATTTTAAGGAACCGGGCTCTTCAACAAGGGCCGACTATACAATGCCGGCTTCAAAGAAATGTTGAAGTTCAACTTTTTTCACTGCGTAGTGTTCCATGATGTGGACCTGTTGCCTCTGCATGAGAACATCCTGTACAGTTGCCCGACTTTGCCCAGGCACATGTGTGCCCGTGTGAACGATACGGAGATGAAGAAGATTGAGTAAGTCTTTAGGAACAGCTCTGTTGCTCGTACAATACGTCAGGTACCCGGAGATATAAAATATCCTATGTTATAATCCAGGTCATATTAGTCTATGTGTCTATAAGGTTTCATTCACATCCAACCAACCGTTAAAGCGTGATTGAGTAACAAACATACAAACACAAACAGCCAAACTATCACATAATAAAGAAAGTATTATACCTATCTATGACATAAGAGGGCAAAAGTCTATATACATATACACAACTTTGGCATTCTTTAATATCCCTTTTTCAGGCCATTGTACAAGTTTCAAAGCCTGTTTGGTGGTGTGGTGTCGATGACCAGAGAGCAGTTCGAGAGAGCCAATGGATTCTCCAACCTTTACTTCGGCTGGGGGGGTGAAGACAATGACCTGTTTTGGAGGTGAGGATTGAGGACAAACTGTACGGCAATGAGGGTATCGAATACTTTATAGAGAGCCTATGTATCTAAACTGCTACGAAATAATGGTTCTGTCAATGTCAAACAGAACTACGTAAATCCAATAATATTTTCCGTCGAGTATATTCTTCATTACGTTAATAAGTATAAAGTTAACGAAGTTATGACGATTAGGGGCTACTAGTAAACTCGAGGGGTTTACAAATAGCCCCTAAAGAGTTCCACTATCCACCTCCTGGCTCCATCATCAGATCAGCTCCAAGATACCAAATCATAATATTGTCATCCGAACTACATATACATGCAAAGTTTCATTTCGATACGACAATTAGAAGTAGGTTAAAATTGACTTCTATGATTTCATTACATTGTTTATTAGTTACAAGTGAAGTTAAGCGTGTCACTTTATTAAACGGATCTTTTTCGCCTGAATGACATTGACAAGGAGTGCGTTGTTGGTAAACATTTGTGAAAAATAATTGTCACAGAAATTGTATGGTCAAAACAAATGGCGGCGTTAGTTCCGATTTTGGCCACGTGCCAAAAGATCCTTGTTGCGTTATACATAGGTCCTTTTTGTTTAAGGCTGCGTGCTGCTGGGTACCCAATTGTGCGGTACAATAGCACTGTTGGCGTGTACCTAGTGTTGCGACACACGCGTGAGAGACCCAATCCTTTCAGGTAATATCGCATTCATTCTTCAGAGTTTACTGACTGTTGGACCACTTCTTCCTTTTAGTGTGTTGAAGGCAATTTAAATGGACTCGACCCAGAATTCCGCTACGTGTTTGGCGCCATCCCCGCCGTCCATCAGTTCCGATAACGTGCAGCTGACAGGACACGTTGGACATGATATTAAGGCCCACTAACTTTTTTAGAGGGTAGGACAGCATCTAGAGCCCGTTCACACGTACGGTCAGCAAAAAAGGTTGATTAACACAGCTTCTTTTACACATCATGTAAATTGATACAAAGTGATTTGATAATCTCCTTTTTAGCATTTCTTATAATACCTAAGAGTTAACATTGTTTAATCTTTACTTCTCTTCCGATTTTAATTAAATGTCTTGCGCAATAATTTAGATTTAGAAAACTGACGTGTTAATTGACCTTTGTTGCTGACTGTACCACAACACAACAACGTGGATGGGCGCTAATTTGTATGAAAATGAATAGTCTATCCACAGGACCACATTTGGCCGTCAAAATCACATCAAGGCCACATTGGGCCACATCGCAGCCACGTCGCAGCCACAACGCAGTTAATTAATTGCCTGTTACATTGTTGGCTTACCGCAGGCATACTTAGGACATTCCTCTCTGAATATTATTAGGGCTACTGCTATTGATTCGTCCCAAAGACTGATATGCAAGTAGGTACCTACATATAATTATGTAGTTCAGTACAGAGATATTTATGGGCTGAGTGAGAAGTTGAATATACTCTCTGCCTATTTTCAAACCTTGCTAAACAATCGAAAACTAGGAAAATATCATTATTGGAATTCTGAAGGTATGTGCCTATATAAAATGACGAGCTGCGATCAAACACGTGTTGAAAGGCTTTGAATTAGGCAATATTGGTGCAGTCCGGGAAGTCAATTGACACTAGGCATGTAAATCAACCGTGTGATTTTTTCATACCATTTCATACAACTGCCAAAGAGTGACAGTTGTGCCTTACAATTAATTTATCTGACTTCACCTATTGATTTGGGAAAATATTTCACACTAGCTTTTTTTTTTTGAGGCTGGGAAATCATGACCCTCTCCCGCTCTGGGTGGAGCGGAAGGGAGTGTCAGACTCTTATTGACTAAAACCCACCCGTGTTCCTTCCTTAGCCCTTTATGTTCCGGGCCAGCGGTAACCCTTTCGGACAATCCCGCTGCCCCGGCAGGCTTCGGCCCTTGCGGCCCCTTCTCTGTTGCTGGCATCTCTCATTTTACACTAGCTTTAGCCCGCGACGCGATTTGCAGTAAATACTTATTTTCGTTTAAATACAAAAATAAGTTAAAAATTCAATAAATTACATTAAAAGACGTAATTATCTTTTTGCAAACTTTAGTTAGTATACGAAATTCCGAACGTGTTTGTCTTTGAGGTCGAATTCAAAATCGGAACTTCGAAAGGGCTGGTCTTTGTTTCTCTTTGTTTCTAATGACGGGAAAGAGATAGAGTGTGAATGTTTCGAATTGTATGATTAACACAAGGCTGAATAAGATATCCGCGGCTTTCAGAAAAAAATAATTAAAAAGTTACTTTGTGTCACTCAGTGAGCAAAATCATTTCAGGCAGCAAAACCTACATGTTTGAGCTACTGAAGTGAAAAGATTTTTTCAAATCTGACTGAGTTCCGGAGATTACCTACCCCCTACAGACAAATAAACAAACTTTACCTCTTTATAATATTATTATAACCCCTTACTTGTAAACGTTGTATAGCGTCTGTATAGTTACACAACGCTTTGTATTCTTCTTTCGAAAGGCAAGTTACTGACGTGACGACTGAAAGAAAGAAATAGGTGTGTAACTATTCATCTGATATACTTATACGTATGGGGCTTAGTATAGAAAGTGTTGATAGATAAACTCGTCGCCTTTGCACAAGAAAGATCGATCGTGAAACAACAAACTGTCAATTTTCTTATTTTGTTTTTCAGGCACCATCTTCTAAGCAGGGCTGTGGAAAGATACAAGATTGACGGACTTTCCAATTCTGAATATTATGTTGTTTCTACGAAGTTTCGACCTCTTTGTACGCATATCGTGGTCGACATTAACCCACGAGGTGACAACATAACTGAACTTAATCTTAAATGGGATACCAAATGATTTTATTAAAGTATTGCGAGAGAATTGCTTTTTATTTCTTTGTTAATTTGGTGGGTGACAATCTTGGCCAAAAGCAGAGGAGATTTTATGTTAATCTACTAGATGTAAGTATACCTACCTATTCAACTGCATCCGGTTAGACTGAAAGCCTACCACCTTGTATAAGTATTATATACACCCTAGGAAAAACAAGTGCTCACCCTGCAGTACTTTTCTACGAGCATTTGTTAAAATATTTAAGTAGGTACAAAAGACGAGCGTATCCAACTTGGTTCGTTGTGTGTATCTAGGTGCAGTGTGTAGCTTGTAACTTGATTACCTAGATTATCTTTGTATCACTTTTCTCTGAAGTTTTACTGAAAGGCAAAGAAGGCACAGAGTGCAATCTGCAGCAAAAACAGCGAATCCTAAAGGAACGGATGGGCAGACCACTGTTTTAATTCCTCATATTTTCGATAGATGTCGTTGTGCGTATTAAACCTAATGTTTACGAATTCATGAGAAACAAAACAAATAATAATTAAAGCTATTTACGACGGTACAAATAATATGTATTAAATTATCTCGATCAAAATTAAAACAAACAAATTAATTATAACTCGTAATTAAAACGAATTCAAGATTCTGCGCAAAGCGGATCGTTCTGCATAGTGTTGCCATGGCCAGATAGTCTACTACAAATAAAGGATAATCTTACTAATAATTTGCTAACATAAAAGTTTTTACGAAAGCTATTTTTTTTAGAAGCTTTTTTAACAAAACAAGTAAAACTGTAAAAGGAACTATTCCTCAGTTTGCTATTGACGTTATTTTATGACTAACAAAAAAATTACGTATTGTAAAGCAAAATCTTAATATTTAGCATGTTATTCACTATTCGATTTATTTTTAACTTTTGTTTTGTTTTATTAAAGTTTGACTGCGATGGTAAACATATTTACTGCACTGGTAACACCGGTTCGTTCTTTTCCGATGTAAAAATGTCAATTGTCAGTTGACTATTGCGGTTTGCGGTAGCCAGTGACGGGTTTAGGCTCATGTGGATTTTCCGCATTGACAATATTCCAATATTCGCACTTTCACCAGTTATTTGTCATCACATTGTGTAATAAACAATATCTACGTGTCGAAATAACTGTAACAACGTGTTAGTATTAGAGCTGGCAGTTATAATCCTCAAAATCGTGTAAGCAGTGTTTTTTTTCGTCAAAGACTTGTTTTTTTGTGTATTTCGTTTCTGATTTTTGGCGCAACTTGTTCGGAAATTCTAAGTGGACTATAAACAAGGTAAGAACTACACTTATGTAGATTTGTGCATGTTCTCAGAATATAAAACACGACTACTTTTTAGCGTTGGTCTAATTATAGAAACCTGTTAAAAGTACCAAGTTTATTACGGAGATTGTTCTTATTTTTTTTATGAAAATATTTATTCTGGAACTCGATGTACGACGTAGATACTAGATACCTAAAACACTTTTTAGAAAATCGATATGTAGGTATAAAAATATTTTGTGTGCACTATGCAAATTTTATGCATTTTATAGTACCTACCAAATAATAAAACAAAACGTAAACCTTGAAATTATTACTTTATGTAATAAAACTTAAAGTAATAATTTCACAAACTGTTAAGAGATCAATTAAAATGGACATAAAGTATTGTTGTTATGTTACCAAATAGCTAGCTACCTAGCTATTTGGTTACTTAACTACTTACTTTACTTATTATGTCATATCCCTATGTATTTTACTGTGTGTACATAAATTATAAAATAAATAAATATACTTTTAAACATCTACGTTAAGCATACTATCATGAAATATTTATTATCCTAATCAATTTCAGTAAAACATCATAAATATATCAGTATAACTACAAAAGTTTTTAAACAAGAGTTATAATCTTCCACAATAATTTTTAAACTTTCAATTACCGGCCATGTACCATAACTTATATTGCAGTTTTTTTTAATGGCCTTTGTTTAGCAAAACAAGAATCTAAACAGAATATTCCCAAAAGTACTCCTGTCTATGGTTGTTACATAAGAGTACAATTTAGCACTCCAATATTGATATGACCTCGACAAGACAAGTCTTATTGTCTTGAGGATGTGCCCATTGATGTGATTGCACTATAATTTCATTTAAATATTTCCTATCTGTGTATTACTGGCACACTGCTCCCATTTTACTATTCTCCCAATTTGTGATAAATGGCCAGCATTCTTCAACATATCACTTAAAAAATGAACATATTGTATAGTATGTGTCCTTTTTTTAATGCCAGCATTTACAAGACATAGTTTAAAAAAAGAACATGTCATAGTCTTAGGCCCGTATTAATAAACGTTCCTCAAAGACGTACTCAAGTGCGATATCATTTGATACGTCATTATTACGATATCAGCATCTCAAGATCATTGCTAATTAATAAACACATGAAAACAGTATCTCAGTTATCAAGCTCAGCTCCTCAAGACGCTGTATTTGAGGGCCTGATCTGGTGAACGTTTACGTCACATTGACCGAAGTTTAGAATATCATTCATCACATTTCGTTCTTGTATGTCGTAAGATTTATTGAAATACTTTTATTTTGTAAAATTTTTAATGAATAGCGCTGTATCACGCTAAAAAGATGTTTTCTACTCAAGAAAGCCATAACCGTATAGTTCGGAAGCGCCCCGAACACACGAACCTGCGCCCGCCGGCTCGGTACAGGGTCCCATCGTACCCAAGAATGACGACATACCACACCCTTATTTGATTATGTAAATATTTATTATGCTACCCATCTAATCTTATGAATGTGCGTTAATTAGGAGAGCTGGATAAAAACCTCACAATATGTTCATTTTTATTGCACAAGTTTATTAATTTACCTTGAATAAATTCAAGTTCGTAAATACATACGATACTCGCCATTTTGATGACTGGTGGTCGAGGCTAAAAAACATAAAAATTGGGGATTTTGAACATCCTAACTCCACCTCAGGGGCTGTGAATAATACATCATTTAATTTTTTGACGAATTTATCCTAGTTTAAGGTAAATAAGCAGTGGTAATGAAGTTTTTGGCTATCTAATGTCGAAGTTTCGCGCCAATCGTGCCTGTTTACTACATTTTTACTTTTCACATAAGTACACAGTTATAGATAAGATTTAAAGTGTGACAAATATTATTGAAAATATTGTGAACAACATGAAAATGCCCAGGTCTTAACGTAATATTCAAACACAGGTCCAATAGCACGTATTAATTATTACCACTACTCAATTTGTGTTCAAAATCGCCGACCATTATTGTTTTTTTTATTGCAATGATGTGCGAAAGCGATTATTCCAAACGATTATTTTTTTAAATTTCGATTGATAAATACGACGAATGTAATCGATACTTGGAAATTAAATAAAATTATTTTAAGCAGTAAATACAATAAGCATTGTTTATAATAATTAATTAAGCTTTTCAATAGTCATTTCAATAGTTTTTTGGATATTTTAGTGAAACAGAGTCAATAACAGACAGGCCATAGGTACCTACCTCATTTATTGAATTTCGCGCCGAAATGTTTCTATATTTGAATTTATATTCGGAATGCCTCGCTGTTTAAAATTATTTTAATTTATTGGACAACTATTATTTATTGTGGATTTTTTTTTATACTTTCTAATAGTTTTCTACAGAATTCCCAGTATATTTTTTATTTTAGGTAGGCTTAGTAAATTTTTGTTTGAGGATGAATGTAAATTAATTATATATTGGGTATTCTGCAAAACACTTTCAATACTTTTTGTTAGATATAAGAGTTTTTATTCAGTTTCTATTTTTTTTTTCATTTTTTTATTGCCAATATCGATTAGGCTGTATGCAAGTTTTGAATCGAAATAAGAAAGTTGGGTGGGACGGTCAGCACTAAAAAGTATCACGTCGCAACACAATTTTTAGTAATTTTTATCAAGATTTTTGATCGTGTTTTTTTATGTAGTTTATGTATGAAAAATGGTAAAAGTAAGAATGCAGACAGAATGATAATATCTTTATTTTTTCCTTTTGCATATTTTCAGCAAGAAAGTAGATTGTTTAAGTACATATTTTCACTGAATTGAATTTGTCTACTTTTCGGATAGGTGTGTCGTAATACCAATTTTATACAACTTTCGCATTAGACTAACGCAGTTTGACAGATATTTGGTAAATGATATTGCAAAGACCATAAAATACACACACACAGAACTCTATTTCATCATAATAATTAATTTCATCCAAAATATTTTCAAACTCCGTGTTTCGCGGTACTAATCACGACCTCAAGTCACGGACCGCCTACACTCAGGTTTGAGCATATTGAGTACACGCACCTATTGTATACTTAAGTGTCGAGTTTGATTTATTAATTAGTCCATCACTCGGCTGATATCGTAAACCCAAACCGTAGCTTGAATACGTCAATTATTATGTTTATTAATACGTTCATGACCTCAAGATCGATATCAAGTGGGAGCTCTTGGGCTGAGTGACGTTTATTAATACGGGCCTTAGTGTAGTATTGTGTTCTTTTTTAAAACACTGACGTACAACATTACTCCAAGAAATTATAAGTTTTTATACAACACAATAGTTAGTTAGGTACTTAATTATTTACAAATCTTTAGTTACAATCCATTAACCTTTGTTAGCCAGATAAGTTATGTGTAATAATATTATTACTAAAAATTGTTGATGCAACATTACTAGTATTATCTTGCATTTTAGTAATTGTTTATTTAAATAAATAGATAACAAAGTCATACACCAATTATATTCACATATTTACTGAGGACCTGTTAATTAGGATAGTTTGTCAGTAATGAATTTGTGTGAACAATGTACAGTACAGTCAACACATTAGTGGTAACTTGCACTACTAAAATTGCCGTCACTAATAATGACATAGGTGATGTGTAGTTGATTGTACCTATTGATTGCATTTGGGACTTCCCATCTGAGTATGTGATTCAGAGTTATCATTCATTACCTATCAGTAGGTAGGTAGTTAATAAGGTCACAGTATATAACTATTTGTTACTCATCTAACAAAATATAGATTTTATAAATCCTACTAAAAATACCTCTACAATGAACTTTGAACCTTATTCCTACATAATAAAGACTAGTTCGAAATGCGTCAATCTGGTTAGTGTTGGTTCATTTGCATAATATTATTATTTGGTCATTGTTATGTATTAAAATGCGGACTAAAGCTCAATTTTCATTGCCGCGGAACGGAGTGGGAGACAATTTTTCGAACGAAATTGTACAAAGCATAATTAACTTTATGTCAATTTCGTAACGTACAAATTAGATACGAGCTAGCTGCGGGAATTTGAAAAATGCGCGAGAATTCTACGGAAGACGCGCGACCACCACCCAAATTGCGTAACACACTATCAATGTCAATCTGACTCATTTTGAAGGATATTGTTAATCCATTGCTTCATAAGTTCGTAAAACGTGTCTGCACAACAACGTAAATAACGCCATGAATATTGTTGAACTGTCAAAATGAAACCCATTGCTACTGATAGTGTGTTATGCAGTTTTCCTGCTCGTATTTTATTTAGGTACATAGTTTGTGCGTTATACAATTGACATAAAGTTCACAATGCTTTACGCAATTTCGTTACAAACATTCGCTTCCATTCCGTTCCGTGGCAATGTAAATTGAGCCTTATTGCTTATGTTTGACCTCATCTTGCTTGGCGTCGCCGCCGTGACGTAATCTAAGGCCGTCTGTATTGATATAATACTAGTAAGCATTTGCTATGCTATTGCCGACAAAAAGAACACGATTACGTTTCGTTACGCATAGGTACCTACTTACAATCTTAGTAACACTTACCAATTTACATTAATGTACTTTACATTCGGTATTGCATATAAAACGTAAAAAAAAAATTGGAAAATCCAAAAGTGCACGACTCATAATGCTCATTGGATCGTATAAAAAACCATAGATATTAAAGATTAGTTACTTTTTTATTAATTATAATTACACTACTTTCAATAGAGTTCCTCATATGGGTGAAACGAAACTTATAAAAAAAAATTGAGTCAATTAATTGATTTTTTTAGGTTCACACTTGTCTTGATTGACGGGAGAATTTTTGAAATATGTATTTGATGTTTTTTCGTTTCTACTGCATTAAATCAATTTTTGAGAAAAATAATCTCCATTTAATTATCTATACAATGGTATATAAATTAAGTAGGTTCTGTGTACTAGCAGGAGTATAACAAAAGAAGCAGTTGCAGAAAGGAGGCAAAAAAAAAATTCGAATACACTCTTTAATCCTTCACATTACTTATAAGTCGTGTAATAACAGCGTTTTATTAAATGCATATTAAATTATATAATTATACGGTTGGTATTTATAACATTTTTAAATTTTTTGTCCGTCTGTCTGTTTGTTCCGGCTAATCTCCGAAACTGCTGCACCGATGTCGACGGGACTTTCACTGGCAGATATTGATATTATAAGGAGTAACAATGGCAAAAAAAGGAGAATTAGGGTTCCGCGCAGAAAAAATTAAAACCCAAATCCAATTTGTTTTTCGACATGCACGCGAACAAAGTCGCTGGCACAGCTAGTCTATTATATTTCTTTAAAATCATTTCTATGAAATCTTGCCTGCTGTAAATATGACCATCCCTACTAAACAAATGCGTGCTAAAAGAAACAAGATCAATATCGCCAAAAAGCGGCTTTAGGTAGAACACCTCGAAATAATAGCTGCGAAAGCGATATACTCCGGTAATGAGAAACCGAGCGTCGTCATTAATTACGTAACTCTTCCGATCTGTATCTCATAATTCTCACATAAGCATTCTCACCTGAGCTTTGTAGCTTGCGTTGCGTTGCTACTAGCCTTAGTGCAACCACCGCCATCACCGAGAACGAGATGACGAGGTCGAAGTAGCGATGCATACATTTACTGTGGCCTCCAGTGGCCTCCACCGCACGTCCCTCACCCGAGCGCCGTCATCCCGGCCGCCGAAGTTTTGAGTAGGTAGATCGGCGCGACCGCTTGATGTCGATGTCGCCCCGAACAAATGACGACACGATTTGACAGTTGTCCTTTCTCTCGATGTGTTTTTATTCTTCCCAAAAATGAATTAACCGGGAGTAGGGTCCATTTCGAAGTATTGAACTATTTTTGAACAGGCCCGTTTAAAAATAGTTTGTTCTTTGACGGTCTTGGAGAGTAGGCCTGATGAACCGCCGGGTTCGGTCACTGCGAGGCAATGTTGCCAGGGACAATTTTTTTACTGCCGTGTTTGATGAGGAAAATTGCCGTGTTTTCAAGGGAAAGCTATCTTCGGCTGCCTTAGCAAATAAAAAAATTATATAAAAATATGTTTATTTTACATTTGTATTTGAATCATTTTTATGACAAAAAAAATCAACAAAACATTATTAATTTAATTTACCCAAATAAGTTGCTGATACTTTCCAAGTAATCATTTCTTTATTATTAAGTTCGTATTTCTTTTTATTATCTTTTATTTGTGCGAACATCTCTTCAGTTGGTACAAACTTTTAAGATACGCATTGTTTTTTGTTTGCATTTTCGGGCTTGGAACCTAACCAAAATACGACCTTTCAAAATTGCCGTAGACTTTGCTACGGTAATAGATTTGCTGCCGTAGGCCGTAGATTTCCTTTTAATTATGTCAAATTACCGTAGAACACGGCAATTGCCGAAGCAATGGCAACGCTGCGAGGTTGGCATGATAAACGATCGCCGTCACCGGGACGTCACCGTCGGTTCAAATAATTTTGTTTCTTGATAACGCGGACGTCCCGGTGACGATCACTGCGGTGGACTCTCTCTTATAAAGTTTTTGTTTCCATCGGAAAAATCGTCAAAAACTTGCTCGACTTTTCATCTATTGCTATAGGTACTAGAGTTGCCAGACCCAAAAATTCGAAATTCGAAGTTCGGACATTTTGTTCTAAAAACCGGACATACTTAATATAGTTTTTAATACAACCAAATTAGATTAATAACGTCTACGGATCTTATAGCAATAACTAGGTAGGTATATCACAAGCCAGTCGGATAATATTAAAAAAAAAACGTTTCGTGGGTCTATAATTTCCATCGCCAAGTCCTATTTATATTTTTGTTAGCCTGTACTGTCCCACTAGCTGGGCAAACGCCTCCTCCAAATCCTTCCAGAAACTCTTCTCCCGCGCCACCAAGTTCTATATATAAGTATAGTACTTAATATTCTGTTTCTTTCCAGTGTTCCACCCTTCCTATCCTCAAGACCGAAGTACTTATCTTGGATCGTCTAATTCCTCAACTCTTGCAAGCATATCGCATGGCTAGTTTTAAAATTAAATTACTGTCATTATTCATTGTTTTCGTGGCAAGTATTTTGACCTACAGCATGTATTCTTACGTGTTTGAGCGTCTGCGGATACGCCATAAAAATATGCTTACATTTGGCAGCATGTTCACCTACTAAAATTATCATGTCATGAATTAAAGATTTTTTGTTATCCTTGAATTTTTATTCCTTTCTTACAATCAAAGTTTATGATGTAGGAAATTTGAGTTTAATGTTTCCGTAATCAGCTGTGCTTGCGTTGCTTGCAGCTTGTACTTTTTCTTTTAAGAAGCAATTAATCACATAACTACTAAGTAAGTAATATTAGTAATTAATTTACTAAAACGATGCATGAGCGCTCCGTTAGGTTTAATGCATAAAACAGAGAAGCAATTCTCGTAATTTTAAGAACGTTCACAGTCTGACCAGTCTCAATCTGTCAAAAAATACCTCTACATTTTTGACATTGATGGTCGCTGAGATGAGATTGCGACTAGATTTTCGTTTCGTTTCGTTCGATCGTTTTTAATTACGGGAATTATTGGCCTTCAAATATTGTTTTTAGGGTACCATACCCTAAGGGTGCCAACGGGACCCTATTACTAGGGCTCCGCTGTCCGTCCGTCCGTCCTCCTGTCACAGAGCTGTATCTTTGAAACCATAATAGGTTGACACTTGAAATTTTCACGGAGTGTGTGCACTACTATGGCCGCCGCCGCTATCATCATCTTCGTGCCCTTGTCTCACGTTACTTGAAGTAGGCGCAACACGTTTTCTTCTTCGCCGCTATAACAACAAATAATAACATTTGTAGGGTTCAATACTGTACGGAACCCTTGTGCAAGTCCGACCCCCACTTGACCGCTTTTTTTCTACCCTTGTGCAAAAAGGTCACCATGTGTGCGAGAATGATAATGGCGGATTGTTAATAGATGCACACGGTCCCATGCTGCTAATGTTTCCTTCATTCCACCACAACTGTCCGTATCATTGTTTCGGAAACGTGATTTTTATCGTAATGACGCCGCAGTTTCGGTCGCATATTGCGAACGTGCTTAACCCTTTACAGGGCAGTGCTCCAGTCGGCGTTTTATTAACATTGCAATTATTGCGGACATCAGGTTTTCGATAATTCTGTCTATGATAACGAAACCGATTATCATAATAGATTCGATGAAGATTTGGTTCGGTTTTCTTGTTTTTTTTTTTACCGTGGATAAGTTAAGGCTCCTGTAGAAAGGCGCGACGCGACTTCTGTAGAACAATTATTTCTATTAAAACTTCATAGACAATTCGCACAGTTATTGCGAATGTCCTGCATTTGATTCTTTACATGCAATGTGCAGGACATTCGCAATAACTGACACAATCAATATGAGATAACGGTTTTTCGTCGATTCTGAAAAATGTTCTCTTGTTGTGAAATGTGTTCTGTTTTGGGTGTGCGACATTGTTTCACCAGAATCGCGTCGCGCCTAACTGCGGGAGCTTTTACTGTGAGGTATTCATGTCAGTAATTAAAATTGATAATGGGATGTCTTATCACATAGATTATGATGGGTCATGTTATAATTATAACCCTGCTGTCGAATGAGTCACTACGTAACTTGTAAATCGATATCTTTAGAGTTCACATACCCAAAAATTGAACTAGGAGTGTTAGATGACCTAAGTTTTCTTAGAGTACATACCCAAGTGTTTCGATCCAACGGTGCATAAAGATCACCGTGATAACTTAGGTGAAGTGATTTTTTACCGACTTCACAAAAAGGAGGAGGTACTATGTTCGGGTGTTTGTATGTTTTTTTTTTGTATATTTGTTCATCGAATACTTCGCCAATTGTCGACGGATTTTCAAAATTCTTTTTTTGTTCGAAAGCAGATAGTTCTGAGGTGGTCCCATTGTCACCAAGTTAGGATCTGATGATGGGATCTTAGAGAAATCGAGGGCAACCCTCAAATTTTATAGGCTCACTTATTGTTTTTCGCATATTTTATGAAGTATCTTGTGTATTTGTTTATGGTTGTCACCATCTCAGGTAGCTGGGCTGATGATGGAAGGTACAACTCCTTAACAGTAAGAAGTTACTCGAACAGGCAAGGACTGTTTTAGTATGATGTTTGATAGGGCATTTGCCACATTTGGTCTCATGATCATCAAGTCATGACCTGATGCTGCAGTCAGGATAGTCTGCAGAGTACCTAACTCCTCGACAACTAACAGCAGATATATCGTGTTTAGGCTCATTGAAAAGGACTCGATGTGTGGATAAACGTACTGTTACTGAGGAACACCGAAGACTTGATGCTGAAGCCAGGAGCATCACAAAAAGTAAAAACCTTGAAATTACAGCACCGTAGTCGTGTTTGGGCTCATTTTAAACAGGACTAATTTTAAGTTCAATGCAATGTTGACATAAGTCTGGCCTGATGCTGCAGCCAGGATTATCACTTATCAGCATCTAATCTAAAAACTAATAAAAGGAGAACTCCTCAACAATTAACGTCCCTGCATCGAGAAAAGGAATATTTTATAATAAAAAGGCGATGGGCAAATTGACATTAGGCTATTGTAACTTAGATAAATTATAAATAGACCCACTAAAAAGCGAGAAATAAAAACTTTTTAACAAAAAATAAAACAACTTCCAAAAAAAACACTACAAACTGAAAAATAACTTTAATTTCGGAAGTCGGTGGCAAAAACTAAAATACTGATCCCTAAGACACCGACTTCCGAAATTAAAGTTATTTTTCAGTTTGTAGTGTTTTTTTTGGAAGTCGGTTTTTTTTAAACTGAGCTGTCATTCCACCTGATGCTATATGGGGATTGACAATATTGGCCACTCACTTTAAACTCACTTCACCTAAGTTTTCACGGTGACATTTTTACAGTATAGCATTACAGCTATACAAAATTGCCAAACTTTTACTTATCTAAGCCAGTTATCTAATCAGCCTATTATGTTCCCACTGCTGGGACACAGGCCTCCTCTCGGTGTGTGGGAGTGGGTTGTAATCTACTACGCGGGCCTAGTGCGGGTTGGTAAGTAGATGTCACATGTCTTCGAATGGTTGGTTCTAGGACATGCCGGTTTCCTCACGATGTTTTCCTTGATACTTTTGAGAGCAGTGGCGATGAAATTATTTACACAAAGTAAAGCGCCTATCTGGGTTCGAACCCACGACTAAGTCGCGGCCGTTACCACTTGGCCATCACTGTTCTTAAAGGTTATGAGACCAGCTTATACTTACTGGTTTTTAGGGTTCAGTACCCAAACGGTCAGTCCGGCGGGCTGTATCTATTTTAAATTTTCACACGAGTGTGTATTTCTATTGCCGATTTGCCGCTATAACAACAAAATGGAGGTGTCCATACAACAAGAAACGTTTTTTCGGCTTTTTTGCCTAGTGGCACGGAACCCTTCGAGTCCGACTCGCACTTGGCCGCTTTTTACCAGTGACGTGCGCGGTCTGATGTCAAGATGTTTATTAGCATGCAGGATGTCGTGTCCTAAGACTGAATGTTGCTGCACGGCCAAACTTTTAGCCTAGATTAGCACGTGCGATTTTCGCTCATTGGATTTGTAACGCACTGCTTAGCGCCGAGAGTTGAAAATCCAACGATGCGCTCTGTTGGATTCTTGGACTTTCACCACTCGGCTCAACACCGAGAGTAAAAAATCGTGCGCGACAAAATCTCGCCGCGATATCCGTTGCGTATACGGTCTTAACATAAGGCCTTGAAAAAAAAAATTGGTCATAACTTTTGAACCGTAAAAAAATTCACTGACATTCTCAAGGTTAAAAAGTTTGGACATGACCTTGCCCACGCCCCTGTTAGATTTGATCTATACTTCCAGGGACACCTGTGTAGTCGTAAGATAGGATATTATAGTTTTCTCTGGGTCTTCTACCGCTCCCCTGAAAGTTCTAAACGCCTGCGCGTTGTCGCCTACGTTGAAAACCTGTGGTATACATAGATACAACAAAACAACAACATAATCAGCCAGGCCTCATCTCCGTGAGAGGGAGTGGGCCGTAATGGCGCCCACACTGGGCCACCACGCGGGCCCAGTGCGGGTTGGTGGATGTGTGGCGGGTTGATAGTGTGTGTGTGTGTGTGTGCATGTGTATAGATATATGTAGATAGATACAGCAAACTGATGTTATTCGCGTGATCGGTAGTGGAATGTTTTGCTCCTGGCATGTTTAACCTTGACTGCAATAGGTATGTTTGCGTACTGGTTAGGTATTCGATTAGGTGTCTATTTTTGTAAGATTCGATCTGATAGAACGCATGTTTTCGTTATGTGGTCTACAATGTGTAAATTGCTATCGAATTATTTTATGTTGCCATTTAGCAACAGGAGGTGATTAATTAATTAGGTAACTAAGTCTAAAAAAGCGGTCAAGTGCGAGTCGGAATATAAAGTTACAGGCTAAAAACACGTTTCTTTAGGGACCCCATACAAGAATAGTAGATTGTTTGCCAAGGGAGCAAACAACTATTTTGAAGGCGCAGAGTGTTCCTTTGAATCCAGAGCGGAGCGAAGGATCCTAGAGTATATCCAGTATAATCACCTTAATCACCATTATCTAGTAAGCAAATTACGAACGAAGGCAGAATGTTTTTGCGCGTTTTATATTTTCACAAACTTTTTTTTAATTTGGCTCGCGCGCCTTTTTCTTTATCATACAGACTGTTACTTGTTCATACAATGTTCGTGATTGATCTCTTTGATGATTGGAACTTTTACTAACAGCGTTAAAAATTCAAATCACTTTTAGTCCCTAGGGATTAAAGAGCTATTCTAGTACCTGTTACGAAGAATACACTAGCAATTTTTGAATAGATGTAAGTAAGATAAGTAAGTAACAGATGTAAGTTTTAAATTTTAACTTTTTTTTAAATTTATTGTTATGGCGGCCATAGTAGTAGTAGGTACACTGAAAAATTTCAAATGTCTACCTAATACGGTTTTGAAGGTAAAGCCCTGTGACAGACGAACGGACAGCGGATCTACTTTGCAACCTGCACGCGTAATGAGGTCAGAGTTCAAGAGCAGGCCCATTCAGCAATAAAAAAAACTACATGTCGTCTGCTAGCCTGAGATGGTTAAAATACGGGCCTTACCAGCAACCACGTAATTCACAATGTTACGTCACGAATGAAACGGCCCAAACATTGTTTTGAGTAAAATAGTGAAGCTGTCTTACATACAAATTGCTGGATAATTAAATCATTACCAACTCTGAGCCTTTATAATGGCGTCTTAATGCCCTCACCGACGCGCGACGATCGTGGGGCATGCGGTCCGTATACCTCCTGTTTCAAAGCTGTTGGTAATTGCGTAACACACTATCAGTACCTACCAATGGTTTTCATTTTGACAGTTCAACAACATTCATTGCGTTATTAACGTTGTTGAGCAGACAAATTTTGCGAACAAATAAAGCAATGGATTAGCAATATCCTTCAAAATGGTTCAGATTATGATTGACAGTGCGTTACGCAATAAGGGTGCTGGGAGCTTTATCCAAAATACCCTCATAGTATCAGCCTTAGTTGTTGTTTACTTTAATCCTGAAAAGGGGTCGTTCTAGTTACTCATCATCACTGCCTGCTTTCGAACTTTTTTTTTTTTTTTTTTTTTACGTGGACAAATGCTCATGCTTTCTGCACTACCACGGGGAGATAGTGCAGTTATGTGGGACTCTAACCCACTAAAACTCCACGGTGTCCTCCTCTGCCGCTTATGGCGGGAACACGGGCACGCGTTAGCACTCATCCGTGAACCCGCCGCGGCTGTCCGTCACCGGACCCTCCTCCGGGGAGTACTCCCCATCACCGGCGCACCAGAACACATAGCACGCCGTGACCACCCCACTCATCATCACTGCCTGCTTTCGAACCTAGGTCAAGATTGGTAACATAGTAAAACTTGTTCTCGGTTTGTAGATAGGTGACCATTCATCACATATCGAGACCTCTTCGTGCCTCGGAAGGTTAAGCCGCGGTCCCGGCTGTCATTCCCATCCAGGTACCCAGTTACCGGTTGTGGAAGTCAAATAGGTAGGAGCTCCAAGTAAAATACTGGTATTCAGCTGCATCCGGTTGGACTAAAAGCTGACCTCAACATAGTTGGGAAATGGCTGCGCATATTGATTGAATCATGCGTAATACATGTACAGACGCCAGCACATCAAGCTACCCGAAACTGTCAAATTTTCCCAATCAACTTTAAACCATAAGCTTTAGCGATAAAGTTGAAAATTTATTAAAGAAATTTGACAGATTGTAGTAGCTTGATGTGCTGGCGTCTTTACAAAGAGTCATTGTAAATGTACCTACACTTCCTTATGAACAACTAAACCTGATAAGACCCCTTATCAATTTTAGGGAAAAATATAAACTAAGCTTCATAGCAACGCAACTGAAATGTGCCTATTTAACCGTAATATTTTAGGGAAGTACGAGGACTTGAGTACAGTCACGACTGCACGAGCATAAGTATGTATACACTTGGCTTTATTCAAAGGCAATTTTCTCCTTGAAATTTTATGTTATTACGAACATAGTATTTTCGAACCCATATGTTTTCAACGTTGCATTCGTCATTTCACGAAAAAATTGCAATTGAAAGTTGCCAAGTGTTGACATATTAGTGGTCGTGACTGTACAGGAGCTTCGGCACTGCTGGAACGCTTTTCTGCGCTGTCCTATTGTTATTTGGAAGACGTAGCTCTCCCAATAAAATACATGGTCTTCATTTCAGCCGTGCTGGAGGATGCTGTAATAAATTAAACTAGATGCTATCTTTGTACCTGTGTCTGGGTTTTAGTACCTAGAGATGCCTTGCGTACTTTGCTAAATTGAGATAATTCGGTATAAAGGCTTCCGCAGACAGGCGCGACGCAACGTGACTCTAGCAGAACAATTTCTATGTGTTATTATTGTATTAAAATATATCAAGTGCTGCCACCTAGTATTCTCTATGGAATATATGGTTGTGTTATCAATGGTATAAATCTTTCCCTCCATTCATTCAGTTCGTTGCAAAAGAACACGTTGTTTTATTAAAACTATAACAGGTTATTGGCTCAGGGTAAACCTGTTTCTAGAAAATAACAAAATAATGTCTTATTTTGTTGGCAAAAAAGCTTTTTTAGAACCCAGCAAGTATGAATTTGGTTGTTTGTCAGGTTTAAGGCGCTGGAAAGAAGGACACCGTAAAACACTAGTTTTTGACGTACAGTTAGGTCTATTGGTACAGTCGCCAGCACATCAAGTTACCCCACTTTGACCTTGAACGCGTTATGAGCAACTACAGCGAGAATCGTGCGAAAGAGATATGTAAGCATAAGCACATACACCAGCCAGAGTATGGTCAAATGTTCAAAGAAAAGGTTTTTTTACTAGCTTACTGTCCCACTCCTGTGCAAAGGCCTCTTTCGCGAGCCCGCGCGTCTTCCTTCCAGTTTTGACTAAACCTATCCAGCTCGTCTCGCCATCCCCTACGTGGTCTGCCGCGACCCCGCCTCACTGTCTCAGGGCACCAATTCTGTGCTATTTTGGCCAACAGTTGGTCCAGCATGCGGCAAACATGTCCTAAGTAGTCCCATTTAAGTTGGGCGGAAAAATATTTCATAAAAATAAAATGGTATTAGCGGTGCTATCCTGTAAAAAACTCACCGTGAAAACTTAGGTGAAGTGAGCGTGGAGTGAGCTGTCAATAGTGTCAATTCCTAGCAAAAACAAACTCGCCACACCTAAGTTTTCACGGTGAGATTTTTACAGAATCGACCGGCAGGATAAAACAATCGTAACAGAGCTCAAAAAATATTTTTCTTTGCTTAATTCTCTAAAAACCATCATATTTTATGTAATGATTAAAAAGGAATTCAATCACCTAAAGAAATACCTAAAAATTATTCGACTGAGCCGTGCATTTATTTTTTTTAATGTAATTAAAACTGCAAAATTAATTTTGGTGGTCATTCGCTTCAAATTACATCAAACGTATCGCTGTTTTGAACCTTATTTGTTGCCGTGATGCGCTATTTTCAATTACCTAAACATTTGCATCTTTACACGCCATTGTGTTAGCTGCTCCACAGATTGTTTTAATTCAAGTAGATTACAACTTGTAGAAAACAATACGAACATTATAATGTTCTTACTTGTTCGTCTTGCTTGACGCCTGAATGCGACGCTTTACGACCAAAGACAATAAAATGCATTATGCACAATGTTATTGCAAGTGCAAAGAGTTACATGCATTAAGTATTGTTTCTCTGCAGTGTTTATGACCGGCGCGGGCGGCGAGATAAACTTGTAATAAGTATGCGTTATTGTCAAGGATTAGGTAGCGTCATTAGTCCACTGAGCAATTAAAGCCTGGCTTATTAGTGGATTCGCATATTTGCCAATTCGTGCGCGTCGCCTATAGAAAAAATAATATTATTTAAAAGTGACGATTCGCACTATTCGGGCGAGTATATTCGTGCGAATCGACTAATAAGCCCAGGGCCTCCAATGGAACGCTACAACATACGACTTTGAGAAAAAATATGCCGAATGCTGGCTATTGGGAATACATGGCCAAAGAAATATGTAAGCACTAGCTCTTGCTGGCGGCTTCACCCGCGTAGGTACTTATAGGAAATATCTCCCTAAAAAAAATACCCCATGTGTTAATCCAGGTTATTAAGGGGATTACAGGACCTAAACGCAAAAAAAAACGCAAGTTTTAGACACAATAAAAGTATATGATCGACTACAGTAAACAAAATCAGAAAAATATATTTAGGAAGATATTCTTCAGGATAAATATGCTATGCAGATAGTGTGTTGAAAACATGATACAACTAATTTGATAGGTAGATAGTAGATACTATAAAAAAAATCATGAAGATACCTCTAAAAACTTTCTTTTTACAATAAAAACCATACTAATATACATACAATTATTTTGATTTTAACACTCTTTTATTAGGTCGACCTGTATGTAACTATGTAATGGACTCTAAGGTAACTAATTTAACCATCTTCCAAGGGTCGTAGCGTAATGAAAATTGGCAGCTGTATGTAGTTCTGATGACAATCTCTGATGACAATCTGATCAGATGATGGAGCCGGAAGTTAGGAACTGTAACTTCATGATGGAAAATCGTATTATAGCTGTTTTGGATTTCTTAGAAAAGTCTTGTAATGAACTTTGACCACGATTAGGTTTCAAGGTCTGATGATGAAGCCGCATGGCATTCCATGATAGAATATCGTATCATAGTCGTGTGAAAAAGAAACTTGTGAGAAAGGCCACGTAATGGACTTTGAACACGATGAGGTTTTTTTTTTTTTTACGTGCATTTATAAAAGCGTGTTTTTCTAATGATATTTTGCAATAAATTACCAGCGTTGTGTCATCGCGCTTCTCTTTCTTTTCTATGCAGGCTCAGTCTGACAGTGACCGCGCTTTAGGTCATGTAATCCCCTTAACTATCTGTGCGCCAAGTTTCATCCAAATCCGTTCAGCCGTTTTTGCGTCAATCCGGAACATACTCGTACCTCTAGGCAAACGGACAAAAATTCTAAAAACTGTATTTCTGGCATTAGACTCGTCACTACACCTCGTAGCAATTTCCTTTTTTTTTTCATAAATATTCAATGTACAGTGCTGACTTCGTTATTATTTTATTACCTGAACTAAAAATATCTAAACGAGTATTCAAGCATTGCTCATTTACTCGACATTTCACTGAAACTTGCAGTTCTTTGACAGTAGGACGGCTTATCTCCGACTAGCAGCTCCTTAAAACCTAATTTTAAAGTTCCGTCGAAAATTAATTTAATCTAAAGACAGCGTGAAACTTTATTATCCTGAACCTTCCTGAAGTTTCTAGTGTTGGGAATCTTCTTTAATTCAGTTAAGTAGTTATTCCGATTAACAGCAGTTAACAGGATCGCTTCTGTTAACTGCTGTTAATAGTCACTAGGCGAATTTGGATAAGGTGTTTCGGCAGGCCAGGCGCACTCCGCATTTTAGGTATAAATATAAAAAGTACGTGGGACACTCAGAAAGTTCACCACTTGGCCACCACTGCTCTACAAACTTTAAATTTGTCTCTGAGGGAGTACCATAATCAGCCTATAATGTTCCCACTGCTGGGACACAGGCTTCCTCTCGGTGAGAGGGAGTGGGCCGTAATCCACCACGCGGGCCCAGTGCGGATTGGCAGATGTCACATGTCTTCGAATTTTTGGTTCTAGGACATGCCGGTTTCCTCACGATGTTTTCCTTAACCGTTTTGAGTATTTCACTGCTGGACATAGGCCTCTTCTATTGTACGATTTGCACGCCATTCGACTCTATTTTCGGCAACTCTCATCCAGCTGCATGAGAGCAGCCACGACGTTTTACACAACGATTATTTTCTTTATCACTTTTAGTAGTGAATAAGCACGAATTTTTCTTCATGCAAACTACATTTTCAAGCGAAAGAAAGAAAAATTGTTTATTCTGCACAAACAAAACGCAACTTACATAAAATACACACAACATAGCCAAAAAGCCTCGTACTCAAACTATAAAGGTAAACAATTTTGTGACAAGCGGTAGGTACTTGGTTTCCGGGTATGTACTAGGTATTAATCGTATTAATTATATTTGCCGACAAGCGTAAAAATATTTATTTTATTTTTCTTAACGTCACGTGGTATATCAAAAATTCTAAAGAAACCAAAAACTACCCAAAAGGTTTATTCCGTGTAATATGTACGGCAACTTCGCAGGTAAAAATTCCTGAAAGTAATCAAAATATTTTCGGCTGCCCAGTGCCCCGGATGAATGTTGTCTAACGAAGACCGTCCATTTTGGCATCCGGTGCCGGATTTATTCGGGATTTGTCGGCTCTAGACTGGACCGGCTTTACCCGGTATATCATAAAATTAGGTTTTGAGGAGCTGCCAGTCGGAGATAAGCCGTCCTACTGTCAAAGAACTGTCCTAGAACCAAAAATTCGAAGACATGTGGCATCTGCCAAGATGGATTACGGCCCGCTCCCTCTCACCGAGAGAAAGCCTGTGTCCCAGCAGTGGGAACATTATAGGCTGATTATGTTATGTCCAGCAGTAGACTGCTATTGGCTGATGATGATGTTGAAAACGTTGTGACCGCTGCATTTTAGAAGTCCAACAGTAAATGGATAATTTATTCAGCTAAAACCGAAACCTTAATTCGGCCTGATTTGCATTATCGCCCCAAAGCGAAAATGGATATTTCCGCATACATATATTGGCACATATTGGCACTGACTGCTCTATTTCCGATGAACGGAGCCGTCTTTATCCGGGGGTGCGAGGCACCCTGGCGCAGTGTCTCAGGGGGCGCAAGCCGGTCAGGTCATCACTCATTATAACCGCACCGCTCCAGCGCAGTAACGGCCCGGCACCGACTCGGAAAAAATCCACCCGTTTGAGCTACCAACTAGTAAGCGGCATCTGAACAACAAGCTGCTTCCTCACCGTTGGCGTGCCAGCAGAGAACGGTCGTCTTGCTGACAGCTCGTTGGCAACAAGCGGGTGGATTTTTTCCGAAGCGGTGCCGCATCGGGGCCGTTACTACGCTGGAGCGGTGCGGTTCTAATGAGTGATAACCTTTACACAAAAATTAAGTTTTTTCTTTTGTTGTTAGGGGGCGCAGAATGATTTTCGCACTCCGGCGCCCAATATGATCAAGACGGCCCTGCGGCGATGAAGTCACTTAGACCATTGTTATGCGCACGCGACATCGTGATTCATTTTCTACATCGAATTCATTAAAATGTCGGACGCTCCCTGCATCTTAAAAAGTTTCCTGTCTTGTTGATCGATTAGGGGAATTGAATTAGAATAGGTATTCTTTGGCCATGAGGTAAATATTATGATGCTTAAATATTTGGTTTGTGTTACATAACATACCATCACGCCTGTATCTCCGGTAATCCGTTTTGAAGTTATTAGGGATTTTCGATACCTAGTGAAAATTGACAAATGTAAAATTTTATATGTTTTTGTTCTGCAAACTTTTTGTATAGTAATACTATGTTTATTGTTTTGTTTTAATATTGTAGAATAGCTCAACAATAAATCAAACAACTAGATACGAGTGCCACTACCACGATAGTTTTTTGTGCATAAACCAAAGTTGACAACCCTAGCGCGACCGCCGAGCGTAGGTATGAAAAGTGAAGTACATACATGTGATTGCCTTTTGTACTCTCTGTATTTTGTGGTTTGGTGGTGTGCGTTATTTCCGGGACATGTTGTATACCTTTTTTTTTGTTAATAATCTACGTACTTTATAATTAATTGTTTACCTATTCGGCGTCAAAAGCTTTTTATCATTACTGAATGAAATATTATTCATCCATTAGGCTTGCACTTAGTTTGTTTGACATCAGTAGTCGTTTATTATAATAACAGTTAAAAGCATTAAAAAAATCAACCATATGACCGCCGAGCGTAGGTACGAGAAGTGAAGTACATACATGTGATTGCCTTCTGTACTATCTGTATTTTGTGGTAGAAGTTAGCATTATTTATAGCCCTGTGTATTGTTCATCTTTCATAGAAACTGCTGTATTTTTCACGTTTTATCGTTCGTGAAATCAACGACGTTCTTACACAGCTAGTGGCGTAGATAAAATCGATATAAAAATATCATGAAGATACCTCTAAAAACTTTCTTTTTACAATAAAAACCATACCGTGCTAATATACATACAATCATTATGATTTTTTGACAGATTATTCAACAAGCAACATACTAAAACAATTTTTTGTTGTAAATGGTTAATAGCTTCATATTTTTCAATAAATTACCAGCCTTGTGTCATCGCGCTTCTCTTTCTTTTCTATGCATTCCGACAAAGACCGCGCTTTAGGTCTTGTAGTCGCCTTAACGCAGACGAACAACCCCAATGTACGGAATCTATCTTTAGATACAGTGAAATACATTATTTATTACTCAATAAACCT
This sequence comes from Oligia latruncula, assembly GCA_948474745.1. Lineage (NCBI taxonomy): Eukaryota > Metazoa > Arthropoda > Insecta > Lepidoptera > Noctuidae > Oligia > Oligia latruncula. The sequence goes on along the minus strand of OX419702.1, from coordinate 13,523,327 downwards.
CCCATCAATCTGCCTAGCCTTTTCCCAACTATGTTGGGGTCGGCTTTCAGTCTAACCAGATGTAGCTTAATACCAGTATTTTACATGGAGCGACTGCCTATCTGACCTCCGCAACCCAGTTACTGGGTAACACGATACCCTTTGGTAAGACTGGTGGTCAGACTTTCGGGCTTCTGACGACCGGTAACGACTGTCAAAGATCCACGAATGACAACCGGGACCAACGGCTTAACGTGCTTTCCGAGGCACGGAGGGGTCTTGTTATGTAAAGATGGTTACTTATCCACGTACCAACCGCGGGAAGCGTAGCTTAACCTGATCGTTCGACCCGTGGCCGTGCGGCTGTTATTACTTAGCCACAAGCCCTTACTCAACATACCATACTATACCTGTGTAGGTACTTGTGTAGGTGTGCGCACGGCTTTCGCCATGACGCATGATCTACCGTAAATCCATAAGTATTATGAGAGATATAAAAAGTTCAATTGAGGGAGTGCACGACGTAATTCGCGTCTTTTCAGCTCCTAATATTTTCACCTACCGCACCGTATACTCGTGAAAAGCAAGTAATATAATAAAGGTCGTATTGAGTGTGACGTAACTCGCACCGTATGAGACGAGAATTTATCACTCCCTTTTGGAAATATGGAAAAACGCCAATGTCGTGTCGTATACCGCTGTTCGCATTTTTTTTTTATAGGAACTTGCTGTCAATGGATATGTCGGCTGTATTTTATGTTGTCAGCACATTTGAAAAGTTCGGATCTAGATCTATACAAGGTTATTGGTAAAACATTAACAACCTCTTAAGAGCGCATTGTACTCATACTACATACTGGATAACCTACTTGGTGTCGCTACGTGTCCAACTTTTAACCTTTTTTTTTAAATATTTTTGGGACAAAATATAACATGGGGTAAAAATTATTGGAATCGATTCAGTTACTTATTCTGAACAAACTATATTCAGGTTTCGCAATATACTAAAAATAACGTTGTATTTCGGTCACAAAATCTTTTAGTAAGTACCTACCTACACAGTTAGATTGATTCATTTCACTCCAAGGCCGTTGTGGTTTATGATACAAAGGCGAGAGGCCTTCAGTTAGTAAGTAGTGGACATGTGAGGCACTTACCTTTATTGAACAATGATATTGTTGTTACTTTACCTATTTACGTCCACTCGCACATACAGCCAATGTAGGCAAATGGAGATGAGGTATCTATCTTCCTCAATCTACACTATTTCTATCATTTTTCCACCGCCCTATTCTCATAAAGTTTCGTAGGAATGTCTCCAGAAATATTCAACAAAATTATTAAATGCTTCAAAATAGGTACTCACATACTTTAAAAAAAATACTCCATAGATTCCTGATACAGAAAGCATATTACACGATATATGAATATTTGAAAGAAATATAAAATCTAATATCTACTATTTTCTCAGATTTATTAATTACCTAATTTCTTACTTTAGTTCATAAGTTTAGCTTATTTTATTACCTTAATTTTGTACAATTTTTTTTGTGTATGTCATTGCTAAAGATTTATGACTTACAGTATTTTTATAATTATATGTAGACCTTCCCACCCATTATCTAATGTGTAAGCAATACGCCTTGCAAGGCAGCACATAGTGACACATCACGGGTAGTCTGAAGCCCGAAAGTCTGACAACCAGTCTTATCAAGGGGTATCGTATTACCCAGTAACTGGGTTGCGGAGGTCAGATAGGCAGTCGCTCCATGTAAAATACTGGTATAATTCAGCTGCATGAGCACCCTAATTGCGTAACACACTATTACTCTCAATTTGAATCATTTTGAAACCTATTGCTAATCCATTGCTCCATATTATGTTCGAAAAATGTGTCTGCTCAACAACGTAAATAACGCAATGAATGTTGTTGAACTGTCAAAATTAAACCCATTGCTACTGATAGTGTGTTACGCAATTACCCTGCAGAAGTCATGGGGAGAGGCCTTTGGCCTTTGTAAGGGCAAGAGTATTATTGTATTTACAATAAATTACCTGTCGACTTTAAAAATGATACTACTCATTTTTTCAAAAAGAAATTAACGAAATTACTAGTTGAAAAATGCTATTACGCCGTCAGTGAATTTTTAAATGATAACACCCTATGACATTGCTCAATTAACATTTCAATTTATTTCTGACATTGCTCAATTGATATTTTAATTTATTTTTATATTTCTTATTTTGTATCCATGCTTGACTATTATTTTTCTGGTGAATTTGAATTTTAAGATGACATAAAACATTACCTTACAATTATGTTATTAACTTCTAATTTATTATTGATTAATGTTGCATGCCATATGGTAGAATGTACTGGATCCATTTGTTTTCTTTTTTTTACACCATCAAAACCATGTTTTGTTACCTACGTTCTTTGCAAATAAATTACTTCTGATTCTGATTATGTATTATGATGATTGTGTTTAGTAGGTAGGGAAGGTGGGGCAGCTTCATACAGTTTTTCTATTTTGTCTCATAGATTATTCTCTGGTATCAATATCTGAATAGATTGAATAAGAACTAGTACTATAACTATCTGACTTTCTATCAAAAACATATAATTTGTTTAAATATACATCTGTGACTTTTTATAAAAGTTAAAAAAAAAAATCAGGAATGTATGAATGTGCCCCGCATGCGGGGTACTTTCATACAGGCTATGGGGCAGATTCATACATGTGAAAAAATACACAAATTAAGGAATAAATGTTTAATTATTTATCAAAATAAAAGTATCAAAACAACGTATTCGAAACCAAAAGCAATTAGACTCTGTGAGTAACTAATACCTATAAAATAATCAAGTAATAAAGAAAAAAGATAACTAAGTAAACAGAAAATAACATAAAATGTAGGTAGTTTTTCCTTTTATGGCACTGAAAGAAACTTAGTTAACCTAACAGTCTTTCTGATCAGTCAAATAAGTATATCTATGTCCTAGAATTAAATAACATATCTTTGTTATGTATCTATTAGTAGGTAGGTAGTATGAATGTGCCCCTCTTATTACTGTATGAACCTGCCCCATTCAATGATTTTGAAAAACAAATATTCTTATAAAAAAACCAAACATATATATTATTATTTAAGTATCAATTCACAAAATACATCCTATTATCTTTGAAATAAAATAGTATTGAATAATCTAGATAAAAACTTTCATCAAAATAAAGACGTTTAAAGTGAGGTTATAAAATTACTTATGCGTTGCCGAATCACGTTCCGCGTCACCTCGTCGCGAGTTTCACACTGACTGCTGTCAAAATTCGTGAGCCAACGCACACGTAGGTAAGTCACGTGTACATGCTTAAATCGTTCAGTTAACGCGCGCCTAATAAAAGATGTCGCTAGTTTATGACGGTGCCCCGTGTATGAATCTGCCCCACTTCCCCTACCCCAGCTTCCAGTGTCGTCGAAAACAGCAAATTAATATTTTAATTTATCTTACAATTTGTATGAAAATACAATCTACAATGCAACTAAACATAAGGTAAACAAACTACCAGATAAAAACACATGTTCCACAAACGCCCCTGCCAATGAACGAGCCATATCCAATATCAAACACATTGGCCAGTATATCTTGCCATGCGGCCAAAAGGGGAACTAAATTCAAATGTACCGAATTTGACACACCGCTGACATTTGTCTATGTAAGCAGCGCCACAATGTAATGTCAGAATATACTGGGCGGTCTGTAACAGCAACAGCTATAATATTTACATAGAGATTACATTGCTATCGTAAATCCCAGTCGGCAATGACAAACCCGAGACTCAGATTTGTTTACTATATCTGTATTGTATTGTATCTATATTGTATTTATTAGATAAAGTTACAACGATAATGTTTGAGAGTGGTTTATAGCCGATTATGATGACCAAGCTGTCATGAAATGAATGGTTTAATAATACATACTATCTGCCATGACGCCTTTTGGCTGTGTCAGGGCTCCACAATCCACTTAGTGGTTATTTTAATTGGCCCACAGCTTGGAACTCACTGTGGTGTCAATTTGACGATTTCTTCGCTTTTTTTTTAGGGTCGGCAACATGTCCATCCATACATATCATGTACACATGTTACGAAATATCACCGAAATTAAGCTCTAAGGAAAAAGCCTTTAACAAAAAAAAAACGCCGCGTATCCTGTGTGCGTGACAGATGTGTGTCGCACCATAATTTGCGGGACATAAAATCATGGGCATAAACAAACATAAATTATTGTTTCATTCAACAAGTGTTAACAACTCATTGTTTAAAAAAATACTTTAAAGCGTAGTATTCATAGTTTATTTATCGCTTGTTTTCCTACGTTATTCTAATATCCTAGTTCAAATATCCATATTTTTGAATTGTTATTACTCATACATCATGTGGGGCTCATGGCTAAATAATAGCGTGGCTAAATGATCAAAGGTTAAGCTATTAAGCTAAACTTGAGATTTGGATGGGTGACCATCCATTACAATTTCTTACCCCTCTGCGCCTCGCAATGCACGGTAAACCATAATTAAAAACATAATCTATGGTCCCGGCTGTCATTCGAAGAGCTCTGACAGTCGTCTGTCAACCAGTCTTACCAATGACTAGCTGTTCCCCGCGGTGTCAAACGCTGCGCGGCTCCTAAGGGTCGTAGCGTGATGTTATATAGCCTATAGCCTTCCTCGATAAATGGACTACCCAACACAAAAAGAATCATTCAAATCGGACCAGTAGTTCCAGAGATTAGCGCGTTCAAACAAACAAACAAACTCTGCAGCTTTATAATATCAGTATAGATAACAAGTAACTGGGTTGTGGAGGTCAGTTAGGCAGTCGCTCAAAGAAAACTACTGGTATTCAGCTACATCAGCACCCTAATTGTGTAAAACACTATTACTCTCAATTTGAATCATTTTGAAGCTTATTCCTAATCCATTGCTCCTTCTGTTCGAAAAATGTGTCCGCTCAACAACGTAAATCACGCAATGAATGTTGTTGAACTGTCAAAATGAAACCCATTGCTACTGATAGTGTGTTACGCAATTACCCTGCTGGTTAGACTGGAATCCGACCCCAACATAGTTGGGAAAAGGCTAGCCAGATAAACTGTCTGTGTATTATTTTACTAGCTGTTCCCCGCGGTGTCACACGCTGCGCGGCTCCTAAGGGTCGTAGTGTGATGTTATATAGCCTATAGCCTTCCTCGATAAATGGACTACCCAACACTAAAAGAATCATTCAAATCGGACCAGTAGTTCCAGAGATTAGCGCGTTCAAACAAACAAACAAACTCTGCAGCTTTATAATATTAGTATAGATTTGCGCCATATTGAGGTCATCAACCTATTAATTGAGTGTAATTAAAATTATTGGTTTCTGTAATTACTTAACACGAGAGTATAGGATTACAAAGTGTGCAATTAATTTTAAGTACCTATCAAATTTATTGGTATTTTCATTTTATTGTAAATTGCGTTTGTTTATCTAGTACTTCATACAAGAGGTACAGTCAACAAAAGAGATAAGTATGCAGGATCGTCGGATAAAGTTGAAGTTTAGTAAGAAACCGATGGATGTTCTCGAATAAAATTTAATTTTATTAATAGAAAACAAACAGCTCATTTATCAAATTAAATTCCATTTGACAACATCCATCGGTTTCTTACTAAACTTCAACTATATCCGACGATCCCGCATACTTATCTCTTTTATCGACTGTACATACAATGTTTGTTAGTATTTCTTGAAATAAGGGATAATATTTTTACTTGGTATTAATAATTTTCAAACGAAGTATGAATTAAGCGAAACTCGGCGTTTCGCTGCGGCCGTAAAGGTGTAGGCTAAAGCGTGGGTAACCTAAGACTATAACGGCCGCAGTGACAATCAACTCAGCCTATCGCAGTCCACTGCTGGACATAGGCCTCTCCCAGACTGCGCCAGTCTGTCCCAGCCACCTTCTTTAGGTCGTCCGTCCATCTATCTAGATGGGGGGCGTCCCACACTACGCTTGCCGATTCGCGATCTTCACTCCAGGACTCGTCTGCTCCACCGGCCATTGGTCCTTCGACAGACATGGCCAGCCCACTGCCACTTCAGTTTGCTTACTCTGCAAGCAATGTCGGTAACTCCGGTTCTTTTCCGGATAATTTCATCAATGCCGCAATGAGTCCTGTCATGAAAATTATGGCAGCGGGGATTCAATTTACGTTGTCAAAAAATGTTCTTTAGGGAAAACAGCTGCTTACTTTTATAAATAAGGTTTCATTGGCGTCATTTTCCGGAAAATTGCGGAAGCTAAGTATGTGGCGCCCACCGCTCTTCAAGGTAACTTACCATAAGGGGATTACAGGAACAAAACGCAAAAAACGCAAGTTTTAGAAGCAATAAAAGTATATGATCGACTACAGTAAACAAAATCAGAAAAATATATGATATTCTTCGGGATATATAAATATATGCTAGGTAGATAGTGTGTTCAAAACATAATACAACTACCTACCTACTTTGATACGATAGAAAAAAATTAAGAAGATACCTCTAAAAACTTTATTTTATTACAATATAAAGACCATACTAGTATACATACAATCATTCTGATTTTTTGTCAGATTATTCTACAAGCAACATACTAAAGCACTAGTGTTTTAATTTTTTAGTCCAAACAATAGATTTTTTGTAAATATAATAATATATAATATGTGGTGTTACCAGCGTTGTGTCATCGCGCTTCTCTTTCTTTTCTATGCAGTCCGACAAAGACCGCGCTTTAGGTCATTTGAACGGTTTGGAGCGTTGCATTTCACTAGCATTTTTTTCTAAGTAAAGCTGAGAGTGTTTGCCGTGTTATTCGTGTATGCCTACACTGTGCATAAACTGACCATACAATCGAAGACTGAAAAAACTAGCACAGGAACACATTTTTGCATGTTTTCTGAACTGCACGTACCTACCTACAGTAATAAATAGGCAATCATGTGGAGTGCCGTCAGAAGTGAAAACTTAATACTATGAAATAACCGTGTTTTCACCCTTATAGCTACAGACATATGTATATGCCCATTATAGGTATAAGTACTACTTATATTATAGGTAATGTTAACAACATTAGCATGTCAGTGACGCGAACCCATAAGGTTTTCCCTTACCAAAAACATTAGCATGTCAGTGATGCGAACCCATAAGGTTTTCCCTTACCAAAAACATTAGCATGCCAGTGACGCGAACCCATAAGGTTTCCCCTTATCAAAAACATTAGCAGGTCAGTGACGCGAACCCATAAGGTTTCCCCTTACCAAAAACATTAGCATGCCAGTGACGCGAACCCGTTTCCCCTTTTCAAAAAACATCAGCATGTCAGTGACGCGAACCCATAAGGTTTCCCCTTACCAAAAACATTAGCATGTCAGTGACGCGAACCCATAAGGTTTTCCCTTACCAAAAACATTAGCATGTCAGTGACGCGAACCCATAAGGTTTTCCCTTACCAAAAACATAAGCATGTCAGTGACGCGAACCCATAAGGTTTCCCGTTACCAAAAACATTAGCATGTCAGTGACGCGAACCCATAAGGTTTTCCCTTACCAAAAACATTAGCATGTCAATGACGCCAACCCATAAGGTTTTCCCTTACCAAAAACATTAGCATGACGGTGACGCGACCCTTTAAGATTCCATCCTACCAAAATCGTTCAACGTGCCTAAAGAAGTAATTTTTACCTTAAAAAAACTTTTCACTGATTTTATTTTTCACTTTAATAAGCACTGTTGTATTTGCGAACTGTATGTGTGAGCTAAGTTCGAATCTGTAAAGAAACGAACTGTCAAAGCTTGTTTGCGGAAGAGACAAAGAAAGTGGTATTAGTCGAAGACGGTTCGGCAGCCGAGAAACAGGGAAGGGGGGGGGGCGACATAAGAGATTTCTTCAAAGGACACTTCGTTCCTCTACCAACACAATCTCAGAGACTACAAACATTTCGTTCTAACTTTATCTTTCCAGTCATCTCTAATGCTGCAATCTTATTGGTTCGAAGATCGAATTGTACGTTCGAAACGTGAAAATAAACTAACGGTTCTAACTGCATGGGTCGTCAAAATAGACGTAAGATATTTGTTCCTTGGCTCTAGCCTTTGTGCACTTTCCATTCTCGTTTAAAAGCGCCAGTCTTTAATAGCCAGTGTTCAAAACATAGTTAACGGTAAATATTTTAAGTCTGTTGGTTGTTGGCTGTTGCCTTTTTAAGAGTTGCCAGTACGTACTAATTTAATGACTTTTAAATGGACCTCAAAAGCAACCAAAAATATAAAAACTGGCCAAGTGCGAGTCGGACTCGCACACGAAGGGTTCCGTACCACAAGGCAAAAACACCGGAAATAAAAAACACGTTTGTTGAAAGGAGCCCCCCTTAAATATTTATTTTATTTTGTTTTTAGTATTTGTTGTTATAGCGGCAACAGAAATACATAAATTGTGAAAATTTCAACTGTCTAACTATCGCGGTTCTTGAGATACAGCCTGGTGACAGACAGACGGACAAACAGCGAAGTCTTAGAAATAGGGTCCCGTTTTTACTTTTTGGGTACGGAACCCTAAAAATACACCAAAACCTAGCATCAAATAAAGTAAAAAACATGCGGTGTAGCTCGAAATTCTCATCGTTAGTTCAGCGAGAACGAAATGCTAACTAGCACACTTCATTGTGTGAGATCGCTTGCCCGTTTCAGCCCTTGTGCCAAATAGTTAAAAAAAAGTCCTGAAGCGCTGAAGTTGCTTTGAAGCCATTTTTCACGTCAACTCCCGTTTATAGGGGCCAATTTCCCGTGTCTAATCCAGGAACGTTTCGATTTTACGAGGGACTTTTCTAGTAATTGGACATCTAATAACTTTGAAAAGATCCCTGTTTTGCTAAATTAATAAGATTAAAAAAGTTTAATTGCTTTTGTTTGACTAAAACCTATTTAACCTACTTTGTTACTGCATAAATTATCCGTGAATGAATTTGTTGTTTGGGTACGCTCATTAAAACTCAACTGTATTCATGAGTATTAAATTCACAAAATAAATAACATATAACTGAGTACCTACTTAATTGGTTTGTACACATAATTACAACTCTGTCGCGTAGGTATATTGGATAATTCTAATTTTGGAGATTACCTAATTCGGCATAACACACCGCTATCATGAAGGACCAAATCATAGTAGGTAGCATTTTTAAACATCTCATCTCAGGAATATATTGCACGACTCATAAAGGCTCCTTCAAACTGGCGCGACACGCGACGTGAATCGCGAGCGGTGCCTTTGAGTCGCGTCGCGTGTCGCACCTGTTTGTAGGAGCCTTAATGCGAAGCAGAGAGTGCTTTAAGGCTCCTTCAAACAGGCGCGACACGCGATAAAATCGCGAGCGACACAAAGGCACCGCGGGTCGCGCAACGAGCGGTGCCTTTGTGTCGCGATTATATCGCGTGTCGCGCATGTTTCTAGGAGCCTTTACGATCGAAAAAAAATGTTTGCCTCCTTTCTGCAACTGTTTCTATTGTTATAATTCTGCTAGTACACAGAATCTACTTAATTCATGTAGGTACCATTGTATAGATAATTTAATGGAGCTTAATTCTGTACTTTTCAACAATTGATTTAATGCAGTAGAAATGAAAAATACATCAAAATATTTCTAAAAAAATTCCCGTCAATCAAAAAAACTGTTATTTTGACATTACAAACTGACACTTCAATATTTTTATTCATTTATTTATGTATTATAGATATCGGCAAGTAGGTTTTAATATTACGAACGCTAATTAACACAAAATTAATTAGTTGTTAACTAAATAATATAAAAGCAGTAAGCCATTTAATTTCGCCGTTCGGTTTTCAAATCTTTACTTACTTGAAAATTCCAACATGGCGCCAGCTTTTGCATTTAACCACAAAGTGGCGCGAAATTGCAAAATGCAGCTATAAACGCGCTAAATCTTTACATTGCGAGCTTTGTGTGCGCTTTAATATTTACAGAGAGTAATTACAGACAGGCGTTAGCTGTAAAAGGGAAAATAAAGACCTTTAAAATGGTTTGAGCGTCTTCCTTCCGTTTGATTTTTTTATTTATTTCCTGGGCTAATTATTCTTCACAAGGATAATTTATCTATACAAATAAATAAGGAAAGTGTATGTTTGTAATGTCAAAATAACAGCGTAATATTAATAAACGGTACTTACAATAAAAAAAAACTGTCTGTCTCTGTTTGTTCCGGCTAATATCCGAAACGGCTGGACTGATTTTGATGAAATTTGGTATGGTTATACTTTGAACCCTGGGAAAGGACATAGGCTACTTTTTATCGACATACCAGGCGGGAGAAGCCGCGGGCGGAATTTGAACTTTCAGACTAAATGATGTCTACGTTTTCAGTGGAAACTCGATTAGTAGGTAAATATCGTGACTTCGATAAAACTTAGGGCATTGATCGCTTATCAGTTAAGAGCAGTAGGTAGGTATTTGTCCGAGGTGATAATACCAATCAATAAGTACTTAGTACCTATCAGTAGCCCATGGAATATAAAACGATTAAATAAATTACGTCGATGGAGAAAAGCTGTGCTATAATAGATAATAGCGAGATGAGAGCAGTGGTGGCCTAGTGGTAACGGCCGCGACTTACGAGTTGTAGGTCGTAGGTTCGAACCCAGACAGGCGCTTTACTTTGTGTAAATTATTTCATCACCACTGCTCTCAAAACGGTGAAGGAAAACATCGTGAGGAAACCGGCATGTCCTAGAACCAAAAATTCGAAGACATATGACATCTGCCAACCCGCACTGGCCCCGCGTGGTGGATTACGGCCCACTCCCTCTCACCGAGAGCCCCGAGAGGAGGCCTGTGTCCCAGCAGTGACAACATTATAGGCTGATTATGTATGTTATGTAATAATGGCGCATATTTTTCACTTAAACCAATTTAGAACAACAACAAATATACAACACCAAACGCAACAGAAATGTTCTAATAACAACAACAACAACACTACAACTAATCTATATAATAAAGAGTATTCTTCAATCATTTTGACAGATCAGCATCATTTATTGCGTTATTTACATTACTAAGTAGACGAATTATTTAAATATATGCATCAACTAGCTGCGCCCCGTGGTTTCGCCCGCATAAGCGTCAATACCGTGGGAATATCGGGATAAAAAGTATCCTATGTGTTAATCCTGGTTATAAACTATCTGCGTGCCAAATTTCATACAAATCGGTCAGCCGTTTGTGCGTGAAGAAGTAACAAACACACTCACAAACTTTCGCCTTTATAATATTAGTGTGATAGTGTGACTAGATGCGCCCCGCTGTTTCACCCACATAAGTGTTGATCCCGTGGGAATATCGGGATAGAAAGTATATGTTAATCCAGGGTGTCAGCTATCTCCATACAAAATGTTATCAAAATTGATCCAGCCGTTTGAGCGTTAAGAAGTTACAAACATAAACACACCCCCACACACTCACAATTTTTTTTCATTAGAGTATTAGTGTGATTAGTGTTATGGAGTTGTTTGGACATTTCCTTCAAAATCTTTCGGGTTGTGATTAAAAGTGTGCTCAAATTAAGGGGCTGTTCACGGGGCGGCGGGGTTCACGGAAGAGTGCTAACGCGTGCCCGTGTTCCCGCCGTAAGCGGCACAGGAGGACACCGTGGAGTTTTAGTGGGTTAGAGTCACACATAACTGCACTATCTCCCCGTGTGGTAGCGCAGACAGAATGCATAAGCATTTCTCCACGTAAAACAAAAAGGGCTGTTCGTTTAGAATAATATTTTATTATTTTCTTGGAAACTTTTCCTGAAGAGTATATATTTTCTGTGCGGTTAAGATAACCCAAATGTAACTCAGCTGAAACCTGTAAAAACTCGGTAAAATGTAGCAAAAGTTGAAACAAAGGATCCAACTCCTGCTTGAACGCGTACATAAGTAGGACTTGTAAAATATTCAAATTTACATCAAAAGGCAGACGCTTTCAGTGGCTTAAAGAGGCCTAATTGATAGTAAACGAGGATAAGAAAAGGAGTAAAAGTTATTTACTTTACGGCTATTCTGTTGTAGGACTTGTAGGGTCTTGCCTAAATAATAATAAACACGGGTCGATCTTTAAGGATAAGAAACGCTGTCTAGGTCGGTCCGTGGATGGGTGACCATCCATTACATATACATACCCCTCCGTGCCTCGGAAAGCACGTTAAGTAGTTGGGTAGGGTCTTGGCTAAATAATAATAAACACGGGTCGATCTTTAAGGATAACCAACGCTGTCTAGGTCGGTCCGTGGATGGGTGACCATCCATTAGGTACATATACATACCCCTCCGTGCCTCGGAAAGCACGTTAAGTAGGTTGTTCCGGCTGTCACTCGTAGATTTTTGACACGTCTTTACGGGAAGTCAGAAGCCCGAAAGCTTGACAACCAGTCTTGCTATACTATAAGAGAGAGGTATCGTATTACCCAGTAACTTGGTTGTGGGAGACAGATAGGCAGTCGCTCCACGTAAAATACTAGTATTCAGCTGCATTCGGTTAGACTAGAATCCGACTGATTTATAAATGGAATATTCAACTAATAAATATGGGCCTTCATCTGCAGTAAATCATTCTTCGATAAATGGTGTGTTACGCAATTAGGGTGCTGATCTTGCCCTTTTTGGTGAATTTTTTTTTTGCTGGTCTATGCTGTCCCACTGTTGGGCAAAGGCCTCCCCCAAATCCTTCCAGGAACTCTTTTCCCGCGCCACCTCGAACCAGCCCTCGCGGTACGCGTCCAGGTCATCTCGCCATCTCTTTCTGGGCCGGCCTCGGCGGCGCCGTCCATCTTCAGACACCCATTGTGTGGAGATTTTTTCCCAGCGCAGCGGTAAGAAAAGTCAGGTGCGTAGTACTCGCAACCGGCGTGCGTGTATGAACGTATCCAGACAGCCAGACCAGACAGAGCGAAGCATGCGCCGCAAATGATTTTTTCATATGTACGGTTGCCTCAGGCTCACCTTTTGCGGCGCATGCCTCGCTCTGTCTGGATGCACCTTTAAACGAAGCGAAAGGAGTATACAATGCGGAGACAACAACACGACTATAGCGGTATCTACAACGCCACATGCGAACAACGCGTCATACTGACGTCACGCAAAATCCTGCATCGCGCAAGCAGTGTTTACCGCGCAACTAGCATAGATACAACGGCCCGACATGAATCATCGGGTACTGCTTGACACAACACCCGTCTGGTCGGAGGATCCTCCCTTTTCTATACAGTATGAGTGAACTTTACACCCTGTTCCTCATACCTCTATACGGCAGTAAATGAAAACGCTGGCAATAACTACGAAAATCAAATTCTCATTTGAAAACAGACAAGGAGACAAACCGTCCAATCGATTCGTGAGCTATTCCTCTGATTTATCGGAGGAATGCGAAATGAAATGCGAGAGGAACGCTCAATGGAATGCGCACATTGTCATGCCCTATACCCTACAACTGACTGCCGCCATTTTTGTTAGGTTTCCGTACCAAAATGGTAAAACGGAACCCTTATGGTGAGACTAAGTCTGTCTGTCTGTCTGTCACAGCTAAATATCTCAAGAACTACTGGTGCTATCAACTTGAAATTTGGAATAGTTTTAGATGACGTTTGCCCAACTATTTTGCAAATAAGAAAGAAATAAAAATATATGGATATTTTTTGCAACAGGGCCTGAAAGGGGGTCTGAAAAATTCGAAGTGGAGCTACTAGGCCATGTGGAGTATCATATAATAGAGCGCAGTTTGCACATTCTCAAACATTTTTTCTTTTTTTTAGGTTGCATAGTTTTCGACTTTTGATGAAAAATTAAAAAAAATACCATTCCTCCCCCCCCCCCCTTTCTCCGAAGTTTGCAAGGAGAAAAATCTGAAATTATTGTATGTGATAGAAGTTTATGTAAAAATTACAGGAAAAATAAAACGAAGTCTCTAAATAGCACACTTTTTCAGAAATCATCAATATTCTACACCGCAGTGCACGGTGTTAAAGTTTTCTGACGAATATAGGCCTCACCGATGAAAATTTAAAAACGTATGATGTTACGGAACCCTCGGTGCGCGAGTCCGACTCGCTCTTGCCCGGGTTTTGTTTTCAGATTAACTTTGAATTTGGAACCAGCTATTTTTACAAAAAAAAAAAAGAGGACACCAAAACAAAGGTCGTTCTTAGGATTTCAATAATACGTTTATCTCTGTATTTATATTAGGTGTGTTTTACTAATATTACTTGAGACATGTGATCCCACACACAAGGCTAAAATAATAGTAGGTACAGTCACTGTGAGAAGCTAAGGAATTCAGTCAACTCAAGTGGTAAGGGCGGGCTCGGATAGTAAAAAATAATATTTCAGTTAGCATGAGAAAGACGATTAAGTAGTGTTGAAGTAGGATCGATTGGTTTTTGCTATACTTAGGGGAAGTCCGGGCAAAGTGAACACCTTAACGTTTGATGGGCTATAGGAAGATAACCAATAGGCACAGAAATAAAACAAAGGTTCAATGAGAATCAACGTTTATTAATGTGTTTAATATAATCAACAAAAAATGCCTAATAGCAGTTCTTTAATTTTAATTGTCAATAATATTGCAACATGTGCCGGTATCCACTTTGCCCCATAGGTCGGGTAAAGTGGATAGGACGATAGGGCAAAGTGAACACCAATACTTAGGATAGTTTTAAACTAATCAGTGCCGATTTATCACAAAGAAATAAGCCAATTATAGTCTCCCTCTTGTTCATCGTTGAAAACTTTACGAAAACGACCAAGCTGAGCATTCGGACTATCTTTTCTCCAATGCCTATAAAGAGTGGCGTAAGGAAGACCATATTTTTTTGCGATCGTTTTCACAGGAATGCCAGAATTTCAATATGCTTACTCCATTGGGCTTCATTTGTCTTCCTGTTGTATTTAGATACCATCTAAAAAAAATTAAAAAAATCTGGATGGCTTGTAAGCCAACGGCAAAGCTAATACCGTATCCACTTTGCCCGTGATCACTTTGCCTTACACAGATTCATTTCATTCAACCTAACCTAAAACCAAATGAAGTGACGACAAAGTAACAAAACTCTCAGAATTTATACTTGAAAATATGCACTTAAAGGACATAATCGGACAAAACAATATAGTTAACTTTTATATGAGTTATTAAAGTATTACGTAACTCGAAAAGTAATAAGAACACTTCAATATTTGGATTTTTCGATTTTTCCTTCGAACGCGCCGCGATCTTCCGCTAGTTCTTTTTGCCCGCGAATGAGGACGGGTGGGGGAGTGTCATGGCGCGAGGGGTGCGTGTTCCGATACGTTCTTGACGAGAAATAAAGCGTATTCACTTTGCCTGGCCTATCCACTATGCCCGGACTTCCCCTACTCCACTACAATCGCATCTCATTTTTTGCGATACTTAGGTACTCCACTACAATCGCATCTCATTGGTTTTTTGAAAATTTGCTCCAAGTCACCGTCACTCCGATCATTGTCTGCACTTTGGCCTGGAGGCCCTAACCTCGCCATATGCGGATACGATAAACCGTTGCGAGTTTGATCTTGAACCTAAAAATCTTAAAAATATAGCTTAGATACGATGTGAATATCTGTGGTTTATATCACAAACTTGAATGAGGAAATGTTTAATTTAGTAACACATGGTGGAAACAAACGCTAGACGATCAGTGTTTTTGATGACTCATAAAATGTACGCGAATTTGCTAAAGGCTCCTACAAACAGGTGCGACACGCGACGCGAATCGTGCGCGACACAAAGGCATCGCCCGTTGCGCGACTTGCGGTGCCTTTGTGCCGCGCGCGATTCGCGTCGCGTGTCGCGCCTGTTTGTAGGAACCTTAAATTAAGTCGGTGATACACTGCTATGTTATACTCTTCCACTCTCTCATCTGATAACTAGATAACTTTGTAGGCATTATAACGTATTGGCTGAAACTAAGAATTTCGACATCTGCGAGTCTGCCTAAATATAGTTTTTTTTTTTTCTTTAAATATCTCTATATCATCATAAATTTTCTTTTTTTATGCCCTTATAAATTTAGTAACTTTTCCAAATGTTACCTGTTACTAATATTTTATCTTTGTTAACTTAGTACCTGATAGAGTCCTTTATTTATGTGTCATGTATTGTGTACATCTTTTGTTGGAGATCTTAAATAAATAAACAAAATAAAATAGCCGTTATGACTATATTTTATTGTTAAATAGGTCTTTTATAAAAAACTATGTGTATACCATTCAACAATATTCATTGCGTTGTGAATATCGTTGAATTGTCAAAATAATTGCAAAAACTTGCTATCACAATCCGAAGGAATTCGAAGGAACATCGTATTTAAACTCAGTTTAAAAAAAAAACGTCTTTTCGAGACGCGATAAATAGCGTACCCTTCACACATTCCTTCACAATCCCGAGGATTTGGAAAGAAATTCCTAATCCACTACTTGATATGTTTGAAAAATTTGCCTGCTCAACAACGTAAATAACGCAACAAATGTTGTCGAATTGTCAAAATGATAGGCATTGCAATTGCAACTGTTAATAACGTTACGCAATTACGTCGCTAAGTTATCATTAAGCATAAATCTTGCGCGGAAATCTTTATCATTTATTAAGTGATTAGGAAATGAGAGGCTGGCGCAATTACCGAACCTTTGATTAAATTTAGACCGTAATAATCATAGTGAAGGGTTTACTAAATCGTTATTAATTAACAATCTCTGATATCTGATTGATTGTAATTATTATCTCTGATTTAAGATGGATATTTATTCAGGTGCGTTATTGGGTGACGGTAAAGGTTGAAATATTCGTTGGAAGTTTGAATAATTTGCGTTTAATTTAAGCAAAAATGACAGGCGCTTTACTTTGTGTAAATTAACTAATCACCACTGTTCTCAAATCGGTGAAGGAAAACATCGTGAGGAAACCGGCATGTCCTAGAACCAAAAATTCGAAGACATATGACATTGTACCAACCCGTACTGGGCCCGCGTGGTGGTTTACGGCCCATTTCCTCTCACAGAGAGTAGGCCTGTGTCCCAGCAGCCCTTATTATAGGCTGAAGCAGAAGTGAACCAATTCCAATTAAGTGAAACCTAAAACTAGCAGCGCTCCGCGGTTTCACCCGCATAAGTGTCGATCCCGGGGGAATAGCGGGATAAAAACTATCCTATGTCCTTCCCCGGGATGCAATCTATCTCTCTGCCAAATTTTATCGAAATCCGTTCAGTGGTTTAGGCGTGAAAAGGTAACGTACAGAAAGATAGAGTTACATTCGAATTTATAATATTAGTATGGATAACGAGTGTTTTCCTTCCCCGTGATACCGAAGGCAAAACTGTTTTTTCGAAAACCATAACGAAGTAGAGAAGGGGTAACTAATTGCCGCGGAAGGGGTCTGTGGTGACTAGACACAAATATAGCAATTACGAACAATTAAGCGCTGAAAACGTAGTAAACGCTTACACAGACAGCGCTGTAGCGCTTGATAATTCATTCCATCGTTTAGTGTCGATTTGTTGTGCTCGTTTCAAAACGAATTTTGCAGTGATTGAACGCAAGCTGTCGTGTAGAGGCTGTTTATGTAATTTAACACTGGACTAAGGGTTCAAATCATTGAAATGTTGTTCTTGGATTGTATGAATAATGCTTTGAACTCGCTCTAAGATCATCATCTGCCTAGCCTTTTCCCAACTATGTTGGGGACGGCTTCCAGTCTAACCGGATGCAGCTGAATACCAGTATTTTACATGGACCGATTGCCTATCTGTTCTCCACAACCCAGTTACTGGGTAATACGATACCCTTGGTAAGACTGGTTGTCAGACTTTCGGGCTTCTGACTACCCGTAACGACTGTCAAACATCCACGAATGACAACCGGCAACGGCTTTAACGTGCTTTCGAGCGAGGGATCACGGTATGTAAAGATGATCACCCATTCACAGACAAACCGCGGCAATAGACCTGTGCGGCTGTTATTATTTAGCCTGCAAATTACCTATCTTGTTAAAATAATCCTTAGCTCTATATCTTCATATTCACTCACCGCACAGACTTCATTCACTTTTCTTTCTTCGTTCAGTTTTTCTCTTTGGAATGCGCTCCCTCAAGAAATCAGGATGAGAACTAACCGATTCTTCTTTTCATTAAAGTTAAAGTTCGCGAGCACATTCGCAAATTATCATCACAACGGTAATATTTTCTCATTGTTTATTTCTTTTTAGTATATTCATATTATTCATGTTTTTATGTATATTTGTGCTTGTATTTATATGTAAGTAATTAGGTACATTATGTATTATATTTATAGTTTTAATACTTAGGTCTATGCGTATAAATATAATATTAAAAATATTTAATATATTAAATATTTATATTATATCTATAGTTTTAATAGGTCTGCGTATTCAATATTTGACGGCACGGTTGGCGCAGTGGTTAAGCGATTGACTGCTGCGCTGCGTGTCGCGGGTTTGATTCCCGCACGGAACAAATATTTGTTATATATATATTACATATATTACATATATTTGTATTTGTTGGTAATAGTTGTTCCGGGTCTGGATGTTTGTGTATGTGAGTTTAAATGTTTGTAAACGCACCCACAATACAGGAGAAATTCCTAGCGTGGGGCATGTTTTATTAAAAAAAAAAAAATATTATATTAAAAATATTTAATATTTTAAATATTTATATTAAAAATATTTAATATTTTAAATATTTATATTTAAAATATTAATTCCTCAATTTTCATGATTACACCTACGGCTGTAGGTACTACTGTTTGTCTCTGCATCACCCAAAGGTTGACTGGTAGAAAATGCCTATGACATTAAGTCCGCCTCTGTACATTTATGTGCTTGAAGTATTAAATAAATATTCTAAATCATCATATCATTTGTTTCAGGTATATTAGAGGTTTGACAATAAGGGCTTAGACAATCCAAGTGTGGCCCTCCTGCAGTGGTAGGTATGTAGATAATAAATAGTAGGTACACTTTGTTACACAATATTCATAGTAAACAAGGAAAAAAGAATATTTTACCAGAACCAAGTTTCATGCCGACTCTTCTCCATAGCAAACGACCAGGAACCGTGCACCTAGCTTCTGACGATTCATAATTATGTTCTCATTTAGGTTTATGTGAAATAAAATATTTTGATGGGGTGCGTTTATATGTTTGTTACTTCTTCACGCTCAAACGGCTGGACCAATTTTGATAAAATTTTGTATGGAGGGGATTAACATATTGGCTACTTTTTCTGCCGATATTCCCACGGGATCGACATTTACACGGGTGAAACCGCGGGGCGCAGCTAGTAAATAATAAATTCGAAAGTTACTCTGTCTATGTGTTACCTCTCCACGCTTAAACCCCTAAACCGATTTAGATGACATTTGGACGGTAAAAAGATAGATTGAGTCCCGGGAAAGGACATAGGATAGTTTTTATCCCGATATTACCACGGGATCGACACTTATGCAGGTGAAACCGCGGGGCGCTGCTAGTAAAGAATATAAGTTCTGTAAGTAGAACTACTTATGCATGCAAGTTACGAGACCACTCGGCTAAAGCCGCAATTATATTTAGCCCGCGCCGCGTGTCGCCAGGCGTGGGCAAGCTATCGGTTACATACATTTAGTGCGTGGCGTGGCGACACGCGGGGCGGGACTAATGTAATCAATCCTATACTAAATGTATGTAACCGATAGCTTACCCACGCGTGGCGACACGCGGCGCGGGCTAAATATAATTGCGGCTTAATTCTTTGAGCTGTTCCAAAGTTGTTGAGTCAAGAACAGTTGTGTTTTAAGAGCCATTGTAACTGAGCTCAATTAATTACTTATGTACCTACTCTTGCAAGGAGTAAGTCTTGATTGTACTGTAATTGCATGTACTTCTTCGAAATATCAATTATTTAACAAATTATATTAAGTGGTTTTATCTTCTCTCTCGTTGACACTGCGACGTAATTGCATACTTAACACACTATCAGTAGCAATGGGTTTCATTTTGACAGGTCATCAACATTCATTGCGTTATTTCCGTGGTTGAGCAGACACATTTTTCGAACATATGACGCAATGAATTAGCAATATCCTTCAAAATGATTCAGATTGAGTTTGACAGTGTGTTACGCAATAAGGGTGATAATGAAAAATGCTTATTTCCATGGTCTGAACATCTGGTCGTAGTTTATGTACATCGTCTGGAACACGGTGTATAAGATTTAATTTTTTTTAAACAAATTAGAGAGAGCAGTGGTGGCCAAGGAGAGCAGTGGTGGCCAAGAAGAGCAGTGGTGGCCAAGTGGTAACGGCCGCGACTTACGAGTTGTAGGTCGTAGGTTCGAACCCAGACAGGCGCTTTACTTTGTGTAAATTATTTCATCACCACTGCCCTCAAAACGGTGAAGGAAAACATCGTGAGGAAACCGGCATGTCCTAGAACCAAAAATTCGAAGACATGTGACATCTGCCAATCCGCACTGGGCCCGCGTGGTGGATTACGCCCCACCCCCTCTCACCGAGAGGATGCCTGTGTCCCAGCAGTGGGAACATAGGCTGATTATGGTTATGGTAAACAAATTAGTACGACTTCTCCTGTTGCAAACTAAATGAGTTAGGTACCTAAATTCCTGAAATGATGCCGTTACCAAATTATTTTGTTACGTGCCTCCACAATGGCATGCATGCGTATGCCATATTGGTTCGCCATCCCTGGATTATTTATAATTATTTTGATTGTATTCATAATTTACGGCTGTAAGGCTTTTTTATCAAACTAACTGGTATATTTTATTTTTAGCTTGAACTGCTACTAGTACAATATCCGCACATAGTTTTTTTTTTTTAGTTTCACTAGCACCTTTTTTCTTTCACCGTTTTTCGTTTATTGCATAAAACTTTTGGCAAAGGAAACTGCTCATGCTACTTCAAAACTTTAGCCTGAAACTTTGTCAATGAAAGTGCTTATTATAACTTAGAAAGTTATTACATCCTCTATCACGTTGAAAATACGAGTAAAAAGCACTATCTAATTTTTCTTTTTAAGTTTAATGAATTTCGCAAACTTGTATTATTTGAAGTTTTTCTTGCTACCTATATCGAATTGCCAGTTAAGACAGAGTTTAAACTTAAACTCAAAATATACTAATAATAAATACTTTAAGAACTAAGTAATAATTTGAACGCGCTAATCTCTGAAACGATCAGTCGGATTTGAAAAAATCTGTATGTTTTGCATTTGATAGTTCAATTCTTGAGAAAGCCTATCAGGCTATTTAACATCGCGCTAGGACTCTTCGGAGCCGAGCCAAAGAGCGAAAACGAATTAATAAAGGCTCCTACAAACAGGCGCGACACGACATGCGACACAAAGGCACCGCAAGTCACGCAACTAACCGCTCGTTGCGCGACTTGCGGTGCCTTTGTGTCGCGCGCGATTTTATCGCGTGTCGCGCCTGTTTGTAGGAGCCTTAACGCGGGCAGGCGATGCGAAGCGACGGGTTGGGTCGGGGGAACAAGCACGCGGACGAAGTCGTCGGCAGAAGCTAGTTTAAAATAAACCAAGTAGGTACAGGCACTTTTGGATAGTCAAGGGGTCGGTCAGTCAGAAAGATTTAGCGGCCCATTCCAAAGAGTAGGGTTCCTATGGAGAAGAACGGGCAAAAAACTCCACGGACACTCTTTTAAATCAAAATATTGGTTACATCATTCATATTGAAATTATACATGTGAGAGAACGATATAGAAAGACGTGCACGTTAAAAGCTTCCGTAATAAAAATTAAAACAATTCAAAAATTAAAACAAGTTAACTCAAGACATAAGTACCCCTTTATTCATAAACGTTTCTTAGAGATAAGTAGTGATTAGCGACTTAATTTTAATCATCATCATCATCAATTTTAATCATAATCATCATAGTTTAACTTTAATCATCATTTATAAATAAACCCCTCAAGATTACCATCACATTTCACAAACACAAGTACTTACCTAACACAAATATTATGATCATGTCTGTAACAACTACCCACGTAGTGCGTTTAACTCAACAAATATACTCCCTACCTTCTTATTTACCACTTATTCGCCCAAGTGTTACTCCGCAATATATCCCCGGAGCAGGCCCGTCTGTGAGACAAATGTCACCCATTTACAACATACGCCCACGATCTCAACAACATTGATACTCCCGCTGATGTCACCACGTTTCATACGCCCGGAAATATGATAATGAAGCTCCCTTGAGGTTTTTTATAGATATTGTCGCCTCGTTGCGTAGATTTATCATTTCATTACATTATCAGTAATGCTAGTAATGGAATCGTAAAAAATCCCATA
Organism: Oligia latruncula; assembly: GCA_948474745.1. NCBI lineage: Eukaryota > Metazoa > Arthropoda > Insecta > Lepidoptera > Noctuidae > Oligia > Oligia latruncula. The sequence goes on along the minus strand of OX419702.1, from coordinate 13,500,867 downwards.
AAAATGTCATTCAGAATTGAATATTCATTACACGTAGACGGTTATTATGAATAGTTATGGATAGGCGATTCAATAACCACTAATGTCTCTATGGCATGAATTATACAGAAACGGCGTACCTAAGGTGAAGGCGCGGCGCAGGCGCACGTCGTCGCCTTCGTTTATTTTGTATGAAAACGTTTTGAAGCGGCATCATGCCTGCGGCTGCGCAGCGCCTGCGCCGCGCCTTCATCTTACGCCGTCTCTGTATAATTCACGCCTATGAGTGAGCAGTGGCGGTGCAATGGTAACGGCCTTGACTTACGAGTTAAGGCTCCTACAAACTGGCGCGACCCGCGATATGATCGCGCGCGACACAAAGGCACCGCTCGTTGCGCGACTTGCGGTGCCTTTGTGTCGCGTCGCGATTTTATCGCGTGTCGCGCCCGTTTGAAGAACCCAGGCAGTCGCTTTATGTAAATAATTTCATCACCACTGCTCTCAAAACGGTGAACACATTGTGAGGAAGCCGGCATGTCCTAGAAACAAACATTCGAAGACATGTGACAACTACCAACTTGCACTGGGCCCGCGTGGTAGATTACAGCCCACTCCCTCTCGAAGAAAGAAGGCCTGTGTCCCAACAGTACTCAGAACAGAAAAAGTAGGAACATTATAGGCTGATTTTGCAATGTCTCTATGAATAGGGAGTATTATATATGATCTTGAAGGGCGGTCGAAAATAATTATATTATCGCCCATTTAACCTGACCCAGTTGCTTATTAGCTGGCCATTATTAAGTGAGCAACGACTCGTTATTGTGTCAATGATAAAACCAAGTCGCACCTCGATACATTGCAAATGACGAAGTCTGCTTAAATACCTATCGGGTGCCTCTTAAATGAAAGATGGTGCCTTTGGAGAGGCATCCGTGGAAAAGTTTTCAGTCACGTGGCAAAGTAAACTATTTCAGTAGGTACCAAAAGTATAAGGGCAGCAGCACCCTAATTGCGTAACACACTATCAATCTCAATCTGAATCATTTTGAAGGATATTGCTAATCCATTGCTTCTTATGTTCGAAAAATTTGTTTGGTCAACAACGTAAAAACGCAATGAATTTTGTTGAACTGTCAAAATGAAACCCATTGCTACGTCGTGTGAATTGTGATACGCAATTAGCCAGCTGGTAACCAAGGCTAGAAATTGGAACATGAAATTCGTCACCTTTTACGTCACACCATTTCACATTAATTCATTCAATTGTACCAAATAACCTAAAAAACGTACACAAAATAAAAATTATCATTGTGTAAAGAAATAATTTACATTCGTAGGATAATTCAACGTCAGCTGATTTGTCGTCTCACCGCTTTCGAGACGGAAATTTGAGTGACGCATGAGTATGACATAAGCCGTTTAGTATTCGCGCCATGAAAACGTCAGAGACAGACAGAATGTCTGTGATACAGTCTTTAATTTTTATTGTAATGTTGTCTTTGGTTTTATTTGTTTTAACAACTTTTTCATGTAGGTATAGGTTTCCGTTGTTGATGCATTATATTAAACTAGTTTCTGCCCGCGACTTCATCCGCGTGAAATTTTTTGTTTCCCTGTCTCACCCCGTCGCATCGCATCCCTTGTCCGCGCTATTAGGTCTTTAATTTTTATTGTAATGTTGTCTTTGGTTTTATTTGTTTTAACAACTTTTTCATGTAGGTATAGGTTTCCGTTGTTGATGCATTATATTAAACTAGTTTCTGCCCGCGACTTCGTCCGCGTGAAATTTTTTGTTTCCCTGTCTCACCCCGTCGCATCGCATCGCCCGTCCGCGCTATTACTTCGTTTTCGCTTAGCGTTCTTTCCGACTTGTTTTATTTCTGCTCGGCTCCTAAGGATCTTAAGGTGATGTTAAATAGCCTTCCTCAAGAAATGGGCTATCAAATGCAAAATATTTTTTTAAATACGACTTTTAGTTCCAGACGTTTCAAATAAACAGAACTCTTCAGCCTTATTAGTATAGACGAAGGTTAGGGCGTCAATTAAACAAACAAGCAAACAGCCACACTCTTCAGCTTTATTATTTACTACTTACTAGCTTCCGCCCGCGGCTTCGCCCGCGAGGTATGTCGATTAAAACTATCCTATGTCCTTCCCCGGAATGCATTCTATCTCTGCCAAATTTTATCGAAATCCGTTCAGAGTTACTTTCGAATTTATAATATTAGTATGGATTAGTAGGATGGATAAAGTACCTAAAGTAAAAGTGCGCAGTGTTGCACGCTCCTACCCTATTTCAAGTTAAACAAATATCAACTTTATCTCAATGACAATTAAGTTGGTTTCAGTGACTAGCAAGCACTATTGACAAATTTATAAAAATGTTTGAAGTTGTAGCGTAAACTGAACTTTTATTGTGTAGAAATTAAAGTTTTCCATTCATTCATATTTGTTTACATTTTTGGCAAATAAATCGCGAATGCACGGTACGTTAGTCAGTTTTTGGTGAAAAAAAAGTTAATAATATGAGTCTCTTTTAATCAAAATTAACACTATGTTGATGTCTCTCGAGGTTTTCTATGAAAATATTGACAATCACGCAATCTCTAGCTGTGGAGTGTGGACTTTGTCTTTCCTCTGCTTCCTCTGTAGTCATCAGCAATCATCCGTCTAGTTGCATGTGCATTGCGCATGCGTGACTAACTAATGCGACTAAACGACGGACATTTCCGCCAACTACCTACTTAGATCTATTTAACCTGTCAGTAATAGTGACAATGGCAAGTGAAAAAGCCACGGCCATTGTTACGTCATTTACACGTTAAATTCATGAATATCTGATCCCGTCTCATTGATTATGCAGTTCTGCCACAGTACTACTCATGTGTAACTTCCCTACAGGCTGTTACGCGGCCATTTTTGCAGAGCAATTGTGCTGAAGAGTAGTAGTAGTAGCACAGGTAGTAGTAAGAGTTGTGCTGTATCTCATGAACCGTGATAGCTAGTACAGTTGAAATTTTGATGATGTATTTCTGTTGCCGCTATAACAACAAATAAAATAAATATTTAAGGGGTGCTCCCATACAACAAATGTGTTTTTTCGGCGTTTTTGCCTTGTGGTACGGAACCCTTCGTGTGCGAGTCCGGCTCGCACTTGGCCAGTTTTTTTTTCCTGTCTTGTCTCACTGTCTCCGGACACCAGTTCTGTGCTTTCTGGCCCCAGTTAGTCCGGTATTCGGCAAACACGTCCCATTTCAGTTGGACAGCCTAATTTATTATAAGCCCTTTAATTCTGATCAATTTTCGTCATGGTACTCGTATTGTCAGTAGTAGTTTACAGAATGTCTCTTAGTTCACTGTGCCTCTGGGCAAAGAACTCCTCTAACAACTTCCACTGATTCCTATCTCCCGCCGCTGTTCTCCAATTCGGACCCGAAGGGTTGCGTAACACAATATCTGTAGGAACCGCTTTCATATTGACAGTTCAACAACATTCATTGCGTTATTTTAGTTGTTGAGCAGACACATTTTTTGAACATACGAAGCAATGGATTAGCAATATCCTTCAAAACGATTCGGATTGTACGTATGGCCGCTGTGAGCTTTAATTCGTCCCCAACTTTTGTATTGTTCCCCTTTTGCTATCTCTGGGGTACCATTTTGTCAGAACTTTACTCCTTACAACTTACTGGAGTAATGTTATCCTACTGGGAAGCGCCAGGGAAGGCCGCGTATTTTTTTTGAAGTGACAACTTCTTGGAAAAAATTAATTAAACCCGCGACACTGTTACTGTAACCGACACCTCTGTTTTAATTTTTGACCATTATAAAGACATCAACGCGCGGTACATTTTCTTTGGGACCTTCAAACATTTATAAAATTACTATGCTCTTTTTTTGCTTTTTTTTGCAATTTGCAGGTCGATGTCGAAACTAAAATATGATTCCCGACCGTAACAAATATGACTTTATAGAATTATAATCATTATAAAATACATACTTGTTACGATCGCGAATAATATTTTGTCCAACACACAACCTGGCACTGACCTGCAAAATGCAAAAAAAACCGTAAGGAAATTTGAATTTCGCGGGTTACTACCGCATCCCCCTTAATATAAATGTATTATTATAATACACATAAACCTTCCGAAATAAATTCTGTGAAAAATGGAAAAAACCGTGAAAACGTGAGAAAATTTGAATTTCTCGGGCTACCCTGGCGCTTGCCCCTTTAACAGGTAAACCCATTGATATACATACACTAGATTAGCAATTACCGCGCCAAGGCGTTGCCACTGGGCTTGAGACCACAGTCTCAATCGTAGCTAATGTCAGTTCAGTGCTCTGTATGACGCCAACCGAAGTTAGCCGAGTGAAAATTACCGCCAAAATGGGAAAATGCGTATTGAAAGAGTGCGATTCGAGGTCACAAAAACACAATAAATTAACCGGAATTACTTTCCACGCGTAAGTTTATTGTTTCTGTGTTTATATCAACGTAAAAACGCAATAAAAATAAATAAAATGTAGAATTTTGTAAATTAGGTTCAATGTTGCCACTAAAAACTTAGTTTTAGTTTCCCACATTATGTGGGAGTTTTTAATTTATAGAGTATGTGATTTAAAATATTTTATAAAACTAAATGTGTGACAATGTGTAACAAAAAAATAACATTGTAACATAAAAATAATTGTTTTTAAATATTTAAATACGTAATTCAAAAATAACGTTCATAACGTTTAATGTTTTTTTTTGCGTTTTTTATGGCTTAAAAAGTTGGGTAAAATTTCGCATGGCTAGGCAACACCCTCCCGCCATTGCATGTTTATATTGCGGTCTTTGTCTAATCTAAGCGACGGTATTATTCTTGCGACTTGTGTAAGTGAGACAGATATATGTTTACTTTTAAATACGTAGTGGTTTCAAAGCTACGTCGTCGCGTTTAAATAGTGGTTACATTTTTTTGACACATTTTAATGAGGTTTGCTTCTCTAGTTATTTAGCTCAATGGGTAAACCTACGTAAGTATTTATATTAAAGAAATCACGATGTTTTGTGAAGTCGTAAAAACCGAGCAGTGGCGGGTGGCTAGTGATTGTATAATTTGTGAGTTAAACACGAGACATAAGTACTTACCTACTTCGTTTTTTCAATTGCATCGATCACTTTTTTACTTTATAATTCAAGTACGCATAAAGGCTCGAGGAGACTGGCGCGACGCGACTTGGGCTTGCATTCAAATATTTGAATATTCGAATATCTAAAAAATTCGAGTATTCGATAAAGTTTATTATTCGAATACTACCTACCTACTTGAAAAAAAAAAGTAATTTTTGAATACATATTCCGAATATTTGAAAGCCGTAACGGTGCGATGCGATTCTGGTAGAACAATTTCCATGAAGTTTTCATCGTCGCGCCTGTCTGGCCTTTACCTTTAATGTATTACCTATTGTTGTTGATTTTACCGATGTTTTTCCTTAAGCCTTGATCTTGGAACTCCACTTTGTGTGTCGTAGAAAATGTCTAGTAGATAGTATAATCAAAATAGATATCTAGTGTTACTTAGTTGTAAAGTTCAAATTCCAATGACATAAGACAAGAATATCCGGTTTCGTTATTCTGGTCATCTGATTACTCAGCATCATCATTTCAGCCCGGAATCATCCACTGCTGGGTGGGTAGGCCTCCACTTTCTTCTGCCATACTTCCCAGTTCCGTGCGTCCCTCATCCAGGTGTTTCCCGCGACTTTAGCGATGTCAACAAACCAGCGCGCTTTTGGACGACCCTGGTTTCTTTGGCCAACATTCGGTCTCAGAGTTACTCTATCGGCCATCTCCGCGTCTAACCAGATGCCCTGCCCAACTCGACTTGAGGCGCAACGCCCTGTCCCCGACGTCGTAGACCATCGACCAGCGACGGATCTGATTACTACAATAAAATGTTTATTTCATATTTCTATCATAATATGATAATACCAACAACAAAAAAAACCGTGTAGGGTCGGAGCAACGAAGTTCAAAATAAAAATCCAAGGTGACGGCTGCGAAAATATCAAAATGACGAAAATTGTACATTTTTGCATCTTGGATTTTAATTTTGACCACACAATATTGGGTTTAGCACCCTCGAACACCATGAAAACGACACACATGTCGAAAAATTTAAAAAAACTATCGGCTTCAGCACCCTCGAAAATTACGAAAACGATGCCCATGACGAAAAATTTTAAAAAATTTCGCAGCCGTCATCTTGGGTTTTCATTTTGACACATCAGCTTCAGCACCTTCGAAAACCATGTAAACGATCTCTCTCTCTTTCTATTACATAAATGAAAAGTCGCATTGAGGGGGCATAACGCTTTTTCTTTACGTGACGATTTCTCCCATTTTACTCCTATCGCAAGCTCCGTAAAAGAACTTTGTTCCAAAAGTGCATACCCGTCGCAATCTTCATCTTAGACCTAGCCACAGTCTCTATTGTGTTAAGTTTACCATTAACCCCTTTATTCATAAACGTTGCTGAAAGTTAAGTAGTGATTAGCGACTGTTTAACCATACATTTTTAACGTTTAAACGTCACTTAACTTTAATCATCATTTATAAGTAAAGCCCTTAAAGTATTAATTGGCTTACAAATCGTAATCCGATCACTTCGACATTGACGTCGATTTTTAGTGTAACAATCAAGCAAATACTTTAATGTAATTGCATGTCTACGACGCCAACCATTGTCCTATACAAGGTGGAGACGACAATACGGCAATAAATGAAACTTCGTATAATATAATATACAGGGTTATTGGTAAAACATTAACAACCTCTTAAGAGGTCATTGTACTCATCATTATGAACAACTTTTAATTGGGTACGAAACCTGAAGTAACGAAAAAAAATCAACTGTTCCCTACATTTTGACGAGTTATACGAACATAAATGTAGGGAACAGCAGATATTTTTTTTGGGGATAACGCTCAGCAGACCGTTGGTGGTGGCGCGTAGCCAGCCGGCTATAGAGGCGGTCCTTTTTCTTATTATAACGTAAAAATCGTCTGTGCGCGCCTCGACGCACTACAACGCCACGACAGCCCCAACAGTATCCTAAACGCGTTTTTATATTGGACACGCAGGTCGCTGTATGTCCTCTGCGTAAAACGGGTCCAAAGACTGCACGTGTAGAAAGATTATATTGTTGTCTCCACTTCCACATTGTATCGTATCGTCTTACAAATTAATGTATCTGACACCTGTCGCCTCTGCATTCAAATTACTCTGTGCAAATAAACATGGAACGACAAAGTTGCTCATTAATGTTTTCTAAGATTATTATCCAATGAGATTTCCTCAGGTATAACCTTGTTATTTTTCACTAAAAGCCTTTTGAGCTGCCAAACGAAATAAACTGGAATTTTCACTGAAGTTATTCGATTACCCGGTATTATAAAAGGACGAAATTTTAATTAAGAATCTAATGCAAACGTCCTTTATCGTTGTTACTAGAAATAAATCTTATTATAAACATGGACAGAGTAATCACAGAGATTTTATCGGAAACAATCTCGTTCCCGACCTTCAGGGCCTTCCGCTAATAATGTTCACAAAAGTTTTCTCATTTGTTTTCTGTATTAGTTTCAAAAAGTCCGCAATATGGCCGCTGTGGTAATATTACCAATTGTAATAAGGGGATGATTGATGAGCGTTCAATGACGCTCGATGTTGATCTCGTAAACAATTCCATTAACCTACCTAATATAGATATAACATATTAATGAATTGGTTTTCCTTTTGTATTTGAGTTGATTATGGCTTTTTGAATTTAGAGCCGTGGTTGGCCCAGTGATACCTAATGGCCGCGACTTACGAGTCGTAGTTTCGAACTTCGAACCTAGACAAGCGCTTTATTTTGTGTAAATTATTTCATCATCACCACTGCTCTCAAAACGGTGAAGGAAAACATCGTGAGGAGACCGGCATCATCATCATCATCATTTCAGCCAAAAGATGTCCACTGCTGGACATAGGCCTCCCCCAAGCACTTCCACTTCGACCGGTTCTGTGCTTCTCGCATCCAACGGGTTCCTGCGGCCTTCACAAGGTCGTCGGTCCACCTTGTGGGAGGCCTTCCAACGCTACGTCTACCGGCATGTCCTAGAACAAAAATAAATTACCAATACGCACTGGGCCCGCGTGGTAAGAGTAGATTACAGCCCACTCCCTCTCGAAGAGAGGGGGCCACTGGGTGCATAGGCTGATTATATAAACCAACCTACTTCTTACGCGTGTCTTGCCAAAACAATAGCTAGGAAGGCGAATTTGGACCCAAACATTTGATTAAAGTTAGTTGGTACTCCAAATTTATTACCGTGCCTCGATAAACAGTAATGACGTACGGGAATGATCCACTCGATTTTAACTCCCGACATTGTCACTAACTACATACACACAGTACGTAACTGCGTTCCTTGGCAATTTCCTAGTTTAATTTGAACACGGTAAAGAGCGAGGCTGTATTTTGTGAGATTAACTCTTAGAGGGAAGTGAGTCGAGTTCAGAATTAGATTAGAAATTTTACACGTGAGCCGCTATCGAATTTTGGCGGCTTAGTAGTCGATTCGCACGAATTTCCTCGCCCGTAAATTGCGAATCGTCGCTTTTAAATAATATTTTTTTTCTAAAGGCGACTCGCACGAATTCGCACATTTTGAATTTTATGTAATGAAGTTAGGAAAAAGTATACGTTTTATAATATTTAACTCCGATTCGCACGTCTCGGGCGAGTAAATTCGTGCGAATCTACTAAAAAGCCATTTTGGCGATTGAAATTGAAGCGTGATTTCAATTGCAATGTGAATTGGTAACATTTTGTATTAGTCTTTATTTCTTTCTCAATGTGTGGCTTTTGTTGCACAGGGAATCCCAGTAGGATAAGTATTTCGGTCCTTCTCGTGGCTGAATAATAACCGCCGCACGGGTCGATCGAAGGTTTAAGGTACGCTTGCCGCGGTTGGTGCGTGGATGGGTGACCATCCATTACATGCCGAGATCCTTCGGAAAGCACGTTAAGGTGTTGGTCCCGGCTGTCATACATACATCTTTGATGGTCGTTACGGGTAGTCAGACGCCGAAAAGCCTTTCAACCAGTCTTACCAATGGATCATGCTACCCGTTGTTGAGCTCAGATAGGCGTTCCACGTAAAATACTTGGTCGGGCTTATTTCTAACAACCAAGCACAAATCCAGACTCCAGAAAAAAAGAAAAAGAGAAATTCCTGTTAGAAAAACTCAATAACATTTTGCAGAATCCAATTTTCGTTCGGAGAACATTCTCCGTGACAGATAATATCTTCTCGACCCACCACTAGTCATTACCTTAGTTTGTTATACTGCTATCTCGCTATACTGTGACACTCAGACTCCTAATCTACATAAGTATAAGTATTTGTTTTAATACAAGTGGAAATGCTTTTTGTTTGGTAATTTTAGCTTGGAGCTCCCTTCTGTTTAGTTTAATCTTGTTGCTCGGTGCGCAATATGCGAGAGACTTATAAAAAAAACTGGCCAAGTGCGAGTCGGACTCGCACACTAAGGGTTCGGTACTACAAGGCAAAAACGCCGAAAAAAACACGTTTGTGTTGTATGTGAAATAAATATTTATTTTATTCTGTTTTTAGTATTTGTTGTCATAGCGGCAACAGAAATACATCATCAGTCTGTGAATATTTCAACTGTCTAGCTATCGTGGTTCTTGAGATACAGCCTGGTGACAGACAGACGGACGGACGGACAGACGGACGGACAGACGGATGGACAGACCCTATTACTAAGACTTCGCTGAAGTCTTAGGCTAGGAACTCACGGAGCGATTTTCGCCCGCAACGGCCGCGGTCGTGGATCTGCGGTTTTATTTCAAAACTCACGAGACCGGTTATTCGCGCGGTTACGCGGCCGCCGCCTCCCTACCTCCGTACCGGCCGGCCGGCCGTACCTCCCGCCGCGCCGCCCGCCGGCCCCCGCGGTCGCCCGCCAACCGATCGCAACCGATCGCAAAGCGCGCGGGCGCCACCCGCCGAGGCTGCGGGTAACCGCGGCCCGCGCGATTCTACTAGTTGCCCGCCGGTACAGCGGGAGCCGCATACAACCGCGAACACCGCGGGCGTAAAACGCGTCGTGAAATGTGCTTTAATTTTTTATATAAATATTTGCATTCTACAGAAGCTGCGGGCCCGCAACCGCCGCGGTCGTGGATCTGCGGTTTTATTTCAAAACTCACGAGACCGGTTATTCGCGCGGTTACGCGGCCGCCGCCTCCCTACCTCCGTACCGGCCGGCCGGCCGTACCTCCCGCCGCGCCGCCCGCCGGCCCCCGCGGTCGCCCGCCAACCGATCTGCGGGTAACCGCGGCCCGCGCGATTCTACTAGTTGCCCGCCGGTACAGCGGGAGCCGCATACAACCGCGAACACCGCGGGCGTAAAACGCGTCGTGAAATGTGCTTTAATTTTTTATATAAATATTTGCATTCTACAGAAGCTGCGGGCCCGCAACCGCAGCGGACGCGGGCGAAAATCGCTCCGTGAGTTCCTAGCCTTAGTAATAGGTTCCCGTTTTTACCCTTTGGGTACGGAACCCTAAAAATAAAGATTTTTAAGTATCTTTTTTATATAAAAGTATCTCGTTTAAGAGTTTTATTAAAAAAATAAATGAATGGTTTCAGAGATCGGGAATGCTTCATTTCTTGCGGTATGTAAATAATTATGTTTTTGAAGTGAACCTTCTTAGGCGGTGATTCGTGAAGACTAGAATTGGGAGCAAAATTTCAAGGACTCGTCACGTTTAGGCACAATTCGTTACATGAGAGAGAAGAAATATATTAGCTCTCTCTGTCTCTCACACAAAATCTCTCATATTCTTTATTTTTGAAGAAGTTTCACTTAGACTTAGACTATTATATTACGTGTACAGTGCTGCACAAGCCATTTTTTTGTTATTTTATGTAATTATCTAGCTTCTGCTCGCGACTTTGCCCGCGCGAAATTTCTTGTTCGAAGGGGGTCGTATCGCATCGCCTACCCTCGCTATTAGGTACTTCGTTTTCGGTTAGCGTTCTTACTGACTTTCTTACTTTTTGCTCGGCTCCTAAGGGTCATAGCGTAAGGTTAAATAGCCTATAGTATAGCCTTTTTTCGGTTAGCGTTCTTACTGACTTTCTTACTTTTTGCTCGGCTCCTAAGGGTCATAGCGTAAGGTTAAATAGCCTATAGTATAGCCTTTTTTCGGTTAGCGTTCTTACTGACTTTCTTTCTTTTTGCTCGGCTCCTAAGGGTCATAGCGTGAGGTTAAATAGCCTATAAGCCTTCTCCAAAAATTGGGCTATCCAATGCCAACAGAATATTTTCAAATCCGACTGGTAGTTGGAGTTTTTTTTTAATTTTGGAGTTCTAACAAACAAACTCTTTAGCTTTATTATTAGTTTATTATTATATAGGTATTATAGCCCGAAAGTCTGACAACCAGTCTTACCAAGGGGTATCGTATTACCCAATAACTGGGTTGTGGAGGTCATATAGGCAGTCGCTCCATGTTTTTTTTTTTGTTAATCAGCCTGTAATGTTCCCACTGCTGGGACACAGGCCTCCTCTCTGTGAGAGGGAGTGGGCCGTAATCCACCACGCGGGCCCAGTGCGGGTTGGTAGATGTCGCTCCATGTAAAATACTGGTATTCAGCTGCATCCGGTTAGACTGGAAGCCGACCCCAACATCGTTGGGAAAAGGCTAGGCAGATGATGATGAGGTACCTATTATAGATTACATAACGTTGAATTTATGTATTCACATAAATATTTTAACAATTGTTATTCATTTATTTCCTTGATAACTCACAGAACAATAACTCGTAAATTTTATAACAAATTAGGTACTAAAATAGTAGTTTTTTCCTCTACCTAAGTAATTTTAATTATATTTACCCATAAAACGAGGAAGTAGTTATAACTAGACGGGGCACTTAACATTAAAATAACGTAGTATTTTTCATTTTATTACGATGATAACACGTATGTTGTTATGCAAATATCATAGTTTTGCGATAATGGGGCTAAATGAAAAAATCCAGCAACCCGCCTTTAATTCCTAACTTAGCGGATACTCGAAAAAGGACGACATAGAATAATGAATACCTAGTGCGCTTTTTCGAACTCGGTCCTTTTTATTAAAGTTCAACTGAACGGGTAATGGGCGCAGATCCTTTTTAGTCTTTCTCGCGTTTTAATAAGTGCCTGGAAATATATTTATTATTTATACATGAAAAAAGATACATCAACATTACAAAATATACAATGGGCGGCCTTATCGCTTTCTGCGATCTCTTCCAGGCAACCTTGGAATGGACAGTGATTTTCCTGGACATAAAATGGGGCTGTCGTTGGTACAATACACTAAGATAGATACACAGATATATACATATCCAAAATTATAGATACATAAATACATACATACTAAATTATATAGGCAACGAAAATAAAAGAAGACGGTAGATGATTGCAGTTAGGACAACAAGATCACAACGACAAGTAGTGCTCCTTCACGAGCCTTTTGAACACATATAATTTATGTATAGGATTTTCAAAATTTTATTATCATGGTACACTACAGACAACCTTCAGTATTGTCACCTTCTGCCTTAATCCATCCAAAGGTTGTCTTGGCAAGATTGCTTCTAGCGATAAGACCCTCCATTGTGTCACACCTTGTAAAATTTCTAAATTTATATCTGTATACTAGCTGCCACCCGCGGCTTCGCCCGCGAGGTATGTCGATAAAAACTGTCCTATGTCCTTCCCCGGGATGCAATCTATCTCTCTGCCAAATTTTATCGAAATCCGTTCAGTGGTTTAGGCGTGAAAAGGTACTTACCATACCGACAGACAGACAGAGTTACTTTCGAATTTATAATTTATGGTGTAGGTACAGGACGCCAGCACATCAAGCTACTACAATCTGTCAAATTTCTTTAATAGATTTTCAACTTTATCGCTAAATTTTATGGTTCAAAGTTGATTGGGAAAATTTGAGTTTCGGGTAGCTTGATGTGCTGGGTCTGCACCATGTAATAAAGAATATTTTATCTATTTTCTATCTATCTATATAATAATCATTTGCAGTTTGCTATAAGATAGAAACAAACATTGCAATACAACTTCTAATGAAAACGCACCAGAACCTCAAGTCATGGTTCTTATACACTCAATAAAACTTAAACAACCGCAGAAAAAGGTCGATCACGACCCAAAAAACATCGGTAAGTTCTTTGTGAAGTTGTAAAAATGTCCCCCTGGCCCCTTTGGCCCTACGAACGATTCCCCCGCCAACGATTACAGCGCCCTCCAGCGGCCCCAACACGAGTTAAAACGTCATGTCATTACCATAATTCTGTTCTCTCTCTCTTCATTAAGGAAAATGGAATGCTCTTTTCGTTTAATTTTGGTAGACGACTATATTTTTTCATGAGAGCTATTAAAGTTTATTGTATGTTAATATAATACTAGGTTTATAAAACTCCCTCGGCCCCCACATACCGCGTCGCATCGCATCGCCCGGCCCCGCTATAACTTCGTTTTCGCTTAACATTTTTTTTGGGCTTTTTTTCTGCCCGGCTCCTAACAGTTATAGCGTAATGGTAAATAGCCTACAACCTTCCAGATTAAATAGTAGATAGCCTATAACGTTGCAGAGTTTAGCGCGGTCAAACAATCAAACTCTGCAGCTCTGCAGCTTTATTATAATAGGTATACTTAAGTTTATAGATTGTGTTATGTTTTTAATTTACCTGGTGTTGCCATAAAAAGGAATTACACAGTCATTATCGTTGCCATTTTAAATAGTTTCGAGGTGCGATGAGGTTTTAAGCTAACAAATTAGGTTGAATGGCTTTATTTGTGGCCTATGCACAAGCCTGAGTGAATAGACGAAATAGTTTGCGCTTTTAAGGCTGATTTTTCAATCGACAGATAATGTTTATTCGTGGAATAAAATTGACGTCTGACATATTTTGTATGGAAGAACTGTCAAAAATTCAATATTATTCCTCCGATAAAATTATTTGGCGTTGGAAAAATCAGACCTTAGTCAAACGTTTAACCAACCTATTTAAGTAAGCAGACTAAATTGTAATTACTACAAGGTATCTAACATCCGCTCAGATAATTTATTGGCATCAGAAAAAAACTGTAAAATTCCCATAAAGGCTCCTTCAAACAAGCGCGACACGACACGCGACACAAAGGCACCGCAAGTCGCGCAACGAGCGGTGCCTTTGTGTCGCGCGCGATTATATCGTGTGTCGCGCCTGTTTGTAGGAGCCTTAAATCCTACTTCATTAGGACCCTTGCTAACCTGAATATTACCAAAAACTATACACTCTATTCTGTCTACATGACGTACCTAATGCTACCTACTAGCAACGTACAGACGCCAGCAAATCAAGCTACCCGAAACTGTCAAATTTTCCCAATCAGCTTTGAACCTTATGCTTTAGCGATAAAGTTGAAAAATCTATTAAAGAAATTTGACAGATTGTAGTAGCTTGATGTGCTGGCGTCTGTACATTATTAACTTGATTCTCAGAATAATTTGAGTAATTTTTTACTTAGCGAAATTGGAAAAAAAAATTGTGCTTCAGCCTTTTGTCATCCTACGCATAGTTATCTATTGAATACCCATTTGTGGTATCCATACTATCCATATACCGTAGGGGTCGCCCGGCGGCGTGGGTTGTATTGTGAACCTACCAATTACCTTAACAGCCTCTACTTACCTCATACGAAAGACCGGCTTAGTACCTACGTGTCGGACCACGCACAATGAAAACCCTTCATTTTGCCTGGTCGTTTTTAGGGTTCCGTACCCAAAGGGTAAAAACGGGACCCTATTACTAAGACTTCTCTGGCTGTCCGTCCGTCCGTCTGTCTGTCACCAGGCTGTATCTCATGAACCGTGTTAGTTAGACAGTTGAAATTTTCACAAATTATGTATTTCTGTTGCCGCTATACCAACAAATACTAAAAACAAAATAAAATAAATATTCAAGGGGGGCTCCCATACAACAAACGTGTTGTTTTTTTCGGTGTTTTTGCCTCGTGGTACGAGTTTTTTTACTATATTTCTATGGTTCCGTAGTTGGAATCAATTAAGAACAAAACTAAAATTGAAAATCATGTTCTCTCATACATTCCCGAGCCCCAAGATACAGACTGTCTAGTTTGGGGCTCACTAGCCCCTAGCTGTAGATAGTCCGTCTGTCTGTCACCAGGCTGTATTTCATGAATCGTGTTAGCTAGACAGTTGAAATTTTCACAGATGATGTAGGTATTTCTGTTGCCGCTATAACAACAAATACTAAAAACAGAATAAAATAAACTTCCGATTGAGGTTAATAATGTGTTACGCAATTAGGGTGATGATTCTTATGGTATTATAATTAACCAATAAATTATATTTAAAGTTATCATTTGCCTGCAAATAATAACACAAACCGAATTCACGTATTTCCAGTAATAATAAAATTGAACCAATTCACATAATTATCCGGTTATCTATATTTTCCCTCCAATTACTTAATTCGTACGCCACGTCATGTCATGTGTCTGTCAGATGGTCACGCCACCATGTTCGATGTCTGTCACAATGAACATTGATATACCTATCCCAATCAAGTATTGTCATTTATTTTGTTGATGAAATTAACAATGTCGGTAGGTAGGTACGCTAGTTGGTATGGATAATTATTTATTATACTTCATTTGTGATGTGTACGCACGACGACATGTACGAGTACATATATATCAAGCTGTGCATTGCCAGTATAAGCTGACTTGTCATTGTACGAAAGCCGCCTAGCCGTCTGTTTGTGAAAATAACAGCTTTTTACTAAATGTATATGAAATTTGAAACAGTACTTAAAACAACAAAAAAAACTGGCCAAGTGCAAGTCGGACTCGCACACGAAGGGTTCAACAGTTACCAGAAGGCAAAAACGCCGAAAAAAACACGTTTGTTGTATGGGAGCCCCCCCCTAAATATTTATTTTATTCTGTTTTTAGTATTTGTTGTTATAGCGGCAACAGAAATACATCATCTGTGAAAATTTCAACTGTCTAGCTATCACAGTTCATGAGATACAGCCTGGTGACAGACAGACGGACGGACAGACAGCGAAGTCTTAGTAATAGGGTCCCGTTTTTACCTTTTGGGTACGGAACCCTAAAAAAGAATGTTTAAAGATTTTGTCTGTCTGTCGGTTTGTTCCGGCTAATCGCCGAAACGGCTGGGCCGATTTTGATGACTTTGGTATGGGGATACATTGAACCCGTTCCAGCGAATCGGAGTAGAAAATAAATAAAATAACATAACTTCGCTGAAATGTTATGAATGCTGTATTTTCACGATGAAATCGTGTAAACACATTTACATAAAATAGACAAACTATAAATCAAGACTGACAGGATAATAAACAAACAACAGTATATAAAATGATGCAGCGGCGCCGGGAAAACTCAAATATTTTTCATAGATGCAAGAACAACAAACTTAACTGTGTATGTCATGGCGGCGCTGCTTGTATATGGGAGATGTCAAAAATCTGTCAAATCTAGTACACTTAGTTTTAGTTCTCTATTTCGCCACACGCACAGATTTCTTCGTTGTAGGTGACGTAGGAATACTCATCAAAACTTCTGCGGACTGGCATGACACGACTCTAGTAGAAAAAAGAATGAGTAGTGATAGACCGCGAAATTCAAATTTTCTTACGTTTTTTGCAATTTGCAGGTCAGTGTCAAATTGTATCTTGATCAAAATATGATTCGCGACAATAACAGGTACATATTTAGAGAATATAATCATTAGAATCTATAAATATATATCTTTCTAAGTTAGATTTCTACCACCAACCACCAATCTCCTATAGAAAAGTGCTTATGGTTGAAATCTAACTACATTTATGACAAGTTTTTGACATTGATTGTTTTTTTTTTTTTATTGTCGCTGAAATGAGATTGCGACTAGATTTTGAACGTATTGAACTACAGGAATGGGCCTACAGATGTGTTTTGGCCCGTTCGAAAAAGCTAATTAATCGGGAGTAGGGTTCATTTCGAAGTATCGAACTAATTTAAGACGGGCCCGTATCTTCCGTCCGTATTGACGGACTTAAAGATTAGACCCCAGTTTCGTTCACTGTTCAGAAAGAGCGTAGTGCGCCTGAAATAAAGTGCGCCTAAAAAGTTTTTACTTCAGAAACTTTTATTTTTCACAGAAACACACATAGGTACTCACACACACCAACACCATACACCAATCACATCGATTATGTTTTTTTATTGTTCTGTTATTTATTAAAATCCTATTCTTTGTTTCAGGTAATTACCGCATTTTGATCTCGTTCCCAAAGCTCCTGGTATAAGTATTTAAGTATTTAATTTCAGTGATCCAACATTTTTTTTCAAATATTTCTATCTACGTATAATAAATATATTTTAATATTAAGTACGCACAACATTTCAATATTATGCTGGCAATTAAAATTCTTTGGAAACGTCGCTCGGTTGTTGGCATTTTATGTTATTAAAAAGGAAATATGCGATTCGGCCGGTCGGCCATTTTAAATAAGATTACAATTTTGAATTCATTAGCGATTTGACATTGATTTTTTTTATGGTTGAAAGTTTTACAGTAGAGCCACTGTGAAATGCTGAAAAAAACTACAAAAATTTAATTGACTTTTTGATTTTCGTGAGGTTAAAGTTTGACAACAGAACCAATACGAAATATTGAAAAAAAATTCTGGAAGTACTCGTATATTTCTTCTTTTTTGTATCGACGGTATCTACATCATTAAAAATATGATACTTTTGCACTGTAAATAAAAAATACTACTTATAGACTACAGTATTCCGAGAATCACACAATAAATTGACAATACAGAAAATAGTGGCACACAGGAGCTAATCAACCCTCTCGCTGCCAATGCGGTTATTCTTGTCTCGTCCGCTACATTTCACGAAGCTAGTCTTCGCTATAATCTCGTGTTGAGTCGAGAGAGTAGCGAAATGTAGTGATATGTACAGTCAGCAACATAAGTCGATTAACACTTCTATTTTTTAAATATCAGTTATTGAGCAGAATATTTGTTCAAAATTGCAGCAGACTTAAAATTTTTAGAATATAAACTCTTTGCTATAAATGTGAAAAGCTATAAAGCAGATTATTGAAAAAAATGTTGTCCATTTAATAACATGTAAAAAATTTGCCGACCGTACCTATACTGTGAAATTCCAAACTTGGATTTTATTTATTTATTCTTTAATTAAAACGGTTTACAACCAATAACAGAAATTAAAGACACTTTACACATAAAACATTAAATATAAAAAAATTCAAGTAAAAGTTAACAACACTTTCATACAACCCTCTCACAGTACTTCTGACATGCAGACAAAATCTTCGTCCATTCGTCTAACTTCGATTTGTCTAACTGGCGTTAACTTGAGAGCACTGACACTCATAACTTGAGTTTTTAATCTTAGCTTGGGCGTCAGAGGTTTATAACTGTATGTGTATGAACCATGTTGTAAATTTGTAATTGTAAAACTAGAAATAAAAATTTATTTATAACGAAGGGTTTTGATTTTGCCGGTCGATACAGCAACGTGTTGGAAATATTGGAATCTGTTGTGCCTAATGATGATTGAAGAAGAATGACAGTTTATATTGGGAACTAGCTTCTGGCCGCGACTTCGTCCGCGTGAAATTTCTTGTTCCCCTAACCACTCCGTCGTCGTCGCCCAACGTATCACCTGCCTGCGCTATCACTTCGTTTTCTTTCTGACTTTCTTTTATTTTTGCTCAGCTCCTAAGAGTCCTAGCGTGATGTTAAATAACCTTCTCCAAGAATTGGGACATAAAATATTTTTTCATATCCGACTGGTAGTTTCAGAGATTAGCGTGTTCAAACAAACAAACTCTGCAGCTTTATTATTAACTAGCTGTGGCTGTGCCCCGCGGTTTCACCCGCATAAGTGTCGATCCCGTGGAAATATCAGGATAAAAAGCCTATATGTTAATCCAGGATGTCAGCTACCTCCATACAAAATATTATCAAAATTGGTCCAGCCGTTTGAGCGTGAAGAAGAAACAAACATATAAACACACACACACACTCACAAACTTTCGCCTTTATAATATTAGTGCGATATAGATATGCACTATATTTGATGGAGTGGGCTGGACGAATACCGATAAGAAGTC
This sequence comes from Oligia latruncula, assembly GCA_948474745.1. Taxonomy (NCBI): domain Eukaryota; kingdom Metazoa; phylum Arthropoda; class Insecta; order Lepidoptera; family Noctuidae; genus Oligia; species Oligia latruncula. The sequence goes on along the minus strand of OX419702.1, from coordinate 13,481,584 downwards.
TTTGCCGAAGTGCCCAAAATAAAACCGACCCAACTGAATAAATAATAGAATCAATCCCTCAATATCCTGAAGGTAACTCGTTGATGCTTGATATTTATTCGAAAATACAGAAAATTCTAAAAAGACAGCTATTTCTCAGTAAACTCGTAGGTGGAAATAATGTCTGTCTCGCTAATCTAACCTCTACAACCCTCGCAGCAAATCTCAGCCCATACAGTTCACGGATTTCAAAAATAGAAAACTCCGTTCCCACGTATTGCACATAAAATACATTTTCTGTGTTGCGTCGAGGTTTCTTCGAATAAAATGGCCAGACTCTGCGGAGCTGGGAAATGAGCACGTTCGCGAGAGTTACTTATGTAGTGTTGTTTTACACACACAAAATCTATAAGTACTCAAAACTCAAACTCAAAGCATTTATTTCAATTAAACCATTATCAGGCACTTTTGAATTGTCAAGAAGTCGGTCAGTCAGAAAATATGAAGCTAGCTATACATAATATAATAATCAAATATTTGTATATGTATATATAGGGTGACTGGTAATTAGTGACCGATACTTTAAACATGTGATTTTACTCATCATTATGAACAACTTTTACTATGGGACCAAACCTGAAATCGCGAAAAAAAACAGCTGTTCCCTACATTTATGTTCGTCTAACTCGTCAAAATGTAGAGAACAGCTGTTTTTTTTCACAATTTCAGGTTTGGTCCCATAGTAAAAGTTGTTCATAATGATGAGTAAAATGTGTTTAAGTATCGGTCACTAATTACCAGTCACCCCATATAATATTCATTGTATATATAATAATATACAATGAATATTTTACAAGAAAAAAAAAACGTAAAAATAAATATAGTGCAATACTAATATGTTGTATCTGTTTCCATGTTACTCTATGTACCTACATAAATAATAAAATAAATAAATATTTTAGAATATTGTTGTCTGTTTGTTTGAATGTAGGTATGTTCCGGATTTGCGCAAAAAGGGCTGAACGGACTTGGACGAAATTTGCCACACAGGTAGGTTATAATCTGGATTAACACTTATGGTACTTTTAAACCTGCTGGCACGTTCCCATGGGATATTTTCCGACATCCCCGCGAGCAAAGCCGCGAGTAAAAGCTAGCAAAAAGGTACTGAATTTCTAAAATGTTATCTGCAATCTGGTAAAGAAGAAAAGAAACATCCGGAATCCTTGTTTTTCAACGCTAATGCTATTTTGAAGTGATAAATGGAAAATTCCATTTTTAATTACTTACTTGCTAACTAGATAATCGGAATAGTTATTTCACAAGTAATTATGTATTCCGCAGTGACTTGCCAAGCACATTATAATCTAAAACGTATGATAATGTGCAGTCATTGTCTATACCACTTACTTTTCCATATCTTATTTACACGCTAATTCGCGAATAATGGCAACACTGTCTTGTGACAGCTGTTGATGAATGGCCGTTGATTATGAATGGGTTACATAATATATTGTGACTACGTACCTACCTATTATGTGTGATGCATTAACAGGTTGACTAAGTAACAAGTTGTTTACATCAACAAGAATTCATTTCATTGTCAATCTTTGTTCTATGATTTTGTATCAATATCAACAAACATATAACTGTGTAGGTACTTAATTGGTGCTATAGGTATGTATTAACGCAGCATGGAACACAAATTGTGGCCAATCAAGTTAATTATTGTCGATGTATATGTTACGGTACGTGTGATTGATTGAAAATTATTAATAGTTATCCACGACCAAATTCGCAACACCACAATACGCTCCAAGACAGGTATCGCCGATGTTGGCGGCAAGTCTGCGAGGCTGAAGTGGGACTGGGCGGGTCACACTTATAGGATGCATCCAGACAGATGGGCCAAAGTCGTCACACAGTGGGTGCCTGAAGACGGGCGTCGCCACCGAGGCAGGCCTAAGAAACGCTGGCGTGACGATTTAGACTCGTTCCTAACCGACTGGACGGAGAAGGCACAGTATAAGGAAATGTGGAAGGAAATGGGGGAAGCCTTTGCCCAGCAGTGGGACAGAACAGGCTAATATAAAAAAAAAAAAAAAAATCCATCATTATTAATTACTTCATGATTTGGTAAATGTGAACATAAAATTGAAATTCATTACCTACTTTTAGCAGTTGTTATAGATTATTTTGCATCCAAACCCGCGGGGCGATTGCGTGACACATTATCAATCGGAATCGGTTTCATTTTGACAGTTCAACAACATTCATTGCGTTATTTACGTGTCGAGCAGACAAATTTTTCGAACTTATGAAGCAATGGATTAGCAAATTGGTTAAAAATGATTCAGGTTCCGATTGATAGTGTGTTACCCAATTAGGATGCTGCGGTGTTATTCTGTAAAAATCTCACCGTGAAAACGTAGGTGAAGTGAGCGTGGAGTGAGCTGTCAATAGTGTCAATTCCTAGCAAAAACAAACTCACTTCACCTAAGTTTTCACGGTGAGATTTTTACAGAATCGACCGGCTGGATCCAGTTTTGGAGGAATTAAAACTAGCTATCGAAATTGCATACCTAATACCTATTTCAAAGATCATTTTTTTTAAAGCTTGTATCAGCTTTCCACTGTTCTCCTGCACGGAAGAGCATAAAAAATCACCGCAAAATACTCCACTAAGTCATCGCGCCTAGCCTTTTCTCAACTATGTTGGGGTCAGCCTCCAGTCTAACCGGATATACATATATAGCCGGATAGCTGAATACCAGTATTTAAATGGAGCTACTGCCTATCTGACCTCCACAACCCAGTTACTGGGTAATACGATACCCCTTGGTAAAACTGGTTGTCAGACTTTCGGGCTTCTGACTACCCGTAACGACTGTCAAAGATCCACGAATGACAGCCGGGACTTGGTATGTAAAGATGGTCACCCATCCACAGACCAACCGCGGCAAGCGTAGCTTAACCTGATCGATCGATCTGTGCAGCTGTTATTATTTAGCCTCCACTAAGTAAGTACCAAAAACTATTATAACCATCATTTCAACTGCACAACTTCCCCACCGATTCCGCATATTTACCGTAAACATAATACAAATCTGTGCTTTTGAAATCCTTATATGAATTTTAAAAGTCTGCTAAGCCGGCAAAATGCATACACTGCGGGTTGGTGGAGGTACCTCGTTCTTGCCGAACAATGGATGAGAGCGGAGGCTCGAGTGCCCGGGGGTTCCGAGGGGTGAAGGGGGGGGAGAGGATGGTTCATTCATCAGAACTCAACCCTGGTACACGAGGTATGAAAGTACAGAAGTGCTGTCTTTAAAAACGATGCGCGGTTTAAAATAGTGAAAAAAACTTACGATAGAATAGAATGAATATTCCTACCTTCACACGGGTTTTACGATTTGACAAAACATCCAATATGGCGCCCTCAAGAGGACATCTTGAGTAGAGGCTGTCATTCGTGGATCTTTGACAGTCGTTACGGGTAGTCAGACGCCCGAAAGTTTGAAAACCAGTCTTACCAAGGGGTATCGTATTATCCAGTAACTGGGTTGTGGAGGTCAGATAGGCAGTCGCCCCATGTAAAATACTGGTATTCAGCTGCATCCGGTTAGACTGGAAGCTGACCTCAACATAGTTGGGAAAAGGTTACGTACATCGACGCGAAAAATGTTACCATGGACACAGGTGCCACCCTGAATACAGGGTGTAATCTACATTTATATTATATTAATAGATATAATATACCTAGATTGTGCACCAAAATTGTAACACAGCTCTTTTATTCTTTAGGTAGGTACAATGTCGGACTTTTTGGCGGTAGACATATTAATTAACTAGTTACGCTTTGTTAAAACTATAAAAACTATCACATTACACAATTGAAACCACTCACTAACAATGTTTCTAGCCTACTAGTTGAGAATAAAACCACAAAATACAGAGAGTACAGAAGGCAATCACGTGTACGTACTTCACTTTTCATACCTACCTACGCTGCTACGCTCGGCGGTCGCGCTAGGGTTGTCAACTTTGGCTTGTGCACAAAAAACTATCGTATTAGTAGCACTCTTAACTAGTTGCTTGATTTATTGTTGAGCTTATTCTACAATATTTAAACAAAATAATAAACATAGTATTACAATAAAAAAAGTATACAGAACAAAAACATAAAATTTTACATTTGTCAATTTTCACTATAAAAAATCCCTATTATCTTCAAAATGGATTACCCTATTTACACAAGTTATTTTGCCCTATTCGTTTTAGACCTAAACCTATCACACTAAAAACAACACAATTCTACACAAACAAAAAATCATATTTTCAACTTACGTAATAGTTTTTGGCGTGAATTCACCTTACAAAAAAGTTACTTCGTTTATACTGATTCAAAATAGGAAACTATTATATAAATCGAGCTTAGATAGCCATATTTTTGTTGCTCTATTTTTGCACTTCACAGACGCGTGTCTCAAGCGGATGGCACTCGCGCTCGCACTACTCCAACCAGACCGAGATAACGTGTCCGTGAGCTGTGTCTATGTGTGCGTTTTGCTCTAGCGCATTTTGTATGTAGATTGCCTTCTGTACTCTCTGTATTTGAAAAACCTCTGAGCGTGTAACCCAACCTATTTAAAAACAAAATAATTTTAAGCCTATTGTATTGCATCTGAGCCCGTACCGTTTCCTAGAAACTACCTATATTACATTTTGTTATCATATTCTCATGTAAGTTGCTCATTTTACCTTATAGGTTTATACCTAGTCTTTATGGATCTAATCGATGTTATTTCAAGTTAAATAAATATCAACTTTATTTTAATGGTAATTAAGTTGATTTCAGAGTGACTATAAGCACCATAGAAAAATGTTTGGAGTTGTAGCGTAATCTTAACATTATTGTGTAGGAATTAAAGTTATTATTCCCTAAACTCATATTTGTTAACATTTTTGGCAATTTAAAGCGCAAGCAGATTACCTACCTATCGCATCGTCTCTACAATATAGCGGAAGAATCATGGCTGGTCCGAAATTATCGCAGAAGGCTGCGCAGTAACATTTTCTAGGAAACAAATGGTAACACGAGGCGAGTGTGAGTGAGAGAACATGCGCGAAAGTTCAGAGAGCTGTTCACACCGACAATAAATCGTCGCCCGTATTGTACGTAGGTACAAACAAATGTACAGGGTTATTGGTAAAACATTAACAACCTCTTAAGAGGTCATTGTACTCATGATTATGAACCACTTTTACTATGGGACGAAACCTGAAATCGCGAAAAAAAAAATCTGCTGTTCCTTACATTTATGTTCGTTTGTCAAAATGTAGGGACCATCTGATTTTTTTTTGCGATTTCAGATTTGGTCCCTTAGTAAAAGTTGTTCATAATGATGAGTATAGTGACCTCTTAAGAGGTTGTTGATGTTTTACCAATAACCCTGTATATCTGCCTACCCGGCTATTCAGTCTAACCTGTCCAGTCTAACCGGCTGCAGCTGAATACCAGTACTTCCCAGTAGTACATGGAGCGACTGCCTATCTGATCTCCACAGCCCAGTTACTTGGTTAATAAGATACTCCTTGGTAAGACTGGTTGTCAGACTTTCGGGTTTCTGACGATCCGTAACGACTGTCAAAGATTCACGAATGACAGCCGGGACCAACAGCTTTCAATACATTACCCTAAACAACCCAAAAAACATTTCCTCGCATTCTTATCAGGAGCGTTTGCTCTAAAAATACTCTCATGTAATGTGACTTCGCTCTTTATTCGCAACTAGCTTCTGCCCCCGACTTCGTCCGCGTGACATTATGGCCCCCGATCCCCCGCGTCGCATCCCATCGCCCGTCCGCGCTATTACCTCGTTTTCGCCTATTGTTCTGACTTTTTGCTTGGCGCTAAGGGTCGTAGCGTGATGTTAAATAGCCTATAACTTTCCTCAAGAATTGGGCTATCAAATGCAAAAATAATTTTTGAAATCCGATTGGTTCCAGGGACTACCGCGTTCAAACAAACTCTTCAGCTTCTTTATCAGTACTAGTTTCTGTCCGCGACTTCGTCCGCGTAAATCTTATCCCCCTGTCTGTTTTTGCTCGGCTCCTTAAAGCCGTAGTGTTATGTTGAATAGCCTTTTGTATAGATTTATTAGTATATAGATATCCAACCAATACGCATTCAAGCTAAAAGATTGGTGAAAGATTTCTCGAGAAAAACCTCATCGCAAAAAAAACTCGCATTTTACGAAGATCTTCAAGTTAAAAGGCCAAAAATTAGCTACATACAACTTGGCACAATTAACGTCGATAATTACTTTGCCTCTAATTTGCAACCGCTTGAAAACCTAGACGGGTGGAATTGAAAGCTCTTGTAATCTAAGTGTGTATGAGCAAATTAGGGAGGAAGGGAGGAAAATGGCGATCTAATTTTCTCGCTCTTTTATTTTCAGTATTTCGGTGAAATGTTACGTTTTATACAACGTTTACTTTAGTGAGGTTACTTAGGTTACTTTAGTGAGGTGATAAATTTATTTCACATAGGTACATTTTTAAAGTGGTTGTAAATATTTACCACAATTACTATTTACACTAGGCACTAAATAAATGACTAAATATATTTGAACTAGCAGCGCCCTGCGGTTTCACTCGCGTAAGTTTCGATCCCGTGGGAATATCGCGATAAAAACTCCTATGTTCTTGCCCAGGACTCAAACTATCTCTATACCAAATTTAATCTAAATCGGTTCAGCGGTTTAAGACACACTTTCGCATTTATAATATTAGTACCTAAGTAATTATTGAGATAATTTTCAAGGAACTAAATGTCATATATTTAACAAAGTTCAGATTCCATTGCAACCAAAAACTTTGGGTTACTCCCTCCCGTTTTAAGGGATCTTTTTTGTTACAAATGGTCACTCAAAAAGTAAAGTAGGTAAGGTACACATATTTCACTAAAGTAGATGTGGCTAATGTAGCGATGGAATGTAAATTATCTGAGATTATGTACACTGCTATAACTACACAAATAAAAGGACACTTAGCCGTCGAAGTACTCGTCCGCATCGCTGTCATCCGGAAACATGCCCGGAAAACTAGCAGCTTTGCCACGTTAAATGGCAATGCTAATTCTTTGGCCAAAGAACGAGCCAGCCCTCTGGTAACGTGAAGTGCCAATCAGTCGACAAGATATACAATGCTTTAGTTATTTATTTATTTTATTATTTATGTACACACAGTAAAATACATAGGGATATACGACATAAGTAATTGTTGTGTAGAGTATGTTTTTTGTTTACTTATACAGGGTTATTGGTAAAACATTAAAAACCTCTTAAGAGGTCATTGTACTCATAATTATGGACAACTTTTACTATGGGACCAAACCTGAAATCGCGAAAAAAAAATCAGCTGTTCCCTACATTTATGATCGTATAACTCGTCAAAATGTAGGGAACAGCTGTTTTTTTTTTTTAGATTTTACCTCACGCTAGGACCTTCAGGAGCCGAGCAAAAATAAAAAGAGTCCAAAAGAACGCTAAGCGAAAATGAACGGAGTGGGTCAGGAGAACAAGAAATTTCACACGGACGGAGTCGAGGGCAGAAGCTAGTCATCAAATAAGCAGATAAGCAATGACAACAACGGAAGAACATTTTTAGTACTGAAATTACGGCTTACCTACTCTATTTAAAAATGCCACATATCCAAATATTTACTCTGCTTTTTAGATAAAATTTGTCATGAGTGGCCTTCACACTGCTCAAATTCAAATAATGTTATACTAATTGTAATTCAAGGTTCCGTAGATAAGAATCTGTGTGTTTTGCATCACAGACTCAGTGAAACGTGGTGAAACGTTACTATTTAGTCTAACTGTGACAAGGTTCGCGTTTTGACATAACAGAGAACGGATGTTCCGTGCCTGATTCATTATCTGTGGTGTAATATTTGTAAAAATAACTTTTTTTTTCCTTTTTTAAAATCATTGCCCCACACTAGGAATTTCTCTTGTGTTGTGTTTTATTTCGGAAGTCGGTGGCAAACAACAAAAATGCGAACCCAACGACACCCACTTCCGAAATTAAAGTTATTTTCACTTTACAGTGTCTTTTGGAAGTCGGTTGTTTTTTTTTTTTTTAAGTTTTTACGTGTGTTGGAATTAAGTTCAAAATACTGTAACTGGCTCGAAGGTTTAGACTAGGTCTATAGTTAGAACTCGTTTTGTAATAAGTCGGTGTGTTTATCTTGGACATTACTGTCAACGATGAGGAGAAAACATCGTGAGGAAACCAGGGGGTCTACTCCGAAGCGGTTAACCACTATATCGGCCGAATGTTCGGTCATTTTCTGATTCGAATATTGTTGTCCTACTACGAATTTAAAAAAAAAAAGGTAAAAAAAGGGTTAAGGATTCTAAAAAGGTTCGGATTGGCACAGTTTGGTCGGGACCAATAGTCAATATAGGAAATTAATGGTAGAATGACCGAACATTCGGCCGATACAGTGGTTAACCGCTTCGGAGTAGACCCCCTGGACTTATTGGGTAACTAGCTGACCCGATAGACGTTCTCCTGTTTTTGATTCGAAAGATTGTTGTGTTGCATTCTGTTGCTCCACAAAAAGTAACTGCGGTGTGGATGCACCTTAATAGTGCTTTAGTCTATACTCCCCTTTATACTGAAAAATACTAATCTACTAAACAAAACACGGCGCTTCTTTTTTTCAACCCCCTATTAACCAAAGTCCTTCTTTTGTTTTCAAGTAAGTCCCATGTTTTTCACAGCTGTCCTTACTGCCCCATAGCGCCATAGATTACGCTGCCTCGACTAACTAATGAGTTTCCGTACTCTGCATTCGTAGCTAATTACCTCATATTTTATGTTTTAGTGCGAAAAATATTCGCTAAGTTTATTTGTTCAGAAAATTCATAGAAAAAACACTGAAATTGTGTTTAATATAACTGTGAAATCAGTGGCGTGCCTAGGGGTCAAAATTAGGGCAAGCCCACAGATTTTCAAGGTATAAAAAAAACGCCCAACTGAGGGATTGGCTGATTTTCTTGTTGTTAATGGTTGTTAGTAGTACTAACATCATTATTATAATTTTGGTAAGAAAAACTTATTTCAAGCATCAGTACGTAATTGTCATAAGCGCCATCTATACTAATGAATGCGTAAAATAAATGAACCACAACGCTTAGCCGGACCTTTTTTCATTTTGCTTGTCACTTGCAAAATTTGTTCAATCAAAATGCACTAGATGGCCTCCAAATATTATCGATTTATTGTTATTTTCTCGTACGCATTATTTTATGAATTAGGTACTTACATTTTTAAAGTCAATTGATAATTTTAACATGAGCCACTACATAGGTTTGTCATATCATATTCATACCTAATAAACGATCGAATGAGTAGGTACCTATTTTATTTATTCTGTCTTCTTGACTGACAAAAATACTTGTTTTTATTTCCGAGAAGTACCGACAGTCCGACAGTAATTTAAGATTGGCTACGGTGAAGTAAAGAGTTATTTATTGGCAGAAAATTGCAGAAAACTCAATGTATTTACGTACCTTTTCGATGACAGATTCCGAACACATAATGATAAAAGAACACTATATTCATTAACCATTTACAAAATCATAGGGAATGACATCACCAATCACCACAATCAATATTTTTTTCAAATAATAAAACTAATTCTCAAAGTAAGTATTCAAAACTTCAAAACAATAACAATTTGTTTGAGTCGCGTCGTGTCATCGACTCATCGCGCCCGCCACACGTGCTTTCGCAACTAACTTTACGCGGGTCAACGCAACGCGCGGATAGTGCATTTGCGCGAACTTCATGCCTCTCAAAAGCCTGGCTTTTCATTTCATAGAACTCTGTGTATAAGTACTTACCAATATATCAACAAATGTAAACGTTTCTATAGCAATTTGTATGCGAAAACTGCGAGACAGAGAAAGGAAAGGCAAGCCAGGTAAAAAGCCAGACTAGTGTGAGCGAGATGGTGCATTTGAACGCATTGTATAGCGTTTAGAGCCGAATTCCGAATTTGGCGCGAACCTATCCCAAAGTTAGCGCTAGTTCGGATTTCGAAATTGTATTATATGTCATGAATGTTTGAGTTCGAGTTAATTGACTGGAATTTTTTGAATATATTTTTTATTGATTTTGTTGTTGTGAATTATGATTTTATTAGGGCAAGCCGGGCTTTTCTGCTTCTATGAAGGTACCGCCACTGTGTGAAATAGGTGTGAGTTGAATAATTTGTTTTCGTAGTCATAAAATATGTGTAAGTATTTATTTATCCCATAAAACTGGATTTTTTTTACGATAACAAATAAGGTAACTCAAGCTAGATCCGTAATACTTTTTAGCGGCGCCTTAGATTGTGTAAAACCATTAGTTTATTTGGAGAGGTAGGTTACGTTGACCCGGCTGTCGTTTGCACAGTCAAGGTCACTAATTATTAATCAAATAGACACGCTACGTCAATTTGCGTTTCATACGCAACCTGATATTCGGTACATACGTTTGAAATATTTCTGAATTATTTTGTCGATATTGAAAAAAAAAACTGGCCAAGTGCGAGTCGGACTCGCACACGAAGGGTTCCGTACCACAAGGCAAAAACACATTTGTTGTATGGGAGCCCTCCTTAAATATTTATTTTATTCTGTTTTTAGTATTTGTTGTTATAGCGGCAACCGAAACACATTATCTGTGAAAATTTCAACTGTCTAACTATCGCGGTTCTTGAGTAATAGGGTCCCGTTTTTACCCTTTGGGTACGGAACCCTAAAAACTGTTTCATTAATTTTGACCACGTAGATTATTGCACTTTTCTATCAAACAGCAATTTTTTTTTGATAACGTCGAAAAATTTTTCGTCGGGTCAGAATCATGTGCTTCTTCTTCTTCGTGTCGCTGGCACGACTGTAAATCATGAAACTTTTATTTTCTTTTGACTGTACTTACCTGTCAAAAAGAGTAAACTTACATAATGTGGATAAGACTGATATTAAAACAGAAGACGAACTTGGGGATCGAGGAGGGGGGAATAATTTAAATCTTGTTTTCCCAAAACTTTGCCACTCCCACGGCATTGTCGGTGGCAGAGCAGAGGTCACTTTGACTGCATGTTTTGGGACACAGAGGGCAGGATAGGAGGTGGAGCATGGTTTGTGACATAGCTCCGCAATCATGTGCTGAATGAATGGTTACAGTTCGCGCGTCGACGTCCTGCCACCCTGTATAGCTAGTTATACAAAGATTTTTTGGCGCGTAGCCAAAATCAGAACTTACGACGCCATCTTGTTTCTGCTATCGATTTCATTAAAACGTTTATCAACAGCGCCCCCTGACAACGTCATTCGACCTTCAAAAGACCTTTGTACTAGTAGTGTACCTACGGACAATTAAAATTGGCAGTTTATTTGATAAACAATAACATTTTCCTGAATTTACATTCCAGCAGCCTTTTGAGCAAGTTTTGGGCTGGCCATAGGTATTAGCCGTAGAACCAATGACCGTTGAGGTAGACGTGTTCTTGAGTGGAATTCACCAATCGGCAAACGTAAGGTAAGGCGCCCTCAGGCTATAAGAAGCGACGATCTTCGCAGGACGGCTAGTACTTAGCAGCTGAATGAGAGTTGCCGAAAATCGAGTTGAATGACGTGCAATAGGAGAGGCCTATGTCCGGCAGTGCACTACTGTAGGCTGATGAATGACTTTCCAACAAACACTTCTTTGTCACGTATCGGAAACTAGTCCATAATTAAATTTAACAATAGCAGCAGTTTCATTGACGGTTTACTTCAAGAAGTCCTTGGAACGTGTGATATTAAGAAATCGATACATCAACTTAATTGTCGATGACTGTATTGGAATATTGAAGGGCTACCCGTCACTTTGAACTTGAAGGGCCGTCTTAGCACTTGTGTTCCACGCGCGCCTCAAGGAGTCAGCAGTTCAGCACTGATTGCTGGGGTCCGCTACGGCCGTTGCCTGCCAGGGTCGCGGGTTGTTCGAAAGACTTACCGTGGCCCCTGGCACAGGCAACTAAAGGAACACGGGTGGTTTTTAGTCAGTAAAAGTCTGACACGCCCTCCCGCTCCGCTCAGAGCGGGAGAAGTTATTTGATAATTTCCCACCCAAAAAAAATTTAATTTAGCACTTAATTTACTGGCAAGTATCTGTACTATTGGATTTGAAAAAATATTTTTGCATTTGTTAGCCCGATTCCTGAGGAAGGCTATAATAGGCTACTAACATCACGCTAGGACCTTTAGGAACCGAGCAAAAATAAAAAATAAATCAGAATGAACGCTAAGCGTAAAACGAATTAATAACGCGGACGAAGTCGCGGACAGAAGCTAGTCTTAGAATATACTAATTTCTTAAACATAAACAAATTTTTTAGTGCTAAAAGGTGCGGCTGATGTTGGTAGTAGATTGATTTGGTAGATTTTGTCATATACAGTCATGTATATGACAAAATGTGCCCAGCACACCACGGTTCGACTAAATGACAGACTTTGACGCTGAGGGCACGTTTTTGATTTTTTGACGTGTGGCGGTCAGAAGGTTAAGAATTGTACAATCGATGTCGTAATTGCCACCAACTCCCAAAACTTCACTAAAGCTTTGGTTTCCCAAGAAAGCGGTTCCGTCCGGATATCTATGGTTCCGTCTCTAGCGGCCATCATGAAAATCTGTCATTTTCACCAGTATTTGACAATATGGGGAAAACGCCGAAACCCGCGAAATCCAAATTTTTTTACGTTTTTATGATGAGGTCCTGAAGGCCAATTCTCGTAATTAAAAATGTTCAAAATTTAGTCGCAGTACCATCTCAGCGACAAACAAATGTCAAAACTTGTCAAAAATGTAGGGAAATTAGAGGTAGGTATTTTTGACAGATTGAGACAGATCAGACTGTGAACGTTCTTAAAATTACGAGAATGGCCCCACTGTCGTGGATATACAGTGCAATTTTCTGTAAATACGTTGCTTGTTTAGTAAGTAAACAACCATCGTACTAATTTCACGAGTTTTCGCATCACTCACACACTTTGGTGTGACTGTGACGTGTAAGAAACTCAATTTAAAAAGTAGGTATAATCTTCGTGCACCATAAGAATACCTATATTATTCTTTCTTTTTTTTTTTCTTTATTATTATTTCGTTATTATTATTTATTTATCAAACAAGGATCGTTAAAATAAGTATAGCTACATGATATTTTCATTAAAAATTGTACTAGTACCTACTACCTCCCTAGATCTATGATTTCCAGGAAAACGCGTCACTAAGATTTATGACCGCAGATATCATAAATCAAAGTTAGCAGACTTCTAACACGTGCAGGTTTGCACAATCAAATAATCATAATATAAGTAGCTGATAAAAGATTGTTTTTTACCAATAAACAATGCTATCTTTCTAAGTTAGATTTCTACCACCAACCACCAATATCATAAGGAAAAGTGTTAATGGTAGAAATCTAATTTAGAAAGATGTATTAATGATTCTAATGATTATAATTCTCTAAATATGTACTTGTTATTGTCGCGAATCATATTTTGATCAAGATACAACCTGACAATGGCGCCGATTCTGTTGTTCACAAACTAAACTAAATTTAAGTTCATGCATCCTTTTCTTTCTATTTCATTAAGAAAAGGACAGAAGATAAATATTAGTTTAGTCCTGTCAAATTAGTCCGCGCCTGACGTAAATTGACGTATTTTTAATAAGCAATTTTTTAATCTCGTCTAAATTGTCTATGGAGTATCTTAATTTGACAGGACTAAACTAATATTTATCTTCTGTCCTTTTCTTAATGAAATAGAAAGAAACAGATGCATGAACTTAAATTTAGTTTAGTTTGTGAACAACAGAATCGGCGCCATTGACCTGCAAATTGCAAAAAACTTTAGAAAATTTGAATTTCGCGGTCTCAACTACCTTTTTGACGTATAGTCGATCTATTCACTAAAAATCTCTCCGTGACAACTTGGATGAAGTAATCTGTCAATTATCAATCCATTGGCATTAGCCGGTCTTCGCCTAAGTTTTCACACCGGTTGATGCTGAGGGGCTTGTCGCTAAGTACCTAATAACAGCCGCACGGATCGATCGATCAGGTTAAGCTACGCTTGCCGGGGTTGCTCCGTGGATAGGTGACCATCTTCACATACCAGGACCCCTCCGAGCCTCGGAAAGCACGTTAAGCCGTTGGTCCCGGCTGTCTTTCGTGGATCTTTGACAGTCGTTACGGGTCGTCATTAGCCCGAAAGTCTGACAACCCAGTCTTACCAAGGGGTATCGTATTACCCAGCAACTGGGTTATCGAGGTCAGATATACGGTATTCAGCTGCATCCGGTTAGACTGGAAGCCGATCCCAATATTACAGTTGGGAAAAGGCTGATGAGACCAGCTGATGCTACGGATTGACAGCTCAATTTTATTACAGTTCGGGAGCGCCTGACGTATAGGTAGGGTTACCCGGGAATGTTCTAGATACCTCAGTAGGTACTTGGGTTGGGAACTGTCAAATCAATTTATTTGTCATAAGTGTTGGTACAATTTCGGTCTTAACTTAAGTAATTATACAGATACATAACACTTATGACAATGTGACATGCAATAATTTAGGTTTATTTATTAGTCATAATTACGGTACCAATCGGTTCAATTAAAATTAAAATTGAGTAGCAGTATTAATAGTTATTATAATATTATTAGATACATTTTTTAATATCAGAGGTTAAATAATAATTATTGGTATTTTTTTTAATAGCAGTATTGATATAATTTTTTTTTTATCTGTTATTAAATATGTCTCTTACCGAGTAGTTTTTATCCCTTACCCATACTTTAAGACACTCTTGTAAGCTCTATAACTGACCTGGCTAACTAGCTAATCCTTTCTACTCCCTCATGACCTTACTTATCGTTTAACTAAGTCTTACCGATACTACGAGTACTATTAGTTATTATGTGCCGATACGTGAGAAAATCTGACCTCTCTGGTTAGTTGTCGTCAGACCAAATTGGATCGTGTCCCTAAGCCCTTAAAGTTAGTTCAATGTGACGCTACATCTCGTAGAACATACAAAGTTATATAGCATCAATTTCAGGAGCTATAACGAAGTTACGAGGGTCCTAAATTCACTTATTGCTTGCTTCATGGTTCATATATATCGCAGTCTGCAGATAGCTGTAATGTGTAATATTAAGCTTGAGCGACTTTGATTATAACTACAGATATCACAACTCACAAGAAAGGTTTGCGCTTCGGGAATAGTCGACTATCTTCGGAAATACGAACGCGCGATGATGCGGTCTAATTAAAACTGTTACAACCAGTCAACAGAAAGAAACAACATTTTCAAACGCGCAATGATCGGTGCACTATTACACAAGCGTGGCAGTACAAAACATAGAACGGGTTACGGGTCGTCAGAAGTCCCGAAAGTGATAACCAGTCTGACCAAGGGGTATCGTTTTACCCAGTAACTGGGTTGTAGAGGTCAGATAGGCAGACGCTTTATGTAAAATACTAGCTGCGCCCCACGGTTTCACCAGCGTAAATGTCGATCCCGTGGGAATATCGGGATAAAAAGTAGCCTTTATGTTAGTCCAGGGTGTCAGCTACCTCCATACAAAATTTTATCAAAATTGGTCCAGCCGTTTGAGCGTGAAGAAGTAACAAACATATAAAGACACACACACACCCTCACACACTCACAAACTTTCGCCTTTATAATATAAGTATGTTTTTATACTGTGATATTAGTGTGATATTGGTATTCAGCTGCATCTGATGAGACTGGAAGCCAACCCCAATATAAGTAGTTGGGAAAATTGATGATCACGCTGGTAACTAGTTCAACGTCGGCTTATTCAATGTGTCTATCTACGAGTATATTAATACAATAATCCTTAGCTCTATATTTAATTTATTTATACAATCTTCATTTATTCTTCATGTTCTAAATCATCATATAATTTTGTTTCAGGTACGTTAGTGGTTTGAATACGGGCTTAGACCTCCTGCAGTGGTATGTAGATAAGTATACTCTGTTACATAATATTCCTAGTAAACAAGGAAAAACGAATGTAGCGCAGGAACCCGTTGGATGTAAGAAGCACAGAACCGGTCGAAGTGGAGGTACTTGGGGGAGGTCTATGTCCAGCAGTGGACGTCTCGGCACTTCTAATTAAGTATGTACACTTTTTTTAATAATTGAGACTCTTTGTAACTTTCTGGCTTTTTCTCACAGTTAGTCGCACTAACTTTTTTTTTTTAACGTGGAGAAATGCTCTTGCATTCTGCACTACCACGGGGAGATATGTGGGACTCTAACCCACTAAAACTCCACGGTGTCCACCTCTGCCGCTTATGGCGGGAACACGGGCACGCGTTAGCACTCATCCGTGAACCCGCCGCGGCTGTCCGTCACCGGACCCTCCTCTGGGGAGTACTCCCCATCACCGGCGCACCAGAACACATAGCACGCCGTGACCAAACCAGCACATGGGCGCCAGACGACCCCGTGTCTGGGCACCCTTGGTCCCCCTGCGACGGGTCAGGTCACTGGCCCCGCCGCCTGCCAATTTCCACCGCATAGGATAGGGAAAGCGGCCATCGTTATACCAACACTCCTCCTCCCCTGCGACCCCACCGCGTCCGCCATCAGACGGTGGCGACCCCGACAAGGCCGCGGAAGGTAGGGAGAGCGGCGCACCGCAATACCAGCACTCTTCTCCCGCTGCGGTCGCAGAAGCTAACCCGTTTAGTCTTGGTACCCTACCAAGACCAATTAAAGGGTTTTTTTTTTTTGGATGGGAAATCATCAAATGACCCCTCCCGCTTTGGGTGGAGCCTTAGCCCTTTATGTTCCGGGCCAGCGGTAACCCTTTTGGACAATCCCGCTGAACCAATTAACGGGTTAGGTTGGGTTGAAACTGTGATCAATCACGCGCGAACCGAATAGGTCCCAGTAACTAAGTAAGGGCACCCCGACCAAATGGGTTAGGTTAGAACTGTAACCAACCGTTACATCCAATTTGGTCGCAGTTACTGGGCTGTATAGTATTTTTAGGACTCAAGATATGAATTATTTGATGAACACAACATATTTGTTTTCGGACGTTAAAAAAAGTCATCTGGTATACCTAATAAAATTGTGCCGCTCGACTGTGCCGAATCATACCGACCCGAACAAGTGTGTAAAACGCCTTAAAAAGTTGTCTGTAAAAAACATATCAGTCTTCCAACGCCTAAGTATCCGACTCGGCTAACACATAATTAAAACTTTGATTATGAAGTTATTTCTCAAAAGTTTCTATGGGTCCCACTCAGTTTATTTCCTAAATTAAGCACATAAATTAACAAAGTTCTGCTGACGTCATTTTATTTTAATTAAAAAGAAGTCATCTGTGCTGTCAAGATGGCAACGAATTTTTGATACTTTCAAAAGATACTTACGACTTTTATTAGGAAAACCAAACCTGTCTTCTATAAAGAGAAGGGGCAATCGAATGGAATTATTATTTCATTTGGACAAAGGTGAACCCCATGTAACATGTCAATTATCATTCAATCAGTGCCGCAAGTGATATCCCAAAATAATTTATTATCGTCAAAATTCTGGTGTTCCAACTTAGGTAATAATATTACTATATTACCAATCAACTATTTACAGCAACCAGTTTCCCGCCATAATTCTAATTGACAGATGTCAAAACAAACTGTCACCGATCTAATTTTATTATGTCCTGACATTCTCGACGCCATCACTAAAGGGTTGTCATGTGCTTGAAGCTGAAGAGATATTACCAATCAACTATTTACCGCAACCAGTTTCCCGCCATAATTCTAATTGACAGACGTCAAAACAAACTGTCAACGATCTAATTTTATTATGTCCTGACATTCTCGACGCGATCACTAAAGGGTTGTCGAGTGCTTGAAGCTGAAGAGACTGTCGACATTTGCTAAGTGCCACTTGGACACAGCCTCACCACTGGACTTAAATAAATACTGACTAGCAGTTTTTTTAACTTTGTCCTTTTTTTTAAAGAGGCTATGGTGGGCTAGGTTATTTATAATTAGTGACGTGTTTCGTTGAACTGAATCTGGGAAGAAGAGATAAACTTTTAAAGTACCTACGATTCCATATCCTTGGAATGTTTCATACTTGTACGCCGGCTGTCGCTGAAAACCAGCGCTGGGGCTCCATCTTGCATAGGGTCGTACGTAGCATTATGCTGACCGATGGGTGTTTTGCGTAGATAATGGTTATAGCGCATATTTTCCCCTAACTTTTTCTGTGTTTGTATTCTTTCTCTGCGTCACCTTTATCATCGCAAATAAACGTATTTTCTTCTTTTTTAGGGTTCCGTACGTCAAAAGGAAAAAACGGAAGCCTTATAGGATCACTTTGTTGTCCGTCTGTCTCTCTGTCAAGACCCTTTATCTCAGGAACGCGTGGAGGTATAGAGTTGAAATTAAAACCATATACTCAGGTCTACAGTGCCTTGAAGCTGTGACAAAATCAAACTTCTATGTTTACGTAAAAAACAGGTACGGCCGTTTTTGCCGCAAAAAACTTATATTTCGACAAAGCCCGTTCCTCCGTGGTTCTTTTCGTTGACCTAGAATCATGAAATTTGGCAAGAACTTTATACAAATGTACTTAGGTACTTAGGTGACTATGTGCATAAAACATAGTCGATATCTATCTACTGCATAATAGCGTGTTTGCGTGCCAGGTCATATTAAATAGCTCCGATAGTATATTTTTTATTTTATAAACAATTCTTATCAAATTATAAACACACTATTTTTATGTCTAGGAAAATAAATTAATGGTCATCACATCACCCATTTTAGGGTGATGACCATTAATTTCTCATTAGCACGTTCACTGTTAATTTTAATAACTTTATTTATACCTAGTTTAAGTTTTTGTTTGCGTATCAATTAATCTGTCTAACCCTTGCCCAACTACGAGTATGTTGGGGTGGCTTTCAGTCTAACCGGATGCAGTATTTTACATGGAGCGACTGCCTATCTGACCTGAGGGGCCCGTGGCTAAATAATAACAGCCGCTCAGGTCGATCGATCAGGTTAAGCTACGCTTGCCGCGGTTGGTCTGTGGATGAGTGACCATCACCATATACCAAGACCCCTCCGTGCCCCTCCGTTGGACGAATGACACCGGCTGTCATAAAAAACTAAAACCACTAAAGCGCTAGGTACTAGACCTAGCGCTTTAGTTGGTTGCTTGTAGAATAATCTGACAAAAAATCAGAATGATTGTATGTAATGATTGATTGTGTGTTGTTGTAGAATGATTGTGTGTTGTATGTAGTATGGTTTTTATTGTAAAAAAAAAAAATAGAGGTATCTTCATGATTTTTTTATCGTATCAAATATTTTTCTGATTTTGTTTACTGTAGTCGATCATATACTTTTAGGCATGATAAAAATTGCGTTTTTTGCGTTTAGGTACTGTCGTCCCCTTAAGCCATAAGCTCTAAGCTTGCATGTCAATGGGCACCAAAGTTGGGTAAAATATGCGAGTGACCGCTGTTTCCCTGCCACCGTCCGTCACACGATAACATTCGTGTATCCCGGTACTTAGCTATTCCCAAAACTATCCGAAGGGATCCTTAGATGATGAAGATTAATTACTCTGGGCATCGCTTAAGGCTCCCTGAAATAGTTACCTTTGCCTCAAGTTACGCGCGGCTCAGGGCGTGTATTCTCGTAATCTCGATAAACGGTTATCGGTATTAACAGATTATGCTAGGGCGATTAGTTTGACTCGCTGTGTAATTCATTTGACTGGCTCAGGAATTATGATGCTATTATTGTTGGGAAGTGGGCATGATTTACAGTGTTTTGTTTGTTGTGTACAATCGGACGCTACCGTTCTCGTGGTCGAAAGCTTGACTGCTGAGCGTAAGTTGCTGGGTTCGATTTCCAGGTCGGACATAGTGCTATTGGGTTTTTCTATTAGGAATTTCTCAGTAACAGTCCTTTTTTTTTTGCTCGGTTCCTAAGGGTCTTTTTTTGATGTTAGGTAGTCTTTTTTTTTGTTTTCGGGGGAAACCTTCAAAAGGCGCCTGGGGGGCAATTGCGTAACACATTATCAATCGGAATCGGTTTCATTTTGACAGTTCAACAACATTCATTGCGTTATTTACGTGTTGAACAGACACATTTTTCGAACTTATGAAGCAATGGATTAGCAATTTGCTTCAAAATGATTCAGATTGCGACTAATAGTGTGTTACGCACAGATATAGATAGACCTAGATAACGCAAGTATAACGAACTGTATGAAAACCAAGCGTGCCATTTTTTGACTACCTACTATGACGTCAAAAGCTCGCGCTCTCGCTCACGCTTACCCAGCCAGCAGTACACAGGACTGAGCGCGAAAGTGGCGGCTTATGATTTTTTATCGTAAGCTGGTGCGATTTTTGGCACGCGAAGTAGTTGCTCTTGCGTTATCTAGGTGTATCTATATCTATGATGTTACGCAATTAGGGCGCAGGTCGTTGGGGATAAAACCGGGGAGTGTGGGATTTTTACCTCACTATAACCGGTTACGTATTATAATAACTACAGTTATTCTATTTTTACCGACTTTATCGATTATAAATACGGTTGATTCACATAAATGTTCATAACACATATTGGTCGACTGAACTACTGGTTTACTTACTTAATTTTGATTAAACTAAAATTAATTGCACTAACGAACGATTAATCTAATGGTTTTTTAAGATATTGGATATTTCAACTATGTATGAAATACCTAATAGACGATTCGCCTACACCTTCTTTCTTCGTCGACCTGACGTCGCGACGTCCCGGACGGAGCCCCGATGCGCGGAAACGGCCGAAGTTTCAACTGCATTAGTCTTTACCTACAGTCAATTACTTACCTACCTATGTACCCAATGACGGAGTAGGTACCTACTCCGTCAGACACCAGCACATCAAGCTACTACAATCCGTCAAATTTCTTTAACACGTTGTATGCCTTGCGACCCACCGGTGGGCCTAGCGTAGTACACCGTTCGGGCCAAGCCAAAATCAGGAAATCGGTAATTTTTATCAACTTGAGATTTTCATTCCAAAGCTTATAAAATGCCGTAATTTGTATGGACAATAAAAATTTGCGACTTCTACCGTCTAGTTTTTAAGATATTGTAAAAGGCTCACAGGTGGGTCCCGTGGCCTGGTACAAAGGACTGTGTATTTTTCCGTTGGCGGGGGCCACGGGGTCACGCCACGGCCCACCCGGCGCGCTTGCGCTTCTGGCGTAGTGATAAACGCCGGCCGATCAATATCGCACGCTGCGTCGACAAGTGACGACGAGAGAGACGGTTACGCTTTTCCCGCCAAAAATGGATTATTTTAAACATTTTGAGTTAACGGAAGAGGCGATAACGTAGTTATCCAACATCGAGATAAATCTTCTGAACCATAGATAGTTTCCAAATAGATTCAGATGAAAACTTAGTTCACCCAACGAAAAGAAGATGCCGCCGAATTGTATTGTCAGACAGTGAAGACCGAAGAGAATGAAACACCGTGTGTTGTACGTGAATACGTTTACGTAACGGGGTTGATCCGCTCGGCCGCATTCATTCTTTTACGTTCCCGGCACTGCTTGACTCGGTCCTAAGGTGTTATATTGGTACCATTCGAGTGCTCTTGAGAAGGTTTTCCAAACATATACGATCTCTGTATTTTGATTCGGCTTTTTGACGCGTATAGGCCGACATTATATATTTTTATACTAAGTGAAAATCTCTATACGCAGCAAAATGACCTCAAAATTACGGCGCTTCCCACTTCACCACGCCCGATGCGTCACAGTCGTCACTTGGCGTAATGAATTCTTTGATCCTTTAGGTATCTAATGGTGTAATTGAATTTAGGATGAAGATGATAGATATGAAGCTGCAACACCAAACTATGTCCCCGGAATTTGTTATCATTGGTTTTTTGACTTGCCTCCCACTATGGAAGGAATTTTAAAGACTTATTCACATTAAAAAGTATCCACTTATTGGCAAAGCTGTCCAACTAAACCTTACTTTTGTTTACCTTGTTCTAATTAGATTCACCAATAATTGTTTTATGCTTCAATGGTGACTGATTATTTAATAATGTGATTTAAAAAAAAAGAAGTGCCCTATTTGTGATTGTTGAATGGTATTTTTGAATTTTAATATTATTATATAGTTTTATTACCGCTTTTAAATATAATGTATATTTACTACCGTATCGTTACCCTAGCATCATTGCAATTACCTTGATAAAAACTACAAGTTTATGTTGGATTTGAAAACCACGCGGTCGGGTTCGGCTACAGGGCCACGCGGCTCACTTCCATAAGCGTTTTGTTTGATAGCTGCAATCTGTGGCTTGTAGGAAGCGTTTCCGTAGTACCTTTCACGCGGCTCACGGGTGACCCCTATGGCTCGAATGGTTCAGTAAGATAAGGCTCACCGGTGAGCCCCATGGCCTGAATGGAAATACCCGATTTTTCACATGGCGTTCAACGTGTTAATAGATTTTCAACTTTATCGCTGAAGCATAAGGTTCAAAGTTGATTGGGAAAATTTGACAGTTTCGGGTAGCTTCATGTGCCGGCGTCTGTACCTAATAACCAGCATTGATTTAGCCAACTGATTGGAAACGAGAACAATGGCAGTGTGTGTCAATCATAATCGCATCAGGCAAGTTATCAGTAACCACGGATGTTAACAACTAGTGGGCGTCTGACGCAGTTATCGGTGATGTGACATGTTACAGAATAGGGACAGAACTTCTAGTTTGGACAAGGATGTGAAACAAAACAGAACTGTCGATAAAGCAACTGTCATCGTTGACAGTTAATATGACTCATTGTTGTCTGCGGTTTCACTCATACCCATAGATTTATTTTTGACAAATTGATGTACCTAATTGATTGTATTGTGTTTTATGTAATTGATTGTATGTGTCTTTTTTAACCCCCGACGCAAAAACGACGGGGTGTTATAAGTTTGACGTGTCGGTGTGTGTGTGTGTGGGGGTGTGGGGGGGTGTGTGTGTGTGTGGCATTGTAGCTCCCGAACGGATGAACCGATTTTGATTTTGTTTTCCATAATTGATTCGTTGTTTCAACATACCAACTATCATTATGTACACATTATGGAATGCAATAAAGTATTGAGTAATTTCTACTTAAACAAATAACAACTTTAAACTAGTGTATTGTAAAGTAGATTTCAGAATTACTAGTACTATTGAGAAAGTCATTTTGTTTAAATTATGAATGGGCCTGCTCTTGACCTCGATCACGCCTGATGGAAAGCGATGGATCAAGCGTGCCCAGAAGATGCCTGTTCACTCTTGCTTTGAAGGCAGACGAGTTAAATGTGCTTTTGTAATCTACGACTACGAAACGTCATCGATTCCCTAAAACGTGCAGTTATTATACTGACATCCAACGTTGCAATTCGCTTGAACTAAAACGCTTTTCAATAAGTAACATATCGCCGAGTTCAGCGGTAAAAGGTTCGCGTTTGGCATGAGCAATTTGTAGCTGTATCCCAAACATATTGCTCTATGTAAAGTTACCGAAACGTGCAATGGGGTTATTATTGTATATACACAGGTCTAGACATAATAGTTTAGAAGAAAAAACAATGTAATCGCTAGGAGCTAACTGCAGACTTTATTTATGCTATTGTTAATACAGTTTTTGAGTAAATACTACATTTAAAAAAAATACTTAGTCTTCTGCAAATTATCTGTACATTACATTGTGATCCTGTTATCTATTGTATGCTTTTACAACGTCTGTGTATGTTGAACATGTCATGATTTCAATTACATTATAATGTCATGTTATCAACATCTAACTATGCGTAAAGTTTCATGCTCCATTGAGCGGAACGGAGAACAACATTTCTCCATTTCTAAATAAATACCCTCCATTAGATCATATTAGCTTAAAGTATAAGCATAATCAGCCTATTATGTCCCCACTGCTGGGACACAGGCTTCCTCTGTGAGAGGGAGTGGGCCGTAATCCACCACGCGAGCCCAGTGAAGGCGCAGGGTTGTGGCGCAGCCTGGGAGAGGCCACTGTCCAGCGGTGGACTGCGATAAGCTGAGTTTGTTGGTTGATTAAAACACTAGTTCACCCATCCATTAGCATAATCAGCCTCACTTCTGGGACAATCCGCCGTAACCCACCACGCGGGCCCAGTGCGGGTCGGTAGATATCACGTCTTCGAATCTTTGGTTCTAGGACATGCCGGTTTCCTCACGATGTTTTCCTTCACCGTTTTGAGAGCAGTGGTGATGAAATAATTTACACAAAGTAAAGCGCCTGTCTGGGTTCAAACCTACGACCTACAACTCGTAAGTCGGGGCCGATACCACTAATCACTGCTCGAAAGTCCAGTCAAATTATTTTTTTTTTTAAGTTTTTGGTTACTGCTACCTTTTTATTTTGTTACTAGTAGCACCCCGCGGTTTCACCGGCATAAGTGTCGATTCCGTGGGAATATCGGGATAAAAACTATCCTATATCCTTTCCCGGGACTCAAACTATCATCATAAAAAATCATTCATTCATCATTCTATCATTTAAATCGGTTCAGCGGTTTAAGCGTGAAGAGGTAACAGACAGACAGATACACTTTCGCATTTAAAATATTGGCATGGATTTGAATTTTGTGTTTCACGAACTGTGTCCAAATGAACGTTATTCTTTCGTTCCTTCTGCAGGGCAAATGCACTTTTTCTTCCCCTATCTTAACTTAATATTATAAATGCGAAAGTAAGTTTGTTTGTTTGTTACCTTTCACGCCTAAACCACTGAACCGATCATCCTGAAATTTTGTATATACGTTGTCAGGTGTACAGAAACGGACATAGGATACGTTTCATCCCGAAAAAAAGTGCTGTTCTCGAGGAAAACAACAATAACGTTATTATGATATAATAGATGGCGCCACGTGTCTTTCGAGTCATGATTGAATTATTTTAGAAATCACGGGATCGAGATTTATGCAGGTGAAACCGCGGGGCGCAGCTAGTTTTATATGTTTTGTCGTATCTACTGCCTTTTATAAAAGTCTTCGTCATTTCCGTAAAATCTTTTACTGAACTGGTTTAATCAACTCAGTAAGTAGATACTATGATTATACACAATATTCCGGGAGGTTATATTATTCGTAAATTATTTTAGGTAAGTACATTAAGCTGTTTATTTGGGATGACTTAGCTACCGTTCGCATCCTGTGCCGAGCCCTTAATCTTTAGCCGTGGGTGGGTTATCATACGCTGGATTGCATATTGATCAGTTTTTATGTGAAGATGAATACCTAATACTTACTTAAGAAAATTTATTAAATGATTTTTGATGATGAGTTGGCGTTTTCTATTCAATAATATCTAGGTTTACTTATATTTTTTTATTTATTTACATACCGAGACCCCTGACCCCCTGTCTCACCTGGCTTCCTGTCCGACAGAACTAGTATCATTGATGAGCAGTTAGACGCTAGTCTACACGAACAACGTCTAGTTCTCACACACAGAAACACCGCACCGTTCCGAACTGAAAGCCGCGTAAAAAATTCGAAAAATGCTTCGAAACATCGAATGTTATGAAAAAATCACTGCAGAAATCAATTACAAATAAAGTTTATTGAACTCTTCGTTAACTGAGCTTTGTCAGCACGGTCTTGGTTTTGAAGATTTTACAGTTCTTTTATTACTTATTTACACCCAAAATTACGTTAAAATAGCAAAAAAAAAACGAATCTTTGTTGGCTCATAACTTTATAATGTCTTTTTATTTTACTATTCTGTTTCCGTACAGACAAAATTAATAATAAGAGCCAGTCCACACGGCGCGTTGCGTCAGCGCTGCGCCGCCGACGCGAGCGCTGCCGTTGCTTTGTTTTACATACAAATAACCATAGTGTACACACGGTGCGCTGCGTCGTTTGGCCGGCAATGCGGTTAAAATTCATGCGTTGCGACAACGCAACGCGCCGTGTGGACTCATACTAAGTCAAAACGATATCATGTTTAACTTTGGATGCACAATATCAAACAGTGGAGTGATACTCTCCCGAAATTTGTATGGAAAAAATATCGACTAGTGGCACCTTAACGCGTGGATCAAGTGTTATTAATACATTAATTCTTCAGCACAACGGTTCAGTTGAGCGCGTGAACCGAGCTTTATCTCTATGAATATTTTAACGTTAGTGGAAATTGATTTGCTGTTTACATAGAATATGCAGGGTCAAATTCTCTGCTGAAGTGATTGGTATCGATAGAAAAAACGGACACTGATCTTTCAAGTGAATTTTACGTGAATTGCGGTCGATGAACCTACAAAAAAAAAACAAATTAATTTGGTTTTTATTTTATCATGTTTAGATATCGATAGGTCTGCGGAGTTTTGCTAGCTAATTTAATTTGACCTTGTAGAAGAACCTGCTAGAATATAATGCTGTTTGACAATGACATGTCAACAGCAATCAAATACGAAATTAAAGTACTTACCTATTAATGTCATTTTCATTTGATTAAATTAATAACAACATGGCACGCATTCTGTATTAAAATATAAGTACATTTGTCCTTGGCAAGGCATGCTCCATTAAGTTCGAATCACTTTGAATGTCGACTAGAATTCGAATTGCTATTCAAATTGAGCTATTATTTTTAAGGAATAAGAATGTGGCGACAGAAATCTACTTTTAAATCGATTAGTGGTGATCGAAATCGACTTTTAAAAAACGATTCGGGAAATCGTTTTAACGGATAATCGATGGTGCGTCTTTCTGATCTCCTTTATCTCGATGGCCTTCCACAGTGTGCATTTGTTACGCTGTGACATCTTGGAAGACCCTTATTTATTGTTTCTTGAATGAAGCGGATATCCCGTTTATCAGATATACTTACTAGCATCGAAGTAACATATTAAACCCTACAGTATTCCCATTTTTTTGATCGTGGATATAACAATATGATATACCTACATCAAGCAAAATTAATTTTGTTCTATAAGTACTAAGATATTAATTTAAAATTTTCATTATCTGTGCTACTTGACCAGCTGAGCATAATAATGAACGTGGCAACACTACTCCCGTCACAGTACCTACAGCTGTTAAATTAATAAAAAGTAATCTCGAAGGAATCTCATTTAATATTTTCTGTAAGACTTCCATAAAAGTCCGAAGGTATTATCCCTTCTTTAAAATTTTAAAAAGCCTCCGCTCGTTTCAAAATTTTTTTCTCCGACGACGTTCAGTAAATCGCTTAGGCACATTGTACACTGCTTCATATCGCAATAGATTCGACGTAATTTTTAAGCTTTTATTCACTGATGTAAAAGTAAAGTCTTTGACACTCCGTATATGTATAACGCGATGAAGCACTTTTCAAAAGTATGTTCGCTTTTCGGAAGAGCGACTGTGCATAATCTGTGAGCCATGCAGTATTTTTTTCCTTTATTGTACTTAGTCTATGGTATTTGACTAAAAAAGAGGCTGAATGGCTGAGTGCTTTTCATTTCAGTTCAAATAAAACATTTTGCAACGATGGTTTTCTTTAATATTTTAGTTTTTTGTTTTTATGAAATGTAATAGACATAAATGAGCAAACAATGCCGTAGCTATCTTTGAGCAATGTCTAGAGCTGTCAACTCAGTCTATCGCAGTCCAGTGCTGGACATAGGCCTCTCCCATGCTACGGCACAACACCCTGTCCTCCGCCTTTCGCTTCCAGTCTGTCCCAGCCACCTATAATGAGGTCGTCGGTCCATCTAGCTGGGGGGCGTCCCACACTACGCTTGCCGATACGCGGTGTCTACTCCAGGAATCGTCTGCTCCACCGGCCATCGATCCTTCGACAAACATGGCCAGTCCCCTGCCACTTCAGCTAGAGCTAGTCAAGCTCCAAATTATAAATTCACTGCTAAGGTTGACCCTACCCACAATATTTATAGCGTTGCAACAAAAGCCGCAATGACGTTCACTCCAATGTTGCCAGCGTAAAATATGAGAAGCGGACATACCATCGACAAACAAAACTCGTTTGCAAACTCCTCTTGAACACAGTGACAATATTGAAAGCTTTTTATATGTCAGTGGCGAGTACTCTCGTAAAGTATTTGCTCTAGTACGCGAACTTCAAAGGGCTACGGATTTCATTACGGTTGGTTGTGATACTGGCTGGCAGGGTACGACTTTGTACAGAATACTCGAATTTATACATTTTAAATGCATAAAGGTCCGCTAATAAATTCCGGTCTGCATAATGTATGCGCGTCTTTGACAGTCGTTACGGGTAGTCAGAAGCCCGAAAGTCTGACAACCAGTCTTACCAAGGGGTATCGTATTACCCAGTAGACGGGTTGTGGAGGTCAGATAGGCAGTCGCTCCATGTAAAATACTGGAATTCAGCTGCAACCGGTTAGACTGGAAGTCGACCCCAACATAGTTGGGAAAAGGCTAGGCAGACGATAGGCAGACATGTCGATGTCTAGATTGGGTTTGCAGGAATACAGCTGATTATTCTAGTCATTTCTTGAATTTAGGTTTTATAATATAGTCGTACAAAATTTTTTTTTTGCCTGTTATGTCGCGGTTATCGGGCTAAGTCCACTTCTCATACTTACAGCAAATAAATATATTTTCTTTCTTTCTTTCATACAGACAAGGAATGAGCTTGATCACCACGCTGCCTCAGTGCAGCACCCTAATTGCGTAACACACTGTCAATCGGAACCTGAATCATTTTGAAGCAAGATGCTAATCCATTGCTTCATAAGTTGGAAAAATTAGTCTTCTCAACACGTAAATAACGCAATGAATGTTGAAGAACTGTCAAAATGAAACCGATTCTGATTCATAATGTGTTACGCAATTGCCCCGCAGGTTGGTGATTTTAGACCGAAGTCCAGGGTTTCCTCACGATGTTTGCCTTCACCGTCAGTCTGTGATTAGATAATTAAACAACTTAGAAAGTACGTATAACTTTTAAAAAGTCACACTGGTACTTGCTGGGTTTGAACTCGCAACTTGGGGCGTAAGATACGGATCAGACAAGAAACAACCACAACATCATTTAATAGTAAAGAAAATAAACGAATCAAAAATATATCTGTGTCATTCTGTACCTAAGTAGCCGCTACTCTCACAGATTAGTTCGTGTATCACCAATCACTTTACTATCTAAGATCTAGTCGGACACTATAAATATCTTGGTCAGAAGCACAAACACCGTCCACAAACCATAGACACAACAAAGCCTTATCTTTTCGTAACTAGATAAGCCGATCGATAAGCAACAAAGGGATGACGCCGAACAAAATAGATACTTACTGGTCCCGGAAACTACTTTCCTTATAAAGCGTATATATATAAGAAAGGTGTGGTCATATTTATTTGAAAATTTTCACTGGGCCCAAAGCGGGCAAATCCGCGGAAAAGTAGCAGTATCTATACTTTCGCATAAGTGTCGATCCCGTGGGAATATCGGGATAAAAACTATCCTATGTCCTTTCCCGGGACTTAAACTATCTCTATACCATATTTCAACTAAATCGGTTCAGCGGTCAAAGTCAAATCATTTATTTCAAATAGGCACATTAAAGGCACTTTTGAACGTCAAAAAAAACTAAATAGAAATGATTCTAGTCGCCCATTCGAAAAGGTAGATTTCGTATGAAGAAGAGTTTTACCAAGCGTGAAGAGTTGAAGAGATAACAGACAGACAGACCCACTTTCGCATTTATAATATTAAGTATGGCTTCATAGTCCTGACTGACTGATATATCAACGCACAGCCTAAACCGCTGGTCCTAGAGACATGAAATTTGGAGGGTGTGTTCTTTGTGAAGAGTGGGTTTTTCGAAATTCCACCCCTAAGTGGGTTAATGGGGGGAGAGTGAAATTTCACGCGGACAAAGTCGCGGGTAGAAGCTAGATTGATATAAGTTTGTGAAGTATGATGACATTCGTGGACAAGCTAAATCCTCAAAGTAATTGCTTTATACAGCGTGTGTCAGAAAAGTGTGGTCATATTTAAGGGTTTGGTGCAGATTATGATGTTGGTCCCATGGAGAAAGTTGTTCAGATTGATGGTCTGTACCAAGCTATACAGGGTTATTGGTAAAACATTAACAACCTCTTAAGAGGTCATTGTACTCATCATTATGAACAACTTTTACTCTGGGACCAAACCTGAAATCGCGAAAAAAAATCAGCTGTTCCCTACATTTTGACGAGTTGTAACCCTGTGTACGCCGGGCGAAAAGGTTCTGCTGGCGGGATGGGATTATGTTTTGTTTTCGTCGTGTTTGATGAGAGGGGTAGGCAAGGAGGCGCGAGTGGAACTTGATTTTTTTCTGGCTTTGTACGCGCTCTTAAGAGGTTGTTAATGTTTTACCAATAAACCTGTATATATAAGGATGTGGTACACCACACCCTTATAAATATAACCTCACATTTCTGATACACGCTGTATAAAGCAATTACTTTGAGGATTTAGCTTGTCCACGAACGTCCTGGTACTTCGCAAACTTATATCAAATACTGCTATTTTTCCGCGGATTTTCCCGCTTTGAGCCGAGTGAAAAGTTTTTAAATCAATGAGAAAGTTTCGAGTTAATCCACCCCACGTGGGTCTTTTCAGCCGGCAATTTCTAAAACGGGATTAATTTAAAGTCTGCAGCTATTTTGTATTATAGTATTAAGGGGCTTACATGACCTAAAGCGTGGTCACTGTCATACTCAGCCTGCATAGAAAAGAAAGAGAAGCGCGATGATACAGTGCTGGTAATTTATTGCAAAATATTAAGCAATTATTTAATTACAAAAAATCTATTGTTTGGACTATAAAATTAAAACATTAGTGTTTTAGTATGTTGCTTGTAGAATAATCTGAGAAAAAATAAGAATTATTGTATGTATATTAGTATGGTTTTTATTGTAAAAATAAAGTTTTTAGACGTATCTTGCTGATGTTTTTCTATCGTATCAAATTCGTTGTATTATGTTTTCAACATACTATCTACCTATCCCACCTACCTACCTATCCTACCTATCCTATCTATCTTCTATATCCTGAAGAATATCATATATTTTTCTGATTTTGTTTACTGTAGTCAATCATATGCTTTTATTGTTTCTATAATTTGCGTTTTTTGTGTTTAGGTCCTGTAAGCCCCTTAAGGGGAGAGTTAGGACCTAGCGCCAATGTCTGAAGATGAGGTCTGAAAACGGATGTCTGAAATAGTCATTCAATAAGATTATATGAACTTAGAGGGATGTATTGATGATTTTAATGATTATAATTCTGTAATACACATTTTTTACGGTCCCAAGCCATATTTTTTAATCATCATTCAACATGACACTGTCAAGTGACACGTAGCCTAATTGCGTTTCACAATTATCAATCGCAATCTGAATCATTTTGAAGAATATTCCTAATCAATTGTTTTAATATTCGAACAATTTGTCTGCTCAACAACGTATATAACGCAATGAATGTTGTGGAACTGTCAAAATGAAAGCCATTGCTACTGATAGTGTGTTACGCAATAACCCCTCTGAAAATTGCAAACAAACGTAAGAAAATTTTAATTTCTTCCTCCTTAACATAATTAAACTGTAGTAAGTAAAATAAATCCTTTTTGCTCCCTCCGCCTTCTTATCTCGGCAGTATTTTAAGTCTTTTTGCTCAGTTTTCCCTCTTTTCTCCTTTTCCGTGCATTTTCATTCTTAATAATCTTCATATTATTTCCATTCGTATCTTAATGTAGGTACGTACGATTATATTTTTATCTTTTCGCAACGGTTCTACATGCTGAATCGTAATTGGCGGAATTATTTCCGCGCCTGACATTTGGCCGGGCCATCCAATCAGCGCGCTGGCGGAGTGACAGACGTTAATCGGCAACCGGTGACAAGGGGAAACGAGGGGAAAACTACGTCACTAATAGTTCTCAGATATTTTGGCAATTAAAGAAGCTTTGCGTTAAAATAACTTTACTAATTAAGAGTGAGTTGCATCAGCTAACTATAACCATAACCAATCTCATGACAGCCGTCAAATCTCCGGTTAAGCAAAATTCGGGTTGCATCGTATTGAGAATTGTTAAAATGACGTCATAAATAACTATAACAAGCCATTTTTAACTATAATCAAAGCTTTGACAGACGTCAAATCTCCGGTTAAGCGAAATTCGGGTTGCATCGTTTTAAGTTTTGTCATAATTGTTAAAATGACGTCACACATAACTATAACATTAATCGACCAAATTCGGCCGGTTAAGGGCTATAGTTACGGTTAGTGTCATTGTCATGTCATCTGCTTTGCAGTTGTAACCTATAAAAATATTGTGTTGTTGAATAAAGTACCTATTAAAACAAATTAGGTATGTCTTTACTCCGCGAAATATTGTGGGAATAAAGCTCTTCTAGCGATGATAGTGACAGTGAATCCGATTTGCCAGTTAGGAAGAGAAAAAAAATCACCATCGCATTGATCGATTTCATAAGTGTGATGAGAATAAATTTTTGGACAGATTCCGGGTTTTTAGTTCCCAAGGGTTCTTGTTTTCAGCAAGGGTCCTCCCTTGCTGAAAACAAGAAACCCCTGAGAATATTTTACTTAAGAATATCGATTTCTAATTTCAGTTTTTTTATTTTTAGTTCTAACTTCACTGTTGCTCTTCAGTGTGTTGCTTTAATTGCCAAAGAAACTTAAGCTCTAGCGTATGCTTCTGCGTATTCTTCTGAATTTTTGGTTCTAGGACATGCCGGTTTCCTCACGATGTTTTCCTTCACCGTTTTGAGAGCAGTGGTGATGAAATAATTTACACAAAGTGCCTGTCTGGGTTCAAACCTACGACCTACAAGCTGTAAGTCGCATCTGTTACGACGGACACACCACTGCTCAGCGAGTAGGGGTGTTTTCAAACGTTAAAAAAAAAAACACATAAATTGTACATAACAAAGCATTTTTATTTCTGTAAGTAGGTACCTACTTATATTAATTTCAACGTCACACGACTTAGAAGCAGGTAATATTTCATCTAAAAAATATGCAGGTCGCTCCACCGATGAAAATACATAAATACCGCATGCTCAACATTACATGTGCACAACAGCCAACTATACCAACGTCTGCCCACCAAACAGTTGCAACCTTGCAATAGCATCCAGCAAGAGCAGCTCGGTGTTATAAGCGTATTCTAACTAATATTATTATTGTTCTTTTTGGTGTGCTGGAATCCACTGCAAAATAATGTTCTTTCCCGCATTCATCAGGCACAGTATGCGTTTGCTGTGAAAATCGCCATATGATGTAAATATTCCTGTATCCAAATCTCCATAATGTATAACAGTTTCAATACTTTCTTGCATTGTCTATACGCACTTTCGCTAAACTGCACAGATGATTTGATTTGCGTTCGTGAATCCATGCGTTCTCAAGTTACCGCACATCTGCAGCAGTCTCGGGCAATGTTTTCGCACATTGCGTTGCAATCTTACTGAACAATTAACATCCTTCTGGAGTAAATGCTGTAATGCATCTTCCAATAATACAATCCTTCAATTACATACAGGAAAACAGAAATATCAATTTCATGCAATTCGAAAGAAACGGAAAAATAAAATGAATGTTATTATCACTTGACGTCTTGTCTTTCTGACAGTGTCAGATAGTGATGCGGCTCGATTTTATTTAACTCGTTACTCAAATAAAAAAAAAATAAAGAATCGAGTCCATTTTCTCTCGATGTGCCACTCGGTTTAGTTGCGGTTAGATAAATATCATCAACACTGCCACACTAGTTAACTATCATTCTTGGATAATAAACCAGGTAATAAATATATTTCGTGTAATAAACCGTCATAATACTGTAATGTACAGAGTCACAGAGTTTTAATAAGAGAAAATACATGTTCTGTGGGTTAGTGCTGTCAGATAATAAAGTGTAATTTTTCATTAAATCTTCACTGATTTTATCAGATCAATCTGATAATCAGTGGAATGTAAGACAAAAAGCTCTTTACAAAGTCGAACAAAGCCAATCTTAGCCGAATTATTATTATTATCAGCCATTTCTGTCCCACTGCAGGGCAAAGGCCTCCCTTCCTTCAGTCACTGACTTAAACACCTTGGTACATTACCAATATAGAACGGTTACTGTATTTTTGATCTTGCTATGATTCTGTTCTTGAGTTTTTAATTTACATAATCGAGTCAATCGAGTGCCTGACCGTTAATGACTGAGTAACATCACTAGTGTCAAACAAAGAAAGCGTGATGACAACAAGCTTGAAGTGTTGCCCTTGTCAAAAAATTACCCACGTACATTTTGGGGAAATATGACGTCTTATCACTTGTCACCCTTTTAACTTTAACTGTAAAACATGTAAAATATATGACGGTGCAACAGCGGATAGTAGATTCTATGGTCATGGTTATGGTTACGATTAAATTTAACTTTGACGCAAACTATAACGGAGCTTTTGATACAACCCACCCTAAGTGTTGAGATCGTTGTACCTACAAAATTCCTTATTTTATTTCCGAACTAGCTGTGACCGCGACTTCGTTCACGTGAATGAATTACATGGGTTATATTTTAGTCTCGTCAAAATCATTCCTACCGTTTCGGAGATTAGCCGGCACAAACAGACAGACAGGAAAAAAAAAATTGTTTCTTTTGGGTAAGTATCGTATAATATTTTCATAAGCATTTAGTAAAAATCTGTAATTTTGAAATTACAAACAGACGCTTGAATTTTATGTATTTGTAGAAGAAGTATACATTACCTTTGACATACTTAATAATGTCCAAACTATTTCAAAATTACCTATAATAAATATTGTAGTGCAAAGTGAAAACAACCGATTCTTAATCTCCTCACAAACTGGACACTAAACGTACAAAATGTGCACGAATGATGATGTGTGGGGGTGTGTGTGTGTGTTTGTGCGAGGGTGCACGTGTGTGTGTTCAAATTATTCAGTCAAACTCTATAGTCTACGGGAAGCGAGTACAACTGTTATTTGAGCTGGCAACTTCGCTCGGCGTTCGGGACTTGAAACTGTTGAGCGCTGAATTATGTTATGAATAGTTTCGGAAGCTAACTGTATTGTCGTGTCAATATTATGTTTTGGCCTTTGATAGCTTTAGTTAGAGGATTAGGATAAACGTCTTTAGAAATGGGAGATGATTGTGTCTGTTTGTGAAGCGTTTGTTGAAGTTGTTAAGTCAGTTATAGCTATTTGTTTCGTACTGTTTAAGGCGATTACAGGACCTTAACGCAAAAAAACGCAAGTTTTAGAAACACTAAACGTACTACAGTAAACAAAATCAAAAAAATATATCATATTCTTCAGGATATATATGCTAGGTAGATAGTGTGTTGAAAACATAATAGATACAGCTAATTTGATACTATAGAAAAAAATTGTGAAGATAAAAATTTTCTTTTTACAATAAAAACCATACTAATATACATACAATCATTCTGATTTTGTGTCAGATTATTCTACAAGCAAGCAACATACTAAAGCACTAGTGTTTTAATTTTTTAGTCCAAACAATAGATTTTTTGTAAATAGATAATTGCTTCATATTTTATGGTTATCTGTACTAGTAATAATTTAAAAGAGTGTCCATGGAGTTTCTTGCCCGTTCTTCTCCATAGGTACCTACGCTTTGGAATGGGCAACTAGCTTCATATTTTCTGACCGACCGACTTCTTGACAATTCAAAAGTGCCTGTAAATGGTTTAATTGAAATAAATGGTTTGAGTTTGAGTTTAATAAAGCTGAAGAGATTTTTTGTTTGAACGCACTAATCTCTGGAACTACCAGCCAGATTTGATAAAATCAAAAGTCATTTATTCTAACTAGGCTGAGTATCAGCACTTTTCGAACGTCGAAATTACAAAAGACAGTCCCCCAATGCCCGCCCTTCACGATAAATTCTTCTTGCAATGATATTCCAATTCTTGAGGAAGGCTGTATGTAGGCTTGTTAACATTACGCTAGGGCCCTTAGGAGCCGAGCAAAAACAAAACAAGTAAGAAAAAAAGTTGAGAAAACGAAGGGCAGGTGATGCGATGCGACGGGATGGGTCGGGGGAACCGGGGAACAAGATTTTTCACGCGGACGAAGTCGCAGGAAGAAGCTCGTATTTCATAATCCGGTAGAGTGAACACTGTATCTATCTCTTTTACTGACACGAGATCTTTATGTTTAGTACGTTTCTTGAGCCAGAAAATAAACTATAGCAGTTCATAATCTCAGATAATTTACATTCCATCGCCATTTTCAGTTATCTACTTTAGTGAACTATATTAAAGTTCATTTTTGAATGACCATTTGTAACAAAAAGTTCCTAATAAATTTTTGGTTGCATTGGAATTCGAACTTTGTCGTGTATGACATTCAGTTTGTTGTTCCATAACTTGAAAGTTATCTAAAATTCCTGGCTCTAATATCTATCAATAGCTAGCTGTCGATAGCTAGTCGCTTCGTTTCCTCGTCGGTGGTGGAACAGGCAGGTTTCGTATTCCAAATTCAAACGCTGTTTTGATGGTCTCTTTTTGAACGCAGTCCCGAATTCAATCAATGGGCTTTATGATCCAACTTTTAATTAAACAACTTTTTCGTTAAAAATAGGGTCGTTAACACCTAATTTGTAAAACGTTC
The DNA here is from genome assembly GCA_948474745.1 of Oligia latruncula. Lineage (NCBI taxonomy): Eukaryota > Metazoa > Arthropoda > Insecta > Lepidoptera > Noctuidae > Oligia > Oligia latruncula. The sequence continues at coordinate 13,444,778 of OX419702.1, read as the reverse complement.
ATGTTTAGCTTAATTATCATTAAACATTCTAATTTCCGTAAAACAGAACCGAAAACCGTATTTTGAAATAGTTTTGTCTATAGTTTGTAGCATCATTACTGTAACCACGGTTTAATTAAACTTCGGTTTGTTTGAACTTTAATTTCAGTGTACATAATTAGATTCGTATTGCTCCTACTATTTAGTTTTATATTCCATCACGTAATGTTAATTTAAACTTGTTAATTTTCAATTTTAGTTATTTTTAGTTAATTAGATATTAATTTTCAATTTTATACTACCTACAGTGCTTTTGGGGGGGGGGGCATGCGGTGCTAACCTGTAAGAAATTGTTACACTAACCCTGGTAATTAATTACAAAATATGAAGCAATTATTTAATTAGGTACAAAAAATCTATTGTTTCGACTACAAAATTAAAACAGTATTGTTTTAGTATGTTGCTTGTAAGTAGAATAATCTGACAAAAAATCAGAATTATTGTATGTATATATCAGTAAGTATGGTTTTAATTGTAAAAAGAAAGTTTTAGAGGTATCTTCATGATTTTCTACTATCGTATCAAATTAGTTGCATTATGTTTTCAACACACTATCTACCTAGCATAAATATCCTAAAGAATATCATATTTTTCTGATTTTGTTTACTGTAGTCGATCATATATACTTACTTTAATTGTTTCGAAAACTTGCGTTTTTTGCGTTTAAGTCCTGTAAGCCCCTTAAGTACTTTATTACAGTGTAAACAATTGTTGGTTGGCAAATAAAGAAAATAAAATTTTGTAGGTTACACGATGAATTTATAATATTCATTAATTAAGTAATACTGATTGTAATATCAGTTTACGTGTCCGGTTACCATTCTACTTGGTAGTTCATATCATTCACTGACTGATGATTGTGGTTAGAACAGTCATGAGCACTAATAATATGTCAACACTTAGCAACTTTCAATTTTTTCCGTGAAATAACGAATGCAACGTTAAAATACGTCACTACGCAAACCTATGGAAATACTTTGTTCGTAATAACATAAAATTTCATTGAAAACTGAAGAAGACAATCGTCTTTGAATACTTAAAGCTAAGTGTATACATACCTACTTATGCTCGTGACTGTACCTAGTAGCAAAATTATTAACTTATAATATTAATTTAAAAAAAACTGGCTAAGTGCGAGTCGGACTCGCACACGAAGGGTTCCGTACCACAAGGCAAAAACGCCGAAAAAAACACGTTTGTTGTATGGGAGCCCCCCTTAAATGTTTATTTTATTTTTAGTATAATTTTGTTGTTATAGCGGCAACAGAAATACATAATTTGTGAAAATTTCAATTGTCTAGCTATCGCGGTTCTTGAGATACAGCCTGGTGAAAGACAGCGAAGTCTTAATAATAGGGTCCCGTTTTTACCCTTTGGGTACGTCGTCGTTTTTTGCCTTGTGGTACGGAACCCTTCGTGTGCGAGTCCGACTAGCACTTGGCCAGTTTTTATAATTTGTGGTTATAGCGGCAATATAAATAGACACACTCTGTGAAAATTTCAACTGTCTACCTATTACGGTTTTTGAGATACAGCCCGCTGATAGACAGAAGGACAGCGGAGGAGTAATAAGGTTCGAATGGCACTCTTTGGGTACGGAAACCTAAAAAGAAAACAAAAAATGTGGTTGTACATTGTACAGACGCCAGCACATCAAGCTACTACAATCTGTCAAATTTCTTCAATAGATTTTCAACTTTATCGCTAAAGCATTAGGTTCAAAGTTGATTGGGAAAATTTTACAGTTTCGGGTAGCTTGATGTGGTGGCGTCTGTACAATAGATACACCTTTACCCTTCGGGGAGTACAAGCCGAAAAAGGGTTAGACGTTTCCGTGTTTAGATAAATAAATTTCACAAACAATTTACGCAAAAGGATTCTGAGAGAAATATCTAAATGCGGTTACACACCTCTGAGTGACGAAGCCTGCGTAATATTTAACACATACCTACACGAAAAACACTGAAATAAATGATTCGACACCTTTACTAAGCGTAATATTGACCAAGAATGCGTTTTATCATACGCAAACAAAAACAATGCTCCTTAGTAAAAGCTAGATTACTGATTAAATTTATAGAGTGTGGCGGACACGGATCTTCTAGGAAAGCTTACCTTTAGTGTCCGCCGACCGCTGGTTGATGGTGCAGCAGGCAGGCTGGAGGGGTGAAAGGGGCAAGGGTGGACGAAGAGACGTAAGCTCGGGTACGGAGAGACGTAAGCGCGGGGACGACGAGCCGTAAGCGCGGGGACGACGAGCACCAACGCACCGCACTGCGGTTTGTGAGCTTGTCCCGTGGCGAGGCGATTACGTTACGATTCCGATTAGTGTGCGTTGCGGTAGGGAGTTTCATACAAAGAATACTGAATGGCTCGAGTTGATACGGTGCCGATCCCTTTCCAGTTTGATACGTGTGCTATGACCTTAAGGGGGAAGCTCTAAGGTGGCCCGCGAAATTCAAATTTTCTTACGTTTTTTGCAATTTGCTGGTCAGTATTAAGTTGTACGTTGATTAAAATATGATTCGCGGTCGTAATAAATATGTATTTACAGAATTATAATCATAAAAGTCATCAACACAACTCTCTAAGACCATGTAATCCCCAAATGTCAAGATTTCATGAAATAGTCATTCTTGGGGATTACATGGTCTTAGAGAGTTGTGTTGATGACTTTAATGATTATAATTCTGTAAATACATATTTATTACGGCCGCGAATCATATTTTAATCAACGTACAACTTAATACTGACCAACAAATTGCAAAAAACCTAAAAAAAATTGAATTTCGCGGGCTACCCTGGCGCTTTCGCCTTAATGCGTTCGGAGATGGTTCAGTGTCCTAAAATACAGTACATACCTACATTTCTTTTATGTAAGTATCTGTAACTGCATTGCTCATTGCTTCATTATGTTCGAAAAATGTGTCTGCTCAACAACGTAAATAAAGCAATGAATGTTGTCGATGTTGAACTGTCAAAATGAAAGCCTACTGCTACTAGTGAGTTACGCAATTATTTCACAGGTACCTATTGTTACCAAGCAAACACACCTAACAATTAATGGAAACGTTCCACCATAATTAATTAATCTAAATTCAACTGTAGGTAAGTACGATACGAACTAAATTTAAATCAGTGATGTCGGAACAGGAAGCAAGGAGGTCGATTTTCACCTTACAACACCAATTACAATTGAGGACCTCGTCAAAGGAACACGGGTAATAAAGCGGTTATATTCCGGCCCTTTGTTAGCATTGTTTGGTAGAAATAAAATATTACCTACAGGGGATTAGGACGCTTGAGGTCCTTCGCCGTTTTACAAATCCGGAGGTTTTATATTAAAATTATTATAGGTACGTGACTACGTGCTGCAAGTGGGATGTGGGGATGGAGCCTCAAAAAATGTTTGGCGCTCCTTTTTTATTTTGTCACTAGCTTTTGCTAGCGGCTTTGCCCGCGTGGATGTTGAAATTTATCCCACGGGATTGTACAGACGCCACAACATCAAGCTACCAGAAACTGTTAAAATTTCTCAATCAACTTGGACCTTATGGTTTGGCGATAAAGTTGAAAATCTATTAAAGAAATTTGACAGAATGTAGTAGCGTGATGTGCTTGTCGGTTCTACCGGGGTAAATAGTATCCTATGTGTTAAATCCAGAATTAGCCGTTTTTGCGTTTTTATTGGTAGGATTTTCTGCAGAACTAATATTTTAGGTACCTACCAAGTATAGAAGATAGTTAATATATCTATCAATCGATAGGATTATATGAACATAAAGGGAACTTTTAGTTGCACTAATGATTTTAATTCTGTAAATACATATATTTAGATCAACATGATACTGACCTACAAATTGCAAAAAGCGTAAGAAAATTTGAATTTCGCGGGCTACCGTGGCGCTTCCCCGTTAATCTTATTTGACAGTGACAAATGCATAATCAGCCTACAATGTTCCCACTGCTGGGACACAGGCCTCCTCTGTGAGAGGGAGTGGGCCGTAATCCGAGGCCCAGTGCGGGTTTGCTGACGTCACATGTCTTTGATTTTTTTTGGTCCTAGGACATTTTTTTGGGATGCATGAAGAAGCCTCTCGTGTAACGCAGTTTGTTCTGCCAGTTACTCAATTGAACCGAGTGCTCGGCGCATCCTGGACAGTCACACAGTAGGGCTAACGCCCTCCAGGTTTGCGACCCCCACCGGAGTCCAGCGTCAAGCAGCCTGCTGTGCTTCGTCGATGTGTGGGAGTTCTAGTGCCTTAGGCATCTTCTGGGCACGCTCGTTCCATCATAGACCTCATCCATCGCTTTCCATCAGGCGTGATCGATCGAGGTCAAGAGCGGGCTCACTCAGCAATAAAAAAAAAAACATGCCGGTTTCTTCACGTTGTTTTCCTTCACCGTTGTGAGAGTAGACGTGGACTGGTGGCTTAGTAGCCCCGACTCACGATTTTTAGGTCGTGAGTTCGAACCGAAGGGCAATGGAGCGGACTATGCTTGGAGTTTCCCTGCGTGATCGAATCAGAAATGAACCAAGATAACCGACATAGCCCGAATAATTGCCAAACTTAAGTGGCAGTGGGCAGGTCACATTGCTCGCAGAACAGATGGCCGATGGGGCCGAAAGATTCTGCACCCTAATTGCGTAACACACTATCAATCGGAATCTGAATAATTTTGAAGCAAATTGCTAATCCATTGCTTCATAAGTTCGAAAAATTTGTCTGCTCAACACGTAAATAACGCAATGAAAGTTGTTGAACTGTCAAAATGAAACCGATTCCGATTGATAATGTGTTTCGCAATTGCCCCGCAGGAGTGGCGACCGCGTACCGGAAGACGTAGCGTTGGAAGGCCTCCCGCAAGAACCCGCAAGGCCGCAGGAACTCGTTGGATGCGAGAAGTACAGAAACGGTCGAAGTGGAGGTGCTTGGGGGAGGCCTATGTCCAGCAGTGGACGTCTTTCGGCTAAAATTATGAGTTTGAACCCAGGCAGGCACTTTACTTTGTATATTTAATTTCAACAAAAGCATTTCAAATATGAATACATTATTCTCATTTAAATCAGTTCATTATAGTTAATCCAATAACACTATTAACAGTTATGACATGCATGTGCCAGTGATGCAGCGGATATCCGGATAGATAATATTATTAATTGGAATACTGTATGTATTATGTTCTAAATCCGCTATAATTGTTTTATTCATTTCAGTGGAAACTGACATACTAATAAGACCTAAAACATACATATTAAAATAGTTAGTAGTCAATCTGCCCAGCTTTTTTCTCAACTGTATTGGGGTTGGCTTGGCTTCCAGTCTAACCGGACGCAGCTGGATACCAGTATTTTACATGGAGCGACTGCCTGTCTGAACTCCACAATCCAGTTACTGGGTAATACGATACCCCTTGGTAAGACTGGTTGTCACTTTCGGGCTTCTGACTACCCGGAACGACCGTCAAAGATCGAGGAATGACAGCCGTGACCAACAGGCTAACATACTTTCCGAGGCATGGAAACAAAATAGTTAGTAGTATAAAGTGTAATAATATCAGTTATTCCTGCTTCACATGTATTATGTTTGAAGGGAAAACTTCTCTATGCGCGTTGGGTATTTTTTGAGATGGGAAAAAACCATGAACTCGCGACACTGTTACCGTAACCGACACCGCGCGTGTTTTGTTTATAAAACAATTAAAAAAATACACACGTAATTGTTCAAGTTTTCACTTGTGTCCGGCACTGCCGGAGTGCCACTGTTTTTTTTTTTATTTCTAAAAACACTACTATTTTCATTATTTTCATTTCACAAAATCTCACTGCAGAAAATAACCCATTTACCGCGAGAAACATCATCTCTGTGATTCACTGGAGCTTTGCAGAAAATTGTTCGAGAAAATAGCGTCGATTTAGCTCAACTAGAGTGTGTTTAAATCTTGAGAAAGAACTTTTTCGTGTGCGCCAAACAAGGGCTTAAAACTAGGCTGTATGGAGTTGTCGCCTAAGTTACGAGGAAAAAGAAAATTGTATGGCATCCATCTTTTCTGCTGAACGGCGTAAGTTTGTCGCTGGAGCGATCTTACTATTACTTGCATCGGATATTGCAATTTTAAGTTAGTCTAGTGTTGTTTAGTTTTCATTGCATGTGTTTGAAGTAATTCACGAAATTATACCTACAAGCATTACTGTAACGCAAAAAAAAAAAACGCGGTGGCAACGACGCTTCCAATATGCATCCAGTCAACAAAATAAATATAATTTATAAAAAGCCACATGAGCAATACTAGAAATATACAGGGTTATTGGTAAAACATTAACAACCTCTTAAGAGGTCATTGTACTCATCATTATGAACAACTTTTACTAGAGGTTGTTAATGTTTTACCAATAACCCTGTACATTGGTACTGCAAAAATAACGTAATTATAGCGTACTAGCTGCGCCCCGCGGTTTCACCCGCGTAAATGTCGATCCCGTGGGAATATCGGGATAAAAAGTAGCCTATAATTATGTTAATCCAGGGTGTGAGCTACCTCCATACAAAATTTTATCAAAATTGGTCCCGCCGTTTGAGCGTGAAGAAGTAACAAACATATAAACACACCCCCACACACACCCCTTCACACACTCACAAACTTTCTGCTTTATAATATTAGTGTGATTCAGTAAATACTGGTATTCAGCTGCATCCGGTTAGACTTTAAGCCGATCCCAACACAGTTCGGACAAGGCTACGCAGATCATGAGCGTCCAAATTGACATTTTATAAAACGAAATGCATGTGGTATACTGTTTCAGTGCAAATAAATACTATCCGTAAGATTATTGCAGAGGTATTCACTTCGGTAATTTAAAATGAATATTTTCTCGCGAAAATTCTGAATGACGATGAAATAATTATCGGAAAATGTATTGTGGGCTCAGATCAAAAGGCTGGAAAACAACCGAAATTTATCACGGCACAGTCATGTTATTGTAAAAATTCAGAATTCCTTTGACGGCGAATATTTTGTGAAATCATTTTTCAGTAAGTACTTAATATTTTTCAGTTGGAGTGTCTTCCTTTGTTGAACGCTGTAATTATGATTACCAATCCGTGTGCTGAAAGAGAATTTTATCAATAGAAATAAATAAAATTGATGTGTTTGTTTGTCATGTCAAAATAACAGCCTATTACTAAATACATTTAAAACGTTATTTTTAGTATATGCGAAACCTGAATATAGTTTGTTCAGAATAAGTAACTGAATCGATTCCAATAATTTTTACCCCATGTTATATGTATTTTGTCCCAAAAATATTTAAAAAAGGTTAAAAGTTGGACACCGAGCGACACTAAGTAGGTTAGCTCCGCGCCGAACGGTTAGGTACCTAGGTACTATTATCGATGAGCTCATGACGGCGCGGCGCGAGTGGCGCGGGTGAGCATGTTTTTGTACGTACAACCAGGCAACTTAACAAGCTTATAACTTTGTGATCTTTCATGATACAGTTTTGAAATTTTGTACATAGATTCTTTACATAAAAATACTAGACACGTGTTTCGGGTTTCGCATATACTAAAAATAATGTTGTATACAGACAGGGTTATTGGAAAAACACCAACAACCTCTTGTACTCATTATTATGAACAACTTTTACTATGGGACCAGACAAGAAATCGCGACAAAAAAAATCAGCTGTTCCCTACATTTTGACGAGTTATGCAAACATAAATGTTCCCTACATTACAGCTGATTTTTTTTCGTGATTTCATGGTTGGTCCCGTAGTAAAGTTGTTCATAATGATAAGTACAATGACCCCATAAGAGGTTATCCATTAATTAGGTACGAGACACCCTGTATATGCAACCTATAGTCACACAAATACCCCCGACAGTGCTGGAACTGCCGAAATAATTTTCATTTATCTTATATTGAGCTGTAGATTAAACCCAAAAATACTAAAATGTCAGACCTATAACACAAAATACAGAGAGTACAGAAGGCAATCTACATACTAAGTCCGCTCGAGCAACGCGCACATAGACACCGCTCACGGACACGTTATCTCGGTCTGCTTGGAGTAGTGCGAGCGCGAGTGCCATGCGCTTGAGACACGCGTCTGTGAAGAGCAAAAATGGAGCAACAAAAAAATGACTATCTGAGCTCGAGTGTCATTTGATAGGTTTAGGTCTAAAACGAATAGAGCAAAATAAATTGTGTAAATATATAATCCGTTTTGAAGTTATTAAGGGTTTTCAATTGTGAAAATTAGCAAATGTAAAATTTTATGTTTTTGTTCTGTAAACTTTTTGTATTGTTATACTATGTTTATTGTTTTGTTTTAATATTGTAGAATAAGCTCAACAATAAATCAAACAACTAGATACGAGTGCCTCTACCACGATAGTTTTTTGTGCATAAGCCAAAGTTGACAACCCTAGCGCGACCGCCAAGCGTAGGTATGAAAAGTGAAGTACGTACATGTGATTGCCTTCTGTACTCTCTGTATTTTGTGCCTTTAACGTATCTGAAATCATTAATATGGCGATAACTGAGCAATCAATACAGAACATAATTATTGTAATTACATTTAACTGTAATTTGTACATTTAAATCGAGTTAACTATGAAAGCGATTAATTTCATGATTCATGATACTGTTTTAATTGTTGTTCATACTTGTAGGGAACTAGTTTTTGCCCGCGGCTTTGCCCGCGTCGGAAATTATCCTACTGCAACATACTACCGGGATAAAAAGTATCCTGTGTTAACCCAGGTTATAAACTATCTGTCATTCAAATCCATTCAGCCGTGATTGAGTAACAAACATCCGAACAGACAAACTTTCATTATTACTTTTGCATTATAATACCCATAATAGGATTTAATGACCCATTTAAGCGTTGAAATGACAGTAAAGTGGATTTTAATCTGACTACGGACAAAGCGGAGAACGGAAAAATATGACGATCAGTTTAAAAAATCTGCCGTACCCTTTCCAAACTATATTGGGGTCGGCATCAGCATCCACTCTGCGAAGCGCGACTACCTATCTAACCTCCACAACCCAGTTACTGGGGACTGGGTAACACGATACCCTTTAGTGACACCTATTGTCAGACTTTTTGGGCTTTTGACGACTGTTTTGTCAGTGCATGCGAAGCAGGGACGGGTCGCTACTAAAACCACAAGCTCGACATTTAGCCATATATTACGGCTTTCAATGAACCAAGTTTACGAACAATCTGTAAAGCGATAATGCCGTAGAAGTTACCGAGATAAGGGGTTGGGAGGTACCGCGTGTTGAACTATTCACCGCTTGCACTAACCCTTGTGCATAGTTTATTTAAGGGGTTAATAACGGCATGCGGTAGACGTAGCCTTTCCCTCCTATATTGGATTTCTAAGTGAAATTAAAGTTGAGCATACATTGTGTTGGGTACTAGGCTGGTATCATATTCAAGTTGGTAGGTATTTAGGTGTATCCTGCGTTTTTAATTTCGTTTCTAAATACGTAAACATGTGTTTTTTGAAACAAAAAACCTTGTAGGGTCGGGGTCCCCCCGGCAGGAACGTAGATCAAAATCAAAAACCAAAATGGCGGCTCCGAATATTTAAAAATGACGAATAATTTGAAAAATTTCGCATCCGACATGTTGGATTTTCATTTTGATCTCGGGATATCGGTTTCAGTACACCATCGAAAACCATGAAAACGACACCCATGATGCATGATGAAAATTTGAAAAAGTTCGCAGCCGCCATCTTTGATTTTTATTTTAAGCTCACTTATTGGCTTCAGCACCCTCGAAAATCATGAAAACTATATAGCCTCTAATAGATATAATAAAGAGTTGCATATAGGGGGGGCATAAGGCTTTATCGTTACGTACCGATGCCTAGTGCCTACCAGTGTACTCCTGTCGCAAGCTCCGTTAAAGAATTTCGTTCCAAAAAACTTACCCACCCACACACAGAGTTCCGTTTTTCAAAAGTACTAGAAATTCTAAAATCAACTTAATTTACACTCTTACAAAGTTTATATTTCATTGTGTGGAAATTACATCAAATATGGAAGCAAGGATTTATATGGAACTAGCTTCCGCCCGCGGCTTCGCCCGCGAGTTATGTCGATAAAAACTATCCTATGCCCTTCCCCGGGATGCAATCTATCTCTCTGCCAAATTTTATCGAAATCCGTTCAGTGGTTTAGGCGTGAAAAGGTAACAGACAGACAGACAGAGTTACTTTCGAATTTATGATATTAGTATGGATAGTAGGATTATCTGATGTACCTATAATATACTGTGTGCCTTTTAGTCTGTACAAAATAAATGTATTTTATTTCTTTCTTTCATGTCATATAGCCTGAATACTAACTTCTTTCAAAATAAGCACTAAGTAAAGTGTACAGACTCAATCAGCAAAAAGTCTGTAATGTAAAACCTACGTATCGTCTTCGTCCCCTGTGTACTTTTAACAGCGCGTAGACGGTAACAATTTGACATTGAAATCGCCGTTATGTCTTCCCAGTAAGAACGATTTTCGAACTTCAAGACCGTACTTTCAGTAATTTGATAGACCCTTAGCAAGTACTTTGCGGCCTCTTGAAGACTGGAGAGCCCTTTCTATATGAGAGCCGAGAGTTCTTAGATGCGTAAACTTATAGGTAGTGGTTTTAACCCACTTTTTTAGGTTGAGAGGTATATTTTATTGAAGGGGGCCATTTTTTAAGTGAAACTTCTTGGGCTGGTTTTCGATAATTAGGCGAGGTTTGAGAGTGAGCTTTCAAGGACGCGTTACGTTTGGGCGCAGCGCCTACGTAATGCAGCGAAAAAAGAAAAACACGGATTGTCTTGGCCATATTATGATTCATAATGTTATCCTTTTATGATTCTGCCAAAGTGGCCTTTTTAGGCCCCCAGGAAAGGCTTCGAAAAGCACGCTAAACCGTTTGTCCTGCACCTGATTCATAGTTTAGATAGAAGGCTAATGATTGTCTGAAGAACGCTAATTCTTACGACTGTAATAAAAACTCGAGCAAATCGAGAGAAAAGAAAATGTAAGCCAATGTTTTACAGCCTTTATTACGTTAAAGCTAGCGATAAATGTTTCTATGTATGCCAGCACATGAAGCTACCCGAAACTGTAAAATTTCCCCAATCAACTTTGAACCATATGCTTTTTAGCGATAAAGTTGAAAATCTATTAAATAAATTTGACAGTTTGCAGTAGTACTGTGCTGGCGTCTGTACAAATTGTATCTACTTAGGCTCACCAAACTGCTGGCATGCTATGTCTATTTGTTTTAGTCTGACTTAGAACTGTTCATTCTCTTAATGGAAACCGTCTGACAGTCAATAGTATTTTCCAGGCTAAAGCAATATAGCGCAAGGAGTTACCTAACATTAGTCCTTGAGCAACATGTTCGCGTAAAACTTCGGCTAATGCCTGTTTTCACTAACACTGGGTGACATCTAAAGCAGCTGTAATAATATAGAATCATGTAAGTACTGAATCCACAGTAACATGCGCGTCGATGAATGTCACCCTATGGACAAGGCACCATCACAACTTTTGCTTAAAGGCACACATATCAACTCGGAAAAGGATCGACACCCGTATCAACTCGAGCCATTCAGTATTCTTTGCATGAAACTCCCTACTGCAACGCACACTAATCGGAATCGTAACGTAATCGGCTCGCCTCGGGAGTTCGGGACAAGCTCACGAACCGCGGTGCGGTGCGTGCTCAACTTGCAGTTTCCTGGCTTACGGCTCGTCGTCGTCCCGGCGCATACGTCTCTCCGTCCACCCTTGCCCCTCTCAGCCCTCCCACGGCCTGCCTACAGCACCATCAACCAGTGGTCGGCGAGCCGTAAGCACGGCGTCGAATAGCCGTAGCCCAGTCAACAACGTATCGGAGCTGCTGATCCACTTTGGTTACGTGTTTACATTAGGTTGACGTCTGTTCGACGGCGAGGCGAAAGCCGATACGGTGACGAATTGAAGATCCCTTTCCGAGTTGATACGTGTGCTATGACCTTAATATTAACTTTTTAACTGTAAATGTAAAACTCATCTGAGTTTGCGACTAGATTTGGAATTACGGGAATTGGTCTTCATGAGTGGTTACATAATGAATTTGCTTACGTCGCGTCGTCGACATAACCGAACCAGGCGTTGCTAACTCGACGTTAGTACAAACGAGGATAAGACTCTTTTTTTATTTAGACAAAAGCCTAGCGTGTCTATCCTGCACTGCCTTGAATAATTTACCGAGACATCTTTACCGAGACAAAGTGGAGGCCATAAATTCAAAGACGAATTGCGTTGCTGATCTGGGAGAGACGAAATCTGTCTTCAGTTGGATCTTTACATGTGAGCTGTGGGTAGGAATGGGCTATTTATAAAACAAAAGAAAGGCGCCTGAAAAAACAGGATCTACTTTATTACAGTAGTGTTCAGAAATTCGTTTATCCAATCGTTCAGTACTGTAACTCAATCGCGTTTCATCATGGCTGACGTTTTTACGGATGACATGCATTTTGCATATTTTTAATAAATATTTAATTTTGAATTTTATTCCCTCGATGCTATAGTCGATACACTATTTCTACGTGTATAGTAATTTGACAGCTGTCATGTAACTTTTCGATTCGAACGTCAGTTGAGTTTAAATTTCGAAAATCGAGCTCTTTTGTTTTCGTTATTGTGTAAGTTTTGAAGCGCATTCATAGTTTCTATACTTAGTAGGTGAGTGTCTTTTAGCTTTACAAAAGTGTAGATTGAACGCGATTTTATTTTTTTCTAAATTCCCTACATTTTTGACTTTGACATACGTTGTCGCTAAGATAAGATTGCGACTAGATTTTTAACGTTTTTAATTACGAGAATTGGCCTTCTGGTCTGCTATCATTCCTTCTGATAGTTTTTTATGAAAACTAAATTACTTAAACCCATAGCATAGATAGGTCGAGTCACATCCGGGGTTTAAACAATCGTGTGAGATAGATGTTAAGGCTTCGTCGCAGTCGCGCGTCGCGGCGTCGATCGGTAAGGTAAAATGATGACGGTCCAAAACAATTTCGGATCTGCGATAACTTACCGATAGTTTAATATTAGATTTCTTGCTGATGCTGGCCATAAAAAGTTTGCATTCAATATTTAATCTTTTATTATCGGAGCAGACTTTTTTGGAACGAAGTTTGTTATCGCACATTATACTCTACACACTTGGCGAATTAGAGCTAGACCAAAAAAAAACCGGGGAAGAGCGAGTCGGACTCGCGAACCAAGGGTTCCGTACCATCATATTGTTTTTAAATTTCCTTCGGCGATACCTATATTCGTCAGAGAATTTTAACACTGCACGCTGCGGTGTAGAATATTGCAGTTTTAGGTCAGCGCCATCTCTTGACCGATAGTGGAACGAATGTAACTTTCGTTGATGATTTTTGAAAAATTTATTTATGTTTCCTGTAATCTTTACATAAACTTCTATCACATTGAATAATTTCAGATTTTTCTGTATGCAAACTTCGGAGATAAGGATATCTTTCTTATTTGCAAAATAGTTGGGCAAACGTCATCTAAAACTACATACATCAACACTTGTTATACCTACTTAGTAGGTTTTTTTCGAGGAGAAAGGAGGAAAAAGGGCTTATGGTGAATAACAGCTACGCTTGCCGCTGCTGGTCCGTGGATGGGTGACCATCTTTACATAGCAAAGTATTCTGATTCTGTTTTGTTTTCACTTCTGTCGTCACTCCCCGAGTGCCACTGTTTTTTATTTTTTCATTAAGTTACTCTCAACCGTCGTTAATTTATTTCACTATTTCGTATACACAGCGAAAGGAACTTCTTCCCCACCGCGTGTCCCTACGACACTTTTCTACTTTTTTTTTTATAAAAAAAAAACTTAGTCTAATAGATTTTATTATAAGCTTTCACAAATTAAAAACTATGTAAGTACCTACCTAAAGGTAAAAGAAATAAACATACACATAAAATCTTCTTCAACAAATAAAACAAAACAAATTCTTCTTTTTATAAACAAAAACCAAACAAATTAAATTTTAAGTCGTGTCTTTTTTTAAGGCGATTATTTTTATCATCAAACATCAAACGTTAAAAAGTTAAAATGATGTTACTGTTAAAAATGCTAAACAATACCGTCAAAACAGGAAAATACGATCTGTTCAAAGGGAAAGAGAAAAGTTTCCATTACATTTATAATTACCTTCATTATACCATCCTACGCATGAGGAAATGTCAGAAATGTCAAAATAATCGCCTACTAGCAAACAATACTGGAAATAAACTCCTTTACCATTACAATATGAAAAAAAAAGTCATTAGCGAGTAGATACAGAACCATTTGCACTGAGATTTTTATCACCATTACAACATCATTATTGGACAAACTAACAAGAAAACATTCACAGGATACTACTCGCTATTGTTTTAGAAATAGAGTCTATAGTCCTATCTCTTATTCTTAAATCCTGCTTAAACATTTGCCGCAGGCTGTTTTTCCACGAGGATGTTAAGATGATTGACAGGCGTGTGCTCTCATCCTTCTCTAGGCTGACGTCATCAGGGCCTCGAGATCCGGCACGATAAGGAGGCCCCATTAGCGTCGTAATCTTATGTTTTTGGGCCAAATGCTGCTTAAGGCTTTAGCTGGCCCTTGAACCTTTACATATCACGCCTGTATTTCACGAAGGGTAAGGTAGAGGTGAAAGTACCTACCTATAATACACCCAGATTTGCCTGGTTATGTCTAAGTCCCGTGTACGGTGTAATAAAGGGCTAGTGCCATCAACCGAACTACTGAGAAATTGCAGGAAAAACCCTATACTTAACACTTTGCTCGACCCTGGATTCGAATCCAGGACCTCATGGCCAACAGTAGCGCTGGTGAACATTAGACGAAGAAGGCATTTGAACCTTTCAAGCGCTAAAAAGGCTCAGCTGTTCCAAACCGGCAGATTTATCGTCCACTTACTGTTGCCCGCGATTTCGTCTGCTTGCATTTTGTTTTTCATCACTGTATAATACTAATATCCAGGCTGCAAACGAGCCTATGGTCTTCTCCAGGTCCCAGGCTTCTATCTGTCAAATTCGATAACGATGGGCTCAGTGGTTTAGGCATAAATAGGTACCAAACAGACAAAAAAAGTTACTTTCTCATTTATAGTGTGTCTCGTTATTATCAGCCATATTTTAACTACTTGTGGGCTACTGTGGGTATGTGTGGGCTACTGTGGGTATGTGTTGGATAATGCGCAACAGAAAAACGGTTTGCAGTTCAAATCAGATTATAATATTACGAACAGTCTAATCACACTAGCAAATTACACACTGTAGGCACACGACACAACCAGATACGGAACGCGGACAGTTTCTGAGCACATGTTGTTCGTACGATGTCCAATGTCCAAGTGAGCTCCACGCTCCACATCGTTCTGTCGAGCTGTCGTCGAGCGTCGACCCCACCACGAACTCAGGCTAGACTCTGTCAAGCGCCACCAGGTGGCACTGGCGTTCCGAATGGTCGTTGTCGTCACAGCGCTTCCGCCTCGTTATCAAGCCAACTTCCGTACTAATGATTTCTCCGACATATTAGTATTATGGCTTTGACGGACAACCACTTTCTGCTTAAGGCCATAACAAGTCTTTAATTAAATTAACCTTTAAACGTCAATTAGGTAAATCTGTTCCATAGCGGCAGATTAACTATCAATTTGCCTGACAGCCGCTACTTTGGAAACAAAACTATTATGGCCGGCGTAGACCTGGCGAAACGCGTCGTAGTTGTTGTGTTTATATTTGCTTGGCAGTAAAACCCGCTCGGCGCGGCGCTACTCCAGGTTTGCGTCGGCCCTAATACTATAGAGTCTATAGATACTTTGGAAACTTTGAACAATTTGTGTTCTCAAACCACTTTAGGTCGGTCGTTTAGTAGCAAGTACCCTCCGAGGCACAGTAACGAGACATAGTTCTCGAACAACGATCACATTTGCCTCTAACTACATCTTTTTATTGCCTGTAAAAAACGTTTAGGGAACTCTATTTTGCACTAAATGTTTGGAAGACATCAGTGTTGCCAGTAGCAAAAAAAGTAATATCTAGTAGTGCCGTTTTGATATGATGCGTCTTACTTCTTAGGTGAAATAGGCTTTTTGTATTTATTTATTTAACCGCTAGCAGCGCCTCGCGGTTTCACCCGCATAAGGGTCGATCCCGTGGGAATATCGGGATAAAAACTATCCTATGTCCCTGCCCGGGACTCAAACTATCTCTATACCAAATTTCATCTAAATCGGTTAAGCGGTTTATGCGTGAAGAGGTAACAGACAGACACACTTACGCATTTATAATATTATAGTATGGACATAGACTTATAAGAACCAGATTGAGTGTACCGTACAAAACGCAACGTTTAATTTGAATGCATTTTGTAATGCGCGTGTGCGTGCGGACCGCCCACCACAAGTGTATTATTATCGTTTCTGCGTTTGTGTGCGTGACATTTTCTAATACCAGCTCAAAATGATTACCCCAAAATATGGGAAAATTCGGGTAGTTTTCTTATTCATATTGACATAGGTAATTATGTAGTTAATATATGTGTACAAAATGAAACCCGCCTTTTACATTCATACCGAGTGCCTATTATGATAGTTTTTGGAGATTGTTATAATTTTATTTTATAACATGGTTTTCGTAAACATGTGTGAATGAACAAAAAACTTTTAATATCATACTAACATTATAAAGAAGAAAGTTTGTGAGTGGTGTGTGTGCATGTTTCTGTGTATGTTTGTTAGGTACTTCTTCTTAAAGATCGAACGACTGACTGAATGTATTTCTACTTTCGCGCGGGTAAAGCCGCAGGCAGCTATAAAAGAAAAAATAAAATAAAACAACGTATTCAAACTTAAACTCAAAATTATTTATTTCAGCAGCACAAAAAAGGGGTAAAAATATTTCACACTGTACCTTGGCAATACTCAAATATTATGGAGTCGTTTTGTTTTTATTTAGTTTTCGTAATATTTTCAAAGAAATTCATCATAAAATTGCAAACTTACCTGTGAAAAGTAATGTTCGTATCCTTGTCTTTTTTTGGAGTGTAGTTTTTACACGATTTCACCGCACAAACAGTCATTTTTTCAATTATATTTAACAGCGTAGACGCGCTTTGAACGTCTGTCGCGTAATGGCGGCCTGTGGGCGGGGCTAACGAACGAAGACGCTATTTTGGTGTCTTTGAATTCGAAGCATTTGGACAGCGCGTACTAGGCATCTGGATGTTCTTATAAATCTATGAGTATGGATTTATGTACACACAATTTAAACAGACAGAAAGGAACGGAAAAAAACACGTACAAAAGTGATGCTTATTTCTAAAGAAATATTTTCCAGCATACCTGCGATATGAGAGTACATAAAAAGATATATAAAAGACAAATGTGTAAGAGTGAAAGGGAAACAAAATACAAATAAAAAACGATTCTCTAATTTAAATATAAACAAAACAATATGAGAATATACCTGCATACATACGAGGGCCCCGAGGGGCTTGTGGCTAAGTAATAACAGCTGCACGGTTCGATCGATCAGGTTAAGCAACTCTTGCCGCAGATGGTCCGTGGATGGGTGACCATATTTACATACGAAGACCCCTCCGTGCTGCTTCGGAAAGCACGTTAAGCCGTTGGTCCCGGCTGTCATTCGTGGATCTTTGACAGTTGTAACTGGTCGTCAGAAGCCCCAAAGTCTGACAACCAGTCTTACCAAAGGGGTATTACGGTATAACCCAATAATTGGATTGTGGAGGTCAGATAGGCAGTCGCTCCATGTAAAATACTGATATTTAGCTGCATCTGGTTAGAGTGGAAGCACCTTGAAACTAATTATGTCTAATTAATTATTAATTATTATGAGCGTAATTGCTAAGCAACCAGATTTATCAGCAATTTTTAATTAGTATCGTTATTTCTCGGTATTTCTAATTAATATCCCCCTTCCAGCCAGCATTGACAGCTCAGAGAAAACGTTCATTCATTTAAAACCGATCCATTCAACCAGTTCAATCAAGATCTGATGAGGATTCTCATTCGTTCACGCCAGCTGCGCCACTAAATCTTAAAACCATTAATTTCCAAGACATTTCCAAGTTTAGATTTTCATCTGAATGAAATATGAATCTGCGCAAATCTTACTTTTGAGATACTTACTGATGTTGCTCGTATATTTTATTTATTGTTCTTCTCTCCACATCTGCGAGCTAAATTGAATTGTAATCAGTGGGGTTAAGGTTTAAATTTCTTTGTTGGTGTTTTTTGGAATGCTTTTAGTGTTGCCATTTTCAGAGTGAAAGATAGTGGATTTGGGGTGGGTTGAAATCTTTGGGGTATTTCTAAGCGTGTTGAATTGTTGATGATAAATGACAGTTGTCTTGTTTTTAGTGCGGTGATAATACGCTGTATCACTTGCAGGCCGAGATAAGGAAAACTTGAATTTATGGGCGTGATGCCAAGATAAGATATCCTGACTGACCCTTATAATCCTACGCATTCTTTTCTAAAAGGGGATTGCTGAGACAGAGGTATACAATAAATAAGGGATGTTTAGGAACGTGATCGGTTTATAACGGTTCACTTAGTTTCTGAAAATGAGCCTTCTATAATACTGTCTATTTTATTGGAAATAAGTTCTTTACTGCGGCTTGCGGGAGGACTATACTCCATTTCGATGCCTCCCACGCATAAGGTTGTAAGGCTAAAAAACATTAATATCAGGAGAGCATCTTTTTTTTATACGTTAACGTAAAAAAAATGCTCTCTCGATATTAATGTTTTTTAGCCTTACGACCTTATGCGTGGGAGGCATCGATTTGTTTACGTAATGAAATAAAGGTTTTGTTTACCTTTTATTACCTAAACAAATGGAGTATAGTAGAAATCATCTCGTAACGAAAGAGCGTTATGGCCCCTCCATGCGACGTCTTTTGGGTATCTCTTTCGAGGGTGCTAAAGCCGGTAGTGAGGTCTCAAATAAATATCCAAGATGGCGGCTGCGTAAACTTTTAAATTTTTCGTCATGGGTGTCGTTTTCGGGGGTGCTAAAGCTGATAGCAAAGTCCAAAATGAAAATCCAAGACGGCGACATCTTTATGAGAGCTTCTAAAAACTGATACTACATTGGCTCTGTATAAAAACCGCGTACTTAATTCACACTTTCTCTGTCTCTTTCTGTTTTATGTGTGTGTGCGCATATCGTAGGTACTTCTTTAATTTTAAATGTAACTGATTCCTATAGAAGAGACATAAAGGTAAAAAAAACTACGTAACTACTACTACTGTGGCAAGCGACATCGTGGCAGGCTCAAACGGAGATAGCGGGATGAGCTGGACTCCTTCAACAAGAACTGGTCCTTAGGCTTTGGACAGAGAGAAGTGTAAAGAGAGTAGGGGGGAGGCTTTTGTCTTGCAGTCGGACAACACAGGCTAATAACAATAAAAAAAATATTAACTTACTACTACTGCTCTTTGAAGGTCAAGGCGATATCTATAAAAAAACAATCAATTTATAAATCAGCCCACCAAATATAAAAAACACGCAACTTCCTTTCCTGGTTTATACAGAACCGTACAGCCGGAACTATACAGGGTGGGTTTTTGAGAAGGGGTTTTAGCTACGGGTCTTGGCGACTGTCCCTAAGTTTTTGAGGAATTTTGACTGACTTTTCTAGTACTGAAACCTCAGTTGGTTTGGTCCGATAGTTTTTTGATCCTTATAAGAAAAGG
This sequence comes from Oligia latruncula, assembly GCA_948474745.1. Classification (NCBI taxonomy): domain Eukaryota; kingdom Metazoa; phylum Arthropoda; class Insecta; order Lepidoptera; family Noctuidae; genus Oligia; species Oligia latruncula. The sequence continues at coordinate 13,424,925 of OX419702.1, read as the reverse complement.
TGTCGAATGGCATCAAAAAAGTTTTTGTGAAAATTTGCCACTTTCTTGCTTACTGTACAATTTTTTCAACATTTGTGCATGTGCAACCTCAAAAAAAAATAAGGTAAGCAAGTCCCTTAAGAAAGTTAAAAAAGGGAAGAATACTTACATTTATTTGCGGTAAACATGACGCAGAGAAAAGAATACAAACACAAAAAGAGAGGAAAAATATGCGTCACATCCACGCAAAACGGCCATCGCTCAGTTTTTCAGTAACTACAACGGCTAAGGTACAGTCAACAAAAAAGATAAGTATGCAGGATCGTCGGATATAGTTGAAGTTTAGTAAGAAACCGATGGCTATTCTCGAATAAAATTTAATTTTATTAATAGAAAACAAACAGCTCATTTATCAAATTAAATTTCAGTCGACAACGTCTATCGGTTTCTTACTAAACTTCAACTATATCCGACGATCCTGCAAACTTATCTCTGTTGTTGACTGTACCTACCCTTACTGCCCGTCTCTAAAATCTACCCCGTATGGTGGTCAATCGATGCGGTTACGAGGGCAATAACATAACACTTGAACGAGCACAAAGGTTCAAGTGAAAACAAGGTCATTAGCGCCCCAGTCACCGAACATTACCTCGTGGGGAGTTGAATAATGTTTTTGTTTTTTGAATCCTTGGTGAATGTCGTGATGGCCCAGTGGTTCAGGCCTCACCTCTCATGTTCGAAGTTTTGGGTTCAACTCCGGGCAAGTACATTGGTACTTGCCCGGAGTTGAACCCAAAACCCCAACCATGTTGGGTCGGCTTCCAGTCTAACCGGATGCAGCTGAATATTTTTCTTGTCTTTAGCAAGCGTGATGATCAATGCAATTATAACCAGCCTATTAGTAGCTCTTATCTCTTCTCAGGCCTGTTACAGGCTGTAACCTTCTTATTTGAAATCGGGCACATAAAATACACAATGTTCCTTACACACACATGTCAAAAGACGTCAGAGGTAGCATATTTTCATGCAGACACACATTACCCTTTCCAATAAACTCCATATTTTACACACGCCACCCATATTTTAACAGCGGTAATATAAATAGATGATCCAATAAACGCGGTCCTCAACCAAAAACATGAATTCAGAGTATTACCATCATAACGTAAACTTGCTAAGAGGGATTTCGCCAAAGTCCTCTCTAAAGGGTCCTTGGAATCCTTCAACTGTAGTGGTCTTATGGACAGTCTCAGGGCTGAGTACTTGTGATAATACAGTTTTTGGAGCAACCCTGAATGTATAATTTAGTCGCCGAAAATTCGCCGAGGGTGCTAGTCTAGCCTATAATATTTTAATTGTGGTCTTGTCTTAAGTGACTTAACATCTTAAGGAGTTTGTGAAGTTATGTGGCATTTGACGAGGTCACCTTTAGATAATAACTAGCTGCGCCCCGCGGTTTCACCCGCATAAGTTTCGATCCCGTGGGAATATTGGGATAAAAAGTAGCCTATATGTTAATCCAGGGTGTCAGCTACCTCCATACAAAATTTTATCAAAATTGGTCCAGCCGTTTGAGCGTGATGAAGTAACAAACATATAAACACACACACTCACAAACTTTCGCCTTTATAATATTAGTGTGATCAAGCTCTATACCTGAGTCAATGAAGGAAGTTTTCTTCATTTTGACTGGATATCTCGATAATTATCATTGTTTGTAGCGTTTCATTACTCACTTATCGAATTTCCGTTCTCGGACGTCAAAATGTAAGTTAAGTACTCTCTCTCTCGTCTTCTCTACCTCTCGAATGTCCACTTCTACTACATACTACACACTTTTACTAAATCATTTTCTAGTCAAAGCTTTTAAAACCTCATTATAAATATACAACGTGCGAATTTAAAACCTTAAACAGTCAATTGATGTGGTAAAAACAAATCTAATTCATTCAATTTAAACGTGTCCACATTCCGGTGCTGACTTAGGACTCAAAGAAAAACACTCCGCCTTTGGTTGAGCAAATTGAATAAATATACGAGGAAGTTTGAACATGTCCCTTTTAAATTAATCCGCCGGGCGAGGGGTCAGAGGTCAAACATTTAACATGAAGACAAATTATTCAAATAAGGTTCCGCACATGTGATGGATGTGACGGAGGCGAAGTAGGCGTTCTGATAGTATATTAGACAGTGCTATTTGGGTTTTAAATGAAAAAAACTTTTAGCAACAGCTTTTTTTTTTTTTTTTGCGTATGCGAAATCATCAAATGACCCCTCCCGCTTTGGGTGGAGCGGAAGGGAGTGTCAGACTCTTACTGACTAACACCCACCCCGTGTTCCTTCCTTAGCCCTTTATGTTTCGGGCCAGCGGTAACCCTTTCGGACAATCCCGCTGACTCGGCAGGCTTCGGCCCTAAGGGGGCCCCTCCTCGATGCTGACATCTCTTTGAGGCGCGCGTGGAATACGTACGCGCCGTCCGGCACGGGCCTGGTCCTGATCGGACGGTGAGCTACCCATTACTCTTCGCCCGCAGGCCCGCGCCTACGGTGGCCGGGAGTCGTCACGCGGCTCCCGACGGACGCCCGGAGCGTCTCGCGCGGCGGCTGGGACGGGAGGCTCTCTCCCTGAGCCGACCCGCCACCTCCTTTGCAAAGTTGATTGGGAAAATTTGACAGTTTCGGGTAGCTTGATGTGCTGGCGTCTGTACTTGGAAGCGAGAGCTGCTCGTTTTATTCAAGCTTACAGGATCTCGACAATATCAACAAATAATGAGTTCAAGCTCCGCGCGTACCCTATGTAGTACGATACAATAGAAAATCAATTATGTCTCATTAGTGGAGCTTGAGACCAGTCCAGTTGAAGTCTGACAACCAGTCTCACCAAGGGGTATCGTATTACCCAGTAACTGGGTTGTCGAGGTCAGATAGGCAGTCTCTCCTTGTACAACACTGATATTCAGCTGCATCCGGTTAGACTGGAAGCCGACCCCAACATAGTCGGGAAAAGGCTAGGCAGATGATGATGATGAGCGGAGCTTGAGAGCTCATCACTAGTTTCAGTGGTACCTACATCTGATGCTTTTATAAGCGATTCTATGACAGTTATCTGCCTAGGCTTTTCCGAACTATGTTGGGGTCGGCTTCCTGTCTAACCGGAAGCAGGTGAATACCAATATTTTACACGAAGCGACTGCCTCTCAGACTGACCTCCACAGACCAGTTACTGGGTTACAATACGACGTCGATACCCAAGGGTATCGACGTCGTATTGTAACGCAGTAACTCTGTAAGACTGTTCTCAGACTACCCGTCAAAGATCCACGAATGCCAGCAGGGACCAACTGCAGCAACTGCTTAACGTGCTTTCCGAGGGGCGAAGGGGTTTTGATATGTAAAGATGGCCACCCATCCAAGGACCAACCGCGGCAAGCATAGTAAAACCTGATCGATGGACCCGTGCGGCTGTTTTTACTTAACCACAAGCCACGTATACACTCTTATACTCAGCTCATCACAGACTCATCGTGAAACCAAAACAAAACACTCGTTACTCACAAGAATCTTTGAGGAAGTATTGCATCTTGCAATAATTAATCCACAGCAGAGATAGTTAAGATGAATCTTGATAGCGGCAATAAAATAAACAGTTTCGTTTATGTGGGTCGCTTTTATTGCGCGGACATTAACTGAAAGGGTCTCCGAACTGTCCTAAGAGTTGTGTGAAAGACGTCACGTTTGTCCGTGGCCAATGTTTGATGTATATTAGTTTATCGCTCGTCGTTTTCAGGCGAATGAATTCCGAGCAATCAGTCAGCGGATATTGTGCCCCTAACTTCGGCCTCTTGCAGTTCTCCGGACTTTGGCACCACCTTTTAGCAGGTAAAGGGGAAATCGAAATTGAAGTTGTGTGATTGATTAGGAAACGTTTGGGTAGGTTGATGATCTTTCTTCTTCTTCTTACATAATCGAAGAGAAGAATCTTCACTAAAAATACTTAATCAAAGATTTTTCTGGCGTTACAACTACTTACATGAATGAATGGTCTTAAGATTTATATTGAATCCTTTGTATGGCACCATTTTTTAGTGTAAAATATCTTGTCGTGTAGCTTGTCAACATCAATCAATAAACTCAACCTATCGCAACCCACTGCTGGACATAGGCCTCCGTCTCCCGCATCCAGTCCGTCCCAGCTACCTTTTTGAGGACTTTGGAGGTCGTCGGTCCATCTAGCTCGGGGGCGTCACACACTGCGTAGTGTGTTAATGACACGCGGTCTCCACTCCAGGACTCGTCTGCACCACCTGCCATCGGTCCTTGCCACTTCAGCTTACTTACTCTGCAAGTTATCTCGGTAACTCCGGTTCTTTGCTTGTCAACATGCTTGAGATAACAATGGTTGTGTCACGAACAGTAATATCATCAGTACTATATACGTAATTACCTACTTACCGTTTTATTTCTTTGATTTCGTGCGAGAGGTCGTGGGAATATGGCGTAATACATAGGTATGTGTTGAGATACAACGGTAAGCTAGATTAGAAAAACATTTCCGTCAGGTGCCACCTAAATAGGTTTTTATTCTGGGTAATTTAATAAACTAAAAGAAGTTGGTCCTGTTAGTGAATGAATTTGTATCGAGGTAGCGCTACTGGTCTAACCCGCAACCGGGTTAGGATTTCATGGTATTCTTCGAAACGCACCAAATGAAACGTCTTGACAATATCATTATGTTCTTCGTTGATGCATTTCGGGGAATAAAATTATAATATTTTTATTTTTTTAATATTTTTTTTTCCAGGAATAGTTTTGGTGCCTTTCAGCGTTTCAAAGTTGGTGCGTCTCGTGGAATACCCCTGGATTTCGGGTCAGGTTCGGAATAATCTTTTAACATGAGGTTCCTCTGAGTTCGGGTGGGGCACAGTGTTATAGGGTTTTCCATCTGGAATTTCTCAGTAGTAGCCCGGGGTCTGGATATGTGCCCGGTTGATGGCAATAGGCTTGCCCCTTACTATATGGGACTCAAACATAACTGGCGAAATGTGGGTGAACTATAGGTACAGTCAACAAAAGAGATAAGTATGCAGGATCGTCGGATACAGTGGAAATTTAGTAAGAAACCGATGGATGTTCTCGAATAGAAAACAGCTCATTTAACAAATTAACAGTCGACAACATTCATCGCTTACTTACTAAACTTCAACTATATCCGACGATCGTGCATACTTATCTCTTTTGTTGACTGTACACGTCTGCCTAAACCTTTGGGAAACACAGGCGTGATGTTAGTTTAACAAAAAACATTCAACGACATTCATTTTGGCGGAAAACAAAGAAAAAGTTGAATTATGTAAGGGTCTCAACGAAAACACTCAAGATTAATGTTTTAGAAGATTAGTTTCGCAACAAATTGAGCCTGAAGCCCTAACAACAACTGGTATTTATCTCTCCAAGTTCCACACAAGCCGAAAATACAATTTATGTCCATATACAGGCTGATCTTGAAGGGCCCGTGGCTAAATAATAACAGCCGCACAGGTCGATCGATCAGGTTAAGCTACGCTCGCCGCGGTTGTGTGGATGGGTGACCTGACATTTATCTTTACATACCGAGTCCCCTCTGTGCATCGGAAAGCACGTTATGCCGTTGGTCCCGGCTGTCATTCTTAGATCTTTGACAGTCGTTACAGGTGGGTAGTCAGAAGCCCGAAAGTCTGACAACTAGTCTTACCAAGGGGTATCGTATTACCCAGTAACTGGTTTGTGGAGGTCAGATAGGCAGTCGCTCCTTGTAAAATACTGGTATTCAGCTGCATCCGGTTAGACTGGAAGCCGACCCCAACATAGTTGGGAAAAGGCGGGCAGATGATAATGATGATATAGGCTGATTGTGATGGCCCATTGGTCACGGCTTCGCCTCTCGTACACGAGGTTATGGTTATCAAATCCGGGCAAGTACGTAGGTAATGGGACTTTTTCAATTCTTAAACAAGGTGTAACGTTAAATGCGCAAATCCTCTTATGGGGTCATTGTACTCATCATTATGAACAACTTCTACTATGGGACCCAAGCTGAAATCGCGAAAAAAAAATCAGCTGTTCTCTACATTTATGCTCGCATAACTCGTCAAAATGTACTAAACAGCTGTTTTTTTTTTGCGATTTCAAGTTTGGTCCCTTAGTAGATGCGTGGGAGTTCCAGTGCTTTAGGTATCTTCTGGGCACGCTCGTTCCATCATAGACCTCACCCATCGCTCTCCATCAGGCGTCATCGAGGTCAAGAGCGGGCGGGCCCATTTAGCAATAAAAAAAAAATGGCTACTCAACTTACACAATCAAAAGTTGACTTCAAAATTGTCCAATTTATTCGGTTGACGTTATCTCCGAAATGACGTCACGCCTTCGCCATCTTGGATGATGAATAGGGTCCGAGCAGTCGAATTACTTACTTACCCAACATTTCCTTAACCTTGTAAGTTATTTCTCAGAGTTTTCCTTGTCCTTCTTGTACTCGTTAACACCTAAATAGGGTTGTCCTAATGTAATTTGTGAAGGAGCTTTATGTCTTTTCTGAGATCTACATATGTGATTAAAATTGGTCCGAAGCTTGACTAATATACTATAGGTATGGATTGTGTGTATTTCTAAGTGTTATCTGCGGATCACGATATTATTATTAAACCTTAAGTCAAGGTCAGACAGATTCAAGGCAAACAATCAATCAAATCAACTCAGCCTATTGCAGTCCACTGCTGGACATAGGACTCTCCCAGGCTGCGCCACAACATCCTGTCCTCCGCCTTCCGCATCCAGTCCGTCCCAGCTAGGGGGCGTCCCACACTACGCTTACCGACACGCGGTCTCCACTTCAGGACTCGTCTGCTCCACCAACCATCGGTACTTCGACAAACATGGCCAGCGCACTGCCACTTCAGTTTGCTTACTCTGCAAGCTATGTCGGTAGCTCAAGGTAAGCGCTAGATGAAAAAAAAAATACAAATAGTTAGGGACAAGTTTTGCTTTTGAAGCCTATGCTGTCCCACCACCAGTCACACTGCTTGACAAAGGTGCCAACTCCTTCAAGTTTTAATAAAATCAAAAGAAAAAAAAATCTACAATATTTTTCATCACGAATATAGTATATCCTTTCATATCTAAAGCTATGCCTTCCTACAGTACATATTCAATGCGATTCTACATACTAATAATAATAACTGTCAACCCTGCGGATGTGTACGGACAAAGGCTCTCCACAGGGATCCATTTTGGGCATGGCAACAATAGGCTAACTTTTCTATACATACCATCAATTCGCCTCCTTATAAGAATAGCGAGTTAAATAACAGTAATGTGTATTGCGAAGTATTTGCAGAAAGAAATTATGTCAAGCTGATGTAGGTATGTGGCTTGTGGATAAGTGGTCCATGTGCATTGGTTATTTAAACAGTATGTTGTCCAATAGTAGATAGATACTATTGGATCAACTTCAATTTGTGTACGGAACCATCAAACTGATTAAAACCTACTCACGTGTCTTTTATTGTATGTTTAAGATAACTAACTATTTACACTAGATACTAAATTAAATGACCAACTAACTTACTATACAAATAAATACAAAAACAAAGGACACTTACGCGTCGAAATACTCGTCCGCTAGTTCCCGCTGTCATCCGGAAAAGTGCCAAGAAGACTGGCAACATGCATTGCCACGTTGAATGGCAATGCACTGGGGGCCTAAAAAGGCCACTTTGGAGAATCACAAAAGGATAACATTATGAATTATAATGTGGCGAAGACAGTCCCTGTTGTTCTTTTTTTCGCTGCACTACGTAGGTATAATCAAAGAAATTGGGATTAGATTTGGAATGGATTGATTGGTATTTTAGCACAGACAAAAAAAAAACTAAAAATCCTTCACCAATGGGATTTGATACGATTAACTTAACAGTTAACTGTCCATTATGTTATCCTCTTATGATTCTGCCAAAGTGGCCTTTTTAGGCCCCCTGGAATGAGAAAGTTTATAGTGGATAAGACAGTGATTAAAACAGAAGAAAAACTAGCAGGGTATCGAGGAGGAGGGGTGGAGGGGTTCAGGGGATCAGAAATGAATAATTTTTCTACGGCGCGGTATTTACAAATAACCCTGTTATTTGTAAAACACTAATAACATCACACAGGACCATGAACATCATAAATAACAACTTTTGTTTTATGACTTTTAATTGTATTTTTGTTTTTGATAATTTAATTTAAAATATTTAAATTGATCGCTTTAAATGCGAAGAACTCTACGCGGTACCAAAAGAAAGCACTAAGGCTGGTTTTATAGTCACGCCGCGAAACGCGTAACAATAAAACCAGCCTTACCTCACAGTCATCTCCGAACGCGCGCGCTCCAACGACGCTGCCGAAACGCGTAACAATAAAACTGGCCAAGTGCGAGTCGGACTCGCACACGAAGGGTTCCGTACCACAAGGCAAAAACACCGAAAAAAACACGTTTGTTGTATAAATATTTATTTTATTTGGTTTTTAGTATTTGTTGTTGTAGCGGCAACAGAAATACATAATTTGTGAAAATTTCAACTCTCTAGCTATCGCGGTTCTTGAGATACAGCCTGGTGAGAGACAGACGGACGGACAGACAGCGAAGTCTTAGTAATAGGGTCCCGTTTTTACCCTTTGGGTACGGAACTCTAAAAACCAGCCTTTATAAGTGAACGAACAGTGCGTTGCGAATGCAGGGGCGGTACTTACTACAAAATACAGATATAAAAAGTATGATTATAAAAAAAAAAACTTGACACTATTTTTGGTAAGTAAATCTGTTAAGTTTTGTAAAAAGTCGTAAGAGCAAAAGTTGTTGTTTATGATGTTACTAATATAGTCCTTTTAAAAATAACCCTGTATACGCCGATCCGTAAAAAAAGCCGTGCCGAGTACCTGCAAAGGTCGTCGGTCGTGCGATAATTAAAAGGATAAAAAACAGTTTTAATTTTACTGTAGGTACAAATTTTAATTATTAATTGATAACAAAAAAGGAATTGCGTGTTATTGTATTATTGACGTGACAACGTCTTAAATTAGGTTGCGGCTGGGAGTCACTTATGAAAAAGTGTAACGCTCGGTAACGTTACGATGAGTCACCGAACGAGAGAGAGGCCCGCCGAATGCCTTGCGTCTCTCTCCCACTCAACTATTCTACCGAGAAAAAGACGTTGTCACGTAAAATCTTCGCCCGTAAAACCGACTTTACAGGCAACCATTTTTTTTTTTATAGGTACTTCCGTATGCTAACGAGTAGATAAGTATTGTACCTACTCTTTGTGTGATACCTAAGTACTTATACCTACTTGTGATGTAACGGAAGCCCAAATAACAATATCATCAAAGGGCTGGCCAATTTTAGGTCAAAGAATCAGCACTGCCATCCAACGTGGCAATGCTGCCAGCCTTTTGGGCACTTTTCCCTCCGAATTTTTTGATGCCCAATGAGCTCTTCCATTTTTTTATTCCTTTACATAATTGTACTATATTTTAGTGTTAGATTGAATATTGTAGATACTTAAAATAAATAGTATAATAATAAATCATAGGTACTATTTATTTTATCATTGCAACTGGGCTGGTCACATCTGTCGCATGCCGGAGGAGCTATGAGCAAGTAATCACACAATGGGTCCCAAACAGCAGTAAACGACGGCGCGGCAGGCCCAGAATGAGGTGGCGGGACGAGCTCGACTCTTTCCAGAAGGATTGGCGTTTAACAGCACTGGATAGGGATAGGTGGAAGGAGGGAAGGGAGGCCTTTGCTATGCAGTAGGACAGAAATGATTGATAATAATAATAATATAGGAGGAGGAAAAGGTTAAAAGGTTCCTCTCTCTGGAGTCCTGACCGCCGCGGTGGGCTGGCTACTATTTTTTATATTTTTAATTTATATGTGTTATTTAATGAAATAAAGGATATAATAATATTAGATATTGCTATCATTAGGAAAAAGAAACTTTTTATGTATTTTTATTCATAAAATTTTTGTTTTGTTCTAGGTAAGGAAAATTGAGTTATTCCGGTCTGATTTTAATTATCAATCCAACGCTACACCACCCTCCCGGCCACGTGTAAGTGATAAACATGTATGTACAGACGCCAGCACACCAAGCTACCCGAAACTATCAGATTTTCACAATCAACTTTGAACCTTATATTTTAAGGATAAAGTTGAAAATCTATTATATTCTCTTTGCTAATATCAATCAGCTGAATAGACTTTATAAACTTAATACTATTTTGACAGATTGCAGTAGCTCGATGTGCTGCTGTCTGTACTTAGCAACTTTTAAACCCGTCATAAACTTCTTCTTGTAAAAAGTATATGAAAAAAGAAAATAGAGTGAGAGAGTTTGTAAAAGTTATTGATAACCAGCGACCCGTCGCGTACTTCTCACGGTTTTTCCGACTCGACAAAACATCAAGATTTCTTTATTAAGTGTAAGTTAAATATTAGGTAATGTATTATACTTACAGCGCGCAGCGTTCACATAAACCACCCTGAATAAATTCTCTAAACGATAGTGAAAACTGCATCAAAATCCGTTGCGTAGTTTAGAAGAACAACGAGGCTACACAGACAAGAACAGTGACTTTAATCTATACTAATATTATAAAGCTGCAGAGTTTGTTTGTTTGTTTGAACGCGCTAATCTCTGGAACTACTGGTCCGATTTGAATGATTCTTTTAGTGTTGGGTAGTCCATTTATCGAGGAAGCAAGCAAAGATCACGCTACGACCCTTAGGAGCCGCGCAGCGTGTGACACCGCGGGGAACAGCTAGTTTGTAATATGTATACGAGTATGTATACTAGCTGACCCGGCAAACGTTGTTTTGCCATATACATTATTTCTAGCTGCCCGGCGCTACTTCGTTTGCGTGGTGTCCTACCTACCCCTTACCCTACCCTACCCCTACCCTACTACCCTACTCCTACACTACTCCTTCTCTACTCTAACCCTACTCCTACCCTACTCCTACATTACTCCTACCCTCTGCTACCCTACTCCTAACCTACGCCTACCCTACTTCTAACCTACTCCTACCCTACTACTACCCTACTCCTACCCTACTTCTACCCAACTCCTACCCTACTCCTACCCAACTCCTACACTACTCCTACCCTACTCCTACCCTACTCCCACCCTACTTCTACCCTACTCTCATAGATATATTAAATTTTTCTCTGCGTAAGAACCATCCTCGTACTTCAAGGAATATTCTAAAAAAAACTTTTTAACAAAAAAAAAACCGACTTCCAAAAAAAACACTACAAACTGAAAAAAAAAAAAACACTACAAACTGAAAAATAACTTTAATTTCGGAAGTCGGTGTCTTAGGGATCAGTATTTTAGTTTTTGCCACCGACTTCCGAAATTAAAGTTATTTTTCAGTTTGTAGTGTTTTTTTTTTTCAGTTTGTAGTGTTTTTTTTGGAAGTCGGTTTTTTTTTTGTTAAAAAGTTTTTATTTCTCGCTTTTTAGTGGGTCTATTTATAATTTATCTAAGTTACAATAGCCTAATGTCAACTTGCCCATCGCCTTTTTTAAAATATTCCTTTTCTCGATGCAGGGACGTTAATTGTTGAGGAGTTCTCCTTTTATTAGTTTTTAGATTAGATGCTGATAATCCTGGCTGCAGCATCAGGCCAGACTTATGTCAACATTGCATTGAACTTAAAATTAGTCCTGTTTAAAATGAGCCCAAACACGACCACGGTGCTGTAATTTCAAGGTTTGTACTTTTTCTGATGCTCCTGGCTTCAGCATCAGGTCTTCGGTGTTCCTCAGTAACAGTACGTTTATCCACACATCGAGCCCTTTTCAATGAGCCTAAACACGATATATCTGCTGTTAGTTGTCGAGGAGTTAGGTACTCTGCAGACTATCCTGACTGCAGCATTAGGTCATGACTTGATGATCATAAGACCAAATGTGGCAAATGCCCTATAACAATTTACTAAAACAGTCCTTGCCTGTTTTTTGTTTGAGGGTTGCCCTCAATTTCTCTAAGATCCCATCATCAGATCCTAACTTGGTGACAATGGGACCACCTCAGAACTATCTACTTTCGAATTTTGAAAATCCGTCGACAATTGGCGGAGTATTCGATTAACAAACATACAAAAAAAAAAAACATACAAACACCCGAACATAGTACCTCCTCCTTTTTGTAAAGTCGGTAAAAAAGAATTTGCGAAATCGGTTCAGCTGTTCTCGAGATTTGCCCTTAGCAACACATTCAGCGATTCATTTTTATATTATACTAGATGTATGTATATGGAAAAATAACAATAAAGTCCAGTTTACTCTACAACTTCAAACATTTTTATAACTTTTTCAATAGTGCTAGTCACTCTGAAATCAACTTAATTAGGATTAAAATAAAGTTGATATTTGTTTAACTTCAAATTATATTAATTTGAAACATAATAGACTTTAGGTATGTATGAATGTATGAACTATGAATGAGGGAGGTAATTACGGTATATGGAAATAACAGAAAGCGTGGGTTGTCTCTAACCCGGTTCCTTCCCGGTTCGAAGAAAATAACTTCGATTTCCGCTGCCATTACACTTCATATTTTCTATATTTCCGCTGCCATCGTCTCTTCATATTTTCTTTCTGTACCTACTTTTCCGTTCGTTAGATTTCACCTTGGCAACTAACAGTATTTCGTAAACGGGGAGGAAAATACAGAAAATAGCCTTTTATACAGGGTGACTTGTCATTGATGGAATTCGAGAAAACCCAATTTCAAATTCATAAAAATTTTACTTTTCTCGAATCCTACCTAGGCTTCACCTAGGCTTTATGAAGTGATTAATAAAGCAAGTGGGTTACACTCAGGGTCTGGAAAACGAAATAAATTTCGTTCCTTTACCACTAAAGTTATCGTATAACGTTATTAACGTTCCAAAATTTGTAACGATACTAAAACCTAAATATATCAATAACGTTACAAATAAAAACGTTATAAAAGAAAAACGTTATAAAATATCATTTTCGTAGAACAATATTATAAGTAACGTTATAGGTATCAGTAACATTAGGCCCGGCGCGGCGCCCACTATCGACATCGGCACGGCTGAGGATTTTTATGCGACGAATAAAAATGTAACCTAACTGTATGACAATAAAATTTAAATTTCAATGACACGGTATGTCGGAACCCTAACTTTATTTTTGCACCTACGATGATTATTATCATTGAAATTTCAATTATATCGCCATACAATTAAGTTACATTTTTATTCGTCGCATAAAAATCCTCAGCCGTGCCGATGCCGATATTGGGCGCTGGACCTGCTTGTAATAACGTTACAGGTGAAACGTTACAGATTCATTTGTAACGTTATTCTTCATACTGTTTCGTCATCTTTTATATCATGAAGCTGGCGAAATGAATAACGTTATTATATCGTTATACTAATAAAGATATATTGATCATAAATTGTTAGTGAACAGCTTAAAATTTCGTTCCGTTTGTCAGTATCGTTATGGCCAAAGAAGTAATTTTGTTACGATCCCGGAGCAACGGTTTAAATTATCGGTACTGGAACTACGCGTAACATTATTTTGAGTAGCGTTTCAAGTCCCTGGTTACACTATCACTACCTGGAAGAAATACGTCAAATTACAAGTAACCTTGTAGATGCAAGACCAAGAACATCATGTGTGTGTGGAAGCTTATCATCGGGAACACACCCATTATCAACTATTTATTTCTGGAATTTAAATATCCATTCGTAAGTTCACTGAATTATGTCGTTCACTGATAACTAAAGTATGCTTGCATTCAATTATCGCTTCCTCTTGCTAACAATAAGACCACCAGTTTTTTTTATAACGTTGTCATCAGCAGATTCGAGGCGTAGGATTTTTTTGCTGTCATAACAATTTATGTCGTATTTCTATATCGATACGTTTAAATTTCCATTAGTAAAAATTGAAATCCCTTGCCATGCCGTCCCGGTCTGCGTAGGCCCTGATTTACACGTTGCGATTAAATCGCCTGTGGCGTGCCATAAGATGAAGCAACAATGCGAGTTACACCATCTATACAGCGTTTAGATGATGCGAGTAACTTGTGCAGTCAGGCAGCGCCGCCGCTCACGGTCTCGAGCGATGCGACTTGTGATGTGACGCGACTTACATCAAAGGAGGACACCCTCTCGATTTCGCTTTTAAACCTGAGACATATAAATATAAAATGCATGCTACAGGCTCACATAAATAATTATTTAAGTACATAAAAAAAACTTAAATATAGCTGGCGCAAGGTGAACCAGAGGTGTACCACTAGTACACCCAGTACTAGTGGTACACCTTTGGTTCACCTTTCGGGGATTACAGGCGTGATGTTATCCTATGTACAAACGCCAGCTTATCAAGCTACCCGAAACTGTCAAATTCTCCCAATCAACTTTGAACCTTAAATGCTTTAGCGATAAAGTTGAAAATCTATTAAAGAAATTTTACAGATTGTAGTAGCTTGATGTGCTGGCGTCTGTACAGACAAATATAAATTGTAACCTGAATGTTTTCATGCATAAACCTGAACATAGCCACAACGTACCTTATAATACCTACTGAAAGTACCTGCGGTTCTCAACCTCAAGTTGTAGACATTACGGCTAATGGCTATGTACAAACTGGGACTGTACCTAATAGCCTTTTAAGTTCATCAATTATGTGAGGAGGTACACGTGTTTATTTAATTAAGGTCGCAGTAATTCACGCATGAAATCGCCTGAAATAAACGTTCTTAGTGTTTGGCCAGACTGAGGCGAGGGCGTGGGGCGGGGGCGGGTGCGGGAACGCGCACGGGCTGCTTGTCCGCAGTGGAGCGCGGCCGCTTTCTGCGTGTTGTCGTGTCAAGTGTTTTTCAAAATATAATATGGATGAAGAACACTTATTTTTACTTGAAAAAAGCTCGAACTAGTTTGACAACGCCGGTCCCCCCGCCCCCCGTCGCGCACCCACTGCGGCCACTTGTATGAACGAGCTATGGCGTGAGTTGCCCGCGCGCTCCCCACGCCGAGCAGCCCGCGCCGCTCACCGCGCCCGCAGGCCCACTATGGACTCTCAAAGGAAGTTCATAAATGTTTGAGTTTGCCGCGCAGCGCCCGCCCCGCGCCCGCGCTACCAGCCTGGCCAACTCGCGAAAAAAAATCAGCTGTTCCCTACATTTTGACGAGTTGTGCGAACATAAATGTAGGGAACAGCTGATTTTTTTTTTGCGATTTCAGGTTTGTTCCCCTAATAAAAGTTGTTCATAATGATGAGTACAATGACCTCTTAAGAGGTTTTGGGTTAATTCAATAACACCCTGTATAAACCACTGAGTACCTATCCAAAGAGGTCCTAATTTTGAGTGAGTCGACTCCAATAGGCCCATGACATAACCAGGGTAGAAATGTAAACATGACCTTCCCAGAAGGTTGAGGGACTGAATGAATGTTTGACGGAGCGAGACTGCGACCCACTTGTGAAGGGAAGTGAACGAATGATTTCTGGTGGAAGGAAAATCGGCGTTTACAGCTGAATGAACTATCGTTTGTAGTGTGTAAGGTGAGATATTGACTCGAAGTTGTTGAGGCGATAACTATATTGCCTCCCGGAGGCTGTTTACGCATTTTGGGAATATCTTTATCAGATATTATTCCCTCAGATCTTTACTCAAAGCTCTATATTTATTTACATTTCACAAAGTGATCATAAGTGGAAGGTTTACAAAGACATGATATGAATAGGAGAGAGGAACAGGGCTTTCATCTGACTAATTAATTGGTACTTATTACGGATTATGGTACTTATACTTTTACCCCCTCACTAATAAACGTTGTATAGCGTCTGTATAGTTACACAAGACTTTGTCTTCTTCTTTCGAAAGTCAAATTGCTAATGACTGAAAGAGAGAAATCGGTGTGTAACTATTCATTTGATGTAATACGTTTATTAGTAAAGGGGTTAATATTTAAGTCATCCATCTATACTATCTATATTATACTAATAATGAAACTGAAGAGTTTGTTTGTTTGAACGCACTAATCTCTGGAACTATCAGTCGGATTTGAAAAATCTTTTTACATTTGATAGCTTAATTCTTGAGAAAGGCTATAGACTACTTTACATCATGCTTGGACCCTTAGGAGATGAGCAAATACGAAGTAATAGCGCGGGCAGGTAATGCGATGTGACGGGATGGGTCGGGGAACAAGTAATCAATCAATCACGCGGACGAAGTCGCGAGCAGAAGCTAGTTATTTAAAAAAAATAATGTTTAATAATGTTTTTATCATTTTTATTATATTTTCAAATTCAAATGGGTCCCGCCTGCTTCCAAATTTATTTAATTTATTAAAATGGGCTTGTTTTTAGCTTTTCAGTTTTTTAACTTAAGTTTTTTACCGCAGTCGGGATTTTTTTTTATTACTTTTTTTTTACACAAAAATGTTTGCTTTTCTTTGATTCGGAGTAGCCGTTTATATACAAAAAGGAAGACATATGCTTAGAAGAAAGAGTAGTAGAGTGCAAACTTGCAAAGCCATCGATAATGATGATGTCACTATTTACATAAAGCAAAAATACTCTTCTTCATCAACCTCATTAAGTCATTACTCGAACATAACTCGATCGCACGACAGCCTATACAAATAGTAACCGTTCGAAATTAGAATCTTTCTTTCAGCCGTATATTAGGAATCGGCTTTCCCATTTGTCCGCTGACAGGTTTGACAAGATTTTCTTATTTAGGAATTCTTATTTCGTAACCTCATCAATCATGAAAGGCTTTCGATATTACTCGGCCATGATTGGTAGTTTGGTACTAACGTTACGAGGGACATATTTATATCGAAAATAGAAAATATTTGGGACCATATTTCATGTCTTACTGACCGGGGTTGACCCAAAGGTTAAAGCAATCTGTTTTACTAGTATCTTGGCCTAAACGCACACGCGCGCACGAGCGCTTTTTTACCGCGTACTGCACTTTCTTTTGCGTTATAAAAGCGCCCAAGCGTAAATAGGCTGACGGTGCATTATCATAGCTTAAAATTAACATAGGATCCTAACAAAGACAAACAAACAACAAAGAATCTTTGTAAAGAATTAGTTAAACATATTAAGAAGTTACTTTTGGATTAAAAAACGATTCATTTTGTTATTTATAGAAAATAAGTATAAAAATATATACACTGGATGAACTTCCAATACTAAGTAACGATTAAAATAGAATACCATAATCAGGCTTATAATGTTCCCACTGCTGGGACACAGGCCTCCTCTCTTCGAGAGGGAGTGGGCTATAATCTACCACGCGGGCCCAGTGCGGGTCGGTAGATGTCACATGTCTTCGAATTTTTGGTTCTAGGACATGCCGGTTTGCTCACGATGTTTTCCTTCACCGTTTTGAGAGCAGAGGTAATGAAAATAATTTACACAAAGTAAAGCGCCTGTCTGGGTTCGAACCTACGACCTACAACTCGTAAGTCGCGGCCGTTACCTCTGAGCCACCACTACTGCTCTAAAAAAATAGAATGTCCTAACCAAACTGAAACTAAAATATGGCGTCGAAAAATGTCTCCGCGTCGCTGTCGCTGCTGTGGGTAAACTGGGTAAAGTACCCAAGAGCTTTCAGCTAAAATTATATACAGAGAATGATGGAATACTCAACAATATTGTAGTAACAGCATCAAATTCACATAAAATAATTATCTTTTCAACGCCATTTCATAGACTGACAATGTTGAAGAGAGATGAGTTTACAATTCACAGTAAGTAGCAACACTTACATCAAAAGATTTATGGTACGAGTCTATTTCTCTTGAAATATTCAAATGGATTCTGAACAAATTCAATATTTTACGCAAATTCAGCCATTAGATGTCGGCAACATATCTACGCTATATCCCCATTTTGAATTGTAGATCATATATTTTATTTTATCAATTTTAGATATGAAATCGAATAAAGGTATAATTTTCTTGAAATTATCTAATAAAATAAGGTATAACAGAAGGTCTCAGGTTCGATAGCCATTTCGGGAAAAATTTATGGAACGAAGGTCTTTGTCGTATGTTATACCAACTCAACACACTTGGCGAATGTGAGCTAGATAAAAAAAAAAAGTGTAACATTTTGACCGCCTCGTCACTAGCTTCATGGTCCGTTCACAGTTATTTTACCTTTGACAGCAGTAAGCTAACATCAACCTTATTGTAACGACAATAAAGAACACATAGATTTTGACAGACTCGTCAGTGGCAGCAACCCAACAGCATCCATATTAAAATGAGAATAAAGATCACTGTGACGTGAACGAAAGTGTTGCAAAATCAGAGGCAAAGTCATTTTGATTTTGTAGGTATATGTGTTTGTGTGTTCACGCAAGTGTACCTATGTCTTATGTACTTCCTATAGGTATATTACTGAGGTATATTTTTTTAGTGATGAGGAAATCCGCAGGAGAACCAAGGTAACCGACATAGCCCGAAGAATTGCCAACGGGTGCACATTGCTCGCAGAACAGATGACTGATGGGGCCGAAAGGTTCTGGAGTGGCGACCGCGTACCGGAAGACGTAGTGTTGGAAGGCCTCCCACAAGGTGGACCGCCGACCGACGAGCTTGTGAAGGCCGAAGGAACTCGTTGGATGCGAGAAGCGCAAAACCGGTCGAAGTGGAGGTGGCCTTGGGGGAGGCCTATGTCCAGCAGTGGACGTCTTTCGGCTGAAATGATGATGATGATATTTTTATAGGACTTTTGTTCTGACGTCATTTTAGAAAGTGCTGTATTAATGGTGATTTTATAAATACAAATCTGACATGCACTCAATCCAATACTCAAAATATCTGAGTACCTACCACAAACGCATACCATCACAGAAACTTCTATCCCACCAAAAACATTTTCATGTAAAATGTTGCCAAGACGCGACCACATAAATGGCTCGCACTGCCAAAAAGTTATCAGATCTCATGTAGAGCCAAGCTTCTAACTCTACACGCCCTAACTTCACAAACTCTACACCTTAGTCAAAATATGAGGCTTGGCCGTTTCGTTACTACAAAAACTATTGTATAACAGAAAAGTAATGAACAGTGAATAAATTTTTCACCTTACGCCCATGTGATGGTAGCGAAACGGCCAAGCCACATATTTTGACTAAGGTGTAGAGTTTGTGAAGTTAGGGCGTGTAGAGTTAGAAGCTTGGCTCTACATGAGATCTGATAACTTTTTGGCAGTGCGAGCCATTTATGTGGTCGCGTCTTGGCAACATTTTACATGAAAATGTTTTTGGTGGGATTTCACATCTTTTTGAAAGTTGCTTATGATTTTTTTTTTTTTTGGGTGGTTCTTTACTAAAAATCCTGAAATATATATTTTATTATTTATTACAAGGAGTCCCTATAACAATTTTCAGAACTCTAGCATCAAAATTTGCGGAAGTCTCGTACAAACTTCCATCCCCTAGTTTAAGGGGTGGGAGGGTAAAAGTTCCAAGTTTTAGAATTGTTTTGTTGTTTGTGTACTATTACTAGCTTACATACCAAATTTCAGCTTTCTAGGACTTCAGGAAGAACCTTAGAATATTGATGCGTATGAAATAAAAAAATATTTTTTTGGGGGTTTGGGGGTTTATTTACTGAAAATCCTGAAATACGTATTTTATTATTTATAACAAGAAGTCCGTATATCAATTTTCAGAACTCTAGCATCAAAATCTGCGGAAGTCTCGTACAAACTTCCATCCCCTATTTTAAGGGGTTGGAGGGTAAAAGTTCCAAGTTTTAGAGTTTTTTTGTTGTTTGTGTACTATTACCAGCTTACATACCAAATTTCAGCTTTCTAGGACTTCAGGAAGTACCTTAGAATATTGATGATCATCAGTGAGTCAGTGAGTAAGTGAGTCAGTGACGAAATCGGGGTATTTTAGATATCAATAAAATCTAAAGTATAAGAGCTATGCAATTGAAACTTTATAGGTTTAATAAGTCAACCACTGACACTATATCCCGAATATTTTGTTTATCTGGTATAATCCAAACCCAAGTTATGAAGGTTCAAAAATACGACGAAGTGCTTCGAGAAAAGGTAGGTAGTGCCCTTGCGCTTCGCTTGGCTCGTCTTGGCGGGGGCACTCCCGTGCCCCCAGATTCCCCATCCACTGTGCCCATATAATCATTAATTGTAATATCTCCTCCTTTTACGCACAACCTAAATACAATCACCATAGAATTACGAGTTATGCGCTGAATCCATTAAAGTTGGTTCAAGTTCTAATAACGAGTCAAGTATCTCAGATAATTATATAAACCTATCATGATATGAACTTTGCGCCAAGTTTCTGTAAGCACTTATTAATGGTATTTTTAATTTATCGCTTTTGAAATAAAATCGAATACGAAGATAATTTTCTTGCAAGTATCTCTAATGGTTATAAAATGGTATAGCAGGATAGGTCTCAGGTTCGATACCATGTCGGGAAAAGTTTCCTAAAAAAGATTTTTGTTTTGGCGTCATTTTAGAAAGTGCTGCATCATGTTCTGTGTCTTACTTAGAATAAATTCAAATTTTGACATTGTATTTTGAGTTGAATTTAAATTTTGACGTTGTAATTTCAATTTAATTTTGACATAGTAATTTTTTTTTCTTTTTGTATTTTTTTGTCTAGTGCAAGAAATTTTGTATGCCATAAATGGCAAAACATGTAGCCACCTCATATTAATTATAAGACCTTCATACTGTAGTCATGTTTTACAAAATAAACATTATCTTATGTATTCTTACATACACAATCTCCCAGACTCGAAAAACCTTTCACAAACCCATCATCATCAATGTCAGCCTTATTCCACTCACTGTTAAGTATAGACCTCAGGACCCTTTTGTGCCATGCTTCTGTGCTCTGTGCTAGTCTCATCCAGGTCTTCCTCGCGATCTTCTCTAGGTCATCCACCACTCAGCTGGCCAACCCATAACATCACAGAAATCTAATGCCCAGCCACTGAACCCATCAAATCATTCGTTGTAATATCTCCCCCCTTTTACGCACGACCCAAATACCGTCACTACAGAAATACAAGTTACGCAGTTTCTCCATTAAAGTTGGTTCGAGTTCTAATAACGAGTCAAGTATCTCAGGTATATAAACCTTTCATGTTATGAACTTTACACCAAGTTTCTGTACTCATTTATAACTTATTTATTTGAGAGCCAATGCAATGAACATTATATCTAATGTCTTTCTCAACTTCGGTAGAACTTGTAACTTTAAGTTGAAAAACCAATAAAGTAAGGCATACTTACTACTGCAGTACCTAAAGTAGATGCTGCTTTGATGCAAAGTTACTTCTTGTGCCATCTGTACATCTACTGCACTGGAAATACAAACGTATGATGGGTGGGATGGGTGACCATTCATAACATATCTAGTTAGACCCCTCCTCGGAAAGCACGTTAAGCCGTTGGTCCCGGCTGTCATTCGTAGATCTTTGCCAGTCGTTACGGGTAGTCGGAAGCCTGAAGTCTGATAACCAATCTTACCAAAAGGTATTGTGTAACCCAGTAACGGGGTTGTGAAGGTCAGATAGGTAGTCGGTTCGTCGGTCGTCCGACCGTCTGTCACAGGACTGTATCTTTTGAACCGTAATAGGTAGACTTGAAATTTTCACTGACTGTGTACTAATATGGCCACTATAACAACTAACATAAAGTTAAAAATTAAAGGGTTAAAAAATTGGTAGTGTTAAATATTGTACGGTAGTACGGAAATCTTCGTGTGCGAGTCCGAATCGTACTTGGCCACTTTTTTCTAAATCTTGATCCACACGCCTTAAGACTTGGTCTCCGCTAGCTTCCAAATCTCTGTGACGCGAGACATCCTATCTTGTCCACTTAACGTCCTTGACTACTCCTGATTAATGTGTCTACAGATACCGCTAATTAGTAACACCGGTAACTTTAGTTATCGCTCATGCGCACCATTGTGTAGGGGGACGATATACATCCCTTTGTTGGGGTAACTTATGTTGGTGTGAGCTCATTATTTCTGTTTGAATTTTGATGTTTATGTGACAAGGGGATGTTCAGACATTGTTGATAGTAATGGAGCTAGGGATTCCTAAAACTGCGGTGGCCGGTACCTATTATACGCAATTTATCGTCGAATGACGTCACCGAAACGTTGTTTATTTTTTTATTGATGAATGGGCCCCTCTTGACTTGATGGAAAGCGATGGATGAGGTCTATGATGGCACGAGCGTGCCCAGAAGATGCCTAAGGCACTGGAACTCCCACGCATCGATGAAACACAGCAGGCTGCTTGACGCCGGACTCCGGTGGCCCTCCTATCTACGTTTCTTTAGATGTATTACAACTACATCTCTGCCGAATGTATGTAAATAAAAAAAATACTTTTATTTGCGTTGAACATGACGAAGAGAAACAAAAAAAACAAAAAAAAAAAACAGTTGGGAGAAAAATGCGTCACATCCACGCAAAATGGCAATCGCTCAGCATAATGCTAAGACCCGCTATGGGTATGTTCCTACAAAATTAAAAACTAAAGCGCGTCCAGTAAAACAAATTATTCACAATTTCGAAGCACTCAAAATATTTTCAAACATGTTATCAAATTCTGCTTTGATTCAACAGTAATGGGAATTTCGTACACATTCACAGTCCAGTCGCTTTTGACTGCAGTATTTGCATATCCCGGGGGTTTAGCTCCGAGTTATCTCACATGACCTCCTAACATGCGAAATCAAAGGCATTTCTAAATACTAAAGCTAAACGGAAAATGAAGGCATTTCCTTTTCCGATTTTAATAATCTTTTTGAGTAGGTAACTAATGAGAGACTATAGCAGATTCTTTTCATCATCATCATCAGCCAGCAGCAATCCACTGCTGGACACAGGCCTCTTCAATTGCACGCCATTCAGTTCGATCTCGGCAACTCATCCAGCTGCTACCAGCCACCCTGCGAAGATCGTCGCTCCACCTAGCCCGAGGGCGTCCTTTTTTTATTTTTTTTTTGTTTTCGTGGGGTAACCTTCAAAAGGCACCTGGTCTTTGGGGAAAAAGACCAGGTAGTGGGGGATTCTTACCTCACTAAAACCACCTCGGTGATCACCATCAGCACATAGAGGGGGGCCCGTTACCTCTTAGACCAAGCCTGAGGGCGTCCTACCTTACGTTTCCCGATTCGTGATCTCCACTCAACAACACTTCTACCGCAAAGGTCATCGGTTCTGCGGCTAATATGACCGGCACATTGCCAATTTAGCTTGTTGCCACTTGAGCTTGCTTATTCTGTGAGCTACGTCGACAACAGCTGTTGTTCTCTGCCGGATGACCTCATTCCGGATTCTATTGCCCTCCATAGCTCGCTGACCGACCTTGATTTTGTGGCCCAGCCGTACCGTGAGGGTCCACGTTTCGGCTCTGTAAGTCTTAACAAGCAGGACGCACTGATTGACGACTAGTAGTAGTATAGAGTAGTTTAGTCTTTATATTTTATGATTCGTTTCATAGGCCACCTTTAAATTGGGCACTTATGGACCGTCTGAATTTAGGTGCACTGCTCCAATTGGTTTCCTATGTAGAAAAACTGGCAAGAAACTCCATGGGAACTGGAGTCCGACCTAAAACGGTTTTTTTTTTCGGTCAAGAACGAAAAGAATATTCGGCTGACTTGCATTTTGGGCGAACACCGAAAACGATTTTTGTTTGTGTTTGTATTTTAGCCAAAAACCGAAAATAAGTTTTAGTTTTTTTTTGTTTTTGGATAGATTTTTCTTTAAAAGGTAAAAGAAATAATTTCAATATTTTCATCATTGTGTTTAACCGTTTAAATACTTAAAAATAATCGTAAATTCGTAATCTTATACTACTATAATCACACTAATATTATAAAGGCGAAAGTTTGTGAGTGTGTTGGTATGTTTGTTACTTCTTCACGACAAATGGCTTTACCAATTTTGATAAAATTCGGCATGGAGGTAGCTGACACCCCGGATTAACACATAGTATATTTTTTATCCCGATATTCCCACGGGATCGTAACTTATGCGGGTGAAACCGCGGGGCGCTGCTAGTATTATGTAACCACAACACGTCTAAGCTCACGCACCATATAATGAAACTTCCAACTCCTAATCCAGAACCCAAATTAACCTAACAAAGAAACATCCTAAGAACACATCCAATTTCCATGTTGGTACTAATTCCGTCTCAGCCCTGCCCATCTCATTACATTGCTGAGACGGCCGCCAAACTTTCCGCATGTAAATAAATGCTCTAGAAAAGGGCCTCCATAACTTGCAGAGATAACAAATACAGTAGAGACGTTCATTACCTACTCTGTGGCTTTCAGAACTTGGAGGGACCTTAATATAGACTCATTTATATGAAGCTTATCTCGCACATCTCGACTGGCGAGAATGCCCATGCGAGTCTCGTAGAGAGTCAACGGGTGACTATTGTTCTCATGTGTTAAAGTAAAACAAAATTTACCGAAAAAAATGTTACTTCTTTCCAAAGTCTTATCTTATAATAGGGTCTCCTTTGTTTCACCGAAAAAAAATTGCCAAATTATAACTTCCCAAACAATTTTCCGCATAATTTCATTTGCCAAATCATTACTTACTTAGCAAATAAACTTTTCACAAAAAAATGTAACGCATACCTAATGTTTGGCAAGTGAACGTTTAAACAATAACTTGCTTACCAAATAGTACTTTTACCAATTTAAAAGTCGAATGTTTCAGATGGTATAACATATTTTACGCAAAATAAAATAAGCCAAATATTTAGTACCGTCGGGGCCTCTATTTCTGTCTGCCTATGATTTCAGTTGGCCCTGTTAATATGCTTTGAACCAGCCAGTGAGATTTACAAAAAAACCGGAAATGGATAGTAGCGAAACTTTCGACGAAGACATTGAAAACAGCAACATCTAACACAACACAGCAGAGCAATGACATACAAAAGAACCGCGAAAGCAGTAGAAGCCCGCCAAAAGACGCACCGATGAAGCTCGACCTGAACCAACCTGGCGGCAAGGTCGTTAAAAGATGCCCATCCATAGATAATAAATACCCATCTCTCCACTAGTCCAGTGCTTACTCTAGGATGCATATCCGGTAGGCTCTTAAATCCTTACCTATCCTACGGGCACGTCTTTCCTACCATTACCGCGCCCCCGGTCTATTCCTTGATATGCAATGGTCGCTGTAGCATCATGAAAATGAGGCTACAGGAGCTAGTACGAATCTTGGGGTTCATTCGATTAATCGAGTCTGGTTTAACCACGCTGGGATCAGTGCAATTCATTCATTCATTCAATCCGCCCTCGTATAATAAATCTGAAGAAAAATATGGTTATATATAATATGGTTATAAGGCTATTTAGGCTTTTTTTCTTTCTTCTAGAAAGAAAATAAGTCAGAAAGAACGCTAATCGAAAACGAAGTAATAGCACGAGTGGGCGATCAAATTTCTTTTAAATTAAACAGCTGTTGTAACTACAGGCCGCTGAGACGTTTCCTGAGGTAGCAGCGCGGTACGGGAGGGGTGTGTTGACGTGATGCGAGAGCTCAGTGATTCGTCAACTTGTGACAACTATCACTCATCCCGCACCGCGCAGCTACCTCAAGCAACGTCTCAGTTAGCGAACGGCCTATAAATATGCGTGAACGGTATACCTCTGTATGTGTTGAGGGTAGTCAGTCCATAACTCCTGGTTTGATTATGTAATTGAAACTGGGAGACTGGGTACTCGTAAAGTAGAACGTGACTTTAATCATGGTTACAAATGGCTTTATTTGGCTTTGTCGGTGGTTTATAGGCTTTGATCAACAGAACATACCACGACGCCTGTAACCCCCGAAGGGTAAGGCAGGAAGGTACTGGTGTAGCTAACTATAGTACACCTACATTTCGCCAGTTATGTTCTAAGTCCCATGTAATAGGGACGAACCTATTGCCACTAAGCACAAATCCAGACTCCGAGCTGATACTAAGAAATGCCTAATGCAAAAACCCAATAACACTTTGCTTGATCAATATTGCGGATAAAGGGAGTATTTAGAGAAATGCCTGTAAATCTAAAGTAAAAATTGATGATGAGATGGAAAAAATATTAAAGTCGTTTGTGCTGACCTGAAATTTATCATTTTAGTCTTCACTGCGCTTCAATTTATTAATCTAAGTTCAAAAAATCAATCTGCCTCGCATTTTCCCAACTATGTCGGGATCGGCTTCCAGTCTAACCAGATGCAGCTGAATACTAGTATTTTACATGGAGCGACTGCCTGTCTGCCCTCCACAACCCAATTACTGGGTAATACTGGCTGACATAATTCTCTCAGTGGAAATACAAATTGACACGTTTTTTTTCCAATATCTCTGGAAACAGGAAAGGTAACATAAATATTTACGATCTAGGAAAAGGACCTTCACAACCTCATCCTTGAAATCTCAAATAAAAGCTATACAAAATACCCTCAAATAATCTTTTTTATTTGAATATATACAATCCTGTGCCAAAGCTTTATTTATACTGTAAATCAAAAAGGCTTTACATAATTGAATACAAAAAATGTTTGCACCGAATTCTGCGCCGTCGCAAGATTAATTCTCTTGTAATCACTTCGCACTTATTTGACTTTCTGAATAAGAAGCAAACTTCGTCATATTTCTGTACGTTTGTTAGAAAAAGTTGCGAACTTGTTGAAATAAGTTCTGACGGGGTAATGGATTATCTTAGATTAAATCGTCGAAAGGGTTCAAGACTTGAAAGGCTTCAGAATATTAATGCAGTCAGTTCGCTGATTCTTTGAAGCTACTCGTATTGATTTTAATCGCTGTAAGAATGTGGTTGGTTTGCCTCTAGGGCTCTCGTATAAAGATGCGTCCACACTGTGTAACATAACATGTTATTAATCACAGTTATATAACATGTTTCTATAGAGAAGTTAGCAATGTTAAATTGGACGTGTTATATAACAAAAGTTTATGTGTAACATAATGTAGACGCACCCTTATGTCGGATAAAGACGGAACGATATGATTTATAAATAAGTCGATGATTGTACATATTTTTGTAGCGATGTATGTATATGTCACGGCTAATTATAGCCGAAGTACGGTTACACCTAGTTTTAGCCGGGTATGTACAACTAGGTGCAGCCGGCCAGTGCGGCCACATGCGGTTCGTGTGTACTTCGGGTGACATCGGTTGCATGGTTGCGGACCGGTCGGTAGATAGGCGACGCAGGATGCAAGAGCAAGCGAAGGGCACCTCGAGGTTAGGTTTTTTTTTTCGTGAATTTTTCCCATGTTTTAATAGATATTCTTCTATTCGGGGCGGGGACAAATCCAACAAACCAAAGATCATAAAAATTGGTCCAGCCGTTCATGAGTTATAAATGATGTAACTAACCCGACTTTGTTTAAATATACATAGGTTTAAATAAATGTGAATCAAATCGGTGCAAATTCTTGTCAAATCAATTATGATTTTTTATTGACCCCACCATGCCTGAAGTCGTGCTACAATTAACAAAAACTACAGGTTTGTAAGTACACTCAACAAAAGAGATAAGTATGCAGGATCGTCGGATATAGTTGAAAACTTCATCTATATCCGTCGATCCTGCATACTTATCTCTTTTGTTGACTGTACGTCACCTCTATTCAATATATCTCAGCATTAAAACTACCGTCTGTGTTCCCTCCGTTTCCATGACAAATGCGTTCAATATGCCAGCTATTGCCTGGGTACGGTCTCAAGTGCCCGCGTCAGGTAATCTGCACGAATGTGAAATTAGACGAGTTTGTTCGAAGCGACGTGTGAGTGATGGCAGCTACAGATAGGGTTGCCAACCATACTTTGTAATAACGTATCCTACTTTATCCATAATTAATAATCTTATAAATTCGAAAGTAACTCTGTCTGTATGTTACCTTTTCACGCCTAAACCACTGAACGGATTTCGATAAAATTTGGCAAAGAGTTAGATTGCTTCCCGGGGAAGGACATAGGATAGTTTTTATCGACATACATCGCGGGCGAAGCCGCGGGCGGAAGGTAGTTTTCGATAAACATACTTTATAATTGCATAATAATAAAGTATGCGAAAATACTTTATTTCTAATCTTTTGAGATGCGTAAAACGAAATACTCATATTAGAGGTAATTATTGAACTTATTTATCGATAGAGGTACCTATCGTATTATACCTACTCGTAAGTCAAAAAGACAATCTATTCAGATAAAGAATTTTTAGAGAAAAATATAGTTATGCTTAAGACAAATCAGTTATGAAGACAAATGGCATTAAACCTATACTTAAAAATGCATCTGATAGCTTATGTACCAAATGTAAAAACAAAGTATTTCTTATTTACTCACTGTTCCCGCTACTTCAGCTTTCACTGAGTTTTTTCGGTAATGAAGCTCTGCAGTGGCGAGAAGAGAGAAACAGATCGTCCATACATTTAATCAAAATCGAGTTATTTATTTATTTAAGTAAATCATAATTTCGATTGTAAAACTAGCTTTGAAACTTTCAGAGACAAAAAAAAAAATTTGCGCTTGCCAAAAGCGCCCAAAAATATGTTTTATGGGGATAGTAACATACTTAAAATTTAAAAATACTTTTTTTTCTTCCAAATACTTTTTTTTTCCTATTCAAAGAATTTGATACGTTATTTTTCTCAAAAAAAAGTTGGCAACCCTAGCCACAGATGTTTAGACGTTAGGTGCTGTGCTACCAAATAAGATGTGAGGGTTATAAGCCAATGGGCGACAATTGTAGCGTGTGTATATTTGTCACGAATTATGAGCATTAGCTACTTATGCATGGAATATAGGCGTCTTGTTATGTAAATGCTACTTACGAGTTTTATCACCTACATTCCAAAATGTATTTTGTTGTTGTTGTGTCGTATGAAATCAAATGATAAAACCGTTTGCGATATTGCTTCAGTTTCGCTTAGCTTTCTATCCTACTTTTTTTTCTTTCTTCTCCGGCGTAGCGTGATGTTAAATCCATACTAATGTTATAAATGCGAAAGTAACTCTGTCTGTCTGTCTGTATGTTACCTTTTCACGCCTAAACCACTGAACGGATTTGGATAAAATTTGGCAGAGAGATAGAATGCATCCCGGGGAAGGACATAGGATAGTTTTTATCCCGATATTCCCACGGGATCGACACTTATGCGGGTGACACCGCAGGGCGCTGCTAGTAGCCTATATTTCCTTCCTCAAGAATTAGGCTATCAAGTTATTATTATTATCAGCCATTTCTGTCCCACTGCAGGGTAAAGGCCATTCCCTCCTTCCACTTATCCCTATCCAAAGGTAAGGCTATCAAATGCAATAACATTTTTTCAAATTCAACTCTTCAGCTTTATTTTATTAGTATAGACCATGTAGGCATAGACAAAACCAAACGACGTTTTAGTTGTAGACTTTATTTATTTATGCGAAAAAAAAACACAGTTTTGTGATACGACAATACGTTGTTCATTTAACTAAGATAATAATGCTTGGAGTCCGCGTATCACTGGTCAGTTTCTCTCAGTCGTCAGTGCTATGGTAGGTGTCAATATTGATACGAAAAGTTTTTAAATAATTGTTAAAATCGTGATCACAAAATACAGTATTTAGTCAAATCTTTGTTCTCCTTTAGCCTATATATTTCCATTAGTTTTCACTTTAAATAAGGAAATAGCATAGCTATCCTATTTAAACATTTGCTACCCACATCGTCCAAAACTGGAAGGTAAAGTAAGACCAAACCATTTGTTAACCAAATACTTTCATCTCTAAACAATGTTCCGACAGTGCAAGTTGCACGTCCAGCCATTTTGATTTATGTTCCGTTTTCAAGTTCAACTGTAGCGGAGTTGTGCTGCTGGCTGGTAAAGTATTGTATAGTGTTGTACTTAATTAATATTTAAATTAGGAACGTTATAATAGTGATGTCACTTAACTGGTCTTAGTTCCTCGAGAACGGTGAAGTGGGAAAATTATTGTTTGTAGTATTTTGTTGTTTCACAGAGTATTTATTACAAAGTTCAGACTGTTACATTGTTGTTCCTCTTAATTTGACAATAGTGTAATGGATCGCTCTTAGTACAAATCATTAACAATCTCTTAAAAGTTCATTGACTCATCATTATGAACAACTTTTACTATGGGACCAAACCGGAAATCGCGAAAAAAAAACAGCTGTTCCCTACATATATTTAAGTTCGTGTAACTCGTCAAAATGTAAGGAACAGCTGATTTTTTTTCGCGATTTCAGGTTTGGTCCCATAGTAAAAGTTGTTCATAGTGATGAGTACAATGACCTCTTAAGAGGTTGTTAATGTTTTACCAATAACCCTATATAAATCAAGTTGCATCTTGGACTGCAATGTCTAAAAGCTGGGAACAATATCCGTTTGCATGTTTGCACAACCTGAATCCAAAGCGACAGGCCGATGGTCGCCAGGTTGCAAGAGATTACCTCTTTGTTGCATAAGAAGCAATGCTAATGGCCGGGAAACACGACACTGCAAAAAATATATCGCCTGCCTGGTTTTTATTTTACGAATTATTTTCAAACTGGCCGGTTCCAGGTGTCTTTTGAATTGAAAGTTGTTTCTATAACTTAACTAGCTTCCGCCCGCCAGTTCACCATTTTCTATTTTATTAAGTACTTGTTTACAGGTCTACACTGTCCTGCCATACCTATTAACAGCGTAATTTGAAAACATTTTGAGAGCGTTTACGCCATACGGCATTTCATACAAACTTTCAAGCCCTTATTTTTCGAAATGAATGAACCGATTTTAATGAAACTTCATACGCATGCAGGATACAAAGGTCTAAAAGTTAGTAGAGAACATTTTCGAAAAATAGTGTTACAGCCAAATTAGACCGATTTTAAATTTTCCATAGAAAGTAGAAACAGAGATTTCCATATATCTTGTTAGGGTTCCGTAGTACCTACAAGGAACCCTTATAGTTTCGTCATGTCCGTCCGTCTGTCTGTCGGAGGTTTTGCTAAGAGACCGTTAGTACTAGAAAGCTGTAATTTTGTAAGAGTGTGTATATTAATTACGCCGACAAAGTGGTAAAATAAAATTTTGGAAAATATTTTTTTTTAGGGTAGCTCCCCTACATGTGAAGTGGGGATGAATATTTTTTTCGTCGTCTGCCCCATCATGTGGGATATCATTGAATAGGTCTTCTAAAATGACTTGGACGGACCCCCAAGTCATTTTAAAAACATTCTAAAATTATTTTTCGATTTAATGCTCCATTTATGCAATATTAAACTTTAAAGTGCAAATTTTTGTTCCAGTAGGGCGTCCCCCCCCCTCTAAAACCTAAACTGCTGGCTTGAAAAATCTGGAAAATTCACGATGACAGTGCATTTCATGAAGTTTAAAGGAAAATTATAGCGGTTAAGATAACTTTATTAGTTTAGCAGTAATAGTCGTTGAACTTGGGTGTTAGATAATTTTGTACCAAATACAAAATCCTTAGCATTAATCCTGTAAAGTGACTAAGATGAAGTAGCTGCTTGTTTATAACGGGTAGACTTGCATTGAAAAACAAAACATGAACATTTTTTTTTTTTTAATTTCAGAATAAAGAACTACAAAATCATACTACATTGTGATAGCGGGCTACTACGGAACTCTACACTATGCGTGGCCCGACACGCACTTGGCCAGTTTTTTTTAAATAAGACATTTCGAAAATGTTCTCTAAACTTGAGAACGGCTGGACCGATTTGGCTACTTTCTGTTTTAAAATGTTCGTAACAGTCCGAATTAGTTTTTTATATAAAGAAAAATAGGAAAAATTGCCCGGAAAATGAGAAAAATCGGGAAAAACTGAACGTGCTTTTTCTAGAGGATTTTTGTATGAACCCAAGACCATGTTGAAACTTTGACAGGACAACAGCTGCCGTGTCAGCTAAATGTTTGGAATTTTAATGAGTCTGTCCCAATGTTGCATCAATACGTTTAGACAGACAGTACTATGTTGTACATTCACTCTTTTTAAACAATATAGGTTACAATTCGACACGTGCAATGTGCACCACAATCCAATGTTTCATAACTTTTTAGTCGTAACCGCATTGGTGTATGACAATTGTAAAGTGTTACATTATATTGTGCTATTGTCTCCTATGTTATAACATAAACCGCCGTCGCACAGATTATTTGTTAGGGCTGATTTTTTAATCGACAGATAAGTTTTAATTCGTGGAATAAAATTGACGTCTGACAGATTTTGTATGGAAGAACTGTGAAAAATTCAAAATTATTCCCCCGATAAAATTATCTGGCGTTGGAAAAATCAGTTTTTCATTTAATATCACACTAATATTATAAAGGCGGATTTGTGTGTGTGTGTGTGTGTGTTTATATGTTTGTTACTTCTTCACGTTCAAACGGCTGGACCAATTTTGATACAATTTTGTATAGAGGTAGCTGACACCTTAGATTAACATATAGGCTACTTTTCATCCCTATATTCCCATGGGATCGAAACTTTTGCGGGTGAAACCGCGGGGCGCTGCTAGTCTACTATATACATATTATTATAAATTAAAGTCGCTTTTCGTGTCTGTTTGTATGACCGTGACAACGGATTTTGTTGCGGTTTTCATCATCATTTAGGGAATTTACTTCGGAAGATGTATACCTATTTGCAAAGTACATTTATAAAGGAATATCGATGTTTTGTCGAGGGGCCCGTGGCTAAATAATAACAGCCGCACAGGTCGATAGATCAGGTTAAGCTACGCTTGCCGCGGTTGGTCTGTGTATGGGTGACCATCTTTACATACCGTGACCCCTCCGCGCACCGGAAAGCACGTTAAGCCAATGGTCCCGGCTGTAATTCGTAGATATTATGACAGTCGTTACGGGTAGTCAGAAACCCGAAAGTCTGACAACCAGTCTTATCAAGGGGTATCGTATTACCCAGTAATTGTAATTGGGTTGTGGAGGTTAGATAGGCAGTCGCTCCATGTAAAATACTGGTACTCACCTGCATCCGGTTAGACTGGAAGCCGACCCCAACATAGTTGGGAAAAGGCTAGGCAGATAGATGATGATGATCGATGTTTTGTCAAGTCGTAAACACCGTGCAAAATTCGGAGACGTGAAATTATTCAACCCGCACTGGGCCCGCGTCCACGACGCGGAGCTACGTTTTTACGCATCAGGGCTCAAACACATAAACACGTTGCGTCACGGTGCCGTGACGTGGAAATCGACGTCGAGCAACGTAAATAATCACGTTACGACAACGCAATGTGCCACGTTGCACGGCACGTGTGTCGTCGTGACGTAAAATCTCACGGTGCCCTTACGGCCCACTCCCTCTCACAAAGAGGCCTGTGTTCCAACAGTGGGAACATTATAGGCTGATTATGCTTATGGTAAACACCGGGCGTACCCAGAGGTGGGTCGCTAGTTTAATAGAAAAATAAATATTTATTTTAGAGAAAATAAATTTTAGAGTAATATCGTAATGTAGTGTGAAATAATAACATTAATTATGCAGAAGCTGTAATAGAATAATAATCCAATTAAAGCTAGTAATTAATTCAGTAGTAATTTTCCTAATGACATCCATAAATTAACATAACATAACCGCATTCGTACTTAGGCTAGTAGCGTCACAGAACATACATTAGTACAATTGTAGCGTGAAGATACTTATATTATACCTATTATATATTTACGATGTACAGACGCCAGTACAACAAGCTACCCGAAACTGACAAATTTTCCCAATCAACTTTGAGCCTTACATAACATACATACATAATCAGCCTATAACGTTCCCACTGCTGGGACACAGGCCTCCTCTCAGTGAGAGGGAGTGGGCTGTAATCCACCACGCGGGCCCAGTGCGGGTTGGTAGATGTCGCATGTCTTCGAATTTTTGGTTCTAGGACATGCCGGTTTCCTCACGATGTTTTCCTTCACCGTTTTGAGAGCAGTGGTGATGGAATAATTTACACAAAGTAAAGCGCCTGTCTGGGTTCGAACCTACGACCTACAACTCGTAAGTCGTGGCTGTTACCACTGGGCCACCACGCTCTCGCTTTGAGCCTTATTTATTTATTATTTATTTATACATTTATTTCAGGCATCAAGGCCCATATAAAACACATACAATACAATATTAATAACATAAAAATACTATAAATACATACAACACGCCAGCACATCAAGCTACTACAATCTGTCAAATTTCTTTAACAGAATTTCAACTTTATCGCTATAGCATAAGGCTCAAAGTTGATTAGGGCAATTTGACAGTTTCGTGTAGCTTGATGTGCTGGCGCGTCGGTACGGCTCTTAGCTACGAAAATAGTTGGTATAGAACAACAATTTTGTAAAAAGGAACTGCTTAAATACTGATGACTTTCTACCATAAATCTCAAATTTAACTCCAGCATTATCATCATCATCATCATTTCAGCCAAAAGACGTCCACTGCTGGACATAGGCCTCCCCCAAGCACTTCCACTTCGACCGGTTCTGTGCTTCTCGCATCCAACGGGTTCCTGCGGCCTTCACAAGGTCGTCGGTCCACCTTGTGGGAGGCCTTCCAACGCTACGTCTTCCGGTACGTGGTCGCCAGCATTATCACGATAAAAGAAACCACCTTCACCAAAGTCTGAAAATAAATAATTTTCTTTAATTTATTTAAATGTCCCTCTTGGCAACCGTGGCGTGGGCCTGAATTCTGAAGGGCACCGAAATTATACAGAAAAGTTTTAAGTAAAAAGGCCTAACTTTAGGACCTAAGCTGTAACTTAGCCTCGTGATATTTTAAAATGGGTTTTGTCTGACTGAATGGCTGAAATTAAGTCCATTTGAGGACAGGTGTTCTGTTTAGTTTGAAAGTCCTTTTAAAAGTGGTTTGGAGTTTTATTTTGCGAGTTACAAAACTAATCAACGTTGTTGGTTTCATTGTGTCACCAGCGGAGTAACTGCATAACACATTGACAGTAGACTTAAATTTTGACAGTCCAACAACTTTCATTGCGTCATTTACGTTGTTGAGCAGACGTTTTCGAATATAGGTAACAAGCAATGGATTAGCAATATCCTTCAACATTATTCAGATTGTGATTGATCGTGTGTTACGCAATAAGGGTGCTGAGTAGTGTCTGCTGAAAGAAGGCTACATATTTGTATCAGCCTGCTTATTGTTGATAGCCTAATTTTATTTATATTTGACTGTGTGAGGTAAGGCGTTTACTAAAAGACAATACACATGTCGTCAACATGATTTTTGTTCCCGATAATGGAACAAATTAAATACTCAAAAGTTAGGTTGAAATACTTTATTCTCCAAAACGTAAAAGGAAAGATGAGAGCAAAGTTTATTTGGGCACAGTTCGTGAAACACAAAATACAAATAACAAATTAAAAAATTGGCTAAGTGCGAGTCGGACTCGCACACGAAGGGCAACCACAAGGCAAAAACGCCGAAAAAAAACACGTTTGTTGTATGGGAGACCCCCTTAAATATTTATTTTATTTTGTTTTTAGTATTTGTTGTTATTGCGGCAACAGAAATACATCATCTGTCTAGCTATCACGGTTCATAAGATACAGTCTGGTGACTGACAGACGGACGGACATACAGCGAAGTCTTAATATTAGGGTCCCGTTTTAACAACAATAGAGTGTGCCTCACGGCTGCGCCAAAAAGGTTCATTTCAGCATTGATTCCAGACAGATGCTGTTCAAAAGGGCTACATGTGAATGTAAGTTAACACCATGTAGGTACTTTGTTAACTTATTCTAGGTAACTGACACCGATACAATAAAATAGGCTTAAAATTATTTTGTGTTTGAATTGTTTGGGTCACACGTTCAACGGTTTTATTCTCAACTAGCAGCGCCCCGCGGTTTCACCCGCATAAGTTTCGATCCCGTAGGAATATCGGGGTAAAACGTATACTGTGTGTTAATCCTGAATATAAACTATCTATGTGCCAAATTTCATCCAAATCAGTTCAGTAGTTTTGCGTGAAGAAGTAACAAACATACAAACACACTCACAGACTTTCGCCTTTATAATATTAGTGTGACTAACGTAACTACGCGGAAGTCTAGTTATTTGGAGCGGCTCTGTGCATTCACTTAGTAGTCTGAATACTTGTCAAATCTAAAGAATCTCGAGAACAAATCCAAAGAAATCAATCTCAAAGCGAACGGCGCTCGAGTGACTCAAGACCTGTAGTTCAACAACCCTCCAGCCTCTTCAAGAAGGCGACCTCCTTTATATAATACCTTACAACTAGTGTCCGACCGAAGCTTCGGCTTCGGCTTCGGCTTCGGCCACCTTCGGCCAAAAAAGCACCTTCGGCCAAATCTTCGGCTTCGGCCAAAAATTTGCCGAAGGTTTGGCCGAAGCCGAAGGTTTTGCTCAATTTGCTTTGCTCAATTATTTTATAGAAATATTTTGTGTTCGTCTGATAATTAAAAAAATGTGACTGATTATTTGATTATTTTTGTTAAAATTACTTTAAGTAAATAAATATTTAATTAACATTGTATATTTAAAACTTTTATTTTAGACAATATTTTATTACCTACTTGTATATTTTGGTCACTCGGCTCGTTATTGGGCTAAATCTCTAAAGCTCTCACAATATGTACCTAGTATATTCTGAGATCAAAGTAACTATCGTATTTCTCAAGGTCAATGACACCTTCGGCTTCGGCTTCGGCTTCGGCCGAAGGTTTTGGTGAATACCGATTAATCGGCTTCGGCTTCGGCCAGAATTGCACCTTCGGTCGGACACTACTTACAACCTTTGTCTATTGTCTATAAAAATCTGTCATACTATGTCTAGATAAGTTATCGAACTAAAATCTCCACAAATTGCATTCTTGTACTATTATAGATAATTATATAAGTATTACTAAGTTTGCGTTGGCATTTTGTAATTTGTTGGAGATTAGAGGAGCAATTCTCGTAATTTTAAGAATAATCACAGTCTTGTGATTATTCTTAAAATTACGAGCACTTATGCGAATGCAGTCTCAATCCGTCAAAAAAAAAACCTCTAATTTCCCTACATTTTTGATAATTGTTTGAAATTAATTGTTGCTGAGATGAGATTGCGTCTGAACTAAACTTGGCTTGTATTTTTTTAGAACTCCAGGTCCCCCATTATATGTATTATATCATACAGTAAAGGTCGTCAACGTGGCACATTTGCGAGTGATTTATGGTGTGTATATGTGTGTGTGTGTGTGTGTGTGTACATGCCTACATTTATTGTAAATACAATATTTCCGCGCGGAACTAGTTTGGCGCGCCCTAGGTGGGGACGGGGGGGTGAGGGCGGCGGGGTTGCCTAATGTTCGCAACGCACGTACTGAGTAATGACAATGCGCCCCCGCCCCTCCGTCCCACCGCTCACACACCTAAGGCGTGGCCAACTAGTTCCGCGCGGACTATAGCTGACCAGGCGAACTTCGTACCGCCTAAATGTATGAGAAAATGAATTACTTATTATTATCTTTTTTGTGTAAATTCTTCCCTTGTTTTAATAGTTATTTTATTATTCGGGGCGGAGACAAACCCAACAAACCTAAGATCATAGCCGTTCTTGAGTTACAAATGGTGTAAGTAACCTGACTTTGTTTTATTATTATAGATGATAATATTTTGCAATACGCATCCCTCATCACATTCCCCCGGCAGAAACCCCAAGACAGAGCAATAAGGGGTTGCTCTAATATAATAAAAATATGCTAGAAGCAGAACGACAATTTATGTTCCATGCAAATGAGTAGTCCACAGAATCTGGAGCGAAACGTCTGAAGCTTTCAGAGCCAAACGATATTAACCCATTTAGCTAAACATAATTTATGTCCCCCGTCATACAGATACACAATACATGTAGGTACACAATTGAAACAAATACACCAGAATAACTCCTAATTTTGTACTCTATATATTATACTATGTGCCTTTTCTGTCTGATTTAACTGTTTGCCATGGTAATGTGAGGGGTGGTCCGACCCCGCGATTTCACGTAGGTACGCGTATACGCACCCGCTGCTGATTTATTACCTGGCTCGTGTAAGGGCGACTGCAGACCGGCGACATTATGACTTTTTGTATCGTTCCCTATAAAAGGTACACAGAATTCGTTGCGAACTACAGAATACTGATTTGTTGGAAAACGCTTTTGTTGTGTAACTTTTGTACTTCTATTCTGATTTAGTTCCTTTGAACGAGTTAACGAGGTTTTTCCTCACAGCTTTTGTACGTTTTCTGCCTTTTATTGCGAAATGTTTGCCGTGTGGTCGGTCGGCGTTAACGGAAAGAAAATCATTAGGATACAATTAAGCGCAGCTCTTTTGTAGGAAGAGTAGTGGGCCTGAGGTATCGGCGCAGGCTTTGTGGGTTCGAACCTTGACAGGCGCTTTACTTTGTGTAAATAATTTCATCACCACTAATCTCACAACATCATCATCTGCCTAGCCTTTTCCCAACTATGTTGAGGTCAGCTTCCAGTCTAACCCGGATGCAGCTGAATACCAGTATTTTACATGGAGCGACTGCCTATCTGACCTCCACAACCCAGTTACTGGGTAATATGATACCCCTTGGTAAGACTGGTTGTCAGATTTTCGGGCTTCTGACTACCCGTAACGACTGTCAAAGATCCACTAATGACAGCCGGGACCAACGGCTTAAAGTACTTTCCGAGGCACGGAGGGGTCTCGGTATGTAAAGATGGAATTATTGACCTCTAATCTCAAAACGGTGAAGGAAAATATCGTGAGGAAACAGTCATATCTTAGAACCAAGTTCGAAGACATTGGAGGAGGCCTGTGTCCCAGCAGTGGGAACATTATAGGCTGACAATGCTTTTGTAGAACGTGGCCATACTCGTGATGCAATGAATAAAACCGTCACGTTTTAATTAGGAAATTTGTAGATCGTAAAAACTGTAACACACATACCTTTGATATTGATTGGACAAATATTATAGCAAATGACAGTAAAAACAATAAAACGGCAGTAAAACAGTTATGGCAGTATATCTATCAAGGCTATCATCTTTATCAGACATTTAATTTGCCGTCGAAGTGCGGGAATCGAAACAGGTGACATGCCTTCACATACATTATTTCATAATGTGATTAGTTGTGCCACAGTCTAAAATTATACAGAAGGTCGAAGCGGTCGTTTTCGAGGAAAATTATGTGGTGGTTCTTGTAATACACTAGCTTCTGTCTGCGACTTGTACGGCGTAAAATTTCTTGTTTTAAAATAAAATATATCCAAA
This sequence comes from Oligia latruncula, assembly GCA_948474745.1. Lineage (NCBI taxonomy): Eukaryota > Metazoa > Arthropoda > Insecta > Lepidoptera > Noctuidae > Oligia > Oligia latruncula. Next base: position 13,385,523 of record OX419702.1, on the reverse strand, counting down.
TATGACACACAGCATTACCTCTAAATAGCAGCGCCCCGCGCGGTTTCACCCGCATACGTTTCGATCCCGTGGGAATATCGAGATAAAAAGTATCCTATTTGTTAATCCTGGTTATAAACTATCCGTGTGCCAAATTTCATTCAAATCCGTTCAGGAGTTTTTGCGTGAAAGAGTAACAAACATCGATCCATCCATCCATCCATTCTCACAAACTTTCGCGGTTATAATATTAGTAGGAAGTAGGACATAATATATGATCAAACGAACTTCCAAGTGAAGTTCGATCATTATTATGATGAGTTGCTTCATTTGAAGATATGATTATAACAATGTAGTTTCCCTACTTACTTGGTAACTTCGCACATATTTTAAAGATTTTTTAAAACTATTAGGTGACGTAATTCCGGTCTGACTGCACCTCGGTTGACACTTTGACGTGTAGCTCATTTTTTAGAGTCATGAGTATGATATAAAACTTTCTCTATATCTGGGAATCTTCAAGCTTCAGGGAGGGAGGGTGATCATATTATCTTCAAATGAAGCAACTCATCATAATAATGATCGAACTTCACTTGGAAGTTCGTTTGATCATATATTATAACTCGTTGCTTCATTTTTCAGATATGATTATAACAATGTAGATGTTAAGAGTCAGAAAGTTTTGAAATGGAAAACAATAAGGTTTTAAACATTATGGTTTTATTTACCTATAGACAAATCAGCCTTATAGTTATACTTATGTTTCCGTAATGGTACGTTACATTTATATTTACTTATTTCGAATTAACTTCAACGAGCTAAACATAAAGATCTTATCGATCACATGAACATAACATAAATAAACATTTCTGTAGTGTAATATAATCTTATAATAGGTACCTATAGTTAATAGGAATTAATAATCAGTCTGTATGTCTAATCGTAAGCAAACAGATTTGGCAAATTCGCCTTCGTTTATAACGCACCTATTATAAAAGCGAGCAAATGAATTAGATGAACTAATAGTCCACCCTGCGCTTTTGCGAATGGTTTCTATATTAACTCCTGGCTAAGCTTGCGGCCGAGGTTGACGCGAGCCGTGTACTGTGCGCGGCGAATACACTGGTATCAATGCCGCTTTCTGACAAGACTTGTTTGATCCATCTACTGATGGTTTGCGTGGTAGCGGGTTTTTGTGGCCGTTTGTACGTCAACAACAGATTGTTTGTACTCTCAGGTCTTATGTTTTTAGTTATAGAAATATAACCTGAGAGCACCGTAGCTGGACATATACGCGTATTTTTCCTGAAGTATGGCAAGAACAATATTGGCTGGTCTCTGCCGGGTGCGGATGTCTTTAAGATGTCTGTTATGACGATTTTTATGCCGCTATCAGAGAAAAGTATGTTCTCGAGTTTAATTAAAGACAGCGTTTGTACCCTGTGAGCTGTACAAATTGCAAGTAGGATCACCAGTTTTTTTTTTTTTTTTTCGTGTTAGAACTCACTATTAGGGAACCATGTTGAGACATGGTTTAAAACCAATTGGGGATTCCAGGCGGTGGAGTACTTGGGTTTTATGGGTCTTAATTTATAAACAACGTCGGAAACTATAAGGCTTTGCAATAGTGGGAACCATGGCTGTGATGGCCAGTTGGGATAAACTAGTAAGCCATGTGCATTTGTCATCAATAATTTTTCTAAGGCATTTTAATACCAGGGAAAATGGTGGAAAAGCGTAGAAGAAATGGCTCTGCCAGTCCATCGTAAATGCGTCTACGGATGCTGCGTCAGGGTCTTGTTTCCGTGAGATGAATGTGGTACACTTCGCATTATTGCGGGACGCGAATAAGTCTATTTCAGGTTGACCAAAATATTTTATAATGTCTTGGAATGCTTCATCGGAAAGTGACCATTCAGTATCCGGATTGACTACTCTAGACGCGGCGTCTGCCCGGTTTTCTTTGGAATTTACGTATGATAGGTATATGACCTATAGGTTGCGCTGTTCACAACATTTCCAAAGGGACCTAGCCAAGTCGTTTAAGTGGGGGTATTGAATACCCCCATACGATTTACATAACTGATCGCAGTGGTGTTGTCCATGCGCAGTAATATTGTTTATTTTATTTATTTATTGGTTGCATCACTGGCGAAGGATTTCAAACCTAGAAAGGCTGCCATCAGCTCTAAGTAATTGATATGACAATAATTTTCTGAAGACTTCCATTTGCCATGTACTTGAGCGTTGTTGCAAACAGAACCCCAGCCTGACATCGACGCGTCGGTATAGATTTCGATGTCAAAATTTGGCTGTCGCATAAAGTTGCGTGCTGTATTAACATTTGATAGCCACCAGTTCAGATCCTCTAATATAATATTAGGTAGGTTAATTTTAGCTGTAATTATTATTATGCTTAAGTAACGCTAGAAACTTCTGGCGTTCTAAAATCTTAGTGTATACCCAAGCGTATTTAAGGGCTGGGCTAGTGGCGACTAGAATACCGATAAAGCGAGCTAATTCGCGGATGGAACATGGCTGTAATTTAGTGAATTTTGTTACTAATTCGATGATGTTACGTCGCTTAGCGGCTGGCAATTGTATAGGTACTGAGATACCTGGTATCGTAACAAAATCCTAAGTACTTGCAGAATTGTCGCGGTTTTAACATACTTTTATCGTAATTGACAACAAACCCTAGAAACTCGAGTAGTTTCAAAGTTTCATTTACGTTATTATGACCATTCTCGTAAGTATTTCCAATGCATAAAATGTCATCTAAATAACAAACTGACTGAAAACCGTGATGTCTGAGGTAAGTTATGACTTCCTTCATAACCTTAGTGAATACCCGTGGGGCAACGGATAAGCCAAACGCCAACGGCATGCAATTAAAGCCATATGTTCTTAGCGAATTATTGGGCTGAAATTGATAAATATTTACGGTCGGAATGCCTAATGCCTAAGAGGAAATACGCATCTTTTAAGTCGATGGTAGCAAGGTATCCATCGCGTGGTATCAATTTGCATGCTGTTCGGTAATCCTCCATTTTTAAAATGTTCGCTCTTGATTAGCTTGTTTAAGGTTTTTAGGTTTAATATAAAGCGTTTATCGCCGTTAGGTTTTAGTGTGAGGAATATTTTAGAAATAAATTGATCTTTAGTCACATTGCACTCTGAGATAGCCCCTAAAGATTTGAGTTTCATAACGGCTTTCATCATATCTGATTTCTCAGTATTTGATAGGTTGTTTTAGGTATTATTGATTGTCGTACATGTGTATGAAAGGGTATTGGATAACCATTTTTTAACCAATCAAGAACAACATTGTTATTTTTAGCCATCGGTCATAAAATTGGGTAAGTGTAACCGCATGTACCTGCGTTAACGGTGACGCTGAGCGGGAGCCCGAGGTTTGTCCTGCGAGGCCGGGCGTTGTGGCGGCTGTGCTGACATCATGTACGGACAGCGATTCCCCGCCGTCGTCATCGGCCTCTGTATGCACCCCCCCCCCCTGTTCGCTGGGTATCGAGGAGGCAGGTTCCAGTTTCCCGGGTAGGACTGGCGGGTATTAGGAAGTTGAGGCGATTTTGAAACTTTGCGGTCTTTTTTATGGAAAGGCCTTGCTTTTCAATGGCCTTGGCGGCTTTAATTTTTTCTGATAAGAACGAGCCAAACAGTGATTTATCCCGTTCGGACTCGTTGATGATATTTATGAATGCCTTGTCCAAGCTAGGTGTGATTAATTTCACTCGAGCCTTGATGGCGGTGATTCCCGCACTAGCTGTTGTTGAGACGCTGTAAGTGTCTTGTCGCGGTTGCGAACCATGTCCGGTACCGCCGCCGAGATTTCAGCATTCAACTTGGGTGCTTGAAGGAGCCTACAATTGTCTGGCACAAGGTACTTTTTCAGTACCTTGTCCTTGTTTTCTTTAGGCATTCCTTTCCTTAGCAAAGGAAGCCACAACTGCGATAGATTATCGTGAATGTTATCGCCGTAGTCAGGCGAATCTGATGTGGATTCACCGAGTGGCGACAGTAGATCAGGATCTAACAGTCTAACTCAGGTTCCATGCTACCAGTAGTTGCCTCAGGGGGACAGAGTTCCGCCTGGGCATAGTGTTGGTTAGGAATGTCGCCAGATTCCGATTCCACGTCTTGTGGTACGTCGGTTGGCACGGGTACTGGCTCCATAATAGCTTCATTATCATTGCCTGGGACCACATCAGGATCTTCGCTACCTAAAATTACAATTTGTAATTAAGGTTGTGAAGATAACAATTCTGAGGGTAAAGAAATGTAAGAAATAAAATTTCTTAATTGATTTTGCACGTTAACGTTACATCTGTTTTAGATTGTACGTATTTTCTGTGCTTGTTTGTCATCGTTAAAGACTCGCAGTCAATCCTGATGCAATATTAAAGAATAAAATTTCTTAATTGATTTTGCACGTTAACGTTACATCTGTTTTAGATTGTACGTATTTTCTGTGCTTGTTTGTCATCGTTAAAGACTCGCAGTCAATCCCGATGCAATATTAAAGAATAAAATTTCTTAATTGATTTTGCACGTTAACGTTACATCTGTTTTAGATTGTACGTATTTTCTGTGCTTGTTTGTCATCGTTAAAGACTCGCAGTCAATCCCGATGCAATATTAAAGTTTAACTTTTATAATTTAGTTTTGAACAATGTCAAAGTTATTGACTCGCAGTCAATCCCAGAGCATTTACAAAACTGATATTTTCACTATTCACTTCTAGATCACCAAAGAATAAAGTATACTTTGCTTACCTTTATCATCCGATGACGATTGTAACGGTCTTTGTTTTTCTTCAATTTTTCTAATTTTCCTAGCGTAGTGATCAATTTTTGATTGCGCGCTTCTTTTTGGCATGATGCTTAAGGGCGCGTGCGATAGCTACCGCGCACGAAAAAGGAATGAGCTACACGTCAAAGTGTCAACCGAGGTGCAGTCAGACCGGAATTACGTCACCTAATAGTTTTAAAAAATCTTTAAAATATGTGCGAAGTTACCAAGTAAGTAGGGAAACTACATTGTTATAATCATATCTGAAAAATGAAGCAACGAGTTATAATTAGCATACATTTACCGGTGCTTAAACTTCTAGAAATCAAGTAATAATTAAGCGATAATCACCACCATAAGATGGGCAAAGATCGTCACTCACTGGACGCCTGAGGCAGGACATCGCCGTCGAGGTAGACCAAGGCGAAGGTGGCGTGACGATCTAATAACATTCGCAGGGCCAACATGGCCAGAGATCGCACAAGACAGGGAGGTTTGGAAGGAAAAAGGGGAGGCCTTTGCCCAGCAGTGGGACACAAACTAGGCTAACAAAAAAAAAAAAACACCACATTTTGGTGTAAGTATTAGTTATGTACCCAGTCATAGATCCAACCTGTTTTTTACATTTTCTATATTTCCAACCGTTTTATAAGTCCAGAAGGTGACATTAAAACGACTTTATTATGATGGTGTGACGGATTTATTGTTGTTTTCCAATTTATATTATTGTTAGAACCAATGTTAATAAAAAAAAGGCTTTTTTTTTAAATATATTCGAAAATGGACCCCCGTTTGGCATTCAGCGGTACGGCAAAGCAGGAAAAAAAAAAGTTAAATGTATCAAGTGTGCAAACGGCTTTAAAGGAGAAAATCGTAGGTGTGCACCGGCCCATATGTACTGATCTTTATATCTTTGATAAACTGCTGTTACTCTCACGTAACCAATGCGTTTTGTTTTCCAACTGCGGTCACGGGTAGGGGAGTAATGATTTTCACAGTAAATATTGCGGTTAGCGAGTTATTTGGGATTTTTTGTTTTATTTATGTTTTATTCGGAAAATATGGTGATTTATACGTATACCTATGGAGGATTTAAAAGTATACAGTTGTCTCGTTTTAGAGTGGCACTAACGGTCGTTAACCCACTTACATTTGCTATCTATGGTGATCTTCAAAATGTGCCAATAACGAAAAACCATACATAGTTTATTGTTTTGGTTCCTACTGAGAAATACAGGGAAAGGGTGGATGACCGCTATTGCCATGGTAAAACGCGGCAACTATAAACGAAAACAGCTAAAACATCAAGTTATTACTTATCTATTCAGTTGGTAATTTCTTATGTAAAACCACATTTCAAGAAGTGAAAAAAAAAACAAAGATCGTGACTGGAAAAAGAAAAATGGGGTGTGGCTGTGTCATGGACACGGCCGGGTGTTGTACGTGAATACGTTTACGTAACGGGGTTGATCCGCTCGGTCGGCTCGGCGAATTTATTCTTTTACGTTCCCGGCACTGCTTGACTCGGTCATATTCATATGGTGTTTTTTTGGTACCATTCGATTGCAGGCTCTTGAGAAGCCCTTTCCAATCTGTATACGATCTCTGTATTTGGATTTGACTTTTTGACGCGTAACTATAGACCGACATTATATATTTTTGATATTATTTTACTTTTTATTAAAACACATTATATTCACTGTCACTATTTTACACTAATGTTTTGTATATAATCGATAGTTTTTGACAAGAGCTGACGATTGAAACTTAAACGAACGTCGTAGCTTTTCCGAGTCAAAAGTTATACTAAGTGAAAATCTCGATACGCAGCAAAATGACCTCAAAATGGCTTCCCCCTCCACCGCGTAATGAATCCTCCTCACTTGGCGTAATGAATTCTTTGATCCTTTAGCTATTCAATAGTGTAATTGAATTAAGGATATTATGATCCCTGAGAAAGACAAACTTCGTCATTTGAAATTAAATTCTTTAGGGCCTACAAACATAGTTTGTCTCTTCGGAATAACAATTCTATTTACCAAGGAAACGTCATGCATCGTAAATATGGACTCATATGGACATTCCTTCAATATTATAGTAAGTACTTGAAATATAAACTAGAAAAATACGCAAGCATTTCTATTTTTCGCAATAGCTGGCCACGACATTCAGCCCAGTTGCCTGTCATAAATTATGTATGTAGCGCTACCAAAGAGTTGGGTATTTTCCACACATATTATATTATGTGTATGTAGTGGACATAATACGCTTTTGCAATATTGATGACATAGAGACGCCCAGTTTACTATCTCTAGTAAAAGGGTTTCATCGTCGTTATCTGTAAGCTACAGGATGGCAGGGAAATTCAGCAACCTGTTACCATCGATTCAGTGATACTGAAACACCTTTTTTTTTGGTGCCCAATCCTCATGGACTTCCTCCATCGTGGGGGTGACGGAGGAGCATGCATGCGAGGACTCTTACCGGCTAAAACTACCGCGGTGTTCCACCTGTACCTATGGCCGGGGGGTGCGGGATTCGCATAAGCATTTACCGCTCCCCCGACTGGCCTCGACCCGCTGTTCCTCAGCGGGTCCCACCTCCCCGTGCGACAATTTCTATAATGGCCGCACCCACTCTCGAGTGACGTGCGTGGAAAACTGCGGCGCCAACTCGGGCCTGTCTAGTCGGATGACGGACGCCCCTAGTCCGCCGCCCGCAGGCCACCCCTCATGGAGGTCACAGATCGTTTTGCGCCCTCCTCGGGCGCCCGGTGCGTCTCCTGCGGGAGGGGAGAGAGGATGCGGCTTCTCTCTCCTGCTCGGCCGCCTCCTTTGCAGACATGACGTCCTTGCAAAAGGAGGCAACTCCTGAAACATCTGCGTTGAAATTATTATCGATTATTAAAAAAAAAATTGCTGTTACATACATTTTGACCGCGTAGGTATATTCATTGCACTTTTCTATTCGAGCAATTAACACGACCGACACATTTAAAAGACGCCTACGGCCCCACCCAACCACGGGATACGGGTTACGGGCCTCATAGATGCCCAACAGAAGCTAGACATGATCAATGTGAACGTTTCATTAATATGAATTTATGATATGGTTATCTTTTATTATTTATTGACGACAGTCCTTTATTTCTTGTGCAACCACACCATTTTATTTCTTTCCTTAAACACCACTTTACTATCTATAATTATTTTTAAACAAATATTTAATCGATATCTATTTTTCTATTTAAATATTTACACACTTCATAAAACTGATTTACATCCGTAAGACGTCCTCGTAACATAGGGTCCAGTTGAAAACTAGCGTTAGGCATTAGTTGTCTTATATTTATGCTGAAATGGGCCTATTTGGCGCAGCCGTGAGGCACACAATACTATTTTGAGTATTTTTTTTGTTGTTTTTGTGTGAATATTGTGTGCCTTACTTAACCTGGGTCAAATAAACTAATTATTTTTCTTTCTATGAAACAGCTGATTTTTTTTATTGATAACCGACCTACAATTTCTACACTAAGGAGTCTAAAAATCATGTGTTGACTTCGTGGTTACAGTTTGCGCGTCAACATCCTTGTCACTCTGTATTTAAGAATAGAATAGCAAGTCCTCTTCGTGCCTTGTCTCTTTGACCACTTAGTTCTTCTAATCTACGCAACAAATTTTAATGCGGTTTTCACGATAAGTAAAAGAATGTATTTCGGAAGAATATTGTGTATAACATATTAATATTAAACTTAAAGATTTTTTTTTTTGTAAAAGGTTGCCCCACACTAGGAATTTCTCCTGTGTGTGTGTGTTTCTCCTGTGTGTGTGTGTGTGTATTACATAGAAATCACGATGTTCTGTCAAGTCATAAAAACCGTGCGAGGTGAGGGCAAATTTTCCAACGCCAGCAACGCCTACGCAGTCTTTAGTCACAAAAGCTGTTTTTACCGTCTTGCTACGCCGTAGCTGATGCGATGACGTAGCCGCTACGCAAGCTACGCTTTCGTAGCGAGCGAGCACTAATGCGATGGGTCATGTCATTATTCTCTTTTAACTTTCATGGTTAATGGACGTGTATTTTGATTGTAACGATTGATCTATTAGAATTAGTTATTCAATTATTAACAGTTATTGACTATTTTGAATGGAGTTTTAAAATTTTAACTAGTGATGTTATGCATTAGAATAAAACGTGTTGCGTCGGCACCAAGTAACATGGGACAAGGGCAGGAAGACGATGATGCTGTTAATGCTATACAATAGGCTCACCCCTGTTACATGGGACTTAAACATAACTGGCGAAATGTGGATGTGTATTATAGTGCCTAACCACAGATATACACCTAGATAACGTAAGAGCAACTACTTCGCGTGCCAAAAATCGCACCAGCTTACGTACAAAAATCATAAGCCGCCACTTTCGCGCTCAGTCCTGTGTACTGCTGGCTGGGTGAGCGTGAGCGCTGGCGCTAGGGCCCGGGGGTGGGGTGAGACGGGAGCCGCACGCGGCGGCGTCTTTGAATCGATTTGATTTTCCCATCACCAAATAGTGCTTGTGACGTCATAGTAGGTAGTAAAAAAATGGCACGCTTGGTTTCATACGGATCGTGATACTTGCGTTATCTAGGTCTATCTAAATCTGTGTGTCTAACCCTTTAAGTACCTAATGTAGGCGTGATGATGATATGTTATGAATGATGCAACATTAAGTATCTTCTAAAAATTAATATGAAGTAGATTGAGAACCATTACGTATATTTTAACTCACATTTCTGACTCACTCGCAAAATCGCAATTAACACACAGACGCGTGTCATATTAAAATAGTTCTCAAACAAAGTTCTGTACTAATTCAGTAAAAGTCAGTCCGCGTCAGTGACACATATTCCAAGTAGGAAGGTATTTAACAAAGCTTTCCAATTTAAATTCTAAATTCACTCCTGCACCTACTGAATGCTTTATCTAAAGTTAATCTGTTAGATACTCTGTGCTCATTTATTCTTAATTTGAATTCTGTTTAATTTCATATCGTATTCAGGAAACATCTGCATGACTTTGAATAATCTGTGACTCGTTAATTAATTAGATTAAAGAATTACGAACAATTATGGGGGAAGCGCTAAGCTAGCCCGCGAAATTCAAATTTTCTTACGTTTTTTGCAATTTGCTGGTCAGTATTAAGTTGTACGGGTACGTTGATTAAAATATCATTCGCGACCGTTACAAATATGTATTTACAGAATTATAATCATTAGAATCAGTAATAAAAGTATAATCCTAAAATGTCAAGATTTCATGAAATAGTCACTCAGTAGGATCACTTGGTCTTAGAGACTTGTGTTGATGACTTTAATGATTACAATTCTGTAAATACATATTTGTTACGGTCGCGACCATCATACGGGTGTAAGGTGAAACATTTATTCACTGTTCATTACTTTTCTGTTATACGTTCTTGTAGTAACGTTGAGCTCCTTAAGTCTTGAGTTGAGCTGCACGATTTTTGACAAATGCGTGCACTGACTGGACAGGTCCTCTCAATCTGTGTGGTTCTTTCCTCAAAAGACCACCTCAGACATCGATCTACATGGTCTTCATATAACCTGACCAAGATTATGTCTGGACTTTAAAAGAGACTGTGACCTCTGAGTTTGTTTCGGCCTTTCTTCTCAGAGTAGTCAGATAGGAAACGCCGACTTCATCTAGTTTAAAAAAAAAACATGATTGACGTGTAAAAGTGTTTGTACAAACCTACTTACAAAAAATAAAATCATTTCATTTCATCATCATTTCATTTCATTTAATTTCATAACGAAACGGCCAAACCTCATATTTTGACTAAAGTGTAGAGTTTGTAGAGTTAGTGCGTGTAGATTTAGAAGCTTGGCTCTACAAGAGAACTGATAACTTTTTGACAGTGCGAGCCATATGTGGTCTCGTCTCGGCAACATTTTACATGAAAATGTTTTTGGTGGGATAAGCTTTACCCAAATCCAAAATCAATTAAACCGAACAAAAAACACGTGAAAACTAATTTCTTTGAACAGTTTGCTTTAAAATGACTTCGTGTTGCGTGACTCGCAAGGCGAGCAGTGTTTCTTCCTAATTTATTTCTTGTATCGCTACACCGGGCGTCGTTACCGACTGGAGATAAGGCGTATTAGGTGATTAAATTAATTATTCCGTTGGTTCACTGCCTACTTGTAAGGGAATTGGTTTAGTTAAGATGGTATTTTGCTGCTGAAGTTTTTTTTGTGAGGGACTTAATAGGTTATTTTTAGTTTTTTGGGGATTAGGAGACAGTTCAATTTTAAGTCTTATGTTCTCTGTTGGAAAATAGAACACAAAAAAAAAGAAACGCCTTGTACCACTAAGTTTTTTTTTAGGACTAGCAGCGCCAAGTGATTTTACCCGCATAAGTTTCGATCCCGTGGGAATATCGGGATAAAAACTATCCTATGTCCTTTCCCGGGACTCTAACTATCTCTATACCAAATTTCATCTAAATCGGTTCAGCGGTTTAAGCGTGAAGAGGTAACAGACAGACACACTTTCGCATTTATAATATTAGTATGAATATTTAGTAGTTAAGTGTCGTCTGAGTATTTATACAGACGTTTAGTGTGTTTCAAATAGAATCCATTAACACAATTTGTTCCACTTATGTGTAGCAGAGGGGCTTGTGGCTAAAAAATAAGAGCCGCACGGTTCGATCGATCAGGTTAAGCTACGCTTGCCGCGGTTGGTCCATGGATGGGTAACCATCTTTACATGCCAAGACCCCTACGTGCCTCGCAAAGCACGTTAAGCCGTTGGTCCCGGCTGTCATTCATGTATCTTTGACAATCGTTACGGGTCGTCCGAAGCCCGAAAGTCTGACAACCAGTCTTACCAAGGTGTACCAAATATATTCATTTATTTGCTCAGAATGTAGGGATTTACAATAAGGTGTTTACAATAATATTAAAGAATCCTTGTACATTCTACCATTTTGCCATGCAAACATTGATGCAGTACCTAGTTACCTACATGATTCTGAACGCCCGCAGCATTGAAATTTTTCGTCAGTTATTAAAAAAAAAATTGCTATTCTAAAAAAGCAAGCATAAAGTAAGCATATTGCTTTTCTAAAAAATAGCAGATTATTTTTTTGATAACGAACGGCCGAAAATTTCTACGCTAGAATGTAGAATCATGTGCTAAATTCATGGTTTTTGCCACAAATTCATGCTCAGGGCTGCAAATAACGTCACCATTTCCACCTAATTCCAGCCATCTATCTTGCTAAACTAACGTTAGACTAAATTTCCGTTTCCGTTTATAACATGTAAAATAGTTCCTGTTGTCAGGTAAGTCTCTCAAGAGGTTCCCGGTGGCTGTCGGCGATAACGTATTTGTAACTATATCTACTGGGAGGTTTTACATATGCTGGCATTGTCAGGTTATATTGATTTGATAGATAAAGTTATTGATAGAGAATTTATTTATTTAAATAATTATCAAGATTACATATTACTTACCAGATTACTTATTCAGTCGTTACGGGTAGTCAGAAGCCCAAAAGTCTGACAACAAGTCTTATCAAGGGGTATCGTATTACCCAGTAATTGGGTTGTTAAGGTCAGATAGGCAGTCCCTCCATGTAAAATATTGGTATTCAGCTGCATCCGGTTAGACTGGAAGCCGACCCCAACATAGTTGGGAAAAGGCTAGGCAGATGATGATGATTTAAATAATCAAGATACAAACTAAAAATAACAAAATTAAATCCTAACTTAACTAAAAGTATACAGAAACTAAAAAATAGCGTCGAAAAATTCAACCGCATCGCTGTCGACTGGTAAAGTAGGTACCCAAGAGACTGGCGGCATTACCACGTTGTATGGCGATGCTTAGCCTCTGGGCAAGGTAAAAGCCAGCCCTTGGGTCACGGGAAGTGTCAACCAGCCGTTTCGAAATGTCTTTAAAAAGACCATGAGCACTCGGACCCCACGGCCTGAGGGTTTCAACCCCAAACGGCTCGAAAATATAATTTCCGATGAGGTTATTATATTTTCGCCGCTTGAGGTTTTCCGCAGCCGCAGCAGCAGCGCCAGCACAGCATGCCGAGCCAGGAACCACCAGGCCACCTTCCATGGAAATAAAGACATACCGTCCGGTCTATTGCCATCGTCGCGTGCCAAGCCAATTGGGTTCTAATACAGCTGGAACGCCGACGGTGACAAGAGCTCGTCGGATGATGTCATTAATGTTCGCGTGCCGCGCCAAGCGACCCGCACTTCGGCTGCAAGACAGCCCGTGGTGAATAATTGATTAATTTATAGAAAGAAAGGATGAAAAATTGGTTTATTTCCACAGAAATACCTGCATATATATTATAAAAAAAGATAATTTAGCTCAAATAAATGATACATAGTGCCTAATAATACTCCTTTATTCATAAACGTTGCTTAAAGTTTAGTAGTGATTAGCGACTGTTTAACCATACATTTTTGACGTTTAAACGTCACTTTAATTATCATTTATAAATAAACCCCTTAATGATCAGTGGTGGTGGTGGTAATGGCCCTGAGTTACGAGTTGTAGGTCGTGGGTTCGAACCCAGGCAGGCGCTTTACTTTTTGTAAATAATTTCATCACTACTGATCTCCAAACGGTGAAGGAAAACATCGTGAGGAAGCCGGCATGTTCTAGAACCAAATCGAACATACTTAAGTGGCATCTAGCAACCCGCACTATACCCGCGTGGTAGATTATTAGCCCACTCCCACCCACGGAAAGGAGGCATGTGTCCCAGCAATGGATTTGCAATATCCTTCAAAATTATTCAAATTGTGATTGATAGGTGTATTACGCAATTAGGGTGCTGAACCGGGTTCGTTTACACTTTGATCAGATACTTTTGAAACCGACTATATGCTTCTAAGTGTGCGTGCGTCTGTTTTCGCCTGTTGTTTGGGTTCGCCTTCTATCTGTATCTATTCTGTGGTACGGTTAAGTTCGACTGTGCATTACGTATGCGGGTGGTGTCCGCAGCCAATAGAGCTTCTTTTCCACCCAAAGGTACCGTTACTGGGAGACTACCTACCAGATTTTATACACTGAAGATCCGTTTTCTGATCAGATCTGGAGTTGAGATCCGGAAAATATGGGAATAATGGGTTTTTGTTGGTCGTCCCTTGCTTTGTTGTATAAAATGATCAAGACATCTTTAAATCTCTTCTTCATCTTTTATTATATAAAACATAGCAGCACTGAGTCTGGATTTGTGCTGGGTTGATGGCAATAGGTTCGCCCCCTATTATATAGAAAAATGAACGAAATGTGGGTGTACACCTCCTGGGAAATGGACATTTTGGGAAAGGAACTATTTGAAACCAAGGGACATTTTGGGACAGGGACTATTTGAAACCAAGGGACATTTTGGGACAGGGACTATTTGAAACCAAGGGACATTTTGGGACAGGGACTATTTGAAACCAAGGGACATTTTAAGAATCGAATCTGGCCAACCTTTCGGGGAAACACGGCGTCACGCTATTTTTTTTATGTTGTGTTTGTTATAGCTTTGTACGCTGAATAGCTTGCAATTGGAGGGGCCTATGTCCAGCAGTGGACTGCTGTAGGTTGATGAAAATGTTTGTTATAATGACATTCATGTATCTTTGGATGATATTTACTACACCCCAATAAATATAAATGTCTCCTGTCAATCCATCAGTCGCTTTCTGTCTGACAGGAATATCAAATTATATCAATTTTCTACTTACGTGACTAAATTCTATTGACACTGCGGTAACCAAATTATTTTCAAACACGTACACTTTTCTGTGTCTCATAAATATGTGATGATTCAGAACAAATATAATAGAAATAAGCTGAACACTTATATATTTTGTTTTTATCCTTAAAAAGAACCAGGTTCTTAGTAATTGACTACCTACAGTATTTGTCTGTCCTTCCCCTTTTTAATCCATCCAAAGGTTGTCTTTAAAAGATCGCTTTTAGCGATAAGACCGCCCATTGTGTCACCCTTTGTACAGTTTCTATAATTATGTCTGTATTTTATATGTAGTACCTACATAATAAAGAGTATTCTATTCTATTCTAATTAATTACAATCTAGCCTATAAGACTAATAAGCAATTTTAATCTACCTTAATTTTTTACGTGATAATTATTTTAAAACTTAGAATAGTGTTTATTGTACTTTACACAAGTCCGTTCCACTTTCTTAGAGTCTGATATGATGATATAAACACTTTGTTCATGCGTCATTATGTGTCATTGACATATTATTATGTTGGAATATTATTGACAAGCAGAAATATCATATTAATATATTATATTATCGCGTACTACGTATCGTACTAATATAATACAGCTGAAGAGTTTGTTTGTTCGTCTGAACGCTTATCTGAAACTACCAGTCAGACTTCAAAAAATGTTTTGCATTGGATAGCCCAATTCTTGAAGAAGGTTATCACGCTACGATCTTTAGGAACCGAGCAAAACGAAAAAAAGTCTGAAAGAACGTTAAGCGAAAACGAAGTAATAACGCGGGCAGGCGATGCGATGCGATGCGACGGGGTGGGTCGGGGGAACAAGAAATTTCACGCGGACGAGGTCGCAGACAAATGCTAGTTGGTCCAAAAAGACGCATAATCACTGTACGACAATGTTACGTAACATGCTGTCTGAGAAAATGGCAACCTGTTCTAAAATATCGTTCAACGTCGCTAGAGATAAGTTTGGAAAACTATCAAAAGTCGCTCGACTGTGAGTCGCGTTTGACGCGTCGTGAATAATCAGCTTTATCAACGATTTGCGCTGCGAATGCTGATAAATAGGCAAGTTTTATGCCGGTAAAACATTATTTCAGGGAAGGTTATTTTTGGCGTTTGGTGTAAGTACCTACCTAATAATATCAAGGTAAAAATCGGGCCATATTGAGTAAGAGTTAAAAACGTAGAGGTAAAACGAACAAGGATATATTCCTCGTTACACATTTTTCCTCGTTTTTATTTAAGTATTATTTATTAATTAAAACTTTATGCACAATTAAAAAAAATACTGTACAAATGCGGACTAAGTGCCTGAGGCATTTTCTACCAGTCAACCTTAGGGTGATGCAGAGACAAAACGTGGCAGGTGCACAATACGGGATAGATGGCTTGGAAATGAATATAAAATACAAGAACAAATACATAGATACAGTGTCTCCAAAAGTTTGTTGGATATTTGAGTCATTACGGGTAGTCAGAAGTCCGAAAGTCTGACAACCAGCCTTACCAAGAGGTATTACCCAGTAACTGGGTGGCGGAGGTCAGATAGACATTCGATCCATGTAAGATACTGGTCCGGTTAGACTGGAAGCCGACCACAACATAGTTGGAAAAGGCTAGGTAGATAATAATGTGGTGTGTCAAAGCTGACGTGGAAAAATGTTAACGTTTGTAGGTCACTGGACATACGTAATAATAAAAAAAATAAACATTGTCAGGAGAAATAATGATCGGTACGGTAGAGGAGAAAACGAATCCAGCAAATCAACGTTGACTGTTTCGGCCAATTTCTGAAGACGGCTATTATGTCTGCTAGGCGGCTGTAGCCTTGGCTTAAGAAAGGACTGGCTGGCGAGAGATTGCTCGCTTCGACTCGAATCCAACCTTTACAAATACAAACCTATTTAGTTTATAACCAGCACCCTAAATGCTAAACACACTTTTAATCGCAATCTGGATCAATTTAAAGGATATTGCTAATTCATTGCTTCATATTATGTTCCAAAAACTTGTCTGCTCAACAACGTAAATAACGCAATGAATGTTGTTGAACTGTCAAAATGAGCCGGTGCTACTGTTAGTGGATTACGCAATTATCCCGCCGAACGGCATAACATCCTTCTTTTACACTACAGGCAACATTGTATCTAAATATACTGAGAATAGGAAAGATATGTAGCAAAATCAGTTTTGTGAGTGAAATCGCGTCTCAAAATACTTCAAAGTTTGGGCTAGGTACACACGACGTCATATCAAGCTATGCATTTCCAGGTTTAGCTGACTTAACATTGTATAATGCTTTTCGTACAATGAGACGTTAGATTATACTGGAAATGTATAGATTGATATGTCGTCGTGCGTACCTAATAAAATTATGACGCAAGAACACATACAAAATATTATTTTCAGCGAATAAACAGCTGCGGAAAAATATTGCATTACCAATAGATTCCGTTCCTCGTCTCTTTGAAATATACTGTGTAAAGATGACAGTTCCAAGTAATAAAAAAGTTGCTTTGGAAATACTTACAGCTACCTACTTATCTTCCAGGACAACACTACGGCTTATGCCCGACTCCTATAAACAAAAACAAATCGTTTTGTTTTTTTTTTTCTTTTTGAATGGGTCCGGTCTTGACCTCGATTACGCCTGATGGAAAGGGATGGATGAGGTCTATGATGGAACGAGCGTGCCCAGAAGATGCCTAAGGCACTGGAACTCCCATACATCGACGAAACACAGCAGGCTGTTTGACGCCGGACTCCGGTGGGGTGTTCGCAAAGCAGGCGGGCGTTAGCCCTACCACCGCAAGGGAAGAATTGGCCAGTCAAATAAGGTGTTGGGTGTGACTGTACAGGATGCGCCGAGCGCTCGGTTCAGTTGAGTAACTGGCGGAACAAACCGCGCTACACGAGGAGGCTTCTTCATGCATCCCAAAAATTCCCATTGCTTACGAATGGTAGCATTATTTCTTGCCAATCTGGGCATATATATACAGATTTGTAAGCTAATTTTACCTGTGATAGCTACTTCCATATCGGAGGGTCTACTATGCAAAGCTATGAGGTCTTTGCTTCATTATTGGTAAAGATACAAGAGGCTTTTAACCAATAACTGTCCGTAAATTATATGAATCGGCCATTAGCGTTTTTATGGAGGCTTGAAAAAATACTTTTTGTAAAAACTTTGATTAGGTTGGGTTTCTCTTAAGATTTATCACAATTTATTGGCTAATTTAGAAACCCTTCTCTGTTTTTTTACCGACTTTAAAAAAGGAGGAGGTTGTCAGTTCGTCGGAATCTTTTATTGACATTTTCAGTTTTATTCCTGAAACTTTAACCACTCAATTACAAGGGTTGCTCTAAATACTAGAGGGACAAGTGGTAAGTGGGTCGCTTTCAAAGCGTTTCGTATATTCTACAAAGACTTTCAGCAGGATTTACTTAATCTTGTCGTTAGCTAATATTAGGTATCCGTCGCATACTTTTTTGACATTTTCACATACTTTGTTGCTGATTGAATGTCACTTTGTCTATGCTGCCCTCTTTTGACGTTTTCAGATGTTTTTCCTGAAACTTCATCAATTCAATAAAATTGTTCAAGTAATTTGAAATAGCAGCAATGCTTTTGAAAATCCACACATTTATTATTAAAAATTAAAGATATGAAACTTTTAACAGTCCCGTTCGAGGGACAATGAGACATAATATAAAGAATTTTATAAGTTTGTTTACTGCAAAGTTCTTAAAAGTATCTTCCGGCGTCGCGACGCTGCCGCTCTGTAGATAGCGGTAGAGAGCGAATCTCGGTTCAGACGCAATGCGGTAACCGGCAGTCTAGATAGGTCTTTATAGTCATTCATACAGAATATACAACGCCGTATATTTTGTTTTGGTTTTGTATTTATACTGGTTTTTCATAAATTTTTGGGGGAAAAGGCTATGTTTTATTGATGTGTTGGGAAATACTAAAACAGATGAAAAATGATATCTGGCCTGCCTATTTTTCTGAAAACAATATTGTAATATTTCACACGGCACATTACAGTTTTTGTCTTCATTGATGAACAAGCCAGCCCACTTATCATAATAAGAGAAATATTATGATCAGTAGGCTGGCTCGTTTTTTGGCCGAAGAATTTATTAGCATTACCATTCAACGTAGCAATACTGGCAGTCTTCTGGGCACGTTTCCAGATGACAGCGATGCGGACGAGTACTTCGACGCCTTAGTGTTCTTTTGTTTTTGTAATAGTTAGTTAGTAAGTCATTTAATTTTAGTACCTACTGTTAATTTATAGTTATGTTAAAAACTGGCCAAGTGCGAGTCGGACTCGCACACGAAGGGTTCCGTACCACAAGGCAAAAACGCAGAAAAAAAACACGTTTGTTGTATGGGAGCCCCCCTTAAATATTTATTTTATTTTGTTTTTAGTATTTGTTGTTATAGCGGCAACAGAAATACATCATCTGTGAAAATTTCAACTGTCTAGCTATCACGGTTCATGAGATACAGCCTGGTGACATACAGACGGACGGACGGACAGCGAAGTCTTAGTAATAGGGTTCCGTTTTTACCCTTTGGGTACTGAACCCTAATAATTGTATCACACTAATATTTAATAGGCGAAAGTTTGTGAGTGTGTGTGGGGGTGTGGGGGTGTGTTTATATGTTTGTTACTTCTTCACGCTCAAACGGCTGGACCAATTTTGATAAAAATTTGTATGGAGGTAGGTGACACCCTGGATTAACATATAAGCCCTGGATTAACATATTTTTATCCCGATATTCCCAAGGGATAGAAACTTATGCGGCTAGTGCATAATAAATGTAGATACTTACCGTTAATAAATTCTACTCATTTCTGGTGGCCGGGAGTATTCTGTTAAAATAAGTAAGTAAGTCAAATTCGGTGATGTTTTAGCCTACCAAGAACACGTAGTCAGGGATAATAGGGGTCACAGGTTACTTATCGATAAAATGTCGGTTAACACAAGTACCTACACCTACCCTTTGAAGAAAAACGTGGCATAGTGCGTGTTTTTAGGATAAAAAAAATGGTTGCCTGTAAAGTCGGTTTTACGGGCGAAGATTTTACGTGACAACGACCGATCATCCGATCATAGTTGAGTGGGAGAGAGACGCAAGGCATTCGGCGGGCCTCTCTCTCGTTCGGTGACTCATCGTAACGTTACCGAGCGTTACACTTTTTCATAAGTGACTCCCAGCCGCAACCTAATTTAAGACGTTGTCACGTCAAAAACGTGTAACCTGGCGTAAACAAGAGGGATCGAGTGGCTATTAAAAGGGTCTATCTACTTACTTATAAACGCATTGAGAGTCGGGGTACCTATAAACACGTTTTGAATGTTAATCCCTCTATTTATACCTGACTGGACCAAAAAAAGTATAAACTACTTATCTACCTATATACTGTGAATGTTTTTTTGTTATCCTGTTGCTATATTCCCTCACGTACGCCACAGAACTGCCTTTGCCAAACGCCAATTCTACGTTATTAGCATTAAAATGTACAACTTCCTGAATAAAAAGTTAAAAATTTATTCGTGCCCTAAATACCAATGCAAAAACTTATTAAGAGATTATCTCCGAACACTAAGTTATGATAATACTGAGCATCTTCTACTAGGTAATTTACAATGAAAATAAAAATAAATCTAATAAATCTAATTGTAACCATAAACGGATGTGCACTGACTACACCCCACACTTCTCACTACACTCACCCTACACCTACTCACTACATTTGCACACACACATCCTACACTTACTCACTACACACACACACACTCAGACCTTACAGTAATTCACCACTTCACACAGTTAAACGTCTTTCTTTTGTGTTTCCCTCACATACATTATAACCTGTTTTCTTTTACACCATTTGCTTATTGTTGAATCGTCCCGTTTTAGTATAATATGGCTTTGTTTGTAACGAAGAAACACTGACTCCTAAGACACAGGCACCTGCACCTAGTTTAGGAGTCAGAGTATTATCATTATTGTGACCTAGTTATAAGCCTTCACGCTTTTTTGTCCTTGGATTTTGTAATGAATTGGCTTTTGGTGGAATAAAGAATTTATTTATTTATATTGACCTACACGGGCCCTATCAGAATACTAGCGCTGCGACATTTATTTTTTAAATGTCGCAGCGTCAACGCTTGTCGCGGTTGTCCGTGGATGGGTGATCATCTTTACATACCAAGACTCCTCCGTGCCTCGGAAAGCACGTTAAGCCGTTGGTCCCAGCTGTCATTTGTGGATCTTTAACAGTCGTCAAAAGCCCGAAAGTCTGACAACCAGTCTTACCAAGGAGTATCGTATTACCCAGTAACTGGGTTATGTAGGTCAGATAGGCAGTCGCTCCATGTAAAATACTGGTATTCAGCTGCATCGGGTTAGACTGGAAGCCGACCCTAGCATAGTTGGGAAAAGGCTAGGCAGGTGATGATTAAACTTACATACAATGTGGTGATTAGGTTACCACATTAATTAAAGCCTCGTATTCTACATAACACGAATTTTAAACATAAACAATTAAAATAATTAATAACATTTAACATTCTAGCCATGAGACCTTGTCTTACCCGACTACGGCAAATCAAAATGGAGGGATATGATCTTGACCGGTATGTTTTCGTATTATGTTGTATTTAACAACGTTAAACTTAATTTGTGATTATTTGGTAACATTACCATAAAGATTGCGTTAAATCGTTGATACCATCGCCCCGCGCGTGTCTAGTGCCTTATTATCAAAGCTGGTTTATTTCGTTATTTTGTTTTAAAAAAATATTTTTTCTATTTTTATTAAAATTCATTTTATTATTTTAACTGACTGATAACAACTTGTAATAACCGTTGTACTCTTTAATGTGACAATCTAAACGCCAATCTCTCTGTAGGTATATTAAAGAAATCTCAATGTTTTGTCAAGTCGTAAAAACCGCGAGAAGCAGGGGCGGGTCACTAGTAAAATATAAAGTATAACGTAAGAAAGAAAATTTATTAAAAGGAAATGCGGTCGGAGATACTTTTTGAAAAAGTCTAAGTAAAAAGTCATAAATTTGAGGTTTGGCTCTCGCCTATTTTCTCCTCCAATATTGGACCAATTTAAAAGATGTTTTATAAACAGAATAAGAAGGATAATATCGTGAGCTAGTCCCGAGGCGACGCGATTAGGTACCTTACGATTCCGATTAGTGTGCGTTGCAGTAGGGAGTTTCATACAAAGAATACTGAATGTTTCGAGTTGATACGGTGACGATCCCTTTCCGAGTTGATATGTGTGCTATGACCTTATAACGAAATAACCTTACAAATATGTAAATTGTAGTGATAAGTCTACAATTTTGAAGAAATATAAACAAGGGCAATTAAACTTTTATAACGATTTTTTTTTCTACAATTTAACAACTTTGTAGAATTGTAAAGTTTTGTGGTGTAGGGCCCTGATATAAGTACTTACCTCTATTTAATCTTTACTTTTTAAAACTAACATTTACTTGACTAAATATTATTTTCCTGTTCCAGGTAACAAATCAAAACTGAAGTCCCACTTATTTCCTGCACCCAGAACACCGCCCAGTCGTCGGAGACAGGTAAAAGATAAAAAAAAAATGTATAAATAAATTGTCGTCCCGTAAAAGCCGGGACATTCAGCAGGCCGCCCGGCGCCCCTCCAAATCATTGTTAAATCCCGGTGGTCAAAAACTTTTAAATATTTATGTAGTTTCAGGAAACAACACTGACTAGTTCTGAATAATTTCTGGCTTTCTTGTCAATCTGTATTACTTAGGAATCGGATTTAATTTGTCTACAGTTTGTTTTTATAATGTTACTTTTTAACTCCCGACGCAAAAACGACGGGGTGTTATAAGTTTGAAGTGTCTGTGTGTGTGTGTCTGGCTGTGGCATCGTAGCTCCCGCACGGATGAACCGATTTTGATTTTGTTTTTTTTTTTTTTGTTTGAAAGGTGAATTTTTCGTTTAGAGTTATTCAAGGTCTCGAAAATATCTTGAATCGCTATAACCTTCTAAAGAAAAACATTCGGTTTTCTGATTTTCTCAAGTTTTTGTTACAACCCTATGAGTTAGCGTTCTTCAGACAATCATAGCCCTCCATCTAATCTAATCCAAGCCGATCTTAACGTAAGGATAAAATTGGGTTAAGACCAGAGTTGTCAAATAAAATTGCGCATGCGGCACCGAACACGTGATAGAACTAAAACTTCTTAAAAAACAAAGAATAAGAAAGATTTAGTATGAGAGACAAAGAGAGTTATATCTTTCTTCTCTCTCTTTCGAAATGTGCCTAGGTACGTGACGCGACCTTGAAATTTCACTCTCAATTCTCGACCTTTTATCGAATCGCCGCCTAAGAAGTTTCACTTCAATGAAAATTAACATTTGAGTAAGGGCTCTCGCAGATAGGCGCGATGCGACTATCGTAGAACAATTTCTATGAAAACTTCAATGAAATTGTTTTATCAGAATCGCGTCCCACCATTGCGTCCCGCCTATCTGCAGGAGCCTTACCTAACATTTGCATATAGCTGTAAAAAAGTATATTGTAACTTTCTGCCGGTTTTACGCTGCCTCCTAAATAGCTCGATATTCAATAAAAGCTAAGATAAGTAGCTAAAACCATATTTCGACACGAAAATTTATGACATCTTAACATCTTTACGAAAATGAGTATCAATTTGAGCGTTACAGAGGCCGTTATTGTGATAAATGTGGTGATTTTTGGCCTAATGTGACTTGGAAGGGCACTAAGCGGTGGTCGGAAACTTCAAATATTACGGCGTGACACTAACGATCTACATACCTCAATGCTTTGTTACAAAGTTCCGGTGCGATTTGCGAAATTGTCCAAGATTTGGACATGTTTGAATGGAGGTTATAAAGTTGTGGGGTGCATTTTAGTATACTTTTGTAATGGTATGAAAATATCAAAATATGAACGTTTTTTTTTGCAATTTTGAGAGAAAAATAAAATATCTCTAAGCTCTAACTTAGTGAAAAAAGATTTAATTTTTGGTATACTCGTCTGACCATTTTGAGTTTGTTTATGGGTAATCTTCGAAACTACTGAACCGATTCCGAAAATTCTATCACCATGATTGCCCATTTTTTATAGAGCATGTTTTACCTTAAACCAACAAATTTCACACAGACGAAGTCGTGGGCAGAAGCTAGTAATTAAGGCGAAAGCGTCATGGTAGCCCACGAATTCAAATTTTCTTACGTTTTTTGCAATTTGCAGTATCACGTTGTACGTTGATCTAAATATGATTCACGGCTGTAACAAATTAATATTTAGTTATATGTATAATTATACTTAATCATAAAAATCATCAATACAACAAGTTCATGTTACCCTATTGAATAACTACCACCAAACGGGGTGAATAGGGATGCAAGGGTGAATTGGGACAAAACTTTAAAATGGATTTTAGCGTTGAAATAATACAGTTTGTTGCCGAAAAGGACACTTAATCGTTAATTATAATACAATAAACACATTAGACTCCTTTTTGACAACAAACTATATTATTTCAATGTTAAAATCGCTTTCAAAGTTTCATCCACATTCACCCCCGAAATACTGTCAAAGTCCCTATTCACCCCGTTTGACGGTATTTCATGAAATCATGACATTTGAGGCCAATTATATCATCGTACAAGACTTTCCTACCCAACATTTCTCATCAGAACACAAACTTGCTTTACCAAAACACTTTACAAAAGAGAATCCAAAACATGCGAACAAGTTACACTTGGTAGCAAAATTAATTATTACATCACCACAAGACGCTAGTTTCAACGCCTTTCAGTTTCAGCTATAAATAATATTTAAGATTTACAGCAGTTTCGTATGGAAATGGGAGCTTCCAGCGCCGTCATATGAGACTGTGAGTTACGAGTTTTGAAAGGTGGTTACAGCGGTCACCTGAAACGGGTTTATGAAAAGATGGTGCTTTATACTGGAAGGAAAATGTGTCAGAAATCTTATTATTTTTGAAGTAAAACTTCAGCGGCGATTCGATTCGATTGGACGAGAATTGAGAGCGTAAGTTCACGGACGTGTCACGTTTACGCACATTTCGTTACATGAGAGAGAAGAAAGATATGTTTCTCTCTATCTCTCACGCTAAATCTCTTTTATTCTTTATTTTTAAAGAGTTTTTTTAACTAGTCTGTCGTTGAGGGTAAAACTGTTTTGGACTACAATGTGCTAATACATTAATTGTTTTTATGGAAAACTAGCTCACGCCCGCGGCTTCGCCCGCGAGGTATGTCGATAAAAACTATCCTGTCCTTCCCCGGGATGCAATCTATCTCTCTGCCAAATTTTATCGAAATCCGTTTAGTGGTTTAGGCGTCAAAAGAAGTGCGCTTCGCCGCGGCTCGCCGCCGCCACCTAGACCTAGCGCGCCGCCGCCGCCGCCGACCGTACAAAATTTCCGCGCCGAGTTGAGTGAGAGCGAAATTTAAAATCCGCAGGGGTGCCGCGAGCGCCACGCGGGCCGCGCGTGGAGGAGGGTCCGCTCGCCAGCTAGCACGCCACACTCGCGTCGAAGCTGAGCTCAGATAAACAGCGGAAAAATATTTTGCATTTCTGGCGTCGCATTCTAGCAGTTTAGTTTTTTTAGTTTAGCAATGCAAAAAAGATGTCAAAGAGTGATCCTTGCTTGATTTTGATTTTTTAATAGTTTTTTTTTCAAAAACAGGATTGATTTTAATATCAAACGGCAAAGGTAACTTACAGCCGTCGACAACGTGCCGCTCGTGTATTTGAGTATGGTGCTCGTGTGTATGAACCCTTAGGGCGACACAAAACAGTAGGCGCATGGTAAAAAAAAAACTGGCACTCCGAGAGTGGCGACAGAAGTGAAAACAAAACACAAACAGAATACTTTGCCATCATTCACTGACATATCGGATATACATTAAAACCGAGTACATCCCGAGGATAGCCGAACACATCCGAAACGGGTATTTTTTTTAATCACACTTCATATTAATATTATAAAGGCGAAAGTTTGTGAGTGTGTGTGTGTGGGGGGGGGGTGTGTGGGGGTGTGTTTATATGTTTGTTACTTCTTCACGCTCAAACGGCTGGACCAATTTTGATAAAATTTTGTATGGAGGTAGCTGACACTCTGGATTAACATATAGGCTACTTTTTATCCCGATATTCCCACGGGATCGACATTTACGCGGGTGAAACCGCGGGGCGCAGCTAGTCGTCTTATAAACAAAACACGCGCGGTGTCGCTTACGGTAACAGTGGCGCTAGTTCAATGGTTTTTTCCCATCTCAAAAAATGCCCAACGCGCCTAAAGAAGTTTTCACTTCAAAAATTAAGTTATAGGTACATTAGTTTTAGGACCAATTTCACCGCAGAAGCCCATTTAGTTTAGCCGAAAACTACTCGTTCTGAATAATCCCCGTTTCCAGTACCAACGAAAAGACATGAATTAGGAACTCATCGTCATCTGCCTAGCCTTTTCCCAACTATATAATGTTGGGGTCGGCTTCCAGTCTAACAGGATGCAGCTGAATACCAGTATTTTACATGGAGCAACTTCCTATCTGACCTCCACAACCCAGGTACTGGGTAATACAGTACCCCTTGGTAAGACTGGTTGTCAGACTTTCGGGTATCTGACTACCCTTAACAACTGTCAAGGATTCACGAATTCCAGTCGGGACCAACGGCTTAACGTGCTTGCCGAGACACGGAGGGGTCTCCGTATGTAAAGATGGTCACCCATCCACAGACTAACCGCGGCAAGCATAGCTTAACCTGATCGATCGACCTGTGCGGCTGTTATTATTTAGCTCACATGAATTAGGAACTGTATTATAAAAATCAAGTCGCAAATGTTCTTTTAATTAAAAACCCCGTTCACAGTTAGTGACAGCACCCAACTCCAGAATTAGCATTCCTAGTGGTATGCAGGGATAACGTCTGAAGTTTGAAACTTTACATAACATTTACTTGATATTCTATTAAAATTCCCGGCGTATGTAAAGTGCTTTCATGAAAGCAGATATTTAGGTCCTTATTACCCTCTTCAGACGTCGTGTTTTGTGGGTAGTTGGGAAAAGTGTTAAGAGGAAACTCGATCACGTTTTTGCGTAATGTTTGAAGTGAAAAATTCTTTAGGCGCGTGGGGCATTTTTTGACATGGGAAAAAGCCATTGAACTCGCGACACTGTTACCGTACTCGACACCGCGCTACATTCGTATGTGTTCGGCTGTCCTCGGTTTTAATATATATCTGATATGTCAGTGAGTGATGGTAAAGTATTCTGTTTGTGTTTTGTTTTCACTTCTGTCGGCACTCCCGGAGTGCCACTGTTTTTTTTATTTTTTATTAGCCGTTAATATCCCACTGCTGGGCAAAGGCCTCCCTACTCTCCAGTTCTCTCTGCCCAGAGCAGCCAAGGACCAATCTTTATGATCGTAATTATTTTAATTTAAAATAATTACGACAGTAACAAAACATTAGGGCATGACAGTCGTAATAAACATTATATTATTATCGCGGAATCAGAATACCAGCGCTGCGACACTTAGTTTTAAATGTCGCAAAATCATGCTGATATTGGCTTCCTTCTTTTGGCTTCGTACAAGACTTTCTGTTTTTTTTATTTTCATTTTTTTATTTTTTTATTATTGTATGAGTATGTTTAGTTTACTTTGTGATATTCCTGTGCGAGTCCCAATAGATACTTTTTCATTTTTCTTTCTTTCACATCGTAAAAAAATATTTGGCCTAGTTATATCATTAACCAAGGAGAGAGCAGAGGAATGAGTTAGTATGGAATGAACGCCAACGACCACGTGACCGAGTTTCCTCTTTATGAAGGGTATCAAAGATTACCTATATATTATTATATCAAAAAAGGGTCTGTGAATTTACTTTAAAACATAAAGAATTATCATAGCAAAGTTTAATCAACGTAGTTTTAAATTCAAGTCATTTATTTTGTTAAAAAAGGAGTAAATTCGTTTTGGCACATACGTCGTTTTATTCCGAGCGCACGCACATTATAGCCATCTCTCTTCTTTTGCGTTTCAAAAGTAATTGCATCACTTTCGCTCGCTATTAGTAGATCAGTCGCTACGATTTATTTTCGAGGTAGCGCCATAAAAACTATTTGTTAGTAAACCGTTACAAACTAAACAACTAAAAATGGCATGGCCGACCCCACACACAATGGCACGTGCCTCCAGTGCGTACCCTGTGCCTTATAAACGGACTGTCCACTTTGTCTAATAATTAATGTTTTTAATTAATTACAGATATAATTAAAGTAGACTTTTTCAAGACGAGATTATCTTTTTTACGAAATTGTTATCTCCGAATAATTTACATAGGTAATATTCACACAATTACTCAATCAGCTTACAATTTTCATGTAACGACCAAAAAAGCATCATAAAAAAGTGGTAAATATTTATTCGCTTGCGCATAAAAAATGCCGGTTTCATAGCTTAGGCGAAATGAGTAAAAAGCAATGAATAATTTAAGGGGCAGTCTCGTAAATATGAAAGTCCGCGAAAGCTCGAGCTGAAGTTTTTTGTTTGCTCAACTTGACAGGCGTGGGTTTACTTGACCAATGCCACCGCAATGGCACACGGTTCGAGCGGGTAACATAGAATAAATAAAAGAAGAAGGTCCATAGTGTACGTGTGGCGGCATCTACATGGCCACATGCGAACTACGCATCATACTGACGTCACGCAAAATCCTGCATCGCACAAGCAGAGTTTACCGCGCAACTAGCATATTACAACGTCCCGATATCAATCGTCGGGTAGTTGCCCACCAGACACAACACCCGTCTAGTCGGAGGATCCTGCCTTTTATTTATTTATATTTACTTTATTCTACAACAGAAAAAAAAACATAACAAAAACACACATTTAACACACACACAAAACATACAATGCTTATTTTTATTATATATCCTATACCTTATCGCTTTCTGCGATCTCTTCCAGGCAAACTTGGAATGGACAGTGATTGCGAGGACATAAAAATCGCTTTTCTACGGAGGATGAGTGAACTTTACACCCTGTTCCGCATACCTCTATATAGGTACAATTTTCAGCAAAGCAGTTCAGACAATCTATTCTGTAAAAGTATCATCGTGAAAACTTAGATGAAGTGTAGTAGTTAGATGAAGTAGTCCCTTCACCTCAGTTTCCACGGTGAGATTTTAACAAAATAAAACGGCAGTTATAAGCTATGCTTAAACTAAATTTCTTGTTAAAGCAACTGAGTGCTGGTTGCAATAAAATACTAGACTTGTTGTCATAGTTGTTGTCATGGCATAATGTGGAAGCAGAGAATAGATGGAAGCCGATGAGTGACGTGAACAGGTAAATTTTTCCATGTTCATTGTAAACAAATATTGCAGAAGCCTACAAACGCAGCAATTTGTGGGCTTTAGCAAATTAAGCACAACACTAACGAATGCAAATAAAAATTGTAAATGAATAATATAAGAGAAGGCAGTATTTTTTTGGCCACTGGCAGCACTCTAGTTTATTCGCCAATCATGATGATCTCACATTATAAAGCAGCTATTAATAAGGTTTATATTTATTCGATAAAAGTCGTCAGTCTTAGTGAGTTCAGCCTTCTGTTCTATCATCTCTGTATGACAC
Organism: Oligia latruncula; assembly: GCA_948474745.1. Lineage (NCBI taxonomy): Eukaryota > Metazoa > Arthropoda > Insecta > Lepidoptera > Noctuidae > Oligia > Oligia latruncula. The sequence goes on along the minus strand of OX419702.1, from coordinate 13,356,231 downwards.
TTTACCATCCGTGCTAATCTGTGTTAAGTGATCTGTCTAACGAAGGGTTAAACTCGCGTTATGTGGGTTTGACTCCCCACAAGACAGTTCAGTGTTGCGAGTTAATAATTAGTGACCGGCCGAAGGTTCGAAAGAAGAGGAGCCGACGGATCGGTTATGGTTTCGGCTGAAAATCGTGTTTCGGTCGGACTCTATTAATAATGTAGTACTTTTAACCGACTTCCAAAAAGAAGGAGGTTATATGTTCGACTTTATATATGGTCACGGATTTCTCCGTAAATTGTGGACCTATTTAATTATTTTTTTTGAAAGGGTATACTTTTACTTCATCACGCTCAAACGGCTGGACCCATTTTGATAAAATTTTGTATGGAGGTAGCTGACACCCTGGATTAACATATAGGCTACTTTTTATCCCGATATTTCCACGGGATCGACATTTACGCGGGTGAAACCGCGGGCACAGCTAGTTAAATAATAATAGTATTAAAAGTTAATAGTATTTTAACACCATGAGCATGAGCCCTAATACTGATGCTATTACGATACACTTTCCTCGGTCTTATTCCTAATGGAAAAGAGGGTTACATAAGTATCGTTTTATGGTGAGGAGAATGCCCTGTTTGACCCCAATATTGTATCGGTAAATGTCCCTATATCTGTGATTGTACGGATCCAATGAAAGCTTTAGAAGTTGTTTTAGGCTTTCAATTGAAACATGTTATAGGCTGGGATCACATAGGCGCGACTTTATGCGCGTTATGGCACGATAGGCCAGGTCTCCACAAGCGATTTTCTTATCGCGTACTAGATTTTCAATTATCGGTGTTGAGGCGAGCATTAAGAATCTTAACAGAGTGAAGACAATGCTCCAAACAAATACACTGTTGGATTTTCACCTCTCGGCGATAAGCAGTGCGTTGCAAATCCAATGCGCGGTAAAAAAATCGTCGCGTAGGTCCGAAAACAATACAACTCTCGAAACACCGCGATTCCCTCTCGAGTCGCGTCGCGTCTTTGTCATTCGGCGGCACCGCAGCGCAAAAATCCTCCTACAACACATTCTTACATTTTATATGAACCATCGTACACTACAGACGGGCCACACTACGCTTTTTTGTATCGGAATGGATGGATGGATAGATGCAGTGCGGTCTGATGAAGCAACAAGAATAATAAAAATAAGAAAAAACGAAAAAGAAAATTAATTGAATTCAAGTAAAAAGACTCATATACAAACAGATACATAAAATGATACAGACAGGATAACAAGCACAGACAAAAACGAACACTCACAAGATAACAATAATGTTCCCATGACTTAGTAATATAATAATAATTAATTTAAACGAACGAATTTTTTGATGCCCTTTGATTAGTTCCCCTCCTTTTTATATACTTTTTACATATTATTATTTTAAGACTTAGCTTTTTTAATTATGTAAACACTTTAAATAAAATAATACATAGACACAATAAAAGATTTAAAAGACCACTCTTTGGAGAAGAACGGGCAAGGAACTCCAAGAACACCAAGATCTACGTTTTGAAATGGAAAACTAGCTTCAATTTTCTGACTAACTGAACGACACTCTGACAATTAAAAAGTGCCTGTAAATCAATGATATTATAAGTGTAAAATACCTTTTTACACTTATAATATCATTGCTGTAAATGGTATAATTGAAATAATTGCTTTGAGTTTGTAATTTACAGTATACTTTATGTAAGAAAACACCTACGCCCGTAATGAAATTGTTAGGAACGTTAGCAAAATCGTAGATTAATAAAATTATTTCATTACCATGCAATATGTTTGATCTTAGTTTGAAAGCCAATTAAAATGGCTCTGTTGCCATTTTGCGAATTAGACCTTCTGCGCCTAAACCGGTTTTAGCTCTCCTCAAAGAGAATGGTTGATTTATTTTGTTCTGAGTACTTCTGAGGTTGTTTTAATGCCGATGCTCTACTGACTGTATTAATACTTTCATCAGGCTTTTAAGAAAGGAAAACATTTCTGTATTATTTGTCTGAAATAATTTTGTTGTTAACATCTTAAATGTTCAAAAATGAGATATTTTTTTCATATTATTAGAGTAATTATGAAAACTGGTAAAGGCACCATTCATACTAATATTATAAATTCGAAAGTAACTCTGTCTGTCTGTATGTTACCTTTTCACGCCTAAACCACTGAACGGATTTCGATAAAATTTGGCAGAGAGATAGATTGCATCCCAGGGAAGGACATAGGATAGTTTTTATCGACATACCTTGCGGGCGGAGCTGCGGGCGGAAGCTATTTATTAGTAATAATATCTATTACTAATAATATAGCGAAGAGTGTGTTTGTTTGAACGCGATAATCTCTGGAACTATCAGTCAGATTTGAAAAAATCTTTTTGCATTTGATAGCTCAATTCTTGAGGAAGGCTATAGGCTATTTAATATCACGATATAGTCCTTAGGAGCCGAGCTATAATAAAAAGAGTCAGACAGAACGCTAAGCGAAAACGAAGTAATAGCGCAGGCAGGCGATGCGTTTCGACGGGGTGGGTCGGGGAACAAGAAATTTCACGCGGACGATGTCGCGGGCGAAGCTCATAAACATACAAGCAGATTTTTTTATCACCATCCAAATTTTTACAGGATGTTCTACCCATAAATATGAATAACTTTCACTATGGGACCAATTCTGAAATCACAAAAAAAAAATTGCGGTTTCATTCAAAAGTTCAATACCTACTTGACCAAAGTGTATGAAACAGCTGATTTTTTTTCGTGATTTCAGATTTGGTCCCATAGTGAGAGTTGTTCATATTCACGGGTAGAACGTCCTGTAAAAATTTGGATGGTGATAAAAAAATCTTACTGTATAAACAAACCATTTTACCTCTTTAAACAGTACATATTTTGTAATGTATAATTTATCTTGGTTATCATAAAAGATTTTGAACATTGTAGAATAATAAAACTCAGTAGAACATGTTATCATAATTCAAAATTTGTGGGGTTCTCGTCAACTTTTCCATTTTAGTTGTTTCCACATTAGTTTTGAGAACAAGCTGTGGACTTTGTCCGTTTCGTTACCAACTGCGGTTGTTAAATGTTCGCTTTTATTATTTTATTCACGTTTCGCATGTGGACCAGAGCTAACGAGTTGTCTGGATGTGTAGCATCAGTTGCATGTGAATAAAAGATCCCCTCGCCTGTTTCCGACGCATTTGCGGGATCAGAGTTTGTTTTCTTTGTATGGTTTTGTTCTCTTGTTCATTCCGTCCATTTGCTGGCCAAAAGGACCAAAAAATCTACGTTTTATGTGCCTCATTTCCGAAGGGGTCAGCCGATTCGTAGAAACAAGTATGACTATTTTCATTTTACCTGTCTAGTTAGCAATTTATAAACTACCTACTTTCCTTTATTTATTACGTAAGACAATTCTTACCGCTTTCTGACCTCCCTTTCCTATGTAAGAAAAAATAAGACGTGGATGAACCGAACCCCCTTTCAATCTTACGTAAGATCAGTATCTACCAAAATTGCAAAGGAAAATCAGCATAAATATTAAAAAATAAATTTTGCTTACTGAGGTACTTATGTGATCTTATGTAAGATCCCAACCCCATAAAAAAACCGTCCAAGTGCGAGTCGGACTCGCTCACGAAGGGTTCCGTGCCATTATCTATAAAAACGGCAAAAAATCATGTCTGTTGTATGGGAGCCACCTTAAATATTTATTATATTCAGTTTTTTTAGTACCTATTTGTTGTAGAGCGGCAACAGAAATACATCATCTGTGAAAATTTCAACTGTCTAACAGCAGATACAGCCTGGTGACAGACGGACAGCGGAGCCTTAGTAATAGGGTCCCGTTTTACCCTTTGGGTACGGAACACTAAAAACCAAAAAAAGAAGAAAATAAATAACGACTAAGCCTTGTTCGAACCCCCTCCTCCGTCAAATCGTCTAACGTAATAAATGAGCAGTCCCATCAGCGGCATCAGCTTGTGGAAGAAGATTAAGTATCAAAGCTATCATTATTATACCGTAGGACGTTGACACGCAAAACTATTCATCAAAAGAAAAACAGAAAACTGAAACTGCTCTTCCCAACATTTAAATCCAACGGGAAATAAAAAACAAACTCGGTGCCGAAACTGAGCGAGCATTCGTCCTGAACTCTTCCCTTTACAACAATGGATCATTTGAATCTCAAACGGAAAAGAAGCGGGTATTACGACAATGTTCCGAAGTAGTCCACGTAATTGCGTTTTATCCAATAGAACCTATTGTTGGGCCAATGTTTGTTTGTCCAAGAGGAATAAGGCCCCAGGGACTTCAAATGGTCAAGCGGGAAACCTTTTATTTTCAACATGTTTTTGTAGTAAAAGTTTTGTAAGGAGTATGATAGGATGTGTGCAGACTTATTCAAGATTGTACACTCACAAAAATACAGTAATTTTTCTCTCATGTCAATGTTGACAAATTAATATAAACCTGATGGATTGTGGCAATTAATATAAACATAACCCACTTACTAATAAACGTATTATATCAGATGAATAGTTACACACCGATTTCTCTCTTTCAGTCGTCAGTAATTTGACTTTCGAAAGAAGAAGACAAAGCGTGGTGTAACTATACAGACGCTATACAACCTTTATTAGTAAGGGGGTTAATTTTCCTGACTAGAATTTTACTCTGTTTTCACACAAGACTAAACTACTGTCTTCGATACACAAAACTATTTTGTTTCTAATGCGAGCGTTGTCTTATTGTGTTCAAAATCGTTTGATTTATTTTCATGTTCTATATTTTTTTTTATTATTTCCGTGTTCTTGTAAAACCTATTGTTGGGCCAGTGTTTGTGTTTGCCCAATACGGCAGAATTTGAACTCTCTGGCTCTATCGAGCGGCAAACGATTCGTGAAGCGAGTGATACTGCAATTGTTTGAGTTCGATTGGTATTCCAAAGATGTCTTTTAGGAGGAAATCTTTTGAGAGAGATGAAATGTTTCAAAATTGTCACTGAATTAGAAGATAGACATGTTATTCAGAGAGCAGTGGGGACTCAGTGGTACCGGCCTCGACTTACGAGTTGTAGGTCGTGAGTTCGAACCCAGGCAGGCACTTTACTTTGTGTATTTAATTTCATCAACACTGCTCTCAAAACGGTGACGAAATGCGTGAGGAAAACAGCATATCCTAGAGCTAAAAATTCGAAGACATGTGACATCCGCCAACACGCACTGGGCCCGCGTGGTGGAGATTATGGCCCACTCCTCATAGAGAGGAGGCCTGTGTCCTAGCAGTGGGAATGGTATAGGCTGATTATGGATTTTATTGAGTCGATGCTAACAATATTCTGTCTGTTATGTATGTTGGAAATTCATCTTTTTTCTTGGTCCAAAAAATCGAATTACGATACGATTCGTTACACTTTAAGCTTGCTCTTTTTTGCCAAAAGACACAGAAATGGTAAAATTACTCGTCCTGATAAAAAAATACACACATTTCTTCGCATAGGCCCAAATCAAACACAATTTGGCGTCGTATGTGTCGCCAACGAGAATCAAAAAGCTTAGCAACAGGCGTAATTGGTGATTGTGTCCATGTCCCGATCAAATGGCGGTAGATAATCAATTCTCGATGAATTATTCGATACCGCACCAGATAGGTCTCCGTTTGACTTGCTAATGAACAGATCGCCCTCTGTTTGTGAGGTTCGTGTTCCGATTTCGATGGGAAAGTGAGCTATTTGCATTTTTCTTTGACCACAAGGAAGAAATAAATCTACTTTTGATTTATTTGACTTACTATATCTATTTTTCTGAATACTGCGTAGCCATAAATATGGCTATATCTGTCTGTCTGGGATTTTTATCTTGTCAGGCTTCTTTACTGGATAAGCGATAAGCGACAAGGCCGCCCATTGTATGATTTGTATTAATAATCGTATTTTTTTTTTGTTGTGTTTTCTGGTGTACAAAAAAGTTTATATAAATAAATAAGAAGAGCAGCGGTGGCCCAGTGGTAACGGCCGCGACTTACGAGTTGTAGCAGGTCGTAGGTTCGAACCTAGACAGGCGCTTTACTTTGTGTAAATTATTTCATCACCACTGCTCTCAAAACGGTGAAGGAAAACATCGTGAGGAAACCTATATCCTAGAACCAAAAATTCGAAGACATGTTCAACATGTCTGACATCTACCAACCCGCACTCGGCCCGCGTGTTAGATTATAGGCCTCTGTCCCAGCAGTGGGAACAATGTAAACTGATTATAAATAAATAAATAAATACTGGACCGATTTCAACGAATGGGTTTTTTATTAATTTTTCTATGCTAAGTGACGTCATATGAAATTCAATATGGCAGACCATTTACGTCATATATCTATATACTAATAATAAAGCTGAAGAATTGGTTTGTTTTTTTGTTTGAACGCGCTAATCTCGGGAAGTTCGGGTCGGATTTAAGAAATTATTTTTGCATTTGATAGTCCAATTTTTGAGGAAGGCTATAGGCTATTTAACATCACGCTATGGCCCTTAGGAGCCGAGCAAAAACAAAAAAAAAGTCAGAAAGAACTCTAAGTGAAACCGAAGTACAGGGCGATGTGATGGTCGGGGCACAGGAAATTTCACGCGGACGAAGTCGCGGGCAATTTCTATACATTAATTCGTTTCTCAGTACTTACTTCTAATTAATTCTTTTATTTATTTTCTTAAGCTTCTTGAGACTACTAATAGGGTGTTTTTTGTATCAAATATAGGCGGGGCAAAGATATTGAGAGCTATTTCTGTATCGTAATGAGTATAAGCCTCTTTGACGTCAGCACCCAAGTTCTACGTAAATACTGCGGGGGAAGGAATTATTTTGTCTGGTTGTAACTATATAAAGACCACTATTTATAATGTAGACGTCTTATCTATTTATAATAATAAAGCTGAAGAGTTTGTTGGTTTGTTTGAACGCGCTAATCTCTGGAACTACCAGTCGGATTTGAAAAAAGCGTCTTGCATTTGATAGCCCAATTCTTGAGGATGGCTATAGGGTCTATAGCGTTCCACAAGAATTGGGCTATACATAGAATAGGCCAGGCAACGCGACGCGATGCTACACGCGACAAATGTCCTACGTGATTTTGGTCATTACTTCTCGAATCATAGAGAAGTACAGTACAATTTTGCTTGAAAGTTTATGTTTTTTTGTCCCACAACAATCTTTGCTCACGCACTGCGGCGATCAATGCTTTTGAATCAACCATTTCGTAGTTCGTGGTGTCGCGTCTGGTCGCCCTCAAAACAAGTACGCGTTACTTCGCGTCTCGCCGCAGACTCACATAGGCATTAGGCCGCAAGCAGGGTATGCCGTTGAGTTGATCGCGTTCGTCGCGTTCGCAGCGTCGCGTCTCGTCGTATTCTTCGCTCACGCAGGACACCCCCGTAAGCGAAAACGAAATAATAGCGCGAGCAGGCTATGCGATGCGACGGGGTGGTTCGCGGGAAAAATAAATTTCACGCGGACGAAGTCACGAGCAGAAGCTAGTAACTTTATAAGGGTGACTTGTCTATTTTGCCCGTTTTGATTAATGTTTATGATGTGTAATTCTAAGAGACAAGTTATTTGATTAACCTTATAATAAAAAAAAATAAGTCTATTTTTGTTTATGTTTATAGAATAGGACTTCATGGTATCATTTTATTAGATAAATAACGTTGTTTTGATAGTCCCTCAACTGTAAAACAAACTTTTATTGTTTATTATCAGAAAAACTTGTTATTTACAAGTTTTTCTGATAATAAGTAACGCAGTGAATGTTGTTAAACTGTCAAAATGAAAGCTATTGCTACTGATAGTGTGTTACGCAACTACCTCGCTGATTTTAGCCACGCGCCAAAGATTCCTGTAGAGCTTTACTTCTAAATTAATTTTACCATTATTTCGAATCTAAACATTTACTTAACATAATCCCGATAGGTACTATTACTTCAACTTATCTCCAAGCTCCTCAGAATCTCAGATGTTGGAATTATGTTAAATCTCCGTGTCTGGCATAGATTATTAATATTTATAGTCTGTCATTCAGCAGTACGTTATGCATGGCGGGCAAATGAAGCGAAAACGTAGGAGATTCCACAAGTCACGCCGTGATCGTGAAAGTTTCGCGTCGGTAAGCATATCTTCTAAACGCACATGATTTTAATGTATTAGGTCTTTACCTATGAAATTGCCGTTTTACATAGAAAAAATGATATTTTTTTTAAGATTTTTTTTTTTTTCCTTAATCGAAGTATTGGTCATTATTTCATTAATGATGTACTTTTGCCATTTTAGTGGAAGTTCTTTGATGGTTCTGCTAAAAAAATCCTGGCGATGGGAATCGATGAACTCCTTAGAGGAGATTTTCGCTGCCTTGTTGGATTTAAAATTTTTCACCTGTGAAAAGTTATTCAAATTCAGAATAAAAATGGGGATAAGTTGGACCAAGATCTGGTGAGTATGGTGGGTGACGGAGAGTTTCCACTCGTAACTCCTGTAGTTTTGAGACGGCTGGTTGTTCGGTGCTTCGACACAATTTGTTTTTGTTCAGCGAGTTCATACGGTACCCACTTTCCGAGCTTTTTTATCTTTCCAATTTGAAGGAAATGAATCAGTGTCGATTTATAACTTACGTTGAAGGCTGCTGCAAGTTCCAACATGATTTGATATGAATCTGCGTCCACTATGGCTTTCAATTCTTCGTTGTTCCGGTCGGCCACGGGGATCAAAATTTCCAGAACGGAAGGTAAAATTAGCTTACGAATCTATTTATATGACCAGTTTGGTAATAAAAATATACATAATGTATATGTATCTTTTTTTTTAAGCTTTTATATAACTTATATGATATATAAAAGCTTGTCACGAGATTTCAAGATCAAGTTAGCTACATATTTATTACATTCTTGTTTCTTTCTTCTCAGCAAATCTTTTCTTTTGATACTGATCGCGACGATAGGTCGTGGTGGAGTAAAATTAAATTAGAGTGGACTGTATTAACAAGCTGACCCCCGCTGTCCCCGCACCCCTCGTTCACTGCCGCCAGCGCGCGGCGATGTTGAGTGGAGCGCGACCCGTCTCAACAGATACCCTTACCCATATCATGAAAGTGAGCAAAAATAACTATTCCGCCTTCGATCAATAATTACTATTATTGATCGAAGGCGGAATAGTTATTTTAGATGATGATAAGCGCTAGATGCCCGATAAGCGCTTCAAAAACGGCCCGAAAAATACGAGCACGAATACTTTTGTGCTCTTATTTCAAATTAGTATGGTCCAATCATAGCCAATATTAAGACGTCAAAATGGCTCAGTGCGCGTTCAAAAGTTGTGTAACTAACCACCGTAACACCAAGATTTTGGAAGGAATATCTTTTTTTCGGTAAGTTTTTATCATTAAATGTTTTTCATAAAATAGTAACACAGTTAAATAGTAAATATAAATCAATTAGCAAATATTATGATTGTTGGCCAATGTTTGCGACAACGCGCCAACTATTCTAACAAACATTGAAGCATTGAAAGTAATTCCAAATTCGAGTAAGTACGAAATTGTCAACAAAATGTTTTTAACCTAATTGCTTAGACGTTAAGTTTCATTTTAGAATAAATATTTTTGTACTTATTATAAAAATGACTTTTTATTTTCAAGTGACATTTTAAATTTATTGCTTCGATGACAGAAGGACTTAAATATTAATCATTTGCAATCGTAATTAAACTTTATGTTAGAGTGTTAAGGTTTATAATAGTCTGAAGTTGTTAATATTATTAAACTTTTTTCTATAGTTCGTAGTAAGAAGTATAAATGTTTATCTGTGTGCAAACGTGGCCACTTTAGCGACTTATTTTTGTTCCTAATCATTCATCTAGTACTATTATTGATTGAAGTATTCCGCCATCTTAGCCCGTACGCCATATTGAATTTAGAATGACATAACTTAGCTAACCATGCATTGTCATCCAAGCTAAATGTGTGTGCAAAATTTCATCTCAATTGGTTGACGATAACTACTTTAAAATTCAGTTGCAAGATTTGACCCTAACATAGGTACATACATTGCAAGTTAAATAAAATCTTTTGAAAATGCTACCATTGGTAAGCAAACACCTTGGTTTTTGTTTAGAAGAAGAGAGATTCCAGTTTATTCAAATTCCACTTTGTACCTATGTTGATAGTAAAAACTACAAAGTAAATATCTATAGCCGAGAAATTGCATATCGGATTTCTCTCTGGTAAAAATTGTGTTTATCTCTACGGTTTTCACACCGCAATCCCTTACAAAATGGTGTGAATATTATCATTTTACGAGGCAAGCTGTGCCTCGCAAGGTATTCCTCTAGCAGTGTTGTCATTACAAGTATTTACAAGATACGGGTGTGCACTGGAGCTTGAGAATCCGACTTCTTTGAAACATTAAACGTGAACAACTTCGTAAATACATAAAGTAACAAGATGTTAACTTGCCTTTAGTATTTATTGATAATCTGTAGTGTTAGAGGGGGGCTCGTGGCTAAGTTATAACAGTCGCACGACTCGATCGAAGTCTCAGCTTACTGAGCGCAGCTTAACCTTCGAATCAAGTCGTGTTACCCAGTAACTGGAGGTGATATTCCCCGTCACTTTCAGGTTCATTAGAAAACCAGCGTCAGACAGCATCTCTTTTTGGCGCAGCCGTGATGCACACACTATTGTTGTTGAAACATAATTTTTATTTTGTTAATTTTGTGTTTCACGAACTGTGTACAAATAAACATTTTTCTTTCTTTCTTTCTTTGTTCAGCTGCATCCTGTTAGACTGGAAGCTGGCCCCAACATACTTGGGAAAAAGCTAGGCAGATAATGATGAATGAATAGTCGTGAGACATTTAATTAGCAAAACTCCAAAAGTGTTACTCTTATAATCACACTCCCGTTTGAAACGTTTTGTACTCAGCATTCCGAAAATTGTAAGATTGATTGATTCTAGATTGTTGTTTTGTTGTTGTTGCATAAGGAGCGAATGTATAAGCATCTTTTCAGTACCTAAATGTGGAAAACTGAAAGATGTGTGAAGCGAAGCGGATGGTTCATCTTCGTAAAACACTTACGTCAAAACTTTCGTATATCTATCTCGGCAAGTTCCCTTGTTGCAACAAACTGTCTAAAAGAGGTGTTTTTCATTATCGCTTGAATTATTATCATCATTATCATTCATCACTTCGAGCCTCCCTTTTTCACTTGTTCTTTTTTGTGTTGTTTCGTACAAATAAACGTATTTTATTTTTTTCTTTATTTTGCCATATATTTCCTGGTTCTGCGCGTCCCTTATCTAGATGTTTCTTGCAACTGTGGCGATATCATCTACCCAACGCGCTATTGGACGACCCTGGTTTCTTTGTCCTAACCTTGGCCACCATTCGGTCAAAGCTTTATTCCATCGGCCATTTCTGCGTCTAGCCAGTATCCGCATTTCAAATGCTTTTTTTCCTAATAAAATACAGCTCATTTCACGTTCCACGAACCTTTTTACAACCAAAATTCAATTTTTTCGCCCCATATCCGCTTCTTAACGTGCCATTTGTGCTTAATTATATCGTGTCCGCGTAAACGAAACGCACCTTAACATCCCGATGTGATTCGTTACGACGTCAAGCATCATTGGTCTTAACTGTTTTTTTTTTTGAGGGCAGCAAGGGACGGGCTGGATCGGAATTAGATCTTAACTGCCAGGACATAACTTCTTTTATACCGACTTCTCGGCAAGTTAAGGCACCTGTCCCATCGCCGGTGATTAACGAGAAGCGGTTAGAGCTAGCAACTAAAACGGGTTGGCGACGTTCGCGGCGAGCGATTACTCGCTGGTAAGCGAATGTACAGACGCCAGCACATCAAGCTACTACAATCTGTTAAATTTCTTTAATAGATTTTCAACTTTATCGCTAAAGCTGCGTTCCAGAACGGGCATACTGGATGTAGGAAAGAAGGCTGCCAGGCTCAAATGGGACTGGGCGGGTCACATCAGCCGCATGCACGATGACCGCTGGGCAAAAATCTCCACACAATGGGTGCCTGCAGATGGACGGCGCCGCCGAGGCCGGCCCAGAAAGAGATGGTGAGATGACCTGGACGCGTACCGCGAGGGCTGGTTCGAGGTAGCGCGGGAAAAGAGTTCCTGGAAGGATTTGAGGGAGGTCTTTGCCCAGCAGTGGGACAGCATAGGCAAGCAAAAAAAAAATCGCTAAGCATAAGGTTCAAAGTTGATTGGGAAAATTTGACAGTTTCGGGTAGCTTGATGTGCTGGCATCTGTACCAAGCGTGGGTCTCTCAGCCAGTGGTCTGCCCGCGAAGCGAGTACTCTCTATGGCTTCTCTCGCTGCGACAAACGAGTACTAACGAAGAGTATGGCGGGTTGAACAGTCAGCGAGCAACTGGTATCTCTCATACTTATATGGGACCAGCGGTGCTATTCTGTAAAAATCTAACCGTGAAAACTTAGGTGAAGTGAGCGTAGAGTGAGCTGTCAATAGTGTCAATTCCTAGCAAAAACAAACTCACTTCACCTAAGTTTTCACGGTGAGATTTTTATAGAATCGACCGGCTGCAATCTTTTGTATGTTTCCTGAACGAGAAAATCGTTAATAACTAGTCGCTTCCTCGTCTAGCCGTAGGACAGGTGTCTCTAGCGTACCTGACGAAGCGAAAGCGGTTAAGGACCTGAATTTCCCGCGAATCCTAGATTCCGGTATCAAGGCTTCAAACTTCGCGACGGTGATCAATGACCTGATTTTTAGATTTAAAGTTCCCGGAAAATATGATCTGAGATTAATATTATTCATCTTTATCAGCATCAAGTTTGATTGCGAGTAACAAGAACTCCATAGTTCGGGTACTTCTTTGCAGTTCAGCCCGTATTTACTTTGACTGAACTGTGGATATACTGAAAACTAAAATATATCTTTTATCTCTTTTGCTGTGTTCATCTCCGCTCGAATTTGAACTATTTCTTGTAACTTTCTTTCGTTCATCTCTGTAACACTCTACATTGCTTCTATATAATATACATACCTATATCTACACTCTGTAGTCATCTCTAAAACTATGCTATTTCTTGAATCTTTGCTTCTTTGCTTTACTAATAATAATACCATTTCAAACTACGCTACTTGTAAGTGTATCCTCGATTCTCTCATCTTCGTTCCAATGTACGCTATTTCTCATGTCTTTGCTAAATTTCCATTGAAACTTACCTACCGATACAACAGCCCATTATGTCACCGTATGTAAATTTTCAACATTTATACATTTATCTGTAATCTATATGGTGTACACTCACGAGCTTAAGTATGTATTTACTTGGCTTTATTCAAAGGCAATTTGCTCCTTTATTTTTTAATGAAATTCAATGTTATTATGAACATAGTGTTTTCGAACCCATAGGTTTAAGTAAAGTATCGTATTTCAACGTTGCTTTCGTCATTTCACGAAAAAATCGCAATTGAAAGTTGCCGAGAGTTGACATATTATTGCTCGTGACTGTACATAATAGAGAGCATTATATTCTATTCAACCTCTTGTTGTTATCTGTCTGCTTAACTCATCTCCGTTTCACATTACACTACTTCTCGTATCACTTATCTCTGCTCCGCTCATCTCCGCTCCACTCATCTTAGTCACAGTAAAGATATGAAACGTGTCTTAGTTCCGCTTTCCGCATCTCTGCGTTTATATAGACTTGATCTAATCGAATGTGACTGAGACCTCGTTATGTTTATATCACCGTGGTGTATATATATAGGCAAATCTATTATAATAACTCAATTGTATCCCTTTGTGTACTGTTGATAGGATAGGTGCCCATAGTTTGTTACATTTCGCGAACGCGCGTCGACCGTTGTAGTTTAAACCTTATGTCAACGTTCATACGTTACGATTGACAACACCTATACTTTGGAATACATTTTTTGACCCTTCTATCCCTTCTAAAGGAACTAGTTTGCAGTCCTTTATTAATATTTTCTTCAGCATGTTACTTTTATTCGGTTAGACGAATACATTTAAGTCAATAAGAGAAAGTATGTAAGTACATAGGATTTATCTAAAGTTTTAGAAACATGGTCCAATTCGGTTAAAACTTTTGGATTTAGTTTGTTTTTATGTTCGTTTGACTTAGTCGATCACATTAAAAGAGGTTTGCGGAAAACTTTCGCCTTTTCACTAAAGTTTGTTAAAGATAACACTGAATACATCCATTGAAGTTTCAATCTGCAACTTCTTCTTTTAGCGAAAGTCTGAGAAATAGTAGATGCGTGACTTTTTTTTTTACTTAATAATCTATGTAATTTTCAGGGGAACAGAAAAGGCACACAGAGAAGAGTGGAATGCTATGAGAGTGGGCTTGGCCCAACAGTAGTAGCCCAACTTATAGTAAATAATTATTACCAAGAAAAAAAAAAAAATTAAGTAATTTAAATTTATTTCCAAAACTTCAGTACCTACATACACGTTACATCATTGAGGTCTTGACTGCACTCTAATTGCGTAACACACTATCAATCACAATCTGAATCATTTTGAAGGATATTGCTAATCCATTGCTTTTTAAGTTCGAAAAATTTGTCTGCTCAACAACTTACCTAAATAACGCAATGGATGTTGTTGAACTGTCAAAATGAAAGTCATTCCTACTGTTAGTGTGGTACGCAACTATCCCGCTGGACGAGGATACAGAAAAAAAAGGGGGGTACAGTAGGGTAATACAGATTTATTTATTTTTAAAATATACTAATTTAAATACCATGGCTCCTCAGCGTCTTTTATAGCAGTTTATTAACATTTTTTTTACACCAAAACTTATTTGTTTAGAACAATAATGTTGCTCGGCTATCACTTATCCCCTAAAGGGTTGTTCACAAGTTATATCTTGCGGTATCGTCCGTTCAATCTGAATAACAAATAGGCTGGACCATTTACAGCCTCTGGGTTACTTAGTTATAATATAAGAGATGAGTTGTGGCTTAGGACGACAAGGACGTAATATTGAATGAATAAATATGATCGTGTTATTTGCTAGAATACCGGTTGAAAGATAAAGCTGTTTTACTTAGATTGTTAGAAGGTCATCTAGATTCTAGATTGTCTATAACTCTTTGTCTTTACGTAAGAAAGAATCTAACAATGGTGATACTAATCTATCATTAATATTTCATACTAGCTTCTGCCCGCGACTTCGTTCGCGTAAAATTTCACCCTCCCCTATTCACCCTCTTAGGGGTTGAATTTCGAAAAATCCTTCCTTATTCCTTGTCTACATTATAAAGGGAACCTCTGTGCAAAATTTCAGCTTTCTAGGTCCAAGGGTTTGGGCTGGGCGTTGATGAGTCAGTCAGTCAGTCAGGACTTTTCTTTTTATTTATATAGATAGATAGATTTTTCTCAGTTAGTAGGTTTAGACAAATACATCGAAACTACTTTTAACAATGACACATCATCATCATCATCATTTCAGCCGAAAGACGTCCACTACTGGACATAGGCCTCCCCCAAGCACCTCCACTTTGACCGGTTCTGTGCTTCTCGCATCCAACGGGTTCCCACATAGTTATTATTCGTGGATCTTTGACAGTCGTTACGGGTAGTCAGAAGCCCGAAAGTCTGACTGACAACCAGTCTTACCAGGGGGTATTCACCAGTAACTGGGTTGAGGAGGTCAAATAGGCAGTCGCTTCATGTAAAATACTGGTATTCAACTGCATCCGGTTAGACTAGAAGCCGACTCCAACATAGTTGGGAAAAAGATGGGCAGATGATGAAATATCTACATAATTAAATGCAAATGTAATTCTGTGGATGGACACAATTTTCCGTCTCGCAAATCCCAATATTTATTAACGAATTCAAATCCCTAACCACAGCAAACCACCACCGCTGCTTAACGTCATCAAATTACAAAAATAAACAATCGGCGACAATTTGTCTAAAACGCGAAGCAATGTTAATGTAAAACAATTCGGGGAGATGAAAAAGGCGATGCAAATCGACGCAAACGCCGCCGACCAGAACCAATTTGCATGAAGAAATTTAAAAAGTTGCCATTGGCCGCGGGAGAGTTTTATTACAAATGGCAACATTTTAGGGAAGCGTCATTCAAAATGGACGATTTCCCATTTTCTTTTATTCCGTAATCTGTAATTACGTTTGTCATAAATTTTGTGAACGGAATTTGAGAACGTTTTAATTTAGGTAGGAAATGTTTTGGCTGAATTAGGCGGCACAGGTGTGCCGAAATATGGGGGAATATGTATGGTTTTAATTATGGTAAGTCGTATTCGTAATTGGTAAGTTTGGAAGGTAAACATTTAATAAAACGTCTATTAATCTTTTAAACGTTTTTCCTGTTACACACTTTCATTAAGTGTCTTCAGTTTCAAAATAAAATAAAAACAAATTTTATACCCATTCTATTTTATGAGTAGTCAATTGTATTATTCATCGGTCTTTGACTGTCGTCCATTGTTTAGGGGTCATTAGCACTAAGTGAGCTAGTAGTAACCCTTACACTGTAATCATTGTTTTAGGTCAACATACTAGTTAACTTACTTATCAGCCATACCCAGGAAATTGTCCCTTCCTTAATTAGTCTACCAAATTATCAGATCATTACAAGCGTTTACAAATCTACGGGCAGCTGTCAAACTGACAAGGAAGAGAGTGCCATAGACTAGTCGATTTTACTTTGACAGCAAAGCAGCGGCTAATTAAGAAGCTGTCAAACCCTCTTTCAATCTTTGTTCGTGTTACGATTTGACGTTTAACACAATCTACGTCGTCGCGAATCTCTTAGGGAACTATTTAAAAAGGTTAATATCATGACGGTACCTTGCCAATTCATTTATGAAAATATTATGTATGTAAGAAAAAATCAACATCTTTTTAATAAAATAAGTGATAGGCATAATTTTAATACTAGAAATAAAGATAAATTAGATCAACCTTTTTTTAGATTATCTAAAGTACATACATCTTTTATGGGGTACTGTGTTAAATGCTACAACAAAATACCTTGTGACATATTGCAATTAAATGAAAGAAAATTTAAAACTCATATTAAAAGTACACTTTGTAAACAAGGATATTACAAATTAGAGGATTATATCCAAGATAAGAATGTTTGGAAACATGCTGGTCCTGCTCCATAGGACAATCTAAAAGTTTAGACAAAATCAAACTTGTTCCTAATTTAATTTATATATATATTTTTAATTATGACATCTTATTCTAATTCATTTTTACCGACTTCAAAAAAAAGGAGGTTATCAATTCGATACGTATGTATGTAATATTATTGGAATTGCATTATATTCACATATGATGATCTATTAGGGCTTCCAAACAAATATACAAAATTTCATAGACGTATGTATGTATGTATGTATGTATGTATGTATGTATGTATGTTTGTCCACGCATATCTCCGGAACTATTAATCGGATCGTGACCATTTTTTTTTATTGGCTTACATTTTCTTCAACTTAGGGAACAGTGCAAGTTTCATCAAGATCGATTCAGTAATTTTCAAGATATGGACTAATACGTGTAAGTGCGACGGCCTGGCTTATTGATAAGAGCTACGGGTGTAGTGTCAAAGGGAAAACATCTCAAAACCTTGGTCAAATACTAGTGCAAAAACTAAAAATTACGAAATAAAAAGTAATTTAAAAAAATTAAACCGACTTCAAAAAGAAATTAACTCAAAATTATGAAATAACTTTAATTTCGGAAGTCGGTGGCATAAAACTAAAATACAGATCCCAAGACACCGACTTCCGAAATTAAAGTTATTTCATAATTTTGAGTTAATTTCTTTTTGAAGTCGGTTTAATTTTTTTAAATTACTTTTTATTACAATCTGCGACTACAGTGGCTCACACACTTGTTAAAGTTCAACTACTTTTGCATTTTTTTTTTTTTTTTTAAATAACTTGTAAATATGTGAGCACCATGTATCTATCACTTAATTGATTTACCTGTCATTGCTTAATTTTTAATTCTTTTTACCTTTTGTGGTAGACTAATTTTATTATGGGTGCATCGTGTTCACATATAATTTTTATTATGTATACAAGACCTTGTAAAACATTTTTAAAAGAGTAACGGTGGAGTTTCTTGCCCATTCTTCTCATACGAAAACTACCTTTTCGAATGGGCGACTAGAATCATTTCTATTTAGTTTTTTTTTTTTGACGTTCAAAAGTGCCTTTAATGTGCCTATTTGAAATAAATGATTTGACTTTGACTTTGACTTTAACTTCGAAAACTTCTTTCATTCAATATCATGATTATTATGTGGCCTTGTTAGTTTGTTGTGTAACTGAGTGCTCATTATTTATTTAATGTTTAGGTGTTTTGACCTCAAGGTAAAAGTTTTTTAAAAAACGCTGAACATTTTCCTCAATTTAATTTAGGTAGGTACTTTACCTACCTGCACAATGCTTTTAATTAGGTATAAGGAAACATACACTAATTATACAACTGGATATTTTTGTCATAAAATGAAATGTGTCTTGAAATAATTTCTACAGAAAAAATGGTTGCCTGTAAAGTCGGTTTTACGGGCGAAGATTTTACGTGACAACGTCTTTTTCTCGGTAGAATAGTTGAGTGGGAGAGAGACGCAAGGCATTCGGCGGGCCTCTCTCTCGTTCGGTGACTCATCGTAACGTTACCGAGCGTTACACTTTTTCATAAGTGACTCCCAGCCGCAACCTAATTTAAGACGTTGTCACGTCAAAATCTAATAAATACGTGACTTTTGCAACCAACGTCAGACATTGAACCTACAATATAGTTATTAAATAGTTGTCAGTTTTCCTACTCGTTTTATTGCGAAAAGTTATGTAACAAACTTTTTAATACAGTTGCTCAAAAAGTGGTGTATTGCAGGGACGTATAGCGTTCGGGATGTGGGCTATTACATACTAGTGCTTTTTTTTTACCTTTCCCGAACTCGTGCGTGTCTCTTTCCCAACTGTCAAAATAATGTCTATTAAAAAGAAAAACCAACCATGAAGTTTTTACTAAAGAGTTTTTGTGATTCATACAAATACGTATATTTCTAAAAAGAAGCTACTAATTTATTTCAATATCAGATTTAATGATTTAATTGAATGAGTTAGGTTAGGTTTCATTTCATTTCATCTCATTAAATTTCATTTTCATTTCATATCAATAAAAAAAATATACTGAAGACTAAGCTGTATGGATAGTTCCCTTTGCCTACCAAAATGGGTGAAGAAAAAAAAACTCTGCTTATATTCTACGGTTGGCGCCATTTTCCAGAAATTTTCTTTGCGAGTTTAGTTGTTTGTTGCACAAAATGAGTAATTGCGACCCTATTTTTTTTTAATTAACACCACCGGAACTCAGTATAATTGCACAAAATGCTTCGGACAACATTTTACCGGAAAAGTCAAAAAGTCGTTACATATCCACATACGACTAATTTTTTGCGTGGAGAGAAGAGAAAAAAGCAATATTGTGTTTTTATTATTTTATTAAATTGCTTAATTTTTTCGCAACTGTATTAAAAATAGTCGTTCAGTACACCTGCGGAACCGTCATTGCAACTTGTTCCGACTGTCAACCCTCGCCTTCGGCTGCGCCTCGGCTCGGGTAGACATTTGTCGGAACTCTTTGCAATGACAGCCTTTCCGCACTTGTAATGAAATATACTATTCCCAATAACAATATGGCACATCGCCAAGTAATGCACGACATTTTCACAATTACAGTGCAGGCTCAAACGAATCAATTTATTTCCGACGATAAACAATTTACGATTTTATGTAATTACTACGAAAGAGCCACCTTTTAATGAGTCTTGTACACAATATCCATTGTTTTCTTCTTTTATTGCATTCACTCATTTACTTATCGTATTTAGTGGGGATCGATCGGTGAATGGGGCAAATTGTCTACTCTAAAACAAAATGGCGTATGTATGTCTATCTTGTCTATGCGTTACATTCGCGCCAAAACATAAAATGGAATTTACACAAATAAAATCATAATCACATAATGTAATCATTAATTAAGGATAAATAGACATACATGGACGTATCAACAGATTAATGATGGTAAAATAAATAAACATTTTATAATATTTAAACAGTTTGAACGAATAATTTATTCAGCGGTTTCGGCCAATGTTTTAATATGAACCAAATCCGTCAATACGGAATAAATTGGCGATTTACACATTTTAACAAACAGGCGGGTTTTATGTGCGTTGTTATCAATGCAAACGATATCGATAATGATTGGAGAGAGCTTTAATATCGAATTCGCGCCCGTCCAAGCTGTTATCACGAGCGAAGTTTTTATTAAATTTCGCCAGAACATAATTTATGCGAAACTTGCTCGGAATGGATGTTTGCTTTATAAATTGGACCCGATCCAATAAACAGCAAATTAGAAATTGAATTACGCTGTTATTGGTTTAGGTGAAATGTCGCTTTAGTAAAAGAGAGCAGTCGTGGCCCAGTGGTAACAGCCGCGACTTACGAGTACCCACCGTTGTAGGTGGGTTCGAACTACTTCGAATCCAAGTAGGCACTTTACTTTGTGTAAATTATTTCATTACCACTGCTCTCGAAACGGTGAAGGAAAACATCGCGAGTAAACCGGCATGTCCTAGAACTAAAACTTCGAAGACATGTGACATCTACCAACCCGCACTGGGCCCGCGTGGTGGATGTCCCAGCAGTGGGAACATTATAGGCTGATTGTAGTATAATTTAATTGAATTGTAAAGCGGATGTTACATTAAATCTAGAGTTTAAATTACGCTATTATGGGTGTTAGTAGAATACATTAAAAATCAAGGATCAACTACCAAAGACAAGACTTCGACGCAACTTTGCAACAGATAACTAAAATTAATCACGCACCACAGACAATCACAAACCGTTATGCAAACTCGTTGCTCGACAACGCCCTGTCTATGGTAAATAAAGCAAGTTCATTTGTATTTTGCGGACTGGCAACTCTGCCGATATCATAGGCTGGCTTAGCTGTGGAATCGCAGGATATTGGCATTATTGCTGCTGATGACGTGTGCGGGTTAGGATAACATGGCTCACTGTAGATTGGCCTCGGGTTTTAGGGGACTAGATACGTTGTTAATGTAGGTAATGTTTGCATTCATGATTGGTATTGGGGATTTTGATTAGAGGTGTATCTTCGGATAGTTCGAAGTAAATAACGTATGTCTGGAAACAAATGTCTTCTATGTGTTGGGTGTTGATATGTGCGTATTTTACTTTAGGAGTTATCTTCTGCTGTTTCCGACCGACATAAAATTTATGTTTGCATAATATAACTCGTTAATATGTAAGGTATGTGCTGATTTCCCATCCGCAAAAAAAAAGGTATGTGCTGATTTTTCAGTTTTTCAGGCAGTTCAAATATAATTAAACACGTATAATTGTGTAACAAAGCTACCTCTATTACAGGTGAATGCAGATAGTAATTTCTGTCATAATTCCTCCAAAAAGATAGAATAGAATACTCTTTATTATGTACATCATATAAATCCATACTAATATTATAAATTCGAAAGTAACTCCGTCTGTCTGTATGTTACCTTTTCACGCCTAAACCACTGAACGGATTGCGATAAAATTTGGCAGAGAGATAGATTGCATTCCGGGGAAGGACATAAGATAGTTTTTATCGACATACCTCGTGGGCGAAGCCGCGGGCGGAAGCTAGTTACATATAAAAATATAGAAATTTTACAAAGGGTGCCACAATGGGCGGTCTTATCGCTAGACAAGATAAGGAGATATTAAGAGTATGAACTATATTTTAAGAAAATGGAGCTTAAACTTCTTCTCTTAAAATACAGTTCAAGTAAACCTCCCAATACATGAATACGTATCAGAAATCATGTAACAAAAGCACAAAGAGCTAATTAGTATCTCACATCCTCTGCGGCTGGTCGAACAAGCTGTAAGAGTTAACATTAAAATGCAGACGCCATTCCCACGACGAGACTGCTGAAAAACTTATGAGGCTATCGAATCCACATTAATATTATGTGGTCGGATTCTGTTGTAAGATGAGGGTTTATTATTTGATGGGTGGAGATTCACAGGAGGGACCCGTGGTTAAATAATAACAGCCGCACAGGTCGATCGATCAGGTTAAGCTACGCTTGCCGCTGTTGGGCTGTGAATGGGTGACCATCTTATATACCGAGACCCCTCCGTGCCTCAGAAAGCACGTTAAAAGTCTTCTCATTTTTTGGCTGATTTGGGTTGGGATAGCTACATTTTTCTATTCGTGATTCTTTCACTGACCGTCGTACCTCTACTTATGTTATTTGGATCTCTAAATATAACCATTTTGAAAGGCAACAAAATGTAAAGAATCACGAATGGAAGAATGTACCTAGTTGTCCCGACTCAAATCGGCAAAAAAATGAGATAGGACTTTTAGTCATGCGAGCGACGACATAAGGCTTGTACACAAAACTGCGAATCGGTGCGATGCGAATTCGCAACGCAGAAAACTGCAACACGAATTGCTGCGATGCGACGTCGCATCGCAGTTTTGTGTACCTACAAGCCCTAAAGCCTGATCTTAAAACCGGGCAAAATCCCACTGTTCCACATGAACATGTCCGTCCTAAAAATTAGAAGAACACTTTCTTCGCTACAAATATATATCATAGCTATACCTACGTAACACGAAGGTTTCCTCGTAAAAGGATTAGTTACTAAATGGGTTGAAGACGCCGCAATTTTTAAAACTATCTCCGCTCTCGCTGTAATCCCGCCAGATGAGATCTGATAATAAATTATACTCGCCTTTTGTTATTTTTGATGTTAGGATTTAAGACTTTAATACGTTATACTTAAAGACATAATCAGCTTGAGAATAGACCTTCATTCTGGGACTTTCATGGAGATTTTAGGAAAGAAACTGTTTGTTGGACATAATTGACGTCACCCTTGGCACAAGAACACGGTGATTGCAGTATGTTGGTTGATATTAGACATCCTATGAAATGTTAGAAGATAAATTATATGATTTCTGGAAGTAGGTTTGCACAAACACTTTTACACGTCAATCATATTTTAAAAACTATAGACGAGGTCGGCGTTTTCATCTGACTATTCCGAGAAGAAAGGCCGAAACAAACTGAGGTCACAGTAAAGTCCAGACATAATCTTGGTTAGATCATGATCTAACTCCCTTTTAAAGTCTCTGGACTTTAAAAGGGATGGATGGAGGGAGGGAGGGGGAGGGAGATGCCATGCCTTTTCCCAACTATGTTGGGGTCGGCTTCCAGTCTAACCGGATGCAGCTGAATACCAGTATTTTACATGGAACGACTGCCTATCTAACCTCCACAATCCAGTTACTGGGTGATACGATAATAATAATAAGCCTAAGACATTAAGTCCGCCTTTGTACCTGTTTGTGCGAAAAGTTTAAATAAATAAATAACCCCTTTGGTAAGACTGGTTGTTAGACTTTCGGATTCATGAATGACAGCCGGGATGCGAGCGACGATGCATACAAATAAATAAAATTGAAGTGTCCGTTTGTAATGTCAAAATAACAGCTTTTTACTAAATGCATGTGAAAGTATATACGGTACTTAAAACGAATAAACAATTGTAAAAAAATGGTCTGTCTGTCTGTTTGTTCCGGCTAATCTCCGAAACGGGTGGACCACGGATATCGGCTTTTGACTGGACTTTCACTGGCAGATGCAGTTGATGTTATGAATATAAGAAGTAACTTACTTTTATTTTAGAAGAAAAATTAAGGTTACAGCCAAAAACTCATGAAATCTAATATGCACGTGAATGAAGTAGCGGGCACAGCTAGTTCTAAATCATCATCATCTGCCTAGCCTTTTCCCAACTATGTTGGGGTCGGCTTCCAGTCTAACCGGATGGGTTCCGATTGGTTTGGGTTTTGGTTATTGGTTGGTTCGTTGGTTGGTTAGCTAGTTCTAAATATAATATAATTTCAGAATGGTATCGAATATGAGTTATTTCGGTCTGATCCCCTGAACCCCCCCCCCCTCCACCTCCTCGATCCCCTGCTTGTTCGTTTAATATTTGTCTTATCCACTATGAACTTTCTCATTCCGGTTTAATTAATTTCTCGCTACAAATCAGCAAACAATTGACTGCAATCAAAATCGAATCGAATTCAATTTGAATCAAACTCGACGGTATCGGGATTTTGCCAGCTAAGCTACTTATATCAAATTGAAATGATCCCTATGGTGTATCATGAACGAATCCTTATACAAAATATTGCTTTTTTTTTCAGTCAACCTATGTTGTTCCACTGCTGGGCATAGATCTCCCACATATTCTGTAATGGTAGCGTATGTATGTAATAAATAAATAAAATAAATTAATATTTTTCCACTATTATTTATGAAAATAATTTACAAGAATTCTTCTTCTTAGCGTGTCGATGGCACGAAAAAGTTTTTTAAATTTGTTTGGCCCAAAATTCTGCAACGCGGATACCATTCGCTGACGCAGCCATTAGGTCCTCACGTGTGCAGGTGACAGGGCATGTGGTGCAAGATGGGAGGTCAACCTTTGTCTGTGGAGAGACACAGCAAACACACCGGAGGTACTGACCTCCGGTGTGTTTGCGGCTGTACTGGCCACGACAGGCACTGGCCTGTCGTGGCCAGTACAGCCGATTGCCGATGCGTTTGCCCCCGTGCCGTCACACTCGCCAGAGTGTCATCGGCGTAGCAGATTATGTCAACACCGTGGGGTGGTGCACCGCGCAGCACCCAGTCGTAACCAATGTTCCACAGCAGCGGCCCCAAGACCGAACCCTGTGGAACACCGCACAATGTCTCCCGCCGGCTCCATCCTTCCCGACCCGGGTAGATTACGGCTCTCTCCGCTAAATAGTCCCCGATAATGCGGCGAAGGTAGGCAGGCACACGATACTTTGCCCGACCTGGGAATCGTACCCTGGGCCTCATGCTCAGCAGTAGCGACCACCGGACCAACGAGGCAGAAGAACAATAATTATGTTCTCTAAATTAATATTATAAAGAGAACAGTTTGTTTGTAATAAAAATATAATGGATAAACTCAAAAAAACTTGCCAATTTTAAAAATTATTTCATCACAGTAAACCACATTATCAGCGAGTAACATGAGCTCTATTTTTTAGTACGAGTATATTGTGGTGGCTTGTGGTTTGAGGGGCTAAGTAATAACAGCCGCACTGGTCGATCGATCCGGTTAAGCTACGCTTGCCTCGGTTGATCCGTGGATGGGTGACCATCTTTACATACCAAGTCTTCTCCGTGCCTCGGAAAGCACGTTAAGCCGTTGGTGCCGGCTGTCATTCGTGGATCTTTCAAAGTCGTTACGGGTCGTCAGAAGCCCGAAAGTCTGACAACCAATCTTACCAAGGCAAACCCCTTATACCCAGTAACTAGATTGTGGAGGTCAGATAGGCAGTCGCTGCGTGTAAAATACAACTACTATGGTACTCAGCTGCATCCGGTTAGACTGGAAGCCGACCCCAACATAGTTGGGAAAAGAAAGGGGATGATATTATATTGTGGTGTCTTACGACTACCACGCGAACGTAGTCGCTGGTAGAAGCTAGTTCAATATAGGTAAACCAAAATAATTAGACTAAATGCCACAGCTAAAATAAGCCTACTAGTTAAATGTTAACAATGCTAATAAAGATTAAAATAAACCTTTAAGCCTGCCTACTAAATGTAACTGGCACTAAACTTTACAACCTCGAGATGACCGAGAAATAATGCCGCGTTTTAAAATGTATCTTAGAGTCAATAGCAACCTTATTGTTACGACAATAAAGGTCACTGTGATTTTGACAGTAATGCAAACTCGGAGGTAAAATAACTATAAACGGACTGTACCTGTCTTATTCTTTCTTTCCTTTTTTGTTAAATGATAAATGATTTTATTTTTGTAAGTAGGTTTGTACAAACACTTTTACACGTCAATCATGTTTTTTTAAAACTAGATGAAGTCGGCGTTTCCTATCTGACTACTCTGAGAAGAAAGGCCGAAACAAACTCAGAGGTCACAGTCTCTTTTAAAGTCCAGACATAATCTTGGTCAGGTTAAATATGAAGACCATGTAGATCGATGTCTGAGGTGGTGTTTTGAGGAAAGAACCACACAGATTGAGAGGACCTGTCCAGTCTGTTGTCTGTTTCTCTATCTCTCTCTGTTAAACGATAAATATTGCGGTAACATTGTGATTTCTGAATTTATTCATAATCATCATCATCATAATCAGCCTATAATGTTCCCACTGCTGGGACACAGGCCTCCTCTCGGTAAGAGGGAGTGGGCCGTAATCCACCACGCGGGCCCAGTGCGGGTTGGCAGATGCCACGTCATGTCTTCGAATTTTTATTTCTAGGACATGCCGGTTTCCTCACGATGTTTTCCTTCACCGTTTTCAGAGCAGTGGTGATGAAATAATTTACACAAAGTAAAGCGCCTGTCTGGGTTCGAACCTACGACCTACAACTCGTAAGTCGCGGCCGTTACCACTTGGCCACCACTGCTCTCTGAATTGAATTTATTGTGCAATGGAAACTTCTAAAACTTAATTATCGATGAACAATGAATTAGAAACGTTCTCTTTTTAATCTGTCTCAATCTGTCAAAAATACCTCGTAATTTTCGTACATTTTTGACAAGTTTTGTGGCAGTGATTTTCGCTGAGACGTGATTGCGACTAGACTGAACGTTTTTAATTAGGTACGGTAATTGATCATCAGTTACCTTCTAACTGAAGAAAAAAATGACAGACATATTTTCTACGCTACGCAAAAGCTGTCAAATCGCCATATTCTTTCCTCAGATAAAAGTTATCTAGCTATTGAAAAATCAGCCCCAAATCGTCATAAAGGGCTGATTTCCTGACGACGTTAAATTTTCATGACGCACGGTTTCCTGTCCTGCACGCGTAGCATGAGCACCGATTTGTCGACGGAAGAGTAGACAAAGATGACCACAGACTAAGAAAGAAGAGAAAGATGACGTTCCGTGTAGACAGTATGACGACGGGAGCAAAATAGAAAGAGTCAACTGCACTTTTTACGAAATTCACTCTTTTTCTTTGTTGTCATAGGATTTTTTTTTTGTTTTTGATTCTATACTTTGTGGCCGTCGAGTACAAAGTTTTCTACTGCATTTTGTAGTCTGAGGCGATTACAAAATCTCTTAGACAACTGTCAGTTGTCAATGTGATTTTGACAGTTGGGATAGAAAACTATCTTCTGAAATAGTCTACATATAAAAGGACCTAGACAAAGATCGTTTGAAACGAAAGACAAAATGACAGATTGTAGGCGGTATGTCAAAAATGAAGAAAAGAAATGTCACTTTGTATAGAAAGCAATGTGTCTTCTCTTCGTAGAGATAGAAGTGTTCATGCTACGCGTGCTGGGGGCCTAAAAAGGCCACTTTGGAGAATCATAAAAGGATAACATTATGAATCGTAATATGGCGAAGACAATCCGTGTTTTTATTTTTTTCGCTGCACTCACTACGTAGGTATAATCAAAGAGATTAGGTTTGGATTTGGATCAGATTGATTGGTATATTAGCACAGACAAAAAAAAAACTGAAAAATGCTTCACCAATGAGATTTGATACGATTAATTTAACGGTTAACTGACCATTATGTTATCCTTTTATGATTCTGCCAAAGTGGCCTTTTTAGGCCCCCTGATATTATAACTTTCATACATTTTTTATTCTTTTGATAGACTCACCTTTGACCAAACCCCACCTGATGGTAATTATGCGATGACGCAGACAAAGATATTGCACACATAGGTACCTACAATTCGGCGGACGAGACAATGCGTTTTTGACACCTGCAAGTTTCATACAAACGAATATGTGTTTTGCGAATTTGATCTTTATTAAATACTAGCTGCGCCCCGCGGTTTCACCCGCATATAAGTGTCGATTCCGTGGGAATATCGGGATAAAAAGTAGCCTATATGTTAATCCAGGGTGTCAGCTACCTCCATACAAAATTTTATCACAATTGGTCCAGCCGTTTGAGCCTGAAGAAGTAACAAACATGTAAACACACACACACACCCCAACTTTCGCCTTTATAATATTAGTGTGATGCGACTAGAATTGTCGCACAGACAGGTATCTGAAACGCATTCTCTCGACGGCCGGACTGCAGAAAGTAACCTTTACCAAAATTTTACCGAAACTTATGAAAAATTAAAAACTCAGGAATATAATTAATGACACGCCTTCACGTAGTAAATTGGAAATCTAAAATCTCCATTACCGTTAACCTTTGCATGAGTATCGAGTATCGACAATAGCACATTAGTGAGTCAGTGCAGGAAGCCAGACAGACTGACAGACAGACAATCCAATTGGCCTACATGCATTATTTACAAGCGCATTTCGAATTGTAGGAAACTAGATTACTCGGTGAGAGCTCGTTAGCGGTGTAAAGGTTAAGTTTTATTGTGTCGGAGTAGAGAATAGAGGGTTGTGTCTATGGTAGTGACGGATTGTTTTGTAGTTCTGTGGGAGTGTTTGTGGTCTGACAGAGACTATAAGTAACTAGTAGCGCTCCGCGGTTTCACCCGGGAATATCGGGATAAAAAGTATCCTATGTGGTAATCCAGGAAATGGTCTATGTGCCAATTTTCATCCAAATCTGTTCAACGGTTTACGCGTGATTGAGTAACAAACATCCAAACATCTTCACAAACTTTCACATTTATAATATTAGTAGTAGGATTATTACTTAAGGTGAGATAGATTGTTGTTCCTTTGTTTTGAATTTTACCTCGGAAACTAAAATGGTATCTGTTTAAAAAACCGGGCAAGAGCGAGTCGGACTCGCGCACCGAGGGTTCCGTACCATCATATGTTTTTAAATTTTCACCGGCGAGCTACGTACTAGATCTCGTTCAAACCAATTTTCGGTGGAAGTTTACATGGTAATGTACATCATATATTTTTTTTAGTTTTATCATTCTCTTATTTTAGAAGTTACAGGGACACACATTTTACCACTTTGGAAGCGTCTCTCGCGCAAACTATTCAGTTTAGAAAAAAATGATATTAGAAACCTCAATATCATTTTTGAAGACCTATTCATAGATGGACACGTATGGGTTTGATGAAAAAAAAATTTTGAGTTTCAGTCCTAAGCATGGGGAACCCCCAAAATTTGTTGTTTTTTTTTCTGTTTTTTTGTGAAAATCTTAATGCGGTTCACAGAATACATCAACTTATCAAGTTTCAACAGGATAGTTCTTATAGTTTCGGAAAAAAGTGGCTGTGACATACGGACGGACAGACGGACAGACAGACAGACATGACGAATACATAAGGGTTCCGTTTTTGCCATTTGGCTACGGAACCCTAAAAAGAAGTTTTTTTCCTTTAGCCTGTGTTTGCCTTAAAAAATAAATGATGCTGCGAAATTTGAACTATTCTGTAGTTTTTAAAATAGCACTTATCAAGGGCATTGAAAGACGCGACCATCTTGAATCCACGTGTCGGCTCAATATTGTAGTTTTTATCTTGCATAATTATTCTGCCTAGCCTTTTCCCAACTATGTTGGAGCCGGCTTCCAGTCTAATCGGATGCAGCTGAATACCTAAGTCCAGCTTCTGCGTATCAGACCTCCACTACCCAGTTATTGGGTACGATACCCCCCTTGCTAAGACTGTTTGTCAGACTTTTGAACTTCTGACTACCCGTAACGACTGTCAATGATCTATGAATGACAGCCAGGACCAACGGCACAACGTGCTTTCCGAGACACGGAGGGGTATGTGTTGATATGGTCATTCATCCACGAACCGACCGTGGCAACCGTATCTTTACCTTTATTAGCCCCTCGCCCCTCGCAGGCAGTGTAAAAAAAAATCATGCTGGTAAGAAAACAAAATCTTAAAACTTCACACTTTACAGTTTCGCAACAAAATTCATTTGTCGCCTTTATTTCTAACTAAGCAAACACTCGTTCTGAAAGCTTGTCGTCTAAATCAAAGTGGGGGGAAGAAAAACTTCAACAGTCCACTGTTACGTTTTGAAACAAGGGAGAAACACGTTATTTTTCCACCATTGTGCCTTGTAGCCGCCCGAGGTCTTTGCCCGACATTCATTGTGTGCTATGAATAGTCTTATCGTTAAAAATAGTAAGTTTTAAGGTACTCGGTTTGTTTTTTATTGTTGAGAAAATTGTTGTGGTTTTTGTTGTAAATTGTGTAGTTTCTATCTGGGAAAATTAAGAGTAATTTTTTTAAATACATAAACTAAATTAATTATTTACATAAACGTCGTATATTATTGAGAGTAAGTATGTTAATTTAATAATATGAAAAGCTTTATCTTTTGACGTGACAACGTCTTAAATTAGGTTGCGGCTGGGAGTCACTTATGAAAAAGTGTAACGCTCGGTAACGTTACGTTCTTATTTTCATTTAATTCCTTGTTCCTATTGTGCAATTTAATTATATTCATATCAATAAATATTCTACCGAGAAAAAGACGTTGTCACGTAAAATCTTCGCCCGTAAAACCGACTTTACAGGCAACCATTTTTTTTTTTATAATTATCTTATATTTTTCTTAGCAATAATGTAAAACTAATACCTACGAAACGAGCACACAGCTGACTTGACCCTGCTGTCAAATCATTCCCTACCACGGCAATTTTCTTTTAAAAATAGAACATTACGTTTCTTTTAAAGGCGGCTGAAGTAATGATAAACAATATAATTTTTTGACGTGACAACGTCTTAAATTAGGTTGCGGCTGGGAGTCACTTATGAAAAAGTGTAACGCTCGGTAACGTTACGATGAGTCACCGAACGAGAGAGAGAAAGACGTTGTCACGTAAAATCTTCGCCCGTAAAACCGACTTTACAGGCAACCATTTTTTAATCTTAATTATAAGTTTCTTTTTTATACGTCTGCGTCGCATTAAAAAAAAACATTTACAATAAATAACCTATACCAAATTCAATTTCCAATACACAGATAAGCGTTCTACAATTGAATAATAGATAAGGATCGCTTCTATGTAGCAACTTGTAAATCGCGCAGATGGCGCCACCTGCCACCTTACCCGTAAACTATTTGTCCAACATTCATTGAAATATTATTATGTAGGTACCTACGACGTGCTTAGTTTTTCCCACGGTACCTAGATACTATGGTCGTACACGTGCTAGATCAATAAAGAATCAAGTTTATACTTAGAACATGTTTTTCCATAGAATCAACATTTTTGTCGGTTTGCTAGACATAATTAAAACGACTGTCACGAAAATCTGTCATTTTCACTTGTATTTGGACGTTAATGTGTCAAAAACCCCGTGAGGGTTTCACCGCT
The DNA here is from genome assembly GCA_948474745.1 of Oligia latruncula. Taxonomy (NCBI): domain Eukaryota; kingdom Metazoa; phylum Arthropoda; class Insecta; order Lepidoptera; family Noctuidae; genus Oligia; species Oligia latruncula. Next base: position 13,324,754 of record OX419702.1, on the reverse strand, counting down.
TTCTTAGGATACCAAATCTTAACCTAGGTAGGTACTATTACTAAGTATCTTATCTTCCAAAACAGTTTTTATTTTACCAAATCAATTCAGAACATCGTCGATGTGTCTATTTGTATAAAAAGAGGTGTGTACATCATAGTGGTTTAATTTAATTTATTATACTGAATTAATCGGCGATCAAGTAGTTACCTGTAGCATTGTTCATTAGGTTTAAAACCTTGGAAAGATAATAAGGCACTATTGAAAAAAATAATACGACATGAAACATTTGCAAGGAAATAAACGATGATTAAAATTAAGTGACGTTCAAATGCCAAAAATTTTTGGTTAAACTAATCACTAAAGCCTAAGGTGATTAGTGCGTTACTGCGTAGTCGTGTAAGTTTATTATAATACCTGACATATTTATTTTTCATGACAATATACTCTTACGTAATCTTATTGCCGCCAAAAATCCACCCTAAAGCCCAAATAAATACCTTCGTACTCATACTATTTTAATGAAATACCAATCTTTATTGGTCTTCAACGAGACCAACAAGAAGCCATTTGAAAACAAACTCTGTCATCTTCCATTAATGTTTAGTTTCTCTTAGCTGTTGTGTTCGCCAAGGAAGACCACCACGAAGATCTTGCTACAACAAGCCATAAGCAAAATAAACTCTGTCTTTTTCGTTTAAAGTTTAATTTGCTTTGTCAGTTTGTCAGAAGTGTTTCAGACATTTTCATTTGCGAATTCCATGTGTATCTCTTGTTTTTGTTCGTGATTGATAGGTACTTTAATGTTTTAATGAGATTCCTGTATTGTTGAAAGAAATGTACCTCCAGATGGGATCTGTTACTTCTATTGTTGGACTAACAACTGTCAGAGATTCTTTGTAATTCGAAGTTTGAGTGTTTATTTGTAACGAAAACAATATGGCCGCTACATTGTAATTTGTTGTAATTTTTAGAGTTCCGTACCCAAATGGTAAAAAAAACAGGACCCTATTACTAAGACTCCACTGTCCGTGTGTCTGTCTGTCACTAGGCTGTATCTCAAGAACCGTGACAGCTAGACAGTTGAAATTTTCACAGATGATGAATTTCTGTTGCCGCTATAACTAAAAACAGAATGAAATAAATATTTAAGGGGGCTCCCATACAAAAAACGTGTGTTTTTCGGCGTTTTTGCCTTGTGGTACGGAAACCTTCGTGTGCGAGTCCGACTTGCTCTTGACGGGTTTTTTTTATACAAACAAGTGCTACGTCTTGACATACGGTAGAAGGTTGCGGCCAATTCTTTATGACTATAGTTTGGGTGGTGACGTGATTACTCGTGTCACCAACATAAATGATTTGGGATCGACTTTCGACCGTTGTCAGACTTTTAGGGATCACGTTTCTACCCTTGCGAAGGAATCTGTCAGACGCATGGGATTTGTTTTGCGAAATACTCGTGACTTTCGCAATCCAAATGTTGTTAGGCTGTTGTATTGTACAGACGCCAGCACGTCAAGCTACTACAATCTGTCAAATTTCTTTAATAGATTTTCAACTTTATCGCTACAGCATAAGGTTCAAAGTTGATTGGGAAAATTCGACAGTTTCGGGTAGCTTGATGTGCTGGCGTACCCAACAAACTATTTTTTAGGGACGATGGGCTTTAGCTCGTTGGAAGTGTTGTCGTTGTGTGTTGTGTTTTGTGTGTGTTGTGTTGTGTGGTTGACTGGTAGAAAATGCCTATGGCATTAAGTCCGCCTCTGTACATTTATGTGCTTAAAGTATGAAATAAATAAGTGTGTGTGTGGTCTTGATGAACTCACTGTGTAGCCTATAAGACCTTACGGGGACATATCGCCTGCCCAGAGCTCCATGGTCATTTCTGCCAACTATTTGTGCCCGACAAAATATATATGACACCGTCAGAGCCGCCGGAACAATCTGTTTGCGCAACTGCCAGCCAAAACTGTAGCCGGATCCGAATCCGAATCCCCAGTCTGTCATACTCTAAATGTGCTGAATGCCCTTCTGGCTGCCAACGCTGAATGTGATGACTTTTCGGATGAATGGATTAAAATTATGCGTATATGTCTGGTGTTCTGTGAGAGAAAGTATGCAAGGGATTCCACTGTTCCATGTTAATTTTAAATATTATTGTCAACGTAATTATTGTCCCTGTGTTAATTAATGTACAGTTCGCGTCAAATAACTTTGCCGCTCTGAAGTAGGCAACAACTAACAAGTCACTAGTTAATCCTGTGAAAACAAGAGCAGCGCGCATGGCGCGGATTGGCGCGGCTAGGAAAGAGCCCTAGCTTCAGAGCGGCAAAGTTATTTGACGCGAACTGTAATCGGTGTTGTATACTAACTAATTTCGATGACATGTTTTAAACCAAAATACACTGAAACAAAACGAAAACAAAACGAACGTAAGTTGCCTTAACTAAACCAGATTTCCATTCTTTAAAAAAAAAAAATCCATTTGTGTAATTTCATTTTTCTTTAAACAGTGTTTAAACGTCAGACCAAAAGAACACCATCTATTGTTTGAAAAAGGAACTAAATTCGCAAACGTTGCATTTTCCAGCTCTAAGGAGGTCGATTGTCCTTCAGACCGGAACACTGTAATGCAGTTTTATTTGCCTGTAGACTTGCAGACGTAATCCTAGTTTTGCCAGCCAGCCGGATCAGATCTCATTTTACTGCTTACTGTGTCCTACAGTTCAAAAGAATTCGTGTTTAGTTTTGAAATGTGATATTTGCTTGAAAATTTTGTTATGATAACGTACTTAGAACTTTGTAGAATGTTCCGTCTTTAAGCGTGAAAAAATTTGTGACTTTAAAATGTTGACAGGATAATCGCTTTATTTAGGTACTTTTGTGGTATAAAAATAATCTATATATATAAAAGAAAGTCTGTTAGTTACACCACTTATAACTCGAGAACGGCTGAACCGATTTGGCTGAAAATTAGTGGGGAGGTAGCTTAGGACCAGGAGACGGACATAGGATACTTTTTTTTTTTTTTTATAGTAGGAGTAGGGTAGGAGTAGGGTAGAAGTAGGGTAGGAGTAGTGTAGGAGTAGTGTAGGAGTAGGGTAGGAGTAGTGTAGGAGTAGGGTAGGAGTAGTGTAGGAGTAGGGTAGGAGTAGGGTAGGGTAGAAGTAGGGTAGGAGTAGTGTAGGAGTAGGGTAGGAGTAGTGTAGGAGTAGGGTAGGAGTAGGGTAGGGTAGGGGTAGGGTAGAAGTAGGGTAGGAGTAGTGTAGGAGTAGTGTAGGAGTAGGGTAGGAGTAGTGTAGGAGTAAGGTAGGAGTAATGTAGGAGTAGGGTAGGAGTAGGGTAGGAGTAGGGTAGGAGTAGGGTAGGAGTAGTGTAGGAGTAGTGTAGGAGTAGGGTAGGAGTAGTGTAGGAGTAGGGTAGGAATAGTGTAGGAATAGGGTAGGAGTAGGGTAGGAGTAGGGTAGGAGTAGGGTAGGAGTAGGGTAGGAGTAGTGTGGGAGTAGGGTAGGAGTTGGGTAGGAGTAGTGTAGGAGCAAAACAACGTTTGCCGGGTCAGCTAGTAATATATATATTGGCCAGGTCACAATCGTCTAAATGGCTTTTCCAAAAAAACGCGATTCTAAAAAAAACGCAAAAGGAAAGGTGACAACAATATCATTCTGAATTCAAATGTCGCCTCTCAATTATTTTGGCGGCCTTTCAACTTTTTTTTCTCGTGTCAAGGGAAATAAGGTCATTCAGCCAGCAAGTTGCCAGAACGTGACCTCCGCCGTTTTACCTGGACTTAAGATATACCTACCTGTAGGTACTTTAGTAAAGTTCTCCTTAATGATGGGGTTTCCTACTAATTGGAGTTCCTTGTTGCGTCACTTTCAATTGTTTTTCATTGTTATTTTGGGTTGGAAATGTATTGTTCGATTTCTAACCTTTTGTGTCTGGTTTAATGATATTGCTATTAATTTACTAATTAGTTTCGTTCTTTGTTACAGGTAAGTCAGCGTTATTTTGACGAAAAGCAAGATTTCAAACAACTTAAAAGTAAAATTTTTACAATGCCTTCAACCTTCGTAAGTAACTCTTAAAACAGCAACAAGCTAGAAATTACAACTCCGATTAATAATGTTAAAGCGTTTTTAAAGTTCTATAAATGCTACCGCAGACTGGCGCGACGCTACAGCGCGACGCGACGCGACTACTAAAAAACCGAAAACTTCTTGGAAATTGTTCTATCTGAATCGCGTCAAACCGTCGCGTCGCGCCTCTCTGCGGAAGCCGTGCTATTCCCTAACCAAGAAAATATGCATTAAAATTATTAACTTATTTAATAATATAAATGAATTATTAAAATTACACGTTAACGTAAGATTAAGTTAACAAACGGTTACTAAAACTATATTCCAAAATAAGGCTTCCAACGAACAATACGACAATTGCAGCTCCTGAAATGTTCAAAGTGGAAACCGACAATGAACACGCTCTAAGCCAGGCTCACCGACATACCTATCTACCTAGGTACATAGTACATACATAAGGGACTTGCTCCTCCGCCGGCGATTAACCAGAAGCGAGTACCTAGAGCTAGCAACTAAAAACGAATTGCCCCTGATTACTCGATCTAGGGGGGGGGGGGAGGGGGGGCAGCCGGGCAAATGCCCAGAGCGGCAAAATTGAGGGCATCGGCACCGGGCGGTTGCACGGAGTCCTTAATTTTCTCACTAAGAGAGAAAAATCTTTCACAAAATTGCCATGCTCATCAAACCGACAAAGAAGTATTTTTATTGGTTTTTCTTTTAAAAACAATGCTATTTTTGCTGTCTCCTGAGACATTATATTTATAATACAGCACTAAGCAAGCCAAGACGAAAGAAAGAAGAAGATTTCGCTATGTCATATTAGTTATTCTGTGGCTATCTTATAATTTTTGAATTGATATATGGAGTTAGTGTAAAGGCGGGTATTTTTTGCTTATCATACCAGCACCCTAATGGCGTAACACACTATCAATCTCAGTCTGAATCATATTGAAAGATATTGCTAATCCATTGCTTCATATGTTCGAAAAGTTGTCCACTCAACAACGTAAATAACGCAATGAATGTTGTTGAACTGTCAAAATGAAAACGATTGCTGCTGATAGTGTGTTACGCAATTACCCCGCTGGCGTGAGTCTCTCAGCGAGTGCCCGCCAAGCGAGCATCGCCGAGCGAGTCAGTACTCGCTCGGGTCGCTTGGCTCTCGCAGCGGGTGACATATACATCGACGTGCAAACTTAAGTATCTCTTTTACCTACACAGGACCTCAAACCTTTTGTACGTTTCTCGAGAAAATCGTTGATATCTAGTCGCTTTCTCATTGACAGTGGGACACGTGCCTTAGTACCTAGAAATACTGGCATTCAAGTACTTCCCACGTAATTGTACCATCCGGTTCTGGGAAACCGGCTAAACTTCACTAATAACTTTGATACGCTCTCTAGTGCACATCAGATGTTATGCCCGGGTTACACGGGACTAGTTTTTTAAGCTAGGATAACAAGCAAGTAATGTCCTGGGTAGTTACCCAGGACATTCAGGATAGTTATCCTGACTAGACACATGCTAGAGCTGTTTACACGATTATAGTAAATTTTAAGCCAATAATTTGATGCAGATAAGTTCTTCTGTGTGACCAGCAGGGTAGTTGCGTACAACACTATCAGTAGCAATGGGTTTCATTTTGACAGTTGAACAACATTCATTGCGTTATTTACGTTGGTGAGCAAACACATTTTTCGAACATATGGAGCAATAGATTAGCAATTTGCTTCAAAATGATACAAATTGAGAATAATACTGTGTTACGCAATTAGGGTGCGGGTTTTCAAGACCAAATATGGTTTTGCAAGTCATCACAAAACTCACGAAAGGATTAAAAATTAGTCTGGGTCGCTATTATATCGGTGAAGAACTTCTGATCGAAGGTGAAGAAGACTATAATATACTAGCCTAAAAATAAGGATAATTCTGCATAATATGTCACCGTATACGTATAATTATGAACATAACGATGTTAAGTTTATAAGTAATTTATCTCGCGAGATTATAAACTATCGAAAAATTGTGAACTGCAGCAAACAATTTACTAACGCATTATTTTTCGTTAGTTTATAATCCGGCCATGGCAAACCAACAAATTGTTAACGTTATATTGTAAGCAGTATGGTACAGCGGTGCTATTCTGTAAAAATCTCACCGTGAAAACTTAGGTGAAGTGAGCGTGGAGTGAGCTGTCAATAGTGTCATTTCCTAGCAAAAACAAACTCACATCACCTCAGTTTTCACGGTGAGATTTTTACAGAATCGGCCGGCAGTTCACAATTTATCGACAGTTCACAATCTCGCGAGATAGATTTTAAACTATCGGTGTTCACAATCATACCATAGCAACAGTGTTCATAGGAAGCTAGTCACTCTAGCTTCATGTACATGTCACCACATGTATAGACGCCAGCACATCAAGCTACTACAATCTGTCAAACCTCTTTAATAGATTTTCAACTTTATCGCTAGAACATAAAGTTCAAAGTTGACTGGGAAAATTTAACAGTTTCAGGTACATGAAGCTAGGGTGACCAGCTTGCTAGCTTACTAAGCACTATCTTACTATCCGAGGTTCGTGTAACTTGGGCATTACGGTTTGTGCGAAATCTAGTCCGCCATGTCTTTGATGCTGATGAGTTCATAGCTTCTATTAAATCCTATATTATGTGATAATAAGCGGAATGCTCTGGTATTTAAATTCATTTCAAATGTATTGCGTTTTACTGGACGATGGGTTCTTGGTAATGGAAATGAAACTGTTTTAAGTGTTACAACATTGCACTGAATGCAGTCTTTCGAGAGAAATCTGAAATAAGACTGATGCAACTGGATACTTTGTTGCGATTGAAACGGGCTGAGAGGCATTTTATTCTTTAAAATCTATATTTAATTAATTGGCATGTTGGTAGTGGTGTCAATTTATTATATCTTTAAGTATATAAAAATTAAATGACGTTTGTTAGTCTCACTAAAACTCGAGAACGGCTGCACCGATTTGGCTAATTTTGGTTTTGATATATTTGTAGAACAGAACAGAATACAGAACATTCATGTAATTTGAATGGACACTGATTTGAATTATGAGAAAAATAAGTTTTCTATAGATATTTGAAATTCCTCATATCTCGTCTATATGTATATCAGAGTCCTTTCAAAATATATATTTGGGAACCTAGATATTCTTTAATCCAATCGGAATAAATACACACTACATTAAGTATAAGTTTGATTTACAAACTATTTTTGTATTACTTTAGTTCGCGGGGCCCTTAGGCTGCGGGGCAATTGCGTAACACATTATCAATCGGAATCGGCTTCATTTTGACAGTTTAACAACATTCATTGCGTTATTTACGTGTTGAGCAGAAAAAAAATTCAAACTTATGAAGCAATGGATTAGCAATTTGCTTCAAAATGATTCAGATTCCGATTGATAGTGTGTTACGCTATGAGGGTGCTGGTCTTTGAAGACTAACCCTGTATAGACCTCTTTACACTACATGACTACAGTATTCAGGGCTCTGAATACTCCTTACGGCTTTACCCAACGCTATTAGCATCACTGAACATCCTGTACACGGCGCTTAACTCAAGTAAATAGCACAAAGCGTAAACCAAACACAGTTCTGTGCCTAATGTGCCGTAATGACGTCAGCAAGGCGAAGAGTGTGTTGCCATGCTCCTTCAGCCAAATCCCCCCATTGTACTAAGTTAAACACCCATTTATATTGTACGTTTTAACCGCGGTTTGCGCTGAGAGTTTGAAGAAGAGATGATTATTTTAAAGGCTTTTAAACATTACGGGTTGTTTTTTGTTGAACAGCTTTTTTAGTTTATAAAATAACGTAGGAACTTAAAATTGTCCGTTAATGAAAGCTTGTTCAATTCTCAATCCGCATAAGTTTCGATCCCGTGGGAATATCGGGATAAAAATAACCTATATATTAATCCAGGGTGTCAGCTACCTCCATACAAAATTTTATCGAAATTGGTCTAGCTGTTTGAGGGTGAAGAAGTAACAAACATATAAACACACACACACCCCCACAAACTTTCGCCTTTATAATATTAGTGTGATAAGGGGTAAAGATTGCTGACGCATCGTTGATAGAGCAAAATTGCGAGACAAATGTAAACGTTCCTTAACTCATACTTACTTTGGTTCGTTAATTAATACAATACCAACATTACCAACATTATTAGGACAATATTTGCGCCGCCATCTTGAGTGTTGGTGTGCTTATTAATTGAACTACTTATGCTATGTGCCGATCCAATTGCTTTTATGTACACTGTACCGATACTAACCGTCCTAATAATTGTTTGCTGCACCGGACGACGTCAATACGTCGACGCCGGCTGTCGCTGAAAACCAGCGCAGGGGCTCTGTCTTCCATAGGGTCGCAGCATAATGCTGAGCGATAGCCGTTTTGCGTGGATGTGATGCATGTTTCCCCCAACCTTCTCTTATTTTTTTTGTGTTTATGTTCTTTTTTGCGTCATGTTTACCGCAAATAAACGTATTTTCTTTCTTTCTTTTACCTCATTCTTAGTTTTAGAAAAGATATTAGCTGTTGCCCGCGGCTTCGCCCGTGTGGATGGTGAAAATTATGCCACGGGAACGTACTACCAGGACAAAACTAATGAAAAACCTACTCATAATAAAAACAGCTAAGTATCTGAATTGTCAGATAGCTATAGAAGTCCCGTCAAAATCGGCCCAGCCGTTTCACAGATTAGCAGGAACCAACAGACAGACAGAGATAATATATGCTTGCCATCTTCTCTTCACACGCAAGTATACGTATAGTTTGTTCCAAAAATATCTGATGAGAGTGTAAACAAACCCTGTTCAGGTAAAATTCTTACGCAATCGCTCACTAAAGGGAATTTGTACCTAATGTACAGCACATCAAGCTACTAATCTGTCAAATTTCTTTAATATATTTCCAACTATAACGCTAAAGCACAAGGTTCAAAGTTGATTGGGAATTTTTTACAGTTTCAGGTAGCTTGATGTGCTGGCGTCTGTACACATTCATCTGTTATTCGTTTTCAACCTTATATCCAACCACTTTGTCCAACATTCTTTGAATAACATTATTATACTGTAGTAAAAAATCATTTTCGCAAAAACACCTTTAATTTTATGACATAGGGGTTTATTTATAAACGATGATTCTAGTGACGTTTAAACGTCAAAAATGTATGGTGAAACGGTCGCTTGTTTAACGAAACTTAGTCTCATCTGCACCATTGATGGTGCAGGTCAATGGTGCATACGGTACAACGAGAACTTAACTTATGCAACGTTTATGAATAAAGGGTATAAAGGCGCTGTCGAATTGTTGCTGACTTGCGGTTAACTGTACCTATTTATTTCCTACCCTGAATACACTCAACACTCAAAGTGCTTAAATCCCCTAAAAAGCGTAGAAAAACCCGTTTAAACCCTCGAAACTTGAGATCGCGCCAGCGGGCACTAGCAGCAAATTGCTGAATTCTTCCAATGCATGTGGGTAGTTCGTATTTCGTAAGCGACAGCTGCGACTTTTAATATAACTTAGTGCAACGAACACCGGTGTGTTTCGCTTTGACGCAGCGCTGTAAATGCTGTAATCCCTTTGTAGGTGTCTACTGGATAGAACAAAGTGGGCAGCGCTTTTTTGGCTGTATTGGCAGATTTGGGGTTCTCTTTTTTGGCTGGGCCTTTTGTGTGAATTTTTAGAGTGCCTATCGACAGTGTTTTGTTTGTCGTTGTTCTAGCATTATCGTGCCGCTGGAATCGGTGCGGGGCGGTAGTTTTCATTTGTGAAGGCTGTTTTTTTAATGTGTGCAGTAATTCATTCAAAGTAACTGCCAGTTTTTCTGCTGGAAAGTGTTTTTAAGACCAACTAACGACCGGTTTCTGATTTGAGAACTTAGGGGCAATTCTCGTAATTTTCAGAACGTTCACAGTCTGATCTCAGTCTCAATCTGTCACAAATACATATAATTTCCCAACATTTTTGACATTGATTTTCGTTGTCGCTGAGATGAGACTGCGACTTGAATTTGAACCTTTTTTGTAAGTAGGAGAAATGACCTTCTGGTCAAACTCTACTAGGTAATGAATTACATAAAAACACAAATTCATAATTTCTATGCATAAATCTTGAGATTTTGAATTTTGCGAGCTACATTGAAGGAATTACCTTAAGATACTCGTAAGCTAAAGTGGAGTTTGAAAAGATTTCAACTTCAAAATCTCAATTCACAAACAGGGTTATTAAACTCCATAAAGCCAACCAAGAACTTCAAGAAACATTCTTAGTCCTAAAGCCACCAAACCGCCATACTAAAAGCCACAAGACATGACTCCAGGACATCAGCAAATACAATCACACTCGACGTGCTAATTATCCTCCTCCAAGAGCTTCAAAACTAAGTTCACTCAATGCAAACGTAGTCTAAAGTCAACAAACTAACGTAACTTAACTTGCTGTAACTTAAACTTGATTCTGAACTTACAAAGCATGATGAAGTGCCGACACGATGTTCTCTCTTTTCTTAGTTTTTCGTGACTTCGATTTAATGAAATAGCGACCCATTTCATTAAATCGAAGTCACGAAAAACTAAGAAAAAAGAGAACATCGTCCCGGCTGCGCTACGGTTTTTACGACTTGACTATACATTGAAATTTCTTTTTGTATACATAATCAGTCTATAATGTTCCCACTGCTGCAGTGCGATTCTGTAACCATCTCACCGTGAAAACTTAGGTGAAGTGAGCGTGGAGTGAGCTGTCATAGTGTCAATTCCTAGCAAAAACAAACACTTAAGTTTTCACGGTGAGATTTTCATAGAAACTACCGGCTGGGACACAGGGGAGTGTGTGTGTATAGATTCTGACACGTATTGCACGACTCATTTAGAGAGTGCTTTACTATCGAATTTTTTTTTGCCTCCTTTCTGCAACTGATTCTATTGTTATACTCCTGCTAGTACACAGAGCCTACTTAATTTATATACCACTAGCTGACCCGGCAAACGTTGTTTTGCCATATAAATTATTTCTAGCTGCCCGTCGCTATCGTTCGCGTGGTGTCCTACCCCTTACCTTACCCCTATCCTACTCCTACCCTACTCCTACACTACTCCTACCCTACTCCTACACTACTCCTACCCTACTCCTACACTACTCCTACCCTACTCCTACCCTACTTCTACCCTGAATTTTCTTTGCTATAAACCTCACGGAGCCCGAGACCTTTCCAACGAATGCAAAACCGTGGAAATCGGTTCGTGCGTTCTGGAGTTATAGCGTTAGGAAGGAAAACCCGACTTATTTTTATATAGTAGATTGTATAGATAATTTAATGGAGATTAATTCTGTACTTTTCAAAAATTGATCTAGTTCAGTAGAAACGAAAAAAATCGTTTCACTCATCGTCTGAGGAACCCTATTGAATTCTATTTAGTTGTAATTTTTGACGTTCAAAAGTGCCTTTAATGTGCCTATTTGAAATATGATTTGACTTTGACTTTGGCGATCGACTCGCTCCCATGCAACAAAAACATAACTGGTAAAATGTCCGTACTAATCTCTACCTAGTCCCCATGACATGAAATACAGGCGTAATGTTATGTAAGGCACGTTAAAGGCAGACCAGACGCCCTCTTAATTCATAGTTTTTTTTACGACACTTCTATTTATATTAGAAAGATTTTTTTTGTTTTGACGTAATATTTTTTAAGAAAATATTTCTGGTATAAAGTGGAAGATAGGTACCAGTTTCAAGCCCTCAAAACTTTGTCTTGTAAGGACGTTTTTTTAATGTGAAGCTTCTTTTTGCGAGGCTCTTAGAGACACTTATGTGGGTTGATAAATTACTTTTTCTTTGTGGACGCCATGTGCTTTGGGAGAGTGGATTGAAATCCTTTTCAGACGTTTCTTTTTTTTTTTGAGTTGTGATCGTTGAGTTTTTTTTTTACAAGACGTTCTAAGATGTTGTTATCACACTAATATTATAAAGGCGAAAGTTTGTGAGTGTGTGGGGTTGTGTTTATATGTTTGTTACTTCTTCACGCTGAAACGGCTGGACCAATTTTGCTAAAATTTGGTATGGAGGTAGCTGACACCCTGGCTACTTTTGACGTGACAACGTCTTAAATTAGGTTGCGGCTGGGAGTCACTTATGAAAAAGTGTAACGCTCGGTAACGTTACGATGAGTCACCGAACGAGAGAGAGGCCCGCCGAATGCCTTGCGTCTCTCTCCCACTCAACTATTCTACCGAGAAAAAGACGTTGTCACGTAAAATCTTCGCCCGTAAAACCGACTTTACAGGCAACCATTTTTTATCTATATTTATTATATTCCCCCGGGATCGACATTTACGCGCCGCGGGGCGCAGCTAGTTATCTATAAACACAATATCGGAAAAAAACACGCATCACTTGGTGATTGTTTTAAACCTTTATAGGTACGAGGTTTTGTCTCTTACTACAATTTTTGTCTACAATTATACTTAAGTACATTATACAGGATAACACTGAAACATAATTATATACAAAATTAAAAAGATATATATATATATAGATCCCATGGGAATATCGGAATAAAAACTATCCTATATCCTTTCTAGGGACTCAAACTATCTCTATAGATACCAAATTTCATATAAATCGGTTTAAGCGTGAAGAGGTAACAGACAGACAGACACACTTTCGCATTTATAATATTAGTATGGATTTACGCAACGAAAAGTTTGCCAAACCAATTAAATTAGAGGTTGCCATAAAACTTTATTAAACGTCGCTTAATACCTCTCCATGTGGTTTTTAGGACCAATGAAAATAGAGTCGGTACGTAACGGTCTCATTTACGCGATGAGTTTCAAGAACTAATAACGTGAAATGTGTGGAAACTTCGAAGACTACGTACAGTCCCGAGCATAATATACCTTACACTACACTAACACAATATTCAAAAGGCGATATTCTCCTAAATATTGATAGAAATTGTATGGTGTTATGAATATTGTAGTATTCTCCAAACCATACTATAATGGAATAGGTCATTACTCAACATTGAATTTCGTTATTTCACGAGAAAATCGCTTTTGAATGTTTCGTCAATTTAAGGTATTTATGCGCGTGACTGTACTTACCTACTTATGTAGTTATCCACCTATTGTTATTCAAATTCAGAACTAGTTTCGTAGTTACCAACTTTCTGCTACGAACTTACAAGTTACGTACAGTCACTAAAAGGATTAAGTACCCTGCCATGAAATTGGTTGCGTAATATCTTTTATTATATAAAAACTATAAAACTAACTCAGACTAACAATGACTAAGTACTGAAAGCACGCACAAGATGGTTAAAAAATATTTATAATATTTTGTTGTATTTTTTATGTTTTTTTTGAAGTGAAAACTTCTTTAGCGGCGTTGTACACTTTTTTTGTAATGGGTATAAAATGTTAAACTCGCGTCAGGACACGTGACCTGATCGAAAATTCATAAGACGGATGGAGAGTGCTACGGCGTAGCTCACACTATGCTACGGCGTAGTTCACCATACCAGCATACCAGCGAATATGGCTGTTTTTTGAATAAAATATTTCGTTTGACATTTTGAAGCTTTTTTTAGATTCTATAATTAGACTCAAACTATTTTAAATAGATATTTAGTTAAGAGCGTTTACGCCGTGCGGCACTTTATACAAACTTTCAAGCCCTTATTTTTCGAAATGAATGAACCGATTTTAATGAAATTTCATACGCATAAGCAGGATACAAAGGTCTAAAAATACTAACTTTTTAGACTTTTGTATCCTGCCTAACTCGCGCCACTGTTACCGTAAGCGACACCACGCGTGTTTTGTTTATAAGACGATTAAAAAAAATACCCGCTTCGGATGTGTTCAGCTGTCCTCGGGATGTACTCGGTTTTAATGTATATCCGATATGTCAGTGAGTGATGGCAAAGTATTCTTTTTGTGTTTTGTGTTCACTTCTGTCGGCACTCCCGGAGTGCCACTGTTATTTTTTTTTAAGAACTTATAACCTGAAATGTGTGGAAACTTCGCAAACTACGTACCTGCTTACATATTTATTGTTATTCCAATTCGTAACTAGTCTCTTAGTTACCGATTTTCTGCTGCGAACATACTTAGGTACAGTCCAACAGGGTTAAGTAAGCATGAAATTCCTTGCATAATAAGTCTTTTATTTTCTCGACTACGCGACCTCAAAGACTGGGTAATATTTTTCACGCGTATGTCTGTATCTTTTTACACATTAGACTAACAATGACTAAGTACTGAGCGCACGCAAAAGAAGGTTAATAAAAAATAGTTATCTCCCTGGTAACTTATCTCTTTTGTTGTCCGTACCTACGTTTATTGAGTATGGGTAGGTACGTTGTAGTGTCATAATAGGCGATTAAGGGATCATATCGGGTGTATGGGCAGTATTATCCAATATCCGGCTAGAGGTTACGAAACACCTACACCTAGCGCCTGGTAGTTATACCTGGGATTAGTAACGATCGATTCGCATAATTTACTGACCCATAATGTAACACTGATCCTTTGGTATGCGTAAAAGATAGCAGTTTTATCTTAATTACAATCGGGTAAAGAACGGTCGCCCGGCGGCGATGCGATTTTGAGTAAGGGAGCAACGATTTGTCTCTCACATCAAGTCTACGGGTTTGTATGAAAGTGAGCGCACGTAGCGACGCGACAGCTGGGAGACTTTTTGTCCGCGGCTTTGGAGACAGACCGGCGACGCAACTGTCACCCGTCTATGGGCAGTGCCGGATTATGACTACTTGATGCCCTAAGCAATCCACGCCCGTAGGGGCCTCCTATCCACTAGTCGCCTCGTATTTTTCCAAAACATCGATGAGCGATTTATCAGTCTCTGGAGTGACTTTTGGGTCTTGTAATATCTTGCTGATAAACAGCCTTGCCTTTCATGTGCTAGCAAATACTGTTTCGGTGGTGTTTCTGTCATATGGTGCCCCTCGAGACTTGATGCCCTAAGTAATTACTTAATTTGCTTAGGGGCTAATCCAGCACTGTCTATGGGTTGTCATACAAGTGCGCGCACGGCGACAAAAAAGTTGCCGGTCAGCCAGTTGCCGCTCAAAATTTTACGAAAAAGTAGCGTTGCTGTTGCTCCCGTGTGCGCATCTTCCAAATCTCAAGGAGACAGCTGCGGAGACAAAAAAGTTGCTGGGCAACTAAGTTACTTGTGAGCGCACTACATAAATCGCCTCGCTTGTCAAAGCAATGTTTGTGATCGCATATAACACTAAGCGACACCTAAGTCTAATACCTGAATAAAAACGCACAGATGGATTTCCAGCGTTAGGCTCAGCGCCGAGAGTTGAAAATCCAACAGTGCAATAATATTTAGTCATTACATTACGAGTATCGGTTATATCTATTCTGATCTCGTTTCTCAAGTCACGATTTTTGATAAATAATACTAAAACTCGTAGGCGTAGGCTGTATAAGTAAATTGTTCCGATACAGTACTTAGACGGGATCGATTTTATTACTAGCAATTTGGGAAACTATAAAATCGTCGCCAAAGTGTGTCGATAAAATATTATGTAAGCGTAAACCTTGGATAGGTTCATATCTGGATTTATATGAAACGTGTTTTGACAATCTATGTATACAAAGATTTCGATACACTTACCTTAGGCTCGGCTTATTTAGATTTCATACTGTAAGTCAGGCATTTAGATTTTATACTGTAAGTCAGACATTTAAACGTCTAGATTTTTTTTAAATTTATGCAGGGAAAAATGTAAAGCTCTTGGGTAAATAATTAATTATTTGACGACTCTTTACAAAATGACCTCACATAACGACGCGAAATCGGCTTGAGCCGAACACGGATCACCACACTTGTTAAATTCGACGCGGTATCAAGTCGCGTCGGCGTGTCGTCCGAACCGAAACGAGACGAATGACGTCTATTTCGCTTTTAACTCATCATTATGAACAACTTTTACTATGGGACCAAACCTCAAATCTCAAAAAAAAAAATCAGCTGTTCCCTACATTTATGTTTGTATAACTCGTCAAAATGTAGGGAACAGCTGATTTATTTCGCGATTTCAGGTTTGGTCCCATAGTAAAAGTTGTTCATAATGATGAGTACAATGACCTCTTAAGAGGTTGTTAATGTTTTACCAATAACCCTGTATAAGGAACAATTTGGTTTTGTCGAAGCACTGCCATGTTAGCAAATTATTTAAACAAACCTAACCTCAAAACAGATATTAGACAACCATCGACAATGTTATCCAAATTGCTCTAAAATCTACCAACAAATAATTGAGGCAACATAAATTAAATCCGCCCGTATTTTAACTACCCACAATATTATAGTTCTGCAGTAGTTTCGAAGTCGGCTATCAATACTGGTTTCAAACTGTTCAGAATCAGCCCCGGTTTGGTTGTGCTAGTCATACTAACTGCGCTCTGGTTGGAATTGCTAAATCAATTATAATTATCGAATTGGTTTTGGTAATAGAACTTTGTCTGGGATTTCGAAGGAGGTTTTGTAATCCAGGGTTTGGTTGAAAATTGAGATAAAGTTGTGTACCTAATTGAGTGAAAATACCTAATGTCTCGAGATTATAGTTTATTCGTCAAGCAGTGTATTAGGTACATTTTTACTAACACTTTGTTTCACCGTTAAAAAAAATAATTGAAAAATTAATCTAATCAGAGACCATAAATTAAATTCTTGTTTATAGGGTCGTTATTGTTTCTTTATCGGACGAAGTTCCTGCAATATCTACTACCAGGTAGGTAGTAGATATTGCAGGAACTTCAATAATAAACCTCAATGAACTCAGCCTATTGCAGTCCACTGCTGGACATAGGCCTCTCCCAGGCTGCGTCACAACACACTCGGCCTTCCGCAATTCCAGTCTGTCCCAGCCATCGTTTTGAGGTCGCCTGTCCATCTAGCTGGGGGGCGTCCCATACTACGCTTGCCGATACGAGGCCTCTACTCCAGGACTCGTCTCCTCCACCGGCCGCCATCGGTCCTTCGACAAACTTGGCCAGCCCGCTGCCACTTTAGCTTGCTTACAATTACTAGTCAACTTCTCACTACTCCCAAATATTAGTCATTCACATTGAGATTTCTGTGAATATAGTCTAGTTTAAATCCACTAAATTTTAACTGCAACGTAATTGCCTCGACAACGTCACAACTCCTCGTTTTACCAGCTCTACTGAAAGACAAAAGCACTTAATAATAAACTTAAATGAGCACGGATGCAAAACACACAAAACATTAATGACTCAAAGCGGTTTAGTTATTTTAACACTGCGAGCGTCCGCACCGAATCGCGGTGCTCCGTCGCGAATATTTATTTATTTATTTAATACTTCAAGCACATAAATGTACAAAGGCGGACTTAATGCCAGGCATTTTCTACCTGTCAACCTTTGGGTGATGCAGAGACAAACAGTGGTAGGTGCAATCATGAATATTGAGGAATGAATATTACGAATAGTACGGGATCGCAGTGAATGCAGTTGTGATGTCATCGTTGGCAAGCGTGCGTTGCAGTCGGGCTAATCTCTAGTGTATTGTTTTACATAAATTGGTACATGTTGGGTATTTTTTCAGTTGTATTTTGTTTCTCCGCAAGAAAATGTCAATCTCTCTATCTATACTTATTATAATAATAAAGAGATAAATTAGTGAGCATGTGTTGTTGTAGCGGTATCTACAACGCCACATGCAAACAACGCGTCATACTACGTCACGCAAATCCTACATCGCGCAAGCAGAGTTTCCCGCGCAATTAGCATAGATACAACGGCCCGACATGAATCATTGGGCAGTTGCCCGCCAGACATAACACCCGTCTGGTCGGAGGATCCTCCCTTTTCTATGGAGGTTGAGTGAACTTTACACCCTGTTCCTCATACCTCTATATTGTTATCGTCGGAACTACTGATACGATTCCTAAAATTCTTTAACTCACGGGAAGCTTACGAGTAAGTATTTCAGAGCTGTTGAACAATTTTTATTAAAACAAGAAATTTCACGCGGACGAAGTCGTGGGCAGAAGCTAGTGTTTTCAGAAAGACAGAAGCTTCAGAAGCCCTTCATATATCAGGTTTTGTTTTATTTATTGCGTTTAGTGTTTTCTTACTAGGTGTTATGTTTATACCTTTGGCTGGCTGGCCTTGATTTCAGCGGCCTGGAAAACAATGGTTAAACTCTAGTGCTATTTTTAGAGTCCAAGTATTGTTTTCGTGTTCATAATGTCTAGACTTGTGAGGCGTGACTGCGTGGACTATTACGTCATGGAACTTATACCTACTTTTCAAAGATAGATAACTTTCCTTGTAGCGCGTGTGACCAAGCAAAAGAAGTACTTATAATTTTATTTTATTTATTGACACCAAAAATATGTACATGACAATCACCATATTGCGTAAAAAAATTGTGGAATATAATGAAAATAATACAACATGGGAGCATCTGCAACCGAACTACGTGAAAAACCTGTATCTCGACATATAGTTTAAATGTACAATACGACCGAAGTAAAGACCAAACGAAAATAGAACCCGAAAAACATAATTTTCTTGATATTCTTGACCTTTTTTATGAATAGACTAACGATAGACTGCTCTATTCCCTATCAGTATAAAGGGATTTTGGTAGAATTTGGTTTAGTTGATCTAAATCGACCTTTAAAGATAATCGTGTCCCTGCGCTTGTCTCTTATTACTTGGGGTCGGCACAAAGCGTTTTCTTCATCTATTCTCCCCTGTCAATAGTCACGCTATCTATCACTCACTTTTCTTTCATATCATTCCTCTCACAATCGATCCATCTTTTATGTAGCCTTCCTCTCCATCCATCAACATAGGTATATTTATTTAAACTTTTCGTACAAAAAGGTGCAAAGGCGGACTTAATGCCTTAGGCATTCTCTGCCTGTCAACCAAGGGTGGTGAAGAGATTAAATGGCAGGTCCTTTGATATTTGTCACTCATTTAGTCACATGCGTTTCCTCCCTCCTCATTACATGCCCACACAAAGCCAAGCGATTTCCTTACAACCTTCCTTTCTGCAAACGTATTAAGATATACGTAGCTTATCAAGAGGTATCGTATTACCCAGTAACTGGGTTGTGGAGTTCAGGTAGGCAGTCGCTCCATACAAAATACTGGTATTCAGCTGCATCCGGTTAGATTGGAAGCCGATCCCAACATACATAGATGGGAAAAGGCTAGGCAGATGATATTACAGATATCGATTCCTCCACGGAGCCCTAAATCCACTCACATTCGACTAACAACTAGAATCGAACACAGTAACTTTGTAATACCCAGTATTACCCAGATTAGAAGACATAACAGGCTACCAACCAATGTTCCTGCATTTGAAGCTTATACTAATTCCGCTATGAAACCCGCAGAGGATTGGCACATAGCCAATAGAAAATATATATGAATCAAATTACAGATTTTTTGTGTAGCCAGCCAAGTCTATCCAGCTTTCAAATAAATATTTGCCAAATAAGCGTAATTTGTTGGTTTTTGTCGTACGATAAAATATGGCGTCTATTTTGTAGGATAATTTATTATGGAGCTATCAGAATAATGAGTCATGGAATAATATTATTAAAAATAAGAAATATATATTTTTCTGGAGACAAAGAATGTTTGTAAAAGCAAACCAAATTATATTTGGTCAGCTTTTAAATTGTTTTATCGTGTCTACAAATAAGACAAATTGCTGTTCTAAAATAACAGGAATTTGCTTTCACTCCCCTTACTTTTATTCTTTCTTTCTTTTTTTCTTTTCTGTTTTTATTTTATGGCATGTAAAGCCGATATTGACTATTCTGCCAATGTCAAAAGTGAATTGGAAAAGCAAGCGTGCATTATTTTAAATTAAAATATCATAATCTACCTAGCCTTTTCCCAACTATGTTGGGGTCGGCTTCCAGTTTAACCGGATGCAGCTGAATACCAGTATTTTACATGGAGCGACTGCCTACCTGACCTCCACAACCCAGTTACTGGGTAATACGATACCCCTTGGCTTACCAAGGCGTATCGTAAACGGGTAGTCAGAAGCCCGAAAATCCACGAATGACAGCCGGGACCAACGGCTTAACATGCTTTCCGAGGCACAGAAACGAACGGGACGGTTCTTTTTTGAATTAAAAGATAAAACGATAAAAATCTTAGTTGATACAGTTGAACTTAATGTAGAACCCTGACCCTTCCTTACTAAGTATCAATTAACCTCTTTCAAAGTCAAAACATTCATTTCAAGTACGCCATTAACGTGCGCACGGCCGAAATAAGAAATAATCGTTTGCCGCCATCTTGACGTTTATGACAAGTATCAAGAGAGTGTGCTGTATACCCTGTTTTCCATCCCATCACACTAATATTATAAAGGCTAAAGTTTGTGTGTGTGTGTGTGTGTTTATGTTTGTTACTTCTTCACGCTCAAACGGCTGGACCAATTTTGAGAAAATTTGGTATGGAGGTAGCTGACACCCTGGATTAACATATAGACTCTTTATCCCGATATTTCCACGGGATCGAAACTTATGCGGGTGAAACCGCGGGACGCAGCTAGTAGTAAATAATCGCCATCATTATGCTGAAAGTGATTAAAAGTGCTGGCAGGGATATAATCTTGAATGTCAAGCAAACGTCGAGCGCAGATTTTCTTGCGCACACTCTAAAAGGCACTTTTGAACGTCAAAATTAACAAGGAAATTGAACCGATTGAACTATTTATAACTTTAATAACTATATTGATTATAGTGTCTCTCCGAAACGGTAGAATCGTATGGCGTAGAATGGGCAAGAAACTGTATTTCGGCTTTCATCAAAAATAAGGAAGCTTCTTTTTCGCCAAAATATTGCCTCCCCGACGACATTTCCAGGACCGCCTGCCTACATTAATTTCCTCATGTCTATTATGGAAGGTTGCCACCCTTGACGTCTGTCGCAGCAATCGGAAGTGTTAGCATTGACGGAGCCGGAAAATAACCGGACACGGAGTTTTGGACTTACGCTTTGATGCAGAGGAACTTACAAAGTGCTCACAGCACAGTACTCGTAACATAACTTAAAATCACTTAAGCCTTGTTAAGCCGATCCGTGTAACTGGAGAATCCTTGACCCCTGTCATACAGGATGTTCTAGTTCAGGGGTCCTCGACCTCATTGATGTAACGTGTACTGAAGTTTTGCTAATAAATTACTATTACTGTCACGCCTGTGTTTCCCAAAGGGTTTAGGCAAAGGAGTACCTATATTATATTACACCCACATTCGCCAGTTGTAACAAGGGTGAGTCTATTACAAGTTAAATTAGTTTACTGGTAAGGGATGCTTACAAGTGACATCTACACTTCACTATCTACCACTACCACCACCACCTACCACCACCACCACTACCACCACCACCACCACTACCACTAATCTATCTATCTATCTACTTCTACCTTGCACGTTTTTTTTTTTTTTAATATCTTTTTTTGTTTTTAACTGATGTATGTACGATTACTGTCTAACTATTTGGTGTATTGTGTGTCTTTTAGTATGTGCTAAATAAATGTTTTTTCTTTCTTTCTTTCACATCACAACACTACTCAACACAACACACAACACTACACTACTCAACACAACACAACCCTATACAACACAACACATAAAATAACACTATACAGATGGTTTTTCTCTTTGGTTAGTTTGTTTTTGTATAAATAAAATATAAAATATATTTTTATTTTTCGGTTTAGAAATCCTACACTATGAAATTCCGAACTTATATTTGTCCTGGTATTAACTTGAGAGCCCTGACACCCATAACACAAGTTCAATCGTAGCTTGAAGTGTCAGAGGTTTATAACGCTGTATAAACCTACAATTTTATAAGACAATATTTTTAATGGTATGATAAATTAAGTGGTAAATGTAAATTGTTAAACTGGAAAATAAAGATTTTATTATTTTATTGTCAATAAGATACAAGTCAAATAAACAAAAAAAAAATGAAAAAAAAAAATGTTGTTAATCGACTTAAAATAATATAATTAATTATCGTACGCCTTTACGGCTTAACGCCATTATTTGATTGTAAACGCCCTACTTTACACTTGGGGCTCTTGCCAGCATGCCGCACTCTGTGATGTAACTTAGGATAGCTGAATTGGCAAACGCAATGTGGTTACGGGCCCAACTTTAGCTAACTCGATAGACTGACTACATAGGGCTTGTGAAAGCCTATTCAATTAAGCTCTTGTCAAATCACATGTCTTATCTGATTGGGTTGTGATATTTTGGTTAGCCAATCAGTCACTAACATGGCTGTGTTAGCAGCTGCGGTTTTCAGAAACTGGAGTCAAAGTCAAATCATTTTGGTAGGTACTTGAAATAGGCACATTAAAGGCACTTTTGAACGTCATTATATGTAAAGACGATGCACCTAGAATAAAATTAGTCTACCACAAAAGGTAAAAAGAATTAAAAATAAAGCAATGACAGGTAAATCAATTATGTGATAGATACATGGTGCTCACATATTTACAAATATTGTAAATGTAGATGATTTTCCTAGAATTTTAACAAGTGTGTGTGTGAGTTACAGAATGTAAAAAACATAAAAAATAAAAAAAATAAATGTAATCCTCTTTGTATTATCATTGTTTACAAAGTAGTACGATGTCTATGTGTAATAACGTTAGCAACATTGCCTTCATCCCTATGATTTCAATCTTCGACACGCTAAGAGCGAATTTCACCAAACTTTTATACCTAGAACGAGTCATATCATGAGAATTTTTGACAGTTTTTCCATACTAGAACTGTCAGACGTCAATTTTATTCCACAGATAAACAGCCCTAAGAAGAACATTGTCAGCGTGTCTATGGCAAATATTGTTTGGAAAAAGTTTGTTTGGTTTGCCCCTGTACTCAGAAACGCTATCACGCAGATACTAATTAGGTCCTCACCTGTACGGGCGACATGCGGCAAAAAATGACATGGTCTTCAGTTCCATTATGGCAAATAAACGATAACAATATACAAGGTGGATACCACAATACGACAGTAAATTCAACGTCATATCAAATGGCGTTCCCAGCCTGCACACCAAAAATCAATCAAATATATCCAATACTTTAGTCACTATAGCTAGTCAAAGATTTGCAAAATTCGGCACATCACTATTATTTAGTTGTTTGGCTTTTTAATTTCAATGTTAGGATGTATTTGATAAGTAGTTCCAAAATACTCTGAATTAGTATTGCCAGTGATTTCATTTGTTGCCGTCTCCACATTGTATCGTTATATGATACCCAGCAATTGTTAACGCTAGTTCCCTACCGTATGTCCCTACTGTATAGTGTGTTGTGCGGTGAATATTCTGATCGGATTAGGCGAGCGATAGTTCGATAGGCTTACGTTTACCGCTGGGGAATTATAAACCCCACATTTATCGGGCATACCCCTAAGCCACAGCTTTCCAACTATTTCAGGAGATGGGTTGTTGTAATCTTGACTAATCTGGATAACTTTCACTATACAGGGTGAAATTGAAAACATGCGACAAATCGAAATGGGAGATTGTACTCATCATTATGAACAACTTTTACTATGAGACCAAACCTGAAATCGTGAAAAAAAAATCAGCTGTTCCCTACATTTATGTTCGCATAACTCGTCAAAATGTAGGGAACAGCTGATTTTTTTTAAACCTACTTACCCGAAACCTACTCGAAGTAGCCACATTCATACTCATAATAATTTATTTTATGATTTTCTGAAGGAAACGTTTGAGTTTTCCTCTAACGTTTCCTTCAGAAAATCAAAATAAATGAAAAGTTTAATTTGATATTAGGGGAAACCGACCTAAACACTAATATTTAACATAATTAGGAAAAACGAAAATTTAATCAGTTTAGGATAATTTATGAACAGTCACATGTCGCGTATGAGTGTTGACTGAGTACACACGTACCTAACGCTTACTTCACTTTGCTCCCAGCACTGAACTTGATGGATAAACATCCGCCATTTTCAAAGTACAAACACACTCGGAAGTCAATTTAGAAAATTGAAATACGTAGCTTTCAATCCATTTCAAACCATTTAATTCGGGTGTCCCGCATCACTGTTCACTGAGCGGTGGTAACGGCTGCGACCTCCGAGTTGTAGGTCTTAGGTTCAATAATTTCATCACCACTGCTCTCAAACCGGTGAAGGAAAACATTGTGAGGAAACCGGCATGTCCTAGAACCAAAAATTTAAAGACATGACATCTACCGACCCGCACTGGGCCCGCGTGGTAGATTATAGCCCACTCCCTCTCGAAGAGAGGAGGCCTGTGTCCCAGCAGTGGGAACATTATATGCTGAATACTCATCACTGTTTGATCTACACGCTTTCGACGAAAACCATACTCAATATTTACAAATATTTAGTTTTACATCTTAAACTTTAACAAATTGCTGTAAACTATCGGGAATTCAGTGCAAATCCCGATAATGTATAGCCGCAGTGCTTTCAAACTAGTATAATTATTGTGGGCCACGATCTGGCTGGCTGCCAGCGAAACTTGCTCTGAAAACTGTCCCGGTGGTAGGTAAACGAGAGATAAGGGTCTTGTCACCATCTACCCGAAGCATAGACGGAACTCAATAGTTTTGAGTTCTAGAAGTGAAACTTCCGTCTTGAAGAATAATCTTCATAGTTTGTTAGCTGATCCAATTTTATTGATTTAGGGCGGATTTCTTGAGCAGCATTCAAGGGACAATATTTTGCGAAAAAAAATTGGTTAAATCTCTTTTTTTTTTTGTAAAAATTAATTATCTATTAATAATAGTCTACCTCACTATTTATTTTAATAACCTTGAGGGCCAATTGCACCAAATAAATTGAACGCTAGACCGCGTTCAAGACAACCTGAAATTTAACCTAGTATAATTTCTTTGATTCTTAAGTTTTTTTTTTAATACAACCTGCATTGGACCTACTATAATTTCTTTGAACCTTAAAAGTGTGCAAGCTATGAAATTGAGAAAATAGTTATAATTCATTTATCATTCAATTTGGCCGTAAATAAGCAGTTTAGTTAAAATTTTGAGAATTTTCGAAAAAAAAAATGTAAAAATTAAATTTAAAAAATATGGTAACACTTCGACTAAGACAACCATGGCTTAAATGGTTCTAAATTGTCTGTACTATCTTCGCCATAAAGCTTTGCACACATCTTCCAATCACCCTGTATATTTACAATTCTGATGACAGAGACCATATACCTTATATATATATGACGTGTTGATCGCGTTCAGTTTCATTGGTGAAAGTCGCCATCAATAATTCTTTGCTGTGGGGTTTACGTCATGCGTCAATCTATCTCACGAACTTACGCTTGGCAGTAAGCGCCATTACCGGTCTAAATAAAGCCTGCACACTCAATTATTGAAACCCACAGATAATTACAAAGCAATATCGCAACATCGTCTCCTACATTTCCAGCCATTTCCTGAACTATTAATATCCTCAATGTATTGACTGTTCTAATGGATCACCTGCAGACTCCTGCGGAATCGGAACTGTTCGTACGTGATCGATGGAGCTCGGAATAGCCTCAAAATCCTACACAATCTATTCGAAACCGATGCACTCATAGATTAGTGTTTGATCGCTGGTTCGAAACTTCGAATTTCGATTAATAAACTGATGCCGAAATATTGAACGCGATTTGATGAATGTTCGAAATTCGAAGTGATTGTTTGTGTCAATCTGTGTCGATGAAAAGCTGATGAAGTTTTTAATCTGTGGTGCGTTTGATGACGTGACGTTTTAAAATGGTTTGGACTTGGAAGTAAAAGCTTTATAAATAAATGGTTCGGTTATTTTGTTGCGAAACATTTTGTCATTCCTATTTTTATGCGAAGTGGAAAGTAGGAAATAGTAGGAATAATAGCTCTTTATATAAATGCACGATAAAATATCAAGATTTTCATGCCACGAAGATTAATTCTGGAGAACTTAACAATAAAAGAAAGTACGTAAAAACTGGGACCGACGCGCTAAATCATTAATTGAAGATATGACTCAAATCGTAATTATTTTACATTTCCAAAACATACAAAATAATAGTTAATTGTTTAAACCAAAAATAGGGGGAAGGGCGTCGCTCCAGTAATTAGACAATTAATTACAATCGTACCAAGATCCGTTATTTAGGGCGACACGATTGGTAATTAAAGCAAACCAAAACACTGCAATTTATGGCAACACCGACACATAAATTAACGCGAACGACCGCCCGCGACCTTTGTCAATGATGAAATGTTGCCACATTTTAAATCCCGAATTCCCGGAATTGAGGCTTTATTTCCTTTATTATGTAGTAGGCTAACCTACCCACATTTTAATTGGTCATTTCGCTTTATATGAAATGTCCGTTTTGGGAAATAAATAGGAAACCAGCTCTTTATGAAGTTAACTGCGGTTTTATCTATAAGGATGTAATTGTTTGGAAAGAATAGAAGTTTTTTCGCAACCCCGTTTTTGTTTGTGGTAATAAAAGCGTTACATTTAAAAGTTCGTAGCCGACTGCAGACGACAGCAGCAGGCGACATGTCGCCGCGACACTACTGGTTTCTGTGAAATACGTGGCAGACGACCTGTCGCTAGCTACGAATAGTATTTCATAGAAATACATAGAAACCAGTATGCGGTAGTGTTGCGGCGACATGTCACCTGCTGCTGTCGTCTGCAGTCGGTTACGAACTTGTTCCTTTACATGTAACGCTGTACAAGCCAAAATACGATGACAAGACAAACGATACAGTATAATTGTACAAATAAATTATAGTCAAAGCGCGGTACAGTTTGATAAAGCTGTAGAGTATTAATATACAATGCACTCGTGTCCTTGTTGTCTCTAATCAAATTCAGCCGCAGCGCGCCCCTATGGGACACAGAGCCAGAATGTTCACTTCATGCAACCAGTGAAATTATAGCATCACTTCGCCCATGGAACATATCCATTTGCTGCTAGCTGTGTACCAATCACGTAAACAAATATGTGTTTTTTTTGTAAAATAACTTTATTTCCCACACATAAAAGTTCAGTTTGCGCTGCAACTTCAAACATATTTATGACTTGTACAGACGCCAGCACATCAAGCTACCACAATCTGTCAAATTTATTTAATAGATTTTCAACTTTATCGCTAAAGCATATGGTTTAAAGTTGATTCGGAAAATTTTACAGTTTCGGGTAGTTTGATGTGCTGGCGTCTGTACAACAGCAATCAATTTAATTTACATTCTCATAAAGTTGATATTCGTTTAAGTGGAAATAACATCAATTGGAAACAAGAATTTGAATTAATAGACTCAGGATACCTACCCAATATTTTTACCAATGAATATTTATAACCTCTATAAGCTTCTCAAATGAATTTTTCCAGAAACGTTCATCTTTTTCAACGATCCTATCGCTTGAGCGTCGATATTGCACACTACATCGGCAATTCTGCCCATCTAACCAACGTTCATATTGGCTTTAAAATTGCATTCAATTTCCCGAGGCAGCGATATACAATGTCCAATATCAGTGGCTCGAATAGATCTCGAGATATTGAGCTTGAATCGATCCAGTACGGTAGAATCGATTCCGCCATTTGTATTTCTATGTTGGCTTTCGTTTAAATACAGAATGCGTATTGCGAATTTTTCTCTATGGCATTTTATTAGTGGCCTGTATTATCCCGCTGTAGGGCCTAGCTAAAAACGGTGTAGGAAAACATCGTGAGGAAACCGGCCATGTCTAGAACCAAAAATTCGAAGAAATGTGACATCTGCCAACCCGCACTAAGCCCGCGTGGTGGATTACGGCCTACTCCATCACTGAGAGGAGGCTTGTTTCCCAGCAGTGGGAACATTATAGGCTGATTATGTTTTTATGACAGTTATACAATATTCATTGCGTTTTTTACTTTGTCGAGCAGATGAATTTTTCAAACTTGTGAAGCAATGGATATTAATCCTTCAAAATCCCTCTGATTGTGGTTGAAAGGGTGCTGGTCGTGCATTTACTCTATTTTATCGTCTGACATACGGCGGATGTGTTCAGCAAAACAGCCCAATTCCATTTCGATGTGGCAACTTTCCGAGTGACATCAGCTAGATTATCTATATTATTTATTTTCCGCTTGTATGTTATCAGCTTTATTTATCGTCCTTATGTAATGTTTCTTTCTTTGTTTGTTCTGCCTTGTGGTAATTTTGTTGACACAAGGTTCTGCTTCGGGATATGATCGCATGAATTATTGTGTGTGTGTGGTTCTTCTAAGGAGAAAGTTTTGTAGAAAGTAAGGGCGGTTTTTCACCAGTGAAGTTTAGCACATCTAAACCGCGTTCAAGAGTGTCAAAATTTCACAACAATGATGACACTGACAGCGCTTGGACGCGGTTTAGAAATGCTGATCGCTTTTAGTTTCATTGGTGAAATTGACCCCAAGGGGTTATTAAAACAATTTATGCTGTGGCGCAAAAGCAGGGGGATTGCTTTTGCGCCACAGCATTTGTCGGAATCATTTTTGCAAATGGCAGGAAATGTCAATTTTACTTTGACATTCGTGAAGTAGGCAAATACACAGCGGGATTGTCCGAAAAAGTTACCGCTGGCCCGGAACATAAAGAGCTAAGGAAAGGTGAAGGTACTCCACCCAGAGCGGGAGAGGTCATTTGATAATTTCCCATCCGCAACAAAAAAAAAAAAAAGTAAGCAAATACAAAATACACGTCAACAAGACATGAATCGTTATACTCGGGCTAATTGTTTCCGGTCGCCTAATCTGTTTTTGGCGATTTGCACTGACTTCTTTTTGAGGAGGTTTTTTGAAGTCACGAGTTTATGACAACATGATTCAGACTCCTGCCGGTCGATTCTGTAAAAATCTCACCGTGAAAACTTAGGTGAAGTGAGTTTGTTTTTGCTAGGAATTGACAATATTGACAGCTCACTCCACGCTCACTTCACCTAAGTTTTCACGGTGAGATTTTTACAGAATAGCACCGCTGAAGCCTTCAAAGAGAATATCCGTCAAGAATGCGAGGACCTATCGCCGGAACTGCCGGCAAGAGTGATGGAAAATGTCATAAACCGGGCCTGAATGGTGATCAATTCTAGCGGCGGCGGCCACTTAGCCGATACAACTTTCTAAACTTAATGGTAAATAAATTAAGACATCAAATAAACATTATCTAAAACCAGAACCAAAGATTTTCATTCATAAAAAAAAATACAGCCAAAGTACAGACGCCAGCACATAAAGCTACCCGTAACTGTAAAATTTTGCCAATCAACTTTGAACCTTATTCTTTAGCGAAAAAGTTGAACATCTATTAAACAAATTTGACAGATTTTGTCTGTACATCAGTAACTTTTGCGCCAACTTGTATGGTGAAGTTAGATAATATTAGTAGATAATTCATTTTTACAAAAAAAAAAGAGATTTAACTAAAACTTTTACGCAAAATATTGTACGAATAACAGTTGAATAAATGGCGTCATTTCCTCTAGCTCTCTGTGATCTGTACCGTGATCAAAATAATGCTATAACAGCGAATAGGTAGGTACCTACAGTTATTTTATATTGTGCAGAATGTTTCTATGCAAGTTTATTAAAAAAGTTACGGAAAAAAAATATTATTACTATGCAGAAACTGACAATAATGAATGTTAATGCTTTATGGCCCTGCAGGGCTAGCATGGGCTGGGGATAAAACTTTTGTCCACCGGTTATTTCCACTGACAAGGGATAAAATTATTTTATCCACCTGCCAAAGCACGGCAACAGGGGGAAAGAGAATTATATCACTTTTTGACATTAGACGTGGATACTCACCCCCCGCCTATAGCATGGCGACTAGTGGAAGAGAAAAATTACAGATATTTTGACATAACAAAGGGAGAAACTTGTCCTCGTCTTTAGATGGTGGGTTTAAGTATATCTCTTGGAGAAAATATAATTAATTGTAATATAAAAATGTCTCGTGCTTACTGGAGCTTAGTGTTGTCGTCGGAAAGGGAGAAAATCGAGCGAAAAATACACCGGCGTTCAATTTGAATAAAATAAATTTATACAATAAAATAATAATAATAATTAATAACAATAATTTATACAATTTAAACAATAAAACAAATAAAGTACTTTCGTTTACGACGATATTCTCGACTATTTTGTAATTGAATAAAAGTTTTCTTATAATGGCAATAATTTCGGGGACAAGCGTTTCCCCTGGTTTGTCCACCGTGATAGTTTATCCACCCATGTCGCCATGCTCGGAGGGTGGACAAAATTGACAGAGGGGAATAGTATTTTGTCCTCTCCCTGTGGATAAAATGTCTCCGGCCATGCTAGCCCTGCTGATACATTAATAATCTCGTTAGTTTGATGTGTATCTTGTATTAGGTTACGATGGGACTGACATACGCTGTGCTGTGCGTTATAAAAGTCCCTAAAATTTTAAGAATAAAAAAAAAAAATGAATGTTAATGGTAGAGGGAACAAAGCTTCTAGCTAATTGTTTTTCTTCTTATAGAAAAGCCTTGTGAGCTCTTTGTCTAGTGATGTTAATATTACCTAAAACACAATACTGTATAGAAATCATCATCTGCCTAAACTTTTCCCAACTATGTTGGGGTCGGCTTAATTATTAATTTAAAATTTGGCAGAGAGATAGATGGCCTCCCGGGGAAGGACTTAGGATAGTTTTTATCGACATACCTCGCGGGCGAAGTCGTGAGCGGAAGCTAGTAAACTATATTTCCGCAAAATAATTGCAACGAGACAATGCAATTATTTTATCTCTCATAATTTCTAAACACCCCCACAAAATATCCACAAATGCCATCTTACCCTGCAGCTTATAGGGCTGCCACAAAATCACGTTTTATCAGCGCGGAAGTCTGCAGCAATTACTCAGGGAGCTCCGATAGCATTTAACTTAATAAATCTTCTAAAACCTCGCCACCCTTTTTAACCCCAAACAGACAGAAAGGTCATAAGTGAACGGTTTATTGTGCACTCTATTGACTGAGCATTAGAGGTGATTCTGTAAATTGGTGGTTGAGCTGTAAAATTTCAACTTAGCAAAGTGGTAGCCCTGGTTTAGGGTGACGGGGGACTGCCATTAGATTCTCGTTTTCTTTTTAAATACCTACAGGATTTTTCTTGTACTTTTTGGGTTTTTCTTGGACATTACTGACATGGTGAAGGATAACATCGTGAGGAAACCTGATGGGCGATACTCGCAAAGAACGTTCACAGTCTGATCTTAGTCTCAATCTGTCAAAAATATCTCTAATTTCCCAACATTTATGACAAATTTTTGACATTGGTTGTCTTGTCGCTGAGATGAGACTACGACTAGATTTTGAACGTTTTAAATTACGACAATTAGCCTTCAGGTTTCCTCACGATATTATAATGTAATAACATTTTTTAAACTGTAGAAATTAAAAATTTAAAACCAATTTGATTTAAGTATAAAATGTATTCCATTACAACTAGTTTCTCTGGCCAGACGATCGGCTTCTTCATTTCCTGTTAACACCAAGCCTCTCGTACAGGGCCACCGGCGGTGGCCCTGTACTGTACGAGAGTGTGCCCCACCGCCCTTTCAAAATTTTCCCGCCATTCATGGTGACTGACAGATGACATTAGTGACAGCGCTACGTCACTACTCGTACTTGTGTGAATAAGACAGTGTTTACATACCTATCTATTAAAAAGATACCTAGACTCAAAATCTACTTAGCCTTTTCCCAATTATGTTAGCGTCGGCTTCCAGTCTAACTGGAGTTTTTTTGACATGGAGCGACTGCCTATCTGACCTCCACAAACCAGTTAGTACTGGTTAACACGATACCTCTTGGTCAGACTTTTAGGCTTCTGACTAGCCGTAACGACTGTCAAAGATCTACAGATGATAGCTGGGGCCAATTTCGAAGTGAATATTTGGTAATGGTGGTCACATTGGTCACCCATCCATGAACCGACCCCTGCAATCGTAGCCTAACCTTCGATCGATATATGCGGCTGTTATCATTTAGCAACGAGACCCATCTCGTCGAAAAAAAAATCAGCTGTTCTCTACATTTATGCTCGTATAACTCGTGAAAATGTAGGAAACAGCTGATTTTTTTTTCGCGATTTCTGGTTTGGTCCCATAGTAAAAGTTGTTCATAATGTTGAGTACAATGACCCCTTAAGAGGTTGTAAATGTTTTACCAATAACCCTGTATACCTACACGGCAGCCACGTTAATGTAATATGTTACACATTAACGTGCGTATCAAATCAATTCAGTTGCAAACAATAAATTAATTAAACGGACATGTATGACAATTAACAGCTAACCAAGCTTGTTAATGATCATTGCTGATAATTTGTCATCGTAAAATATTATGCGCTTATGTATTTTGTATACATTACTATGCATGTATGATTATTTGATTAGTAGGTACATAATCCTATGTACTATCGCGGACACTCCCGCCTGACCACCACTAAATTCATTTTTGCTTGCACTCAAAAAATAGAAGCGCTCTCTAGCCCCGCGCCAAGGTCAAATAGTTCATCCGTAAAATTCACAAAAGGAGTACACGTGATGAGTTACTAAGCTGCGCAGTGCAGGTTGCAACTAATTGCGCTATCGATTTCCTAATAGCCGAAAACTTTAAGGGGGCGTAGCTTGGCGCCGTTGCAGGATGTATGCGAAAATTTTTTTAAGTGATCAGGCGGAAAAGGCCGCGATGGTACAAACGCCAGCACATCAAGCTACCCGAAACTCTCAAATTTTCCCAATCAACCTTGAACCTAATCCTTTAGCGATAAAGTTGAAAATCTATTAAAGAGATTTGATGACATATTTTATGAATATGATGACAATATGGACCAATAAAACTATTGAATTCCTATATTCAAGCATTTTTATTTTCTATATCCTATCAAAACCTACATTTAGCATGACCTACCTATGTAACATTATTTAATTGGGATCATTTATTGATTTATTGGAACTGTTTTCTGTTGTTTTATCCGAATTCAAATCATATTGTTGTAAAATACTGGTTTTTTGGTGGAAGGTTTGTTACAAAACTAACCTCAAAACTGAGCAGAAAATCAAAGAACAATAAAAACGAGATCGAGATTTATGCGGGTGAAACCGCGGGGCGCAGCTAGTAAGTAATAAAAGCTTGCCAAAATCACTTATAAGCAAACCTAGCCACTCAATCAACGTGCACAACGTGCTCCAAATGATAACCAGCCGGTTTCTATTCGCCCTCCATCTCCCATCCCCCAGGGATACCAAACAAAACAATAAAAGCATTATTATATTACATTATTGCCGAAGCAATCAGGAAGTTAATGCTAGCGCAGCAATACAATTAACTAGCTTCTGCCCGCGATTTCGTCCGCAT
Organism: Oligia latruncula; assembly: GCA_948474745.1. Taxonomy (NCBI): domain Eukaryota; kingdom Metazoa; phylum Arthropoda; class Insecta; order Lepidoptera; family Noctuidae; genus Oligia; species Oligia latruncula. Next base: position 13,291,164 of record OX419702.1, on the reverse strand, counting down.
GAAATTTCTTGTTTGCCCGACCCACCCGCATGGGATCACCTGCCCGCGCTATTACTTCGTTTTCGTTTAAAATTCTTTATCTTTTAGTTCTGCTCCTAAAGGTCATAGCGTGATGTTAAATAGCCTATAAGCTACCTCAAGAATTAGGCTATCAAATGCAAAAATATTTTTTCAAATCAGACTTTTAGTTACAGAGAAACAAACAAACTCTTCAGCTTTATTATATTTAGATTGCTATCGACACGCTAAGAAGAAGAAGAAGCTTTATTATATGCCTATAGATTGTTGCCGAAGCAATCAGGAAGTTAATGCTTACAGCAACACAATTATTAATAATAAATATTATTACTCAATTTATTAATAAAACACAATTAACTCTTCTTTATTGAGTCTCGATTCAGCGAGCATTAATTAACATCGATAAAAGTCACAAAGCAAAAGGTTTATGTTTCAACTGGACTGGAAATTGCGTAGGATTCGTGCTGGATGAATAGATAGCTATTGTTTTCAATTTAAACGAGCCGCCATTTTCTGGCGGGCGTTTTGACAGGTAATCACATCAATCTAATTTAATAAAAAGGTTTTATTTTGTCTCGACGCATTTGGTTTCGATTCTGAAGTCGCTGATTATGATTTTTTTTTTATAAAGTCAAAAATAGCTACACTGCTACACGGATATTTTGGAGTCACAGATATTCTCGAATGACGTTGACAAGACAAGAGCGTTAGGTAGGTACCTATTTAGGTACTGTTAGACAGTTATGTACATTTTAGAGTAGTTAAAGAGATCAAAGTCAAATCTCATCATCTGCCGAGCCTTTTTCCAACTATGGTGGGGTCGGCTTCCAGTCTAACCGGATGCAGCTGAATACCAGTATTTTATATGGAGCGACTGCCTATCTGATCTCCACAACCCAGTTACTGGTTACACGATATCCCTTGACTTCTGACTACCGTAATGACTGTCAAAGATCCACGAGTGACAGCCGGGACCAACACCTCAACGTGCTTTCCGAGGCACGGAGGGGGCTCCGTATGTAAAGATGGTCACCCATCCACGGACCAACCGCAGCAAGCGTAGCTTAACCTGATCGATGGACCAGTGCGGCTGTTATTACTTAGCCACAAGCCCCTCAGGTCAAAGTCAAGTCTGACGGTGAGATTTAGCAAGTCCTTTGGCTCAACATTACTCCTGTCACTGTCAAACTACAAGTGCAAGATTGAAACGGGAACATAACTAAACCAATAAATGCACGTGCTAAGTTAAGTTTACAGACATCGACCCGAGACTCCAACAAACTTGTAATGCATACCCAAGTGACCGGACTTTTCTCAAGCTCCGCCGCGGTCTTCAAATTAAAATTTTTCGTACCCTAATTATGTCTGGAAGTCAAATAAGCGCCTGCTCCAGCTCATTTGAAGGTTTTATACCCTCGTTTGCTTTACGAGCGTCATTTACGACTCGTAGTCTTACACGTGTAGGTGACGTACTGATCACTTAGATTTTTATGGGAACACGTAAATTGAGTCGACTTGGTGTTATATTTTGAAGAGTTATATGGGGTATAAAAAAATTGCTGAATGGGCCTGCTCTTGATTTCGATCACGCCTGATGGTAGGCAATGGATGAGGTCTATAATGGAACGAGCGTGCCCAGAAGATGCCTGTTCACTCTTGCTTTGAAGGCAGACGGGGTGATGTTGATTGTCGCTCCATGTACAATACTGGTATTCAGCTGCTTCCGGTTAGAAAGGAAGCCGACACCAAGGCTTATTCCGTTTATCCACCCTAAAACAGCCACCCTAAGGTGGATAATCGGAAACGCATGTCCGAGAATCCACCCTAAGCTTAGTTGGATAAACGAAAGTTACAGGCTTAGGGTGGTCGCCGTCCGGAAGGACCAGGCCCGGGTCGACGGCGCGTTGTGTTCCACGCGCACCTCAAAGAGATGTCAGCACTGACTGACGGGGTCCGCTAGGGCCGATGCCTGCCAGGGTCGCGGGTTGTTCGAAAGAGATACCGTGGCCCCTGGCACAGGCAACTGAAGGAAAACGGGCGGATTTTAGTCAGTAAAAGTCTGACACGCCCTCCCGCTCCGCCCAGAGCGGGAGATATTATTTGATAAATTCCAATCCAAAAAAAAAAAATTACCAAGTGCGAGTCGGACTCGCATACGAAGGGTTCCGTACGACAAAGCAAAAACGCCGAAAAAACACGTTAGTTGTATGGGAGCCCACCTTAAATATTTATTTTATTCTGTTTTTAGTATTTGTTGTTATAGCGGCAATAGAAATACATCATCTGTGAACATTTCAACTGTATAGCTATCACGTTTCATGAGATACAGCCTGGTGACAGACGGACAGCGGAGTAATAGGGTCCCGTTTTTACCCTTTGGGTACGGAACCCTAAAAAGGGTGGCTGTTTTAGGATGGATCAACGGAATAAGCCGACCTCAACATAGTTGGGAAAAGGCTAGGCAGATTAATTATTGAGGGGTGATTGATTCATTCCGTATTTTGTCTTCTCGCCTATCTCGTAAATGCATTATCCCTTGTGACAACAATTTCCACAAATAAATAAAAAATCAAAAAGTAAATTGAAACTTCACTATGGTTGAAATTATCTAACTGCCACGTAATCAAATATCTAACCTTGGCCCTAATTCACAATGACCACTTAACGGTTCCTTACGTCGAAAACACGTCAATTCCTTACCTAATCACCACATCTGCTAATAACGTATTCTCTATGACACAATGGCGTCTTTGAACTGCCAAAATACATGTTGTCCGTACGTGTGACATTTTGATATTGACGTGGTTAGCACGTGGTAAGATTTCGCGGGGAATAATATACAGGCTTATTGGTAAAACATTAACAACCTCTTAAGAGGTCATTGTACTCATCATTATGAACTACTTATTTTACTACGGGACCAAACTTGATATCACGTAAAAATAATCAGCTGTTCACTACATTTATGTTCGTCTATCTCGTCGAAATGTAGGGAACAGCTGTTTTTTTTTGTTATTATTTTATTATATAATATATTTATAATATTAGTGTGAAACGCATGTGACTAAAAGAGTGATGAATATACATGTTGATGGATGGAGAGGGAGAGGAACGCCGAAGAAAAGATGGATGGATTGTGTGAGGAATGATATGAAAGAGAAGGGAGTTAATGATAGCGTGACGGTTGACAGGGGAGAATGGAAGAAGAAAACGTGTTGCGCCGACCACAAGTAACATGGGATAAGGGCAGGAAGATGATGATGATTTATAATATTAGTGTGATTATTAAGTGTGATAGTGTGATTAGTATGGATGAAAAAATTAAAAATATGTCGTGAGGAAAGTTTTGAGTAGGCATGTGTATACGAGATGTGCAGGGGAAGACCTAAGGAACGATGAGAACGAAGAGATGACGACTAGTAGAGGGTAAGATAAGGGCAGGAGAAAATATACAAACTAAAAAAATATGTATATAGTTTTATATTTGGATTAATTTTAGTGAACATGGTTCTCGTAATTGTTTTCGTCCCAACTCATAAAGGCCAATTTACCAAAAAGCTTTTCTGTTTTGCCAATAACAAATCTAAGTATTAAGAAAATATGGAACACAAAAAAATGCTGTTTATTCACATGTGTATTTTATGTGAGCGAGTTTTAAGTCACTAGGATATGAAATGTTGGTGTTTTACCCGACCGTTTTTACGGTAACATTCGAATTTCCCAAAGATTCTCTGAGATCCCCTGAGTTGGTTTTGCCTAATCGAGCGGAATGACCTTTTCCATACACAGTTTTCTTCCTCATCTACTATGAAAATTACTCTCATAAGACTTAACATAATGGAACACCCAATAACCATTTATCCCGCTAATATTTTCACCGGAATCCGACTGTAAGGAAAGATAACACTGATAAAGACAGCCTACCAGCTTAATCGAAGAAAATTAGGAAAATTACAGATAAAAATATCCGCCCACTAAATTCAGAGGCTCTTTTATCCGATAATGGCTCCCTGGTGACGTCAAATTGAATAGTAATCCAGTTTATTTTGCGCGAAAATTTTTGCACCGTTTTGATTTGACGATGTTTTTCCACCGTTGTTTGTCCTAACTTGTGAGTGACGTTTCTTGGTATCATATGAGATGGAAAATAGAATAATATTTTGGTAGAGGACGTATTTTTCGGATATTTTATAGCTTCAACTTTGCCGGAGAATTTTTCGGATATTTTATCGTATAAACTTTGACGGATAATTGGTAAATACACTCTAAACTTCACTTAATCCTAAATACACACTAGAATCAAAGGGCAAATTGGAATTTGCCTTCCACTCTTCTCCCGCTTATTGCGTCCAGAACTAAATAGATCCTCGTTGATCAACTCGGAAAGTTATGGAAATTTTAACACAAACCCACTTGATCAGCCTGATAAATTTAAAAGTTTACAGTCCATTTAATCTGTGTCCTGATTGAGTTCATCAATTTTTGTCCTAGTTCGCACGAATTGAGCGATTGAGTCGCAAAGCGTGGTCGTTGCCAATTAGAACAACGGCTTAGGCATTTTGCCAAAGGCTGAATGCAATGAATGAATGTGATTCTTTATGTTTCTGTATGTTGGCAGTCTGGTTCACTGGAAACATATATTAATCCATTATTTAAATCGGCGACCTATTTGCCTAGACTTAGCGTCGTTATCTCTTTTTTATGAAAACCTTTTTTCCAAGAAAGCTGTGCTTTCTCTGCTTCACATTATTTCGTTGTACATCAGCGGTGCTATTCTGTAAAAATCACAGCGTTAAAACTTAGGTGAAGTGAGCGTGGAGTGAGCTGTCAATAGTGTCAATTCCTAGCAAAAACAAACTCACTTCACCTAAGTTTTCAATGTGAGATTTTTTCAGAATCGACCGGCAGAAGGCCAATTCCCGTAATTTAAAACGTTCAAAATCTAGTCGCAGTCTCATCTCGGCGATATACAAATGTCAAAAACTTGTCAAAATGTAAGTAAATTGGAGGTATTTTTGACAGATTGAGACTGAGATCAGACTGGGAACGTTCTTAAAATTACGAGAATGCCCTTCTGATTGTTGACGATTTTCAGTTCACTAACGATATTGACCCACATAATGGATGCCATACATAATGGCCTGGGTTACGCACACTTACATTAAGTAAATAACTTTTGATGGACCTTGTTTTAGGCGTACAAAGCAAAGGTGTAAGATTTATCATCATACATCATTCTCCTGTCCTTATCCCAATTGCTTTGGGGTCGACGCAACATGTCTTTTTCTTCCATACTTCTCTATGATAAATTCATCTAAAAAAAAATTGGTATTGGCATGGTGATCTTTGTTTATGGAGACCTAACATTATGCCAAAATTCGTGCCTACATTGCATAGATCTCCATAAAAACCTCTATGACAGACGAACAAAAAAGTGATCTTACAAAGGTTCCTTTCATTCTTTACGGCCGGAACCCTCAAAAACCTTTCAAGACACTGAAAATTACTTACGGAAGTACTACTGAAAATTCAGATGGTGTTCCAGAGTAACTTGCTTTTGACAACCACAAATTTTTAAGCTGGCAACAAAAATAAAGTCTGTTTTAATAAAGTCTCCAAGGAGGTGCATTAATGAGTCGGGACAAGTCTGCAGAAAGCCTTCCCAGGCAACTTGAACTACTTAGCAAGGTTGGCAACCTGCCCAGTAAAAGACGACATTTTAAAGATGTCCAAAGCTAGTAAGGTACTAATAATTCATTGCTAAATCAATACCCTTTGTAGCGTCCTTTTGTTATTCATGCTCCTGGGTCTCGTTTTCCGTACAGCAATTTCTTTTGACTGGATTTTCTTTTATTGCACGGAGTTTAATAATGTTTTTATTAGCTGTTTTTTCGTTAGGCAAATCCACTTTTATCATTCATGGATTGGATAATGCCGTGTCACTTAATTTGGGTTTGGTTTGAGTCTACATTAAATCAACAATAATACTACGGACTATTATAGTCTAACTAGCAGCGCCCTGCGGTTCCACATGCTTAAGTGTCGAACCCGTGGGAATATCGGGAAAAAATGTATCCTATGTCCTTTCCCGGGACTGAAACTATCTCTATACCAAATTTCATCTAAATCGGAAAATGTAACAAACAGACAGACAGACACTTTCACATTTATAATATTATAGTACCTATGGATTTACTACTCGTTGTTGCTCTTTCACGTCCAAATCAATGTGCGGACCGAATTATTTGGAACGTTCTAAATCATTTAACATCAATGTAATTAGGCCGAACATCCAATGAAGCATTTTGTGGCTAGCATTAGCAAATGTAATGTCGGGAACCATAAATTGAGCTAAGCGGCGTGAATAAGGGCATTGCTTTGTTGAAATATTCCGGAATTTCAAACTTGCTGATAATACGTATCGGTCGCTGTATTTACCCATAAAGTGGCTTTCAAATCGTACGAAATAGTCGCTTTTGTGCGAAAAGTGGCTTACTATTTCCTATTATGATCGCATTAAACTAGAATTATTTTGAACTGAATTTCTGGTGTCCAGAATTTAACCGACACCCGTTGTTTGAATGTAGAACAGTAAATATAGGTCCGGTTCATATCGACGCGATCCCACGTCCAACCATTGACAGATTACTAATTACTCTGATGGACCTCTCTTGTATACAACTGAGTGAATGACGGGCGCTTCGACGGCTAACTGGCAGCGAACAGCTCATTGGCTATTATTCAATAGTGTAGGGTAACACAATCGTATACCTACATAATATGATTTCATTCTTATAATAAGATCCGGGTTTGGACCCGGATCTTATTGTAGCCCACATCACACCTGTGCATGTGGGCCATTGGTGGCCCATATTATTTTAGGCTATCCCAACGTTACATATACTATTCTTACCACTTTCTATTTTCTTAAGTACCTGATACTTGTTGATAGGCCTCTACACTGTCCTCCCATACCTGTTGACACTGTAATTTAAAAACATTGTGTAAAGTCAATTTTCTTTTTTAAGACTAACCATGGAGTTTCATGCTGCCTCTTCTCCATAGGAAACGACCAATTGGAACCGTGCACTTAGCTTCCAGTGCCCATATAGGTTTACTAATGTGGAATAAAATATTTTGATTTCTTATTTCGAGTTATTCCGGTCGGATCTCCTGAACCTCCCCCTCCACCCCCCCCCCCCCTCCTCGATCCCCTGCTAGTTCTTCTTCTGTTTTAATCACTGACTTATCCAATATAAACTTTCTCAGTCCGATATGATCTAAGTATCAAATAAATGACTATACAGGAAAAAAATTACCAGTGCGCAAACTGTAACCATGAATTCACCATAATATATGATTTTAGAACCCCTAGTGTAGAAAAATAACGTCGGTTATCAAAAAAAACAGCTGTTTCATAGAAAAGGGCAATACCTACGCGGTCCAAATGTATGGCAGAGCTATATTTTTTTTTTTAATAACCCACGAATAATTTCAACGCAGGAGGTTTCAGGAGGTTAAAAACTTACCCTGTAGAGTTCGAAAAACATTGAATGACATTTAATTAAAAATATTCATCAGGCTAGATTTACTAAACAAATAAGCAGAAGCACCTGAAACGTGTTTTGAGTCCCAAATGTAACAAAGATTGAACTATAATTACGTATTCCAGATATATTCCCGCGCACGCCACATTCAACAAACATGGCGGATTGCATACACAGACGCACCTGGGACGCTGGATTGCCGCCAAAACTAATCCCCGTACAAAGATATACCGCCATTAAATGCGGCTCAGATGAGTTTTATTGTTTTATGTTTTATTGTTTTGAATATATTGATATTGAAATCGATGAACTCATCTAGATCGCGCGATCGGTCTGTAGATTTCATCAGTTTGATAAAATTAAATACTTATATATTAAAAAAAAAAAAAAAAACTTTGGAGGCCACTGTAGTTATCCAAAACACACTCTGTTCAGTAGGCTGTGTCCTCAATATAGTATCAAAACACACTTTATTCAGTGGGCTGTGTCCTCATTAAAGTATCAAATGTTCAAAACACTTTATTCAGTAGGCTGTGTCCTCAATATAGTATCAAAACCCACTTTGTTCAGTAGGCTGTGTACTCAATATAGAATCAAAACCCACTTTATTCAGTAGGCTGTGTCCTCAATATAGTATCAAAACACACTTTATTCAGTAGGCTGTGTCCTCAATATAGTATCAAAACCTTATTATGCTAAAAAATACGGTACTTGTAGAGGTTATCGTGGGTTGAAAGAGACCCTTTGAAGTATCGAGTACGTAACGCGTCCCCCTCCTCTCAGAGACGCTCCCTCAAAGTAAAAGTACTAAGTGCCGACACATTTGTGAAAACATGTTTTTCGATATCGAGAGCCGATTCTTAGCGTTATTTTAATGGATTTCTGAAGCTATATTTAGGGTCTCTTTTGGAATCCCAATAACTGGGGCCCTATGAAATTGAGTAGGTTTTTATTCGAAAGGAAATACCGTAACTTGTAACCTACCTACCTCCATTCCATGTTTCTTTACCTATTGTAAATGTAAGGTTGGTTACTGCTCCGTTGGTTTCGTGGTCGCAAGCGCGACTGCTGTGCATCGGGTCCTGGGTTCGATTCCCGGGTCGGGCAAAGTGTTATTGGGTTTTTCCATTAGGAATTTCTCAGTAGCAGCCCGGGGTCTGGAAGTTGGTGGTGTGATACCCCCGTTCCTCGAAAAGCACGTAAAGCCGTTGGTCCTGCGTCTGATCTCTCTCCGGTCGTGTCGGATTGCCGTCCCATCGGACTATGAGAGTAAAGGAACAGAGAATGCACCTGTTTGGTTTGCGCACGCACTTGTGCACTATAATGTCTTCTGCGAACTGGTTAATCTCCGTTGAAATTGGCTAACGTGACCGAATTCGGTCGGGGGGATTATTATTATTACTAGCTTCTGCCCGCGACTTCGTCCTTGTGAAATTTCACCCTCCCCCATTCACCCCTCTTAGAGGTGGAATTTCGAAAAACCCTTTCTTATTGGATACCTACTCTTCACAAAGAACACATCCTCCAAATTTCATGTCTCTAGGACCAGCGGTTTAGGCTGTGTGTGCGTTGATATATCAGTCAGTCAGGACTTTGAATTTTATATACAGGATGTCCCTGGAAGTATGGATCAAATCGAATAGGGGCGTGGATAAGGTCGTTTCAAAACTTTTTCACCCTGAAAATGTCGGTGAATCTTTTTACGGTTCAAAAGTTATGACCTATTTTTTTGTATTTTTTTCAATCACCTCGCATAGTGCTCAAAGAAAAAAACATTAAAAAATAAACTATCAGGGCTATCAATTTAATTTTTTCAGATCTTAGCTCTGATAGTTTTTTTTGACCTACATGACCATATTCCATAATTATGATGCATGTGAAACCGCAAGCAACCGCTAGTCTTAAATATTACAAGAACCTCCTCATTGCAGTAACGAATGAATATTGTACCACGAAGTTCGGCACTGCAGTTAGCCAGCATGTCGGCAAAGTGATTACATTAATTTGTTATAACACCGCATAAGAACTCCTTTGAGGATAGTACGCGGTAGTGGGAGGTTAATAGAGTAACGACTGACTCCCTTGTGGAGTCATTAGCTGTAAGGAAGAGAATATGTGAAAGATTGAGTTGAATTGTAGTGAAAAGGGAATATAACATGTATAAAAGAAACTATATTATTACCAGCTGCGCTCCGCGGTTTCACCCGCGTAAGTTTCGTAAAAATTCTGGAGAGGGCAAAATCAAAAATCAAAATCAGTCATTGAGAGGGCCACCCTTATCACCAAGAGGTATAAAGACCTAGGGGCCTAAAAAGGCCACTTTGGCAGAATCATAAAAGGGTATCATTATGAATCATAATGGAGAGTTTTGTCTGTGCTAAAATACCAATCAATCCAAATCCAATCCCAATCTCTTTGATTATAGCTACGTAGTGCAGCGAAAAAAAGAAAACCACGGACTGTCTTCGCCATATTATAATTCATATTGTTATCCTTTTATGATTCTGCCATTGTGGCCTTTTTAGGCCCCTATTCTCAGACCTACCAAATATACACAAAAAAAATCACAAAAATCGGTCAAGCCGTTTCGGAGGAGTTCGATAACAAACACTGTGACACGAGATCAGACCGGAATAACTCAAAAATTGATAGTTTTCTTATCTAACCTACAACAAACCAAAATGTCAAACAAATGCAATGGTTAAAACAAATGCTACATCAAAGCTACAAATGGCTACGAATTAGCTTAGCTTTTCCAGTACTCATTCTACAACAAGGACAGATCTACCTGCAATGCGTTATCGTGAACAAGTTTCAGAGTACTTAGTATAGCATAGCACCTGGCTACTGCAATTTAAATCTTATAGGAATAGTTCGACTGACTCAAATGGCTATTGTGAAGGTAGTCGTACTTCAACGTCCAATGCTGCATTAGTTATTATGTGTAAATGGAGCAATGTAAGGCGAAGTTTGGCTAACTTGCGTCGTTTTAAGTACTTGAATATGGTAAACGCGGAATTGGAAGCTGCTGATTAGTTTTCTAATGCCGCATTTACACAATCGCGCGAACCGCGAGGCGAACCACGAGCCGAATCACGATCCCGCATGTGTAAACAGTGGGCTCGCTATTCGCCTCGTGGCTCGCCTCACGATTCGCGTGCTCGCGTTGTGGCTCGCGTTGTGAAAATACTTCACCCCGCGAATGTGTTCGCGAAGGCCCATGGTTCGTCGAATCGTTCGTCGAGCCACGAGGCGAATAGCGAGCACGATTGTGTAAATGCGGTATAAAGCGTGTGCCTAAGCGTGGATAGTCTGCGTTTAGTGTGCACACACGTAGAGTCAGCCGTACATTAGTGGTAACTCTGTGCCAGACTGGCAGCGCGGGGCGGGGAGCGGCGCGAGTGCGGGAACGCGCGCGATCTGCTGTCCGCAGTCGAGCGCGGCTTTGTTTTGAGTGTTGTCGTGTCAAGTGTTTGACAAAATATAATATGGATGAAGAAGACTTATTTTTACTAGAAAAAAGCTCGAACTAGTTTGAGAACTACCCCGCGCGGGCCGCCCGCGCACTCATTGCGGCCACTTTTGTTAAATACTCGTAAATAGCAAGTGTTTAAGCCTGCTGATTGATTTTGGGTGACCAAATAAATGTACAGACGCCAGCACATCAAGCTACTACAATCTGTCAAATTTATTTAATAGATTTTCAACTTTATTGCTAAATTATAAGGTTCAAAGTTGATTGGGAAAATTTTGCAGTTTCGGGTAGCTTGATGAGCTGGCGTCTGTATTAGTATCCACATGTATACATAAATGTGGAGCAGGAACTACTACTTGAGTTCATGTATGTTTAACAAACGCTTAAAACGAGGACCTACCACTAGGCCTAATGAAAACCTCAAACATCCCACTTACAGTTGTTACCAGATTAACCCAGTTCCAAAACAAATGAATAACTTAACCACCACCAACCTCAGAAGACGACTCCCAAGACCTCAACCGCTCCAACCTCAATTACCCTAATTAGAGAAACTGCCCTCTACACTAATTCTTTCACCGTGTTTGAATTATTAATGTAGGTAAACCAGTTTTAATTGAAATTATTCAGTAATTAAGAATGATTAATTATCTGATGAAATTCAGTTGGTAATATTGAAAATTGGATTATTTTGTGGTGGTCATTAGGAGGCTTTAAAGAGCAGTCGTGGGCCCAGGTGGTAACGATCATGACTTACGTGTTGTAGGTCGTAGGTTCGAACCGCAGTACTATTCTGTAAAAATCACCGTGAAAACTTAGGTGAAGTGAGCTTAAAGTGAGGTATCATTCCACCTGATGTTAGGGATTGACACTATTGACAGCTCACTCTAAGTTCTCATTACCTCAGTTTTCACCACGGATATCGAGGGATGTGTCATGGAGGCGTGGCACATGACGCCTCAATCCGATCAAACTGACCAAAAATTTAATTGCGTACACACAATCAGTAGGGTTTGGTCAGTTCAACAACATTCATTGCGTTATTTACGTTGTTGTGTAGACACATTTTTCGATCATAATTATGAAGCAATGGATTAGCAATATCTTTAAAAATACAGAGTGAAGGCATGTCTCTCGGATATCTATGGTTTTCACGGTGAGATTTTTACAGAATAGACCGGCTGACAGGCGCTTTACTTTGTATAAATAATTTCGTTACCACTGCTCCCAAAAACCGTGAAGGAAGGAAATTTCATTGTGAGGAAACCGGAATGTCCTAGAACCAAAAAAATCGAAGGCATGTGACATCTACCTACCCGCACTGGGCCTGCGTAGTGGAATACGGCCCGCTCTCCCTGACAGAGAGGAGACCTGTGTCCGAGCAGTGGGAAGATTATAGGCTGATTATGCTGGTCATTAGCCTAGGAATTTTCTTCGAATGTTTAGTTTAGGTTTTGTCAGGATATTGCCGGCTATGAGTTTTTTTTTTTACCTTATTTACCTAATAGGAAAAGACAAATTTCATCCAGAATGCATAAATACTCAAGTAAACAATTGTGTGATATAATATCTACGTCTTTCAGCAAAAAAAAAAAAAAGGTGTGCAGGATTCGACGTCAAGCCGGAATCGGGTAATAGGCCAAGTCATAATAGTTATCAGAAAAAATATTTTTAAAAATCAAAGTTGTGTAAGTATTTTAAAAAATATTGGCATTTAAAAAAAAACTAAAAAATCTGCACCCTGTGACAGTCTTTTCAGTCTTTTCACTCCTGTTGCTACAAATCTTAACTTTAAAAAAAATTATATGGGATCCTGAATAAGTAATGTTTCTGTAAAATCTTGCCTAAAATGTAAAGCCAACTGCTCCAGCTTGGCAGAAAATGTCACTTTTTATCCAACCAAATATTTAAAATTAATACTTCGCCCAACTATAACTGACCGACTGTAAACAAAATGTACTATGCTAGTTTGGCAAGTAAGTAGTTAGTTGTTTTTTTGTAGTATTTTTCTGGTAACTATTATGACTTAGCCTATTACCCGATTCCGAGTTGACGTCGTCTTCTGGGACACCCTGTATAATAGAAAGAGAGAAAGAGAAAGTCGCATGACGCGTTTTCCTTACGTGACAACTTCTACAGCAAGCCGCGTTAAGGATCTTTGTTCCAAAAATGATTCCGTAGATACGTTTTATGGTGACTGGTCAATTAATTATAATAAATAGAAGACATTCTTTCATCGCGTAGGAAGCAATGACTGTAATGTCATGCAAATTCGTAGCTAACTGACCTTGTTCCACTAACGAGCGAAATTAACGCGAACATCCCAATTACCAGCACGCAACAGACAAATTATATAAAAGTTGTAATAAATTTAGTATTAATGACATTACCTGGCCGTAAATATGACACATTGAGGATTAGAAAAAGACTGTAACGGTATCTACAACGCCACATGCAAACCACGCGTCATACTGATGTCACGCAAAATCCTGCATCTCGCAAGCAGAGTTTACCGCGCAAATAGCATTTAAACAACGGCCCGACACAAATCATCGGGCAGGTGCTTGCCACACACGACACCCTTTTGGTCTGAGGATCCCTTTTCTATGGAGGATGAGTGAACTTTACACTCTGTTCCTCATACCTCTATAAGACTATAATTATATCAATGACGCTATACTATAACTGTTTCGTTGCTGCTATACTATACTTAACTGTTTCGTCTAAGAGTGGTGCCCGCATAGTGACGGTTGTCATGAAAATAATGGCAGCGGGGACTGACTTTATGGTGTCAAAAAACACTCTAGGAAAACACATCAACTTACTCTCATCATAAACTAGCTGCGCCCCGCGGTTTCACCCGCATACGTGTCGATCCCTTGGTAATATCGGGATTAAAAGTATTCTATGTGTTAATCCTGGTTATAAACTATCAGTGTGCCAAATTTCATCCAAATCTGTTCAGTCGTTTGTGCGTGAAGAAGTATCAAACATACAAACACACTCAGAAACTTTCTTCCTTATAATATTAGTGTGATCTGTGTGCCAAATTTCATCCAAATCCGTTCAGCCGTTTGTGCGTGAAGAAGTAACATACATACAAACACACTCACAAACTTTCGCTTTTATAATATTAGTGTGATAACGTTTCAGTGACGTCATTCGCGGGTAGATTGCGGAAGCTAAATGGTGGCAACCGCTCTTCTAAAAAGCGACGATGCCCTACGAAACCGAACTTTTCCGAAAACTCGACGTGGCGTGTTTCGGTGCTATTCTGTAAAAGTCTCACCGTGAAAACTTAGGTGAAGTAAGCGTGGAGTGAGCTGTCAATAGTGTCAATTCCTAGCAAAAACAAACTCACTTCACCTAAGTTTTCACGGTGAGATTTTTACAGAATCGAGCGGCAGTAGTATCTTTAGAAGAACAAATGACTATCTTAGCCGAAATAGTCCACTAACAGAAAAAGTCCGCCATAATTTTATGAAAATTTTGACACGATATAGCTACGACTTCAAGACTTGATTAACTTCAAATGTTAAGCATTAAATAGTAAAGTTTAATTTTCTATGACAAGCAATCAGAGGTTTGAGACCCCTTTATGAAGTTGTCCGAAAATTAAGGAACGAAATTCGTAGAAATGGGAAATATTGAAACTCAATAATAACAACTGTGTTCCGTTTCATTGGAAACGAAATTAAATGAAGTATTGAAATCGGGATTTGTTGATTCCCGAAATAAGATAAATAACAAGATTTCCAGCGCTAAAAATATATAATTTCCTCTTATAAAATTCATTGCCGCCCAGTGAGGTTTGAAAGTTAAATCCGAGTTCAAAACTGTCTTGGATAGCTAAACTAACTATGACACTAAATCAACTATAATAAGTACAAAACCCATAATTTACTATAACAACGAGTTATAAAGGCTATTAGAACCTAGAACCCTAGAACCCTCATAAAGTTTCATTATTTTTATTAATACTTAAGAGGAATGCGCTAGGTGTCCCGCGAAATTCAAATTTTCTTACGTTTTTTGCTATTTGCAGGTAAGTCTCAGGTTGTATGTTGATCTAAGGGCTGATTTTTCAATAGTCGGTTAACTATTATCTGAAGAAGAAAAATTACAGTTTGATATTTTCTATACAAAATCTGTCAAACGTCAATCATTATTCCTTAGATAAAAGTTATTTGACTATTGAAAAATCAGCCCTAAATACGATTCACGGCGGTAGCAAATATTTATTTATAGAATTATAATCACAAAACTCATCAATACAGCTCTCTAAGTTCATATTACCCTAATGAATGGCTGTTTAATGAAAATATAAAATTTGAGGCCAATTCTAACTGAAGGAGTTGTAATGCTGATTGCAAATTATAAAAAATGTAAGTAAATTTGAACTTCGCGGGTTACCTTAGCACATCCCCCTTAAGAGCGTATACTACCTCAAATGGCTTAACATGATCCTCCGTTATGTCGAAAATTCTGCAGCATTCATTTTGAAATAAATATATGCTAAAGTTGAGGATTAATGTAAGGTCTTATGTTAGACGAAAACACGATTACATAAAATTTTCTCGATAGAAAAAAATTCCAAAGTTACCTCCAAACCGAACAATAAACCGCTGGTATTCAAAAAATACTTCAAATTAGATCATGAAACTTTGCATACTAACTGAACTAACTATAAAGCAGGTCTTATGTTAGTTAGTTTTTTTGAAATACCTTTATTTTCACCGTAAAAAGCAAATACCTAAACTATTGGCGCTGCCTCCCGCCCAGCACCGCACTCTGTCTCGCTTTCACACAGTCCGCGAGCAGTATCGTGCGAGCGAGATAAAGAGTGAATTTTAACTGAGGTAGTATAGGCTCTTAACGTAATTTCCTAAAGGTGTTAACCCGTAAGGGTTGACAATCGAGAAGCGGTGTTGCCAGACGTAACAAATACTAAAAGGGATATAACTTTTACTGGCTCATAAGTTACGTCAGATATTTATGGTTTTATAATTTCTTTAATAATTTATTGCTTTTTGTTATTACAGGTAACGTTGGTGGTTTTGGTGATAAATCGATGTATTGATTGCTGTGGCAGTAAGTGATAATACTCTTTTAAAAAGCTTGGTACTTATACTCTATGTAGTTCTGTATGAACTAATAAGTTGATTAACTTCGTCATGAATTTTCAATGATTCTAGAATGTATTTTCCAAAGTACAAAAGTTTTAACGGTTAATCATGATTTCACTTTGTTGATACTTTATTCTCGCTTAGTTGAGAAAGATATATCTTAAATTGACTTCTCCTTGGAGTTTATAACATATTAAATTTGATAACAAAGAACCTAGTTCGCTAAAATGACCTCAAAGTGGAGTGGATCTTTGGAATTCAAGGACTGAACTGAACAATAAGGCTCATTAAATATTCGTCACTTTCAACATTTTATTTACTAGCAACATTCCAATTCCAATTTTTATAATAATGGCTCCATCGTTTTATCGATGATTCTGCCAATGTCATGGTTGAAGGAAACAAAGTGTATTCGATAAGATTGACCGGTTCTACTGCCTTAAGAATGATTACAACTGGATTACTAGCAACATTATTCTAAATACCAAAATGGCAGCTGTCAAATGTGACATTTTCATGCGCGCCAAAGTTTCGCCCCAGTTTATATAACAATATCGCTACATAGAAATACCTGCACGCATAGTTAGTTTTAATTAAAACCCCTTTGTCGTGTGCCAACGCTTTAATCATTTAACTGAGCGTTATAAACGGCTTTTCATTTACGACAGACAACACACACATGATGGGATTATCAAAATTTCATTTTTGTTTTCATTGTGCACGTGCATACACGTTTTAATATTAATATGTATTTTTATTTTGTACGTTACAGCTACGAATGACCAGAGTTTTTCATGGGTTAGGTTATCCCAACTGCCATTTTGTTTTTGCAGTTTCATAACTAGTGATAAATAAATTGGTTACTTATTACTTAAAAGCTCTCCTGACTTTACTACAGCTAATAGACCACTCAAATAATTTCGGTCAATTTGCATTCTCAGCCGGTTTCCGGTAAAAAACAGTTTCCTTTTCGGCAAAAGTTTTCAAATTCGAAAACTGGTATATTAAAACCCCCTTCATTAAACTTGGGAAAGCTTTTACAAAGTTCTACGGCCAATTCTTTTACTCTTAGCAGTCATGAAACACAACATAAATTATTATTAAATATCCTTTCAAAACAGCCAATAGGGTTCTGAGGTAGAAAATATCTAACTTTCTGAACGGTAGTGAAATTTTTTCTTACAAAATCTTTTATCAGCCGGTTACTGCTTCGCAGACAGTATAAATTCTAATAATATGTCGAAATATAGTAGTATTTACAATATGGATACCTTTTTTGTGGTCAGTCTGAGGATTTATTGAGTCATTTCTATTCCGAGCTAGCTCAGTCTGGGAAAATCCATCTTTTGTTTTCGTTTTGTGAGAGTATCAACTACTTGTCATGCTTCAGTTTTAAGAACTTATAAAACTGCCATAATTGATTTATGTAATATCTACTGGTATTTACGATTTTAACCAAAAATCAAGACGAATTCAAACGCTCAACAATGTTAATTAACGCAATGAATGTTGTTGAAATGTCAAAATGAAAGCCATTGCTACTGATAGTGTGTTACGCAATTACCCCGCTGCTTATTGTGGCACTAATGGCCAGTTTTACCACCGGGTGTGCTTCAGTTAACTTGTTTGGCAGATAATTTCATACAATTATTGTATCATTTTTTTGGGGCTGAACAATAGACCCTAAGACCCCAGAAATATACGGTATAGGTATTTTGATTACCATTCAAAATGTGTTTAAGTGATATTTTTTATATCGAAACCTTAATTTAACAAGCTTCCAAGAAATTAAAACCATTTTCTAGTGACCTCCCAATGTTTGTTACTACTAAATTTAAAAATACTCTGTCTACGACATATTTGTCTTTAATCCTGAAACAGTTGTACAGCTAAAATTATTATATAAATAATAGTTAACTACGGTACACAATGGCCGTTTGTTCTTGGCTCAGCGGTCGTTTGCCCGTAACACCTATCTCTGAGTTAATTGTGCCACAAACTAGTCGTTACCGCTAGCCGGTCCCAGCTGCATCTCTTTTATTAAACCCAAGTTCCATGTTTCTTGCTTATTTTGCTTTGTATTGTATTAAAATGTTTAATGTTAGCAAAGACTTACCAGAATTTTATCTGTTCGACCCTATTTTTAACCGACTTCATTTATATTTTACTTTTTAAAATCCGGTTGGCTATTCCAAGTCCAAAAGCTATTTCCAAATTCAAAATATAACGTTCTCGCTTCGAATTCTCTTTTCAAATTTAAAATTAAATTCGTCGTTCCATTTTCGTTTCATGTCAACTGCTGTTTTCAGCCAATATTGTCGAAAAGCAGAGACATTCCCATTCGTTTTCCGACCGGCATTGGAAACAGGCTAATTTGTGTATCAGTAAAAATTCCCAAGGGGGCCGTTGAGAACGGTGCCATTTAAAAGTTTGCATATTTTTTTCCTCTCGTCCCTTGGGTGCCACTGCTCTTGCCCTCGGACTTTGCTGCTTGACAATTAAACTTTTTATCGGCGACAACTTAATTCGAGCAAGAATACATTAAGCACAATGGGTAAGATAAGATACTGTCAGGAAAAACGCTGTAAATAAAAATATTAAAATTGTACATAATAGATATACAGACTTAAAAGAACCTCTTATAAAAATAGCATATCTAGCAGTATATTTACTTTGATCGAAATTAAAGCATCGGCAACTCCTTATAAGTTTCTAAAGGGCAGACTCCAAAATATAAGAAACCTTTAATCTAAGGAAACCGTTAAAAATAGACCTCTTTGAAGTCACGAGGATCCAATAATTGCCTTTCTACTGTTTAAAGTAAGAAACCTCATTTCAGTAAATCCTGAGCTAGCGATGTTCTCCGAACGAAGTACATTTATTTTATATGGCTTACTTTTATTTCACTGTTATAGCCCAACTTAGCTACTTACTGTAATTTATATTTAAATATTTACAAAGTTTTGTTTACCCTTTTTGATTAATAGGACATAAACTGCGGAATTCAGGTCTAGAGATTACTTTTACGACTATATTTAAGAGTTTTCATGTTCACTTTAGGAAGGATTTCTCTATATTTACGATACATAGTTGCGTATAAATGTATCTAGATAGTATCTAGTAGTCTTCGCGTCTTGTGGGTGATAAAAGTTGGATTTGATATCGAAACTTTTTACGTCTGTGGGGACACGACGAGTAAAACCATGGTGTAAATATTGACGCATCAAAATAACCGAATAAATAGTTATGAACGAGAAACATTTGCCAAGCAGCTGACCAAAACCTTCCAATATCGCTTAAAACATGTTTTATCCCCTCATTTTTTATTAAAAACAAACTTCGTGGAACCAATTTTCTATCAGCGACTCATCCAATCACTTCAGAGATAGACTGCCAATCGATCACACGTCAACGAGCCTGCCTACCTTATTATCATAAAAAACCTTCTTGTAAATCTACTTAACCTTTTTAAGTATTCATGGTCGTAGCCTACATAGTACATAGTCCATTTTCATTAGCGTCTAATAAATATGTACCAAATCTTAAGGTTAAAAAAATACGAATGAAAGCTTCGAGGTTTCCAAGAAATGAGGGTATGTCATCTATTTCTTTGCACAACTTTATATGAAGGTGTCAATGGTGGATTGTTTGAGGGACTGTAATAAAGACGGCATGACGCCTCGACCCTCTAATGGCTGTCATATGAGCATGTGGTGTGTGTTATAAGTTAAGAACGGCTAACGTTTTGTTTTACTTCGTAGTCGTTAACTCAAAACAAGTCAGCGTAATTTATATTCGCAACACATTTAAATAATGGCGCCCAGAGTGGGACTTTTGTTTGTATAAAACATTTACAAAATACGAAGAGATAGATCTATATTTAAATAACTACAACATAATTTGTAATTAACAAATACTGCGAAGGAAATTTGACGTGGCAATATTGCAAATTATCATCATGGAAGCTTATTGGCGCCCAGCATGGGACCTGACCCGCCTATAATTTACACCGGACAGCCTCAATCCATTGTCAAGGGAAATTACCTAGACGTCGTCCGGTCACATCCACTCTGTCATGCGTCACGAACCTAGAGCCTTCGGGATACGGAATCAGATTGACTCCGCAAACCTCAGCTGATCGATTAACTTAATGACTTGCTACTCGTACATCGCGATATCGTTTAACAGGGTAATTTATTATGTTATAGTATATTTTGTATTGTATGTTGATACTTAAGCTAAGCAAAATTAAAAGTTATGTCTTAGGAATTAAAAATAAGTTATCCCAATGAAGAGGCAGGGTGTAGATGTTTGACGCGTGTTAGAGCGCGCTGTTGAGACTCCTTTCATTCTTGGCATAGTTTTACAAAATAAAGACGTTCATGGAACAACACAATTTTAATTTATTTGTAAACTTGAAAATGATAACACATTCCCTACACGATCTCCCAAAACAGCTTACCATAATTTAATCCTCAATTCGATCAAGGGCTGACTTTCGATGAAATAAATTTTCCGCTTTATTCAGGTAGGGTGGGTAGTTCAATATAAATTGTCCGTCAACAGCGCCCGAAGGATACCCGGCTGTTGCGATTACATGTCCAAACCCGTTTCTATTATTATGTACTACACTTATCAAGGGTATTTGTAGCCGAAAGGTTTCCAGCGAAGGTCTGAGTTTAACTAAAAGCGTTCGTATGTCGTTACAAGTTTGGGAACAGTTTTTGTTGGATGGTAGTTTCGTTTAGCGCTGATTGAAGAAAGTTTGAAGGGATTGAGTTAAGCGTGATTGATTTATATTCTGTTACCCAGACAGATAGTCTTGAGGGACGCTTATATTAAATAAGTTAAATTGCAAACATCTATATAAAATTAAAATAAACCAATCTCCGTGAAATGGCAACAGCGAAGCTATCATTGCCGTGTTGATTACAGGTGTCGAGTAGCTCGGTTTGGGGTCGAAATAAATCAAAACAGGAATGAATAGATATCAATCTAATCCCCCAAGCCACCCCACAATACCGTGCGGCGAGTTTCAGAGAATTTCTGCTCAATTTTGATAAATGTATTCCACCGTTAACTGATTCAGTTCTATAGAATTTGTATTAAGGCCGTAGTTAGCTAAGCGAAAAAGATTAACTGTGGTGGAATATACGAAAAGAATAAAAAGAAAAACTCGCCGTTTAAAGGAAAAAAGAACCAGAGAATTGTGCTTTTTTTATTGCAAAAAAGCACAATTAAAATTAATTCCTTGTTACGTCCATACAATTTGTACTTGGCTAACACTTTAGAGTCCGACCATGTACAGCTTAGCAATTATTTAGTCCGTACAATTAGGGAGTTATACGGGTGGAATAAGTGAACGTTACCTTTACGCTACTGTGACCCTGGTAAATCCCAATACAGACAGGCTTGGATTACAGAAAATCCTGGCGCTCTACTTTGATTGACCTTTTTTCATTCCACGGTTCTGTTCTACTCTTATAATAAAAGCTCTTGGAAGCAGAATTTTTGTGTGACCCCACTTTAAAATTCAAAGGACGGCGACTCGGGTCCGCATCTATACATGCAGATGCAGGGTTGGGTTTTTGAAATGGAAAAAACTGGCCAAGTGCGAGTCGGACTCGCACACGAAGGGTTCCGTACCACAAGGCAAAAACGCCGAAAAAACACGTTTGTTGTATGGGAGGGCCCCTTAAATATTTATTTTATTTTGTTTTTAGTAAGTATTTTTTGTTATAGCGGCAACAGAAATACATAATTTGTTAAAATTTCAATTGTCTAGCTATCGCGGTTCTTGAGATACAGCCTGGTGACAGACAGACGGACGGACGGACAGACATCGAAGTCTTAGTAATAGGGTCCCGTTTTTACCCTTTGGGTACGAAACCCTAAAAATGTTTAATTATCGACTTAGATCGTCGACATGCTGTGAATTGAAGTTGGAGCTAGACAAGGGACAGCCGGGAGCAGTTTTGGTCGATTGGTTTTGGATGGCGTTGCGACCGAATTGTTTGCATGCCTTTCTTTTAAATCCAGTTATGAAACACATTCAGTGCCGCCTTTCAAAACTGTTATCGACGGAGTTAAAGCTTTGCCCTTTTTAAAATCTTCTACTGAACTGAACCCGTAAAAAGGATATTTCCAACTTTGAATAAAACTCAAAATGTATTCCAATATTGCGAATTGGAAAAGTAAATGTGCAAAGATTTGGGAATAGCTTACATATTTCAGCGTTATAGAAACTCGCAACATTTGTGATAACTTGAAAAGACCGTTATCTAATAGATACTATGCTACTAACTTCATGACATGTTTGCATACTTTCTTGTTATCATATACTCGAATTTGTAGTGCATTATATTTTATACACACACTTGAATATTTTCCATAGCTTTTGGAAATACAACGTATGGCATATTTGATGCCAGTCATGTGCTCTCGCATAAAATGGCCATCATAAGAAGAATTTGTTACTGTTATTTATGAAGGAATATTTTCATCTCATTTAGTTTTATGATGGCTATTATTGTGCTCTGGTTATGAATGCTGTGTCTTGGTGGGATCCATTTTTTTTGTGAGTATAGCTGGTTAATTTAAGCAAAAGGAGTATGTAAAAAATCGTAGCAGGTGGCGTTCTGTAGTTTCTACCTAGCCCCATGGGAAGAAGGCGTGAGTTTATGTATGTCGTGTAGCGCAGTTTGTTCCGCCAGTTACTTAACTGAACCGAGCACTCGGCGCATCCTGGACATTCACACCCAACACCTTATTTGACTGGCCAATTCTTCCCTTGCGGTGGTAGGGCTAACGCCTGCCTGATTTGCGACCATCCTCCCACCGGAGTCCGGCGTTAAGCGGCCTGCACGCGTAGCATGAACACATCTATCTCTACGAAGAGAATACACATTGCTTTCTATACAAAGTGACATTTCTTTTCTTCATTTTTGACATACCGCCTAGAAATCTTTCTACAATCTGTAATTTAAAAAAAAATTACAGATATGTCTAGGTCCTCTAAATGTAGACTATTTCAGAAGAAAGTTTTCTATCCCAACTGTCAAAATCACATTGACAACTGACAGTTGTCTAAGTGATTTTGTAATCGCCACAGACTACAAAGTGCAGTAGAAAACTTTGTACTCGACGGCCACAAAGTATAGAATCAAAAACAAAAAAAAATCCTATGACAACAAAGAATTATTATGTAAAAGAGTGAATTTCGTAAAAAGTGCAGTTGACTCTTTCTATTTTGCTGCCGTCGTACTGTCTACACGGAACGTCATCTTTCTCTTCTTTCTTAGTCTGTGGTCATCTTTGTCTACTCTTCCGTCGACAAATCGGTGCTCATGCTACGCGTGCTGATGTGTTTCGTCGATGCGTGGGAGTTCCAGTGCCTTAGGCATCTTCTGGGCGCGCTCGTTTCATCATAGACCTCATCCATCGCTTTCCATCAGGCGTGATCGAGGTCAAGAGCGGGCCCAGTGAGCAATAAAAAAAAATGTAAGTGTGTCTGCTGTACGTAACGCTTTTTTAGACAGAACCAATTAATTAGGGTAAATGTATTTGAAGCCTCATCATCACTAACGAAAATGAAGTCGGAACTATATCCCAATATCCTTTGTTTCATTATTTTAAAAGCTTTTCTTTGTCTCCTAACACAACAGAAGAAAGTAATTAGTTGAGCGAACAAGCCGCTTCCGATTGACCTCGCACTTGAATAGTCTATGGTCCAATAAATTAACACGCTAAATGACACGATTACACGATAGACAAACATGCGATATTGGGGAGTGCCTTGTTTAGGTTGGCCGAGGACCCTTCACACAATGGCGTTTGCTGGTTTAGTGGTAGTAACTGATAGTATAGATAGACGGAATAATTTTACTCTATTGTACACCAATACCAGAAAGGTGTTTATTTTTTGAAGTGAAAACTTCTTGAAAGATGAGATGGAAAAAAACCATTGAACTCGCGCCACTGTTACCGTAAGCTACACCGCGCGTGTTTTGTTTATAAGACGATTAAAAAAATACCCGCTTCGGATGTGTTCGGCTGTCCTCGGGATGTACTCGGGTCTTAATGTATATCCGACAAGTCAGTGAGTGATGGCAAAGTATTCTATTTGTGTTTTGTTTTCACTTCTGTCGGCACTCCCGGAGGGCACAGTTTTTTTTTATGTTATGTATTTTTGTGGTGTACAATACAGTATATAATATAAATATAAATAAATAAATTATACCCTACCGAAACTATAACAAGGCCCAGTTTCCGGACACATGAGCTGACTATCTCCTTTGAAGAATTATTGATAGCTTTGCAAACAAACAAGTGATATAAATAGATGCAATGGATCTTTAGGCGTCGGTTTTTTCCGTATCCAGTCCTCAAGACGTCAGATACACCCCCAGGGACAGATTACGTAAGACTGATGTCTTCGGGAGCACCCGCGTAACAAATATCTTTATCTGACAGACTATTATTCATCTGAACAACTGTCTGGCTTCAAAGCAAGAATAAACAAGCAGCTTCTGGGCACGCTCGTTCCATCATAGACCTCATCCACCGCTTTCCATCAGGCGTAATCGAGGTCATGAGCAAGCCCTTTTAGAAATAAAAAAAATAATTAAAAAAACTGTACATCTGTTAGACGTATTCTGAACTTTTCAGATTTATTCAACTTGTTAGTGAAGTTTTGAAAATGGTTGTTTTATTCTTCGTGGAAAAGAGAAATGTATACCATAAATTTCATTCTAGTAGGGACTGGACTATCTTATGCCCGCCCTCCCCAAGTCAGAAATGACTACCTCTACAATCTAGAATCCTCGAAAACGTACTAAGCGAGCGAAAGTGAAGCAATTACTTTATTGAAACGCAAAAGAAGAGTGATGATGGCTATAATGTGCGTGCGCTCGGAATAAAACGACGTATGTGTCAAAACGAATTTACTCCTTTTTTAATAAAATAAATAAATTAAATTTAAAACTGCTTTGAGTAAACTTTGATATGATAATTCTCTGTTTTAAAGTAATTTCCATTGAATAACTCGTATGCGTTACGCCACCGCAGCCAATAATGTCGAAAAAAGTAAAAAAAAAATAGATATTAGAATAGAATTTTCCAGCTTACGTACAAAAATCGTAAGCCGCCACTTTCGCGCTCAGTCTGGCTGGGAGTGTGAGCGCTGGCACTAGGCCCCGGATGTCGGACAAGACGGGTGCCGAACGCGGCGGTGTCTTTGAATCGATTTGATTTTCCCATCATAGTGCTAACACACAAGTACTATCTTGTGACGTCATAGTAGGTAGTAAAAAAATTGCACGCTTGGTTTTCATACAAATCATGATACTTGCGTTATCTAGGTCTATTTATATAATCTGTGGCGCCTAGTGTGCCTACCCAGTTAGAATTTTCTTAAGCATTTTCAACTCGATTTTCTTATCGAAGCTGATTGGACAGCAATTCTATTATCTACAACAGCGCAAATCTCCTGTTAATCTCTTAGGAAATAGGAATTTGCTTTCCCAATCGGAATTAAGAAAACAACGGCCGATGAAATTTCCTACCTCGCTGTTTTTAAACGCAAAGAACGAGGGTAGGTAATATCGTAAAGCCAATCGTACGGACCACGGAACCCAGGTACAATTCCGTTCTATTGGGGCAAGTGGCAATCTCAAATGTTCCATTTCTAACTTCGAGAAATTGGACTCGCCTAAAGTGCGAAATAAATTCCGTATTATATTTTTATGGTGCCTAATAGCAGCCACTAGTGGAATTAAGTTATTTCTAGACATTAATAGTCGACATTAACCTAAATGTGTGTGGACGTTAAAATGACAATGATTTATGGTTTTAATGCTTTGCAGACATTTTTTTCCTATAAATAATTATGAAAGCTATTTAGGGTATCGTATTACCCTATTAACTGGGTTGTGGACATCAGATGGGCAGTCGCTCCATGTGAAATACTTGTATTCAGCTGCATCCGGTTGGATTGAAAGCCGACCCCTACATAGTTGGGAAAAGGCTAGGCTATGATATAGCATTGAACGCTATATTTTTGTTTCAAATAGTGTTCTCCGGCTATTTTAAATATTGGACACATTCGATGTACAGACATCAAGCTACTACAAGCTGTCAAATGTCTATAGATTTTCAACTTTATCGGAACCCTTACCTACCTACGTATTTTATTTTATCGTACTTATGTATATTCGAATACATTTGTACATACATATTTTGTAGGTAATTCAGCTTTTCGCGAAAGTCCACTTTTCTTATAAATAAGCTTTAGTTAAAAAAAACACGACTTCTTTAATCTATAATTCCGTTGTCGAAATGACTAAATTAAAATATTTTTTTAAACGCAAGATGCTTCCAATATTATGTCAAATGCAAATGACAGACATTTTTTCATTAAACATTTTCACTCGTATCTGTTCAATATTGTCTTTAGAAAAGCGAATAAAACGCCACCGAAAGAAATAACGAAACGTAATATTTGCTGAATAGTCCTCATTTCGACTTCGCGCCAAAATATTCGCCCATAAAAAAATGGCGGCACCCGTAGACTCATTTCTCGCGGTAAGTGCTAAATTCGCGTTTACAACATAAATTAATTAACGTGGCAGGCAGGCAGGTAGAAAAATAACGTTTGTTATAGAAATATGTCGACGTAGTTTACTGAATTATTCGATTACGTATAGACGCCAGCACATCAAGCTACTACAATCTGTCAAATTTCTTTAATAGATTTTCAACTTTATCGCTAAAGGATTGGGTTCAAAGTTGATTGGGAAAATTTTACAGTTTCGGGTAGCTAGTCTGTACCTACGTATTCAGTAGATTTTTTCGTAACAGCCTTGATTTGATCAAAGCATTTCACTTTATTTGCCCCTGTGATTGCTATTATTCATGGATGGCTGTGAGACTTTTTTGGCGTTTCCTTTGATCCTTTCTGGCCTTCCATTATGATTAAGAGGCATTAGTACTTGAGCAGTCTGTCGGTGTGTGTGAACTTGAATTGTCTAAACATTATCTGTAATGTTCCGATATTTTTTTACCTTTTTTCCTTTTAAATCTGCTTCACGTTTGCTTGAGCAGTCTGTATCCTAATTGCGTAACACACTATCGATCTCAATCTGAATCATTTTGAAGGATACTGCTGATCCATTTTGCTTCATATGGGTCAGCGCAGACCGAACTGCAAAATGCTCGCGCATGGTCGACCAGCCACGTAGAATGCATACTCGAACACGCAGTCGGCTTGCTCGAGCATGGTCGAGCATCAAATTTGGGTGTATTCAATTTTGCGAAGTATGATAATAATCATAAGATATTTTTTTCAATAATCACAGAAAATGCTCTGCTCTGCTCTTGGTGTGCACTGACCCTATGGTCGAAAAATGTGTCTGCTCAACAACGTAAATAACGCAATGAATGTTGTTGAACTGTCAAAATGAAACCCATTGCTACTGATAGTGTGTTACGCAATTACCCTGCTGGTTTTTCCATTAGGAAACTTATACAACACTAGCTTTTGAAATTATCCCACGGGATGCCCCATGCTCGCGGTTGCAGTTTCGAATCCAGGCAAGTACTTATGTGACTTTTTCAATTCATACGTACTTTCTGAGTGTATCTTGGACATTACTGACATCAGTGAAGAAAAAACATCGTGAGGAAACCTGGACTTATAGTTAACAGCACCACACGGTTTCACCCGCATAAGTGTCGATCCCGTGTGAATATCAGGATAAAAACTATCCTTTGTCCTTTCCCGGGACTCAAACTAGGTATCTCTATACTAAATTTCATCAAAATCGGTTCAGCGGTTTAAGCGTGAAGAGGTAACAGACAGACACACTTTCGCATTTATAATATTAAAGTATAGATATAAGTCTGAAATCGCTAATCCGTCGGTGATCAATGCTCGTCAATGCTCGTGCCTACTCTGTATGAGAAGAGGCCTTTGCCCAGCAGTGGGACAATAATAAGCTGGTATTATTATTATAATTAACTAGCTGACCCGACAGACTTTGTCCTGTTTTTGATTCGAAAACACGTGGCGCCATCTATTATCATAATAACGTTATTGTTGTTTTCCTCGGGAACAGCACTTTTTTTCGGGATGAAAGGTACTCTATGTCCGTTTCTGTACACCTGACAACGTATATGCAAAATTTTAGGATGATCGGTTCAGTGGTTTAGGCGTGAAAAGGTAACAAACAAACTTACTTTCGTATTTATAATATTAGTCAGGATCAGTGCCGAATTAAGACTACTTGATGCCCTAAGCAATCCACGCCTGTAGGCCCTCCTATCCACTAGTCACCTCATAGTTTTTCAAAACAACGACGAGCGATTTGTAAAGATTGGCGCACATCGGCATTAGAGTTTTGTAATCTTGCTGATATACAGCCTTGCCTTTCATGTACTACTGTAAATACTGTTTCGGTGCTGATTCTGCCTTATGGTGCCCCCCGAGACGAGATGCCCTAACCATAACCATAACCATAATCAGCCTTTAATGTTCCCACTGCTGGGACACAGGCCTCCTCTCGGTGAGAGGGAGTGGGCCGTAATCCACCACGCGGGCCCAGTGCGGATTGGCAGATGTCACGTCTTCGAATTTTTGGTTCTAGGACATGCCGGTTTCCTCACGATGTTTTCCTTCACCGTTTTGAGAGCAGTGGTGACGAAATTATTTACACAAAGTAAAGCGCCTGTCTGGGTTCGAACCTACGACCTACAACTCGTAAGGCGCGGCCGTTACCACTTGGCTACCACTGCTCTCCCTGATGATGATGATGATGAGATGCCCTAAGCAATTGCTTAATTTGCTTATGGGCTAATCCGGCACTGGTCAGGATGTTCAGACATATAATCAATCCGACAAGAAGAAAGGCATTTTCTTTTTGTTCCCGTTCTACATAAAATTCCAAATGACACGAGTGAATCAGTGGTCAAATACCAATTGACACGCTCAATCTCTGTATGACCCATGTGGACAGTTTTTTTGGCCAATTGACCGACTGCTCGATTGTAATTGTGTCGAGTGAGTATCTGAACGATTCACTGACAGCCAAACGATTGACAGTCCTTCCCAAGTATATAAAGACTTTGTTTCTTTGGTTTTATGTCTGTTTCTCGTGAATGGTATGTTCCAATGGCTCAGAATACAACAACTTACGACTAGTTTTACCTATTTTTTTTTTTGCTTTTCAATACGATTCTAGTAAGGCACCATCTCCACAGACGACAGAATCCTTGCCTTCTGATTTTGATTTGATGCCTTCAAATGATCGCCTCGTGGAGATTGTTTCTATTGTGAAGAGTTTCTATTGAGTTATGACACTGCAAGACTATCATCGCGATTTGATGACACGGCAATTTAATCCACAGGCGTGAACATCGCATCGGATATGGCGCCTTAGTTAAAACATACCAATTTCAATATTTCTTCTTTGCTTTGGTAAATTCCGCGTAGGTATATTTTAATAAGTACTACAAAGCTTTAATACGAAAGCCCACTTGCACCACAAATCAATGAATACGTTTAACGCTAAACGAAGTTAACATACGACATTCAAACGTTTAGCGTTATGTATTTTATCTCATGAAGCGACACGCGCTTCACTTGTGTTCACCAAGTGTACAAAAAATATGGTATTCAGCTGCATCCGGTTAGACTGGAATCTAACCGGATGCAGCTGAATACCATATTTTTTGTGGAGCGACTGCCTACCTGACCTCCACAACCCAGATACTGGGTAATATGATACCTCTTGGTAAGACTGGTCTGGACAAAATGTGCCACGGAATACCGCCCTCATAAGTGGAATATGAGAATTCTAAATATTTTAACACTACATGGGTAGTGTTAAAATATTTAGAATTCTCTTAACTTAACAAAATTCCGTGAGTTTTAAAATGAAAACATTCTTGTTGAAATATTTTTAAGTGAATAGAATGTTCATACCTAAAGTAATTCAGTAGTGTTTGTAAGTAATTATATGCGAAACGAATCAGGTAAATGATAATAATGATTATTATAATTTTACTTGACTGCCAAGAAGGGTTTTGCTTTTATTTTTTGGAATCTGTGTTGATCTTATAGAGGTACGAGGAACAGGGTGTAAAGTTCACTCATCCTCCATAGAAAAGGGAGTATCCTCCGACCAGACGGGTGTTGTGTCTGGCGGGCAACTGCCCGATGACTCATGTCGGGCCGTTGTGTATATGCTAGTTGCGCGGTAAACTCTGCTTGCGAGATGCAGGATTTTGCGTGACGTCAGTATGACGCGTTGTTCGCATGTGGCCTCCCTCACCAGTGGGGTAATTGCATAATGCACTAACAGTAGCAATGGCTTTCATTTTAACAGTTCAACAACATTCATTGCGTTATTTATGTTAATGAGCAGACAAACTTTTCAGAAATATGAAGCAGTGGATAAGCAATCCAAACTAATATTATGAATTCGAAAGTAACTCTTTCTGTCCGTCTATCTGTCTGTCTGTATGTTACCTTTTCACGCCTAAACCACAACGGATTTCGATAAAATTTGGCAGAGAGGTAGATTGCATCCCGGGAAAGGACATAGGATATTTTTTATTCCGATATTCCCACGGGATCGACACTTATGCGGGTGAAACCGCGGGGCGCTGCAAGTATCCTATAAAATGATTCAGATTGAGATTGATCACATAATTAGTGTGCGGGAACTTTCGCTTGTAATGTTCAGCGGGGTAAATGCGTAACACAGTAGCAATGGGTTTCATTTTGACAGTTCCACAACATTCATTGCGTTATTAACGTTGTTGAGCAGACAAATTTTTCGAACTTATGAAGCAATGGATTAGCAATATCTTTCTAAATGATTCAGATGAGTGATGGTGTGTTGCGCAATTAGGGTGCTGATTCGTAAAACTATCGTTTATAATAATATTAACGTATAATCTTGTGGAGCACAACTTAACGTGCTTATTTTCTGCATTTTCATTCTAAAATAAAAGAAATAGGTAACCAAACAAACGATGAGGGCACTACTGCGCGGTCGGCGCAGCCTTAAGTAAGCAGAGAAAATAAAACCATCCGCCCTAACACACAATGGTTAAAAAGCTTTAAATTAAAACACACGATCCGGAAAATGATGCTCGTATCGAAACTCGATACCAAAGTGGGTAGGTACCTACTCTTCCTTTCTTTCATTTTCACGGGGCCGAGGATAGGACCCCCAGGGACTCCATAAAAACGTTACTCGCCACTAAACCTTCATGATATAGCTCTATTCTATAAATCATGCTTCAATCGCCTTTGTTATGGCGACATTTTTAGTACAAAATCGTATTTTATTGAATACTAGCTTCTGCCCGCGATTTAGTCTGCGTGGACTTCAGAATTGGGTCCAGAAGTATCCAATGTTTTAATCCAGGTTATAAACTATGTCCAAATTTCATCCAAATCCGTTCAGCTGTTTTTGCATGATTGAATAACTAAGATCAAAACATCCACATTTATAATATTAGTAGGACTATTCAGCGATCCGTAGTCTCTCGAAACGTGTCTTTGGATAGCATCTACAATAGGTACCCGGTCCCTAATGAAAAGCATTATTTCTTTTGGTAGAAATAAAAAATATTGTTACTTAAATATATTTTCTAGTCTTTTAAAACGTGTCTTTCGATATCAGCTCTTATTAATATTTGTTTCCTCAAACTGTTCCTAACGTACATCAGTATAAAGCATATTTTTGTTCAAAACAAATAGATACCTACATAATACAATACATTTTCTAATTCAAAGAACGAGCCGTCACAACTGTTACGTTAAATAAATACTTACACAAAATGAGCAAAAGCAAACGGCCAGAAGACTGCAAAACAAAGCATTTTGCTCAAAGAAAAACCAACATCAACACACAAAAGAAAATGTAATTCTTATTGCGTCTAACTTACCTTTTATATTTCACACCTTAATTCGTCATCTATCCTTTCCAGCCTTAATAAAGATAAAATCTGAAAGATAAGGGTAAAAGAAAAAGGTACGGTCCGAAAGATATACGGATTGTTGGCCGTAAACAATCGGGGTGGCTGGCCATTTATTCAGATATGTGTGAAAGAAACATTTGCGTGGGGTAAAATTGTGAGAAAAGAGTTCGGATAACGTTTGTTTGAGTTTACTGTACTGTGTAAGGTAATGTATTCTTTTTTTTTTCATCATTTTTCCATGTATTATTTGAAGGCACGTTGCTAATAATTTTATTCGTCTTGTTGATGACTTTAATTATTATAATTCTGTAAATACATATTTGCTACGGCCGCGAATCATATTTTAATCAACGTACAACTTAATACTGACCAGCAAATTGCAAAAAACGTAAAAAAATAATAATTTCGCGGGCTACCCTTTTGTATTCGTTTTAAAATACACATTGTTTACAATTTAACCGTTTGTAAAATGAAATGTAACTTATATTTTAGGCTATAGAATAAAAGTTTTCCCTTCAAATGTTAGCGATATTTTTTGTTCTATAATTCCAAAAACAACTTCCATAACCCTACTTTAAATTCTGAACTCTTTTTTTTTAATATACTAAGTAATTAAAGCGTGTTCTGGCATTCGTATGACATCCAACTGCATAAAACTTTCACACAAGTTACTTGAAAAGTCACGCGTCAGTCACTTTTATCTCAAAAGCTGAATAGAGAGAGAAGAGAGAGAGTAGAGAGAAAGTTTTAACTGAACCTCGTAAGTTCTGTGATATGCTCGCAATCGTATGTCATGCACATACTTTTTACAAGGTATTATTTAATTTCACTTGAAAAATTAATGGTGGTGCTTGTAGCTAAGAAATAACAGCCGCTCGGTTCTATCGATCTTGCCGCATGTATTCCTAATCTGCATTCGCGACTTATTTGCCAAAATTGTAAACAAATATGAGTTCATGGAAAATTAACTTTATTTCCTTCCCAATAAAGTGCAGTTTACGCTACAACTTCAAACATTTTTGTAACTTTTTCAATAGTGCTAGTCACTCTGAAATCAACTTAATACTTACAATAAAGCTGATATTTGTTTAACTTGAAGTAACATTAATTTGAAACACATATTTGAATGCGGTTGGTCCGTGGATGGGTGACCATGTTTACATACCTAGACCCCTCGGTGCCTCGGAAAGCACGTTAAGCCGTTGGTCTCGGCTGTCATTCGTGGATCTTTGACAGTCGTTACGGGTCGTCAGAAGCCCGAAAGTCTGACAACCAGTCTTACCAAGGGGTATCGTATTACGATTCCGGTTAGACTGGAAGCCGACCCCAACATAGATGGGAAAAGGTTAGGCAGATAAAATTCTAAATAATGACCTATAGCATTAATAAAAGCTTGTCTTCAAAAGTCTCTATGAATTCTTTGGTCCGAAATAAAAATCATAATTATTATTAAAAAACTACAGGCAGAAGACGCAGACAGATCTTCCAGAAGGTATATACCAGTAGGTATAGGATCTACGAGTAAGTCATCATAAGAAGATTATTAGCCCTTAAACGTTTTCTACTGAAGAAAGGGATTTCGTCCACTTCTGGATCGTTTTCGTCTTCTTCTGCCTCCCCCAAACACCGCCACTGCGACCGGTTCTGTGTTTCTCGCATCCAGCTGATTCCTGCGGCCTTCACAAGGTCATCGGTCTTGTCTTCCGCCCACTTTACTAAATACACATGTAGAATTTATCTCTATCACTAAGATACTTTATCTCAATCAGGTACCTCACCGTTTCACACAAAGATACTCGTAAATTCTAGTTAAAGAAAAAGATTTTCTAAGCTAAGGATTCTACTGCTTTGTGAAAAGTTTCTTTAGTTGCTTTCCCCATATCCTTCTCAACCCAACCTTTCAGTTTCCGTCTATACCCAATTTAATTGAAAACCAAAGCACAGCCGTACTGAAAAGGTTAATATTCCAAGCCGTTGACGCGGAAGGAATTTCATTACACAACTGGAAAAGCCGAAAGTGTTGAAAAAATCGACTAAAATATAAGAGGGAGGGAAAATTAAAATGATTTAGCAGTGGAGGAGCTCTTCTACGGAAAGTGCTACCACAATACTTATTTTGAACAGACTTCAAAAAAAGGAAGTTCTCAATTCGGTTGTTTTTTTTTTCTTTTTATGTTTGTTACCTCAGTACGCCGTCATTTATAAACCGATTTGGAAAATTCTTTTTTTATTTAATAGGTCCAGATTGGTCCCATTTTTATCAAAATCCAGTTCTGATGATGGGATCCATGAGTGAATGGAATTGCGAGAACTCCTCAAATATTATAGGCACACCTATAGCGATTTGGATATTTTTTCAGGAGGCTTAACCTGATCGATCGGCCTGTGCGGCTGTTATTATTTAGACTCAGGCCCCTCATCTTAGCGATAATCAATGTCAAAAATGTAGGGAAATTGAGAGGTATTTTTGAGGTTGAGACTGAGATCAGACTGTGAAGGTTCTTAAAAAAAAAATTACGAGATAACCCCTCTGGTCTTATAGTTCATGTACAGTCACAAGCATAAGTATGTATACCCTTGCTTTATTCTTTAGTTTTGTATGAAATTTTATGATTTTATGTTTTTACGAATAACGTATTTTCGAAGCCGTAGTTTTGTGTAGTGTCTTATTTCAACGTTGCATTCGTTATTTCACGAAAAAATCGCAATTGAAAGTTGCCAAGTGTTGACATAATTTAGTGCTCGTGACTGTAAGTCGGAAATCCCCAACCCGTCTTGGGCAAGCGTGTTGATCAATCTCTTACCTACTCTGTCTGAGACGAGACCATTTTCCCAATCCACTTTGAACCTTATGCTTTAGCGATAAAGTTGAAAATCTATTAAAGAAATTTGACAGATTGTAGTAGCTTGATGTGCTGGCGTCTGTACAATAGTGAAAGGATATAATAATGTGGAATACCATATTCTTTAGCGGCCATGACGATCAATTTCCTTTTAACCCTAATTGATAAGTTGAGTGCTTTTCTGTGGGATATGGTTTAGATGTAGGTAATCGATAATAATATGTATTGTAGGTTGTAATTGAGTTACAAAACCTGAAATAACTGGATTAACTGGAACATTTTTGTTATACAGGGTTTTTGGTAAAACATTAACAACCTCTTAAGAGGTCATTGCACTCATCATTATGAACAACTTTTACTATGGGAACAAACCTAAAATCGCGAAAAAAAACCGGGCAAGAGCGAGTCGGACTCGTGCAACTAGGCCGCGAGGGTTCCGTACCGTACCAGCATATGTTTTTAAATTTTCATCGGCGAGGCCTATATTTGTCAGAGAATTTTAACACTGTGCACTGCAGGGTAGATTATTGCAGTTTTATGTCAGCGCCATCTCTTGACCGATAGTGGAACTAATGTAACTTTTGTTGATATACATACATAAAACACACACACACACACCCCCACAAACAAACCCACCCTCACACTACTACAGTCACACAAACACATACAATTGCACAATACACAGTGCTGCTAACTACTTTTTAAGTCATTGTTTTTCTTTTTGTTTCTAAATTAGTTCAATTATTTTTATTAGTTTAATTTTAATTGTTACAGAGTCTCAATAGTGTATAAGCTATCAATTAAGGGAAAGTGCGAGTCAACCCCAACACAAGTATTTTTAATTACTTACTGGGGCTGTCTCAATCACATCTGTAAATGTAACTGTTTGAGACCCAATAAACAATTTTAATTTAATTTAAAGTTGATGATTTCTGAAAAAGTGTGCTATTTAGAGACTGCGTTTTATTTTTCCTGTAATCTTCACATAAACTTCTATCACATAGAATAATTTCAGATTTTTCTCTTTGCAAACTTGAAGATAGGGGGGGAAACGGTATTTTTTTTAACATTTTGCATCAAAAGTCGAAAAATAAGCAGCCTAAAAAAAGAAAAAAAAATTGAGAATGTGCAAACTGCGCTCTTTCATATGATACATGCCCTAGTAGCCCCACTTCTAATTTTTCAGACCCCCTTTCAGTCCCTGTTGCAAGAAATATACCTACATATATTTTTATTTATTTATTATTTGCAAAATAGTTGGGCAAACGTCATCTAAAACTATTCCAAATTTCAAGTTGAGATCATTAGTAGTTCTTGAGATATCCAGCTGTGACAGACAGACAGACAGACAGACTTAGTCTCACCGTAAGGGTTCCGTTTTTACCATTTTGGTACGGAACCCTAAAAAGAAAAAATGTTTGAGAATGTGCAAACTGCGCTCTTACATGATACCCCACATCGAATTTTTCAGACCCGGTTTTTACCGGACCAGTGGTGGCCAAGTGGTAACGGCCGCGACTTACTAGTTGTAGGTCGTAGGTTCGAACCCAGACAGGCGCTTTACTTTGTGTAAATTATTTCATCACCACTGCTCTCAAAACGGTGAAGGAAAACATCGTGAGGAAACCGGCATGTCCTAGAACCAAAAATTCGAAGACCTGTGACATCTGCCAACCCGCACTGGGCCCGCGTGGTGGATTACGACCCACTTCCTCTCACCAAGAGGAGGCCTGTGTCCCAGCAGTGGGAACATTATAGGCTGATTATGTATGTTATGTATTTATCTGCTGTTATGAAGCAAAATAATATTATAATATAGGAAATATCCACAACGTTTGCGGGTGGGTGGGCCATACAGAAGTAATTTATTTAGCCATTCTGAAACCCACGCAAGTACTTACATAAAATAATTTCGTTACGCGAACCCATCGCCCACGGTGCGTTGAGGTCTCGATATTTTAGGTTTTTGCTAAAAATAACTTGTTTTTTTTTTTTTTTTTGAGTTTGTGGGAAGTTGGTGACAGTATTTAACGTTGATCACGTACACTTTAAAAAGCCTTAAACCTTTTTTTTGTGGGGAAATCCTCATGAAATCCCTCCGTCTGGGGAGAACGGAGGGTTATGTCGGACCCCTACCGACTAAAGCCCCCAGTGCTCATTCTACTACTATAAGTCGGGGGTCCGGAAGATACTTGTACAGACGCCAGCACATCAAGCTACTACAATCTGTCAAATTTCTTTATTAGATTTTCAACTTTATTGCTAAAGCATAAGGTTCAAAGTTGATTGGGAAAATTTGACAGTTTCGAGTACCAAGTGCCTACCTACCTTAATCCTAATCCTAACTAATATTATAAATACGAAAGTGAGTTTGTTTGTTTGTTACGCTTTCACGCTAAAATGGCGGAACGGATTCGAAGGGAACATAGGCTTCTTTTGATCCTGGACCGCAGACGAAATCGCGGGCAACAGCTAGTGTTCTTATAAAGCTTGGCTTTTGGCGAAGCTAATGAGAAAGAAGTACTGCCGATGTATCTTACAGTGCATGTATACATAAGAACGTACTTTTAAAATATAATAGCCATTTCGAGGAAATTGCCCATAAAAAAGCCTATTTATAACCATACCAAGTATAATGCGTTCAATGCGTTCATTACGATGCAGAGTAAAAAGAAAGATAATATATATTTAGTAGCATAATAACATAATCAGCTTAAAATGTTTTTAGTAAGAGAGAGTAAAAGACCTGATAAAATGCCAAATGAATATATTCCTAATCTGCATTCGCGACTTATTTGCTAAAAATGTAAACAAATAAGAAAAGTAACTTTAATTCCTACCCAATAAAGTGCAGTTTACGCTACAACTTCAAACATTTTTATAACTTTTTCAATAGTGCTTGCTAGTCACTCTGAAATCAACTTGATACCATTACAATAAAGTTGATATTTGTTTAACTTGAAATAACATCAATTCGAAACATATATTTGAATGCGGTTGGTCCGTGGATGAGTGACCATCTTTACATACCAAGACCCCTCCGTGCCTCAGAAAGCACGTTAAGTCGTTGGTCCCGGCTGTCATTCGTGGATCTTTGGAAGTAGTTACGGGTCGTCAGTGAAAGTCTGACATCAAGTCTTACCAAGGGGTTTCATATTACCCATAACTGGGTTGTGGAGGTCAGATAGGCAGTAGCTTCATGTAAAATACTAGTACTCAGCTGCATCCGGTTAGACTGGAAGCCGACCCCAAAACAGTTGGGAAAAGGCTAGGCAGATGATGAAGAGAGAGTAAGAGAGGAGGCCTTTGTCCCACTGCTGGGACAGACCACTCCCTCTCACAAGAGGAAGTGGGCTGTAAACTACTACGCAGGCCCAGTGCTGGTTGGTAGATGCCACATACCTTCGATTTTTTTTCGTTCTAGGGCATGCCGGTTTCCCCATGAAGTTTTTCTTACCGTTTCTAATAGCTATGTGTAAGATAAAAATTTGCCACCTATGTTCAATGGATATTTCGACGAATTATTCGCGAATATTTAAGGTTAGAAGTATTACATCAGCCTTGCGGTATTTTATCACCCCAAATAACTAAGAACACCATCACACTAATATTATAAAGGCAAAAGTTTGTGAGTGTGTGTGTGTTTATATGTTTGTTACTTCTTCACGCTCAAACGGCTGGATCAATTTTGATAAAATTTTGTATGGACGTAGCTGACACCCTGGATTAACATATAGGCTACTTTTTATCCCGATATTCCCACGGGATCGACAGTAATGCGGGTGAAACCGCGGGGCACAGCTAGTAATTAATAAACCGAAAAGCTAACTTAATCACAAAAACCATTAAACCTCCAATACTATAACAATCGAGATATCTCGTAACGATTAATCGATTACTGTCCAGTACATTTAGCCGATTTTTCAGCAACACTCGTCGAGTAATGAATCGTTAAGGCAAGTGCGATTGACGGGGTGCCTTTGACGGGGTAGAACATTAATCAGGGACGTAGTACCGGGTAAGTAGTGATACGGGTTGGTAGGTATCACATCCGATCCGTTTCCTACATAAATTCCTTGGACGTGAATTGTAGTTATTCGTTAAGGTAGAGGCTATCTTTTGTTTTTGAAGTGAGACTTCTTAGGCGGCGATTCGATAACTGCGGTGCTATTCAGTAAAAATCTCACCGTGAAAACTTAGGTGAAGTAAGCGTGGAGTGAGCTGTCAATAGTGTCAATTCCTAGCAAAAACAAACTCACTTCACCTAAGTTTTCACGGTGAGATTTTTACAGAATCGACCGGCTGGACGAGAATTGAGAACGGCATTTCAAGGACTCCTCACGTTTAGGCACATTTCGTTACATGATAGAGAAGAAAGATGAATAAATATCTCTCTCTGTCTTTCAAACTAAATCTCTCTAATTCTTTACTTATTAAGAATATTACGTAGACCGTACTGCACGCGCAATTTTTTTCCTTTATTTTTTTAATCTTGAGTCTATTTTGGCATTTTATTTAGAAGGGCAATTTCCATATGTTTGTAAACGATCGCATTCTAATCTCAATCTGACGAAAATACCTACCTGTAATTTACCTAAATTTTTGACAAGTTTCTGACATTTAGTGTCGCTGATATGAAATTGCGACTAGATTTTAAACGTTTAATTGGCCTTCTCATGTAGTTATTGTTTCCTTACAACAGCCATATCATTATAAATCAAAGTTTAAAGGTTATTATATTTTATTGTTAAAAGCTTCGATCAATAATAGTACTAGATGAATGATTAGGAACAAAAATAAGTCGCTAAAGTGGCCACGTTTGCACACAGATAAACATTTATACTTCTTACTACGAACTATAGAAAAAAGTTTAATAATATTAACAACTTCAGACTATTATAAACCTTAACACTCTAACATAAAGTTTAATTACGATTGCAAATGATTCATATTTAAGTCCTTCTGTCATCGAAGCAATAAATTTAAAATGTCACTTGAAAATAAAAAGTCATTTTTATAATAAGTACAAAAATATTTATTCTAAAATGAAACTTAATGTCTAAGCAATACGGTTAAAAACATTTTGTTGACAATTTCGTACTTACTCGAATTTGGAATTAGACGTAGTTCTTGGAATCACATTTCAATGCTTCAATGTTTGTTAGAATAGTTGGCGCGTTGTCGCAAACATTGGCCAACAATCATAATATTTGCTAATTGATTTATATTTACTATTTAACTGTGTTACTATTTTATGAAAAACATTTAATGATAAAGACTTACCGAAAAAAAGATATTCCTTCCAAAATCTTGGTGTTACGGTGGTTATTTACACAACTTTTGAACGCGCACTGAGCCATTTTGACGTTTTAACATTGGCTATGAGTGGACCATACTAATTTGAAATAATAGCACAAAAGTATTCGTGCTCGTATTTTTCGGGCCGTTTTTGAAGCGCTTATCGGGCATCTAGTACTATTATTGATCGAAGGTTAAAAGGTTATTATTCTATGTATGTATTTTTTATGAAAATACGTCCTCTATACGAATGAATATATTATAAAAAGGAGACCATGTAAATAAATTTTCACTGAACCCATAACAATTTGCTACAATACTTTTACAAGCGATATTTATACAGCTCACAATAGAACTGCTGAAATAGAATTGCCAATAGACTTACATTTATTACCATTTGCGGTAATAACGTCTTATTGAATATAATTCAGTCGCTGTCCGGATAAAGCCGGGTACGCCCACCTTTTTATATTCATGCCGGAATTATACGGGAATCATTCAAAGCCTGGGTTGGTTCGGATAACAGGGATATGTTTAGATTGCGTTTCTACCATTACGACGTGAGTTTGTGTGGAATGGGTGGCTTTAGTTTTGTTTGTCTTTTTAAAATACAGGATTACGGGAGGATTTACAGAGCCCGGATAGGCAGCACAGAGCCCTTATAGGCACTATTACCGAGTTAATTAACAAATGGGACAGAGTTTTGGGTGAATTTTTCTGTCGGATAAGTTAACTGGAACTTATAAGGACTTCGAAACCAGGCTATATGTAGGATCGTACTATGTAATAAGCAAGAATGTGCTATTTTTGCAACCAATATAAAGACAGATTGTTTGCCAACGACGTGTTTTGGTACTTACTCCTTGCTGCTGTCTTCAGAGTCAACAAAACAACACACACTAAGCAAGTTAAGTATAAGTTATTTTCCTCGGAAATTACCATTATTTCGCCTTGTTCTTCATAGCGTGTCGATAGCAATCTAAATAGACTCGGCCCAGAATTCGGCTACGTGTTTGGCGCCATCTCTAGCGTCCATCAGTTCCTGTAATGTGCAGCTGACAGGACTACGCGTCCTATACACAGGACATGATATGATATTAAGTATGCCATCGTTTGTGGAATAGCACCACATTTACACTCCAAGGCCACACTCCACTCGTCTATGAATGAAATGGATAAATAATAAATAAAACCTGTTCAGGTTTTATTTATTATTTATCCATTTATTTCAGGCATCAAGGCCCATATAAACAGATACAATAGAATATTAATATGACTTAAAACTACTATAAATACATACATTATAATTACATTATCTCACTTACGCACACGAAGTGTCTGCGTCGTGTTTCGCTGACTGGTGTCATGTAGCCGGCCACGAAACCGGCGGTA
The DNA here is from genome assembly GCA_948474745.1 of Oligia latruncula. Classification (NCBI taxonomy): domain Eukaryota; kingdom Metazoa; phylum Arthropoda; class Insecta; order Lepidoptera; family Noctuidae; genus Oligia; species Oligia latruncula. Next base: position 13,249,478 of record OX419702.1, on the reverse strand, counting down.
CACAACACCCTTCGGCCAGAACTCTTCCTTGAGGAACTTCTCGAGATGCTGTGTCGGAACACGCACCACGAACGACTTGTTTTCCTTGCTTCGGCCATCTTGGGTCCGGAGTCTGTTAGGTCTGTTTAAACACTTCCAGGTTACCCAATGCAACTCATGTCCAGGTGGGGGATCGCCTTTTTGAGCAGTTATAAACATCTACTAATTGCATATTTACGTTACCAATTAAATAACATACAATTATCTATACAGACAGAACCGCAACCGTATTTTATTTGCTCGACATAAAATGGAAGCTCGCTCACATCCGCACCTCAACATTTCTCTCTAATGAATAATTAGAAATAACTTGACACATTTTCCGATAAACGTACGTTTCGTACGTTGCATACATTACGTGCTGACCGGGTCTATTAGATTTATTCAAGAGATTAATTAAATTAGTGTCCGTGCTCCGTGGAAAGTCAACGTTTATTGGCTAAACCTAATTTTGCAGGAATATTAGTTTAAGGTGTGAGGGGAGTATTCGAAATGCAGGGGTAGTGTTTTTACAGTAGCCTGGCGTTAATAAGGATCATTGAGCTTTAGAAGGAGAATGTCGCACAGGTATGAGTGAAACAGGTGATGAACAACTTTTTAAAAGCCTGTCTTCGTCTATACTAATCCTTACTAATATTATAAATGCGAAAGTGTGTCTGTCTGTCTGTTCCCTATACATGTTTAAACCGCTGAACAGATTTAGATGGGTATAAGCATAGTTTGAGTCCCGGGAAAGGACATAGTTTTTATCCCGATATTCCCACGGGATCGCAACTTATGCGGGTTAAAACGCGGGGCGCTGCTATAGTTATAAATAAAAATGAAATACTGTTGGTTGGTAAGCGCTTCACTTGAGAACGGCTGGACCGATTTGGCTATTTTTGTTTTAAAAAGTTCGTTATGTTGTTTGTTTTTTTATGGAAATAAATCCTTTTTTCTATGGGATTTTTGTATGAACTCAAGACCATAATTATTTGGACAGGACAACGTCTGTCAGGTCAGAAAGATAATTAATATTAGTACCTATGTAGTTGTATAAAAATATACGTTTGGAATTAAAAAACCTACCTTCTATAAACGTTGTTTTAGTTCAAGAGTTTATTTACTTTTAAAACAGGTAAAATGTATAGTAAAGTTTCTATTGAAGCATTTGCAGAGTATGTGCTGTAAACTTCTCTTGTTCAGAACTAACTTTATAAAATAAGTAAATAATGTGAGTGCAACACTATAAGTTCAAGTACTTAACTCGTAAGTTCGAGATTTCTATGTATAAGATAGTTTTCGTACCAACACGAGTTGCTTACTCGTACAATTTCTTGAACAGAAGTACTTTTTGGGGTTCCGTACCCAAAAGGTAAAAACGGGACCCTATTACTAAGACTCCACTGTCCGTCTGTCTGTCTGTCACCAGGCTGTATCTCATGAACCGTGATAGCTAGACAGTTGAAATTTTCACAGATGATGCATTTCGGTTGCCGCTATAACAACAAATACAAAAAACAGAAGAAACAAATATTTAAGGGTGCTCCCATACAACAAACGTGTTTTTTTTTCGGCGTTTATGCCTTGTGGCCACTTGGCCAGTTTTTTTGTTCGGTCTGTAATCCGTCGCGACAACTAGATGAATCCAATCGTCGCGCAATATTAGTATAGAAACATAGATAAAGAAGCTCAGTCATAGAAAAATAAAACAAGCACCAAAACATAAGTAACGTAAAATGAGAAAACCCAAACTTGACACGTTTTGGTCTCGTAAATAACTGTAACGAACGACTCCGGCCTGTTCCAGGTAAACAGCCGCCATTGTTCTCTTTTATAGCCCAGTCTAGAACGGCAGGGAACGTATTTTGTACGGAGACATATTGCTAGTTTCGTTTCTAGAACATTTTTATGGATGTCAAACTTGGGAAAAGATTTAAGTTTTAATCGAAACGAGTTTGAATGTCAGTACCTAGTAAACTATTTATGTTATTTTATTTAGGCCTGATTTTTCAACAGTCAGATAACTTTTACGCGAAGAATAAATATGACTAGAGATGTACGGATACTTACTTTCTATAGAGAAAGACATATGTATACTTTCTGTAGAGAAAAAGGTAAGGGAAAAGAAACATTAAAATCTTCATTTAAATGCTGTGTTTTCATCCGGGCGCTGTTCCCTCGTAGCTCGTAGCATGGCATGCTACGTCATGGCTACGGCGTAGCGTGCACTGTGCTACGAACGAACGGTAGTTGACTACGACGACGCCGACGGACGCGCGACGGTCCGCTACGGAAAATTTTACTTCAAAGCTTTTCTTGTGTGAAAAACGTTAAAAATAAATAGAGCAGTTGGTTTACATATATTTTTAATAAACTGCTATATGAAAATCAAAACAAGTATTTTTTTTTATTTCAATGTAAAATTGAATCTATGTGCATCTGACTTGAAAACAAACTTCAATTCAACACGAAGCGATAAATATCCGTATCCGTATTGGGGCGTATTGCTATTGTCACGGTATTCCTTCTCAAACTAAAAACTAATTACTTAGTGTGTGTAGTGTGGCTGTAATTACTTAGCCTCGAGCTCCGCTAGATAATTAGATTAAATAACTAACTGGGATTCTTAAACTATCAGGGATCCAGTATTAAAAAAAATATTTCCGCATCTGACCGGAATATAAACATCAAATCAACTCCTTTGACGCGTACCCATGATTTCAACCTAAACCTTTTTTGCAAACCTTCGCGACTACTAAACTAACCCTACTAACATCAATCTTCAAAAGTAAACCACTTTGTCAATTTATCGACCTCGATCAACTGGCACTATTAAATAGTATCAATAACGCCTTATGCACCCTTTTCTACCCTTTTCTTGGGGATAGTGACGTCATATACCATCCCTCATGACTTATCACCTGTCCCCCCCAGGATTTAGCCCCCAGGAGGTTATTTATGGGGAGTCTTGCCCCACAAAATTGCTGATTTGATTTAGCGTAGTCATATCTTTGGGAAGTGCATAAGTCGAAGTATATGGGTAAAGTCGTATTTTATGTGTCTCAAGGTCATTTAGACAGTCTGGTGAAAAGAGCAGTGGTGGCCCAATGGTCACGGACACGACTTACGAGTTGTAGGTCGTAGGTTCGAACCCAGACAGGCGCTTTACTTTGTGTAAATTATTTCATCACCACTGCTATCAAAACGGTGAAGGAAAACATCGTGAGGAAACCGGCATGTCCTAGAACCAAAAATTCGAACACATGTGACATCCACCAACCCGCACTGGGCCCGCTTGGTGGATTACGGCCCACTCCCTCTCATTGAGAGGAGGCCTGTGTCCCAGCAGTGGGAACATTATAAGGCTGATTATGGTGAAAAGAGGAGGGTCCTGTAGATATTGTAGTGGAATGAAAACATAAGGTTTAGTGACGTTACCTACGTCCTTGGTGCGCAGCGCAGGGTGCGAGACAGTTCCAACAGCATCCTGGGAGTTATTGCTGATAGGCTGAACTGCTGTATTATAAGTCGTTGCTCCAGTATCTCAGCTGGAGTGCGGAAGCAGTGATTGTTTTATTGTGTGTGTTTGTGTAATTGTTGTTGTAATTGTAACACTAACATAGTTGTAAGTTTATTTTATTGTTACTAACACTGTATGAGTCTCATGGTTACTCGCAATAATGAATTTATTAATAAGCAAATGTAGAAGCTCTAAAGTAAACATAAAACTACATTTCAAAATAACCTACTTATGAACTTTATCTACGTAAAACATACCGACTAGGTACTAAAAGCAATCCTATTAGGTACGCGTCACCGGACACGTAAAGAAGATTTAAATATTATATTTGCGTTAAAAACCGCAGCGCACGTGTTTCGTGACCGCAAACACTGGACTGTAAGTTTGTGGTCAATATTTACTTTTTGGGTACGTACATCCTTTTGGTATATTACGTGTATTAACACCGGTTAGACTGGAAGCCGACCCCAACATAGTTGGGAAAAGGCTAGGCAGATGATGACGTGTATTTACACATCGAAGGACGACAACGAGACACAATAGAAGTTTTATTGTTATTACGTCGAAGGACGTTAAGTGTCCCGCAGTGTTATGTGGTGTAATCTGAGGTTAAGGATTTGACTATTTATGTATCGTAACATCACGCCTGTAATCCCCAAAGGCAGGGCTATTACATACCTATGGTACACCCAAATTTCGCTAGTTATGTTTAAGTCCCATGTAATAGGGGGCGTCCCTATTGCCATCAACCAGGCAAACTAAATTGCTACTGGTGCCGATTCTGTTGTTCACAAACTAAACTAAATTTAAGTTCAGTGCATCTTTTCCTTTCTATTTCATTAAGAAAAGGACAGAAGAAAATTTTGGTTCAATCCTGTCAATATAATTAAATTAGCAGCGACAATGTGGCTTTCTGTGACCAAAGTAGGTAACCGAGAATCCTTCGGTCGTAGTTGAACGTGGATAATGCCTCTAACCTTTTATTACGCAACCCCAAAAAGGACAACGAAATAATTAGATACATGCTATGCTATCTTTAATGTAATTACAATTTAGGGAAGATAATTATCTACCCTAAACCCAAATGACAACCGAATCGGAAAAATCCGTCCTGTCCTTCTAAAGGTGTATGATTAACATTATACCTACTTACTTTGACAACAAAGGGGTAGTAGTACCTAATTATCCTTTTCTTGTCATCCTTTTTCACCGATATCTCATTACTGGGGCTCGTCATGGTTGAAAACAAGTATCTATAGCTACTTATGTAGGTAAGTGCGTTTGTAGTTTTAACAAAAAGCGTCCCATTTCAATGTACTTAAGGGAATCGGAATTTCTATTAAGGGTCTTACAGGACCTAATCACAAAAAACGCAAGTTTTTTAAACAATAAAAGTATATGATCGACTACAGTAAACAAAATCAGAAAAATATATGATGTTCTTCAGGATATATGCTAGGTAGATAGTGTGTTGAAAACATAATACAACTAATTTGATACGATAGAAAAAAATCATGACCATCAATCTCTTATGGAAAAGTGTTAATGGTAGACATCTAACTTAGAAAGATGTATTAATGATTATAATTCTCTAAATATGTACCTGTTAATGTCGCGAATATTTTGATCAAGATACAACCAGACACGGACCTGCAAATTGCAAAAAACGTCAGAAAATTTGAATTTCGCGGTCTCAACGGTACAAGTTTGTAGCAGACTGCAGACGATAGCAGCAGGCGACATGTCGCCGCGACACTACTGGTTTCTATGTATTTTTATGAAATACCTTCCGTAGCTAGCGACACGTTGGCGTCGTCTGCCACGTATTTCATAGAAACATCTACCTACATAGAAACCAGTAGTGTCGCGGCGACATGTCGCCTGCTGCTGTCGTCCGCAGTCGGCTACGAACTTGTACAGTCAACAAAAGAGATAAGTATGCAGGATCGTCGGATATAGTTGAAGTTTAGTAAGAAACCGATGGATGTTGTCGACTGAAATTTAATTTGATAAATGAGCTGTTAATTTAATTTGAGAACATTCATCAGTTTCTCACTAAACTTCAACTATATCCGACGATCCTGCATACTTATCTCTTTTGTTAACTGTACCTTTAATCGCTTAATCACTGCTAATGAGACACAATTGATTTTCTATTGTAATGGGCGGCAATGGGCCTGCGCCGGGACGGAGCGATTAATATCTCGGAAATGTGACACTTTCGGGGTTTGGAACTGTTCCTAGAGCAGTTCAGATTAATGTTTGTTCATTTTTATTTACTGCTTATTTCTTTCAGTGTAGATACCAAAGTCGGGTTATTTCGTCTTTTAGTTCGGTGTATTTGATTTTTTTTTTAATTATTAGCCTGCAGGTCAAAAGCCTCCCTACTTCTCTCTGTTCAAAGCTGCTAAGGACCAGTTCTTGTTGAAGGAGTCCAGCTCATCCCGCCATCTCCGTCTGGACCCATGGGTCGTAAGTTTGGCCCATTGTAAACGTACTGCAGAATTGTAATGAAGTCCTTAACCTTTTGACCGCCACAGTCATGTATACAATGACAAACCAAAATGTGCCCAGCACGCCACGGTTCGACTACATGACAGACTTTGACGCCGAGGGCACGTTTTTGATTTTTTTACGTGTGGCGGTCAAAAGGTTAAAAAAGTACGTATTATTTTCACGGATATTTTCATTGATAAATTCGCGAAAAACCCTACTTAAAAATAACTACAACCCTGAATTTTCTCACCCTTTGTCCCTAAAATGGCGCTGAACCCTTTCGCGCGTGAATTTTTGACCCTTCCGGGGTAATCAGTACCATTTTTCGGGTTCCGTCACATTTTCCGCCGGAAATCAATTGTTTGCTTAGGAAATGTTTTTGTTTTTCGCGTTTTCAACCCTTTTTTGGAAGTCAGCCATGTCAAGCCGTTTTTAGCGGAGGTTGCTTGTAATTTTTAATATGTAACTACGAACTCAAAATCAAAATATTTTATATCACATAAACCTACATGGGCACTTATGAAACGTCAGAAGCTAGGTGCACGGTTCGAATTGGTCGTTTCCTATGGAGAAGAACCGGCAAGGAACTCCACGGTTACTCTTTCTAAAAAGAATTGGCGTTTACTATGTTTTCAAATTACAGTAGGTATGGGAGGAAACTCGTTTATCGCAGCCGCATTGGTAGGTAGAAATCACACGCACGTGCACATGACCAGGAGTAATAGTGTTCTGAGCACGTGCCTCCACTGAAAGAAGGAAAGAAAATTAGGTTTATTTGCTTGTTTTGCTTGTTGAATACACATTCCAAATTTGAATATACGTCGGGCAAACGACAAAAAGACGCCAATTTCAGTGATTTAAGTAACACATTATAAGCTGTCATTTTACTGCAGCTAATTAAAACTCGGACTATAATACTGTAGCGGTATCTACAACGCCACATTGCCAACAACGGGTCATACTGACGTCACTCAAAATCCTGCATCGCGCAAGCAGAGTTTACCGCGCAACTAGCACAGATACAACTAGCAACTAGCATAGATAAATACCTCCTCCCTTATGTGCCATGCTTACCTGAAGTACAATTCTCTAATTAAAACAGCTCAGCGAAAAACACTGTCAAAAATGTAGGGAAACTAGAGGTATATATGACAGATTTCAATGTCACAAAATTTGACAAAAATGTTGGAAAATTAGAGGTACTTTTGGCAGATTGAGACTGACATCAGACTGTGAATGTTCTTAAAATTACGAGGATTGCCCCTCTGATCTGTTCATCAAAACAACGCGAACGTAGCATCCATAATTTCTATCGTTTTCTAACTAAAGCACGATATACACTGTTTAAAACCAACATCTTCTGCCACTGGTTTGCAACGCAGGCCTTTCTACCAAGGACGTTTAAAGGTCATACGAAATTTGGTTTCAAACCACTGTCTACACTGTTTTAATCTTAGGTTTGAAACCACCGTTTCAAACCGTGTATATCGTGCTTAAGTTTTACACAAGGCAAGACCCAAATAAATATGTCCTACCCACATTATAGTCCATTACAAGTCCTACGATAAAACAGCATCATCGCTTACGTCAGCAGAATATCTATGCCTGCTTAAGGCTAGCGCAGATTGAGGCGGGACGCAACGCAACGCATTGCAAAAATCCTCCTTCGTCATGATCGTATATTTTCTATTAACCAACGTACACTACAAGCAAGCCGCACCGCACTTTTTCTTACGGAAATGCGTTGCGCTGCGGACCGTTGCGGCTGTAATGTGCGCTTGGCTTTATACAACGCGCCAAATATCAACATTAAGGCGTCGACGCACGTAGCGCACCATTTTTTTCTCATCAGAAATAATTGCGTTTTTTTTAATAACGTTAATTATTGTACTTTACCTCTTTGTTCTTACCGCTCTTTTGTTTTTAATGGGAGGTTCGTACTGAATCTGTAATTTTCTTTTTAGTTAGCGTTACGTTACTAAGGTACAGACGCACATCAAGCTACTACAATCTGTCAAATTTCTTTGATAGATTTTCAACTTTATCGCTAAAATATAAGGGTCAAAGTTGATTGGGAAAATTTGACAGTTTCGGGTAGCTTGATGTGCTGGCGCCTGTACATATTCAGCGTATTATATCAGGAAGGTGTGGTCCCATACATTTGGGACGAGTAGGTATTGAAGTTTTGTATGGGACAGTTTTTTTTCGAGATTTAGAGGTAAGTGCCATAGAGAAAGTTGTTCAGTCTGATAAAACCTTATGCTTTAGCGATAAAGTTGAAAATCTTTTATAGAAATTTGACAGACTGTAGTAGTTTGATGTGCTGGCGTCTGTACTTGGATAAAACCCTGCCCGACAAGGATATTTTATTGTCTAATTATGTCGTGTTATCCTAGAAGAATAATGTGAAGGGCCCTCGCTATAGTTACAAAAACTAGATTAGACTAAAAACAGCGAAGTGGATTGAAAACATCCACAATTCCACGTCAATCCTACCAAGAATCACCACAACCCATAAACATTAGATTGGATACTTTTATTTCGATTCGCAAACGAAAATTCATAAAAAGAAGCATAAAACCAATTACTTAATACGACCGACGTCATGACGTTATGACGTGGCGGGCCTGAAGTTTGCGCAAAAGGCTGCGCAGAAAGATTTTTTAGGAACCAAATGGTGACATGAGGCGAGTGCGAGTGAGAGAACATGCGCGAAAGTTCTTAGTGCCTTATGTTCAGGCCCGCCACGTTACGTCGCCGTCGGTCGTATTTTACTTAACTATTTATTATTTTAGGCTATTTTCGTTTGTTGTAACACCGATCCGTGGTTAGATTTCTTCATAAACAAGAGGGTCGGTAACACTATAAAAAAAACAATGTCTCGATAAGTCAGGTTAAGTGTCCATATAACTTCAATGACACTATCAATTAATTTTAATTAACGCAATCTTCAGAGCAAAGGCCTCTTCTGCTACACAGATACTTAGATGTAATGACATCAATCACCGCGCTGGATAAGGGATGACGATTCCATCCCAACAAAAAAAACTGGCCAAGTGCGAGTCGGACTCGCACACGAAGGGTTCCGTACCACAAGGCAAAAACGCCGAAAAAAACACGTTTGTTGTATGGGAGCCCCCCTTAAATATTTATTTTATTTTGGTTTTAGTATTTGTTGTTATAGCGGCAACAGAAATACATAATTTGTGAAAATTACAACTGTCTAGCTATCGCGGTTCTTGAGATAAAGCCTGGTGACAGACAGACGAACGGACAGACGGACGGACAGACAGCAAAGTCTTAGTAATAGGGTGCCGTTTTTACCCTTTGGGTACGGTACCCTAAAAAAGAAAGAAAGAAAATACCTTTTTTTGCGGTAAATATGACACAGAGAAAACAACACAAAAAGAACAAGTTGGGGGAAAATATGCGTCACTTCCACGCAAAATGGCCATTCCTCAGCATAATGCTACGTTAAATACTTATGGATTGTTGTATTAACAAACTATATTTTCCTTTTTTCAGATTGGACGGCTGTAATGGCGCATCATACTAGTTGGCATTGAAAAGAATGGGACAATTTCACCGGGCGCCTTCCCTGCACATCACTTCAGCTGAGGTTGGTATTTCTTAGAACAGCCCTATGAGCACCGCCAGGTGGTGAGGTGAAGGGGCTGGATTTCGAATGGGTGACAGCGTCCATTGGGCATTGATAATATCGTGCTGCGAAAATATGGGTTTCCTTGAAGACATTAACTTGGCTTATAGAATACTCTTTATTATAAACTAACAGCGCCTCACGGTTTCACCCGTTAAGTGTGGATCCCGTGGGAATATTGAGATATACCTAAACTATCGTATATTTCCTATCCCGGGACTCAAACTATCTTTTTACCTCTAAATCGGTTCAGCGGTTTAAGCATGAAGAGGTAACAGACAGACAGATAGACAGACAGACCGACAGACAGACAGACACACTTTCGCATTTATAATAATTATTATGGATTAGTATGGACATAAAGAGATCTATTAATGATTCTAATGACTATAATTATGTAAATACATATCTAATAAAGTCGCGAATCATATTTTGATCAAGATACAACCTGACACTAAACTCAAACTCAAATCATTTATTTCAATTAAACCTTGTACAGGCACTTTTGAATTGTCAAAAATTAAATAGTCTGTCAGTTAGTCAGAAAGTTGAAGCTAGTTGCCCATTCCAAAGCTGACCTGCAAATTGCAAAAAACGTAAGAAAATTTGAAATTTGCGGTCTACCACTGCGCATTCACCTTAAAGAGGGATCATCCCCAGTATAAAACGCGGAAATTATGCACTTATAACAATTAAAAACATTACATGTGACTAAAACCAAAACCTTTGTTTACCTCATACCCGTATCCCGTTCCACACACGTGCACCTAAAATAAATTAAAAACGTAATTTAAACATTTGTTTTCGACCACCTCTACATACGAGTTCAGTTACCGAATTTTTATTTTGTTGGTACGCTGCCTGCCGTCAAATCGGGTTCGTCCGCGGACCGTTGGGAAATGCAAAAAAAATGTAAAATGTTTCCCCCGACCGACGCCGCGTGCAAGACCTTTTAATTATTTTGTTGTTTGTTCGGTTTGTTTACTTCCATTTATAATCGAGTATAAGCTAGCAGTCAGACACCCGGTTTCCGGTTTTCGTTAGCATTACTAAAATAGGCCGCGAAATTCAAAATGTCTTCCTTTTTTTTTTGCTGTGACATGAATTTCGCGGACCACATTGAAGAAATCACCTCAAGTAAAGCTAAAGTAGAGTTTGGAAAGTTCTCGTTTTCATGTCCACAAATATCGTGTCGCGTCAGGGAAGTGACAGGACCGTAGGCGTTTTTCATATTTACTGAAGTTCCTGCGCTGGCACACGTATTGGAACGGGTACACGCGCACCTATATTTCTTTAACCCCTGACTACGTAACTGAGCTGAGCTACCTGGAGTGGACAATACGATCATGTGAAGAATAGGAGCGATAAATAGGTACCATCGTGGCATTTTCCTCCTGATAACCTACTTAAAAAAAATTCGCCTAAATCCTGCGGCGGCGCCAAGCCACGCGCCCTTAAAGTTTTCGCCTATTAGAAAAGCGATAACGCAATTAGTTACAATCTGCACTGCGCAGCTTAGTGGCGCATCATGAGAACAGTCATCATCATCACCATCATCATTTCAGCCGAAAGACGTCCACTGCTGGACATAGCCTCCCCCAATATATATATATATAGGCCTCCCCCAAGCATTTCCACTTCGACCGGTTCTATGCTTCTCGCATCCAACGGGTTCCTGCGGCCTTCACAAGGTCGTCGGTCCACCTTGTGGGAGGCCTTCCAACGCTACGTCTTCCGGTACGCGGTCGCCACTCCTGAACCTTTCGGCCCCATCGGCCATCTGTTCTGCGAGCAATGGGCCCTGCCCACTGCCACTTCAGTTTGGCAATTCTTCAGGCTATGTCGGTTACCTTAGTTCTCCTGCGGATCTCCTCATCCCTGATTCAGTAAGAACAGTCAGCGATTAACTATTAATATGCATCTCTTTTACTTCCACGTGTTATACAATCTTTTGAACGTTTCTTGAGCGAGAAAATCGTTGATAGCAAGTCGCTTCCTCGTCGACAGTGGGACAAGTGCCTAAAGAAAGTTGAAACCCAGTGGTTTGTTATATGGAGGTCAACGGAAAATAAAAGAACATTTTCCTCCTAAAGAACATTTTGATTTATAACCATCAACGAGGGAAGTAATTTAGGATGAAGATATGTTATCGGAACATTAATTACATTTGGTTCTAAGACAGTAACAAGTTATCGACTATCGATTAAACGCTCAAGTAGGGAGCTGTTTTTTTATTCGATACCTAGTTTTTGCACCTCTACTATATGTATATGACGTCATCATCTACCTAGCCTTTTCCCAACTATGTTGGAGTCGGCTTCCAGTCTAACCGGATGCAGCTGTATTTTACATGAAGCGACTATCTATCTGACCTCCACAACCCAGTTACTGGATAATTATATACCCCTTGGTAAGACTGTTGTCAGACTTTCGGGCTCCTGACTAGTCGTAACGACTGTCAAAGATCCACGAATGACAGCCGGGACCAACGGCTTAACGTGCATTCCGAGGCATGGAGGGGTCCCGGTATGTGATGGTCACCCAGCCACAGACCAACCGCGGCAAGCGCAGCTTAACCTAATCGATCGACCTGTGCGGCTGTTATTACTTAGCCACGGGCCCCTCCCACTCCCAGTAGGAACAGCGGTGCTATTCTGTAAAAATCTCACCGTGAAAACTTAGGTGAAGTGAGCGTGGGAGTGAGCTGTCAATAGTGTCAATTCATAGCAAAAACAAACTCACTTCACCTAAGTTTTCACGGTGAGATTTTTACAGAATCGACCGGCTGTAAATAAAAAACTCCCTTCAGTTATTATTTTATTATTTACCTTCACTAGAAATTCAGTTTCACGAGTTAGTGGACCGATTTTAAGCGTATCAGATTTGCCAGGGGAAAATCCGATCGCGGGAAACATCACCCAGTACCCTTTGTAGGTTAAAATGTGACGTCATCTGGCAGGCGTGACGTTAGCTGTCATGTACAGTCGGAAAGTAAATTAACTGGGTATACGTCGTACGTCTACAGGTACGCACGGCTGCACATCAAGCTATATACATAACCAGTAAAACCTGACTTCTGAATGTACGAAAAACTTAAACAATGCGAGTTCAGCTAAAATTGGAAATGTATAGCTTAATGTATAACCGTGTGTCTGTATACCTACCTACGACTTTCCCGCGGGGAATTCTACCACAAGGATGTTTATTGAGATTGGGATCTTGTCCTTATTTGCATTGATGTAGGTTCAGTCCAGTGCGGGTTGGTATATGTCTTCGAATTTTTGGTTCTAGGACATGCCGGTTTCCTCACGATGTTTTCCTTCACCGTTTTCCGCGTGGTAAATTGCGGCCCATTCCCTCTCACAGAGAGGAGGCCTGTGTCCCAGCAGTGGGAACAGTATAAGCTGATTATTTATTTTATTTATTAAACTTTATGCACAAGTAAAAACTGTACAAAGGCGGACTTAATGCCTTGGGCATTTTCTACCAGTCTACCTAAGGATTATATAGGTTCAATCTGGGAGATTTATTGCTAGCCTTCGTATACCCGCACAAGGCTAAGGAAACTCTTCCCACAATGGATGGCTGCCTCACGAAACAGGTTCTCCGTCTAACTAAGCAAAAGCTGCGTACAGTTACTGCAGCTTTAACTGGCCACGGGTCACTTAATAAACACCTCTTGGTCATAGGAGTAACAGTCAATCCGCTGTGCAGGGCTTGCATGGAGGATTACGGCACATGTGCTTCTAAACTGCCCGGTGGTCGCCACGTACAGACGCACACAACAGCACACAAGCACACAACACAGCACACACGCAGCACATCAAGCTACTACAATCTGTCAAATTTCTTTAATAGATTTTCAACTTTATCGCTAAAGCATAAGACTCAAAGTTGATTGGGAAAATTTGACAGTTTCGGGTAGCTTGATGTGCTGGCGTCTGTACAGGGCAAAGTACTTCGGTAACCCAGGTACCCTAAGTGAGACGGTCAGTAACATCAAGGCGTTGCTTTTGCTAGCGTTGCGTCATGATTTTTTTCTACCGTATCAAGTTAGTTGTATTATGTTTTGAACAGAGTATCTATCTAGCATATATCCTGAAGAATCACACTAATATTATAAAGGCGAAAGTTTGTGAGTGTGTGTGTGTGGGGGTGTGTTTATATGTTTGTTACTTCTTCACGCTCAAACGGCTGAACCAATTTTGATGAAATTTGGTATGGAGGTAGCTGACACCCTGGATTAACATATAGGCTACTTTTTATCCCGATATTCCCACGGGATCGACATTCACGCGGGTGAAACCGCGGGGCGCAGCTAGTAATATATATTTTTTCGGATTTTGTTTACTATACGTAGTCGATCATATACTTTTATTGTTTCTAAAACTTGCGTTTTTGCGTTTAGGTCCTGTAAGCCCCTTAAGCGGTCAGCCTATAATTAATTATCGTAAACTCCCCCCTAGTTTGTTTTATTATATAGAACAGAACAAACATTGTTAAAAGTTAAACATCTTCGGAGACTGAATAAAGTTATTTATCAATTATTAAAATTAAGCTTCGTTAATTTAATTAAATCTTGGTTAGAATTTACGTTCCCGTTCCTGCCTTCCGTCGTTAAATTGGCGGGGTTTTTAAAGTCCACGTTTGCTTAGAACTAAGGTCTATTCAAATGTGATGTTATTTTCATGTTAACCAAATATCAACTTTATTTTAGTGGTCATTAAGTTGATTTCAGAGTGACTAACACTATTCAAAAAGATATAAAAATGTTTGAAGTTGTAGCGTAAACTGAACTTTATTGTGTGGGCATTAAATCTATTTTTCCAAATACTCATATTCGTTTACATGTTTGGCAAATAAATCGCGAATGGTGGGTAGACACTCGATCAAATTGTTTACTGACTTCCTATTCTGTGAACTTTTAATGACGAAACGAACGATTAACGAAGTGTTGGCAAAAAAATATTATTTGGCAATCCCAACTTTTTGCCAACACTTCGTTTGCTTCATCGATTCCGGCACGTGTCAGTGGTGTTTTCGAACTTTCACATGATTCACATTCAACTTTTACTGTCGTCAGCAAATAGCAGTCGGTATAAAAAATTTCATGTTAGGACTAGACATGGGTAGCTCGTGAGCTAGTGATAGAAAAGAGCTAGCTCTTTTCGATTGACGTCGCTCTCGCTCACTCAGTCGCGCGCTACGTAGCTCACTAGCTCAGTTAGCTCACTCAGACTCACTAGCTCAGTACTTCAGCGATGCACGCGACCGGCCGAACGGCTCATTCGGCTCGCTTCGGAATACTTCGTCGCATCGTTCGTTCTTCCAACAAAAGCTCTCCGACACAATCTTATCAGTTATCATACGACGTAAATCACTGTAAATCTATCTTTACAGTCATTGACTTAAAGTAGAAAATACTTTGGCACATTATAAATAAAAAGGAACCGCATTGTTTCTTGCGTTTCGTTTACGTAAATTCTAAATAACTCATAAGTACTAATACCATAATATAAACAAACAGATTAGAAAAACTTATTTAAAATTATTTAACTTAGTACTTTTTCGGTTGTTTTGACGAAATGACATGCATACCGCTGCGTGACAAAACCGCCACAAAATAAAACAAGATTTATTTATCGATATCCGTAATTCCTTAGTAATTCGCGTGACACGAATCAAATGAGCTAACAGTCAGCGTCTGAGCTACTGAGCTATAGAAGAGCTAGTGAGTAACAAAGAATCCAAACTTCCAAAGAGCTATTGACTATTGAGCGAGCGAGCCGAAGCGCGTGCGGCGTGAGTCAGATGAGCTAACAGTCGGCGTCTGAGTCACTGAGCTAAGTGAGCTATAGAAGAGCTAGTGAGCTAGAAGAGTGATATAGCTCTTTAGAGTGAAAGAGCTACTCGCTCTTTATCTTTTCAGTGAGCTATTTCGCCCATGTCTAGTTAGGACCGAATCATGCCGAACCGAATATATTGCGGCAAAATCGAACATAATTGTAGATATAAGTAGGTATGTATGTTCGAGAAATACAGCTTAGCTAGAATTGTCAGAACCAAATGAAACCCAAACATGTGTAGTAGGCAATTGCTTCGGGTCAGCTTTGTTGCTCATCAAATACTGGTGAATAGAATGTGCTGACCCGAACAGACACAAAAAAAAAAACCTAAATAAATGAAATATTTTGTTGTTACCCCCCTAAATAAATTGGGATTTAGGCAGGAGCATATTGATGATGATATTGTTGCAATGAATAAATTATTACATCAATGTATTGTTGTTGTTACAGGGGTCTATGCTCACGCGCCAGCACCGCATGCGTTGATGGGCGGCGGCGCGAGCGCGGGCGGCGGGCGGGCGACTCGCGCCCTTCGCCTGCTTCTGCTGCTCGTGCTGGCCCTTGCGGCCGTGGAGTACCTGTTCGGGTCTATCCTGGACGCGTCTCCCCTTAGGACCTATCTGTACACCCCGCTTTATAACGCCACTCAGCCTACACTCAGGTACGAAAGGAAAAAGTTTAAAATTTAAACTCTTCACAACTATTTATACAGGTACCCACTGGCATTAGGTCCACAGCTCAGCATAATGTCACATGGCAGCAGTAGGTATTATTACCACTTGAAGCTGATTCTCAGCTCTAACTCAGGAGTTCCATACGCTCAGATCTGGTATATTATGTATAAATTACTCGTATATGACGTAGACGATGTGTGGGCGCAACTATTCTTGCCTTTTTTGTTTAACATAATCTATAATCCATACAACAAACGTGTTTTTTTCGGCGTTTTTACCCTGTGGTACGGAACCCTTCGTGTGCGAGTCCGACTCGCACTTGTCCAGTTTTACCCTTTGGGTACGGAACCCTAAAAAACGAACTGATGAAAAGAATATCATACCCAAAACATTGCCGTATTGGTCTTGGGCTATAGAAACTAACTTTTTAGGACACAATTTCTGTCAGTGTGAAAATATTACATTCAAGATGATATTGAGCGGTATCTATAGTTTCCCTAACACGAAATTATCTTTTCCAGGAACGCCGAAAAAATACCAGCTTCTTTAAAAAGGATCTCCCTAAGGGATCCTATGAATATGAATTATGCCGAAGGCTATACAGAAAGTCCAACTTTCAATTTAACTAGAAACCAGACTGTAGCAAACAACGTGATGCGACGACCCATCGACCTGAACATGACGAGAACGAAGTCTGTGGAAGACATGAACCTTCCACAGAGTTCTGCACAAAATGAGACTACTCCGACTTCGATGCTGATCACGAAAATACTTGATGGGATTAAGAACGGGAGTGAAGTCGTGAATAAAAGTGATTCGGCTCCCGTGACCCTGCCGGTGTGTGAGACTATGAGTGATTTAGGTAAGAACATTGGTTTATTAGTGTATTTGATTCATTCCTCAGATCTATTCAGTAACTCTTCAACAAATCCTTTGCTCCACCTACCTACTTTTTTTTTTTTTTTCTTTAATAATAATAATATTAATGCTTTATTTCCAAGTTTACAATTTAGCAGAAAAACACTATGCAGAACAGACTATATAAACCTAAAACTTGTAAGAATAGCACTGAGTTTAAACCTCTGACACCCAAGCTAAGATTAAACTTGTGTTATGGGCGTCAGGGCTCTCTCTTTAATCGTTAACCAAGATAATAATATAAACAAGATGGAATGGTTTTTGATATTTCAAACTGGCTTCTTGACTAAACACTTCGTTCTCTTCCCTACGTGACATAATTAGCCTATAATGTTCCCACTGCTGGGACACAGGCCTCCTCTTTCTGTGCTCTCACAGAGTGAGCCATAATCCACCACGCGGGCCCAGTGCAGGTTGGTGGATGTCGCATGTCTTCGAATGTTTGGTTCTAGGACATGCCGCTTTCTTCACGATACTGTCCTTCCCTGTTTTGAGAGCAGTAGTGATGAAATAATTTACACAAAGTAAAGTGCCTGTTTGGGTTTGAACCCATGACCCACAACTCTTAAGTCGCGGCATTTACCACTGGGCTACTATTGCTCGATACATCAAAACTCAAATTTAATTTTTTCTCTTTTACAATTTATTTTTGTATTTTTATTTGGGGAAATCCCCGTTATCTTCCGTCTGGAGAGGGTTATGTCGGACTCCTACCGACTAAACCCCAAGGTTCCTCCTAATGCGACACTGGTAACTCCACAGGTCCCGTTCCAGCCAACACAACCGACATGGAACTAGATGACGTGGAGAAGAAGTTCCCCGAGGTGCAGTGGGGGGGTCGCTATACCCCGCCCAACTGCACTGCCAAACATAAAGTTGCTATTATTGTGCCATACAGGTATGATCAACATTTTTAACAGTTATTTTTTTTACCTTGTGTCTGAAGGCGTAGCGTGGTAACTTCAGAAGGTGGACCGATGACCAGGGGGCCTAAAAAGGCCACTTTGGCAGAATCATAAAAGGATAACATTATGAATCTTAATGGACAGTTAACTGTTAAGTTAATCGTATCAAATCCCATTGGTGAAGGATTTTTCAGTTATTCTTTTTTATCTGTGCTAAAATACCAATCAATCCAATCCTTATACTTTGATTATACCAACGTAGTGCAGCGAAAAAAAGAAAAACACGGGCTGTCTTCGCTATATTATGATTCATAATGTTATCCTTTTATGATTCTGCCAAAGTGGCCATTTTAGGCCCCCTGGTAACGGGAATCCGCTGGACGCGATCACGGACTGGTAGTTGTGGAGATGTTTCAGGGAATCCTCAGTCCAGCAGAGGACGTTTTTCGCCTGGATTATAATGTTTTTTTTTTGTTCCTGGTTTGTGGTTTGGCCAAAGAAACAATGGCTGGATTGTGTGAAAGATGATTTGGCTTGAAAGAGGGGGGAGACCTTTAAGATGAAGATTAATAAAGTAAATATTTAATTTATTTCCAGAGACCGCCAACAGCATTTAGCAATTTTCTTAAACCACATGCACCCCTTCTTGATGAAGCAACAAATTGAATACGGGATATACATTGTTGAGCAAAAAGGTAAAGTTTTTTTAATTTCTTCCAAAACTTCCTGGGTATCAATATCAAGAGCATCAACTATATCTCTGTGATGGCAACGCACCTGTGGTGCCTCGGGCATTGTACAGACGCCAGCACATCAAACTACCTGAAACTGTCAAATTTTCCCAATCGACTTTGAACCTTATGCTTCAGCGATAAAGTTGAAAATCTATGCTTGAAGTGCTTGGCGTCTGTACATGCCCAGAAGCAGCGCGCAGCGGTGACGTTATTTCCACTTTAACGAATATCAACTTTATCCTTGTGTAACTTAAGTTGATTTCAGAATTACTAGTTCTATTGAAAAAGTAATAAAAATGTTTGCGCAAAGTGAACTTTATGTCTGGGATTGAAAGTTGTTTTTCCAAAAGCGCATTTTTTACATGTTTAGAAACAACATTGCGAACGCAATATGCGATCTAAAAACGTTTCTAAAGTATTTATTTTTAAATAGGTATAAACTATCTTATCTTCTTATTTTATTTTAATAATAATAATATATTCCACAACTATCACACAACGCCGTCTAGTCTCAAGCTAAGCAGAGCTTGTGTTATGAGTACTAGACAACTGATAAACATACTTATATATTTCTAAATACATACATATATAGATAAATTACACCCAGACACAGAACAAATGATCATGCTCATCACACAAACATTTGTCCTGGGTGGGAATCGAACCCACGACCTCCGGCATAGCAGTCATAGTCACTGACCACTAGACCAACAGGCCAGCAGCGCCCCGCGGTTTCACCCGCGTAAGTTTCGATCCCGTGCGAATATCGGGATAAAAGTATCCTATGTGATGTTAATCCAGGAAATGGTCTATCTATGTGCCAATTGTCATCCAAATCTGTTCAACGGTTTACGCGTGATTAACCCTTAGTATGCCGGAACGTATATACACGCGAGACACAATGGGTTTTTAATTGTTTCTGTAATTCCGGCATTCAACCGGTTAAATAACAAACATCCAAGCATCTTCACAAACCTTCACATTTATAGGTAACTAGCTTCTGCCCGCGACTTCGTCCGCGTGAAATTTCTTGTACCCCCACCGCGTCGCAACACTTCGAATTCGCTTAGCGTTCATTCTCATTTTTTTTTGTTTTGCTCGGCTCCTAAGGGTCATAGCGTGATATTAAACAGCCTATAGCCTTCCTCAAGAATTGGGCTATCAAATGCAAAAAGATTTTTTCAAATCTGACCGTTAGTTCTAGAGATTATCGTGTTCAAACAAACAAACTCTTCAGCTTTATTATTAAAAAAAATATAGATTATTATTAGTATAGATATTAGTAGGATTTTTATCTAAGTAACATAAAGCTAAAAGCCGTGACTGTCCCCAGGTACGAAACAGTTCAATCGCGCGAAGCTGATGAACGTGGGTTTCATGGAGAGTCAGAAGTTGGAGCCAGGAGGGTTCCAGTGCTTCATCTTCCACGACATCGACCTGCTGCCGCTGGATACAAGGAACTTGTACTCCTGCACGCGGCAGCCTAGGCACATGTCAGCTTCTATAGATAGGTTTAAATTCAAGTAAGTTTACTTTGACATTTTTTGCAGGAGTTAAAATAATTGGGTAACACGGAATACACAAGTCAGGGCACGTTCCCACTATGTCGTGACGATTAATTTATCGTTGGACGACTGTCGTCTCTAGCTGTTCCCATTATATCGGCTGTTTATCGTCACTGTGTCGTCGAAATATTTTATCGTTGAACGACTGTCGTATCTGTTCCCATTGGATCGTGACGACATTTTTGCTGTTCACGGCAGTCGCCTTGTCGTTTGTATGATACGTGCTACGATTGATAGTCGCAATAACGACACATGATTTGTCGTCACCATAAGTCGTGATGTTTTTTTATCGTTTTAGGACTGTCGTGCTAGCCGTTCACATTGACTTGACAATCTGTCGTCACTGCAAAAAAAAGTCGTGGACGAAAGTTAATCGTGTAGTCCTATATGTGAACACCTCCATTTAAATACACAAGCCACGACGCTTTAAACGACACGATAATCTGTCGTCACGACATAGTGGGGACAGGGCCTTTCCCTGTGTAAGTAGGTACTTTAAATTTTTCAGACATCTTTTAAAACGACTGGTTAGGAATAAACTTGCAAAGACTTAGTTTAACGTAATACTTTATACAACATGCACAAAACAAATAAGCGTCTAAATAGCTGCATAGCAGCCTTCAAAAGCTGGTTATTGTTGGCAATACCGAAGGAAAGAGAGCACGAGGCCGGTCGCAAACATAATGGTCTGACCAAGTAAAAGAAGCTACGTCCTCGAGCAAATTTCAGCAGGTGGTGATGGCAACTTTGGACCGGAGTCGATGGAGGCAGATTGTCGGCTCAAAGGGGTCCAGTGGCCACGATCCTCAGTAATGAGGGACCGATTGGAGAAGAGAAGAGTAGCGTTTAAAATATCAGTGTATTAACCAAAATATCCGACCTGTTCCAGGTTACCATACAGCGCTATATTTGGAGGAGTATCAGCCATGACCCTAGAACAGATCCACACGGTCAACGGATTCTCCAACAAGTACTGGGGCTGGGGCGGAGAAGACGATGATATGTACTATAGGTAAGCATTTCTTTTTAACTTACTACCGTCTGTCTTAATGATGTTCCAATATACGGGGAGTTTTTGTCAAAAGTGGTAAAGCTATTATTTGGTCGACGAAACATCCACATTTCGCCGGTTATGTAATAGTGGGCGAGCCTTTTGCCATCAACCGCACACAAATCCAGAATTAGGGTGGAAAACTCCTTTAACACTGCCCAACTCGGGTTCGAACCCAAAATCCCACGCTGTGGCCCTTGCAACCACTATAGCAATGAAGCAGTAACTGCCATAACAGTGGGTCCGCAAAATTGATTAATTACTCTAATATCCTGTTACAGATTACTCAAAAAGAACTATCATATAGCGAGGTACAAGATGTCTATCGCGCGCTACGCCAGTCTAGAGCATAAGAGGTCCACGCCTAATCCAAAGAGGTAAGCCATTGTTGATTTTGAACTCATTAATAAGGCAGATTGAGTTTTAACCATTGATTTAAACTTAATAAAAACGTATAAACTTTATTCATGTTGTAACACAATGTTTTTACAATAACATTTTGTTTCTATTGGTTTCCCTACCCTTTTTATAACTTACATTTCAGTGTAACAGTTTTGAGAATCAAATACTTAATTTATTATTGTTACGCAATGCATTACGTCCTAGAATCGAAATTCGAAGATATGTGTCATCGACCAACCCGCACTGGTCCAGCGTGGTTGATTACGGCCCACTCCCTGAGAGAAGGCCTGTGTCCCAGTAGTGGGAACATTATAGGCTGATTATTTATTTATTAAAACTTTATGCACAAATGAAAAAAACACTGTACAAAGGCGGACTTAATGCCTGATGAATTGCATTACTTATTTATACAAATCTAGCAGCGCCCCGCGGTTTCACCCGCATAAGTGTCGATCCCGTGGGAATATCAGAATAAAAACTATCCTATGTTCTTCCCCGGGATGCAATCTATCTCGCTGCCAAAATTTTATCGAAATCCGTTCAGTGGTTTAGGCGTGAAAAGGTAACATACAGACAGAGTTACTTTTGACTTTACGAGTATAATATTAGTATGGATCATGTGTGGGCCACAAACCAAATGTTGACGGCGGCGGCGTATCACACGATATAAATCTAACACCAAAACAAATACTGATTTTCAATTAACTTTTTTCCAGGTACCAGCTGCTATCGCAAAAAGGAAAAACGTTTGGCAGGGACGGTCTGTCTACCCTCAGATACGAAATAGTGCAAGTGATGCAATACCATTTGTACACGCACATCCTAGCCAATATAGACGAGCGTAGCTGATGGACATATTTCGCCAAGCTCTTGTTTGGCGATGACCGGTAACACCAGCTAAGTGCAGAGACACTTCTAAAAGAAATACAATCGTTACCCAGTGTTGTTGATCTCTTTCGCATTACCGAGTGACAGTTCACTAGTGTTGCCAGTGTAAAATACTAACGAATGTGTATGTTTGAAATGTGTTTCAAAAGTACTGGGTGATTTTTTGTATGCTAGGGTTTTTATTAAATGTGTGAGGAAGCGAAGGATGTCATTAGTCTTCTCATTAGTCAATTGTTATTGTGCGACAATTATTATGATGTTATAAATATAAAACTATAATAGTTTCAAATGGTGTCAAAATTGTCTAATCATTCCATGATTATCGATGTCTTAACTTGACTTGTACTTTGTTCTATTTTTTTTAATGTATGGCAACACTAGGGATTTGTCAGCACTACAATATAGGTGCATATTACAAAATAGGCTTTTTATATACCTGTTAAATGTTTCATAAATGTCTGTATTAATTTATTTATGCAAATTAGTATCTAAGCTTCAAATGATTTGAGAAATTACGTATTTTTAAATGAAGCATACCGTTATTTTCTTGATATATCTGTTATGTACCTTTAATATTTTAATTTGTTTATTGATGTATATTACCGCTCGTAGATTTTTTATGATCAAGGTTCTTATGAATTTTCCGTTTCTTATTTTTATGTTTTTGACTTGTTTATTGATCATCGCCGACTATTACCTATATTCATGTAAACTTAAGATCAATTTGATCGTTTTTCTGTAATTTTTAAACCTAAATGTATAAAATGTAAACTATCGGAAACTGTAGATAAATGTACAGACGGCCATTTTATTGTAATATTTAAAGTACAGAATGACAATATAGTACATAAAATCCAAACTTAGTGTTATTGTTGCGCTGTGAGCGTTCATTAATAAAGTACAGTTAATACTGATTATTAAATTAATAATAGTAGTATAATAATTCTCGTCAGCATGCGTTAGAAATACATGTAGATCGGTTACTAAATGAAAATAAAAGCTAATTAGGATTTTATATGAGGAATTCGCGGCCTAAGCAACAAACGTTTTAAATAATATCGAAGTTTTTTATAATCATTTTCTTCCTGATCATTTTGACAAAGATTTTTAATTTAAAAATCTACTTTCTCAATTCGATAATGACATTTTTATTAATAATATTATATTTATTTAACATACTCATTAAAATTTAAGGTCACAAAATTATCATTTTTATTATATTATTAATAGACCGCTGTATTTTTTTTAATATTACTTAAAATAAGAATCTCCAAAACTATTTTGTATGAAATATCAATTAAATACTGACTAGTATCTAGGCACTCAAGTGCTCAACAATATTCCATATGGTGTATAAATGTTTTATTATAACTAATAATTATGTACTTACTTACTACATAAATACAATTGTAAATAGCTTTTGTAGCTAGATAGGTAAACAACTTATATATAGAAATAAATGTCCTTGCTGTTCAATGTTTTGTTTAACTATCTCTAATGTACGTAAGATAGTTTATTTATCTCTAAAATACTATTCAAGTATATCCTTCACAATATAATTTGTATGACTAATTTTTTGTGAATGCTTTTTCAGTATATTAATTATTATATGGTTAACAAAATGCTTAAATGCTAAAATGATTATGGTCATTCGCCAAGTACATCCATATCCATATGCGGCAATATTGACCAATGAGTATTCAAGCTCAAAAAAACATTGATGCCAAAAACAGCGAATCAATATTATTCATTCTCGTTTCCATAGACTCCTTGAATAGTTGAGTTTTAAAACTATGTTAAGGCCCAGACAATATTATCAATGCGATGCAAAATAATATGACATTTTCTAATTTCGGAATATGTTGCAAGTAGAGATGGGGTTAAACCCAGTAATGGGATTTAAGTCCAGTAATCGGGCTTAAACCCGATTTTTTGCCCATCTCTAGTAGTAACGATGAAACATATAGTAGTGTGTCAGGTCCCTCCTCTGTGTAAGCTTTTTTATTTCTTTGTAATTTTACTTTTTGAATTTAGTTTTAAGGGATACAATGTGATACATCTGTTTATGAGCGAAAGATATAACCATTGCTCTGATACAGTAAGTTGCTCAAAGTCAAAACCTAATGAATGTTGAATAATTTATAAATGTATATGATCATCTTTTATTTTCTTATGTTGTTACTCTATTTTGTGATAATGGTAAGTGAAATGGCCATTTTAATTTTAACTGAGCAATGGAGTATCTTCCGTTAGGCCTAACGATAACCGAATACTTGAAACAATATGTTTATCCTACATTTAAGTCTATATTATTTTTATTATTCTATTTTTGTTTATTAATTTTTAACTGAAACGCTTTATTATTTACATATTTTGCAATTTAACTCTAAACATTCTTTTGAAAAAAACCATTTTTTACCCAAATTTGTTATACTTAGGTATTTTTAAAAACGATGCTTATCATAAGTACATAATTTACTTATTTTACTCTACCTGTCATAGATTTTCTTTAGTAATTCAATTAGCAAATTGGAAGTTAATACTTGTGCTATTTCGTACGATAAGAAGTAGAATTTGTATGCCTACTTTTATTAAATGTATGCGCGAGAAATACCGAGGCCTATAACTTACATCACAATAATAAAATTATAAGCTATGAAGAGCGTTTACGACGTACGGCATTTCATACAAACTTTCAAGCCCTTGTTTTTCTGAATGAAACTTCATATGCATAAGCAGGATACAAAGCTACCTTTTTATCCTGCTTATGCGTATGAAGTTTCATTAAAATCGGTTCATTCATTTCGAAAAACAAGGGCTTGAAAGTTTGTATGAAATGCCGTATGTCGTAAACGCTGGTATACTATTAATATTTGCTTAAGAATTTCAGTACTCGCGTG
The DNA here is from genome assembly GCA_948474745.1 of Oligia latruncula. Classification (NCBI taxonomy): domain Eukaryota; kingdom Metazoa; phylum Arthropoda; class Insecta; order Lepidoptera; family Noctuidae; genus Oligia; species Oligia latruncula. Next base: position 13,223,900 of record OX419702.1, on the reverse strand, counting down.
TACAGGGCGGCATGGATGTTGACGTGCAGCCTGTTACCAAGGTTTCAGGACATAATTCTCGACAAGAGTAGAAATAATTCGTCGGTTATCAAAATAAAATTCTGCTGTTTCAAAGAAAATTGCAATACCTCATCATCTGCCTAGCCTTTTCCCAACAATGTTGGGGTTGGCTTCCAGTCTAACCGGATGCAGCTGAATACCAGTATTTTACATGGAGCGACTGTCTATCTGACCTCTACAACCCAGCTACTGGGTAATATCATCGTTGGTAAGACTGGTTGTCAGACTTTCGGGCTTCTGACTACCCGTAATGCTGTCAAAGATCCACGAATGACAGCCGGGACCGACGGCTTAATGTGCTTTCCGAGGCACGGTGGGGTCTTGGTATGTAAAGATGGTCACGCATCCACAGACTAACCGCGGCAAGCGCAGCTTAACCAGATCGACCAGGCTGTTATTATTTAGCCACGGGCCCCTCCCTCCCTAGAAAACTGCAATATCTACGCAGGCTAAATGTATGGATTTTTTTTTAATAACCGACGACAAGTTTCAATGCAGGGGTTCAGGATCATGATTACTGAATCCATGGTTACAAATTGCATGTCGATGTCCGTGCCACTCTGCATAAGATAATTTCTTATAAGCAACATAGATTTCTAGTGTAAAATCCGCTTAGACATCACAGGTCGTTATAATACATTAGAGAACTATAGCTTAGACCATGAGTTACTTAAAGAAAAGTGATATATATATTAGTTTTTCTTTTGTCAAAATTGTTTTAAATAAAATGGTTTGTTTTATATAAGCTGGGTTGTTTGATTTCAATAACTCTTTCCACAACAGAGCAAATAGGTACATCTGGGTTTTCGTGTGAACTTGTCGATCATACATCATCATATCATCATTAACTGCCTAGCCTTTTCCCAACTATGTTGGGGTCGGCTTCCAGTCTAACCGAATGCAGCTGAATACCAGTATTTTACATGGAACGACTGCCTATCTGACCTCCACAACCCGATACCCCTTGGTAAGACTGGTTGTCAGATTTTCGGGCTTCTGACGACCCGTAACGACCGTCAAAGATCCACGAATGACAGCCGGGACCAACGGCTTAACGTGCTTTCCGAGGCACGGAGGGGTGTCCCGTGTCGGTGTGTAAAGATGGTCACCCATCCACAGACCAACCGTGGCAAACGTAGCTTAACCTGATCAATCGACCTGTGCGGCTGTGATTATTTAGAGCCACGGACCCCTCATACATCATCATAATCAGCCTATAATGTTCCCACTGCTGGGACACAGGCCTCCTCTCTATGAGAGAGTGGGCCGTAATCCACCACGCTGACTCAGTGCGGGTTGGTTAGTGTCACATGTCTTCGAATTTTTGGATCTAGGATATGTCAGTTCCTCACGATGTTTTCTTTCACCGTTTTGAGAGCAGTGGTGATGAAATAATTTACACAAAGTAAAGCGCCTGTCTGGGTTCGAACCTACGATCTACAACTCCCGATACCACTAGTCCACCACTGCTCTCTCTGAACTTGTCGATGATACCAGGTAGATAATATGAAAGCAAAATGAAAGACAATCGTGGCTTTTAGTTAATGTTTTAACCATCACAAAATATGGAAAGATAACTGTCACACAAAAAAAAATAGGAGCATACTACTCACACTTGACCACATAAAAAAAAAGTTCACGAATCACGGTAAGGTTTAAAAAAAGTTGCACAAAAACGAGGGAAAATGTACACTTATCACTGTAAAATTTTAAAATGGACGCATAACGTCCTGGGAGTGTACGGCTGGGATTTTAAACACAAAGATAGGTCTATTGCTTAGCTGGAGCGAGGCTCGGAGGCCGGCGGCCAGTTGTCGCGGCAAGCCCATCAGGGGAGGGCTTTCGCGCCATGACGTGCGCCGCAAATACCAAGATGGCGCTGGTGTGCACGCTAATGTCAAGTCCAACCAACTTCTTTCAGCTTCAAACTTGGTCCTAAAAAGTTAAGTAAATGCTGTAGGGTAGTTCTCATATCTTTTTCTAGTCGAAATACAATTTGGGATCTAGATACTTGCGCAAGGAGATGTAGTCTATCGAGGTATGGCATCGATGTAGATGAAAAGACGAGTGGCCATCCAATTCACATTTGTAAAATGTATAAAAAATACTAGATTCTGCCTACGGCTTCGCCGGCGTGGATGTCAGGAATTATCCCACAGGAACGTGCTTCCGGGACAAAAAGTATATCCTTAACCAGGATACCATCCTTGCCAAATTTTATCAGTTCAGTGGTAGGTATAGGCATGAAAATGTAACATACAGAGTTACTATGGAATTTATAATATTACTAGCTGCGCCCCGCGGTTTCACCCGCATAAGTTTCGATCCCGTGGGGATATCGGGATAAAAAGTAGCCTATATGTTAATCCAGGGTGTCAGCTACCTCCATACCAAATTTTATCAAAATTGGTCCTGCCGTTTAAGCGTGAAGAAGTAACAAACATATAAACACAGACACACTCACAAACTGAAGTATGGATATAGTAAGTAGGTATATCTAACACATTATACTCTGTTCATAAAATGATGATTTTGGTGGTTAATTAAAATTTTAGCCCTGTCGACCAACACCGACTGTGTAGGTACCAACAGTTCATATAATATAACGACTCACTTCTCTATTTCTCTCTCCTTTTCTTTTTCTTTGCTCCGCTTTGGTTTCCGAGTCGGGGTTGTCGCTCTGAACCTATAGTATTTCGGCATCTTTCAATATAAATTTTGCAAAAAATGTTACGCGAACAACATTCACGATGATCCCAAAATGACATTACAATTCTGACATAAGTAATAAATAGCTTTTGCTTTTTATGAAGTTTTTGTATGTACATTGGCCAGGATGCATTCAAAGTTTCTGGATAATTTCAATAATCTGTAACTACCTTCAAAAATTGTAGAACTCTGTCATAGTGTCATACCCACACAGAATTGTCATTTCTGTACGCATTTTTGTACGCTTTTTTTATATCTTTTTTCTTGGGAGTTTTTTCCTTCAATTGAATCTAAACAAGTTAAAATAATATGGCGAATTTTTCACTCCGTTTGTTGACCGTGTTCCTATTCTCTGCAATTGTTCTAAATGTCTCGAATTATTTTTTTGTGAGGGTTTACAACGCGGCTCGCCAGAGCCCGTACAGAATTATGAGGTAAATATGCATTTATAGATTTACTTTTCGATAAAAATGATATACCTAGGTACTTATCCACCTACTGGGGTGCATTGTTGAATAAATTTCGTATGTTGTAGGGAACAGTGGTTTCTTAAAAATGGGTAAGCACATGAATAAATAATTACTTTGATACTAATTTTAGATGTTGCTTTAACTAAGTAAGTATGCGAATGTTGTGTATTCCTGTAATTGGTCTATAATATGTCGCAGCCAACTCGCTTAAAAATTAGCCTTTAAGTTAAACTGCGTCATTGAACTAGCGGCCTGTATGATATTTAGCCATTCAATCAAACAGCTAGGCAAGTGACTTGAATCGCTAACGTTTAACTACTTGCCTAGCCTAGTATAACATTTAAATTGACCATCGATTGATTGGTGATTGACTTAATCGCTTAATCACCGCTAATGAGACACAATTGATTTTCTATTGTAATGGGCCGCTATCGGGCCGCGTCGGGACGGAGCGATTAAAAAGCGGCAGTTGTTCAATGCAGTTTTGAAAAATATATAAATTACTAAATGCATGTTTATTAACAAGTTCGACATATACACATCAGAATGTAAACCTATGATACTCGTTAGCATTCATTTTTCTTCTTGGACGTATCGATGACATCGACAACATAAGATCGGAGACTGACTTGCAACGTTTGTTTGTAATGTATCTAGTTTTTATAACGCGTTGTCAATGAAGCGAGCCGAGCTACTCGATGCGAGTATTGCGAGCTTTTAAGCAGGCCTTACACGCTAGGGTGTACCTGACAGGTTTACCTGCACAGTTCAACTGTACAAGTTAAACCGGAGCGTGTATGTTGCACAACTGCGCAGGTTTCCACGCCGGTACAGGCAACCCAAAAAAATATGAATACTTATATTTTTTGCCCGAAGGTATACCTGTGCAGTTTAAATGTGCAAGCAAAACTGAGCGTGTGTGATGGTCGCATGCACAGGCGTCAGTTGTCCGTAGAGGGGAAAGATTTGACATGGGAGTACTTTTTCTTTGCAGTAACCATGATTTGCACCATTGTTCACGGTATCTTCGTTTAAATTTCCTTTTCTTCAATAAAACAAACAATAAACAGCTATTATACGCTACTGCGTCGAGATCAAGCGCCGCTGCCGGGGCCATAGTTTCAACTGAGAGTTTGTACAGGTTTTCCGCTACGTGTATGGTCTCTATAGAGCTCAGGTTTACCTGTACAGTTGAACTTTACAGTTGAACTGTACAAATAAACCTGTCAGGTACACTCTAGCGTGTATGGCCTGCTTCATCAAACAATTCAGTGCAGGTCAGTTCAGGTCACCCAATATCGTTTTGTTTTTTTCTTCTGCCAATAACAATAACAAAATAAAATTAATGAAGTACACACAACCTCTACGTCCGCCATTCTGAATAAAAATGGAGCGCGCTTGAGTCAAGTGCTCGAGCGTTCGCCACGTTTAGTGTAAGTATCGCCGTTTTGTAACAAGAAATGGAGCGCACTTCAGCCACGTGCTCGAAGTGAGCGTTCACCGCTACTTATTATAATGTACTCTGTGCCGCTACTTGTGTGTCGCCGTTTTGTAACCAAGCTCGCCTCGAAAGATACATTAGATACAAACAAAAGTTGCAAGTCAGTCGAAGTGGCCTGCCAACGCAAACCCCGTATGACACAATTATAAACTAGTATACCTACAGAGTGTCAGGGATATCGGTGCGCAAACTAACGTCTATTCTATAACCATGAATTCAGCACATGATGTTATTAGATACCCTAGTGAAAAAAAAAAACTGCTGTTTCATAGACAAGACCTACGCGGTCAAACTAAATGGAACAACAATTTTTTTTAAATTAAGCGAGGAATGTGCCTGCCTTCCTGTATTTGCTTAGAAGACGCAAAAATTTAAAAATTACTGTAATGTTTGAGCAGTAAGCTATTAATTGCAGCATAACCACAGTAGATCCAAAGTACTGGTCAGCAGCGATAATATGCGATGATAAAAACTCGTCATGCGCAAATGGCATAAGCGAATTAGATTTAACCACCTACTCTGCTAATTATTTGATGTCTAAAAACCCTGATAGCACTGCTGTGAAGGAAATGGAGAACTGCCCCGAACTACCTCCTGGCCTTGGTAAGAAATCCGACAAGATTCTTTAAGAAAGCAATGAAGGGTACCCACGGGTTCGTTGGACATAGAGTACAGACGCCAGCACATCAAGCTACTACAATCTGACAAATTTCTTTAATAGATTTTCAACTATATCGCCAAAGCATAAGGTTCAAAGTTGATTGGGAAAATTTTACAGTTTCGGGTAGCTTGGTGTACTGGCGTCTGTACATAGAAACAAAAAGCTGCCTCATTGCCTGATTCATTTGTTTATGGGCAGAAAAGTGTGGTAAGAGCCCCCACATAGGAGTAGTTTTTGAACGTAAAATTTTAACTTTTTTTTTGCAAATTCACTCTTGCTTGTGTCCCATTCAAGGACTGGATCGAATTATCAAACCTCCTGTAGATATGCAATTTAAAGTGGCAAATCTTAGGAGTTAAATTGTAACCCGGCAGACGCTTTACTTTGTATAAATAATTTCATCGACACTGCTCTCAAAACGGTAAAGAAAAACATCGTGAGAAAACCGGCACGTCTTAGAACTTAAAATTCGAATACATGTGCTAACTACCTACTAACCCACACTGGGCCCGCGTGGTAGATTACAGCCCACTCCGTCTCGAAGAGAGGAGGCCTGTGTCCCAGCAGTGGCAACCATGGCAACATTCTATCACATTCTATAATGTAGCAACAATGAAGTAACATTATAGAATGTTGCCACTGCTGGGACACAGGCCTCCTAAGGAAAAAAAAAATTACCGATCGGTAATTATTTTTTATTTTTTATCGATATTGGCACCTTCTTTTTACATTATATTAATGTAATTTGTTATCATTTAATTGTGCTTTCGTGTGTTGTGCTGTCTTTTGTGTGCACTGAATAAACGTAGTTGTATGTATCTATTGATGAAATCAGTCGTTAGATTCCACTAAAAGTACCTATTCTAACCCTATCAGGTCCTGAACAAGTAGATCCGTCACTAATCGCTACGAATTTGTACTATTCGAAAGCCAAGTTAGACGATGTAAAACCGGGTGGTATATACCAACCGCCAAACTGCAAATCTCTACAAAGTGTTGCTATTATTATAGCTTACAGGTAAATATTGTAAAAGTACATTAATCGTTTTTTTGAATTATCATCGATGTTCCCCCACGTCGTCGGCACCGATGCCTGTATACCTTTATTGATCTCGAAGCGGCTTCCTTTGCTGTTTCGCGGCACACGCCTCTCGGTAGTTTTCAAAGGATGCCGCTAATTAGGTAAACGGATGGACTATACTTAATAGGTAAGTATACCTATGCCTTGAATAAGAAGCCATATTATTTAAAGTGAACGTATTTTTATTTCAAATACAGAGGCTGCAAAAGTTACCTCACTACTTTTATGAATATCTTACATCCGTTCCTGATAAAACAACAATTGGATTACCAAATCTTCGTGGTCGAACAAAGTGAGTGGATACTGTTTTTCAGTCACCAAGTAACCAGCTGTATTTTATTTTCTAAGAATTGTTGAAATGGCATACTTAATTTTATCTGTTACCTTTTCACGCCTTACCTTTTGAACGGATTTCGATAAAATTTGGCACACTCTTGGGCCATGACCTGCGGGGCAATTGCGTAAAACAATTTTATCAATCGGAATCGGTTTCATTATGATAGTTCAACAACATTCATTGCGTTATTTACGTGTTGAGCAGACAAATTTTTTTGATCTTATGAAGCAATGGATTAGCAATTTGCTACCAAATGGTTCGGATTCCGATTGATAGTGTGTTACGCAATTAGGTTGCTGGGTTAGGTCATAGGACTCTCTTTATCCAGTAGTACAGTCACGAGCTCCAATATGTCAACGCTTGGCAACTTTAAATACGATTTTTTCACGAAATAACGAATGCAACGTTGAAATACGGCACTTTACATATACCTATGGGTTCGAAAATACTATGTTCCTACTACATAATACAAAATTTCATTCAAAAATAAAGGAGAAAATCGACTTTGAATAAAGCCAAGTGTATTCATACTTTTGCTCGTGACTGTACATACATTACCTAATGTGCGATAATTTCTGATCTTGCGGGTTAAGCCGAGGGCAAAAGCTTGTATTACCTAATTAATAAATCATATAGGCATAAATAATGCAAAAATAGCGATGAGGTTTTTTATTATCATTGTTGGGTAAGTAAAAAGTATATCTACAGTATGCCAATATTTCTGCTTCGCCAAAGACAAGAAAGAAAGTTATGCATACCTAATTTTTACCTACCTAATTAATATCTTTACTTGAAGAAATAGGTAAACACTTAAAAAACTTTTTCCAAGGTAACAAGACCCAGCCGTACAACCGCGGCAAACTTCTGAACGTTGGCTTCGCTGTAGCCAGCCGGTCTCGCAAGGACGGGTTCCGTTGCATCATCCTACATGAGCCCAACATTGTGCCTCTAGACACCAGGAATCTGTACCGGTGCAGCTGGTATCCGAAACAGCTCGCCACGGTCGTTGAGAGGCCTGTGAAGTATGAATTCTGTATCCAATATCTTTTAGCTGAACTAAAATTGGTAGGCATCTACTTTTGCAAGAGAGTCGCGTGTATGGTGGGCAGCGCGTATTTTAACACCCATACCCAACCTAAACTGCGCTAGAGTCCGTAACAACTAATAGCCGCAGCCACAACTGTACCGTTTCGAGACAGGGATAATGCTATTAGACCCTTACCTCTCTTTGACACTGAGACAAATAACGTTATCTGTAGTGTAGTTCTATTGATTATAGCTTACCCCGGTAGATGTTGCGATATTTTAGCAGTCTTTGAAGCCCTTGCAGCATGTTTAAAATTATAGATACGAACTATATTACAGGTCGCGTCAAATAACTTTGCCGCTCTGAAGTAGAAACAAATCACTGCGCAGTAGTTAATCTTATGAATAAAACAGCAGCGCGCATGGCGCGGATTGGCGCGGCTAGCGAAAAGCCTAGCTTCAGAGCGGCAAAGTTATTTGACGCGAACTGTTAGATTAATGGAGCGAGAGCTTAAGTTAGTGGTTTTCTTATTTCCCAGATCGCCATACCGACCCTTAGTCGGAGGTGCAATCGCTTTGACGCCGGAGCAGTTTCTCAAATTTAACGGATTTTCAAATGCCTACTGGGGAAATGATGCGGATTATTACGATTTGTCTAACAGGTAACAAATGTCTTTTCATTGCCAAATATTCATTCCGGAAGCCCATGAACAATTTCTTGGGCAAAATCGTGCCTACTCTGTATTTTAAAACTTATAATTGGCATTTCACTCCCAGGGAAATCCGTACCTACTAAGAATTACTAAGATTGCGAACAACCACGCAGTACAGTACATTGTGTGCACGGTAGCGCATCACTAGTTCACCCCCTAGGTACCTTTCTTTCTTTCCAAGGTTGCCTGTATTACCAACAACAAAAATGAATTATAGGGAACATCTGCGGTAGCACTTGTATGTAAAATAACATCCCTATTTTCGTTTTCAGAATAAATGCATCAAACTATTACGTTGAAAACAGTTTCCCTCTTGATGTTGGCAAATACAAAACGATTAGAAAGGGTTTAGCTTTATGGCATAAGTAAGTACAGCTGCCATTATAAAGCAATGTATTAAGATGATCTAAATCTTATTTTGCTCATTCCTAACTTGGAACAAATTTTTATTTGATTTATTTTTTCCCACAGATCAGAATATTTGTCAACCCCATCTCCGATGTATCTATTAGATGGCCTAACATCTCTATCGTATAGTGTGGATAGTTTTGAACTGAGGCGTTTGTTTACGTACTTGCAAGTGAACATTGATACAATGGATAGAACAGAAACAAGAGCTAAAATGTATAATAAACTAATAAATCCGGTTACATACAAAACTACATCATAAATGAAACATTAAGACATGACATGAATAAATAAATTTGCCAATTAATTACGCCTTTCATTGGTTTGGTTCAATTTTGTAAAAGTGCTTTCTTACCCGTTTAAGCCTATGTCGATCCTTCTATTATTAATTTGTAGGATAGGGCAAGTTAGGGGCATTCTAGTCTAGTCAAAACAAAAAGCTGGGATGACGAGGCAACTCTTGGCACATCTATTATTGTGCTTACTGCGCTGCGCTTATAAGTGTTCGCATCGGCTCTGCTACTTTATTCAAATAGTGGAAACTTGGGAAAGCCAAAATTACTACTAATGAATGATGTCGGTGGTAAGATTTTTTTTTTGAGCTGAGAACATTATTTTTGACATCGACATTTGACATGAGTCAGCGGGGGAGGTGTTTCCAACTTTCCATATTTCTTACACTGTTTCACGATTAATTCTGTATTTTTCTTTTTTATTGTTTTGTCACTGTTACTCTCAGGGAATAATTGGATATCTGTCCTTTTTTTACACGAAAATTAACTAACGTGTAAGCGTGTAACAGAGTGAAATATTGTGCTTCAGTTCAGCTGTCAGCAATTCAGCAAATGATTATTGTAAAAAAAGTACTGTGTATAGTTTACATCTTTTTTAAGGAAAACCCTGAACATTGTTAATTTCAGTGATTATATCGATAACATGATCAGTGCGTGAACTATAGATACGATAACAATGGCTTTTTTGGAGGTAATTAAAAGGACATTGATTCTAAAACTAACATAGCGAATGGTTGTCTGGTTGATCTTTGAATAATTGCAAAAAATCCTGATAAAGTAGTACCTAACTTGTTGATTTTATTTACTTTATGAAATTAACCTTGAATAGCTTACCAGCAAGCCATAATGTGTGAAAATATGAAACCTCTAATCCCTATATTTACTTCACCAAATGTACTTAATTTACAGTGGCGAAAGTTTTCATTTTTCGACATCCACAAGAACGTTGACAACGGGAAAGTAGCTGAATGTTTGCAAGTAAGTTCTATTAGTTCATATCTGTATGCTATTTTGTATCAATTTAATGACACCGCTGTGTAAGTATATAAATTATTGGTCAGTGGGTCGTCTTAGGAATTTCCTTTCTTGTTATTTTTGTTACTGTTACCTTGCATCGTCCCACTGCTGGGCAAAGGCCTCTCCCCATGACTTCCAGCTCTTTCGATCCAGGGCTAAATTGGACCACTGGTCATTTGTTTTCTCCAGCTCAACCAGCCATCTTCTATGGGTTCAGTTGTTTTTGTATCACATGAATTTTAAATGTATAGTGTATTATAAATCTTGTATTAGTTTTACTGAAAAGGCTTGGCTCTTGGATTGAGCAAAAGCTACACTCTGTCTTTTATCATCTGTTATATTATAAATTAATTTATTTATTTCTATATTTATACTTAAATATAAAATGGCCATCAACCAATTACGTTAACTAAATATAAATTAGACAAAAATTAGACACTTATCTCCCAGAACTCGATACATACTGACATATTCATCATAATATTAGTCATGCTCCCATTGTAACTAACCCACTACTCTTATCCTTAAAGGTTCATTAGAAAACCAGTGTCAGACAGCATCTGTCTGGCATTAATGCTGAAATGAACCTTTTTGGCGCAGCCGTGAGGAACACACTATTGTTGTTAAAAAATAATTTTAATTTTGTATTTTGTGTTTCACGAACTGTGTCCAAATAAACATTTTTCTTTCTTTTCTTTCTTATCGCCATAGCTCATATAACTTGTGTTATCCAACATTTGTCACTTTCAGGATACACAAGTGACTGCTACAACTAGCGGCAATGGTCATGTTGTGCTGTGCGACTATACGGGCTGGGCCCACCTCATCTCCCGTTCCTGGGAGGTCACCTCTTTCAAGGCTTATGAGCTGACAGTGTCACTCGCTCAGCAGCTACCGCATGACCCTTATCTCGTTACTATTGGTGTAAGTATATTTTTGTTATAGTTTCGTCTTTAGAAACTTGACCAGAGGGGCAATTCTCGTAATTTTAAGAACGTTCACAGTCTGATCTCAGTCTCAATCTGTCAAAAATACCTCTAATTTCCCTACATTTTGACAAGTTTTTGACATTTCTTTGTCGCTGAGATGAGACTGCGACTAGATTTTGAACGTTTTAAATTAGTAGAATTGGCCTACAGGTATTTGACTGCCAATGCCAGTTACCTTTTTTTTAAATAACAAGATAATAATAAGCTAATTATTGTTAATGTTTTATAATCACTAACACTCCCTGTCATTGTTATTATTTTCTTATACTGAACTGATACCTAAGACATAATCTGAGGGGCAATTCTCATAATTTTAAGAACGATCTCAGTCTCAATCTGTCAAAAATACCTCTAATTTTTGACAAATATTTGACATTGATTGTCGCTGAGATGAGATTGCGACTGGATTTTGAATGTTTTTAATTCTGGGAATTGGCCTTCAGGTTACAGAGATATTGAAGGTCAAGGTTCACAAGCACATTTGTATGTAATTGTAATAACTTAACTTTAAATACCCCCCCCACAACTCCTGTGCTGTTGCATGCACCTATAAGCATAATGTTTTGAGTGTGTTACATTGCATGCTATGGTTTTTCACAAAAGTCAACAATAACTTTTGTTAAATGTATCTTGGTTAGTGTTACGTATCATAGAATATAGACAGAACATGCATAGATATAACTATGTGATGGATCTTTTTACACCCTGTATGCATACAGACTCATACAATCCAAACTAATTCCAGGATGACGAAGCAGGCACGAACCCTCTAATCAAGGTGTGGGACTGGTCCCGCAGCGACCGGCATGGAAACCCGACGTGCGCAAGAGTGTCACGGGCCGTGCCCTCACACATGAGACCCACACCGGCTACCGCGCTGGCCGTGCACGAGAATAAGGTACTTCATTTAAGAAAAATCAATGTTTGTTAGCCCACTTCCTAGTGCTTTCGCATGGAAGAAGAAGTGGCGCAACAAACTCCCCAGTAGCACAGCAGTCTGTTCAGTTATAAAAACTGCTTCTATACAATAGTAGGTATGCAAAGTATAACATTACGAGCTAAAGTACATTTGCCATATATGTCAGCTAGCCACGCCACGATATGTCGTCATGTGTAGGTACACAATTCTGCACACCTGCTTAGAAAGTAGAAACGTGATGTTATGTATCCGTTTCCAGAGTCTCCTGGCCGTTGGTTTCTTGGACGGCTCAGTGTCGTTGTTTCGCGGCGTCATTGCACGACAGCGCAGCGGAAAAATGAGGACCTTGCCGGTACCAGGGACTAGTCCAATTACTGGACTCGCTTTCAAGTAAGTCACCATCCTCTTGTCCTTATCTTAAGGTACTCGAGGTTGACGCTGCATATCTTCATCTTATCATACATCACCATTAGCCGTCATCTCAGTAATCACTCACCCCCTTTCAGTTTTCCCATTCACGTAAATACTCTTAGAAAAATAGCAATAATTTCATTAACTGTGTGTTTTCAAGAGAGGCTTGTGGGTAAGTAATAACAGCCGCACGGGTCGATTGATCAGGTTAAGCTATGCTTCCCGCGGTTGGTCCGTGGATGAAGGACCATCTTTACATACTAAGACCCCTCCGTGTCTCGGAAAGCACGTTAAGCCGTTGGTCCCGGCTGTCGTTCGTGGATCTTTGACAGTCGTTACGGGTCGTCAGTAGCCCGAAAGTCCGACAACTAGTCTTACCAAGGGGTATCGGTATATATTACCCAGTAACTGGATTGTGGAGGTGAGATTCACAGATTCACTCCATGAAAAATACTGCTACTCAGGTGCATCCGGTTAGACTGGAAGCCGACCCCGACATACTTAAAAGCTAGGCAGATGACGTTTTGTGTGTGTTTTCAGTTAAAAAAACAACAAAAAATGGGTTTGTTTATCATGCACACTTTACCAAACCCAAATGTAATTAAACCTATGCGTATATTTTTCCTTTTCACTATAACCCATTGCACCCATTGCATTATCCTCCTTTTCCTTCTATCCTAAACATACCTAATATCTAAGTCATGTGGTTACACATTATTCTGCCGTCATAATGAAAAAGGGCACAACTAACATTTTTTCCAAAATTGAGTAAAATAAACTGTCTTAAGCGCCTTTTTTTTCTGATTCCAATTATGTGTATAACTTAATTTTGGATAAAATTTTAGTTATGCCCTTTTTCTTTATGACGGCAGTATTGGTATTAATTGTTTATCATTATACAACTAGATTGCGGTCGATCGGTTTTAACCGACTTCAAAAAAAGGAGGAGGTTCTCAGTTCGGCGAAATCTTTTTTTTAAATGTACCTACATACGGCGACATATCTAGCTATACATTCCAGCTGACTTCTCATTGTACGAAAAACCTATACCTACAATGCCAAAACCTGGAAATGACCTGCTTGATGCTTGATGTGTCGCAGTGTGTACGTGCCCCGATTAATATTTTAATCAACATAAAACCTGACACTGACCTGCAAATTGCAGAAAAAAGTACGAAAATTTGAATTTCACGGGCTAGCTTAGCGCATCCTCTCCCCGCATACATACAGGTACTTTATTTTTCATGATTAGTTACTTACAGTAACTTGTGTTCGTTTGACAGAGGTGCAGACAAGTTATTCGTGGTATCCCGCGCATGCGTGATGGTGATCTGGCTGGGCTCGGAGCGCTGCGTGACGCTGGACGCGATGGGAGCCGCGCCCGCGTGCAGCGTGCTGGCCGACAACCATCGCCTCACTGTGGCCAACAACGAGGTTAGTGCCATACAACGACAGAAATAGATGATAAAGACATGACATACACACTCACATATGACGCAAAATGCTCTAAGAGCGATGCAACACGGGCGTTCGTACAGTGATTTCAACGCAGTGAGTGCCACATGAGCGCTGCGATGTCGCAAAGCAACGCAGCTTATATCGACGTCCACCTTCGATATTCTAAAAAATACTGCGCTGCGCTCAGTTGTCGCTCCATCATCTCACCCCAGCACACCTCACTGCTTCGTCTCCCTGGCCCCTTGTCCGATGCGCACGCGTTTCTCGCCGTACTTTGTTTTAACGCACCATGTGGCATGAAGCTCAAATTTATATGTAGAACTGCCGCCGCAACGCATTGGCAATGCCCTTGTGGCATCGCCCTTACTGAACTCAATAATGATTGAAGCTCGCATTTGTAAACGCACAATGAATCAGAACAATAAATAAAAAAAAAAAATATATACGCTGGGCCCTCGTGATTGATTGGGTCCCGTAATTCTAAGAGAAAAGGCCTGAGACCCAACACTGGGAACATATAGGCTGGTTATGTGGATCGACACAATTATCAAAATGCCATTAAGTGTGCATACACATGTGCGACACGCGACTGCGACAGAGACAACTGCAACAGCCGACGCGTGTCCGTGCCACGTGTATTTGAGTACACGTGCCGCTCGTATATTTGAGCACCGTACTCAAATACATTAGCGACACTGTGTCCGACGACGCGTCGCCGGCAGCTGCCGACACGCGTCTTCGGTTGCAGTTTCCTCGGTCGTCGACTCGTGTCGCTCATGCGTATGCACACTTATTTAGTCTATTTACCATGAATATGAAACTGAAATAAATAAATGAATGATTAGTCAAATTAGATAGAGAATCAGTACTTTTTGAAGATCAAAATTGACAGATGACTGTCTCCCGAGTGTCACCGTGTCCCATGATTCTTTTATCTCTTAGAATTTCTTTTTTCGTCCAAGAACAACGCTAAGACCATCATAACTCCACAGGCTCTCTACTGCTACACGACCGAAGGCCGGGGTCCGTGCTACGCCCTCGAAGGCGAGAAGGTCCGTCTCGACTGGTTCCGTAGCTATCTGGTCATTACCACCAACGAGACACCCAACAAAACGGCCGCCTCAACCAGCACTGCGCCTGCGCCGAAATCGCACCACATCACAATCCTAGACATACAAAACAAATTCATAGTTTTCTCAAAGACTTTTGAGGAAATCGATGCAGTTTTGACGGAATGGGGGTCTTTTTACATACTCACGAAGAACAAAGAAATGATCTATTTGGAGGAGAAGGATTTGCAGTCGAAGTTGACGCTGCTTTTTAAGAAGAATTTGTATGATGTCGCCATTAGGATTGCCAGCAGTCAGCACTATGACGAGGCTGGGCTGACAGAGATTTATAAACAGTATGGTGATCATTTGTATAGTAAGGTATGTTTCTTTCAATTCTATGTTTTTCTAGGTACTCAAAGATTCCGTACCCAAATGGTGCCGACTAACAGACGCCAGCACATCAAGCTACTACAATCTGTCAAATTTCTTTAATAGATTTTCAACTTTATCGCTAAATCATACGGTTCAAAATTGATTGGGAAATTTTGACAGTTTCGGGTAGCTTGATGTGCTGGTGTCTTTACAGTACAGCGTATAAACCGCGCCGTAGAAACAACGTGCCGTCAACAAGCTTCCATAGTGATACATACAACACTGACGACCATGCCTACACACGGCAATTAACCTTTTGAACGCCATTGTCACATATACGTGACAAGCAAGCGCGTGCCCTGTACGACACAAATATGTGACAAAAAATTCGGTGCACTTTACCACGAAATAAACAATTAAATCATTACTTTTGTGTGTTTTTATTTGTATACCATAAATATTTAAAATTGTGGCTTGGTGTGGAGGGCACGCGCGTGCGTTTATGCTCTGGCGCTCAAAAGGTTAAACGTTAGTTATTCACGGCAAGAAAAACGTGTGTTAACGGGATACAAAAATCATAAGTCTAAAGTCAAAACTCAAGAAAAATAGTTTGTTAATTTTAACGTTTTTTTTTTTATTTCATTATTTTTGTGGTACAGAACGCTAGGTGCGGAAGTCCGACTTTCGAAATGCATGACAAATTAATTATTTTTATTGTGTATTTTACATTAATTTATCTATCCATGAATACTGTTGAAGTTTGTTTGTTTGTTTGTTTTGTTTTTATAATATAATGTTGCCCCACACTAGGAATTTCTCCTGTATTGTGGGTGCGTTTACAAACATTTAAACTCACATACACAAACAGCCAGACCCGGAACAACTACTTGTAGGTCATACAAATATTTGTTCCGTGCGGGAATCGAACCCGCGACACGCAGCGCAGCAGTCAATCGCTTAACCACTGCGCCAACCGTGCCGTCAAAACAATCAGCCGTCATATCAATGATTGAATATCAGTAGGATAATTCAGTTTTTATCCTGAAGCTTAACAGCTTCTACTATTTTTCAGGGCGACTTAAAAGGTGCTATCGACCAATATGTAAAAACTATTGGCTGGTTAGAAACCTCATATGTAATCCGGAAATATCTGGAATCTCGTCACTTGGAATCCTTAGTACAATACTTAGAAGAACTCCATAAGAAGAAGGGCTGTGCGACTGAGGACCATACTACGTTACTTCTAACCTGTTATATGAAGATAGACCAGCATGATCAACAAGGGAAGCTGAAGGAGTTCATCAATTCAAAGGATAAAATCATTGATTTTGATGTTAATGTCGCTATTAAGGTATGTTTTGGCTTACAATACTTGAGTTCATAATCTCAGATAATTTACATCCCATGGCCACTTACGCAGCATTATGAAAATTTTGGTTGCAATGAAATTTGAACCTTGTCATGAATGACATTGAGTTTGTTGTTCCATAACTATTTCTTTTCTGATTCTGATCTGAAAAAAAAGCCGGTAGGTGACATTTTTTCAAAGGAATTTAAGTTCCGTGGCATGTTTCTTGATCACGTGACTCAATTATCAACTTTGAACGATAATAACTCGGAAACATGACACTACGGGGTTGGTCTTTTATTTTTTCTATTTGCATTGATATCAGAGGTGTTGTGCGTAGCCGCCATTTTCAAAATGGCGCGACATGTCAGGCCCCATATAAAAATCTTCCATCCCATACACCATACATTGTTCCATAATAATGTAAGTATCAGTGTAGCCACAAAGTATATTTCACATTGGTTCCTTAATTGCTACTCTTTGAGACACTATTATGGAACACAAATTGTGGACAATCAAATGAATTCTTGTCGACAAATACATCTTTTTGAGGTTACCCCACCACGTAGGTAGTCCAAAAAGCATGAATAAGAATCAACTCTATAGCCACGATAAAATCCTACGCGCCATTTTGATCAACCCTTATCTCTAACTAGCTTCTGCCCGCGACTTCGGCCGCGTGAAATTTCGCCCTCTCCATTCACCGTCACAGGGGTGGAATTTCGAAAAACCCTTTCTTAGTGGATACCTACTCTTCACAAAGAACACACCCTCCACATTTCATGTCTCTAAGACCAGCGGTTTAGGCTGTGCGTTGATATATCAGTTAGTCAGGACTTTGAATCTATATCTATACTACTAATAATAAAGCTGAAGAGTTTGTTTGTTCGAACGCGATAATCTCTGAAATTACCGGTCAGATTTGAAAAAATCTTTTTGCATTTGATAGCCCAATTCTTGAGGAAGGCTATAGGCTATTTAATATCACGCTATGACCCTTAGGAGCCGAGCAAAAAGAAAAAAAGTCAGAATGTAATTTTAAAAAGAAAAGAAAAAGAAAGCTAAGCGAATACGAAGTGTTGCGACGGGGCCGGGGTACAAGAAATTTCACGCGGACGAAGTCGCGGGCAGAAGCTAGTTTTATATAAATATAGATTCTTACAGGTGATGCGCCAAGTAAGCGTAGACGATGCGTTATCCCTAGCAGCGAACCACAAGCGTCACGACTGGTACCTCAAGATGATGCTGGACGATAAGAAGGACTATCGTAAGGCACTGGACTATATCGTAGAGCTGGAGTTCGATGACGCCGACCAGTTCATGAAGATGTACGGCCATCGGCTTATACAGCATGAGCCAGAAGAGAGCACCAAGTTTTTGAAGTGTGAGTTTGTCAATAGGATGATGTATTTTTTTATTTTAAACTCAAAAATTCAAGTTATAAATGTTTTAATAAGTGCTAGACACAACCATAGACGTGACGTCACAACTATGTAACTTTCTAATATTAGTCATCACCCTATTGTGAACACATGTGTTGGACATGTATTTGTATCATTTTCATAATTGTCATTTAAAGAGGGGCTTGTGGCTAAGTAATAACAGCCGCACGAGTCGATCGATCAGGTTAAGCTAGGCTTGCCGAGGTTGGTCAGTGGATGGGTGACCATCTTTACTGATATGTAAAGATGGTTACCCAAACCCCTCCATGCCTTGAAAAGCACGTTAAGCCGTTGGTTCCGGATGGCAATCGTGGATCTTTGACAGCCGTTACAGGTCGTCAGAAGTCCGAAAGTCTGACAAGCAGTCTTACCAAGCGGTATCGTATTACCCAGTAACTGGGTTGTGGAGGTCAGTAGGCAGTCGCTCCATGTAAAATACTGGTATTCAGCTGCATCCGGTTAGACTGAAAGCCGACCCCAATATAGTTGGGAAAAGGTTAGGCAGATGATGATAATTATCATTAAAAACTACAATTTTTGATATAATTAGATCGATATTGGATTCGATTCGATTTATCGATTATTTGCTAGATTTTGGTTTAAGTATCCTAGAGACAATACTAAAACCAAATACTTGAGTTAAGGTATCTACTCTATAATTCCCGCACCCTAATTTTATAACACTCAATCATAATCTGAATAATTTTGAAGGATATTGCTAATCCATTGCTTTATATGTTTGAAAAATTTGTCTGCTCAACAACGTAAATAACGCAATGAATGTTGTTGAACTGTCAAAATGAAAGCCATTGCTACTGTTAGTGTGTTACGCAATGGCCCGCCGATATGTTACAGTTTTATAAACTACTATAAAATTACAGGCAGCAGTTATAGCTATGAATTTTCGTAGGGATTTGGTCTCCTAGGAACTGCAGCGAGCTAAGATTGCATATTTTAACTAGATTTTATTAGGGAATCTGTCTGTTGAGGAAAGTTTTGAGTATGAATGTGACTGGCTGTAAGAGTAAAGGAAGACCAAAGAAGCGATGGATGGACTGCGTGAAAGGAGTTATAGCTAGAAAGAGGGTGACTACTCAGATGACGACTAAAGAAAAGAAATGAAAAAAAAAAACATGAAATTAAGTTTTTTTTATTGTGCGGAAAACTGTAAAAAAAAATTAGATATTACTTTTTTTGTAGAAAATAATAATCTCTAAAGTTACACATTTCTCCGTCTCACAGTACTATGCACAGACTACAAACCCCGCAGCAAGCCGTTGGTCGACGAGATTTCCCTTTCCGGCGGCGTCAGGGAGCCAATCAGCGCCCTTCCTGACGACTACATTCCCATGTTCCTGAGCAACTCCGAGCGGCTCATAGAGTTCCTTGAGCACATGACGCAGAAACAGAAGGACTGCTCCAAACTTGTGTTCGATGCGCTCATAGAACATTATATTCATGTTTGGTAAGATAGATGTGATAACGTGATCTGACAACTGACACCTACCCTATTTTAGTTTGATTTCTTAGTAGTGAGATGTTTATGGCTCGTATGGGAAGAAGAGAATAACTAGTCAGATTGGCTGCCAATAGTATAATGATTTATTTAGTGTAAAATACAAGTAAAACGATGTAAAGGCTAGGTAAGCATAACATATATGATACTTATTATAAAGGAGCATACATATTTGGTAATTAGTCTAAAGGAGAGTACCTATACACCTCAGTAGTTAACACTCAAATGTGAAAGAAAATTCGAGTTCCTAACAGAATACCGGTAACATTACTTCATGTATGAAAAGTTTTTAGTTACGTTTTATTTTTCACGGAACGGATTTGTGTTTTAATGGAAAAGTTGTTCTATCAGAGGTAGAATCACCCTCTTGCAAAATTCAGGTGACTAAAGCATCACCTTGTCTAATAAATAAAAATCTCGTGTCATAGTGTTTGTTATCGAATTCCTCCGAAACGGCTTGACCGATTTTTATAAAAAAAAATATGTGTATTTGGTAGGCCTGAGAATAGGTCGTAGGCTACTTTTTTTTTGAAAAACAACGTTTGCGGGGTCAGCTAGTATATGAATAAAATAACTAGCTGAACCAAATAATAATGGTCAGATCATTTTCATTCATCAGGGCAAAATCTCCAGAAAGCGAGAAGAAGGAATATGAAGAAAAAGTACTATGCTTACTAAAGAAGCCTGACGCTAACTATGACAAGGATCAGACTCTGATCATCTGTCAGATGCTAGGCTTCCAAGCGGGCGTGCTGTATCTCTACGAGGAGAACAAACTGTGAGTATACTCTACTATGTCATTTCTAAAGGACATGAACAGGCGCCAGCACATCAAGCTACCCGAAACTGTCAAATTTTCCCAATCAACATTGAACCTTATGCTTTACCGATAAAGTTGAAAATCTATTAAAGAAATTTGACAGATTGTAGTAGCTACTAGCTTGATGAGCTGGTGTCTGTACAAATTGTGTGACCCACAGCACAAAGAGTTCATTACTATATTTAAAAAAAATAACTGATAATATTTTAAATCCCACCACAGCTTTCGTTACTTAAACATCATGTCCCAATTACCATAAAGTACCATAATAAGCATGTCCCGGACATGCTGTATAGCTTTAGCATTTTGTTTTATTTGTGTTCACCTCGGGGCCAAACTTGTATGGGTCCGATATCCATCTCCTTTGCGGAATACGGCTCGATGCGATGATGTTATATTAGAGTTGCTGAAATATTGAAGAATCATTAGTCGCTAAAACAAAATGAATTGTTAATGAAGTTAGTAAAAACCCCGACCCGACCTCCGATGCTAAAAGCGTCATGTAGGAGAAGACATACAAAAAAAAAAAAATTTACACCAAACATATAACACTGTTTTTAATTAATTTCCCCCTAGTTGGCGGTCCCAAGTAGCAGTCCACCTGCGCAGCGGTGACGCGGAGGCTGCACTAGCTGTGTGCCGGCGGCGCGGCCAGCAGTGCCCGCGCGTGTGGCTGGACGTACTGTGGGCGCCGCCCCCGCCGCACTGCCTGCCCGAGCTGCTCAACGTCATCGGTCAGTACACGCAGTAGTAGCAAGTAGCAGTGCGCCTGCGCACACGCGCGGCCAGCAGTGCCCGCGCGTGTGGCTGGACGTACTGTGGGCGCCGCCCCCGCCGCACTGCCTGCCCGAGCTGCTCAACGTCATCGGTCAGTACACGCAGTAGTAGCAAGTAGCAGTGCGCCTGCGCACACGCGCGGCCAGCAGTGCCCGCGCGTGTGGCTGGACGTACTGTGGGCGCCGCCCCCGCCGCACTGCCTGCCCGAGCTGCTCAACGTCATCGGTCAGTACACGCAGTAGTAGCAAGTAGCAGTGCGCCTGCGCACACGCGCGGCCAGCAGTGCCCGCGCGTGTGGCTGGACGTACTGTGGGCGCCGCCCCCGCCGCACTGCCTGCCCGAGCTGCTCAACGTCATCGGTCAGTACACGCAGTAGTAGCAAGTAGCAGTGCGCCTGCGCACACGCGCGGCCAGCAGTGCCCGCGCGTGTGGCTGGACGTACTGTGGGCGCCGCCCCCGCCGCACTGCCTGCCCGAGCTGCTCAACGTCATCGGTCAGTACACGCAGTAGTAGCAAGTAGCAGTGCGCCTGCGCACACGCGCGGCCAGCAGTGCCCGCGCGTGTGGCTGGACGTACTGTGGGCGCCGCCCCCGCCGCACTGCCTGCCCGAGCTGCTCAACGTCATCGGTCAGTACACGCAGTAGTAGCAAGTAGCAGTGCGCCTGCGCACACGCGCGGCCAGCAGTGCCCGCGCGTGTGGCTGGACGTACTGTGGGCGCCGCCCCCGCCGCACTGCCTGCCCGAGCTGCTCAACGTCATCGGTCAGTACACGCAGTAGTAGCAAGTAGCAGTGCGCCTGCGCACACGCGCGGCCAGCAGTGCCCGCGCGTGTGGCTGGACGTACTGTGGGCGCCGCCCCCGCCGCACTGCCTGCCCGAGCTGCTCAACGTCATCGGTCAGTACACGCAGTAGTAGCAAGTAGCAGTGCGCCTGCGCACACGCGCGGCCAGCAGTGCCCGCGCGTGTGGCTGGACGTACTGTGGGCGCCGCCCCCGCCGCACTGCCTGCCCGAGCTGCTCAACGTCATCGGTCAGTACACGCAGTAGTAGCAAGTAGCAGTGCGCCTGCGCACACGCGCGGCCAGCAGTGCCCGCGCGTGTGGCTGGACGTACTGTGGGCGCCGCCCCCGCCGCACTGCCTGCCCGAGCTGCTCAACGTCATCGGTCAGTACACGCAGTAGTAGCAAGTAGCAGTGCGCCTGCGCACACGCGCGGCCAGCAGTGCCCGCGCGTGTGGCTGGACGTACTGTGGGCGCCGCCCCCGCCGCACTGCCTGCCCGAGCTGCTCAACGTCATCGGTCAGTACACGCAGTAGTAGCAAGTAGCAGTGCGCCTGCGCACACGCGCGGCCAGCAGTGCCCGCGCGTGGGGCTGGACGTACTGTGGGCGCCGCCCCCGCCGCACTGCCTGCCCGAGCTGCTCAACGTCATCGGTCAGTACACGCAGTAGTAGCAAGTAGCAGTGCGCCTGCGCACACGCGCGGCCAGCAGTGCCCCTTAAAACAATGAGAAACATTTTTAAGAGCACTTTTATAATGAATTAATTTCAAAATAATTTGCATATTAATGTAATAAATCTTGTCCACAGCTAATGAAAAGTTACTGTCACCTATTCTTGTCATCGACTGTCTCGCTAGCACACCTACATACACATTAGGAGATGTTAGAAAGTAAGTATAATAATTATGTTAACCACCTTTATTGTGTTTTGCAAGTAGAAATCTAATAGAATTATTCGCAGTGCAGTTTTCATTACTAAGTTGTAATGTTTCATTACAAAAATCCTCCTACATCACTTTCGTACATTTTCTATAAACCATCGCACACAAACGGCAAATGAAGACCAGTAGTACCCCAGTGTAACGGCCGCGACTTACGATTTGTAGGTCGTAGGTTCGAACCCAGACAGTTTACTTTGTGAAAATTATTTCATCACCACTGCTCTCAAAATGGTGAAGGAAAACATCGTGAGGAAACCGGCATGTCCTAGAACCAAAGTTTGAAGACAAGTGACATCTACCAACCCGCACTGGGCCAGCGTGGTGGATTACGGCCCACTCCCTCTTACTAAGAGGAGGCCTGTGCCCCAGCAGTGTGAAGATTATAGGCTAATTATGCTACAAAAAAGCGGGCCGCACCGCACTTTTTATTAGATTTTAAAATGCGTTTTATTGCGGCCGGATGTGGCTATAATGTGCACTTACCTTTAATATTTGAAATTCCAAAACCGACTTATCTTGCTTGAAAAAAGTTATAGCGCCACCTGGTGGTCACTAGGAGAAGCCTAATTTCCCATAAAAACATTCTAAAGCGCTCGCAATCGAACGTGAGTCGAAAAAACTCACACTAAGGCCACAGTAGTATTTTCATATAAATGTTGGCATTACAAAAATAATCTTTAAATATCCTCTTTTTACCAAGGTATCTAACAGACGTCCTAAAATCCGAGAACGAAGTTATAACCAGAGAACAACAACTTTCATCTAAATACCGCACCGAGAGCGAGAAAATGCGTGAACAGACCACCGTGCTACAGAGCCAGCCCGTCGTGTTCCAGTCGTCACGCTGCGCTGTCTGCAACAAGCCGCTGGAACTGCCCACCATGCACTTCTTATGTCAACACTCCTTCCATCAGAGGTGAGCTACCAGATCGTGCTGCTGATCGTGCGTTCTTCGTGACTGTAAACGTGAAAAAAACCGGGTGTATCGCGTCTAGAGGGTCAATTTAAATTAACTAGCGAAACTCCACAGTTGGAATTTGCGGTATCTAAACATGATAAAACAAAAAAATTATCGATGATTCTTATTGGGATTAACGACCGCAGGTGAAATATCATTTAAAAAATCTGTTCTTTTTTTGTAAACTTCACAGATTCTTAACACGATACAACACAAAAAAAAACAGTGGCACTCCGGGAGTGCCGACAGAAGTGAAACCAAAACACAAACAGAATATTATACTTTGCCATCACTCACTGACATATCGGATGTACATTAAAACCGAGTACATCCCGAGGACAGCCGAATTCATCCGTTTCATTTTTTGAATTATTGTCATAAACAAAACACGCGCGGTGTCGCTTACGGTAACAAAGGTTTTTTCCTATCTCAAAAAATGTCCAACGCGCCTAAAGAAGTTTTCACTTAAAAAAATCTGATTTTCTAAACTCATGCTTCAAGTAAACTGAAAAAATAATTATAATAATTAAAACTAAGTAAAATAAGAAAAAATATCTCGAGACTGGTTACCCAACCAGTCTCGAGATATTTTTTCTTATTTTGTTGGATCTCTTTACCTACCACATCTGCGGAGTTTGGCTAGCTAATTTAATACCACCTTGTACACAATCTTAATCTATGTCATTGTCTAACATCGAAACTACATGATGTTTACAAACACTAATAGTTATTTTGTTTTCAGCTGCTTCACAACATACACGGAATCGGAAAATGAATGTCTGGTGTGTGCGAGCGCCCGACGCCGACCTGACTCACAGCCACACGTCGCTGAGGCGTTACATGCAAGACTGCACAACGAACAGGACCCGTAAGTACTACACCTGTATGACCTAAACAAATATCAACTTTATTTCAATAGTTATTAAGTTGATTTCAGAGTGACTAGCACAAAGACAAAGTTATAAAAATGTTTTAAGTTGTAGCGTAAACTGAACTTTATTGTGTAGGAATTAAAGTTATTTTTCCATTAATTCATATTTGTTTACATTTTTGGCAAATAAATCGCGAATGCACGGTAAATTTAATTATTATAAGAATGTCAGATAATTATCAAGTCTTAGAAAAATAAACTCAATGTCTTACATGATAAATTTCAAATTCCATTGCTACCAAAATTTATTTAGGACTTCACTAAAATATCAACTTTCGCTGATAAAGTTAATATGATGGCAATGAATGTAGATGGCTCAAGACTGAATTTTAGTAAAAAATACTGCGAGTACGTACTCCGAGGGTTGAAAATCCCTGAGAGTTGAAAATCCAGTGATCTATAAATTTTGGGTGCGTTCCGAGTTGGGAATGTAATCTATGTAATCGATTTGAGCGTGCTTAAACCCGTACCGAATTAGCGTGAGTGCGATAAAGATGTCCCGTGAATTGTCATAGATGACGTCATATCATGCGCCATCTTGCGATAACGTCGGCCATGCCTTATATCACCGTGAGCGCTGTCAAAAATGACCAGTATGTGTGTGAGGATGTGTCAGTGTGTGTTTTGTTTTGAGTTGCATCTTAACTTTAAAAAAAGCTAACGTGGCATTTTCGAAATTGTGCTTCTGGCTGACAGTCACCACCTAACCAAAGAATAAGAACTGAAGAAGAAATTTGGTGTTTATACAAAGAAATACTGTAATAATATCGTTTTGACACTGAGTAAGCACTGTGAGCGCGTTCACGAGCGTTCCGAATTGTTGACAGCTGTCATAATCGTAATTTCTAAATCGGAACGCAGGTGAGATGATGTGAGCGCTATGAGCAATTATAACTAATTCGAAATGCGGCCTTTATATATATAGCTCGTGCTTTGACTTAGACATGTGCCCGTCTCTACCTTGCACTTGTAGTTTGACAGCTGTGCGACAGTGACAGGAATAACGCTTAGCCAAAGTACGCTCGTAGATCTAAGCTAAGTACCTCACATTCTACACTGCGTAGACTCACAGTTTTCGTCGCTTGTTATACTGGATATTATGCCACCGAGACTCTGCACGAATATGACCCGTAATTGAATGATTACTACTCGCGTAATTGGCAATTCAACGCTATTTTCAGAGTAATCAAGGAAATAGTCCATTCACTTTTAAGTATCCAGTACTTATGCGACAGTTGCGAACCACTTTTCGGCCACTAGTCGAGGTCGTTTCTTTAATGAATTCCTTTCTTTTACCTTTCTGCGTCCAATCACCAGCGGTACAAACAAAACTGACACTTATTTCTTACGCGTAATGTGTCAAAAGTAACAAACAATGGCCAATAGCCTGCTGGGGTTATAACTTCCTCGCCTACTAATTGGATTTGCCGGACGGGGTCCATAATAAATTTATCTAAACATCAAAACTAATATTATAAAGAGAAAAGATTTGGTATTTTGTATGTTTGTTTGTTACGCTTTTACGCTAAAACGACTGAACAGATTTCGATGAAATTTGGCACATGGTCCAGGACCATGATCTGGATTAGGACATAGGTACTTTTATCCCGATATTCTCACGGGATCGTGACTTATGCGGGTGTATCCGGGGGGCGCAGCTATCACACTAATATTATAAAGGCGTAAGTTTGTGAGTGTGTGTGTGTTTGTTTATATGTTTGTTACTTCTTCACGCTTAAACGGCTGGACCAATTTAGATAAAATTTGGTATCTCCGGTAGCTGACACCCTGGATTAACGTATACTTTTTATCCCGATATTCCCACGGAATCTAAACTTATGCGGGTGAAACCGCGGGGCGCAGCTAGTTATTAATAAAAGTTGGCCACACATTATGAAAGGCAATAAATGATTGAGTATTTAGTTAGTCTTAAGCCCCGCTTGCAACATATCACTAAACGCATTTAGCGCTAAGTGAATTTAAAACATGGTTCTAATTTTAACAATCACTTGAAGAATACAGAGACAGGATGATGTGGGGCTTGTGGCTAAGTAATAACAGCCGCACGGGTCAATCGATCAGGTTAAGTTAAACTTGCCGCGGTTCGTCCGTGGATGGGTGTCCAATGACCATCTTCACATACCAAGACCCCTTCCTTGCCTCGGAAAGTACGTTAAGCCGTTGGTCCCGGATGTTATTTGTGGATCTTCGACAGTCGTTATAGGTTGTCAGAAGCCCAAAAGTCTGACAACCAGTCTTACCAACAAGTTACCCACTGGGATGTGGTGGTTAGATTGGAAGCCATAGAAGCTACTGATTGACTCAACATTTATCCAGGCCCTTAGAGATCCTATAAAAGAATTAATAGCCAGTACGATTGTTTCAGCATAAAGGTATATTACATTTGTATTGCATTCCAACATTCTACAGAATATCAATGAATGTTTCTATGAAAAGTTACTATTGTATCTTGTATCACAACAATCGATTGATGTCACTGTCTGGTCTTGCTGGCTATATTACCAAGTCCTATAGTTCTATTAAACTTCGTATTAAAAAGGTAACTGCAATAGTTACTCGTTAAGTGAAGTGTAATAAATCTCGAAAGCTTAACAAACATGGATTTTTTTACGATATTCATGATCGGTTTGAAAGTTTTGACGTTTATATTTATTAAGATATAAAGGGATAAAAATAAAGGGATATTACTAATGTATTTTGTAAGGATTAAAAAGAACAAATAGGGTTTAAATGGGAGGAATTTTGAGGTTATTTTTTTTAAAACAAGTCTCTTCTTTACTTTTGAAACTGATTTATTATATTTCTCAAAGAAAAACGGAAAATCGATACTAAAACATATTCTGTGTACACCTGAGTCACCTGACGCAACATTGATCGAAGTTAGCCAGTCGGTTGGCTGCGCGCACGCAATCATGTCGTCTTATCGACGCAATCGCATTTAATTCACCACAATATTAACGCGATAACGTGAAACATAGTGTTCAAATTAAAAACATGTATTTATCACTGATCAAATCTATCACAATTGCACCGTTTTCGTGGTGTTTTCCTAATAATACTGAAGAGAGGTATGGGTGAGTGAGATTTTGTTATTGTAAACATAGTTTCTTATTCTGTTTAGATTCTTTTGTAACTAGTAACCCGCCCATGCTTCTCATGGAAGCGATCTACAGATGCGGCCACATTTCAAAACATCAAGATTTCTGTGTAGTTGAGACCGCGAAATTCAAATTTTCTTACGTTTTTTGCAATTTGCAGGTCAGTGTCAGGTTGTATCTTGATCAAAATATGATTCGCGACAATAACAGCTACATATTTAGACAATTATATAATCTTTAGAATCATTAATACATCTTTCTAAGTTAAATTTCTACCATTAACACTTTTCCATAAGAGAGTAGTGGTTGGTGGTAGAAATTTAACTTAGAAAGATGTGTTAATGATTCTAAAGATTATAATTCTCTAAATATGTACCTGTTATTGTCGCGAATCAAATTTTGATCAAGATACAACCTGACACTGACCTGCAAATTGCAAAAAACGTAAGAAAATTTGAATTTCGCGGTCTGCCACTATACATTCACCTTAACTTAAATATGAATATCTTGTACAGATAAACCTTCCGGATTAAATTCTCTAAATGTTGGTGAAGACCACATAAAAATTCGTTGTGCAATTTAGAAGAATTAAGCCATCACACAGACTCAACACACTTTCTGATCTATGGATAAATTGTATACAATTTTCAAAAAAAAAAGTTTCATTTTAAAAATCTTGTGTTTTAGTTAATACCTACCGATACGTTATCGGAAAGATTTATGATTTTATCGCCCTTTCAAATTGAAACTTGTTTTTAGTTAAACGTTTCCATGTAAAACTGCTTTGATTGTAAAACTATTTTGTGATAATTTTAAAACCACAATAGAAGCCAATAACTTAACTAATCCATACTTTTATACTATACATATTATTTTAATATATTATTATGTAATATTCACACTAATATTATAAAGGCGAAAGTTTGTGAGTGTGTTTGTATGTTTATCACTTCTTCGCGCACAAACGGCTGAACGTATTTGGATGAAATTTGGCACACAGATAGTTTATAACCAGGATTAACACATAGGATACTTTTTTTCCCGATATTCCCACGGGATCGACACTTATGCGGGCAAAACCGCAGGCCGCAGCTAGTAGTATTATAAATGCGGAAGTAGTATAAATATAACACAGTAGTATTATAACACTCTTTCTCTTCTCTTTCTCTTTTTTTATTTTTTTTTCTTTTTCTTCTTTTTTTTTCTTTCTTTCTTCTTTTGTCTGACTGTTACCTTTTCACGTCTCAACTGCTGAACGGATTTCGATGAACGGATCAGAGGTAGACCATGACCTGCACCCTTATTGCGTAACACACTATCAATCTCATCTGAATAGTTTTGGGAGGATATTGCTAGTTCATTACTTCTTAAGTTTGAAAAATTTGTCTACTTTACAACTTAAATAACGCAATGAATGTTTTTGAACTGTCAAAATGAAAGCCATAGCCACTGATAGTGTGTTACGCAATTAACCCACTGGGTTTAGGACATAGAATATGTTCTTCTCCCGGTAGTACCTACGTGCCCGTGGAATGATCTCCGAACAACACGCAGGCGTAACCGCGGGCAACAGCAAGTTACTAATACGGCATTATTATAACTACTGACCATGGTTTTAAATTGGCTGATTTCTTCTAGAAAAAAACAACCATGGCCCTTCATCCATAAAGGCTGTAATAAAAAGTTGTTATCGCTCACAGTAAAAATCGTCATAAAAACATACTTTTTGTTTATCAGTACCTACCTGCTATTTAAACATAGGCACAGCTGTATGTAACAGTAAAATGCATTTAAAATAAAACAGGCATTCACAAGCCCTTTTGTTTCTCATGATCATGACCTATGCTTGCGTCGTCTTCACATACGCTAAGCCATACGCATAGAACAGACCGTCCGGAACCGTTTCCTCAGAAAGGTCACGGGAGCCCCCTTCTATGTCCGCAATGAGAGTCTACACTTAGATCTCAGAATGCCCACCGTCCAGCAGTTCATGAAACACCTTTCCATGCGTTTCTTTGATACTGCTATAAAGCACCCCAATTCCCTGACTCCCTCCCGCGTAAGTAGGATTCGCCGACCGAGGCATACTCTTACCGCATTCCCGATGACGCCACGATCCTCCTACGGGAGAGTAGTAAGGCCACCAGTACTCTCAGAAAGTACAGACGCCAGCACATCAAGTTACTACAATCTGTCAGATTTCTTTAATAGATTTTTGACTTTATTGCTACAGCATAAGGTTCAAGGTTGATTGGGAAAATCTGACAGTTTCGGGTAGGTTGACCTGCTGGCGTCTGTACAAGTCCCGACAGCCGTCCTTCCGTCCTCGCCGTTGAGGTCCATCGCGACGCCCCATACCATGTCCGCCCCGACCCTTGTTCCGAGCCAGTCCGCGCCGCTGAGCCTGTAGTTTTAAATTCGTCCCTAAATAATTCCGATCCAGCTTGTCCCTTGCTGCCCTCTCCCAACGACGCCCTAAGCCGAGGTCCGTACCCCACAAGGGGTGCCCTTAGCGTGTAGTCGCTTAGTTTTTATGTTTTTTAAGCTCTGACTGAACGGCCTTAATTTTTTGAGGCATCCACAGGCAAGCCCGCAACCTCTAGGTTGAACTGCGAAATGCCATTTATATAAAAAACCCCTTTTGTTTCATTACAATTAACTAAACATTAGATATATATAGAGAACATTTTCGTAATAATATAATGTCATATAATGTCTTATTTAAAAAAAGATAACTGAAAATCTCTGTTTCTATGGAAAATTTAAAATCGGTCTAATTTGGCTGTAACATTATTTTTCAAAAATGTTCTTAACTAACTTTTTGGACCTTTGTATCTTGCTTATGCGTATGAAGTTTCATTAAAATCGATTCATTCATTTCGAAAAACAAGCGCTTTAAAGTTTGTATGAAATGCCGTACGGCGTAAACGCTCTTAATTGGGATTACCAAATATACAAACACGCCGTGAATATGTGTGTAAGTACAGGAGCTCTCGGTACCGTCCGAGACAATAGCTAAGTCGGAAGTGTGGTGCTGACGCTACTCGTCTTCGCGCACACATTCACAGCGCATTTGTACACTTGGTAACCACAAGTAAAGTGCGCGTCGCTTCGTAAGACTGAAATACTATATTTTATATGAACCATCGCACACATATTATTGATCAACATACAAGACAACATATAAACGTAAGAAAATTTGAATTTCGCGGCCTACTTTATCACATCCCCTTAATAGCCCGCTAAAATTCAGTACCTTGTGTTGTAACCAGCCATTGTCTCTTAGAAGAGTAACAACATGAACATTTCGGCCTCCATGTTTTAGTAAGCAAGCCATCGTTCAAGTCAGGCCTCATTCTGGCAAATGTTGTGTGACACCGTGTTTTATAAACATACTTGATACTTGGCACTGACAATGGTTATTGTTAAATGCTTTGGGAAATATGTTTTATAAGAAGACACTATTATATTCAATCTTTATTTTAAGGGGATTTTTTTTTTAATTCAAATTTTCTTACGCTTTTTGCATTTTTTCAGGTCAGTGTCAGGTTGCATGTTGATTAAAAAATAATTCGTGACCGTAACAAATATGACTTTACAGAATCATAATCATTAAAATCATCAATACGGGTTGTATTTATGGTTTTAATGATTACGATTCTGTTTCTATGTTCCCTATTGAATGACCTATTTCATGAAATATCAATATCAAAAACGTAAGAAAATTTGAATTTCGCGGGTTACCTTGGCGCCAGAGAGGCCTGTGGCTAATTACTAACAGCCGCACGGGTCGATCGATCAGGTTTGGCTACGCTTGCCGCGACTGGTCCGTGGATGGGTGACCATCTTAATATATCTAGACCCCTGCCGCGCGCTTTCCGTGCCTCGGAAAGTACGTTAAGCCGTTGGTCCCGGCTGTCATTGGTGGATCTTTTGTCAGTCGTTACGGGTAATCAGAAGCCCAAAAGTCTGACAATAACTTTAAATGTCTAATAACTTCCTCAAAACTTGGGTTACCAAATGCAAAAATATTTTTTCAAATCTGACTGGTAATCCCAGATATTGGCGCCGATTCTGTTGTTCACAAACTAAACTAAATTTAAGTTCATGCATCTTTTTCTTTCTATTTCAATAAGAAAAGGACAGAAGATAAATATTAGTTTAGTTCTGTCAAATTAAGATACTCCATAGACAACTTTAGACGAGATTAAAAAATTGGCTACTAAAAATACGTCAATTTACGCCAGGCGTTGACTAATCTGACAGGACTAAACTAATATTTATCTTCTGTCCTTTTCATAATGAAACAGAAAGAAAAAGATGCCTGAACTTAAATTTAGTTTAGTTTGTGACAAAACAGAATCGGCGCCATTAGCGCGTTAAAAACAAACGAACTTTTCAGATTTATTTTAAGTATAGATATCATCAGCTATTTTCATCATCATCTGCCTAGCCCTTTCCCAACTATGTTGGGGTCGGCTTCCAGTCTAACCGGATGCAGCTGAATACCAGTATTTTACATGGAGCGACTGCCTATCTGACCTCCACAACCCAGTTACTGGGTAATACGATTCCCCTTGGTAAGACTGGTTGTCAGACTTTCGGGCTTCTGACTACCCGTAACGACTGTCAAAGATCCACGAATGACAGCCGGGACCAACGGCTTAACGTGCTTTCCGAGGCACGGAGGAGTCACGGTATGTAAAGATGGTCACCCATCCACAGACCAACCGCGGTAAGCGTAGCTTAACCTGATCGATCGACCTGTGCGGCTGTTATTATTTAGCCACGGACCTCATCATCGGCTATTTTCATTAACCGGTTGAATGCCGGAATTACAGAAACAATTAAAAAGCCATTGTGTCTCGCGTGTATGTACGTTCCGGCATACTAAGGGTTAATCAATAATATTTCCTCTTCCAGTTACGCAGTAGTCTCAGAATACTACGGACGCGGCCTGTTCAACAAGCTGACCGTAGTAACAGAGAGTGGGGCAGTAGAGCCTCCCACGCCGGTCGGGCCCGCTCAGCCGACACCGCCCGCGCCGGTTCCCGCGCCGCAGTCGTACGGACCCGGCGCTGAGGCCAAGCTAAGGCAAACGGAGGGACAGAGCAAGCAGGGTGAGTTGAACTAAAGCCGTATTTTTACGACACGTAGAAGAAACAAGTGCGTGTCGGACCACGCCCAATGAAGGGTTCCGTAGTTGGAATTGAATTTATCCCATGAACAAACTTAAGGGGCCGGCGGAGCATGCATTGTTCATACAAACGTAATCCCAAAATAACTAGTAAATCAAACATATTCTTAGTGTAGTGTGTATTTATTCCGATTAGATTACAGAATATCTAGGTTCCCAAATATATATTTTGAAAGGACTCAGATATAAAGACGAGATATTGAGGAATTTCAAATTTCTATAGAAAACTTATTTTGCTCATAACTCGTCTTTAAATCAGTGTCCATTCAAAATATATATTTGGGAACCTAGATATTCTGTAATCCAATCGGAATAAATACACACTATATTAAGAATATGTTTGATTTACAAATTATTTTGGAATTACGTTGGTATGAAATACGCATTATCATGCGTAGTTCGCCGGCCCCTTAACATTGTAGTTGAAAAACATGTTCTCCCATACATTCCAACTGAAAATGTAAGTTTGTACGCACAATATTGAGAGATTTACCATGTTGTTTTAAGAGTTCTTATAGCCCTTTTCCTGTAATCTATAGGTTTAGAACTATTAACTGTATTTTTCCAAAATTGTAGGCTCCGTAGTTTCGGAAATAGGGGGGGGGGAATGGTCAATTTCCGTCTATTTTCATAAATAACTTTAATACAATTTACTTTAAAACTACGACAACAATATATTTGAGATCCTCACAGTAAGCCCTTTCATTTGATATGTCGCACAGTACAGATTGCAATACTTTTTTATTTTATTTTAACAGCAACTTTATTGTAATCACTGTGATTTCATCAGTCATACAAAATCATAGGTTAAATAACTGTAACAGGACATCATCTACCTAGCCTTTTCCCAACTATTTTGCGGTTGGCTTCCAATCTAGCCGAATGCAGCTGAATACCAGTTTTTTACATGGAGCGAATGCCTATCTGACCTCCACAATCCAGTTAATGTAAAATACTGGTATTAAGCTGCATCCGGTTAGACTGGGAACCGACCCCAACAGTTAGGAAAAGACTAGGCAGATGATAATTCATCTGATAGAGATATGTGTCCAATCATATCAAACCAATATCTCCATTTTAAAATATATAGCTTAATGTCATCAACATCGTTATTTCACGTTATAATAGTACGGAATTATGAATAACATTTTAAACTAATTCTCCAGTATTATCGACTTCATGTCATTAATTAATATTCTCTTATCAAAACCCAACGAACTTACCATTAAAAACATGGTCATTTCTATTTTTAATTCAATTATATTATTATCATCATTAATAATGACCATGGAAAGAAGGCGTGAGTTTATGTATTAATCTGCGTTCCCGATTTATTTGCCAAAAATGTAAACAAATATGAATTAATGGAAAAATAACTTTAATTCCTACACAATAAAGTTCAGTTTACGCTACAACTTCATTTTTATAACTTTTTCAATAGTGCTAGTCACTCTGAAATCAACTTAATTGTAATTGAAATAAAGTTGATATTTGTTTAACTTGAAATAGAGTGGGGGTGTACAGAACTGCGCAGTTTTACTATACAAACTAACGACGTATTATTATTATTTCCAGTATTCGTATCAAACACAGCAAAACAAGTGGCACCGAAAGGCACCACAGTGGTTCCCGTCCCAGAGGGCAGAATGAGGCTAATCGAGCAACAACGATACAGCTCGAGCCTCGAGGCAAACCTGAACAAACTCGAGCCACCAGTCCACAAACTATCCCCATACTCGTCACCAATCACGGCTAAGAAACGATTTGAGGAAAAACCCCGAAGTACTGGAGTCTCACCCGTCGTTCATCATAATATTTCTGCAGCCATAAGCAATGCGTCAAACAAAAATCCTTTCGAAGATGACACCTATGATGAAGCCAAAAACCCTTTTGCGGAAGAAGCTACGGAACCAAAGAACCCTTTTAACGAAGAAGATGATTATGACAGTAATTACAATCCGTTTTCATGAAGCGAATGTCGGTTGACTTGTGCTAAACTTTAAAGTGATCGGGCTCACTTGGTGTGCTAAGAAGCAGTTGTACTAAGTCGTGCTTTACTAAAGTTACGAGAAATAGCAATGACAAATTGCAACACAATTTGTAATCACGTTTGTAATCCCCGAAAGGTTATGCAGACGTGTACTTGTAGTACACCGACATTGTAGGCAATAATTTGAATTTTTGTTTTGTATTTATCCTTAACAATTTAGCCACACTATAATCCAACTTATCGTCCGGCCATAGTGTGTCTTAAGAATGATTTTCCACCAAACGGCTCGCATCGCATCGGATCGGAAGGGATACGAACGGATGCGGTGACAGCCGATCGCGTCCGGCAGGATCTCGACGCATACGATCGACTCCGTACCGTCGCTTGCGAACGTATCCGTTTTTGCGCCTAGTCAAATAGTTTCATTCCTACCGTGTTGACGTGTTCTAATTTTTGAAAATGGTTGAGGTTGACGTAGTATTGTTGGCATTAAAGAAAAAAACATTTAAGAAGAAAATAATCATAAAACACAGAAGAGGAAAAGAAAAATTTGGACGACAGCCGATCGCAAGCATACGGAGCCGATCACGCGTCGCAGCATACTTTCGGCTACGATCTCGTGTCGCGGAAGACGCCCGCGGTCAAGCTGCTGTGCGAGGCTTGGTAATATAGACTTTAAAAACTGTGTACACGATTTAAGAGCGTTTACGCCGTACGGCATTTCATACAAACTTTCAAGCCCTTATTTTTCGAAATGAATGAACCGATTTTAATGAAACTTCATACGCATAAGCAGGATACAAAGGTCTAAAAAGTTAGTAGAGAACATTTTTGAAATTTCTTATTTAAAAAAAGATAACTGGAAATCTCTGTTTCTATGGAAAATTTAAAATCGGTCTAATTTGGCTGTAACACTATTTTTTGAAAATGTTCTCTACTAACTTTTTAGACCTTTGTATCCTGCTTATGCGTATGAAGTTTCATTAAAATCGGTTCATTCATTTCGAAAAATAAGGGTGTGAAAGTTTGTATGAAATGCCGTACGGCGTAAACGCTCTTAATATCGTTTAAAGATTGTAAAATCCGTTCCGATCCGATGCGGTGCGAACCGTTTTGTGGAAATCATCCAAGCATACAATCAAAGTGAATCAATTTAGTTGAACTGTGTAATGTATATCTATACTTAAAGTAAAGTCGCTTTTCCTGTGTTTCTCTGTGTCTGTCCGTGTGACCACGTTGTTCTTCTACATTACGGACGCAACGGGTTTCGATGCGGTTTTCACTATCATTTAGACAATTTGTTCCAGAAGGTTTTGTTTGGATTAAATTTACTACATAAGTAATGAAGAAATCTCGATAGTAAAAGCTGTGCGAAGCCGGGGCGGGTCGCTAGTATTGCCATAAAGCTTTATCTATTTAGAGAAATGTGGGAAAACATGCAAAGGCATGTATTTGAAATTTATTTATTTTCTTGCAATGACAAGAACTACAGGGTCAATTTAAATTAGTTAGCGAAACTCCGCTGACATGATGGATATCAATATCTAAACACGATAAAACAAAACTGATTTTCTAAACTTATACAAAACTAAACGCAGTCGCTGACCCCAAAAAAAATCATTAAATACTTTTATGCCTGATTTATCATGTTTAGGTACCGATACCCACAGGGGCCCGTGGCTAAATAATAACAGCCGCGCAGGTCGATCGATCAGGTTAAGCTACGCTTGCCGCGGTTGGTCTGTGGATGGGTGACCATCTTTACATACCGTGACCCCTCCGTGTCTCGGAAAGCACGTTAAGCCGTTGATCCCGGCTGTCATTCGTGGATCTTTGACAGTCGTTACGGGTAGTCAGAAGCCCGAAAGTCTGACAACCAGTCTTACCAAGGGGTATCGTATTACCTAGTAACTGAAACTGTCAGATAGGTAGTCGCTCCATGTAAAATACTGGTATTCACCTGCATCCGGTTAGACTGGAAGCCGACCCCAACATACTTGGGAAAAGGCTAGGCAGATGACGAGGTATCGATACCCATTACGTCAGCGGAGTTTTGCTAGCTTATTTAATTTGACCCTGCGCATGGCGTGGTATTAGCCGTGTGATCAATTTACTGCTGCCGCTTCGGATTCAAATCGTAAAATAAATCCCTCCTCGAGGCTATTTCAATGCAAACAAACTAGGTGATCTAAAGAAGTATAGTCTCGTATTTAAAACATCATTCTGTTTCGGTCATCTTCAACCGATTGACCGAAACCTGGCCAGGCGCACTCCGCATTTTAGGTACAGTTCGCGTCAGATAACTTTGCCGCTCTGAAGTAGGCAACAAATCACTGTAAAGTTATTTGACGCGAACTGTATGAAGCTACAAGTACGCGGCGGGCTCGACTTGCCGGGCCAGTGGGGTAATGATTATAATTCTTTAAATACATACTTACAACCTGGCACTGGCCTGCAAATTGCAAAAAACGTATGAAAATTTGAATTTCGCGGACTGCGGACTACCCTCGCGTTTCCTCCTGAAGTGATTTGCGGTGCGAGTGGGGCATAAATGCCTGTGACAATGATTGTGCCCTTATTCCGAAATGAAACTGAACTTAAAAGGGGGATGCCATCACTACTGCAAAACGTCATCGTAATTTTGATTTTATATTCTGCTGTATGTACACTTACACTTTCATGCAATGAAAGAAACGCTAAAAGACTGCAATGGATTTTTATAGCAATAAAAACATTATGTCAACAATAAAGTCGAGAGGTGTCGTAGCACACCCGGTTGGAACGAAGTTCATTTCGCTGCATATCATCTATTAAGCCACCGCGGTCAGACGGCGGTGTCCGCCGACAATAGATTTTCTATTGTGTCAGTTGTCTGGCAGTCAACGTGTTAAATAACAGACAAAATGAATTAAATTAACAACATTTGATACCTAACTAAATGAAAAAAAAAGTTTTGTGGCCGTCTCGTAAAATGTTACATGTGCGTGTTGTTGTTTCGCACAAAATGTTACACTTGTTTCGAACAAAATGTTTACACTTGTTTCGAACAAAATGTTACACTTGTTTCGAACAAAATGTTACACTTGTTTCGAACAAAATGCTACACTTGTTTCGGTCAAAATTTACCACAGTCAAAATGTTGTTTAGGTCTAGCTCTCATTCGCCAAGTGTCCGGAGTATGTGTGCGTTAAGAAGCTTCGTTCCAATAACATTTTTGTTTCCACACAATGCATGCTTTTACTTATCTTACTGGAATACTATTGTCGTAATATATATTTTTTAATTTAAATCATAGGGCTGATATTTTCCCTAAAAATAAAAATTGTTTGTAAGTAATAAAATTATTTTTTACCTTAATTTTGACTTATACGAATGTATTTATCAAACACTAGTCAAAACAGTAAATATGATATTCCCTTATATTTTATTATAGTGTCTCAAAATGTATTGTACAATATTAATACATTCCTTATTTAGACATTAATTATTATTTGATATACAGACGCCGCCACCACATCAAGCTACTACAAGCTGTCAAATTTCTTTAATAGATTTTCAACTTTATCGCTAAAGCATAAGGTTCAAAGTTGATTGGGAAAATTTGACAGTTTCGAGTAGCTTAATGTGCTGCCGTCTGTACATAATAATTATAAAGGTTCATGGAAACTACATAATTATGTATTCTTTTGTAATCTATATCCATTTTGTATCATGATTGCATTATGATAATAAATATATAAATTAAGTACCTATGCTTATGTTTTTCTACATAATACTTTTCCCGCCACCTGTAAATATGCTATGCACTTCCAACCAGAACAGAAAACCCGTGTCATATATAAACCCTTATATCTTTTGAACCAGTGACCGACAAATTCTGATATTTTAGCGACAATTTTTTTGTGTTATCAAAATTAAAATCCCTGATGGTGGCTCTGCCAGAGTTAGTGACACTTCGTTAAGGGTAGTCTATTCTAGGGTTGTTCGTTAAGTGTACTTTGCTGTCCTGGGAATCGAGCCCAGAAACATTAATCATATTCGTTGCTCTTTAACTATAGAAATAACATTGCTCATGCATTTTGAACATTGCTCTCGGGTAATAACCCGAGAGCAATGCTTTGAGCGTACAATAGTACGCTTTGGTCTCTTTCAGTTCAAATAATCACGACTATTTTGAGTTTTTTCTCACATCGTAATTAAGATGTTTATGTGTTTGGTGTGGGATAAGTAAAAGAAAACAAAGATTTGGAAATTTTCAAAGCATTTTATTTATGACCTTTAACACTGTGTATAATATATTTTGATAGTACATTTAGAGCAATGAGTAATATTACCAATCATTACATTGTTCTTATTTTCATAAATTGAATGAAATTCATAAATTATATATAGAATATATAATTTTTTTCAATATCATTCTCGCCCAACAATCAACAATCACTATCGTAATCACAAGAGCGGCGCCGGCGCAGCCGCTGTGACGTCACAGGCGGCCGCGCCGCGCACCACAGAACAACGACGCATACCAAATAAATTAGTTGAGAAACAAACCAAACGTAATCAAAACAACAGCTAGTCCTATAAAAATAGCAGTATAGCTTAAACAGTATACTCTATAAAAAAATATAATCCAGCATCCAGCTGCATCTCTAATTTGAAATGTTTTGTTTCCATAGAATTACAATAATATAACAACTAAACGCGAATTAGCAAACGAAACGTCAAAGGAAATAAAAAGCTATAAAATATATCTTTTCAGCCGCCTCGACACACGCGTGGTTTTATCATTCTGCTCGCTACTACTCTACGTAAACACCATTTTGCTATGCAAAATACATTACCCTATTTATTTCAAAAAAAGGAAATAAGTAATATACAAACTTTGGAATGTAATGTAAATACAAAAAATAAAAATGACTAGAAAAGAAAGGTATTAACAAACATGTCATTCAGCTTGAGATCTCGTTCACCCTTTATAACACACCTATTGAAGAAGTTACACAAATATTAATTTTGGTGAAGAAGTACTTGGACATAGTATTCTGTTAGATCCTTATCCTTAAGAGCGTTTCGTGTTTCAATAAAGCACACCGCCAAAGTATTGAACCAGTACACGAATGAAAAATAAATTTTGCAACATTCGACGTTGTGCTGTACAAACTGAAACGGTACATAATCATTTTATAATCTCGACGACAATTGTATTAATTTCAATTTCAAGAAATATTACCTATAACACACAGCATGTCTAAATTTTGGATAATACTTTTTGTTCTTATAGCTACGTTATTATACGCTAAATTATTATCAGGGTATCCTCTAGTGTTAGCCGAGTATGTCACGTCTACAGTTAGTGTGTAAGCCGGTGTGACTGGACTTTTAACAGGAGAAAGCTATTT
Source organism: Oligia latruncula (assembly GCA_948474745.1). Taxonomy (NCBI): domain Eukaryota; kingdom Metazoa; phylum Arthropoda; class Insecta; order Lepidoptera; family Noctuidae; genus Oligia; species Oligia latruncula. Next base: position 13,183,207 of record OX419702.1, on the reverse strand, counting down.
TTTTTTTTAATAATTTTCTGTAACCCATGTAAGTACCAAACGAAGTAAAATATTTACAAAGACTAATAAGTCTTAAGCTTACAAGTCTGTTATATAACTATGTATGCTCGATTTCGAATGAAAAATAGTCACCTAGAAGCGATAGTATAGTGACAATTATTATATTTATTCCACATTTATTAAAGCGGTAACAAGAGTAAACAATTGCTCGGCCTTACAACAGTGTTGGAGATAAAAGTAATGCCTATAAAGATCATCCATATAAAACTACAGTCACATTCATTTTCTACCTACGATGATATTGATGTATCTGTATAAATATATGTAGTACTATGGACTGGTGAGACGACGGGGACAGAGGGGGAGGGGGGGAGGTAAGGGACAACGTAACACTGAAACACGTATTAACACTACTTTGTGATTGTTCGCAGCACAGCATGGGGCTACTCTACCACATACATGTACCTACACGGTATATGACTAGAACGTACGGAATGCTCCGAACGGAATCATCGGTAATCGAGAAATCATCGAGATATACCTGAGTAACATCACATTAACCTACTTTATACATCCCATATAAAGAATTTGAAAGAAAACATCGTTACACAAAACAATATCAAGTTAAATGATATTACCAACTACATCGTGTAGCGTAAATGATTTATAATGCATAGTCTACATTTAACTACAAATATTTAATGTATTTACAATCGATACTAAAACGTGAAACGATTACGTACGACGACATACGAGTTCGGACTACCGCCATCACGGCCTTTTGAGCCTCAAAATATAATTTTATACTACCGTTCGGGTCATACGTATATACAAGGTAAATTACATTAATAATGTATCCAACTTTAGAAGAAAATTTATATAGTTCAGTAATTTGTCTTTTCACAAGTACAATGTTTTTTTTTTCCTTTAAATTCTTATGTATAGTCATGTTACAAATGGAGTCTATCACACACCGTCGATATTATTTGTGCGTAACACAATTATCGTTTTTATTGCACAGAAGTTGTACGTAGACATACGCATAACATTTTCTACAAGTTGGCCAATGGACCACGATAGGTAGATTACATAAATGCTGGTATTATACTCTTAAGGTGTCGTTATTATATATTTTTGACTATATATTTTAATGGAACTATGTTAGATCGTGGTCCAAAGTTGCCATTACAAGATAGATTAAAAGAAGAGCTTTAAATAGGCCTTGAAGACATTGAAACAGCTCGTAATCTCAACTACACGTACATAATATAGTGTACGTATTTATAATCAATGTAAATATTATCTTTACCCCGTTCCTGTTATAATCAGTGCACCGGTTTGGTCCCGACTCGTTCGACCCTCGCACTAAACTATAAAATTCTAAACCTCAGGATTAATTGACCAGTTTTTGGCTAGATATTTGGCACTTGAATATTTTTGGTTAAAATAAATAAAATCTCTTTTCACAAGTATAATATTACTTTGTAATATAAATAGGAATTAAGCTACATCAATATTGTATAATTTATAAAGACACTTTCTTGGTTTAATCAGAAATATGTAAGTCCAACGTCAGTGCCAAAGACTGGTTATTTCATCCAATTAGCAAATATAATAAATAAAATATATGCACATATATTTATTTACGTATATATCGTATATCGCATTAAATGCAGCTGCTTCATATAATACTGATAATCAAACTTAGATATGCTAAAATAATTGATTTATTAGCGTGCCCTCTGACTTTCTTCGTTCTTTATTATCTTGTGGTCCCAGAGTTGACGGAAAAAAAATAAAAATTTATAGAAATAGTTAACTTCGTATAAAAAGTATGAAAATTCTCACTTACTAGTGATGGTTAAAAACATCGAGTCTTATCCTTCGTCATTAATTTTGGCAACTTTGAATACGAAATGAACTATCTCACTAAATATTATATAAATGGACCACAGTAAATAAAAGCTCTTCGTTGAGCGCACAGTGACTATAGAATGACTATGCCCCACCAAACCAGTCACGGATATATTCCTCATTAACGATTAGTTCACTCGGTCTTTGGAATTAAACCTTTATTATCAATCACATAACGGATCTTTTACAATATCTAGATATTTGATTGTATGCAGCTAAAAATCCGTTTTAGAAAATACCGTTAACTCATTCCAATCTTCGTGCATATCGTATATTGAATTCGACATAATACTTGTGCAACTGTTCGCACAGTGCGATTCATGATGATAAATAAATGTTGTTAAAATCAGCCTAAAAGTACTTTAATTGTACTTTTTGTGTACTACCCTAACAATACGCTAGCGTAGTCAGTCTGAATTTTAACTCTTCAATATAAGATATGCAGAAAGACATATTTCGCTGAACACTTCTGAAACACAGTGAATTTAGAAACTTCATTTTCTCTTGTAATATTACAATAGGTATTAGTAATATTATTTAAGCACATTTTTTACTAATTTCCATAGATGAAACCAACAGATATTCCACAAGATTTTAGAAGTAACTTTAATCGTTTCAAATTCGTGCTCGTTTTGAATTCACAATAACTCAGAAGTCTTCATTTTTTTTATCACCAACGTTGCGTTTACATAGCTGCCTTTGTTCCTAACATTTACATAACATTTTCAGCACTCACTTGATCCCAAGTTTAATTCCACAAACCGAACGTCCGAGCGGTTTCAATACCTTTGCAAGGCTTTGTGAGCGAGCGTTCCGTCGGAGACGCACTTAAAAAACGAGGATAGACTCCATGATGAGGGCGTCTCATGGTGCCCCGGCCGCCTTGTCGCCGCGTCGCGCCGACCGCGACCTGACACGACACAACTTCACACGTGTATATTGACAGGCCCGACCCAACTAACCCATTTAAGGGGGACACGCTTAGGTAGCCCGCGAAATTAAAATCTTCTAAAGTTTTTTGCAATTTGCAGGTTGTCAGGTTATATGTTGATCAAAATATGATTTGCCATCGTCACAAATATCGATGTATAAAATTATAATTATAAACTCTCTAAGTTAGAATTGGCCATAAATGTCATGATTTCATTAAATAGTAATTTGAACTTTGAGAGTTGTATTGATTTTAATGATTATAATTCTTATAAATACACACTTGTTACGGCCGCGAATCATATTTTGATCAACATACAATATAAGTATTATGTTGTATGTTGATATTGACCAGCATGTTGCATAAAACGTAAGACAATTTGAATTTCGCGTTCTACGTTGGCGATTTCGTCTTAACAATAGGGAATTTTTGACACTATTGGCTGAATGGGCTTAATGCTTTTGCCTTAAAAAAGTGGCTGTAAGGGAGGAGTAGGTACCTATGCCTAAAAGTTGACAGTAAAGGTATTACCTTTGGCTGTAGGGGTTGGTGCTTTTGCCTCAGTGGCAGTATGGCTTGGAGTCTTAGCCCAAAAATGAAGAGATAAGCAGAATATGATTATTTCGTAATAGTAAATTTAAGAAGTACATTCAAGATAACTGTCTTACTAGGTCAGGTCATGCATGTTATTAATTATGAATGAAGAGATAGTGAATGTAACAGAGAAGGTCAACTCACCTGATTTGTCCGGCGAGCAGTGGGTTGATGGCGTACAGCCAGTCATGTACTTCCTTGTCGCCGAGTGTTTGCAGCAAGTAGCCGCGTTCCTTACTCACCACACTATAACGAAAATATATGACAATCGTTTATTAACAAACACAGTTACACTTACAATTTTTATTCTGTTTTGTAGCAGTCTTCCATGGCTGTGGAGTTGCGGACACCAGCTCGTTTTACTAGTTTAATAATTTTGAGGACCGTTGTAATATCAACAACTTTGAAGCGATTATCTATTAGCTTTATTTCACCACTACCCTTCAAATTGCGTTTGAGGCATGCGCCTGCGCAAGTGGACGTAACAGCGTCATCTTATGATTTTTTTTATTGCATTACCACATATTAAGGCAAACGTCTATTGTCTTAACGACTCGTAGGTGTGACGTCACGTACCTGAAGGTGTTGGGCATGCGGACCATCTGCTCCTGGTCCTCGGAGTACTCGACGTGCGCGTTGGCGAGGTTAATGACCGCGCGCTCGATAGGGTCGCGCTCGTCACGGTATATGAACACGTAGGGTCGTCGGACCACCTAGAAATGAGAAGTTTTAGTTTGACTTCGCCGTAGTCGGTAAAAAAGGTAAAAATTCTTCGTTCTTGCATTTTTTTTTTCTGATTATAATCATTTTGACTTAATTTACAACGAATTCATTATGGAAATTTGTCAATGTTTAATCAATCATCAATTTCACTGACTTATGAAAAAAATCCTGATGAAGGATAGAATTGGCTTAAATTTTATATTTTTAATAATTGATTTTTCATAAAGATATTTTTTATTTTTTTTTCAGTAATAACAATCAATAACCAATCTAATCACCATTAAAAAGTTACAGTATGAACATACCAGCCAACGCTTCTTCCAGCCATGTGTGCCATGCTGCAGCACGTTGAGATGTCCCCGGCGCGCCACGGCCGCCGACACGCGCACCTCCTCGCAGTCCGGCACGTACAGCGCGGGCCCCAGCGCGCCGGGGCCCATGGCGCCCAGGGCCCCGAGCGCGCCCAGCGCGGCCCCGTGCGAGCCCGCCCAGCCGGACATCGACTTCTCTAGTAAGCCGCGCTCCGGGGAGCAGAGTCTGGTGAAGTAATGTGAAAATTGTAAATAATAAACAGACTAAACAAATGAGGTTGACACACCAATTACAGCCGGATTCAAACTTTATGTTGGCTCGGAACATGAGGCGAGTCGCTGCGCAGTAACAAATTCACGTGTCAGCGGGGGTGAGGGGTGAGGTACTGCGCAGTGAGTAGCGCACTTCAGAGCAGCCATAAACTTTGAATCGGGCTGTACATAGTGACGTCATATTATATTCCTACTCGCCCAAACCGAGTTGAGCGTTGCCATCGACATGCAAGGTGTAATTGAAATAACTCAAACTCAAGTTTTTAAGAATCGAGAGTAAATCGATTAACTCCTTTTTATTATCAGGTCGTATCGATTAGAACAAGTTCGACACCAAAAAAATACTAATATCTCTTACAATAACTTTATGGGACATTGGCAAAACACGTGTCAGCGGGGGTGGCGGGTGAGGTACTGCGCAGCGAGTAGCGCACTTCAGAGCCGCCATAAAGTTTGACGCGAACTGTAGATACTCACTCGAAGCTGCTAGCACTGTGTATGGATGACAGCAGGCTGGGGGTGGAGATGTCTGCGGAGACGCCCTCGTCCACTGGCGTGGCGGGCGACGCGGCTGCCTCTACCTCCTTGCCTGAGGAGCCTATCCTTCCTGCGAAAGATACAAAACATTCAGCATTAATTCTACTTCTAGTCTTGGGGCCAGCGCAGCCCTGTCAAGGTACAATGATGTTGTCGATGCCAAACAAATATTAACAGTTTAACCATTGCAATAAAGCCGAAAATAAATATATCGTAGCGTTGACTTTGTCAGGTCATAGGGCAAAAACCTGGAGCTGTATTATGAAGACTATTAATGCCATCATTATTCCATTGCAAAAAAGAGATGGCGCTATCGGCTAGCTCCGGCTCTCTCTCACACTGGAAAAATGGTGGCATTAATGTCATAATACGGCCTCTGGTCTCTTTTCAGTTTTTTTTTTACTATGACACATTAACAAACAAGCGGATAACGCTACTATGTCCTGGCAGTTTCATTAAAATTCAGAGATTTAACTGTAACACGATCACATTTTTTTTGTGTCATAGCGATTATGAACATTGTTTCATTGACAATAAGAGCGATAGTACTTTATCTATTATTAGCTATTGCCCGCGGCTTCGCCCGCGTGGAGGTCGGAAATGATCCGACGAAAACGTACTACCGAGTTAAAAAGTATCCTATGTCCTAATCTAGGTCATGGTCCAAATTTCTTCTAAATCCGTTCAGCCGTTTTAGCGTGAAAGCGTTAGAACCAAACAAACAAATAAACTTACTTTAGCATTAATTATAATATTAATTAGTTAGGATTACGTAGCGTACCTTGTATAAGTTTGATGTATTTGGTGGAGAGTTCTTTCTCGCGTGACGTCATGTCCCACGGCTCGTACAGCGACTCGTCGCGAGCGCAGTCCGCAGCCGCTTTAGCTGCCATATTGCATACCTCCTGTTTAACAAATATCGTTATCAGTTTAATGTTCTAGCATAGTTATGTTGAGTTGGCCTCCATCAGCTGTTTAACTTATAGGCTGGACCATTATAAATTGGTCTTTGGGTACACTAAGACCAATCAATGATCATACGCAACATTTTTATCCAAATAGAACATACATTGTTCTTGTCTTTTCTACGGGGTGATTGCATAACACTAACAGTAGCAATGGCTTTCATTTTGACAGTTCAACAACATTCATTGCGTTATTTACGTTGTTGAGTAAACAAATTTTTCGAACTTATGAAGCAATGGATTAGCAATATCCTTCAAAATGATTCAGGTTGTTATTGATAGTGTGGGTGCTGGTCTTTTTGAACCAAAAAACCAATATTTTCCGGTTTGCAAGTTTTTTATTATGTCCTGACGTATTTTGTATTTTTTTTTAGAAATTTGTCTTATACGAGTAAATAAATGATTGATAAAAGACAACCACTTCAGCTTTAATTCAGGTCGTTTTCCTTGTAACCAATCCGAGCGCATGTGTTAGCATAATATCCTGTACCTTCTCAGTTTTGGTGAAGTCGTTGGGCGCGACAGTGTTCTCGTGTCCGTGCCGCAGCCGCTCGCGCAGCGCCAGCAGGTGACGCGTGCGACCCACCATCTCCAGGCGGGTCATCTTCTCTAGCTCCCACTGCGGACAAGCAAGGGTTATTTATTCATCATAATCAGCCTATAATGGCACAGGCCTCCTCTCGGTGAGAGGGAGTGGGCCGCAATCCACCACGCGGGCCTAGTGCGGGTTGGCAGATGGCACATGTCTTCGCATTTTTGGTTCTAGGACATGCCGGTTTCCTCACGATGTTTTCCTTCACCGTTTTTGAGAGCAGTGGTGATGACATAATTTACACAAAGTAAAGCGCCTGTCTGGGTTCGAACCTACGACCTACAACCGGTTATTTATTATTGAAAGGAATTAATGAAGGATCTTGCAGTTATTAAGGCTCCGTGCCTGAAGAGGAAATAACGGACCCTAATCCCGTCTTTCATTGAAAACATTTTTATTTTAAGGCCCTATCACATACAAAGCGCGAAATCTTCAAAAAATTATTGGCTTTTACAATGTTTTCAATTTCAAACAACAGAGGACAGGCCTACACTGCCCTCACCACCAACATTATTTGTTTAGTTATCTATTGTTTAACAGGCACACTGAGGATTAAGAAGCAAAAGTCCATACCTGGTGATCAAATATGAGCGAGTCGCCGCGCGGCCTCCAACCGTGTAGATTCTCTTCTCCGCGGACATACGTGCCGCTCGTGTCCAACACACGACGCTGGCGACGTTGAACACCTGTTGTTCAATAGAATAAAGGTTAGTAAATACGTTACGTTATAGTTAAATATGACCGAACCCAACCTGGCATGACTTTCGGCAACGTCAGATGTTGTCAAAACCCCTGCATGACCAAACGCGCGTTGGGCAGACGACATCGTCAAAGTTGCAAAGGGTTGATGTGGGGAGAGATGCAGGTAAACAGGGCGAATGTGTACCTTTTTTCACTTTAAACCTCTGAATTTGCCGGCCCCTTGGATTTTAAGCATTAAGCTCTTTTTGCAACGCTCACTTGGTGACTTTGTACTTGAATTAGGTACTCGTGATGATGATGTACTGCTACGCTACAGTACCTGGCTCCAGCGCGCGGTGCAGACTGAGCTCGTACACGCCGGTGATGTGGTCGGCGCGCGCGGCTCGCGAGCCGAACAGCGCGCGGCGCAGCGAGCGGCCCGTGCGTGCCTCGCGACCTACCACTACCAGGGAGAGGTCCTTGGTTATGATGGCAGGGCGGCTGCAGTTGTCCACCTGACGCAAAAAAACACCATTACAAATGCAACGGGTGTAAAAAGACGATTAACGAAGCATTCATACGGTGATATTTAAGGCCAAAGTTCCAACATTTTTTTATTTTTTTTCACGAAAACTGATTTTAAATGTTATAACTTCAATTTGAATACCACCACAACTCCCGTACATGTACATGTTACATGCACCCATAAGCACTATGTTTTGCGTGCGTTACATTGCGCGCTGCCGTAAACCACGATTTTTCACACCAAAAATAAAAGTTTTTTTCCCGCAATAACTTTTGCATACTGTTAATTAGTTTGGTAACGGCTTTGTGATGGGTCTTTTTACACTCTGTATGCACTATGACTTATCAATCACCAGGCCTGCTATTGATAGAGAAGTGGCCGAAACAGGTGACTAAATATATGCAGTTTACAAATCAATTTCAATGACGTTATTTTAATAACTATCTAAAGGAATTCACGGACATGGACAAGTTCTTATAGGACTCATTTTGGTAATTGGACTCCGACTAAATCACCAATGTAAAAAAAATAACTCTTTTAAGAATGGTCTTTACATGTCGTATTCATTTTTTTTCTGTTGCTGAATGTACTGACCTCTAAGTAAGCGCTAAGTGTGATGTACACGACCTCTCCATTGGCGCTGACCCTGTTGAGTAGCGGGGATCCGTGCAGGCTACTGTCCCAGGCCGCTTCGAACCTAATATCACCAAATATATTTTATATTCTGTGGCAATAAAAACTTATTTTTAAAGATGATATCAGATGCTTCACTTTTTGTTAATTCCGCATCATTCACTTGAAGAGAAACGTCAGAACACAAAATGAATCAAGAGAAAACTGAAGTCATTAGTGAACCTATCTAACGTTGTTTGATTCGGCCTCATCCTTCACTCGCATTCCGAATGAACAAAACATTTTATGAAATGAGCACATTATCGTTCATTTCCAATTAATTTCATCGGTGTCGGGGAACGTCGAATAAAAAAAAAAAACAGTATTTACTCGAGTGAAGTATCTGATATCCGCTTTACGAAGTTTTTTTCAGTAAGTATCGAAATCATACAGTTCAAAAATGGCATTCAGTTTTGTCATCTATTAATTCTTACAATTTTTACTTAAAAAAGTTCTGAAGTTTTTTTAAAGTCTGTTGTATTTAATCGATTTCAAAGAACGTTTGCATTTACATTTTTAATGTTTTTAAGTACAGTAATTGGCCTGCTGAAAGCCAAAGTATTTTTATGACTATGGTGACAATTCCCTACCTAAATACAGCCCTGTCGTCAAGCGTTGGTCTCTCTCCAGGGAATAGTCCAAGAGACAGCGCGCCATCTTCATCGCCGTCTGTCGTGTCTTCATTCGCTTCGGGAGAGTTGCGGATGCGGCCTGTGACATCACATACTATTGTGACAAGGTATTCCATAAGCGAAAAGTTATACAGAATCTGGTATGACATGGAGCTGGACTGAATTAATTCTGAAGGTAATTTCAACGCCCAAGTGTCCTTTTGTTAAACAATTCATTCACAATTGTAAAAAAGTTTTTATTTTTCACTTTTTAGTTGTACAGTCAACAGCAAAAGTAGATGATCAAAATCTGAAATTCTATAGGAATCAAAACTGATCACGAATATATGGCAGCTGTACTAGTAGTAAATGTTTGGTATAATTTACAATCACATACTTTTGAAACACTTCGACGCCACACAGTTCTGACGCGAACTCCGTACATTAGTATTGAATTTCTGAATTTGATCATCTACTTTTGCTGTTGACTGTACCTACCTACCCCACACAAATTCATATAACACTACTTGCTATTTGAATATCAGTGACAGGAGAGAACCTCCTCCTTTTTTGAAGTCGGTTAAAAATGTTTATCATTGTAGTGGTGGTTATTTTATTATTTTCGACAGAATTGGTTGTTTTTCTTTTGAATTTAGAGCGCATTCGTTGTAAGAACTGTCATATTCACATTCGAGGTCTTTTCAGACTCCAGACTTTATAAAGCCCACCGAACTGCAATTTCTCAGCACATTTTTTTAAATAAATCTATTTTTGTCACTGTTGAAAAATCTAAATTTGATTTATAACAATAGAAATTCAATTGTGTCTCATTAGCCACAGTTGAGCTAATAAGTAGAGCTACGAGTATTAACACTAAAATATGAATAAAAATGTCTTTTTTTTTACAGTTCCTCGGAACATTCTTCGCTTCAACCCCTAAGTCCTAAGAAACACATACCAACAACCAGTTCCCTGACGTCAGTCCACTGCAGGTCCTGCGAGGGCTCGTGCAGGATGGTGATGCGGATGCGGCGCTGGATGCCCTGGTGCAGCAGGAACAGCCCGCGGCAGGGCAGCTCGTCTGAGTGTTCTACCACCTGGAGGTGTAGAGGTAAGAAGTTTTATAGTGTTGTATTTAATCGCTCCGTCCCGACGCGGGCCATTACAATAGAAAATCAATTGTTTCTCATTAGCGCGGATCAAGCGATTAAAAATGTTGAGGCTTAGGGCTGATTTGAGTAAAGTCATTCACTAGTCAGTCACTCTATCCCGTGCGGATAAGCGAGCTAATGGAAGAATTAAATTCATTTATCGTAAGAGATACTCACGGCAGGCACGTACTCGCCGCTGGGCGCGAGCTCGCAGATCTCGAACCACACGAGCAGGTCGTGCTTGGAGTGCAGGTGCGAGCTGCAGCACGGCGCCGCCACCGCGGCCGCGCCCCACTTGGGGCTGCGCACGGGGGCGGAGATAGGGATCGCGGGCGGCAGCATGCGGCGCGGCGGCGTGCGCCCGCCCACCGGCCCGTCCTGCTTCGCGTCCTGCGGGAACACAGTTTAATGAGCAAAACTTGTTAAATATTGAAATAAATACAATGTCTCGGTTTGCAAGTTAGTCGTCGTTTTATTTCTATCCTAACCCAACTACATTTCAAATCAACTCGGTCAATTTAACAAAATATCCGACTCGAAGGACCAAAATGAATAGTTATCCGGCTCGAAGGACTAAAATAAATAGTTATCCGGCTCGAAGAACCAAAATAAATAGTTCTCCGGCTCGAAGGACCAAAATAAATAGTTATCCGACTCGATGGACCAAATAAATACCCGACCCGACTGTAAGGACAAAAATAACCAGGCAGACTAGAAGGAACAAACATTCAATTATTTAACGAAGTACGACTCAAAGGAAACTTTATTATTTTTAACAAAGTTTCTCGCTCTAAAGATCACGATAAATTAAAGAAACCTGCATTAGTTTGATGTAAATAAAAATGATTAGAAAAATATACCTACTCCAAGAATATTTAGAATCCGAATACTCGTATCATTTCTCTCCCATCTTCGAATTCACAAATCCCCAAAGCGCTAGACATAGCTTCTAACATTGATCTCTCGTTTGAAGGCTTTACGAAGCAGACGGGACAACAAAGTACAATATGATTATGTTAAAACTTTGCACACTTGCTCAGCTCACCCCTCTGCTTCGGACAGCCGGTCTTAAATGATAACCAATACTTGCAACTTTGTAAGGTTTGCATACGCTTATAGTGTTCCTATCCCCCCCGACTGACTGCCCCGTTGGTCTCGTGGTTGCAAGCGCGACTGCTGAGCGTGGGGTCCTGGGTTCGATTCCCGGGTCGGACAAAGTGTTATTGGGTTTTCCATTAGGAATTTCTTAGTAACAGTTCGAAGTTTGGAAGTTGGCGGTATACTACCCCCGTGCTGCGGAAAGCACGTAAAGCCGTTGGTCCTGCGCCTGAACTCTCCCCGGTCGTGTCGGATTGCCGTCCCATCGGACTATGAGAGTAAAGGAACAGAGAGTGCACCGGTGTTAGTGCACACACTTGTGCACTATAATATCTCCTGCGTACCTGGCTAATCTCCATTGAATTGGCCACCGTGACCGAAAACGGTCGGGGAGGCTATTAGAGTTCCTATCTGGGTAAACTAACATCGAGACACAATAGAAATCTTATTGGTATGTTTATGTGTCCGTCAATGCGTTAAATTCATTTTATATCTAAACAAATCATGCGGACACACAAAATTAACACAATAATAGTAAAATGTTACGTACAATTGAGCTTACCTTGTGGAGGGGGTGTTGTTGGTAGTGTCCGAACACTTCGAACACGATCGGCTGCGTCTTTATGTACTCTACGAAGGATTTCGTAATGGGGACTGTGATCTGTCAACAAAATAACAATGTTTTAGATATAATAAAATATTGCAAGTACCAAAATAATTAGGGTTGGCAACTGGAAGAGTCAGAAAATATACAAGGATTAATTGAAATAACTGTAAACCTGAAAAATAATGGTTTTTTATCTATTTCAATTATACCTTGTAGTAATCGTAGTAAACTAAAAGGAACAAAATAGATAGTCCCTGACTGGAAAAAAAGAAAGAGGATTTAATGGCATAAACTGTAATAGAATGGAACGTAGCATGAGTTTGAAATTTCAAGCATTTGACAGATATAAACGTCAACTGTCAGGTTGCATAAACAGCCATGCGTCCTATGCCCATGGTAAAGTAATTAGAGACATTAATGTGTATTAAAAACCTATATGTGTAGTAGGTGTATTAAAACTATTAGAAGCATAATATGGCCCAACGGGGGTATTAATCGTGTATTTGATAAGGTCCAATATGACCGATATTATTAACGTGTACTTTAATTAACCATTAAAAAAAGAGTGTTAAAGGACCTTGTATTGTCAGAACAGCTATAGGTTCAAAACACCAGTAACAAACTATACAAAAGATCCTAATTTCTGTACTCATTTAAAAAAAATCCTAGCAAGAGATCTAGAACCTAACCTACCACCTAACCTAACCTAACCTAGAACCTAGTTAAGAAATAGACGGGAGGTCTTTGTCCTGCAGTGGTTCGAAATAAGATAGAATAAGGAATAAAAATGGATCCTTACATTCTGCACATGGTAGAATCCTAGCGGTGTGTTCTTTCCTGCATTCTTGACGGGCTCTGTCGAGAAGGCATCTTCATTGCGGTGTAAGAAGCTGAAACAAAACACAATCATTTATCTCACGTTCTGAAACTTCGTATCAAACAAGTACTTGCGTTTTTAGCCAAAAATTTCACAAGATTTTTCGAGCGCCAATTTTCGGGAAACTTCTCCAATTGCCAAGCAACTTTTAACCTTATTGCAACGAGGATGGCAAATTATTACGAACCTTATGCCTACAGATCTAAAACTCACTTGAACTGGCAGAAGACATCGGCATAGTCGGTAGACACGCTATGTGCCTGCAGCACGGTGACGCGAAAGGTGAACTCTTTGCCAAGAGTTAGGTGTTCAGGAAGCTCTTCCTCCTTTAGTTCCGAGGCGAGGGAACTGTCACCGCGACCGCTGTCAGCGTCGCATTCGCCCATTGCCAATTCTGTTACGAATGGAACAAAAAATAGACATACATTTTCAATTATAAGCAATAAAAGCTAGTCAGCAAAATCCTGTAATTTTGTCTGTATTTTGCATGCCGAATAGTAAATATTTAATTTTTACTAAAATCCATGTATTATCTACCCATATATTTGTAAAAAAAAACGATTATGATTAATGAGTTAATGACCTTCAATCTTAATATTAGAGTCAGGCACATCAGTGATGCGCTCGTCGAGGTTGATAGCGTTGTTCTTGTCAACAGCAGAGAGTTTGTTGCGGCGCGCCGGCGCCACGTCGTCGTCGAACGAAATCTTTGCCGACTGCTTCACGCCCGCTGCGAATTCTGCGTTGTCTACAAAATCGTTTGAAGGCTTCAGAATAGGAAAGGATGAGATTGTATAGAGAGGGGGTTTTGGTGGGGGATTTTGGTTGGGAGCAAGAGTGAGTTAGAAATTGGAACAGGTAGATTCTTACTTTAAAATATTATTTTACATGTGATCACTTTGTATTTTGTAATGTTAAAGAAAATATTAATTGAAGTACGGCAAGATATGCAAAGGCAACAAGTTAAAGTCAGGGAAATTAATTGATAAGTCATTTTATACAACTTTTAACGAATGAGTTTTAAGAATTTAACTTGATAGTTGATTTGCTTGACATTATTTATTTCCCTAACTTTACATTAAACTGTCCTTTATCGCCATGATCTAATTTTAAGTTAGTATTTTTATATGAATAGGTTGGGTAAGAAATTTTTGGTCCAATGATCGATAATTTCAAATCCATACTAATATTATACTTGTCTGTTACCTCTTCACGCTTAAACCGCTGAACCGATTTAGGTAAAATTTGGTATAGAGATAGTTTGAGTCCCGGGAAGGACATATGATAGTTTTTATCCCGATATTCCCACGGGAAACTTATGCGGGTGAAACCGCGGGGCCCTGCTAGTTTTAAATAATTTGAAAGCTCTTTTAGTTTTGGTTCAAAGGCAAAGGACCCAAAAGGTTCGTTATCTCTTATCCATAAAGTTGATAGATGTACTCACTCTTCTCAGCGTCGATAACAGCCTGTACGGCCACCCGCAGGTACCCCTTGACGTCTCCTTTCTCGTTCACAATGGCCACTTTGTGAATGAGCGGAACAGGGTACAGCAGGTTCGATAAGTATACGAAGCTCCTGTGAAAATATTGTAAGCGTTTAGGCCAAGGAATATTATTGTATTTTTTAGAATGCATGTATAAAGGATCTTTAGGCGCGTGGCCGAAATCGGAACTAATCTTGTTTTTTCAATTTAATTTCTGTGACAATTTGAATCAATCAATTATATCAATTTAATAATCAATTTAAATGTTTAGTAACAACAACGTCCCCTTGTCAATGTCATCCAGGCAAGCGTTAAAAGATCCCAGTTGTGTGACTTTAAATGTGAATTAATTAATTAAATTAATGTGTGTAATCTCGAAATTGTTTCTTCGGCTAGTGTTGGTACGTATAGTTGTAGTTTTGAGCTTATGTTGTTAAAAACTGCCCGATTTTGTCAGAAGTTATACTTTAATAACTATTTAATAATGTACAGCTTTCACAAAATATGGTATTTCCAAGAGATGGTCAATGTTTTTAACTTGCGAACGTGGTTCAACGCGGTTTTAAAGAAGCCTGAAAGTGCCTTATGCTTAAGTATTTTATAATTTATGAACTTACCGTCCAACTAGACGGAACCACGGGAATCTGTCGTAGAAGGGATCGCCTCCGGTAACAGACTCGATGTTGTGATCCGGCGATGTGGGAGACAACTCGGCCTCATTGTGGTACATCTCGCGCATAAGCTCCAACCTTTGTCTGACGAATAAACACGGTATGTTAGGGTTTATGTTGTTTTTGATAAGGGTGAGAGTTGTATAACGTTGCACCTTGCTTAATTTTTTGTTGAATTAAAAACGTGAATGTAGACTGTAGTTTCGGGAGGTAATTTAAAGCTGGAAGTTGAAATTGAAACGCGATATTAGTTATTATTGTAGTTGAGTTAAGATTGAAAGTTGTTAAGCTTAATATTGCTTAATCCATCGAAGACTGAAGACAGAAGCTATTAGTGCATGTGTGGGAATGACATATACAAATACTAAGCTATACTCTTTGTGCAGCAGTTGTGACACACGCTATTTTGAACGCAAAGTTATTGAGTGCAAGGTTCATAATAAGTGGAGCTAAAGATACTCGTACATGTGATGGTAGGATCCAAGTTTCGAATAAAGTTGTAATTTCTAAAAGGGGATAGTTTTTTTATGTAGCTCCATATTTTAATATCATACATGCAATACAGGTATACAATGTACATTTATAGGCGTTAGCACATTGCAAGCAAGAAAACAATTGAACTTACGAAAAATATTGTAATCGTTCAGCAAAATAATAGTATACAGAAGATAATAGTAATAATCACATCTAGTGCTTTATTAATATGGATTTTTCTAAATTTAAAGTGTAAGTGTATGTTTACAGGTATAAAAAACAGGTTTCACGTACTATACGATCAGAATAAGAATGGGTATTTATCTATTCATATACTCCTTTTCCGTGGATGAAGAGGACATCCTTTTACTAATCTTACCAAAAGCAATTCATGAATTTCGTTTATATGCTGAAAAATTTAAATACAGGAAAAGTAATTCTTATTTTTATCGCACAGTAAATAATTTTAACAAACATTCCAGTAATGTTCTACAAGTTATGTGGACAACCGGTTATAATGACATTTGTTGAATCAAATAATTAAATAAATAGCTGCAGCGTTTGTAACGACCTCATTTTAATAAATACGTTATTCTTGACTTTGTTTTGTTTTTTTGAACTAATTTGCAGAATTCTATTTTTTTTTAAATTAATCAACAGGACTAAATATTATAAATTATCATTTAGGGCCGATTTTTCAGTCGTCAGATAACTTTTATCTGAAGAATAAATATGGCGGTTTGACAGCTTTTGTATAGACGATATGTCAAACCACCATATTAATTCTCCAGATAAAAGTTATCTGACGATTGAAAAATCGGTCCTAAGTCAATCGTCATTTTAACAGATTGTCTTCTTACATAATTACAAAGGCGACAAGTAATCTATTTTCTCATTTGGTGATGTATTTAACAGATTGGTATCTAAGGAATGGGAATGGCGTTTAAGTTCCGCTATGATACATTTAGACAATTCTACACTAATGTTTGAAACTTAGCGTGAGGCCAGACTAACGATATTTGGGCGAAAAACGTTCTCTGCTCACTTAAACTTTTTACAAATTAATTTGAGGAGAGTCGCGTAATTTGCATTGCGCAAATATTTAAATAACGTTAGTATAGCTTCACCCCGAGTATAATTTACGTGACAAAGGCACTATATTTTAACTACCTTTCACAACGAGTCCAAGCTACATGAAAAGCGTGGCGTCACCAAATAAAATCTTGTATTTTTCAATACTTGGGAGGCATGATTAATAACTTCTGTGATGATAAACACAAAGCTATCATAACCTTCGCAAACATAGCTGCTGCAGTTCACATTGATATTAATCATTCAAATTTGAACCTTATGTCATTTCTTCTTCTTCACTTCTTACACTCGTAACATGCAGCAACTATATTAGGTATTAATACACATAAGTGGGAAGCTTCGTAAGCCTTGTAAATATTGTACAATTTACTTTGAAAATACACATATTTCTCAATTATACAGCCACAGTCCATCTGTTTGTGTGTATGAGTACATGTTGCAAGCTGTCAGTGCATGGCACGCGTAAGTCTTCAGTGCAACAACACTGCTATGGCACAGGCGTCCTTCGCGCGCAGCCTAGTCAGTCCTAAGCTCTGCATCCCTGGTCTGTCTGTCTTTGAAGCCCACAATGACATCTTGATTGAATTTAGCGATTTAACTGGAGAATTTTGCCATTATACCTTCCCTGAAGTGTGGAAGAACAGTAAAGAAAGATTTGATTGTTCGTTAGAAATCCCATTTTTTAATACTTCTTGATTTTTGATTTTCTTAAAAACTTCTCTGTCAATTTATGACTGCGAACAGTTTTATTATACTGTGAGAGCGCACAGAAACATCACTTTACACAGCTAGATCGCTATTAATAATCTCGACGCGAATAGGGGTTTAAGCGAGGCGCAGGTCGACGTTCACAAACCTGGAGGGCAGCAGGTTGGCTAGCGAGAGGCGCGTCTGCTGCGCGCACGCAGATATACAGTGCAGTATGTCGGCGGGCGGGGCCTGGCCAGCCTGGCCCAGCGTGTGGCCGGGGATGGCCGGCAGTGGCGGCGGGGCCAGCACCATTGGCGGCGCTGCATCGTCCTCCGGGCATGCGCTCTCGTTCATGTTGTATATCTGACGCATGAGCTCCAGCCGATGGCTACGGACAATACAGCCATGTAGCCCGCCGCTGCCCTACCCGACCTATCTTTTGACCTATGGGGCTTTTGAGAGGATATGCCTCCCTGGTATGTGAGGTTCAAATCCTCATGGAGCTCTTCCCAGATTTTTTTATACGAATGGTATCTAAATAATAAAAGAAACTAGAAAATTCTAACACATATTTCTATATTAAAAGTTGAAAAATTATTGGTCTTTCTACGCTAATCTCGTAAGGAGTAGGCATGGGCATGCCTACTCCTCTCATTTTGATCGAGCAAATGATCAGAACTTCATCATGCAAACTTCTCTTGGGTTTTACAAAGTGAAAGGACAAAAAATATGGTTTAATAAAAAGAGTATTTATTAGTTCGTTGTTACTAAGCAAAAATTTATGACAAAAATATGTAATGAATTCTTTTCATTTGCTAACGCAATGATTTCGTAAAAATGTAAACTAATCGTAACATTATATGTAAATAGCACGTTAAAATGAGAAATTAAAATAATAAAGCAGCAAATAAAACAAGCTCTATTAGAAATGAGATAGACATTGCAACTATACATATAGTCCTATTAAAAGAAAGTGTACTTACCCACCCAACCTATATACAATGTCTATAATACATATATATAACCAACCTTATATACAATTACGTACATAAAGAAAATTCTCAACACAGCACCAGCAAAACAGGTTTATTTTCAACTTTCGAGGAATAAAATATTCGGACAAAAAGACCAAAAAACAAAATGCAACAAAATTAACGAAACAATGAGTGTGAATTCATACATATACATACTTTTTAAACGAGAAACCAATAAAATGGAACTTAAAAAAACTATTAAGTCACCAGAATATTACATAAATGATTGCAGTACCTAGGTATATCAGTATAGGTCGATAATATAAATCTATCTATATATATAAAATGGTAAACTGACTGACTGATTGTTGATATATCAACGCACAGTCTAAACCGCTGCTCCTAGAGACATGAAATTTGGAGGGTGTGTTCTTTGTGAAGAGTAGGTATCCACTAAGAAAAGGTTTTTCAAAATTACACCCCTAAGAGGGTGAAATTTCACGCGGACGAAGCCGCGGGCAGAAGCTAGTAATATGATAAAATTAATTATTACCTTTGTACTCAAATTATAATTATGTCATATCCCTATGTATTTTACTGTGTGTACCTAAATTATAAAATAAATAAATAAATATTAAATAAAGAATAGTATTTCAAATTCAGATAAGGTTCACTTCTCTTGAAATAATGAGAATTAGTAGATTGAAGTATTTCAATTCTAATCTTCTCCCTATAAAACTTTCTTTTAAAATCTAGGACTTTTCTTCAAGACATTTTTCTAAATAATTATAACTGTTTTTGCCTACCTATCTTAAACAATGTAAATCATCTCATCCAAGGAAGGCTTAAGCCTTCGAGCTGGTTCTTATACCTTGTGAACAAATTGTTAAGATTACTCTAGCCAATATCTCGCACGTAGTTAGGTCTTTGCTAATGCTAATCTTCATCTTCCCTAGTTTATTTTTTTTTCTAAACACTAGTGCTGTTCTCTCTTCTATTTCTTTATCGATATCCCAACCATTTCCCCCACTTACCGTAACTTCTCAAGTGTCCAGTAGTGCGTGGCTCCATTCTTAGTGTCAGTGACCTCCACAGCCACGACTGTGGGAGCCGAAGGGCGATACTCGTCGTCCGCGTCGTCGCGAGGGGCGAGTTCAGCGGGGAGGGGCGAGTAGGGCGTGTCCGTCAAGAGTGTGAACTGGAATTGGACCTTCTTGCGAAGTTCTACGGAGATCGCGTTGGCTTCCTGTGGCGATGAAATGATAATATTGTAAATAAAAACATTTAGAACTTCTGAAATCACAGACCTCTGGTTTTTCGACGTTTTACATTTGACCTTCGAAAGTTCAAATTAGCAGTCCTCAAAAGTGTAAATTAAAGGTTTAAGTGCCTTTTAGAAGAGTTATATTTCTTCTGTCAGTAAGGTGACAGAGGGTTTCAGCCCACTAGATTACCCTAATAACGTCATGCTGCGATTATAAATCATATGGGGTTTATTTATAAACGTTGCTTAGAGTTGTAATAATTAGCGACTGTTTAGCCATACATTTTTGAAGTTTAAACATCTCTTAACTTTAAGCATCGTTTATAAATAAACCCCATGGTGTTTATTTTTTTTTTATGTAATTATGTTATGTTCATTCAAACTTCCATGTATTCAATACATAAATGTCACCATGTGTGGTCGATTGATAAACATGGTGTAACAGGAGTTCTGTGTCCAATATGGAACATAAACGAATGGCTATCGCGAGCTTACCTTGAGAAAGATAGCGTTGCCCCACAGGTCGTCTCTCAGCGAGGTGAACTGATGGTACTTCCACTTGCGGAACGCCCACGCGGCCAGACCCACCTCGCGGGCCGACCAGCATTCTGTCTCGAACAGTGGGTTCACTACACAAATAATTTTAATATTGAAGAAATGTGGAGATTGCGATTTGGTTTGGTTTGATACTAGTAAGGTAAGGTAATCAAATCTAGACATTTTATGCAAAACAATATAGGTTAATCGTAACATATCATCATCATCATTGCATTGACATTTTATTTAAATTTTAATTCTGTGACCTTTCTAATTTGTATTCATTAATTTATTTTATTTGTAGGCATTGAATTTTTACTCAGAGCTATGAGTATTCAGTGGCAGTAGGCATTGTGATATTTTATTTTATGTAATAGCCTCCCCCCGATCGTTTTCGGTCACGGAGTCCAATCTCAATGGACCTTTTTTGTTGTCTTTTTTGTTTCAAGTGTTTATTAGTGGAAACTTGTAAATGGCCTTCAGATGCATATTGTTTAAGAGCATTGTTTAATTTAGCTGTAAGTTTCCCGAACAGAATAAAATAAATAAATAAATAAATTAGCCAGGTACGCAGGAGATATTATAGTGCACAAGTGTGTGCGCTACCACCGGTGCACTTTCTGTTCCTTTACTCTCATAGTCCGATGGGACGGCAATCCGACACGACCGGGAAGAGTTCAGGCGCAGGACCAACGGCTTTACGTGCTTTCCGAGGCACGGGGGTATTAAACCGCCAACTTCGGACTGTTACTAAGAAATGTCTAATGGAAAACCCAATAACACTCTTTGTCCGACCCGGGAATCGAACCCAGGACCCCACGCTCAGCAGTCGTGCTTGCAACCACGAGACCAACGGGGCGTATTTTATATCTGGATTCAACTGACTGAATCGTAAATGGTAACGTTTGCTTCGTAACGTCGGAATCAATTCCTATAGTTGTTGCAAATCAGGAGCGCGCGTTGACTTTTGTGACCACATTGACATAAGATTTAAATTAGTATTATTATCGCGTGGTCATTCAACACGACATTTATACCCGCTTCATAATACTCCATGGCAGCATCTTATAATACCTGCTGCATTTATGACATTGTATCTTCAGTAGCAGAATTAAAGTGGAAAGTTTGACCACCCAGCCATGCGGGTTTAAGAAATACTTACCAAATATGTCCTCATCGTTATGGAAGTCTTCAGGCGTGTATGAGCTGTACATAGACATGGTGACGCTCTGTTCTTCGACCTGACGCTGTAGAGCGTCGATACGGGCTTCGTAGTTCTAGAACAAGAATTTGTGAATGTAGAATTTGCTAGAACATTAACTTAACCAAAGATCGTTAGGTTGATAGGATAATCTATTAAAGAAATTTGACAGATTGTAGCAGCTTGATGTGCTGGCGACTGTACAAAACTCCTTGAACATTTATCGTGTTTTTTGTCACTAACAGACGTCACTTTCAATTTATTAAAGTGAGAGGAGGATCTACTACACAAAATGTTAATTTTTGAGATAGCATGCAAATTTCACCTTGCGCTGTTCCTCAAACTGCTGGTCCGCATGTTCCTTCTCTCTACGGAACTGCTCCTCAAGGGCTAGCAGTCTCTTCTGCATCTCGGCCTTCAGGTCGATGCCCTGCTTCTCCAGCAGTTCGCACTGCGCGTAGTCCCAGTCTACATTTTTACCGTCCGCGTCGGTACTGCCGGCTGGAGTGGAAAGTGTAAAGGTTAGATAAATTTGCGTTGTTATGGGTAGATAAACTTGTGGGGGGTAGAAATTGTAAAGGTTCTTGAGCATGAACGAGTTACATATGAGACGCGGTGTGTTTATAAGTAAGTCACTGGACCAGCACACATTTTGACGCGGTCGTTTATACGATGCATATGAGGCAGACTATAGGCTATTTAACATCACGCTATGACCCTTAGGAACCGAGTAGAAAGAAAAAAGTCAGAAAGAACGCTAAGCGAAAACGAAGTGATAGTGCGGGCAGGCGATGCGATGCGACGGGGTGGGTCGGGGGAACAAGAAATTTTACGAGGACTAAGTCGCGGGTAGAAGCTAGTCGTTTATAAATGTTTGACTGCTTCAATTGTTCTGACAGCTTGTCATGACTATATACCAATTTTACATAAATAATTATTCATTCTGTTATATACTTCAGATTCTTATTTATCTACAGCATCGTACATTAATTGAATGTAGTAATCATGTTTTGCTTAGCTAGCTGTCGAGGGTTCCTTGGCCACGTGTTTCCTACCCGGGGGTATGGCATATTAAGGCGAAAGCGCCAGGGTAGCCCGCGAAATTCATTTTTTTTTTTACGTTTTTTGCAATTTGGTGGTCAGTATAGTTGTACGTTGGTTAAAATATGATTCGCTACCGTAACAAATATGTATTTACAGAATTATAATCATTAAAGTCATCAACACAACTCTCAAGACCAGGTAATCCTTGACGATTTCATGAAATCTTAACATTTTAGGATTATACTAACCCAACAAGTTGTATTACTGATTCTAATGATTATAATTCTGTAAATACATATTTGCTACGGTCGCGAATCATATTTTAATCAACGTACAACCTAATACTGACCAGCAAATTGCAAAAAAACGTAAGAAAATTTGAATTTCGCGGGCTACTTTAGCGCTTCCCCTTAAGAAAACTTAATACTCACAGTCGTTCTCAGCATTGCTCGCGGTATCGGTGAGTTCTTTGTTCTCCTTGTTGATGGGTTCCTCTCGCGGCTGTCCGGGGTGCGTGAAGCGGAACACGTGGTTCTTGCCCAGGATTACGCGGGAGCCTGACTTCAGGATCACTGGTTCGGCGAGCTAGGAAAGAAAAATTATCAGTGGTAAATTGGTTTTACTAGATGGAAGAAATCAGCAATTCTAATTTCTAGCAATGCATTATTTTTATAGTACGCAACGACAATGCACCCAAGTCCTATAAGAGTGGGAAGATTTTCAATTTGTAATAACGAGTGTGCTAAAATTGCTAGTTTTTCCAATTAAAAATATGACACAAAAATCACATCGAAATTCATGTAAAAATGATTAATGTTTAACCGTATCCGCTTAATTATTGTAAAAAAGGCGTTCTGTAGCTTGTTTTTGTTTTATTTTTTCATAAGTTTCTTTTACCAGGATTTCTGAAGCCACAGACAGAAATTGACTTTGCGGCCAAAAATCTACTTTGCTTTAGAAACTTTCAAAGTAGGTTCATGTGTTTTTCACTCGGTATTTCCTTACCTCCCGGCCATTGACATAGATGAGCGCGTCTCGATGAGGGATGAGCAGTATGACGCCATCAGTGTTCTCGAAGATGCAGTGTTCGCTCAGGATGTGCGAGCCTGACAGCTGGATGTCTTGCGGAACGTTAGCCTCCGATGTACCCACACGGGTCACGCCTGGCGATTGAAAGATATTTTAGTTTTCAGTTTTCAGTCAACAAAAGAGATAAGTGTGCAGGATCGTCGGATATAATATTTTTTTTTTGTTTTTAAAAAACGTTGCCACACTCTAGGAATTTCTCCTGTATTGTGGGTGCGTTTACAAACATTTAAACTCACATACACAAACAGCCAGACCCGGAACAACTACTTGTAGGTCATACAAATATTTGTTCCGTGCGGGAATCGAACCCGCGACACGCAGCGCAATATGATTGTGTACTTCGGGGAGTCGCGAGAGAAATGATTTTTATTAGTTTCTTTGTTCAGAATTGCCCTGAAAAGGCAAAGAAATATAATTTCAAAGTTTGCTTGCTTACAAGCTGTTAACTCACGAAGATTTAAGGTGACCAGCATAAGAGTTATTTCTTGGTTCATTCTTTCTTTCCAGAAAGTTCAGATATAGTGAAGTCTATCCTCGATAGATTACCCCGTCACATATTTTTGACAATACAATTCCTAACTAAGCCCTGTGGATCTGGCTCTTGTGATACAGGACCTCCTAGTACAAGAGCCAGGGCCACACTGATGTTTGTGTCTTGAAATGAAAATAAACAAATTATTAAATTATTGGGTAAGCCGCAAACAACTTTTCTGACTGGCATATATTTCAACCACCGCACAAGCTGTTATCACCCTTATAGCTGACACAAGAAAAGAAGAACCTGGAATCACGACTGCCAAACAGGACTCAACGCGGAACGCGCACCAGAATGCAGGTAAGGCAGGTAAGTATCTATTGAAATTATGGCTAACGTAGAAATATTTTTTTTTTTAATGTTGGGAGGTTAAAAAAAATCGCGTTTTTATCTATTTTAACTAGTCCGCTCATGTACTCACCATCCTTAATATAATAGATGAGACACTCCGACAGATTAGGATCCTCATTCAAGTTGACCAGATGAGGCGACTTCTTGGGCGAGTAGATGCCGACAGTGACGCCTCCGTCCCTCACCGCGAGGCCCATCTCCGCGAACACAGCCTCGCGCTGCACACGGATCTGTTCGGTACGCTTGAGCTTCTCCTCCCATGTCTCGTTTAGTTCTGTTGGTGAAAGAAAATTATTTATTTATTATTTATTTATATAAAAAAAAATTAAATATTTATAATTATAATATTTTTTATTTTTAGATATATGAATTTGGTATAATCGCTGATCAATGCTGCATTGCTCTGTTTTCTAAGTCTATTTCATTTTGTAGTTTATTCTATGATTGCAGACAATATAGTGTATGTGTGTGTTATTTTTCCCATGTGGTAAAACAGAAACTACAGAACACCACCTATAATTTATGGAATTGAAATCATGTTCTTTAAGCGTTCAATAAAAAATATTTTGCTCTGTACTATTTCCTTTTTGTAATAGCTGAATTTCGAAGATTTTCGCCTTTACTGAAACGGAAAACAGTCCAACTTGAGGAGTCCAAAATAAGGCTACTGTCTATTGGTATTAGGACAAACCGATTTCCTTACGATATTTTCTTACATCATGAAGGGCCGATTTATCAATCGACCGATATTTTTTGTTCGTGGAATAAAATTGACGTCTGACAGTTTTTGTATGGAAGAACTGTCAAAAATTCAAAATTATTCTTCCGATAAAGTTATGTGGAGTTGGAAAAATCAGCCCTAAAACGATGAAAGAAATATATCACCATAAAACAAAGGCTTAAGATCAAAATCAAAATATTTAATTTCACATAAACCTCCATGGGCACTTATGAAACGTCAGAAGACAGGTGCACAGCACGGTTACTCTTTTAAAAATATTTTTTTTTTTTTTTTAATTACTGTGTTGATAGGAGATGGGGATCTCCAAACTGTCTCCATAGTACACAAACTCACCAGCAATAAGTTTCTCGGAAGCCTGTAGCTGGTCGACGGCCTCTTCGGCAATGGTCGTGGCTGCTCGGGACAACTTCGGGGACAGCACCTCTGCCTCGCTCTTCTTGCGTTGAGGCGAAGAGTTGTTTTCCTCTGCTGTTATAATCATAATGTGAAGGAAGGTTAGCCTTCTAGATAAATAGAAACTTCTAGATCTTGGGGTAGGCTCGATATTTTTTTTCATACCAAATCGTTTTAATACTTTTTTATGTTAGCGGCTATTTTTGCTGTTACTCATTAATTTACTAAATAGAGGACTGCACTGTATTGTCATATGATCGATATATTTTTTTTTTACTGTAGCATCATTGGCTCTCTTGGTTATGTTGGACACATAACCTTGAAATCACGGGAAGCCCATGGTATTTATGTCTTGAATCCAAGACTAAGTTGTATTTCAAGCATGCTTTTATGATAATTGGTTAAATATTTTCGATTTTCAAGTCGAAATCTACAGTTTTCTATTCTAATTTGATACCTTTTACTAAACTATGCATTATTTATTTTTCTCTAAAACACCTTAATTTTGCACTAAGTGAGTTAGTGCAAATTAATGTGCAAAATCACGATTTTTATCATTGTGCAAACTATTGCACGAGTAGACAAAAGTCTACGATAAAATTATTTTAAAAGTGATTATAGGTAGTACTACACAAAATAAATATTCGACACCAACATTATCTGACACAAATATAATGGGAAAACATGCAAGGCTTCTGAAGCTAGGAAGCTTTTATTGTAGCAATGCAATATATTCACAATATAATAAATAACCGTTTAGCGACCAAATATTTTTTTTTACCAATATGCCAATGTTTGTGATATGGCCGCCAACGGATGGTTTGACAATCGATTTTGAAGATTTGTTAACTAAATTGCAACAAATTGAAGAAGTTGGATCGATATCGGACGACAGCAAAGAATTTGCCTTGCTGCCAAGGGATCGCGGAATCAAATGTTATCAATACGATATAAAATCGAATACGATAAATCGATCGAATACGATAAAAAATTTTATCAATACGATAAATCGAGTATCTGGTCGTTCAATCAAAATCGATTGTTTTCATAATGCGGGACTGAGCATTATAGAATAAATTGATAAATACATTTTATATACGATAAATAAAATGCTCAGTAAAATACATAACAGCACACCAAGTATTATTTACTACATACATACACTATCTGTATATAACCATGTTCAATAGTGTTCCAGACCAACACCAATAGATTATAGTGATAGATAAGCGCAATTATATATCTATAATCATAAATATTTTTGGTGTGACCCACACCAAAGTTCATATAATATTCGTATGTATTCGTGAAGTGATATACTATATATTTTATGCCTACAAACGCCACAAGCGCTGGACAAGGTGCAAAATAAATTGCTTTTTTTTTTTCATTAAAGTGTCAGGCTGCCAGATCATTGACCGAAATTTGTGTCAAAAAAGATTGCATATTTTTTCGAGTCTGGCAACCCCGATTCAAAATGGAGGCCAAGCGTACAGGTGGGGTGTACAGATGCAAAAATGCGCAAGCCTCTTTATCATTGTTACTTACTGGTGGGCTCTTGTTTCTTTTCATAAAGGACTTTACCATCTGGTCCTAGTTCGTGTGGATTTTGGAAACAGAATCAAGTTTTAGTATCAGGAATAGGAGACTTAATTCAATGGTTATATTCGTAGCGTTAATCGTAACTGGTGCGGCTTGTTTGCTAAGAAACGATCACACAAGACGGTCTATCATCACAAGACGTCTAAACATCCTAACTTGCTGACAAGGCCGAGAATAAGCTATCATGAAGGTCGATGGATAAACTGATAATTCAATCTTTTTAGGGTTATCCTTAACTTTCAGAATACTCTAGTACTGATTCACCTATAGATATACATAATATTACAATTTATCAGAATTATCACACCGTCTTGCCCGAAGAAGAAGCTAAAATTACAGCAAAATACCTCACTAAATTCAATACTATATCTTCTGCAAAATTCGTTCAGTATTTCCTACCCTTTGTCTTTATACGAGCTTTATCGCAACGTCTCCGACTGTCTCTCTCTCTACGAAGCCTAATCCCATTACATTCTGATTCAGACTTCCCTATATAGCTTATCGTAACCCCGATATTTTTCTCATTTGAACTTTCATAGGTGCCTAGCCTTTTCCCAACTATGTTGGGGTCGGCTTCCAGTCTAACCGGATGCAGCTGAATACCAGTATTTTACATGGAGCGACTGCCTATCTGACCTCCACAACCCAGTTACTGGGTAATACGATACCACTTGGTAAGACTGGTTGTCAGACTTTCGGGCTTCTGACTACCCGTAACGACTGTCAAAGATCCACGAATGACAGCCGGGACCAACGGCTTAACGTGCTTTCCGAGGCACGGAGGGGTCACGGTATGTAAGGATGGTCACCCATCCACAGACCAACCGCGGCAAACGTAGCTTAACCTGATCGATCGACCTGTGCGGCGGTTATTATTTAGCCACGGGCCCCATTAGAACTTTAATGTACATTATTTTAACATAATCAGTTAATCCATCAACCATCAACATCCACACACTCTTGGCCACACCCACAAATACAAAGACCTACCTTCTTCAACCTCGATGCCCTCTGCCTTGAGTAGTTCCCGTAGCTTGAGTATCTCTTCCTTGAGCTCCCTGATGAGCTTCGCGTTGGCATCCTCGTTGACGACCGCCTTGCACACGATCTGTTTGGCGCGGTCGGCGTATCTGTGGGAGGTAGGGGTGTTTAGGATCCATACTAATATTATAAATTCGAAAGTAACTCTGTCTGTCTGTCTGTATGCTACCTTTTCACGCTTAAACCACTGAACGGATTTTGATAAAATTTGGCAGAGAGATAAATTGCATCCCGTCATTTAGAAATTATATGGTTAATAGATTAGAATAGTATCTTTTAGAAGATTCATAGTCGCTCCGCGTTATAACAACCTACACCATCTTCTTCTTTTGTTCGAGTTGATGGTAGTTTTTAAATTAGTTTTGCCCACTGGGACACGTGATTTCGTAATGAACCAGTAATCATAATGGCTTTCATTTTGCCAATCCCATAATAGGCACTGCGTTGAGACGTATCTTTTTAAATTTGCGTGCAAGATAACCACCTCAACGCGTTGTTGAACTGTCAAAAATAGTGTTATTATGATTGCAAACGCAAGTGATAATGAAATAAATGGAAGATTTTTTTTCAATTAGCGCTTAATATGCTCTAGTCAGGTGTTGATCTCTCTGCCTTTACGACACACATTTTTTATGAGACAACGGCATGTCATGCATTCTTACCTGAGTGTACTAAGAGTCTCATCAAAGTTGATATCAGCTGGCGAGATAGCAGCTATCATAGCCGTCTTGGAGTTGCCTCCGAGGTTCTCTCGCAACAGCCACGTCAGCACGGAGTCACGATACGGAATGAAGTCTGCTTTCTTCGACTTCTTGCTCTTCGACGCCTGTTGGGAGAAGATTATTGTTATGAAGCACAGGTAGAAGCAAAGCTGGTGAAAGCTATCGGAAGATATCGGTGTAAGACCAGCCTGAGATTGGATACGATGTCCATTTTGTATTTGTTACGCACGACAACGCAACGAACATCGGAACAACCCGCGCGAATACGCACGATTAACTTTTACAAAGTGTGCTTAGGAGTTGGTCGATCGGGATCTTTCGTGCGTCTTCGTGCGTATTCGCACTACTCAAATTCGTCCGAAAACGCGTCCCAAGTGCGGCTAGCCTAATTCCCTAAAAATATCTAATTAAGCCTTTAAGAATTTTACTATTCAGAGAGAAGATAACGCAGATATTTTCCGATAACTTTTAATACGGATAAGGCATGATCTAAGTTACGTGTCTTGACTTAGATCAAGCAGTCTTAAGCATTAGGCCTCGTACGGACAATTGTGCGACGACGCACATTTTTAAAACCTGCCGAGTTTTACTAAAGCTTATGCTTTTATAGTGTGCACTTGCACAAGTTGCAAGTCTGACAACCAGTCCTACTAATGGGTATCCTGTTACCCAGTAACTGGGCTGTGGAGATCAGATAGGCAGTCGCTCCATGTGAATTGCTGGTATTTAGCTGCATCCGGTTAGACTGGAAGCTGACCCTAACATACTGGGGAAAAAGCTAGGCAGCAAGCCATCTAGCCTTTTCCCAGCTATGTTGGGGTCAAGATACAAAAAGCATAAAACTTACCATCACACGATCATCTGGACTAAGACGAAAAGCCAAATATTGCAAGTGAACCAATGATATAAAAGAAATTGGTTTTCTAAATTTAAATTTTCCAAATGTGTATTGAATAGAAGCAACAATAGCCGATTGGCTAAGGCGTTAGTTATGCAATTTTTAGGCCCTGAGTTCAAAGCTCACAGTGCAGTGAACCCACTCTTAGCACAAGCATATTTAGCTTAATTTGAAGCGAGTGTTCACACTGGGTCGTAAATCGTAATACAAAAAAGAAAAATAAGAATGACGTCAACTTCATTTTGACACTACAACACAACCCATTGCTTCGTATGTTTGAACAACTCATTTGCTGGACGGCTAAAATAACGCAATGGATATTATTGAATTGTCAAAATGACGTCAAAATGACAATTGTGTATTACGCAATTAGGGTGGAGCCGAACTATTAGGTATGTAAAAATATTACCGAGAAAACTTAGGTGAAGTGAACTAAATCCCTAGCATCAAATGGAATAACAGCCCATCCCACCTTAGTTTTTACGGTCAGAATAAACTGGCTACTGACTACCTATCGTCACACTAGGAACACTCGCTAAAGGGGTTAACAAAATATTAGTAATGTGCACACACACTCCTAGTATTCTATTATAAAAACCAAACTCACCGACTATATTATAATTTCCACGGAGATACGGGGCATTAAAACAAACGTGAATGTTATGTTAGTTTAGCATACATCTACGGATAAAGCACGGGCCACTAGCATGTTTAGTTGCACAAGTACACTTGCACCACCGACTTGCACACTAAAGTTCCGAGTCAAGGTGACGTATTGAGAAAGAGATGGCGCTATACGTCCTGTATAGCACCATTTCCTTTTCGCACTGGAACGCTGACTTTGAAACTTTCCTGCAAGGCGCAGGGCAGGGTCTTTCGAATCCTGATATGAAGAACCACGGTGCAAGTAGGTTATGAAAGTAAACTTGCCTAATGAAACCTACTAGTGCAGACCGAGCTTCAGTTGGATATCTAGAAAATAGCAACAATTAATCAAAATTACAAAAATCTTGCGGTCCGTTGGAAATTATTGTCTTAAAACTATGTAGGTATATACAGTAATCTAAACACAACACCCACTTTAAGACAGCCAAGTCCATTATTTATTTAAATACCTTGGGATTTAGCTAAAAAGGCTTTAGTGCCAACTTTGGCTGTCTTTGATCAGCCAGTCAGTTCTGCCACCAAGCTCCGTGACGTGTTAACGCCAACATTGTACCGTTGTGAAAAAAGAATAGCGCTATTCATCAACTCCATTTTTGTGTGACACTGGAACATCGATTGGTTCAACACGTCATAGTATTACTACTATTACCTGGGTTACCCCAGGGACCGGATTATAAAATAAGGATGGTGCTATCGGTAATTTATAGCTCCGTCTCCCTCTCGCATTTGAATTAAGGCTCCTACAAACAGGCGCGACACGCGACGCGAATCGCGCGCGACACAAAGGCACCGCAAGTCGCGCTACGAGCGGTGCCTTTGTGTCGTGCGCGTGTCGCGCCTGTTTGTAGGAGTCTTTATGACGGCATTAAAACGTCACAATACGCCACTAGCGCTCCCGACTGACTGATCTTTTATCGCGGCATTAGCTATACTATCATTCTAGTATAGCTAGTGCCTACTATGTCGAAGATACGTCAACCGTCAACCATACAAGATAACTAGCACCATTTAGTTTAGATACTCTTGGTAGTACCAGAACCGTCATCCAACTCAAAAAAAAACTTTTTTTTAGTGATGACACTCATATTTTGTGGTACCAAGAAGTTTTGTCACTTTCCACCGCTAAGTCGTCATCTATCTCTGTCATTTCGAACTTATTTTTTAGAATGTCATCACTGTAAATGTTAGTCAATGAATAGACATTTTCATCTACGTTGGACAATTCTTCGAAAATCTTTAAGAGGTTTTTATGCTTACGCGAATTTCGAAGTATAATGAAATAATACTTGCCGAAAGAAACCTGGGATGGCCAGGCAAAAGATTATTAGAAGTCATTTTTTTTTGTGTCTTTACCGAGATAAACTTACGAGGCTCAATGATGGCGAAATCAATGTTTTTCTAAAGAACTATCCTCTAAACACAAAACTACTCTACTACCACCAAATATAACAAAACAAAACACATAACAATATACTCACAATCTCAGCGAGCGCAGAGATGACTTTTCCGAGGGTAGTTAGAGATTTGTTGATATTCGCGCCCTCCTTCAAACGGGTGCCTTTAGCGCCAGTCGAGTCAGCTCGCTCGGATCCTGCTAAGTCCACTAGTGAGATTTTGGACACCTGAAAGAGAGAAGATGTTAAAAAAGCATTCTCTTCAATTATCCATTTACAGGACTCTTGAGTAGTAAGGAGTCGGTCAGTCAGAAAGATGAAGCTAGTTGAACATTTATTTTCAGGATAGGACTGATCCTAAGTATAAAAGTTTGGTGAAATTCGCCCTAAAGGCAAAAAACAGTTTCTCCAAGATTTTTGACTCAGCAGTAATCTCTAAACACAGAAGTCATCAAAGATATGAAAGTATAATGTTTCTTACCTTCTCCGACATAAGGTTGGTGGTCTGGTCATGCCTCTGCTGTGTGAAGAATATGGTGAAGACAGCGTGAGAACGGGACGAGGTCTCGTTCATGTTCGTGGCTGCCACAGTCCTGTCAAATGTTACGTCAGGTGTTATCATTTAGAACGCTACAAGGAGCTTTTTCAGCGTGGCCAAAATCGGAACTAACGCCGTCGAAGCAACAATCACAGAAAACGTGTGGGTTCGGGGGACAGGCAATGAACAAAGTTGAAAACGAAAATCCAAGTTGGTGGCTGCAAAAATTTCTAAATGACAAAATTATTGAAAATTTTCGCAGCCGATTTTAATGAAACTGCATACGCATAAGCAGGATACAAACGTCTAAAAAGTTAGTAGAGAACATTTTCGAAAAATAGTGTTACAGCCAAACTAGACCGTTTTTAAATTAGAAACAGAGATTTGCAGTTATCTTTTTTTAAATAAGACATTTCGAAAATGTTCTTTACTAACTTTTTAGACCTTTGTATGAAGTTCCATTAAAATCGGTTCATGCATTTCGAAAAACAAGGGCTTGAAAGCTTGTATGAAATGCCGTACGGCGTAAACGCTCTTAAGTTTGCTGTTGGGTTGCTGCTGTAAGAGGTAGAATAACAGAGAAAGGACTGTAGAAAATATTCCTGTACAAGAAGCCCGTGCTACATGCATGTATACTTACTACCAAAATGGTTTACTATCACAAACCAGAACATTCTACACACAAACAAAATTCCTGGCTGGAAAAAAGGCAGGTACGAAAAAAGTTTTCCTCACCTAGCCTTGTTGCCCTCATCAATGAGGTCGTATATGTCCTGGTATGAGGTCACAGCGAGTTTGCTGAGGTCTTCCACGTAGGGCCCAAGTGCTGGATGTTCGCGCACCCTAAGGTTTCCTTTGTTCTTAGGGTTGAGGAGATCTCGGACTCGCTCGCAGTATATCTCCATGTAGGATACTTCCACCTGTTTTTTTGTAAAGAAAATATAATGTGTTACAAATTAAAATAAAAGATTTGTGATGGCTTTCCGCTATAACCTTATCATGCTGACCATCTGATGAGGTATGGCCATCAGATAGGTTTAGATAACTGTTCCCTTCTACTCGACACTATTGAAACACATCCAAGGGTGTAACCATAAATCTAATGTTTCTCCTTACAATAACAAACTCGCAATCACCAAAGTTGTTTTTTTTTTATGAACAGTTTATTCTCTCTATCTTGGGTATGATGGCCAATCTTTCAATCAAAAGTTTCAAGCAATCCTGAGAAGTCCATTCAGAATTACACAAAAAGAATAATATAATCAAATAAAACACAGGGAATTCATGATTAACATAAATCTACAACTCTAAATATAAGATCCTTTTATTGTAATCACCGTCACTAATGTAAGTTTACTCATGACAAATAACAAAAGGTCTAGATTATTCAGGGAAAACAGTTTCTCTCATTACTAAAATACTAATTACTTAAAAGGATATTTCCTTCTCGTATTTCGGAAATGTTATTAACCTTAAATAAACTCAATTTGAATTGCTAACGACATAATTAGAATGAATATAAATATTCATGCTGGAATCCTACTTGCTTCACGAAGAAGAACCGTTCATATTTCGGACTGTTGGAAACATCTGTCGTTTGGAATAAAAACTTTAATTACAACAAGTAAACTGTGCTGTGTTAGGAATCTGCATGCCCCTTATGGGAATACAGGGGTGCAAAGTTATACATAATTTGTCGGCATCGTTGGTAATCCAAAGTAAATAAATAAACCACAGTCCCACAGTCTAACTACCTACGTCATACAGTGCTCTGACGTGGGGGTTGAAAGGAAGGTGGGTGGCGATATTTCTAGACTCTTGCGTAACAATTTTAAAACCGTCTTAACAGTACACTCACGCAATAGGTTACATTGTGGTTTCAGATATAGAGAACACTTTCCTGTGGGCGTGCCTACAAAAAAAGTTTCAGTGCACATTCATTTGTCTGTTACTAAGGAATTCTCTAACTTCACGTAACTTTACAATGTGCTGTTGTCTTTCTGTCGCTACGTTACACTTTTTAGGGATAGGCTAAGGGCGATATTAAAAAAAAAAAACAAATATTTCGATTAAATTACTTAGCGCGTAGTTTGGCTAAGCGTTATTCCTATCACTGTGCACTGTAAATGTCAAAACTACAAGTGCAAGATAGAGACGGGAACAGTGTAAGCTCAGCCTTAATGACGTCTTAAAATTTAGTTTTGCATGTAATCTACTGCTACATTGTCGTGATAAAGCGAACTACACTTTGCGCGCTCTCTGTTGTACAGCGGGACGTCGAGCTGTGTGCGAGAGAGAGCGCCCGAAGTGTCGTTCGCGTATTCGGTCGTTTGCCTTATTTTAACTCGGTCTGCATTTAGGCCTAGGCGGATTTAAGGATTCTTAAAGCCTATTCCAACTAAGATATCTATCAGTTTAGTTTTTCCATAACTTATTCATTTGCATGACCATTTCAGGCTAAAAGTGTACTAAGTACTTACATCACGCTATACGGCCCTTTGGAGTGTACAGTCACGAGCTTAGGTATGTATACAATTGGCCTTATTCAAAGGCGATTTTCTCCTTTATTTTTGAATTAAATTTTATATGATTAGGAACATAGTATTTTCGAACCCATAGGTTTATGTAAAGTGTCGTATTTCAACGTTGCATTCGTTATTTCGTGAAAAAATCGCAATTGAAAGTTGCCAAGTGTTGACTTAAGTATTAGTGACTGTACTGGTGTAATAATAATTCATTTGTTTTTACTTTGGTTTGTTCCATAATATAATCGACGAAAGCTTCTTATTTCTATTAAATGCCAGATTACTATACGGGGAATTATAAAACGATCGAATAAAAAAAAGCTTAGCGACTGATGATGAGATACTGTTTTAATAACTTGAGCGGTATGAATTTGAGTAAGCGAAAAATTAACTAAACTAATGACGAATATTAATTAATATTAAAATCCAGAACGAGCTTACAAAAAGTGGGTTGTAATTAATCCATTTCAGATATTAAAATTCTAGCCGTGCGACTAAATTACTAAGTGAGCGACTAGAAATACAGGGGTGTGTCACGTTTGATATAGAAACATACACATAGGATACAAGACACACACACACACGACATAGGATGCAAGAGCGAGCGAAGGGCACCCCGAGGTTCGGTTGTGTTAGGTTACTTTAAACCCTTTACACAGAAATAGGGGCCCCGCGAAGCGGGGCTCCGTCGACATAGGATGCAAGAGCGAGCCAAGGGCACCCCGAGGTTCGGTTGTGTTAGGTTACTTTAAACCTCTTCATTTTGTATTTTAAGTAACTCAAATTAATGTTTGTAAGTTGCTGTTCTGTTGATTTCTCGTCACTCGCAGTCAGTCGCCCACTTAGTAATATTATATCGTAAATTAATTATGTTTGTCACTTAAAACTTTAATTTACAGTCACTCGTTTAAATACTACCCTTACTATACTAATACTGACCGAATATTTGAGATCATCGGAGGAGGTCTGTCTGATGCGCCTGAAGAGGTCCTTGCAGATCTGCGGGATGATGCCCTCCTGGCCATCTTTGCCGGTGCCCATCATGGTATAGGACTTGCCCGCGCCGGTCTGCCCGTACGCGAATATGCATATGTTGTAGCCTGTGAGATAATTGATATTAGTTCTTAGTCCATTATGGATAAGGTAGAATGTTGAATGTTAGAGCATGTTTTGAAAAGATGCGCTCTTGTTTTGGTTAGAATATTTAGTACGGAGCCGAGGAGCCTAGTTTTGTATGGAATGCTAGTTTTTTTTTGCATTCGAATGTATTAATTCTTATAAGTTTCTTGCATCGATACTGGTCCAAGCCCAAAATATAGCTTTATTCTAACTTACAAAGTACTGAGATATCAATCGCATTTCGGCTTGAAGCTTGACTATTGAGAAATGGTTTTTTTCACGTAAATCCAATATCGATTTTATACCTATCGACTGTCGGAATCACCTGAATGTGTAATTGACGCTACTACAATTTAGAGGCAAAACGACATTTTAATTGAAACCACTGCGTGTTTCAATTAAAGTTTATAGGTACTTCATTATTTTTTTTATTTTTTTCGGGGAATCAAGACAATAATACGTATCTTCGAAATAACATAACATAATAATGTTATGTTATTTCGAAGATACGTATTACTTTATCCTCATCACACCTACACCAAATTAATTCAAACTCATTTAAAAACATATCCCCCAAAGTAGATTACAAAGATACGCAGACCTGAGATGCACAGATATGGCAATTCACGAAAGGAAAGCGTGATTACTAATGTGTAATGGGTGAAAGTAGGAAGGAAAGGCGAATGGTCGTTACCGTCGAAAGCGTGTTGCAACATCTCCTCGCCGATGTCTTTGTACACCATGATTTGTGAGGAGAACTGCGGGTCACTTTGCTGTAACAAAAATAATGGTTTAATTTAAATAGTCAGATAGGTACGACAAGAAATGTAAGTGCCTCTGTATACATATGCATCATATCTGTAGGCTGTCGAGCCAGAAATTAGAAATAAATAATAACCGGTTATTTATCATTTATTTTAAACATCATTTCTTCATTTAGCGCCTATAGGCGCCTGTGCATTTGTAAAGGGGTACCTATACAAATAGATAGGCGCCTATTGGCGTTAAATTAAGAAAGTATGTTTAAAATAAATGAGAATTTCCAAATCCAGTTATTATTTATTTTAAACAGCATTTCTAACTGTTTCTGGGTATCCTTGCAACTTGGGACTAGCTAAAGAGGTACGCAGGCACGTACAGACCTACTACAAACCAATTTTTTGTTTCAAAATGTACTGTTTCGTACCTACAGCCATTTCTTAACATATTTGATAATCCTATGAATACAACAAACTTCTTAACCAAATTAAGATAACAATTCGAAATGAGCATAACTAAGTAAACTAGATTATCACAGCAACATCTGTGTCTACAGACTCACTCGCAGACGCATACATTTGTATGAATTAAACTCATCCCCGAATACTCTCGTTAAAATTGCAAATTAGGTAAATGCCGCTGCTCTTTGCCTTTAACTTTGTTTAATGTATGCGACTTTTTTTGTGAGTTTGCTAACAAAGCTTTTCTTTTTAGATTCTGAACTGAATTAAATGTTTATTTCTGAAAAAAGGCTGTGTTTTTAGTAGGTGTTTGATGTCGTATGAACATTATAGCATATTTTTCCATACCTACCAAGTTTAAAAAAACATACCGACGCATGAAAGGCAAAATTGACTAAGGGCTGATTTTTCCAACGCCAGATAATTACAATTATTATCATCTTAAGGTTGACTGGTAGAAAATGCCTCAGGCATTAAGTCCGCGTTCGTACCAGTATTTCATTTATTTGTGCATGAAGTTTTAATAAATAAATTATTTTATTTTATCCGAGAAATAATTTTGAATTTTTGACATTTCTTCGAAATCGGGCAGGAGAACAGTTTAATGTTCAACTTTTCATAAAAAAAAACAAAATTCTAATTCAGCTGATAAAATAAGATTTCCAAAACAGTAAAAAATTCGCCTGTTGGATGAAAATTGCAATTCTCATAATTTTTTAGACCGTTCACAGTCTGATCTCACTCTCAATCTGTCAAAAATACCTCTAATTTCCCTACATTTTTGACAAATAATATTTGTCGCCGAGATGAGCCTGCGACTAGATTTTGAACGTTTTAAATTACGAGAATTAGCCTTCTGCCTAACTATTCACAACCAATCGATACGCTTCCGTACCGTATCGAACATCAATCAATGTTATCGTAGGAGTCCTCTAAACGCTGTTTACAAGTCCAAAACCCGACAATTTTGTCAGTTTAAATCAAATAGACAACCGCTATTCTTCCGACAGCTGTTTGCTGCCGGGGGCAAGGCAAACCAGGTTATCGAAATGTGTCATTTTCGATAATCGTATCGAAAATGACACATTAGCCAGGCCAGGCTTATAGCCTGTCGGATGGTTGTGAATACCTACACTGGTCTCCTGTAAAGTTAGCCCTTTGTCGCTTAGTCAATTTTGTCTTTCAAGCGTCGATACGTTTTAACTTAAGTCATAATAAGTCATTTATTCATTTGTTTGTTGATGATAGGTACAATAATAATGGTGTATAAAGATAATAAAGAGTGCGCTATGTTATGCTAGAGGGCGTACAAGTGTGTAATCAAGCCAGCCAATTCTCGATAATAAAATAAAATTGTCTTGTGATTGAACTTGATTGACATGTGTCCTATGTGTATAGATTGTAGATAAGAGTAAGTTTATTATGATAATATTGATTGTAGCTTATCATTAAACCGAAACCAATAAAACAAAGCTACATATAGTTTGGCCCCCGTGGCCCCATTACTCATAGTAAATGTATAACATAATGGTGTGCATCCCTCGATCATCCACCAATGGTTATGATTGCCAATATCAAACCATGTGTCGTAGTGAGATGAGACCACAAACCGAGGCACCACGATTGGCCACGATTGCGCCCGAATTGTACAAATTAATCATCACGGCGCAATCTCCGTGCTACCAAATGGAGGTGGTTACTGCGGTTGAACGTCATATGCCAACAATTCTGATGGTTGTGTGAATTTATGTATAATTATTTGGTAAAATACAAACATTGTTGTGTTTTGTTATGAAGTATTCGATTGATTATTAGGGTTCCGTACCCAAAGGGTAAAAAAAGGGGCCCTATTACTAAGACTCCACTGTCCGTCTGTCTGTCTGTCACCAGGCTGTATCTCATGAACCGTGATAGCTAGACAGTTGAAATTTTCACAGATGATGTATTTCTGTAATAACAACAAATACTAAAATCAGAATAAAATAAATATTTAAGGGGGACTTCCATACAAGAAACGTGTTTTTTTCAGCGTTTTTGCCTTGTGGTACGGAACCCTTCGAGTGCGAGGCCGACTCGCACTTGGCCAGTTTTTTTTAATATTGGTCCAAAGTACCATCTACTGCTTGCGACCCGATGTTGGAATAAACTAAAAGTTATTTTCTTCGCAATATTGCAGTGTCCGCATCGCCTCGTATGCTAAAATAATAGTTTAGTCTATTTAGGAAAAAGGTTTTATAAATACTATAGCAGCATCCACAGACAAAACTGCCTAGTCTTCAAAAAATACTGGCCAGCGTTACTAAAAGCTAAGGTTGGGTTGGCATATAAAACGGTCCGTTACATGTCATAGAAACCGGGCAAAGATCATTAGGTAATTATGTATCGGCCCCGTACCCAAAAAAAAAATCATGTACTTATATATCTTTTATTCCCTCAGGGAGTAGTTTAATTAATCCTAAGAAAGTATGTCTGAATTCACTTGAAGGAAAAGGATATGTGAGGAAGTGAGATTCATTTAATTAACTAAACTCTAAAAACTCTTCGATTACTTAATTAAACTACTCCATGAGAGCAACAAAGATCGACATACTTCATAATGCTACAATTAACTTTGTGTCTGGGTCCGTTCGCTCTTATCCGTTCTCCTTTTGGTACCTATATTTGAGAACCAGCTTTGATATTTTTACGGCATCACACGATCACACTAATATTATAAAGGAGAAAGTTTGTGAGTGTGTATATGTTTGTTACTTCTTCACGCTCAAATGGCTGGACCCATTTTGATAAAATTTTGTATGGAGGTAGCTGACACCCTGGATTAACATATAGGCTATTTTTATACCGATATTCCCACAGTATCGAAAGTTACGCGGGTAAAACCGCGGGGCGCAGCTAGTAATAAATAAAAACGACCGCAGCATTTGGCAAATTCCAAATTAATCTACACGAAAATCCTATACCATAGCCAATGGACTATTAATCCGATAACAACATAGCCTGCACCCAATATGGCTGCCGTCCAAAACCGAGCAAGTAATAACATTGGCGGACAATCGCGTTACCAGCCGGATAGCCGACGTAGCCGTTAACATCAGAATTGATCGATTATCATGATGATGGGGCTGTAAAGTACTATAGGGCTTCATTATCGTTATTACCTATGTCAGCAAGTAAACGCCATATTATCACTATTTATTCTGTGGCCATAATATGCTGAAGATGGGTATACTAATCTTTACATCTATCATCTATACTGAATTTGAAGTGTCTGTTTGTAATGTCAGAATAACAGCTTTTTACTAATTGCTTAAGAAAGTAACAACTTTTTTTGTCTG
Source organism: Oligia latruncula (assembly GCA_948474745.1). Taxonomy (NCBI): domain Eukaryota; kingdom Metazoa; phylum Arthropoda; class Insecta; order Lepidoptera; family Noctuidae; genus Oligia; species Oligia latruncula. Next base: position 13,142,544 of record OX419702.1, on the reverse strand, counting down.
TCTGTCTTTTTGTTCCGGCTAATCTCCGACACGGCTGGACTGATTTTGATGGGAGTTTCACTGGAAGATAGCTGATGTTTATTGGAAGTAACTTAGGTTATTATTTTAGAAGAAGAATAAGGGCGACGCGCAAAAAAAATAAAACCCATGAAATGCCATTTGTTTTCCAACAGACTCGCGAACGAAGTCGTAGGCAAAGCTGTACCATAAACCTAAATTATTGATCTTTAGGGAATAGGTAGAACTGGCCATACACAGAGCAAACTAATTTTGTAGTTACTTAGTGCATATCGAAGATTTGTAAATGATTGCTGCTGTCGCCTTCCGTGCGTTACTAACAGACAGGGCTGATTTTTCAATCGGCAAATAATTTTTATTCATAGAATGTTAGAACTGTCAAAAATGTAAAATTAATCCTCCGATAAAATTTTCTGGCGTTGGATATAATTATTATTTTTATCTGAGGAATAAATGTTGCGATTTGACAGCTCTATTATAGAAATTTTTACATAATTTCTATACATATTTATTATATTGTCATATTTATTCTTCAGATATAAGTAATCTGACTACTGAAAAATCAACCTTAAGTCAATAAACTCGGAAAATTGGTTTTCACGAAATAAGATATTAAAAAGCTCATTATCACATGTAATTAAAATGTGCGTTTTGTAGGTAGGTACTGTTTAGTTAAAGAAGCTACAAAACGGATCTACAATATTGTGAAGTTCTTTGTTATAGAAATGAAACGTTATTAAACGTAAATCAAAGGCATTCTAACGACGCTGTTAGTAGCTATCGATCCACGAAACAACTTAGGGCTCTTCCACGTGTAGTCTACACGCATTAGCATTTATCTATATATGTATGTATTTAGAAATATATAAGTATGTTTATCAGTTGTCTAGTACTCATAACACAAGCTCTGCTTAGCTTGAGACTAGACGGGCGGCGTTGTGTGATAGTTGTGGAATATTATTATTATTATTTTTGGTGAACGGATTTTGCTTCTTAGCTCTTTGGCTAGTTTAAGCTACATTAACGGGCCCAAGCCAAGTCAATGTAGCGTGTGTGGTGTTTTTTTTACGAAGAATTAATGTTATGAGGGGTGATTTCATTTTCGTCAATTTGCATGAACTTTCTTATTTATTATTATTTTTTTATATTTTAACATATCTCGGGACCATGGGGTCCCGGTCCTTTGGAAGGCGTACGAGGGGCCGAAGCCAACTCGCAGAGGCCCGTTAGAGATTTTCAATGAAATGAGGCACCAACCGACGATTATCCCTGTATGCACTATGCAAGTGCACCCAAGGACAACCCCCGGTTGGTGTAGGACTATTGCAGGATATGGAAAAATAAAAAGTTGGACTATTGGTTTGGGTGGCTAAAGTGAACCGGTTTCCAGGAACTATGGTAAAACTATGACCCCTGCCTGATCAATGCTTTATATATACACAGATAAAATAGCAGGGGGTGACTTGCACACTCAATAATGGGCCCCCGAAAACGGCCGCTAGCACATAGTGACGTAGCGACAAGGGGGCAACACGTCCTGAGGTGCTTATGAGGAGTGGAGAGGTATTCCACGGCTATCAGGACAATCCCGGAAGTACGGTCAAGATCCCTACCAGCATCTTACTGGAATACTTCCTTCCTCCGAGCACGTTTGCTCTTGCGAATCTCCACTCAAGCCGGCCAATAAAGGCAAGAATGAGGTGGGAGCTCTGTTCCTCGTCATTGTTCACTCCAGCCGGCCAATAAAGGCAAGCCAGAGGTGAGGAACAAGACTTCTCCCGGGAGATAGGGTCCGTGGGGTCGCTACTGCCCAACAGCTCGCCACATGCTGCCCTGCGGGTTTTATTATTATTATTATTATTATTAGGTAGGTACTCGACTTAAATATAACTGGCCAAATGTGGATGTACTATAGGTAGGTACAGTCACGAGCATATGTATACACTTGGCTTTATTCAAAGGCGATTTTCTCCTTTATTTTTGAATGAAATTTTATATTATTAGGAACATAGTATTTTCGAACCCATAGGTTTATGTAAAGTGTCGTATTTCAACGTTGCATTCGTTATTTCGTGAAAAAATCGCAATTTAAAGTTGCCAAGTGTTGACATATTAGTGCTCGTGACTGTACACCTCTGTCAAACCCTTCGGGGATTACTGGCGTGATGTTATGTTAAACACGACAAAAGACTTGGATACAATATAGGGTGACTGGTAATTAGTGACCGATACTTAAACACGTGATTTTACTCATCATTATGAACAACTTTTAGTATGGGACCAAACCTGAAATCGCGAAAAAAAATCAGCTGTTCCCTACATTTATGTTCGTCTAACTCGTCAAAATGTAGAGAACAGCTGTTTTTTTTTCGGTCACTAATTACCAGTCACCCTATATATGCAGACAAATAATTACGTTGTATTGTAGCAGTAGTAAAGATGTCTGCCCAAAGTCTTTGTTATGTGTATAAAACATTCCACCAGTGACCACAGCACATGCCGTCAACGTTTGTTGTCATATCTACAGTGCATTTTTCTTTACATGTCTATTTGGTAAACAAACACGGTACGAAAACTCTGAGTGTTCGCATCATTCACACACCATGAAGTAAGAACGCCTTGATCCTCGTTAGAAACTTAAGCAGTACCTATTATATAATTACATAAACGAATGCAGCGAATTAACCATTTAAACACATTAGTTTTCTCAAAACCCAAATTTCAGGACGCCACATTTGTTTATCAAAACGGAAAAGTCAATAAAAACACACTTTACGTAGTCTCTGGCCAGTGCTCAGTTTATTCATCCACCATCTAACTAAATATACGACTATTTCGCCACTTGTACGTGTGTAGGTAGTTAGGTTGTTACTGCAAAACCAATAGCTATCAGAATCTCGGACTTTGATTAACTGTGGCATCGCATCTCCGATGCAAGGAAACTGGAGCCATGGGGAGTCAATCTACTTACTATTGATCCAACGGCTACGCGATTGGTTCCACACCGAGTCTGTTTGAGCGAGTTGCTGCGTAAATGTTTAATGTAATATCGATTTTGAGGTTATATTTGGCTGAGAGTGTGATTTATTTAATTTTTTTTTCTTCGTATTAAAGACAAAGTTTTTACTGTTTTGTCCGCGTGTTTGTTCTTTACATTTGCCTCCGCATCAAAGTTGCGACAAACAAATACGCGACAAATATTAGGGCGACAGTCATGACAGTACGATATGTCGACCATCAGTGGTGCGACAGCAATCAGCTCGATGTAATGATTTATTTCAAAATAATGATTAAGTAATTATTTGTTTGTAAGAAATGAAGGAAAACTATTAGGAAAATATTTGTACTTAATATTTTTTCCGGAATGTTATTTATATCCTGAAATCGAATGCCTATAACACGCATTCATTATGAATACTACGCTGGTACTACCTAATTATGGTAAATCCTAATTTCCTTTGAGTATTTCATAACGTTGGTTTTGCATTGAATAAAGGCCGGAATCCAGCCTGAGTTCGAGATAGGTATAAATACAAGAAATGGTCCAAAAACTACTTACATTGTGCGACCAGTATGAGAAGTCAAAGTTGAAGCTCTTGGCGCCATCCTTGCTGCCAGGGGGTGCCTTCGGGTTTACTATCACTGGAACAAAAGAAAATCAACATTTTAGTATGAATTATTAAGAGCTTTAAGCCCTTTGTACTGTCAGCAAAAGAGTTAGGTCTGCAGGATCGTCGGATATAGTTGAAGTTTAGTAATAAACCGATGGATGTTGTCGAATAAAATTTAATTTTATTAATAGAAAACAAACAGCTCATTTATCAAATTAAATTTCAGTCGACAACATCCATCGGTTTATTACTAAACTTCAACTATATCCGACGATCCTGCATACCTAACTCTTTTGCTGACTGTACACGGTACGGTTTCTTTACGGTACGGCGTATAAACCGCGCCGAGAAAAAAACGTGTCCGTCAACCAACTTCCGTAGAGATCCACACAACACTGACGACCGTGCCCTATTCACGGCAAGAAAAAAAACAGTGGCACTCCGGGAGTGCCGACAGAAGTGAAAACAAAACGCAAACAGAATACTTTGCCATCACTCACTGACATATGGGATATACATTAAAACCGAGTAGAACCCGAGAACAGCCGAACACATCCGAAGCGGGTATTTTTTTAATCGTCTTATAAACAAAACACGCGCGGTGTCGCTTACGGTAACAGTGGCGCGAGTTCAATGGTTTTTTCCCATCTCAAAAAGTGCCTAACGCGCCTAAAGAAGTTTTCACTTCAAAAACGTGTGTGTACAAACTTACAAAGACCCTAAAGCCTCAATAAAATAGGTAGGTATTGTTACAAAGGAATGTAAAATCCATTCGCGTTTTGTTAGTCAGTTGACATCCCATACAAAATAACATATAAAATTCCTTAAACGTTGTTACATCGTAGATGCGCATTCCACATCTCCGTTCAATAACTTGACATTACATAACATAACAAGGACAACATGGCCATTGTCCTTTGTAAGAAACGGTCAATACTAAACATAATACGTGCCCATTGATGTTGTTGGACTACTTCAATCGACCCTAATATCATGCAGTGCTTCATGAAAAATTTGTAGTCACCAACAATTATTTATGTATTAAAAGTACAAATAGTCATATTCCTAGAGTTACATAATGTTATGTAGTCAGTGCCGGATTAAGACTATTTGCTGCCCTAAGCAATCCACGCCTGTAGGCCCTCCTATCCACTAGTCGCCTCGTATTTTTTCAAAACAACGACGAGCGATTTGTAAAGATTGGCGCACATCTCTAGCTAGAGTGACTTTTGGGTCTTGTAATATCTTGCTGATAAACAGCCTTGCCTTTCATGTGCTAGCAAATACTGTTTCGGTGCTGTTTCTGCCTTATGGTGCCCACCCAAGACGTGATACCCTAAACAATTGCTTAATTTGCTTATGGGCTAATACGGCACTGTATGTAGTATGGACACAAGTTACCGAGATACAATAATTACAAGACCAAGTTGGAACACTGTGAAACGACTATATACGTACGCTACGTGAATCCGTACTATCGCGACCAAAATCAGTGAAAATTCCTACATTTTGCAGCAAAATATAGGAATATAGCTCTTCTAGGATTTTAAAATACGGCATAATTTTAAAAACAGTGAGTTTGATCCTCTAAGTTTATTCTAGACACATAAGACAGGATCACGGGTGCTCCTGGCCTCATAATCCTATTCAAGTTCGTCATTAACCAGCTCCGTCTCCCACTAGACGAGATACTCAGGCTCGCAACAGGTACTACTTATCAACGCTTCAACAACGAAAACCAACCTTGCTGCTTCGAAATTAAGGCGCTGTCAAAGTTGAATTGTAGCCTTGGACGCGCGGTTGCCTGTACATTTCACATTTCGCACAAATGTGAGTAGCCTAGGCGTCGCGACGTATCGACCGTCGACGTCGTTGCCGCAGCGCCATTCGCTTGCATTCAGTAAGGACTGGTGCACACGAAAGAGTGGCGCTTTGTAAAGATTGCGTCAGTGCTAGGATTGCTTTGAATGCCTTGATTGCTTGCATTTGTGTTGTTTTCGGTAATCACGTTTCAGCATTGAAAAGGTTGTTTTTAATTCCATAACGTTTTTAAGTGTGCGGTGTGGAATGTTTGGTCGCTGCATTTAGCTTTTAAAAAGCGGCTAAATCGCCGATCGCCGACGCTAAAAGTAGCGTGTGTGTTTTGGCCCTTATTGATATTAAATATTTCAGACAACAGACAATGTTATAAATGGCCACCTGTTCTCATAACAAATTCTGCTCTAAATATAAATGAAATTCTAAATAACCAATGCCAAACCTTAGGTAACTTAGCCTATCATGTTCTAACATACCTAATGTTTAGAACAGACAGAAAGGGTTAATTAATTCTAAAGCGCTACTTAAAGTTGCGATACCGTCTATCTATTCACTTAGCCCCGACTTAGGACCACTTAAGAGTTGGGTTGAGTTCAGCCAAGTACGAAGTTAAAGGCAATTGGATCAGGCGTCTAACTTGAAAGACAATTAGTTTATACTGTAGGAATCTAAATCGAATTCTCTTCAGGAAGCTCGTAGTTTGAACAAAAGAAAATACTTTTGATAAACGTGTGCGGTCGCGATACTCGCAAAACGACACCCATTATGAAAAATTTGAAAATTTTCGCAGCCGCCCTCTAGGATTTACATTTTGACCTCACTATAAGTAGGCTTTAGAACCCTCGAAACCTATGAAAAAAAAACCCGGAGAAAGTCGCATGGATAACGCTTTTTCGTTACGTGACGATTTCTACCAGTTCACACCTACTACAAGCCGCGTTAAAGTATTTATTCCAAAAAGATTTGAGATTGTCATCTTCTACATGGCTGCCATCTTTAAATTACAAAGCCAACTAATATGACCTTAGATAAATGCATCCAGCATTCAATAACGTTAATCCCTAATAGCACATAACCCACAAGCCATCAAACGTCCCCACAATACCTAATTTAATAAACCTCCCCTAGCATCATAAACTTCAACCGTAAAATAACGTATGAGTCAAGTGCGCTTCACCGCCGCTCTTCTGCACCGGGGTATATGAGTCACAGATGCAGCGTTGCGATATGTATCGTGTGCTAAAACAATCTACTGAGAGCTACTGTCTAGGTCTTGGCTGGCTGTATTAAGCCGAAATTATGCAAAATAAATGTGAAGTAGGTACTTGTCAAACAAAAGAATATTTTAATACACAACAAATGACTTATGTGCATATACAGGAAAAAAATTAACCCTCGTAGCATAGACATTTTTCGTCGGCGATAAAAAGAAATTGTTGTCCATACATTTTGATCGCTTAGGTATTGCACTTTTCTATGAAATAGATTTAGAACAGATTTTTAGAAAGGGTTGGATCATTATGCTGAATTCATGGTTACAGTTTGCGCACTGGTTTAAATAATTTTCTTATGCACCTAATCCGATTTTAATTTCAACATACAAATTATCATGTTCTGAATTAAGCGCGCCTCTCTCCTGCACTGGGCTCTATATGAGTCACACATGCAGAGCTGCAATATGTATTGTGTGCCAAACTGTCTGGCTCTTGGCTGGCTGTATTAAGCCGAAATTATGCAAGAAGAATGGGAGGTACCTACTAAGCATACATGCAAATTATTTTAAAACAAAACGACATGTAATATGAAATAAGAGGAACAATACCTCTATTTTAAGAAAGTTTGCATTATAATCTCAGTTTCAATCTGTCAAAAATAGCTATAATTTAGGTAAATTAAAGCTATTTTCTTTTTTACATAGATCGTCGCTAACCTCATGTCGATTGCGACTAGATTTGGAACGTTTTTAAATACGGGAATTGGCCTTAAAGCCTCAAGCGCGCTTCACCGATCTTCTACACCGGGGTTTATATGAGTCACAGATGCAGCGCTGCAATACGTATTGTGTGCCAAAATATAGGGTCCCGGTTTATACAATCTACGGAGACCAACTGTCTAGGTCTTTGCTGTTGGCTGTTGCATAATTTCGGCTTAATACAGCCCGATGTTATTCAAGAGAGAGAATTACTGCAGAATCAAAACAACATAATGTTGGAAATATGTAGGTACGATAAATATTAACTTTCATAAATTTATTATAATTATCAGTTGTTTTGTTAGCACCAGCACGCCCATGTTACAAATGACAATCTAACACTTCAGTTATTCGGCTATTGTCGCTTCAACCATCAAAACATGTTTGTGTACAGTAAACAAGTGCTTTGAATCAAACGCGCTTATTCATTGTCAGTCTGTTCTCTGCTTTACATAAAACTATGAGTCACAAAACTGCATCGTTGCAACCAGACAGACTGGGTGCCAGGGAATAGTTTCCGTCCTAATGCTGGCGCGGGGAAAGCAATATTTTATAGAGCAATGTTATTACTCTCTTTGATTCCAGACGTATTTTTAAGAAAATAAAAAGTTCTCTTCATATTTATAAAAGGATCGTTGTCGAAAAATCTATATATATAAAATGGTAAACTGACTGATTGTTGATATATCAACGCACAGTCTAAACCGCTGCTCCTAGAGACATGAAATTTGGAGGGTGTGTTCTTTGTGAAGAGTAGGTATCCACTAAGAAAGGGTTTTTCGAAATTCCACCCCTAAGAGGGTGAAATTTCACGCGGACGAAGTCGCGGGCAGAAGCTAGTAGTTTATAATATGTAATATTAAAAATAATATATATTTTTTTTTAATTTGCACAATGAGAAGAATTGAATAACCAGTCATTATTTTCCGGATATGTGTCCAGGGTATCTCAAGTATAAGATCTGTATCTATAGTCAAGCATGATCTTAATTTGGAAGTCATATCTATAGAAAATATGAACGAATTCATTCATAGCACAAAATGTTTTATAAATTGTATACTTACCTTTAATCTCCTTCCTATTCGTCTGGACAAATTTTACCGAACTTTTTTATCTATAATAAGTCTTATTTTGAGAAATATTTTGACAGCTTTCCATACTAGAACTCTCAGACGTTAATTTTATTTCACGGATATAAGATATCTGACTTTGAAAATCTCCTGTATAAACCTAGCCTTACTTTATGAGTCACAAATGCATCGCTGCACTGAGATACAGTGTCCGGAGATACAGTTGTTTTACTGTCCCTGGCTCCCAGGGGTGAGCAATCACACTGAGAGCAATGTCGTTATTATTTATTCTTTGCTTTATGACGCTGTTTTATGAAAAGGAAATAGAGCATTCGTTTTGCTTGGAGATGGCGGCGTGAGTCAAGCGCGCTGCTAACGCGATATGCAGCCGATCGATTCTGTAAATATCTCACCGGGAAAACTTGGTGACGTGAGCTGTCATTCCACCAGCCGGTCGATTCTGTAAAAATCTCACCGTGGAAACTTAGGTGAAGTGAGTTTGTTTTTGCTAGGAATTGACACTATTGACAGCTCACTCCATGCTCACTTCACCTAAGTTTTCACGGTGAGATTTTTACAGAATAGATCGACTGTTCCCGGTTTTATATTAAAAGTCAAACTTCAGTACTATGTCTACCTACAGTGACTCATCGGCCATTAATATAATGTCGTTACATAAATGCAGTTCTGTGGAAAGTTGTTGTTTTAGCCGACGTTCGCACGAACCGTATCTAAACATATCTCGGCGGGATTTTATAGCGCACCGGTTTTTCAACGCACTGCTTAGCGCCGAAAGTTGAAAATCCAACAGTGTGCTTTTTTGATGCGCTGGGATGCGCTCTGTTGGATTCTTAATCCTTGGCTCAACACCGAGAGTAGAAAATCCACTGCGCGATAAAATTCCGCTGCGATATGTTTACGTCCGTACGAACTTTGGCTAAAACAACAACTTCCCATGAAACTGCATTTATGTAACGGCTTACATCCCCTTTTTCCGAGACTCAGCAATCAGCTGAGAGCAATAACATTACCATTCTCAATTAATCTGTTAGCTATGTTAATACATTATTAACTAACTAGATGAATGATTAGGAACAAAAATAAGTCGCTAAAGTGGCCACGTTTGCACACAGATAAACATTTATATTTCTTACTACGAACTATAGAAAAAAGTTTAATACTATTAACAACTTCAGATTATTATAAACCTTAACACACTGACATAAAGTTTAATTACGATTGCAAATGATTAATATTTAAGTCCTTCTATCATCGAAGCAATACATTTAAAACGTCACTTGAAAATAAAAAGTCATTTTTATAATAAGTACAAAAATATTTATTCTAAAATGAAACTTAACGTCTAAGCAATAAGGTTAAAAACATTTTGTTGACAATTTCGTACTTACTCGAATTTGGAACTAGACGTAGTTCTTGGAATTACACTTCAATGCTTCAATGTTTGTTAGAGTAGTTGGCGCGTTGTCACAAACATTGGCCAAACAATCATAATATTTGCTAATTGATTTATATTTACTTTTTAATTGTGTTACTATTTTATGAAAAACATTTAATGATAAAAACTTACCGAAAAAAGATATTCCTTCCAAAATCTTGGTGTTACGGTGGTTATTTACACAACTTTTGAACGCGCACTGAGGCATTTTGACGTCATAACATTGGCTATGATTGGACCATACTAATTTGAAATAAGAGCACAAAAGTATTCGTGCTCGTATTTTTCGGGCCGTTTTTGAAGCGCTTATCGGGCATCTAGTACTATTATTGATCGAAGGTTAATAAACATTTAAAATATGATAAAAGTTTATTTTGACTTGTGCATCAAAATATTATTTACCCGCGTCCTGCCCCTGCTTCGCACGGTATTACGACTGAACAAAACATTGAGATTTCTTTATTGTTTATAAATATAAGTATGTTATATACACATAAATCTTTCGGAATAAATTCTATACAAATGATATGGTGAGAACTGAGAACCCAATTAAAACCCGTTGCGAAGTTTAGAAGAACAACGCACGCAAAGACAGACACGAAAAACTACTTTAAATTGTACTCTGTATAGAGTATTCCCTATCTTCCTGTATGGAGTAGGAACGTGGATGATTTTGGCCCGAGAAAGACAAAGGATTGATGCATTTGAGATGTGGTGCTGGAGATGAATACCTATTGAGAATACCGTGGACTGCGAAACGCGCCAATGCAACGATCTTAACCCAGCTTCGAATAAAAACCCGCTTCTCGACCATTTATGTCAACAACGCATTCTCTCCTATTTCGGCCACATAGTACGCGGAGGCGCTGAAAGTTTAGAAAAACTGATTGTGGTTGGGAACACCGAAGGCTATAACGATCGCGCGGTCGTTCACCAACACGATGGATCGACCAGGTGAAGGAATCATGGTCCTCTAAATTCTATACGGGTGGTAAGTGATGCGCTGGACAGAAAGCTGTGGAGATGGAGATATGAGGGACCGACTACAGAGATATGTATAGATCATGGTACAAATTAGTCACTTTTCGTGATAGATGTTTCAGACGTCCCACCCAACAACTTCGAAGAGAAAATAAGTGTAAAAGAAACTATCCTTCACCTAGTCAACACAAACACTTCTACTACTATAGGTATTAGATTGCAACAAGGGTAAATCGGCCATGTTGTCGGCACGGGCGAGAGGCTTCCGGCATCGGAAGCCAGCCCGCATCGAACGTTGCAAGGTCGACGAACAAAGCATTCGATTGTCACAGCAAAACTTGAAGTATATGGATAGATATTGTGACTGGAGGACAATGTTCTTTGTATTTATGTATCGAAACTATAAGTGACTAGCTTTCGCCCGCGACTTTGTCCGCGTAAAATTTCACCCTCCCCCCAGTCACCCTTTTAGGGGTGGAATTTCGAAAAACCCTTTCTTAGTGGATACCTACTCTTCACAAAGAACACACCCTCTAAATTTCATGTCTCTAGGACCAGCGGTTTAGGCTGTGCGTTGATATATCAGTCAGTCAGGACTTTGAATTTTATACAAATAGATAGTTGGTCTAGTTTTGCAATGTGTTATATTAATGGGACATGGAGCAGAGATACTGAAAATACTTGGGTAACTATATTTCAAAATGAGCATTTTAGATTAGTTACTACATATAATCAGCCTATAATGTTCCACGAATTTACCACGCGATCCCAGTACGGCTTGGGGGTAGGTACTAGTTTAACACATTTTATATAAAGGTGCTAAGCTAAGCCTATGCATTACGTAAAGGTCGGCTTAGAGATAAAAAAAGCGGATGCACATTCTACCCCTAATTCCCTACTTTACCAAATTATGTTTGTGTAAACAGGGTCAGAGCATTCTTCATTCCATATCAAAATGTCAAGAATGCTCTTGTTCGATTTTAGTTTGATCTATAAGTAGCCACGTTTAAGGCAATCACAAGACAATCAAAAAACTACATTCAGGGAACGAGGTCGCAAGTTACCAAAGTAAGGCAACTGATGGCAAAAAAATATACAATAACATCAAAAGAAAGAACATTAAGTATAGTTCCTGTATCAAAATAAACAATTTATCACCACATTCACCACAAAGTAAGTCGTAAGTCAATGAACTGTACAAAAAACATGAGCGTCATGAACTTCGCATAACGGCCAATAATTGGCTGTACCATTTTATTTTACGAGGTCTGCTACCAAACAAATCACCTCGTTTCATTGCATGCTCCGATGAAAAATGGTTGTAAAAGTGAATGAGGCATCAAAAAACCCAAAGGGTCAAAGTACCAAGTGGTTTAGTGAGGGTTGTGATTGTGGAGGCATTATGCGGAAAATTTGAGAACCTTGATAGACACATGGTGCGGAAAAAATAAGAGCAAGCGACATGAATCGCTTTCCACCAGGCGTGACCGAGGTCAAGAGCAGGCCCTTCCAGCAAAAAAAAGTGTTAAGTCTAAGCTGAATGGGAATGGTTATAAGTAAAGAGGCTAACCAAAGAAAAGAAAGATGAATTGTGTAAATCCTATGAAAGAAATAAAAAAAATACTCTGTTCTGTTGCTTGAAATAAAGCCTGCTCCAAATATTTGGTTGCCAAGCCCTACTTTGAACTGAAAACAAAATACTGGAACGCTTTTGTTCTCTCCATCAAAAAAGATTCACTTTAAAAATGATCGCTCATTCCCAAGAATATAAGACGAAATGTAATTAACGGTGACTAATTGCTTTGATTTGATGCCTCAAGAGCCTTCAGAAGGAACATTCACGTCATTTCCAAAAAGAAAACTGGTGCTTTATTTTTTTTTTCTTCTCGCTAGAAAAATTTAGTTGAATTTCTTTAAAGGTTGATTAGATTTTGTGCTAATGGAATTAAATAAAAAAAAAACATTAAAGTGTATGAATTTTCAGTAAATGATTGGTTTTCTTAATTAATTATTTACTATTACAGCAGGTTTATTTTGGCAAGATTCATAAGACACTATATTATTGTCCATTTTCTATAGCAGTTTTATTATATTTCTCACAAACACCAGATAAACATCGTATCATGAAACACAACTTCAGACCTTGATCAATATTCAACCTAAATGCTCATTTCAGCATAAATTCTAGCCAAGAACAGGGTTGCGTGCGGACGCATGCTCAACATAACATGCTGTGTGCCGTAAACTATATGTAGTTAATATATTATACTCCAATTTGGAATTTAAAAATGGTTTCTAGTTTATATTATAAAGAGCAGAACAGGTAATAAGTCATGAATACAGGTATAGTTAAAATAGACACGTTTTTATAGGTAACCAAAACGGTTGAAGATGAAGATTGATAACAAGCATTAATTTCTAAAGTGTGTGATGAAAGGGATCATCAATCAGAAGGAAGATGTAACCACCATATAATGTAGGAACCAAATAGGAAAGTGAATCCATAAAAGGCTGTATATACAATTATCCCTACAAGTGAGTAGAATGCTACAGACCAGCTGCTGAAAAACTTCCTCACAGTACGTCAAAGTTCCACAATACATTACCAACTTAGACCACATGGCCACAGATAAGGGTAGAGCAATATATAGTTAACAATTTTAACGAGCGCAACCACAACGGGTCCGACACGTTTCAAACGTAACTCGTAGAAAACGGTAACTTAATAAAACTTTATGTGACATTATGGTTTTATTTGCGTACATGTAATCAAAACGCCAAACACGTACTCTATAAAACTAATGAGCCATGAAATCTATAGGGTTGGTTGTTTTTTAGCTTGTGTACGGGAATATTAGAGAATATCTTAATTTTGTGAGTACAAAAGAGAAGCACAGAAGTTTCTAAGACGAATATTAATGAAACCGTTATCAAACTAGACGAGCTTTGCAAAACATAAAAAGAAACTAATACAGCAAGGGTTAAGCAAGGTACCGATCTAATGAAAACAAAAAATCCAACTGCAAATATTCATCTAATCAAATTAATTCGGAAGTAAATGAAATGAAACCACGCGAATCATTTAGAGGCAGGAAGCGAAACTGCGGTGAATTTACGAGAGACATGGAGCAGCCCATGGACAAGGTTTATGGGTCATTATAGTGTATAAAGGCCATTGAAACGCATGGGAAGGGAGCAGGGGCGTAGAAGCGGAATGATTTTCAGATTTTGCACACCTGGCCACGAAATTCAAGGCTGGGTGGGGTTTGGAAATGAGTCAAGTTCTCAAAGGTAGTTTTTTGTAGAAAATAAGTGAGTCATGTCTTTCGTTTGAAAATTGAATTTGCATGATTTCGTTCCTTTGAACACTTCATTAAATATTACCCATACAATATCATGTTGAAAATGCGTCGACCTTCTGGTGCCAAGTAACATGGGACCAGAAGATGTATAAAATATAGATACTGGAAACTCACAAGTAATTATAGCTGTCTCTGGAACAGCCATGAACATCGTCAGTAGCTGGGTGTGAAAGCTTTTACAGTGTCCATGCTAATGCATATTAATGGTATCCGAGCATAATACTTAGTATGAATGACGCATGTTGTGACGTCATGCCTTGCCCTTTACGAGGCGTCGCTTTAACACCCCCGTTGTGGAGACGTGACAATGAACTTGAAAGTTGCTGATCATGGGATTATCGAATTTGGATTAGAAGTGGTCAGTGGAATATTATTACGGTTCATACAGTGAGAATTATATTGAATTCATCGATTTGTATCATCCTTATGAATTTAAAAGAGAGATCATCAGATGAGAGAGATGCACCTATTTGTGATCCGTAAGCATGTTTAAATAACAAACGACATACTTCACAAAACATTGAAGCAAAACATGCCAATACGAAGACACTCATCAATGTAGATCTCAACGCTTGGGAAAACATTACCAAAAGGGAAACGTACATAAATATATACGTAGTTTAGCACTAACGAGGTTCGAGCTCGTTAGGTGAGCGCACTGCACAGAAATGGGAGTTCCGTCGACTGTGACGACACATTCAGGCCAGTTGCCGAGCTGTTAATAGCAGTAATTGGTGGCGACGACCACAACTCTTCACTGGGACAAATTTAAGCCAGAAATTCCAAGGATATAATATTACATTTCGATTTTGTGGGTCAAATAAGTTGAGGATAAGGCTAGCAGTGTTGAAATTGGTTAAGATTATTGTGTTAACGAAATTAAATTCTTACAATAATTGAAAGTTAGTTTTTCTGCCAATGTAGTAATTTCATTTGCCTTAGAAGTTTTAAATGCTGCTAATGATCGGAGCGAACCTTGAGATACACAAGGAATTAAGGTCAATTATATAACATAAAATAATATTTGTCTAAAGCAATTATCTTCTTTAGTGACCACCGCATTAATCTCACACCCAGGGAAAATAATTCTTATTTATAACTTTACTTCTTCAACTAGTGTCCCATTGCCTTTGACAAGAAAGTTTTAAGAGCTTTAAACTTTAATATTAAATAGGGCAGTACTCTCGATATTGTGTTTTATCGTTCATCGCCTAGAATTCGATAAGGTTCAGTAACTTTAGAGATGAGAGCTGAAACTGATTGAAAACTATTTCTTTTTACGATACTTTAAACTTTAATTTTGAGTTCAATATCTTCATAAGGCAGCAGAATCTTACTTTTATTTTCACTGAGGTATTCATTAGAGAACCCATCTTTTAAGCGGGATCAGACAAAGGCTTTCATTAACAATGATCCTAGTAAATGCCTACCTATCTTTGTTTGTTCTTATTGTTTAATAGAACAAATGCGATGTTTATATAAAAGCCAAATTCTAGTAACAATTGTTTAAATAAACTAACTTTTCTCTAAGTCTAACAAAATTACTGTACTGCGTAAATAATTTACAAGCGGTGCAAAATTCTTAACTTTAGCTGGGTCAAAGTAAAATGAGCTTTACAAGATAAATTCCAAAGTTGAATATCCAATGAACAGAACATATTAAATTGTGTGAGGCGAGGGTAATAAATTTAAAACTTGCTACAGTCAAGTACGCAACACTCCACATGAGTCGGCTTTCCCCCGAGATATTTCCAGAGAGCCCTCGAAAATTACATGTTATTTTTTGTAACAAAGAACGAATTCTGCTAATAAGGAGGGTATGTTCTTTAGTGATGAAATTCTAGGAATGCCTTAGAATTTTTCTCATTAAATACTATTAGGTATGTTGAGAATTTGGGACGGTCTGACCCAATTTTGCTGAAAAGTTTTCGACGGACCTCAATATGGGGAAAAATTCAGATATGGGCTCAAAGACAAGATTTAGTGACTTCCTGGAATTCTGATGCCTTTACATAAAGATTTTT
Organism: Oligia latruncula; assembly: GCA_948474745.1. Lineage (NCBI taxonomy): Eukaryota > Metazoa > Arthropoda > Insecta > Lepidoptera > Noctuidae > Oligia > Oligia latruncula. Next base: position 13,126,232 of record OX419702.1, on the reverse strand, counting down.
AAAGTTAGTAATATGATACTAACTTGTAAGTACGAGTAAGTACATTTTCCTCCCTATTAGTAAACAGCTTGATTGATTTCTGCTGACATTGCTGCCTTGTATGGTTTCGTTCGCGACCTTCTAAAAGTACTTCGCGCACGCTTTGTACTGCGCATATAAAACCGAAATCTATTTTACTTTTATTTCTTAAAAGAAAAATATTTCTCAATAGAACTTTTTGTGATTCAGCTTGCGTTGAATTTTATTGAGATTTATAAGACCTTTATTTTCTTTACAGATGTAGATGGAGAGTAGGTAGTATAGTGGGGTGAGCGTATTTTAAAGCGTAAAATTTTAGTGAAATATTTTAAACAATATATTGTAGTGTAACTAAATTTAAAGAAGTTTTAATGGCCAGACATTAAACTCTATAATAGGGAGAATAATTTGAAAAGGAAATAAAGAGAACGTAGGTAATCGTTAGATTTATCTTTAGAATAAGTGTAAAGATTTTATTTCCTATGAAATTACGTGTGAATAGATGTTTTGTTTTCTAGTCATGACTTATTTACGTCACATACTTACATAATAACTTAAATCTTTTAAACCCTACAAAATACATCTTTCTCTTTTTCCACTTCAACACATAGATCAATTTCCATCAAAGGGCCGGTTTCCTCAACCTTTATTTCCACCACTTTATAGGTAACTAAGGGCAAAGGGCGGGGTTTTACTGCAATGTAAAAGTCAGTCTTCGTTATCTAGGGCTGCGTGGACGGTGGCTAATTTAAAAGCCTTTCAAGGTGACTTGGATAATAAAAACCACTGAAGATTTAAGAGGTTGATTGCTGGATAGTAATGGTCTTTGTCTGCCGGATATTAATTGGTAAGAGCAATCTTCTTGATTAAGAAAGCCGTATTTTAAAACTCTACGAAGATTCTACAACTATCTTACTATTTCGCAAGTCCTTACCAAATAATATACTCTATATTGTGTGTCGCCAAATACATATTGACATATAGGCAGCAAATCTAATATAATGTATCTAAATTAGATTTGCGACCTACATTTATGACGATACTGTTAATTATTCCATAATTTTACTATTCTTCTTCTTTTAGTATAGACGGTACATCTATATATGTTGCTTATAATACTGTTTGGGCCCAGTAAGTGGTTACACGTCCACGTTAACTGCGGCGTCAGAGGCGTTGCTCAGATCGCCAATTTTGCTATGAATCGTGTCAAATAAAAAGTTTATCTACACAAGCTTTATAAACCATAACATATACAACATGTTATGAACAACCCAGATGGTTATAACATCGAGATAGCGTACTGTATCACAAAAAGCTCATTATAGGTATTATCAAAGCTCTGATACATTTTATTGTTATATTGGATACATAAATCAGACGATATGACACTCAATATTATACATATATGTATTGATAAAGACCAAAAAGATCGATACATACTCGGAACATTTGTTTTGTGGAAATTCAAAAATTGTATTCAAAAGTTAGACCACGTCTCAGTGTATTTTAAGAAAAGTACGCTTTTTTCCTGCCATCTGCTTTTCATCGTCCTCTCGAGAACTAAGATGTATTACCTAATTAAGTTTAAGCACCTTTTTCAATGGGTTATTATTTCCTTAGAAGAAAAAAGTGGACCGACGATAGAACCTTGGTGAACGCCGGTGACACAATGTGTATAGAAAAAGCCTTTGTTCAAGAATTGTGTTAAACGCAAGAATAGCAAATATTATTGGACTATAGTTGACCTTTTTACCTAAATAATAAGTTTTAATTCTAAAACAACACCAAATGAGTTATTTCCATGGAATCATATTTCAAGTTGTAATCAAAATTCGGTCTCTTACTTCCAGGACACGATGTTTTTGCAATTTAGTATCATTCTAAGTTATGTTGGTCACTACCCTTTTAGCTAACATAATAATGTCTAGAACTCATTGGAGTCAGCATAGCTAATTCCTAGAAATGTACAGAGGCGGACTTAATGCCTTCGGCATTTCAAAATGGTTTTTCATAGTCAGTCTTTTGTTTTAACAGATACGCTTGTTTTTTTACTTATCATTTTCGTAAATCGTAACTCTTACCTGTAGTATTCCCGGTCATCTCAATGATACATTTGCTTTCCCGGGCAATCTCCCGGGAGTTGAAGGGGCGAACCCTTACGGCCACCTTTACCGACGACATGGCGGCTGTGGCTTCTTGCTCGCTCGTCACAACCACTAGTGCATCGGTACGGGGCCGGATTTACAACTGGAACAAAGGACCAACGTTAGGATATGGTGAAAAGATTAATAACATATTTATTGTAAGTGTGATGGATTGGGATGAAAAGAGTTGCAATTGCGCAGCATTTCCAGGCTTCGAGATTCCGCTATATACGTTTTTATATAACCATGGAGTATATTGATACTCTACAACAATAAAGAAAGACCACCGCGGAACTTAGGACCGAAAACTAATGCTTAGATAGAGAATATCTTTCGGACCCGACGAATTGATACGAATGCAGTTCTTAAAGTCATGTTTCAGATTATCAAGAGTAAATAAAATAATATAAACATTTTGAAAAAATCATCGACTCGTAACGTAAAAAGTCAAATGAATCACAAAAAATCCCTGAAAGTTTATTCATTTTCCAAGAACAACGTTGAGATGATCGCAATATAATTTTATTATAACCCCGAACAGCCTGATGTAATTGAAAATATTTTCTTAAGTATCTATCTAGTGTAGGTCACACGACTATTGACCTTAGGAGGGACTGAGGTCAATAAAGGCAGGTTCAAAAATTTGCAAAACGATCATAATAAATTAGCCAAAACTATTTACATAATCGTAACAACAAAGTTTTTAACATCAGCTGTTAGATAGATATTATAATATGATGCAATATAATATCTGTCTAAAATATAATAGCTAATGCCGTTACGATTATAGTAATGGCTTTTGATCTACGATTAAAATAATATCGACTACAAAGTCGATAGACAACTAGGTTGCAATCGAAATCAGGCCATTATTTGGTGCTTTTAACGTTGAATTTAACCTAACGCGCCCTTTAGTCTCCGCCGTAATATCATTGACCCGATTATTCTGTATTAACCAGTCGTTAAGGTTAAAATAGAAAAGCAGCTGCATTATTAAATTCTGAATTTGATTCTATTCTAATAAAAGCTTATAAGGCTTCAGTTATTGTTCGATTATCAGAAATCATGTTACCTTAACATTCACATTTTTTGTATAAAGGGTCAGTAAGAACACGCGAACGGTAAAGACGATGCCGTGTTAGCCAAAATACTTTCGTCCAAAAATATAATTAAAATCATAAACTAGAACAGTGGCATAGCTGTTAAAGCACTCAGTATGTTATCTTTTATAACAATCTAGAAGAAAGCATTAGGTACAGCTAGATTTTGGGTCTTTAGTGGCATCTTGTTTTTGCTCAGAATTGTTTCTAGAAGCTACGATTATTAAAGATTTCAGTGTATATGTTCTTATCATTAAAATTTTATATTGTGCCAATTATAATGAAAGATTATGTCATTCTACACAGAGCCAAGTAAATCTTCGCAGATCAAAAGACGGTTATCAAAAGGACCAAACGCGATCAAGCTTTGAATACAATTACTCATGAAACCGAGAACTACGCATTTAATGGTCCTGTAATCCGGCTCAAAGACGTTGAAAATAAAATAAAAACGTCGACAATGACAAGAAGTATTCTAAAAGAGGAATAAAGAGGAATAAAAGTCGTAATCAGGCAAGTCATAATGAGGTTGTCGCATGGGAGGGTCGTTGGAAGGCAAATGCTAAATCCTCCAGGCGATTTCACAAGCAATAACAATTATCCAACGTTCTGGAATTACTGAAAATGTTTCCGTGACGTCATTGAGACGTTGCCGCTGATGGCATTCGAGATTCGAAACTGTTTGTAGTACCTAAGGGATGATAAAGTTTGTCGGGATCTATAATTATGCATATGATTCTTATGTATGTCATCTTTTAAATGCCGAATTTATGTGTTTATCGTTGTAACGTGTTTTATTTAATTCTGATAACTCTGGTTGATACAATTAAGCTATTTTGCATCATTGGTTTACTTCAAATGCCCAAAATCTGTATATTGTACATAAAAAACTTACTTTTACTATTTAGGACTAGTTCGATCCCGTAGGAATATCGGGATAAAAACTATCCTATGTCCTAATCCAGGTAATTGTTTACCCATGTGCCAAAATTCATCCAGACCCGTTAAGCCGTTTTAGCGTGAAAGCGTAACAAACAAACACAAAAAAATAAAATCTTTTCTCTTTATAATATTAGTTTAGATGCCCTTTTATTTTAATTTTCAACAGCAAATAACACAAAAACTTGAATCGAGACTGCGTGAACATTATTGATTTTTATTTCAGCAAAATATTTCTTAAACACCTTTTACACTATACAGTTAGCCTAGCCTACTATAGCCTTTTATACGTTAATTGACATTTAATGACACTACAATCGATTTACGAACCTCCAGAAACACCATTATATTTATTTATTTCAGCAAAATATTTCCTGAACACCTTTCCAATGTTTACACTTTACAGTTAGCCTAGCCTACTATAGCCTTTCATAAGTTAATTGACATTTAATGACACTACAATCGATATTCGAACCCCCAGAAACACCATTATATTTATTTATTTCAGCAAAATATTTCCTGAACACCTTTCCAATGTTTACACTTTACAGTTAGCCTAGCCTACTATAGCCTTTCATACGTTAATTTACATTTAATGACACTACAATCGATATACGAACCCCAGAAACACCAATAGGTATATTTATTTATTTCAGCAAAATATTTCCTAAACACCTTTCCAATGTTTACACTTTACAGTTAGCCTAGCCTACTATAGCCTTTCATACGTTAATTGACTTTTAATGACACTACAATCGATTTACGAACCCCATTATATTTTTGAGGTCATTTCTTATGAGAATGATTCCATTACGGTTTATTTTTTGCGCGTTCGACGTTCAAATCTAACTGGTCTAATTACCGAACGTCACGGCTCGCGCATGCGCTGTGACCGTTGCGCGTGCGTCTCAGCTGATCCGTATTTTGCCCTACAATGGCTTTAAGTGGAGTATTGTTTTAGTATGACTAATGTCAGGTTATTTACGTTTACTAATGATTTGGTAATCATTTTGTTAGGATAAAAAAACTTAAGAAAACTGATTTTTACATAATAACTGCGTAATTTGTGCGTAATGCTCGATACGCATTGTTATAGCATTGTGTGTTCAATTAATTATCCATCAAGAATCCATCAGCTACTTCTAGATCTATCAGAATAAACAAATTGCCTTGATTTCGTAGTATTGGTAATCTTCAATGCAATTATCTGAAAAAACCCGCCCCTAAAATTACACTCGGACAAAAACTAATCATCGTGATTTCTTATTGTTTTGGTTTAATCATTATTATTTAATAAACACTGATTTTGTCAATAATCTTCTACAAAATATCAAAGATTATCCAATGAGTTGCAGCAAGATATTCAGCTAATTTAGTAAATAAATAAAGTCGTTACCTACTCTTTTGCCGTCTCCGATTATGTAATTATTAAAACGCAGCACAAACAATTAATATAAAGAGCCGATTATATTCACTTGCACAATAGAACGATTTCACTTAAATATCCCGGCGGTATACTAGACACAGTTACGTTTGGAGTCATGACGTTGATCACAAAACTCACAGTTGCTCCCGCGAGCGTCGCGTACAAAATGGTGAATGTTTTCCTGAAAACGATCCTCGCGTGCTGTAATTGGCCGCGGTCGAGTGCGCGCCGAGCGTATCGAAAGCGTCGGCCACCACGGCCACTGCACTACCAACGCACTTACGTAACATCCACTGCAACCAACATCTTCCAAAACCCTCAGCTAGCCTACAATCGTACGCGAGATCGAAGGGGCGGCCATGAAAAAACGTGTCGCAGAGATGACTCACCGCGCGCACTAGCGCCACCTACAACCCTCCGAGATCGCAGATCGGTATCCGGGAAAAGCACATCGGAAGCCTTTAACCTTGGGCACTGCACTCGGCGCGATTACATGAGGCGTCAACGGATCCGCTACGGACTTACCCGAATCCCCGTGCGGTAGCGACCGATGGCGACGATTTGAAACGCGATTTCACAAGGTTTGTTTTCCAAGAGCTGGTAGCTCGGTCAGGTAGCAGCGCCGGCCGACATGGCGCGTCGCGTTTGGTTCCGCGGTGCGACTGCGGCCGCCGGCCGAGTCGCCGGAGAGGCCGCGGCGGAGCATGCGCGCTGCGCCCCCGCGCCTTCGATCTAACGCCGCCATGCGCGCACCGCTGACGCGCACCCTACACCGCAAATAACACAATCCTTACTAACCTGACTATTTCAACTGCCCGATAGCTGACCAAGCGTGTTCCAATTGACACTAATTGCTATTTAAAATGCCCACACCTCATATGACATTACTTCATCCTTTGTAGCAAACATCAACGGTACCCTTTTGCGACGCAATCGTATTAGTTAAGGTTCGTCGCAGTCTCCGCCTCCCCTACACTCCCACATATGAAGCTATTTGCTCAAAAGGTTAGGGCGTGATGAATTATGGCAACGTTGTCTTAAATAAACATTTCATATTGACAAAGTACATTAAGGGTTAGCAAGTATCTAATTGAAAATGCAAACAAGAGGAAAGGGCCGATCAAATCTGGAATGGAAGTCGCTGAGATAATTCTAAACACGTACGCTTTGATTCCAGTACCTACTCTTGATCAACTTGATCGGGGACCTGTCTTGAATTTTGATGCAAGTAATTAAAATTGAAGCAGTATTGTACTCCCTAGCTATGTCTTCGAACCAACGAAAAATAAAATGGTACTTATCAACACAAATAATTGAAACACCTGACACAAGGACCAAAAAATAACAAAACAGTTCCAGGAAACGAAGTCTCAAAACACGGAAACAGGACGCCCAAAAATAAATTATTCAGAACCTCCTGAACCCCCTCGAAAAGTCCGCTGACGCTGGTAGACACCATAAATCATTGCGTTGGCGAATCTTAGGTCAAAGGACTAGACAAACTACGCACTTACACTGTGGGGCTGAACGAGCGGTGACGCAATTGAAGGTATCGATTCAACTCACACCGATATTTGGACCTGTGGCAAAATACATTGCTGACAAGCCAAGCTACTAGAAATAGAAGACTAAGTTATAATTGAGAAATGTAACGGTTTTCAGTAGCTGTGTGTGCATGCCTGCATTTTAGAAAGATGACGCATCATCGCTTGAGGCGCCGACATCGAATTCATGTTCGTACATTCTTGAAAACTGTAGCACAGTAGAATGTTACTAAGCTACATACTTAAAGAGAATTAAATAAGTATGGAGGGATGGAAGAGATTGTAATTACGATGGTTTGTAGTAAGAGTTATATTGCAGATTTTGGTGTACATAACAATAAGTAAAGAATAGAGAGAGAGAAAGTCCAAAAAAACCGGACAAGTGCGAGTCGGACTCGCGCACCGAGGCCGCGGGTTCCGTACAAATTTGTATATATAATGTAACTACTTTACGGTTTTTGGATTTTTTCATTTACTTGTGCTATATGACCTTGCTTCTTGCCTAATTTCATGATTCTAGGTCAACGGGAAGTACCCGTACCCGTGTAGTATTTTGATTCCCTTGAGAGTGTCGAAATATACGTTGCGGCATAAAAGGCCGTATTTTTTTTACGTTAATTTAGAAGTTTGATATTTCACAGCTTGAAGGGACCGCAAACCTGAGTGATATGGTTTTAATTTCAACTCGATACCTCCACGCGTTCCCGAGATAAAGGGTCTTGACAGACAGACAGACGGACAATAAAGTGATCGTATAAGTGTGTTCCGTTTTTTCCTTTTGAGGTAAGGAACCCTAAAAACGATGGATAGGATGTGTGAATAATGATATGGCTAAGAAGGGGTGGCTACTAAGATGACGAAAAGCGATAAGGCTGCCCATTGTATTTTTTAATATGTATTTTCTGGAGTCCAAAAAAGTATATAATTTAATAAATAAAAAAAAAACATAATTTATAATTATAAATTATAATTACCAATTGAATAAATGGCGTCAACTGCAAATAAATGGGTATATGGGCAAGGGAATGATGACAATTGACTTTGCACTGGTTTTCGTTTTGCACAAAGACGTTTAGGACCTTCCATCCAATATATACTCGTACAATAAATTAATAACTAGCAATAGCATCGATTGGCATTACTGGTTCCATATTAGGCGGAATGCCTTTTGGGCACGCATTACAACGTAACGCAGTCATAAAAGATGTTTATGAAGGGCCTTTACCAAGGGTCACCTCCCTTTGAAGACCTTACTCATATTGTTCATGTTATTGGTTTTATGCAATATCATTTTTGTAGATTTCTTCAGTTAGACAACTAAGTTTACTTTTGGGTTCGGGACGATAAATGCCCAGACCAATCTAGATCGTCGCGACAGAATTGTGTAAACAAATCATGGCGAATAAGAAATTTCATGTGTTTTGTTTATGCTCTTTGTTAAATCACCAATCTTTCTCCCTAGCACTGGTTCTTTCTGTTCTGGAGTCATGTAATTTAGTTAAAGGGCTGATTTTTCAATAGTTAGATAACTTTTCTCTGAGAAATAAATATTGCAGTTTGACAGCTTTTGTATGGAAAATACTTCAAACTGTCAAATTTATTCTTCAGATAAAATTTACCGGACTATTGAAAAATCAGCCCTTAGAAAAACAAAGACAGCGATAAGAATTGAATAAAACAAAACTCTAAACGATGACATCTATATTTATATAAAACAATGTCGGGTTGGTTACACCATTTATAAATCAAGAACGGCTGGACCGATTTTTAATGATCTTTGATTTGTTGGATTTGTCTCCGCCCCGAATTGCAGAATAACTATTAAAACACGTAAGAAAAATTCACGAGAAAAAAATGTAGACAATCCCTTTTTTCATACATTTTGTGTTTTGATTCTGAGGCGGTACGACGTTCGCCGGGTCAGCTAGTTTCAAATATTAAAACCGAAACTTTAGGTACATAATTTTACATTTAACCTTTCCAGTAGGACTGGATTGAGTGCTATACGGATGGTCTGGACGGAGCTATCGTATAGAAATCAAATCTCCGCGGGCCGTGCACTAAAACGCAATAATTGATTTCTATACGATAGCTCCGGACCAACAGACGTCCGAACGGACCATCCGTATAGCACTAAATCCAGCCTAAACGGTGGTTAAATCCGTACACGTGGACTCAACAACGCGTGAGAGTATTTTACGAGTACATCAAACAGAACCTTCGAATTCCGTGCCTACCCGCGGATTTTCAATGTCAACGCATAGAAGGAAAAGAATGCCCCTTTATGTTGGCTTAATGGACCAAAGGGTTAGTTACGTGGTTGTTCAGGGAACATCAAGGCCCTTTTCATTATCGTCATGACGTTTAAACGACTCTCTCAATTCATTTTCTTTGTGCGTCTTTAAGAAGCTGTACCTATTTATTTTTATCAAATCTTTTCACGACGTAATAAATCTATTTATTTTTATTAGACACAATAGGTGTGGATTTTATATTTTCTTTAGATGCTATACCTATCTGTTTTTTGTTATTTTCTGCATCATGGCAATGTCTTCTAGAACAATAAGCCACTGTGTTGACCAACTTCTAGTCTGTTTGGTTTTTAAGATAAGATAAGATAAGATAATGCTTTATTTCTCATCACAATATATGTATATGAGTACATCAAAGGATCAAGAACAATACATAATAATTTAACTTATATTGTGGGAGACTGGTGCCTAAGCTAAGCGTAAGGCAAGTATTTCAGGACCCCAGGTCTTCACCCCTACAGATGCAGTTACATTTAAATCAAAAGAAAATACATGCATGCAATTAATAGGTACAGTAGTTTTATCATTATTTTAGATAAGTAATCATCTAGGGCATAGTAACATTTCTCAACTATTTTTTTCCTAAAACCCTTTTCGAATTTATTCTGGCAATAAGATTACAGATATTAGGTAGGTACTTGTTTTCTTTCTTTCAATTTCAGGTCTTTCAGACATCGTTAATCTTCTTAATGAAGGTAATAAAGAGAGTAAAAATAGATTAGACGTAATATAAAAAAACAATGCCCTAATACGGGCCCAAGATGTGAGGGTCGTGAATGGGGTTAACGGGAGTCTTCAATCTTAATCTGACGTGGGCTAAGCTGTTGAATCACGCAAGACCCATTTACTAAAGAATACGAGCCTCAAAATTAAAACGTTGATGAATAACAACCTCTTTAATAGTATCTTGGGACCAGGGCAGACAAAAGAAGAAAACAGTAAAAAAAAAAAGTGGCACTCAGGGAGTGTCGACAGAAGTGAAAACTTGAACAATTACGTGTGTATTTTTTTAATCTATACTAATATTATAAAGCTTAAGAGTTTGTTTGTTTGAACGCGCTAATCTCAGGAACTGCTGGTTCGAATTGCAAAATTATTATTGTGTTGGATAGGCCATTTATCGAGGAAGGCTATATAACATCACGCTACGACCCTTAGGAGCCGCGCAGCGTGTGACACCGCGGGAAAAAGCTAGTCGTCTTATAAACAAAACACGCGCGGTGTCGGTTACGGTAACAGTGTCGCGAGTTCAATGGTTTTTTCCCATCTCAAAAAAATGCCCAACGCGGCTAAAGAAGTTTTCACTTTAAAAACTTACGACAGGAGCCGAGTATACGTGAGTCAGCGTCACCGACTGGAGCCGTGTATACCTGATTCAGCGTCACCGACCCGCACCCTAATTTGTAACACACTATTAATCACAGATACACAATCTGAATCATTTTGAATGATATTGCGAATCCATTGCTTTATATGTTTTAAAAATTTGTCTGCTCAACAACGTAAATAACGCAATGAATGTTGTTGGACTGTCAAAATGAAAGCCATTGCTACTGATAGTCTGTTGCATAAACTATGCCGAGCGCGACGGTTCAGTTTCTTTCACTATTCAGAAAGAGCGCAAAATGCTCTAAAAGGAAATTTTGACTTCAAAAAACCATGTTCCTTAGTTACTCATAAACAGGTAAGAGAATGTTTCAAAGATAATAAAGAGAGCTTATGAATTAACAAGCAAGTCTAAGCCACTTTCAAATGTTTTATGAATGATAAATTAGTATTACGGTTAGTTAAGAGTCAACGTTAATATTCATTAACACTAGTAAACGACCCTCCAAACGTGGTTATAATTTCTCTTTGCTCCAAACGATGATGAAGTTCTTAATACTGAAATTCATTCATGAGTATTTTCTCTTTAGGGTTCCGTACTCAAAGAGTGCCAACGGGATCCTATTTAGACTAAGCCTCCGCTGCCCGTCCGTCCGTCAGTCCGTCCATCCGTCCGTCCGTCGTCTGTTAGCGCGTTGTATCTCATGAACCGTAATAGGTAGACAGTTAAAATTTTCAGAGTGTGTAATGCTATTGCCGCTATAACAACAAATAATAAAAATTAAATAAAGTTAAGAATTAAAGGGGGCCCATACAGGGGGGTTTTGTTGGGCGTTTTTTGCTTTGTGGTCCGACTCGCACTTGGCCGGTGTTTTTTATGTATCATTTTCATAACTTCGTCTTTGAGATAAGTATTTGTAAAAATTTCAGATAAATACTAACTACTAAGCTTTGACCTTAATGCGATAATATTTTATTAAACCTATCGTAATCCGTTGGGCTTTAATATTTTGACCTTGTTTCTCGTACCTACATTGAACGTATTTAACATAATAAAACAATCTTTCGATAATATTCCCAGTGCTGGGACACAGGCCTCTCCTCTCTGTGAGAGGGCGTGGGCCGTAACCACGTGGGCCCAGTGCGGATTGGTAGATCTCATAAGATCTCACAATTTACTTTAAAAGAATTTTATGATTGCTCAGTTGCTTTAGAAACTTAAAACTGTTTCAATAATAGCTATAATTATGCACATTCTTCGGTCACATAAATCAGGAATGACGTTTACAGGCTATACATAATTAAAATGTCCAGTTACAAACAATGACAGACGGTCTTCCTCGCCCATGACATTAATAAACTGCAATATACGTCAGTTGTGTGCGTATCAAGTATAATCATGATCGTTTGGCTTGGAAAGTTACTTCAGAATATATGAAGCTTTTTACATAAAACTTAAAATTCAAATGAGAATAAGAACGACTACGCCGCATTGTTTTTGTTTTAAGGGGGTGGGCGGGAACAGCGCAGTAATTGTTCAACAAAAAATAACTACCTATATAATATGTACAGACGCCAGCATATCAAGCTACCCAAAGTTGTCAAATTTTCCCAATCAACCTTGAACCTTATACTTTAGCGATAAAGTTAAAAATCTATTTAAAAAAATTGACAGATTGTAGTAGCTTGATGTGCTCCACCACCACCACCATGGATTCAGTATATGATACTGAATCCCCCTGCGTTGAAACTTTTCGTCTGTTATTTAAAAAAAAATGCTTTGCCATACATTTTGACCGGGTAGGTATTGCACTTTTCTATGAAACAGCAGATTTTTTTGATAACCGATAATAAATTTCTACGCTAGGAGTTCTAGAATCATGTGCTACGAGTAAATTCATGGTTTCAGTTTGCGCGTCGATGTGCCGGCTACACTGTATGTTTTGTTTCCACCTCAATTAAAAAAATATATATACTGTATTCAGGGTCTTTTAAAGTGACTACCGAGATGACGACTAATAGGGAAGTATGGAAGAAAAAGACATGTTGCGCAGACCCCTAAATAAATTTGGATAGCGGCAGGAGAAGGATGAGAAGGGCCTTCCTTTAGTGTTTTTGTTCATACTTCTCGTTCAAAGTAAGTAATACATCTATTATCTGACATGTTTATAAAACAAAATAAAAATATTATTGATAGAATAGAATAGAATAGAAATACTCTTTATTATGTACACCAAATAAATTACAGACATAAAAATAGAAACTGTACATAGGGTGACACAATGGGCGGTCTTATCGCTAAAAGCGATCTTTTAAAGACAACCTTTGGATGGATTAAAAAGGGGAAGGACAGACAAATACTGTAGGTAGTCTGTGGTGTACCTATTACATAATACAATAAAACATACATAACGTATATTATACTAATCTAAATAAATATATACATATAATAATAAACATGAAACAGGAGCAAAGAAATTATGATGATGACGTTTAAGGAGAGAGGAAGTGCTTATTTATCATAATTTTAAAAGTGGACAAAGATTGAGCACGCCTTACCGACACGGGCAAGTCATTCCATAACCGTACTGCTTGAACAGTAAAAGATTTATCATAGAAACTGGTGGAATGCACCGGCATCTCTAGTCTCAGGTCTTACTTATACTACATCAATACACTAGCAGAACAGATTTCCGTTGTCTGATTGCGTCGTTGCACCACCCTGAGGGGTTGTGTAACAAATATTGGTATGAAATTGAAGTACCGCCCACCCCCGCAATCCTCGATGGGATTCGAACCCATGAAAGCGAAATACCTTCAAGTTTTGATGAAATAGAAATGTAAAACGTTTCCATCCGATCGGAGCATTCGATATAATTCCAATATCTGATGATGCAAAACTGTACAGGAAAATTACGACTTAAGGTGAAAGGATAGTGGTAGACCGCGAAATTCAAATTTTCTTACGTTTTTTGCATTTTGCAGGTCAGTGTCAGATTGTATCTTGATCAAAATATGATTCGCGACAATAACAGGTACATATTTATAGAATTATAATCATTAGAATCATTAATATATCTTTCTAAGTTAGATTTCTACCACCAACCACCAATCTCTTATGGAAAAGTGTCAGGGGTAGAAATCTTACTTAGAAAGATGTATTTAATGATTGTAATAATTATACCTAATTCTCTAAATATGTATCTGTTATTGTCGCGAATCATATTTTGATCAAGATACAGCCTGACACTGACCTGCAAATTGCAAAAAAACGTCAGAAAATTTGAATTTCGCGGTCTCAACTACCCATTCACCTTAAAGAAAAGGTCAAAGATTATCTATACATCTATACAAATAAATAAAACTGAAGTGTCTGTTTTTTACTAAATGCATATAAAAGTATAAGTATACGGTACTTACTTAAAACAAATACTTAAATATTTTGTATATATTTTGTCTGTCTGTTTGTAACGGCTATTTTCTGCTATTCAGTTTGTTGTGTTTGGTTGCCAGCCGTTTAGGAGATTAGCCAATACAAACAGACAACAACACACGTTACAATTTTGATGAAATTTGGTATGGTACTTTGAACACTGGGGAAGTACAAATACGAAGGCTACTTTTTATCGCCTTACCACACGGGGGAAGCCGTGAGCGGAAGCTAGTTTCAGTATAAAGAATAACAAGATCTGTATGCCTCTATTAACATTTTCAGGCCTTGTGTACGAAAATTTAATCTAAAAACAATAAAACAAAAATGCAATTAAAATTGTGGAGTCACGCCTTTGCATGTTGAGAGGCCATTACGAAGCTAAAGCAATTAAAACAACAGCCAACGTTATACTCGTGTAAATTCATCTGAAACTTTACAAAGAGTCTCCTTTTTGCCGGTCTAAAATAGCTGTACTCAGAACTGAGAATAAAGTTTTATTGAAGTTTAAAGTTTACTAGACACCAGAAACAACTGGAGAAAAAAAAACCCGGTCAAGTGCGAGTCGGACTCGCGCACCGAAGGTTCCGTACAAAGTCGATACATAACTACAAATTTAAGGTTTTCAGATTTTTTCCTTTACTTGTGCAACAAGTCATCACGAAAAAAAAATCTGCTGTTTAATACAGAAGTTTAATACCTACTTGACAAAATGTATAAAACAGCTGATTTTTTTTTTGTAATTTCAGTGTTGGTCCCATATTGAAAATTGTTCAGTTCGATGGTCTAAAGCACCTCTTAGGCTCAACTAACGCCGATTAGCGTCGAAGCGCAGCGAAGCGGAGCGCAGTTTCAGTGTCATATGAATTTTAACCTTATTTTCATTACTATAATACTTATTATCGCATGAGAAACTCGAACGAGTCGCGCGGATGCCCGCGGCGCCGCTGTAATTCCGGCGAATAGCCTTCTCTACCGAGCGGTTGCGATAATAAGTATTATAGTAATGAAAATAAAGTTAAAATTCATATGACACTGAAACTGCGCTCCGCTTCGCTGCACTTCGACGCTCTTTTGGTGTGAGTTGAGCTTGAGCCTTAAAGTTTGTTGGGTTATTTTGAAACACCTTACATAATTCAATATTTCAATTTATTACGAGTTTGTATACTACACTATACAGCAATAACTATTTGCTCTATATTCCTGGCTTTCCTAGTAAATGCGAAAAGGTTCACGTACTCTTGAATACAAGAAGCTTAATTAAATGTCAGTTTTCTAGCTGCGAGCTAAATGTATCTACGCTGGCGGCTGTTCCCGTCCAAGTGACGTTGTTGTGACATAACCCGCAGCCTCGGGCATCGCCCACGTTCACAATATATTATTAACGTGCTGCTTTTTAAGATATTTTTCTTCGTATTTCCGTCGAAGAAAGTTCAATTTTTAAATGTTAGAATGCGACTCGTGCCTGACTAGAACCACTACATACGTAGGTATCGATTTAATTCGTTTGTAGCTTCCACGAAATCAGAAGAATTCAAAGTGATCCTTCGAGGCGGTTGTTTTGCCAACGAATATGCACAAATAGTAAACCTAATCGACCCATCGTTGCAGCTACTTGAATACTTTCGTCTACAGAGAATTGAGGTGTTCTTCAGCAGTTCAGTCAGTTCAGTTTGTTGTCTAAAACTTCACCTTGTTTGTGTCTTTGCAAGTTTGCAGTTTGCTTCCGAGGGTAATCCCCGCAAGACGAGAACAGATCGTTAAAACAGCTTTATTTTATAGAAGAGAACGTAGTTGAATTTTATTATTATGGTCTAGAAGTCAACCATGTTTCTAGTTAAAATCCACGAGAGCAGATTCCGACATAAAACTTCGTCTACAATATGTGTAGGATACATATTGTAGACGAAGTTTTATGTCGGTTCTGCTCTTCCATATTCAGCAAGAAATTCAGAAACATCTTCAAAAGAATATATTTTGAAGGATCAAAAAATTTTTCTGTTTCATTTCTGGAAATTTGACAAACACAAATAGCGGTGCGACCTTACGAGGTCTTTAGGGACCCAAGTTGACGATTCTCATATGAATAATACGTAGGTATAGCAAACGGTAGAATTAGTTCAATTTGCAAATTAGTTCAATTTGCAAATAAGGCTTTAATTAGCTACAAACGAGTTTGCCGCTTCAATTAGGGAATTTGAATTTGTTTCTTCGTCTGTGGGACTACGTTTACGTATCTAATAAGGATCTTAGTAACTGTTGGGGGAATATACATAGAGCTGACATTACTAGAACAAGGCTTAGTCTTAGGCCTTGCACTAGTTAGTCGTCACTGTATTCATAGTCTTGTGTATCGTTATCATCCATCCCGTAGAGTGCTGACATGGAAGCTCACAAAGGAAATTATGCTCGAAATTAAATTGCGAACTAACTTAGGTTCAGGTCTTTATTAAAATACAAGACAATGTGTTTTATGTGAAACGCATTACCCTACTTTATTTAATTGCTGTCTCATAAACAATTTATAAGGCTTTGCTTGCTGCTTGCGTAGTTGCTTTACGATAAAGTACACACAACATACATAATTAATCAGCCTATAACGTTCCCACTGCTGGGACACAGGCCTCCTCTCTATGAGAGGGAGTGGAGTCCAGAGCATATTTGTAGATGTCATATGTCATTTTTGGTTCTAGAATATGCCGGTTTTTTCACGATGTTTTCCTTCACCGTTTTAAGACAGAGCACAGCTGTGATGAAATAAATTACACAAAGTAAAGCGCCTGTCTAGGTTCAAACCAACGACCTACTACTCGTAAGTCGGGGCCGCTACGACTGGGCAACCACTGCTCTGCCGCGGTAAAGTATAACACTTTATTCTCAACTAGCAGCGCCCCGCGGTTTCATCCGCGTAAGTTTCGATCCCGTGGGAATATCGGGATAAAAAGTATCCTATGTGTTAATCCAGGAAATGGTCTATCTATGTGCCAATTTTCATCCAAATCTGTTCAACGGTTTATGCGTGATTGAGTAACAAACATCCACAGATCTTCAGAAACTTTCACATTTATAATATTAGTAGGATTTTATGGTCCTTTCAGTCCCAGGAGTATGAATACCTGTAATGTCTTAAGTAGCGTTATGAATTAGTTTTTTTGTTTTTTGTTTTAAGGCCTACGCACAGTATTTTTAACGCGTCTATCTAATAAGGGAACATATTATTTTTAGCCTCTTTACTGAGATGTCTTGGGCGGGTAGCCGTCTCCAACCCACCTCATGAATATTTTAATATTTAGCACTGGCGATGGTCTTGTCAAAGGGCGTTCGGGTAGGTTTGTTTACGCATACGCTACACATCACAGATCTCGATGACGTCAACACGCGAGCTGATTGATCTTGTTTTAATGCGTCAAATTTTGTGGTGACACTTTGGGGATATTTGCAAGGTAAGGCCTTGCGTGACCTAAAATAAAATTATGAAGATTTTTAAGAGGAGTTATTTTTCATAGTCTGACATTAGCTTGAACACAGCTGCCGAAAATTACTTAAAGAAATTTAATTTCGATAGTCCAATTATCCAGACTTCGAAAAGTAATTTCAGATGAAGTTTCTGAGCAACAAAAGACAGAAACTCCGTAACAAACCTATATATATAAAAGAAATTCGTGTTAGTTACACTATTTATAACTCAAGAACGGCTGAACCGACTTGGCTGAAAATTGATGGGGAGGTAGCTTAGAACCAGGAGACGGACATAGGACTCTTTTTTTTAATATTTTTATTTACCAACCCGCACTGGGCCCGCGTATGGATTACTACCCACTCCCTCTCACAGAGAGGAGGCCTGTGTAGAGTAGGGTAGGAGTAGGGTAGGGTAGGGGTAAGGTTGGGTAAGGGGTACCATGCGAACGAAGTACCTACCGCCGGGCAGCTAGAAATAATTTATATGGCCAAACAATGTTTCCCGGGTCAGCTATAGTTAACAATAAAACATATGAATAGCTCCCGTCACAACAAATTCCTTAACAAAACACGAACATAACGAATTACCTAAACAAGTTAGAAATGCAAATAAGTGACTGTTCCCTTTTGCCCTTAATATAAAAACATAAACGTTAATTTAACCCGCGTTATAAATAAAATAGTGCGACTTATCTTTGGGATCTAAACGAGCAGTATTAGATCCGTATTTGCCGGAATATGCTAAATCATGTTCGGATTTATTTTACACTAGCTGCGCCCCCGGTTTTACCCGCGTAAATGTCGATCCCGTGGGAATATCGGGATAAAAAGTAGCTTATATGTTAATCCATGGTGTCAGCTACCTCCATATTTTTTTTTATCAAAATTGTTCCAGCCGTTTGAGCGTGAAGAAGTAACACATAAACACACACACACACCCCCATACCACACACACACACACACACTCACAAACTTACTTTCGCCATTATAATATTAGGGTGATAATCAGCCCATAACGTTCCCACTGCTGGGCCACAGGCCTCATCTCTGTAAGAGGGAGGGAGTGCGTACGTTAGTTCTAGGATATGCCGCTTTCCTCACGATGTTTTCTTTCACCGTTTTGAGAGCAAACAAACAGGCGCGACACACAATATAATCGCGCGCGACACAAAGGCACCGCTCGAATGCGCGACTTGCGGCGCCTTTGTGTTGCGCGCGATTTTATCGCGTGTCGCGCCTGTTAGGAGCCTTAAAGCGCCTGCCTGGGTTCGAACCCACGACCTACAACTCGTAAGTCGGGCCGTTACTGCTCTGCGGCGATACAGTGTACCACTTTATTCTCAAGTATTAAATCCGCGTTTGCTTGAATATGCTGAATCATGTTCCGATTTATGGCATGGCAAAAAACTAACAAATTATAGTAGGTTGTACAGTACGTGAGCGATCAAAAAGTGACAATTACCTACACACACAGAGCATGGGGTCGCTGCTAGAGGTGGCATTATCAACACATTCCATACAAACCAACCGTTTAGAGCCCATTCACACGTACTACACTACAACCACACCATATCGCAGCGACAAAATGTGGTCAAGATGTAGTTACGTGTGATAGGGTACTGCTACGGCTACGGCTTCCCGTGAAAACTTAGGTGAAGTGTCAATCCCCGGCATCAGGTGGAATGACAGCTCACTTTTTTTTTTTTTTTTGCGGATAGGAAATCATCAAATGACCCCTCCCGCTCTGGGTGGAGCGGAAGGGAGTGTCAGACTTTTACTGACTAAAACCCACCCGTGTTCCTTCCTTAGCCCTTTATGTTCCGGGCCAGCGGTAACCCTTTCGAACAATTCCGCTGACCCGGCAGGCTTCGGCCCTATGGGGCCCCTCCTCGATGCTGACATCTCTTTGAGGCGCGCGTGGAACACGTACGCGCCGTCCGGCACGGGCCTGGTCCTGATCGGACGGTGAGCTACCCATTACTCTCCGCCCGCAGGCCCACGCCTACGATGGCCGGGAGTCGTCGCGCGGCTCCCGACGCCCGGAGCGTCTCCCGCGGCGGCTGGGACGGGAGGCTCTCTCCCTGAGCCGTCCCGCCACCTCCTTCGCTAGCATGACTGCTTCGCAGAAGGAGGTGACTGCCTCCCACTCCCTCTCGCCCCGGACCATGGCTTGCACCAGGGCCGGGCGCGAGAGGTCGCCGCCGCTGCCGATCGCCTCTACGAGGACACGGCGGTGCTCCGCCCAAGCGGGGCAGACCTCCACCGTGTGCTCCACCGTGTCCTCTGGGCGATCCTGGCAATGGTGACACCCGGGCGTTTCCTCCCGCCTGATGATGTGCAGGAACCTCCCGAAACTTCCGTGTCCGGTGAGGATCTGCGTCAGGCGGTAGGTGAGGGCGCCGTGGCGCCTCTCTAGCCACTCCTCAAAGATGACAGCTTACTTTAAACTCACTTCACCTAAGTTATCACGGTGATCTTTTTACAGAATAGCACCGCTGATGACATTTTTATTATGATGTTTTTACAATGACAGTGAATTTTACAGTTAAATTCGGTGTTGTTACGTAAAAAAAACTTTTTAACAAAAAAAAAACCGACTTCCAAAAAAAACTACAAACTGAAAAATAACTTTAATTTCGGAAGTCGGTGTCTTAGGGATCAGTATTTTAGTTTTTGCCACCGACTTCCGAAATTAAAGTTATTTTTCAGTTTGTAGTTTTTTTTGGAAGTCGGTTTTTTTTTTGTTAAAAAGTTTTTATTTCTCGCTTTTTAGTGGGTCTATTCATAATTTATCTAAGTTACAATAGCCTAATGTCAACTTGCCCATCGCCTTTTTATAAAATATTCCTTTTCTCGATGCTGGGACGTTAATTGTTGAGGAGTTCTCCTTTTATTAGTTTTTAGATTAGATGCTGATAATCCTGGCTGCAGCATCAGGCCAGACTTATGTCAACATTGCATTGGACTTAAAATGAGTCCTGTTTAAAATGAGCCCAAACACGACTACGGTGCTGTAATTTCAAGGTTTGTACTTTTTCTGATGCTCCTGGCTTCAGCATCAGGTCTTCGGTGTTCCTCAGTAACAGTAAGTTTATCCACACATCGAGCCCTTTTCAATGAGCCTAAACACGATATATCTACTGTTAGTTGTCGAGGAGTTAGGTACTCTGCAGACTATCCTGACTGCAGCATCAGGTCATGAGACCAAATGTGGCAAATGCCCTATCAAACATCAAAACAATTTACTAAAACAGTCCTTGCCTGTTCGAGTAACTTCTTAGTGTTAAGGAGTTGTACCTTCCATCATCAGCCCAGCTACCTGAGATGGTGACAGCCATACACAAATACACAAGATGCTTCATGAAATATGCGAAAAACAATAAGTGAGCCTATAAAATTTGAGGGTTGCCCTCGATTTCTCTAAGATCCCATCATCAGATCCTAACTTGGTGACAATGGGACCACCTCAGAACTATCTACTTTCGAACAAAAAAAGAATTTTGAAAATCCGTCGACAATTCGCGGAGTAATCGATGAACAAACATACAAAAAAAAAAAAAACAAAAAAAAAAAAAAAAAAAAAAAAAAAAAAAAAAAAAAAAAAAACATACAAACACCCGAACATAGTACCTCCTCCTTTTTGTGAAGTCGGTAAAAATGGTTAACGTTACTTTTTAGTTCACAAAAACTATGTCTTGGAATAGCAAAACATCGTGTTTGCTTTCCTGTCCATTCAATCCTGGTAGATATCGCTTCTATTTACTTTCGTCCCTTTCATATTCAATGAGAAAGAAAAAGATAGGGTTATCTTACGTTAAGTTTAGCACTATGATACAGCAAGCCAAGCAATGGCTGTTTTGTGTGAACGTGATTTATATTTTCCCCCAGGCTGGCTCTTATTGTTAGTGTGTTTTATTCCTTATAGGTTAAAAGTGCAAATAAATGTATATATTTTCTTCCTATTGTATCAACACCTAATATGATTAACTAGCTGCGCCCCGCGGTTTCACCCGCGTAAATGTCGATCCAGTGGGAACATCGGGATAAAAAGTAGCCTACATGTTAATCCAGGGTGTCAGCTACCTCTATACCAAATTTTATCAAAATTGGACCAGCCGTTTGAGCGTGAAGAAGTAACAAACATATAAACACACACACACACCCCAACACTTTCGCCTTTATAATATTAGTGTGACAATAAAGCATATTCTATCATATCTATCAACATTGTTAAGTTTCCAGGTTTCCCCTTCCCAGAAAAACCCGTACCCGTTTATCCAAGCTTTCATAAGCTTTAATATCATCCGGTCTTCGTCCCGGAACCCGTCTAGAAGTTCAACGACCCGTCGCATGTCAAACAAGTTCACAACATGACATCTCAAAGAAATTTTCGGGCATTAAACTTTAACAGGGAGATAATCGGGACGGATTACCCGAGTTCCGTCACCCAAACAGGACAATGGAGAGTATAATAAACTGATGGAACCCGACAAGATACTTTCGTTTATTTTATTTACTGTTATATTATTGTGAGATGTTTGAAGAAAAAAGGACTTTTAGAGTGACAATGGCCTATATAAATATATATTCGTGCGTCAAAAAGTTCGTTCTTGCCTGATTTTCCTTTTGGATAAGCCTCTGAACTCTTTTATTCGGGTTGTGAAGACGGCCATTTTTTCTTATCGAATACTTTGTTGTATTTCTAAGGGCTGATTTTACCAAAGTCTCTATATCTTTTATCCGTGGAATAAAATTGACGGCTGATGGTTCTAGTATGGAAACATTCAAAATGTATTCTCATAGGTATAAAAATTTGGTGCAATTCACCCTTGTTCTCTCAACGCCTTATATTCAGTACGTTTATGAAATTGGAAGGTAGTTCTGAAAATGTAAAAACCTTTAACTATATCACCTAAACCCACTTCTAATACAAACATTTTTAGTTTTATTTAAATCCCATTTCATTCAAACATTTCGTACACTCAGCATCGAAACTGCTATGTTATACCAAAATGGTCCTTTCGTACGAGTTCGAATAAAAACACCAATAAAACTCTCGCAGCAAAACGAGTAGATCCACTGACAATTGTACTCTTCCCTATAAAAAGATACTGGAACCATCTAGTTCCCACGACTTGTAGGTGTCATGTCCCCTTGATCTGGGGATCGTTGTACCACGGGGGCAATGGCCATGTGTCCCACAGACGTTAACGATCTCTCTCTGTGTGTCGGGTGATTCGCGGGAGATTAGTTTAAATTAAACCCATTAATAGAAGCTGTTGTATTAAGGCTAATAAAAGTGATTCAGGTAAATTATTTGAATTCCAGGATTTAAATCGGCTAGGAAAATTTTATTCTTTAACTTAGGTCAATTAAACCCATTAATAGGAGCTGTTGGATTAAGGCTAATAAAAGTGATTCAGGTAAATTATTTGAATACCAAGATTTAAATTGGCTGGGAAAATTTTGTCCGTTAACTTAAAGGTCATAAGGCAAGAGAATTTCAAGATCTTTTGGACAAATTCGTACACTACATCTGCCTAGCCTTTTCCCAACTATGTTGGAGTCGGCTTCCAGTCTAACCGGATGCAGCTGAATACCAGTATTTTACATAGAGCTACTGCCTATCAGACCTCCACAACCCAGTTACTAGGTAATATGAAAGCCCTTGGTAAGACTGGTCGTCAGACTTTCGGGCTTCTGACGAACCGTACAGACTGTCAAAGATCCACGAATGACAGCCGGAACCAACGGCTTAATGAGCTTTTCGAGGCACGGAGAGGTATGTAAAGCTGGTCACCCATCCAGGGACTAACCGCGGCAAACGTAACTTTACCTGATCGAATGTAGCCACAAGTCAGTCTTCGCATTGATTGAAACGTTACTATACGCTAACAATTCTTATGCAAGCAGAGGAAAATAATGCGTAATGAAAAGAAAACATTTACCTATCTACTCGTTATTAAAGTCGGTATTCTCCAACACATTATTAGGTTCTATGTCTCGCATGAGAATAATATTACCAAAACGAATAGGAGTACAGTCTGAAACAAAATGATTGCACACCGAAAACATAAAACGAAATACTTTTAAGGGGAATGCGCTGGGTTGCCCGCGAAATTAAAATTTTCTTACGTTTTTTGCAATTTGCTGGTCAGTGTCAGGTTGTTTGTATGTTGAACCACTTAAGATTCGCGAACATAACAAATACGACTTTACAGAATTATAATCATTAAAATCATCAATACAACCCTCTTAGTTCATATAATCCTACTAGCTGCGCCCCGCGGTTTCACCCGCATAAGTCTCGATCCTGCGGGAATATCGGGATAAAAAGTATCCTATGTGTTAATCCTGATTATAAGCTATCTGTGTGCCAAATTTCATTCAAATCCGTTTAGTAGTTTTTGCGTGAAAGAGTAACAAACATCCATCCATCCTCACAAACTTTCGCGTTTATAAGGTTTGTAGGATTGAATGACTATTTCATGAAATAAAAAAAAAAAAATAAATAAATAAATAAACCTAAAGGATTGCATTGACGATTATAATTCTGTAAATACATAATTGTCACTCTCGCGAATTATATTTTGTTCAGCATACAACCCGAGACTAACCTGCAAATTGCAAAAAACGTTGGAAAATTTGAATTTCGCGGGCTGCCCAGCGCATCCCCCTTAATAAAGCCACGCTATAAGCCTTAAAATGTTTGCCTTAATGTCACGTAGACTAGAATTTGTTTAGCATAGAGAGAGATAAGTAAACACTAGGTATGTAATTGGGTTACACAACAGTTTGCTGTGTGTGCGTGGGGTCGGGTGGTACCAAGGTCACAGCATCGCGCAATCGATACGACCCAACGTACCCCACGACGGGTCGGGATGAAATCATGTCCCCACAAGATGGCTGAAGGACTCTCCGATATCACAGATTTGTTGAAACACGACCTTAGAAATTGGTGCATTAGTAATCTTTGCCGGATTGAACCTTTCTTTGTGATAAAAGGAAACCCGGATGAGGTCATTTCCTTCTTTGAATTGAACACAATTTTTGTATTTTATTTTCGTATAGGAGTTTTGATTTCCGTTCTTAAGATAAAATATAAATATACAGAGTATACAACGAAGTCGCAAAATCTGTCTGTGTAACCGTTAAGATCTTCTAAAATCATTTCCCGTCGTTAGTCTCGCAAAAACTCGAAAATGGCTCGAGCGTTTGTGATGAAACTTTGGTAAGTTTTTGTGGGCGCGCCGCGGAAGGTTCCTAATAGTTTGGTTTGTATTACTTAATACAAAAAAAATGGTATAGGCATTGCAACGCATTAAACGCATACCCCTAGTACACAATGTATTTTGGTCTGGTTTTCATGATCATTTATTCCGGAAGGTTTATTTTGTCCAAACATTTATATTTAACTTAGATATAATATACGGCAGAAATCTCGATGTTTTGACATATTGCCATTGCACCCGTGCTAAGCAGGGTTGGGTCACTGGTAGACACCAGGTAAATGGAACACAAAAGTTCATTACCTTTTCCTAAAAATCAATACAGTAATTAACGTTGCACAAAATCAGTAGGCCAATTCTACTAATTTAAAACGTTCAAAATCTAGTCGCAGTCTCATCTCAGCGACAAACAAATGTCAAAAGCTTGTCAAAATGTAGGGAAATTAATGGTATTTTTGACAGATTGAGACTGAGATCAGACTGTGAACGTTCTTAAAATTACGAGAATTGCCCCTCTGAACCCAAACAGCTACGGCAGTAAAACGACGACGTCTACGAACGCACGTAGCGCATCTACGCCCCTCGTAGACATGTGCTACGCCGTCCATACAGATCAGGCGCGGCGTGTTGCGTCATCAGTTTTTACAATAATGTTCGCGATAATGAGCTTTGAAACATAACTCATCACGCCAATATTCCCCGAAGGATTTATCAGAGGAGTTATTCCGTTTATCCACCCTAAAAAATCCACCCTAATGTGGATGTGGACCCGGAAACGTATGTCCAGGAATCCACCCTAGGTCTAGTTGGATAAACGGAATTAAGAAGCTTGGGGTGGATTCTCGGATATGAGTTTCCGCGTATCCACCTTAGGATGGATTTTTTGGGGTGGATAAACGGAATAACCGGATCAGAGGTGCACCTTAGTACAGCCACATTTAGCAAAATTGTGATAGCCTGGCTGCTGCTATCAACCGGGCACAAATTTGGGCTGTCACTGAAGGAATTCCAGATGAAAGCTTTGAATGAAACTAAATGAATACTAGAACTCCGTGGGCGTCAATAAAAGACGCCTCTAGCCTCTAGCGAACTACAGATCTTTAGTAATATTTCATATTTTTATTTTATTTTAATATGTTGATTATTTTTTTTTATAATAATTACTAATTATGTTAAAGAGTGTACACCTTTAAGGTAGATTTTTGAGGAACTAATTATATCTTATTAAGATCTCATGTAAAAATGTACCAAAAATCACGCCAATAAATGAATTTGAATTTTTCTCGAAAGGTCTAGGGGATATTCAGCCTAGGCCATTCACAAGACCGTTAAAACTTTGTAATTGGCACGTTCACAGAATATTCAATGAAGTTTTATTGTATCGGATCATTTTGGCACTATAATATGTAATGGGACTTGAAAATATGGTCTGTTAAATAAAGAAAGTAATTATGTTAAATCAATCTGCGTAGCCTTTTCCCAACTATGTTGGGGTCGGCTTCCACTCTAACCAGATGCAGCTGAATATCAGTATGTTACATGGAGCGACTGCCTACTGACCTCTACAACCCAGTTACTGGGTAATACGATACCGCTTGGTAAGACTGGTTGTCAGACTTTCGGGCTTCTGACGACCCGTAACGACTGTCAAAGATCTACGAATGATAGCCGGGACCAACGGCTTAACGTGCTTTCCGAGACACGGAGGGGTCTCCATAATGTAATGGATGGTCACCCATCCACGAACCGACCGCGGTAACCGTAGCTTAACCTTCAACCGAACCGTGCGGCTGTTATTATTTACACACGAACCCCTCGAGTAAAGTCAGTATGTTCGTTTAATTAAGATGTTTGCTATAACTATTGCGAAAGTTTTCAAGTAGATATTTATTAATGTGCTATTTTCTTGAATATACAAACTAAAAGTATGTTTACATCATCTAGCAGTCTCAAGTTTCGTAGTAAAATAAAAAGCTTACATTAATTGAAAACAATCTATAAATACAAATAAATAAAATTTAAGTGTCTGTTTGTAAACGGTACTTAAAACCAACAAACATTTAATTTTGATACCGTATATAAAAAAAATATTATCATAGGGTACTACTTGGGATATATTTTTTGTATTTATTTTAGAACGGCAATAAGGTCTATTATATGCTATTTCAAGGTAATCCACTCTTTACCGGACATCCTGTATAACTTTTCACGACTAAACCACTGAACGGATTTCGATATTTGGCAAGGAGCTAGATGGCACCCTAGGGAAGGACATAAGTAGCTACTAGTACAGTCAACAAAAGAGATAAGTAGGCAGGATCCTGGGATATAGTTGAAGTTTAGTAAGAAACCGATGGATGTTCTCGAATAAAATTTAATTTTAATAATAGAAAACAAACAGCTCATTTATAAAATTAAATTTCAGTCGACAACATCCATCGGTTTCTTACTAAACTTCAACTATATCCGACGATCCTGCATACCTATCTCTTTTGTTGACTGTACTTCTACTGTCCCGAGAACGTGCTAAAGTTCCCGTGGTTGAATTTCCGACACCCACGCGGGCAAAGCCGAAGCTAGTTTTCTTATATAAAATAGCTCGTTACGTTACTAGGCATTATTTCGAGAAATAATTATTCTCAATCCTTTACAAAATTTCAAAGAAGCGTTTCATATATTATGAAACGCTTCTTTGAAAACTTAAAACAACCCCTTTGTGTAACTGTATTAAACTTTGCGTAGCTCCGTTTTTAGACTCACAAAAAAGTTAAATTAAAATCTAATAAAAAAAAAACAGTGGCGCTCCGGGAGTGCCGACAGCAGTGAAAACAAAACACAAACAGAATACTTTGCCATCACTCACTGACATATCGGATATACATTAAAACCGAGTACATCCCGAGGACAGCCGAACACCGAAGCGGGTACCTATTTTTTTAATCGTCTTATAAACAAAACACGCGGTGTTGCTTACGCTTACGTTAAAAGACAGGACAAAATTCGGAACACCACGCTGCGTTCCAAAACGGGCATACTGGATGTAGGAAAGAAGGCTGCCAGGCTCAAATGGGATTGGGCGGGTCACATTAGCCGTATGCACGATAACCGCTGGGCAAAAATCTCCACACAATGGGTGCCTGAAGATGGACGGCGCCGCCGAGGCCGGCCCAGAAAGAGATGGCGAGATGACCTGGACGCGTACCGCGAGGGCTGGTTCGAGGTGGCGCGGGAAAAGAGTTCCTGGAAGGATTTGGGGGAGGCCTTTGCCCAGCAGTGGGACAGCATAGGCTAGCAAAAAAAAAAAAAAAAAAACAAAACACGCGATGTTGCTTACGGTAACAGTGGCGCGAGTTCAATGGTTTTTTCCCATCTCAAAAAATACCCAATGGTTTTTTCCCATCTCAAAAAATACCCAATGCGCCTAAATAAGTTTTCACTTCAATAAAATTATGTTCGTCAACAATCCTTTCAGTTACGTAATACCAGTCCTGAAATAGCTACGTTACATGATATGCGAGTCCATTGAAAAAACCCGTTAGTGAACTCTGACATTTCACAGATTTCAGCCGGGAACCGGTGGGGTGACAAAGAGCGCCGACAAGGGACGCAAAGCGTGGATCATACAAAGTGACACGTTATATTTTTATAAAGACCTCAGGTAAAGGTCTATTGTGAATTGTTATTATGTTACAGATGTTTTTTCGAATTCAGATAAAAGGATTAAAGAACCAATCTTATTCATACTAATTAGCTTATACACAGGGTTTAAAAGAAACATCGCATGGCCGTCAACTACGCATTATGTACAGTCAACAAAAGAGATAAGTATGCAACATCGTCGGATATAGTTGAAGTTTAGTAAGAAACCGATGGATGCTGTCGACTGAAATTTAATTTGATAAATGAGCTGTTTGATTTCTATTAATAAAATTAGAACATCCATCGTTTATAAAATCAAAAACTTCTTTTTGTAAAAAGTACGTTACTAAAAGTTGTAACCTTCAATATCTCCGTAACCAGAAGGTTCCCAGGCATGGTCCAGTACAAAAAAATTATTACAATAACGGGGAGTACAAATTTTAATGATTCTCGGCATAGTTAAGTTTCTTTTTACACCCCTTAAGTGATTTTCGAATCCGTTTTTTAATGTTTGTTTTTAATGTAACGTAACATCATGCCTATATGTATGTCTCAAGAGGTAGACAGAGGTGTATAGTACAGTCCACTAAACGACGATGGCGGTAACTGTTTGAATTTGTGCAGCACCCTAATTGGCCTCCTAAGTGTATCCTCCGACCAGACGGGTGTTGTGTCTAGTGGGCCACTGCCCGATGATTCATGTTGGGCCGTTGTATATAATATAATATAATATGCTAGTTGTGCGGTAAACTCCGCTTGCGAGATGCAGGATTTTGTGTGACGTCAGTATGACGCCTAGTTCGCATGTGGCGTTTGTAGTTAAGCTACAAGGGCAGGAGAATGATGATGATTTGCCCGCGTAAGTGCTAGCGAGCAAAATGTTACTTGATTTTAGATAAGACATTTTCGTTGAGTGGACAACGCGGTGACAGTTCAGTTTGTAAGCACGCGACACTAATCCGATGTCCCGACACATAGGGAGACATTCCTAATCTCACGGAGTTCCGTTACACACTTCTGCGGGTTCAAATGAAAGCAATAAATATACTGTAACCACAAGTTACGAGTTCTTTTCCACACCATTACATTTAAAAGCTTAGGCACCCCATTCCATTTGATTAGAGTAGGAGTAGGTACGTGGAAAAAAATATAGATTTTTTTTTGCTTTGATTCGTCGAAAGGAATTTTATTTCGTCTATTTTCTGTACGCTTTGTTGGGAGTGCGATACAACATTCAGCCATTTGCAAACAGCACATGTTGCGAACGGAAATCCGAATGAATAAATGTATGTTAAAAAAAATGGTTGCTACATGGAAGGTACAGACGCCAGCACATCAAGCTACCCGAAACTGTAAAATTTTTCCAATTAACTTTGAACCTTATGCTTTAGCGATAAACATGAAAATCTATTAAAGAAATTTGACAGATTGTAGTAGCTTGATGTGATGGCGTCTGTACATCAAAACTATACTTCTAAAAGTATTATTCTACATAGAAGGGCATTTTCTATGTAGAATAATCACACTAATATTTTAAAGGCGAAAGTTTGTGAGTGTGTAAGTGTGGGGGTGTGTGTGTGTTTATATGTTTGTTACTTCTTCACGCTCAAACGGCTAGACCAATTTTGATAAAATTTTGTATGGAGGTAGCTGACACCCTGGATTAACATATAGGCTACTTTTTATCCCGATATTCCCACGGGATCGACATTTACGCAGGTGAAACCGCGGGGCGCAGCTAATAATATTATAAATGCGAAAGTTTGTTTGTTTGTTACCTTTTCACGCCTAAACCACTGAACCGATCATCCTGAAATTTTGCACATACGTTGTCAGGTGTACAGAACCGGACATAGGGTACCTTTCATCCCGAAAAAAGTGCTGTTCCTGAGGAAAACAACAATAACGTTATTGTGATAATAGATGGCGCCACGTGTCTTTCGTACGGCATCGACACTTATGCGGGTGACACCGCGGGGCGCTGCTAGTAAGTAATAAGAGTTCTGGCTTAACCATTTGACCGTAACAGTCACAAACAGAAGACAAGATAAATTGTGTTCAACATGCCAAGGGGAGAGCAGTGGTGGCCCAGTGGTTAGGTCGTAGGTTCGAACCCGCAGGCAGGCGCTTTACTTTGTGAAAATCATTTTATCACCAGTGCTCTTAAACCGGTGAAGGAAAACATTGTGAGGAAACCGTCATGTCCAAGAACCAAAAATTTGAAGACATCTGACACCTACCAACCCGCACTGGGCCCGTGTGGTGGATTACAGCCCACTCTCGAATAGAGGAGGCCTGTGTCCCAGCAGTGGGAAAATTATAGGCTGATTAGTACGCCAAGGGGACAATTGAAAGACAGATACTCTAATAACTGCTTATAAAACGTGTTAGTCATCAGTAATGCTTACAGATCACTAATTGTTTAGCCTTTCACAAAAAATACAAAACAATTATGTGGTCAACTTCCAGAGTCAGCTTCTATTTTAAAAGAAACCGCTCATTACTGTATGACACAGGAAACAGGCCCCTTCAGCCGATTAAAAATATAAAAAAACCAATGCCAATGACCTTCTCAACAAAGATATTATTAAACATTGTTACCAACTAATTAATCGAAACAAAGAGACAGTTCATTGCGTAAGTTGAAAACGAAATCCATTTAAAAGTTAATCTAGTTCCGACATCGTGTGGGTGTCCACGTGATGCTAGCATACGTCACTAGAGCACATTATAAACTTCCAACCTATACGTGTTTATTATAATAAAACTTAGACCAAACCACTGGCAAACCCCTTTATTCATAAACGTTGCTTAAAGTTAAGTAATGATTAGCGACTGTTTAACCACAATAAAGAATATAAATAAGTAGGTACTTAAATGAATGTGAATATACATTTTTGACGTTTGAACGTCATTCTTTAATTTCCGTTTATGAATAAACCCCAGAGAGTCAACTGAATTGTTATAACTCAAACTCAAAGCATTTATAACAATTAAACCACTTTTGAATTGTCAAGGAGTCCGATCAGTCAGAAATATGAAGTTAATTGCGCGTCCCAAAGGGTACTAGGTATCTATGGAGAAGAACGGTCTAGAAACTCCATGCACACTCTTTGAAATTAAACCGTTACAAAAATATTGGTTACAATATTAATGTTGAATTTATAAGTATATGTGAGAACGATGTAAAAAAGACGTACACGTTAAAAGCGTCCAGAGTACAGCTTGCAACTGAAGAAGACAAAATTCATGTACGCACGGCGACATAACAAGCAGGATAAGCTGATTTCTCATTGTACGAAAAGCCTATACAATGCGAGGTCAGCTAAAACTAGGCATGTGTAGCTTGATATGCCGTCGTGTCTACCTGTATAACAAATCATGTTTTCATTCAATCATTCATCACTTTCATAAGGAGAGTATATTATCTGTGATAAGGACCACCCTCGCCCTTCGTATGCAAGGACCAGAACGAATTATCGATTTCTCGTTCTATACAACTGCTTATCGTGTATCTGGTTGCCTAGCAAAAGTGGTAGCCCGCTCGATCGACTGGTAGTCCAGGTAAAGTTATACAAATATTATTGCAATAAATATTTTTTAATACAGTTGCTCAAAAAGTGGTGTATTGCAGGGACGTATAGCGTTCGGGAAGTGGGCTATTACATACTAGTGCTTTTTTTTTACCTTCCCCGAACTCGTGCGTGTCTCTTTCCCAACTGTCAAAATAATGTCTATTAAAAAGAAAAACCAACCATGAAGTTTTTACTAAAGAGTTTTTGTGATTCATACAAATACGTATATTTCTAAAAAGAAGCTACTAATTTATTTCAAAATCAGATTTAATGATTTAATTGAATGGGTTAGGTTAGGTTTCATTTCATCTCATTAAATTTCATTTTCATTTCATATCAATAAAAAAAATATACTGAAGACTAAGCTGTATGGATAGTTCCTTTTGCCTACCAAAATGGGTGAAGAAAAAAAAACTCTGCTTATATTCTACGGTTGGCGCCATTTTCCAGAAATTTTCTTTGCGAGTTTAGTTTTTTGTTGCACAAAATGAGTAATTTCGACCCTATTTTTTTTTAATTAACACCACCGGATTTCAGTATAATTGCACAAAATGCTTCGGAGAACATTTTACCGGAAAAGTCAAAAAGTCGTTACATATCCACATACGACTAATTTTTTGCGTGGAGAGAAGAGAAAAAAGCAATATTGTGTTTTTATTATTTTATTAAATTGCTTCATTTTTTCGCAACTGTATTAAAAATAGTCGTTCAGTACACCTGCGGAACCGTCATTGCAACTTGTTCCGACTGTCAACCCTCGCCTTCGGCTGCGCCTCGGCTCGGGTAGACATTTGTCGGAACTCTTTGCAATGACAGCCTTTCCGCACTTGTAATGAAATATACTATTACCAACCCGCCCTGAGCCCGCGTTATGGATTACGGCCCACTCCCTCTGTCAGAGAGAAGGCATTATGAGTCGTGCAAAAGAGGTTTTAATATTCAGAATTACTATCTGAACTATTAATAACTACATATAGTCTTTTAGGAGTTTATTTAAGGAGAATGATTCGAATAAATATTAGGAAAACTTTTGATTACTTACTTTCAAAGAAGTGGGCGTTAGTTCAATATTGTGTGGGTGATACTTAATATGTATTTTCTTCTCGTAGAATAATCATTGATATTACAGAATATTTTTAATAGAATCAACTTAGTTACCCACTCTTTAGGTAAATGCGAATATATCTATCAACCAACCATCTCTAAAAAGATAAAATAAATCCCGTTCGCAATCTCGCAATATCTACTTATAATATTTTTAGAGCATAAAGAAAAATAAGATCATACATTGAATCTTATTTTTCTCTATAATAATAAAGAGAACTAATAAAATCTAGGTATTAAGTTCGAATTTTCTTAGAAAAAGTATCTATCCTATCGCAGAAATTATTCCTTTTATATAAGTCGTTTGATCTTTCTCTGTAAAGCGTTTCCTTAGTGCACCTTTAGAGGCACGTTATGCAATAACGTATAGAATTTAAATTGTAGAAGCATATCGAAGCACTTCGAAGCGCTTTAAAGCGCACTAAAGCGTATTTGCAGTGTGCCGTATAGTAGTGACGGATTGTTAGCTGGATGCCCACACGCTATGTAATAATCTATTTCTCTTAGTCAAACAAATGCGTGGGAGTATTTCTATTGGATTTTTAATTCATATATATAGACGATTGGAAATGGGCTCGCAGTTTTACTTGCTTTATTGAGCTGAACTAAGTCTAAAGTGACGTTAACACAGAGACCATCTTCTTCATTTGCGACAGTCACCTGCGCAGATCGTTATCACAGTTCTGTAAGGCTGCAACTAGCAGCTACATCAAGCATACATATTTGAGCTTTATTCGCAAGTATTCGCAAAGTTCTTGTGCTAGTGGACGATAACCTATATTATTCATCAAAATACTCAATAGTCGCTACTTATTAAGTTTGCACTTCGAACCTACATGAATCGAGCCGTTGTCAAAGAAAAAGTTTTTATGCAGTTTTAAAGCTGACATACTGGCCACCATTTTGGTGTCGACATTGTTCTGAATTTGAATACACGATTTTTTGAATACCATAGACTTCTATACAAAACGTGCAGGGTGGCTCGATTTAGGAATCTAGGAATATAAATATACGCAAATAAACATGAAGATTTCCATATGATTAAAACAAAGGCCACACAATTCCTCTAAGGTCCTTTTCTACCTCCGTTAGTAAGAATTCCTAAAAATGGGGCCAAACTCTTTAAGAGAAGAAAAGAAAGGGGCCAAGCATGTAAAGATTAAGAGTAATGCATTTGCCACATTACGGGACTAGAATTTGGGCCGCTATAAAACCCCGGCGTAGGCTGTCATGTCGCCGTCGCCGATATTGCCACATAACCTCAACAGCGTTATACTGAATACAGTTATATTTCGCTGTAGTTTGCGGTAGGTTAATATGAAACATGTAGGTCAGGATACCTTCAAGTTACTTTAATTTCAGGAACGACAAAAAGGCCACGCAATATGCCATCTCTCCATTAGAAAAATTATAATAGACGTCCAATACATGAGTTTCGCTAAGTTTGACCTAAACTAGACCCTGAATCTTAATGCGAGTTCAATCAAAAAAATCCTCCCACACAGAATATTAAAATCTCCAAAAGCTGAGAAACGAATTCGTAATATCTAAATACTTCGCTTTCAATCTGTAAGATTGATCGTCCTATCTATAATAGGTAGAGGTACCGAAGGACCAAAGCTTGACTCGAATAGATTTGGCAATAAATGTTCTACACCTTTATAGAAACGACTGTAAATGATTAGATTTATATTTAAGTGACTTCGGTATTTATCGGGTTCCTCAATATTTTTCGGCACTTAAGTCGATGTCCAAAGGCCAAACAATGCAAGAAATATATCCCTTACGAACTTGGCAAGAATTCAATTGAAATACTTTATGCAAAGAGCAATGAAACCTTACAAGTACTGCCTGATTGGACGCCAGGAATACGTTGCTATTACCAAAATTCAATAGCAAAACAAATGTAAAACCAGCCTACACTTAGGGAAAGCTAATGTAACAAGCTTAACAGACGCATCGATCTTCTGTCGTATGGTCGCGTACGACGATCCATCAAACTGGACTGACGGGCACATCATTCGATGTACATTGTATAACCATTTAGGATAAAAGTATTAAGGAAAAACTTGAAGAAAATGAAGTTTTGTTAGAAGCAATTTTTAATCCACACAAAGGTGAAAAAGAAAGTAAAACACTAGTAGAAAGTAAAGAAAAGCTAAAAATATTTTCCTACAAGTTGTGTATAGTAAGGCCAGTTAGACTAAAAATAGCGAAAGCTCAAGATGATGCAGCTATCCTTACTTTCAATCAGATTTTACGACACCCTCGGGAAACGATGGGCCGTTTATTTTTAGCTCCAAGGAGGTTAGCTAATATAATTAATAAACATAGGTAGAACATACAACAACCTCACGACGATATTACGCAAGACGCTGAAAAGTAGAATGAGTCCGACGTCATCGACGTCAATATAACTCTTTTCTTTAATACAATCGATTGGAATCAACACCAACCTCATTTAGTACCTTAAGTAAGGTTAGCAACAAAGGTCAGTCAAGTGAACTCTCAACACCGTTCAGTGGAGAATACAATAAAGCGAAGGCTAATACCTCTTGACAAGCTAAGAGCTACCCTGACAGCTGAAGAGTATTAATTTATCAAGACGACTGTACCGCCATCAACGGGTAAACCTCCTTGTTTCTGAGTGGATCACGCTAATCCATTGGCATTCATAATTATGTGTTAACTATTAAGGCTAAAGCCAAGGAAGAGGTTTCAAGGACGATATATGTCCTTATTTTCAATGTTGTGTAATTTAGTGATGTTATTCTCGGTGACATTGTGCTTAATTCAGGGTTGTTTATAACAATGTCACTTGATAGGTAAATATATTCAATTTCCATCGTAGGTATCCTTAGTTAAAGTCTCCTGGGTTTTGTTACCACATTAAAATTGATGAAAGGCATTAAATTGATCCTGGCAGTTTACACAATCCCGCCATTAATTTCCGTTGAGCCGATAAATTAAATTCTTCTCAAGCAAGATCGTCATTTATCAGTTCCGTTAGAGAAATTTTTACTTAAGTTCTATTTATTCAGCGCAAAAGATAGAAAAACATGATTGTTATACCTTTTTTTTTTCATTCTTGTCTCTGTTTGTGTTTTGAAGCACGTTTGTTGTTTTAGCATCATCATGCAATTTAATTTTCAAAAATTATTGTTATTCCAGTCATTATTATTTCTTTATCAAATTTATACAAATCACATCAGCGAGAATTTGGATCCAGCACGAACTTTGGCACGAAAGTCAAACCCATTTTGGCTGAATTTGTTTGTATGCATGCCATATCTGACAGGAAACTGGTTCAAGGCAACTCTAAATAGTGATACGGATCGCGTTTTTCCGAAAACGCTGTGACAAATTACATCCATAGTGGCACCATGGGGGTTGTGGGACCTTATCGAATCATCTTTCATTGTCACACTGTAGGAATCTGACTTTGATAAACATTGTACGTCCGTACCTCATATGGATTTTGATGATGCAATTCAGTACAACAAAAAATTAACGGAAAATACTGAAAACTTAGGGACAGAAAGTAAGACAGTATAAACTGACGTAACAACTGAAAATATTGGAAAGAATATAACGTCATGTAAAGCAATCTTAACTATGACGTAAGTATGAACGGATACCTAACTAGATAGCTAAAGAAAAATGGATGACATAACGTTTACAGAAAATGGCCACTAAGGTTTTTCATATTTTCTATCACTTACAAAAACAAAGATGAACCAGTTGAAGAATACCAGAGCAGTAATCAATTATATGAAATAAATAAAGTAAGACAAATAAAAACCAATCCATAGCTCGATATCGCCAGCTCGGCAGCTGTTCTAGTATTAATTACATTCTCCATTAAGGATCGACCAAATTCGGTAAAGTTTAATTAGTGATACGGCTCCTTCGAATTTCGGTTGACTTAAGCTATCTCATTGATAGGTATTGGACCAAGTTTGTCTGACTTGAAATATCCTTCGACAGAATTTCAATACGCTTTT
Organism: Oligia latruncula; assembly: GCA_948474745.1. NCBI lineage: Eukaryota > Metazoa > Arthropoda > Insecta > Lepidoptera > Noctuidae > Oligia > Oligia latruncula. The sequence goes on along the minus strand of OX419702.1, from coordinate 13,088,983 downwards.
ACTGAAAAGACTGGGATTTGAAATTCAGAATCACTCTTTGGTTTGATAAATGGCATAGACGAGAGTCCTGCGTTGGTGCCAAGAAAAATAAGCATAGATTTTTGTAAGGCTTCTCATAATTTAAAAAATAAAAGAAAACCAGCCAGTTCACCGAAAGAGGTTACAATATATATCAGAGCAGCCCACTCAACAGTTAACACTACTAGAGCAGGGCATTCAAGTGCTATTACGTTAAGCACATCCCTATCAAAAGCCTGCACTCGCTTCGTAAATCAATACCCGTTCGTAAAAGTTAGTAATTCCGCGTTCGCATCCCAACTTGTTTAAACTGTACGAAGCACAAATGCTCTGAACGGAAATGTTTAAAACTACCAACAATATCCATATTTCCACAGGTGGGAAATTTTGGCTCCGGTAAGTAATTTGGGGCAAGATTGGCCTGCCAAAATATAATTACACTCCAAAGAGGTGATTTTAGTCACTGACAAAATGAAAACTCTCATAAATAAAATATATAAGAAATGTCGGATGCATTCTGGGCTAAGACCACCACAGCATGGGTTCCTGAAAACTTCCAACGGCATCGCGGAGACCCAGGCGTAGATGGTGGGACGAACTTGATTATATGAAGGATTGGTCTATATTGGCTCAGGATCGAGTTGAGTGGAAAAAGGAAAGGGAGGCTTTTGCCCTCCAGTCCCACTGATTATTATCATTATTATTATACAAGAAATATGTTTACCAACCCATATAATTTATGATCAGTTTGAAATGCTCCATATAATTTTAAATCGGGCTGTTTCTGAGAATAGGCTTCGTACACCGCGCGCCAGCAATACGTATGGCGAACGAACTACCGGTTATATTATACCGAGACTTACTAATAGTCTACCCTCAGTAATAAACTAATGTATCACACAGAAAAATATCAAATGTAAACTTAAGCAATATTACTTAAGTATTATGTAGGAATGATTGTAATTATTTAAAGACCTAAAGATGTTGAGATAGACTCGTGATAGCACAAGTTTAAACCTCTGTGGTTTTTGATTGCTATTTAAAATTAATAATCCTGTATTCATTTGTATAAATGATAAATAAAAAAAATACATATATATAAACAACCTACACGTTATTGATCTAGAAATCCAGCTATACCAAGATACTCTAGAGAATGAAACCGCGCAGACACTCAACTTGTATCAACATTCATTCTAAATTCTCCACTATAGCGCCATTGTTGCATTCGAAGAAAGCTCGGAAAACCTTGTAAACATCGAAAGAATACACAATGTTGAGCAAGGATTTAAATCACTTCGGGATGCTTTAATACCCGCAAACAACTGGGAAAAGGGATTTGTAAATAGAAACTTTCTCACACTCTCTAAAGTAATAGGCAATAAGATAGCCTTGGGTAACGATTACCCTTGTTACCCTAACCATTTTTACCCAATACGTATAGCGTTATCTGTCTAAATAGTGATTCTATTTAATGTTTCCCTCCGTGAAAGGGTTTTCCAGGACAATATCTGCCCTCAAGGCTCGGAGAACCCGAGCACCCTCGAGTCGGGCCGTTATTATACGAGACATTACAATTCATGAGATAAAAACATCCATCTGCACTGTTTGTGAACATTTCATAATATTCCCGAGTGCGTTTTTGCTACAAGCATACGTTCTAAAAGACAATTTCGTTATAATATGTAATTTAATTTCTGAATTGGATATAATGTTAAGAGGCACCTCGTCTGTGAAGAAAATTACAAGTAATTTAAGAAAAGCAAGTTTGTTTATTAGAAAGCATTCAGAGGTATTCAAGAAAAGCGTTACGATCAATATTATAAACATGTATTTTATGCATCAAAATAGCCTTTATTTTTGGTCCTAAAAGAACAGAAAGACAAACAAAGGTTCTACACAAAAGATGGATGACTCCATTGGCCGTGAAAATTCAAAACAAAGACGCATTTCAGTATACACAATACCGTAAGTGTGACCAAAAAGGAGCCGAAGAAATATCAGAATCGTTCACATCGATTGACGTGCGACGAGTCGGCGCCATTGGTCAGCGCTCATGACGTCACGAGCGGTATCGACCCGACGCCCACGGGCGCGCATGCGTCAAACCAAGCGCTCGAACGCGATTGGTCGTCGGATCTGTCGCCGGATTGACATACCTACGTAATGAATTAAAAGAATTCAATTGAAATGAATTTTAGAACGCGCTTAACTTTTTAACTGACGGACGGCGCGGCGGTGTTCTGCGATTTGATTAGGTTTTTTTACTGAGCGACAGACGTGGGAGTTATTTTTAAAACCTAAGAAGAGAAGGTTTTGTATCGTGCAAGGTTTTTATGTCAAATAATTTTACCAAGAAAATTCATAAAATACTTGATACGTACAAAAGGTAGGATTGTCACTTTAAAGACACCACGTTCATGCACATACTAAGTAAAAATACATAGAAACACCCACAATTTAATAACATCTACAAAAAAAGAACCGATTCCCATGCAAACGACACTGGTGATCGATTCGTCTCTAGCCCCAAGGGCAAGGTCTAGTCGCAGACGAGTGTCAGACAGACATGCTGGACACACAACACCTACTGAGATAACCATACGTGACATCTGTTAACGGTGTTTCTATTTCGCATACAAAATATACCAAGAGAAAAAAACATTTTTAAATCTTAAAGACAACCGTCTGGAACTCTGGACGCGGTTGATCATTAATTAACCTTCAGACCGCTACACGTCAAAAAATCAAAAACGTGCCCTCGGCGTCAAAGTTTGTCATGTAGTCGTGTAGTCGTCGTCGTAGTGTAGTCGTGTGGCGTGCTGGGCACATTTTAGTTTGTCATCTATACATGACAGTGGCGGTCAAAAGGTTAACTCTCTCGTTAAAAAGTTGGTCCTTCGATTCGCGATTGTTTCAATGAAGCATCGGTTTTCAAAGCTGGAATCGTTAAGGTTTGTTCAACAATAACAAATGAATTTGAAATAGGTGTTAACTTTAGGAAAATAGAATAAACCCCGACCGACGTGACGTTGACAAAGCTAGCAACGCGCCACAGCTGTTGACATTTCGGGTATACCGCAACAGTAAAATTGTTTGATGTGTCTGCTGCTACAAAGACCACAGTGTAACCGTAATCCCGGGGTTTTGTCCGATTATTGCGACCGCATAATCAGCTAAGCCTGCCCCATAGTCCGACTCCATGCAGAACAAAAGGTTGCATATCATCGGTATAAAGGACAAACAATGGAAGGTGTCCAGACCTATTCAAGAGATCAACCTGATGGCCCTCGAATGTAAATTCGACGCCCGCATTTTGATCCGGGCTCGATTGCCTGATCTTCTGTAATTTAATTGCCGAATTATTTCCAGTGACGGCCGATGGTAATCTATTAACGATTGGGGGCATTCTCCAAACGTTTCTCTTGATGACAAGGGCTTTAAAGGTCTAACTAAGGTAGCGGTCATTTCAAGGTTGGATCTACTCGTTTCCGCTAGAGATTTATTTATGCCACGTTTATGAAAAATTGCTTGCGCCCGCGGCTTCGCCCGCGAGGTATGTCGATAAAAACTATCCTAGGATGCAATCTATCTCTCTGTCAAATTTTATCGAAACCCGTTCAGTGGTTTAGGCGTGAAAATGCAACATACAGACAGACAGACAGACAGAGAGTTACTTTCGAATTTATAATTTTAGTATGGATAAAACAGATTGAATAGTTGATAGTTTTCAGAAAGAAGTAAAAGCTCACAAAGAGATTTCTACTAAAATAAGATAACATAAATATACTTGCCATTATTATTGTTAATTTATGGATATTATAATAATAAAAAAACAAAATCTCTTTTTTTTATTATTATTTCCTTTAGTAAGTACCTACATTTGTATGAAATGTATGGAAGAACGGAGTCTCCATTTTTTTTTTCATTTTCATAATTAAGTACTTCGAAATTTTACGAAGCAAAACTTACAAATATAAGAATAATACAACCAAAGCGTTATTCAAACGATTTATATATGAAAATAATAAAGGCCCGAAGAGGGTAAGCTAAGAAAAAATCGCATCGGTTGAATTATCTTGGCACCACATGCTAGGGATGATAGATGAGCCTTTTCATTACAGCTACATACATTACCCTGTGCCGTCATTGATATGAAAGAATAATAAATAAAAATAATAATATATTATATAGCATTTGTTCATAAATCGTATCCCATAAGCATTTACGAACTAGCGTACACTGAGATTATAAATATGAAAATCTTCATAGCTCGTTGGAAAGTTGAAAACTCTTAAAGAAAATGCTTAAGATTTATCCTTGATAAAAGAACGTTGGTACAGAGGGGTTTAAAAAAAATTATATGGACCCTGGCATACACAATCGCGCCATTTTTTTTTTTAATGTCGGCCTCGCTTAGAACTTACATGGCGTGGCCGCCATTTTGAAAAAAAAAATCACCATGGCGCGACAGTAGGTATGCCACGGATCTTCAAAGTCCTTTAGGGCTCTTAACATTATTCCGAATTTTTTTTCAAGAATTTCATACAAGAAGCTTTTTCAATAGAATTTTGTTCTTGTTACTTTTCACCGGAAATCAGCCAAGTTCCAACTTCCGCCGGGTAAACTCAATTTGAGACGCCTGGCCGACTTTGCTTTCATGAAAAAGCTTTCCACTTTAAATGCACACAGTTCAGTTATTTATTGATTTATTGCATTGAGAACGATACTTTGACAGAGAGCTAATTATAATAGTCCGCTCGATTTCTCTACAGAGAAGTTATACGAAATTAATTTTACAACAAGCAAGAGACAATTTGAACAGAATTATTGATTGTTAAAGTAAGATATTTAGAACAGCTTTAGGATTAGATAAAAGAAACAATAATACTATGTTGCACAGATTCTGTTTAACATAAGTTAAGTAGCAAAGGATTTTTCAGTAGTTCTGTGTTCCAGAAGTACTTTAAAAACCTTTGCTTATAATATGAACCCGGCTCCAAGCAAAAATGGCGCCTAAACAAATAAAACTAATCTACCACCATTAAATATTAACATGTTGCTCTGTGTTGACTGGCATTGTATACATGTTCCCAGCTATCCCGAAGGTGGTCGGTATAAACAAACCAGAGGTCGGGAAGGGCACAAATTCCCGGCTAAAGTCCATAACTCGAGCTAAACGCTCGCATCCCACACGTATTCTTCTCACGCATCTTGAATTACTTCAAATTTCAGAATTCAGACGGTATTTTTCTGTGTGAAGAGCATTTATTTAACCTTTTGGGTTTTATTTATGCGTCACATGCAAGTTTGGTAATGATGGATTTGGTAAACATTATAACATCAAGGTAGACAATAAATGAAAAACGTTATGTCTCTTTGTCACATTACATACAGCTTTCAGTATCAACTGAAGGATTTGAAATATTTATAAGAATTTTCAGTAAAATACCAAAAGATAAAACATAAGATTCTCTTTGAGTTGTAATTCTTTTATGTTCAGAATTGTTATATACTCGTATATATCCATACTTAATATTATAGCTAAATGCGAAAGTGTGTCTGTCTGTCAGTTACCTCTTCACGCTTAAACCGCTGAACCGATTTATATGCAATTTGGTATAGAGACAGTTTGAGTCCCAGGAAAGGACCTAGGATAGTTTTTATCCCGATATTCCCACAGGGTCGACACTTATGCGGGTGAAACTGCGGGGCGCTGCTAGTTTGGAATAAAGGCTAAGTTGGCAAGGAATATTTACAACATTATCGCGTTCGTCAATTGTTCACAGTGGAAAAAATTATATCCTGTCTACTACATCGCCTGTCTACGTACCTATTAGTTTTGAGAAAATTTATTTAGTAAAGTGAGCAGTCTGAGTCTATAAAGCATTTCGTCGCGTATGGTCAAATTCGCAATCGGTCAAATTCATGAAAATCGCAATCCGTCAAAATAGCAAACCGTCAAATACATTTACGTCATACACATTTTATTGACATAGGATAAATAATTACGAGCTCTACTTATACGTGAAGTAAAATATTCGACCGATTGCGATCTTGACTGTTTGCTAATTTGACCGTTCGCGATTAGAAAATTATGTGAATTTGACCCCTCCGGCCGTTTTGACAACTGCGATTCGCAACCAGTTGCGAATTAAGAATTTTTATTCTTTGTTCGCAACCAGTTCCGAATGAAGAAAACTTTTACCTTAACCGCACCTTGGTTGTTGCGAACAAAGAATAAGAACTTCTCAAAATTACATAGTTGCGATGTGAGAAAAGCATTACCATTCGCGATATGGACCAATCGCTATTTTGACTGAGCGCGATTTTTACGGTTTTCAGTCACTTGACCGATTGCGAATTTGACCATACGCGACGAAACAATAAAAAGGTTTCGTTTGTTTATTAAGCTGGTTAAGCGTCGAGTCAACAATGGGATATTTCATCAGATACCCCCCGCTTACGATCAGACCGATTTTGAATTAAGTATAGCATGGCATGATGCCTATAATGTTCCCACTGCTGGGACAGGCCCCCTCTCTTCGAGAGGGAGTGGGCTACTACCACGAGGGCCCAGTACGGGTCGGTAGACGTGCCGGTTTCATGTTCGTCGGCCGGAAGGATCGTTTCCTCACGATGTTTTCCATCACCGTTTTGAGAGCAGTGCTGATTAAAATTTATTTATACAAAGTAAAGTTTCTGTCTGGGTTCGAACCCATAACCTTCAACTCGTAAGTCGGGGCCGTTACCACTGGGCCACGACTGCTCTTATACTGAATTTACTTAAAACAAATTAATTGAAAATACAATTAAATAAATAAGAAACAGTAATTAAACATTGAGTTTCGAAATTCGAGCTGCCGTAGCAACGCTAGAACAAACTCGAAATTTCGCTGTACTTCGGAGAACTGCCTAATGACTAAGAACCAATTTTGAAACTTTTACTAAGTTCACTAACGAATCACAACAAAATAATATGTAACTTTTAAAAGATATTTGTAATACTGTTTTATTCAAATCAAATTAAAGGACCAACAATAAATCTGTATGAAATGTGAAACCTTCTGGCCTGTTGTTACAAGTTACAACCAGATGCACTAGTGAACTTCAACACGAACTAAATTAATATTTTCAGCTTGATAAAAAAAGATGATTAGGACCAAAAGGGGTGAATACTGACGCAGCTGATAGAGTTGTACGAATGGAGAAGTCATGCTGCGTCGACCCCATATAAATTGTGATATAGATGAAGAATAAGGACCATAAATGACCAGTCTGGATCTGGTTTTAGGCGGAATTTAAATGTAAATATTGTAATTGCATAATATTATATTGTCATTATCGATGGTCAGAATGTAGAATTTGTCAAAGAATACATTTATTTGCATCAATCAATTCCATTTGATAATCTCACTGAAAATGAAGTGCAGAGAAGAATCGCCATAGTATATATAGAACAAATACTGGAGATTGAAGGAAATAATGAAAAATAAATCAATACATATTAGTCTAAAGAGAAAGTTCTTTGAAATAGCAATCCTACCGTGTCTGACGGAGGGTTGTTAAAGTTGGTCGCTAAGAAAATGTGAAGAAGACAAGCTAGCAATATCTCAACGCAAAATGGAAAGAAGCATGTTGAGCTATCAGACAAAATTAAAAACCAAGGTATTAAAATAACTACTCAAGTGACTAATACTGTAGAGAGAGTAAGGGCACTAAAGTGGAACTGGGCGACTCATATAATTATGTCGGATGGCGTTCATTTTAAATTGTCATGGATTTCCAAAAAGGAATGCATGATACCATAACTCAATAATACTGACGACAATGTGTCCCATTATTTAAATGATAGAATCTAAAAACTTCACAGCTCAGTTATATGCGATCGTTATGAAAGGTACGTTTGTTGCCTCAGCAATGCAATAAATAACGCAGATGGTCTCAGAGCAATCAAGTGGGGCACTCTTCGCTGTTGCATTTCTTATTGCTTATAACATCCTGCAGAATTCATCGAAGAAGTTACTTGAGGAGACGATTACAATAGAAATGAATGAGTATGTCTTTTTGTTAGGAGGTTAGTTTCCACTTCAATGGATTCAAATAAACTAAGAAGAATGTTTTTTTTTAAGACCATTGACTAAACCAGAAACAACTAAGTGCCATTTTCACCAAAGAAATTGAACGCGACCTGCTCATCTAAACTGCGTTCAAAAGCTGTCAGTCTCAATATTTCACAACAATGGTGACAGTGACACTAAGCCCAGGTTCGACGGGCCCGTTTTTCCCGCGGCGATTTTTTTTCGCGCAAAGGACTTTCAGCGCACTGCTTAGCGCCGAGAATTCAAATGTTTTTTTGACGCACTGGGATGCGCTCTGCTGGATCTTCAACCCTCGGCTCAACACCGAGAGTTGAAAATCCAGCGAGTGATAAATCCCACCGCGATATTTTTACGTCCGAACGAACGTGGGCTAACAGCTCTTGAACGCGGTGGCCAGCTTTATTGGTGAAATCCGCCCTAAATGGGTTAAAAGAAATATTTAAAGGGCCAGCAAACTACGCATGCTAATGCTTATTTCATACAAACGTGATACCAAAATAATTTGTAATTCAAACATATTCATATTTTTTATAAATATAAATAATACATATTCTTAACATAGGTGGTGTGTATTTATTCCGATTGGATTACAGAATATCTAGGTTCCCAAATATATATTTTGAAAGGACTCTGATTTAGAGACGAGATATGAGGAATTTCAAATTTCTATAGAAAACTTATTTTTCTCATAACTCTTCTTTAAATCAGTGTACATTCAAAATATATATTTGGGAACCTAGATATTCTGTAATCCAATCGGAATAAATACACACTACATGAATATGTTTGATTTACAAATTATTTTGGAATTATGTTTGTATGAAATGAACTACGCAGCTACGCATGCTCTGCCGGCCCGTTAACTTCGGCATCTAATTCACCCTTCTTTTTCTATCCGCACAAACAGAAACATTGTTCTTATCTAAAATTAGATTTCCTTGCACTCCGTCTAGGAAACTAGACAATAACAACGCAGACAAAGGAAGTTTCCAGAATTGGCATCACAGCAAATATTGAACTGTATCCTTTGTTGTGCATTATTGAATATTTGCACGATTTCATACATTTTGAAATAGGTATAAGTACATAGCCTAGATTGGTAGTTTAACTCATCATCTGCCTACCGTTTTCCCAACTATGTTGGGGTCGGCTTCCATTCTAACCGGATGCAGCTGAAAATTTATTGGTATGTAAATAGCTTATCATGGGAATCATGTCTCGAGTATTTTTTCCGTGTTTTCGGATTTTTTCTTTTACTTATGCTACATGACATTGCTTCTTGCCAAATTTCATGATTCTAGGTCACCGGGAAGTACGTACCCTATAGGCACAGTATAAAAACCATACAGTAGGTCGACGCCTTTGATCTCGTGGTAAATGCCGACAACGTCTAGACATTATCGCGACAGCAAGGGTTGTCATTTGTCTCAAGTAAACAATATTATTTTATTAATTAATTTATTTGAGATCAACATCGTCATCAACATTACTATTGTCATAAACAATAATTAACAATTATCAAAATATCGTCTTTTTAACCCCCCACGCAAAAACGACGGGACGAAGTTTGACGTGTCTGTGTGTTGTGTGTCTGTCTGTGGCATCGTAGCTCCCGAACGGATGAACCGATTTTGAACCGATGGTGAATTAGTCTGAAGTGTTCTTAGCTATGTTTGATAAAAATCGGTTCAAGATGGCCCCCACCACAAAATGGCGGATTACATAATTTTTCACAACTCCCTCAATATGGGTATCAAATGAAAGTGCTTGACTAGTGAAATACTATACACTATGATAAATTTCAAATCCAAGATGGCCGCCACCACAAAATGGCGAATTACATTTTTTTTTTCACAACTCCTTCAATATAGGTAAGTATCAAATGCAAGGGCTTGACAAGTAGAATAATGTACACTATATTGAAAGGGAATGAGGAATATTAAGTAAAACTTGAAAATTATTTTTTTCCTAGATTGATGAGGAAACTGGAGTGATGACTGGTACCTACGACCGCTGAGTTTGACCATTTTTACGAATGGAATTATTCTACTTAACATACATTTTTCTACATCGGATAGTGTCGCAGTCCCATTTTCAAACAACAGGCCAAACGACATCTATGATGAAAAATTACATTGTTTCGCAGCCGCCATCTTGAATTTTGATTTTGACCTCATATTCGCTGTCAGCACCCTCGAAATCTTTGGAAACGACACCCATGACGAAATTTGAAAATTTTGCAGCCGCCATCTTGAATTTTGATTATGACCTCATATTCGATGTCAGCACCCTCGAAATCCTTGGAAACGACACCCATGATGAAAAAAAATTAAATTTTCGCAGCCGCCATCTTAAATTTTGATTATGACCTCATATTCGTTGTCAGCACCCTTGAAATCCTTGGAAACGACACCCATGATGAAAAAAAATTAAATTTTCGCAGCCACCATCTTGAATTTTGATTAAGACCTCATATTCGTTGTCAGCACCCTCGAATCCTTGAAAACGACACCCATGATGAAAAATTTGAAAATTTTCGCAGCCGCCATCTTGAATTTTGATTATGACCTCATATTCGTTGTCAGCACCCTTGAAATTCTTGAAAACGACACCCATGATGAAAAATTTGAAAATTTTTGCAGCCGCCATTTTGGATTTTCGTTTTGACTGCACTATCGGCTTTAGCATCCTCGAAAGCCATGGAAATGTCAAGTAAAAAAGATGTAAAAAAGTAAAAAAAAAATTAACTGAAAAGAAAAATAATAAGTAAAATAATTAGAAAAAAAAAAACTTAACAAATAAGCAAGCACTCAAATGTTACATGTCGTATCTTGTCTTCATAAATTAAAAATTAAATAAAATGTGTACCATTACATTTTTGAAAATAGTATCACAATAATAAAATCAATACCGAAAAGTCGAAATCATCAACCCTGAAAGTTATGTCCCGAACTACTAACATGGTGGCAGTATGTAGTTCGGGCTCGCACCTCCCGCGTCTCGCCCCTCACACCCCGCACGATTGCCCTGTCTAGACGACTTCGTCGAACGACTGTATGATGTATAGACTGTGCTATAGGTGTTGATTCCCTTGCGAGTGTCAAAACGCCCGTAAAAATAAACGCCCGTATCTTTTAATTCCGTTGACTTAGAAGTTTGATTTTTTTACTGCTTCAAGGGATTGCAGCCCTGAGTATTTAATATTAATTTCAACTTGATAACTCCACGCTTTCCTGAGAAAAAGGGTCTTGACAGACGGATAGACAGACGGGCAACGAAGTGATCTTATAAGGGTTTCTTTTGAAGTACGGAACCCTAAAAATTAGATTTAAAAAATTACACTTTCTGCAATTTCACACATAGCTTACTTAAGTAAAAAGAAAATATCAGTTAAAATCTCCCCGTTACGTCCGCTTCATCCCCGTGAAAACAAACCGTAAAATGCAAAGAATGACGGTGCAATTATTTTAACAGGATCCGCGTCGCCTTCGCGGAAACATTCTCACAATTTCGAGATAATTTCTGACTTCTCAATGACGCTGAGTTCATTTCAGTGCACAACGCACACATTTGCACTTTTCAGCTGATGGGATCTGCTTTTCTAAACTAATATTATAAAGAGAAAAGATTTCATTTTTAGTATGTAGGTACTTATGTAATAGGAAGATTTTTTTATCACCATGCAAATTTTTACAGGTTGTTCTACCTATGAATATGAACAACTTTCACTATGAATAGGAACAAACTATGAAATCGCGAAAAAAAAAATCTGCTGTTTCATACATTTTGGTCGAGTAGGTATTGAACTTTTGTATTAAACAGCTGTTTTTTTTCTCGTCATTTCAGAGTTGGTTCCATAGTAAAAGTTGTTCATATTCATGGGTAGAACACCCTGTAAAATTTGGATGGTGGTAAAAAATCTTCCTGTATGTTTGTTTGTTACGCTTTCACGCTAAAACGGCAGAACGTATTTGGATGAAATTTGTCACACAGATGGACCATGACCTGGGTAAGGTAATATAGGCTACTTTTCATCCTGGATCGCAGACAAAGTGCTAGTTTCATATATTTTTTATGCGTCGGCAATAGTCAAAGTTATTCATATTTCTTATTTAATCGTCAGTACTATTTGTGTTCAAATTTCAACGTCGAAATGTTCGTGCTGGTTAGTTTTTTCTATATCAATATGTATCCTTGAGAAGAGGCACATTATTTACCGAGACAGGAAAACTATTACACTTAGGGCTGCTTTTAGCAAAGTCAGATATTTTTTATTCGTAGAATCGTGGAATAAAATTGACGTCTGACAGTTCTATTATGGAAACACTGTCAAAAATTCAAAATTTATTCTCAGGCTAAGACTTATTCTAGGTATAAAAGTTTGGTGGAATGCGCCCTTTATAATTTTTCATAACATGCTGTTAATTAAGCTTGCACACATTCTTCTTAATAAAATACCCACCGCAAGCGTATACATGCCTATATTACATTTATTTATTCCTAAGACCATTACATTGAAAATCTTTAGTTAAATCTAGTTACATCAACTCGCAATGTTTCAAAATAATAAGTAACTTCAGGAAACATTTGAACTTTTGTATTTGCTTCATTTCCAACTACGGTTGCTTTTGAGGTCCCCAGAAATAGGTCGAACAGCTTCAGAATACTGATGTCTTAACTTAAACTGGAAACTCTAATATTTTACGAAATTTTGCAGTCGGTATTACAAGTTATGAATTTAAGATGGACAAAACCAAATTGAAGAAAGAAAAGGTTCTGGTTCCTACAGTACTAATGAATGAAAGTCAAATCTATCTATAGTTAGATACTAATAATAAAGCTGAAGAGTTTGTTTGTTTCAACGCGCTAATCTCTGGAACTACCGATCGATTAATTTTTGCATTTGATAGCCCAATTCTTGAGGAAGGCTACAAGCTATTTAACATTACGCTAGTCAACTTAGGAACCCAGCAAAAAGAAAAAAAAAGTCAGAAAGAACGCTAAGCGAAACCGAAGAGATAGGTACCTAGCTGGCTGGTTTGGAGGAACAATAATTTTCACGCGGGCGGAGTCGCGGGCAGAAGAGAAAGTATAAAAAATAATGTATCAGAGAAGTCTAATGAAAAAGACAAGGAGAAAGTTATCAATAGGTATACAAGACAACAAAAACACTGGAACGAAAGCTCTGCTCAAAACTTATCTAAATTCAAAAATCAATTTACCAAACAGATTTATTTCAAATACTTAATACAAGTGCTTCTCCGCATAAACGAATCGAATAAGAATTGATTATTTATATGATTCGCAGTAGACGACTAAATTCGGATATCTTCGCTATTATATAAAGTAAGCAGCCGAAAGACAAAAATATTTCACGAAGCATCGTCTGTACTGAAGTCACCTTGGACGCAACTACGCACGGAATACTTAATAGATACCATAAGTTAGGACATTTATATAGGTAGCTCAATAAATTCTTAGTGAAATGGGCCAACAAGTTCATATGAAATGTTTCGTTTTTATACAATACTAGCTGACCTGGCAGACGTTGTACTGTTTTTTATTCGAAAGACATGTGGCGCCATCTATTATCATAATAACGTTATTGTTGTTTTCCACGGGAACAGCACTTTTTTTCGGGATGAAAGGTAGCTTAAGTCCGTTTCTGTACACCTGACAACGTATATGCAAAATTTCAGGATGATCGGTTCAGCGGTTTAGGCGTGAAAAGATAACAAACAAACAAACTAAATTACTTTCGCAAATATAATAGTTAGGGCCAGCAGCGCCCCGCGGTTTCACCCGCATAAGTGTCGATCCCGTTCGAAAGACACGTGGCGCCATCTATTATCAAAATAACGTTATTGTTGTTTTCCTCGGTCGGTTGATCGGTTCAGTGGTTTAGGCGTGAAAAGGTAACAACAAACTTACTTTCGCATTTATAATACTAGCTTCCGCTCGCGGCTTCTCCTGCGAGATATGTCGATAAAAACTATCCTGTCCTTCCCCGGGATGCAATCTATCTCTGCCAAATTTCATCCAATTCCGTTCACAATCACAAACAGACAAACGGACAAAAATTCTTCGTCCTAAAAATACAGTCCCAACCTCGTATTAGAATGTAGCAGATATAGATATCCATGAGATATATAGTTCTGTTTAAGACAGTGCGATGGCGTCTGAGTGTCGCGAACGACCGCCAATCAACGCGAACAATTGAACCAACCCCCAGAGTTTAGGAACACGCAACGCTATTTCAACGAAACCTTTCCGTCAATGCAGTTTATATTACTAATCCCTCTATGGAAATCCACCTTCGAGTATGAGACTACAAATCAATTTTTGACTAGACCCGGATGTGGAGACGTAGTAGGTATTGCACTATATTAAGCAGCAGGTATACAACCGTCCCGGATTCTGTGCTCATGATAACAGTTTCTATAATATGTATCTCATATCAAAATATGTATCTAACGACTCACTCCCCTCTACATGGGTGCCCATGGACTCAGATAGCAACTAATTAGCCATGCAACAAATGCTTATAAACATAGGTATCTACCATCATTATAAACTTGTCAATTAATAGGTTATCAACTTACTATCAATCACATGTTAATAAATAAGTACCTACCTAATTGACTGTTGTATTCCCAAGGGTCAGAAAAAAGCATAGTACCTACAACTTAATTATATTATAGAGTCAACCTTGTTGTTTTTGTAGGAAAAGTCGTTTTATTGCTATGTCCAATGTTGATCCACATAATAAATTATATTGTAGAAGTTTTTATAATGGAATCATAGTATCAATTAAATAGTTTTTAATAGTAGAGGGGCCCGTGGACAAATAATAACAGCCGCACAGGTCGATCGTTCAGGTTAAGCTACGCTTGCCGCGGTTGGTCTGTGGATGGGTGACCATCTTTACATACCGTGACCCCTCCGTGGTTGGTGGTGGCGGAGGACAGGGTGTTGTGGCGCACCCTGGGAGAGGCCTATGTCCAGCAGTGGACTCCAATAGGCTGAGTTGATTGATTGCATCATGTATTCTTCTCTATTAGCTGTTGTCATCTCAGTAGTCACTCCCTTTCTAGCCATGTAATCTTCCACACAGTCCATCCATCGTATCTTTGGTCTTCCTCTACCTACTTAGACCACAGAAACGATCGATACATGGCATCCACATTCATACTCAAAACTTTCCTCACAACATGTTCCTCATTCATCCGCGTCACATGCCCGCCCTTACATCATCATCTGCCTAGCCTTTTCCCAACTATGTTGGGGTCGGCTTCCAGTCTAACCGGATGCAGCTGAATACCAATATTTTATCTGGAGCGACTGCCTATCTGACCTCCACAACCCAGTGACTGGGAAAAACGATACCCTTTGGTAAGACTGGTTGCCAGACTTTCGGGGACAGCCGGGACCAACGGCTTAACATGCTTTCCGAGACACGGAGGGATCACGGTATGTAAAGATGGTCACCCACCCCCAGACCAACCGCGGCAAACGTAGCTTAACCTGATCGATCGACCCTGCGGCTGTTATTATTTACCATTCACCGCTTTCTTAAGAAACCACAACAGCTTAAACAATACTTCAACACCTACCACCCGCCACCCACCCACCACCGCACACCTTTCGCGGGCCTTCCCTATGCAAAACAAAAAAGTTATAACAGTTTTGAGTTACTCTCCAATAACGAGGTAAGTTGGTTTCCAGAAAACTCCATCGTGTAAACAGATACTGAACTTGCAGAACCAATCTTCCTAGGAGAATTAAAAGCAAGTAAATGTACTTAAACATCTGACCGAGGACGGGATCGCTATAAATTAAATAGTAAATCTCGTCGACCTGTCCATGAGCTATTTCTTTAACGCAATTATTAACTAAAAGGCTAAGCTGCTTTAACTACGTCACTTAACGTCATAAAGAACACAATTTTCATTGAAAAATATTAAAGGGCTTTAAACCTATTGGCCTCGCCTTGGTCCACCATTTTGTTTTTTTTTTTTTTCAAAATGGCGTTGCACTATAATACTTATATTTATAGATAGAGGAACAAAAAATGTCATTTAACATGATATCTTAAAGTGTCACATCATTACCGAGATAAATAGAGTTATACCTAAATAGCTTTAATGAGTTTAGTGGTTTGTTTTTTTTTTTTTCATTTTGTCGGGGTGGGTTCTCCGACAAAATGGGTTAGGTTAGGTTGGAATTGTGACCAGCCACGCGCGAGCCGAGCGTGCGAAGCGAGCGATGCTACAGTAGCCAAGTAACTGCATTTTAGGACCACAAAATACACAAGGCGCAATCATAATATTGAATTGTTCAATAATATTTTTAGGAAAGCAAAATGGGAATTATTTGAGGTTCGATTAAATACATGTCATTTTCATTTACACACACATGTAAAAAATGATTTTAATGAACCTCGCAATGTGTAATTACGTTTTAACTAATGGTAACTGGTCAATTCAAACGACCAGAGACTAATTAAACAAGCAGTGTTTGTTAGGAGTAATTATTATCGTTCGTGTTTAGAAAATCAGCAAAATAATCAACCATTTACAGTAATTAGGGTCTCCTAAATGAATGTCCTTCATCCCTGAAATAAACGCAACACTGGGCTGGTTTGTGAGCGAAATGGGCCTAATCCGTGTAATTGGAAGATTAATCAAATAAATGAGTTCAGCATTTTCATACAAGTTTCTAGAAGAAAAAAAATCTTTAGGGTCGGTAAAGTACTTTTAAATTAAACCAAGACCCGCAATAACACACCATTTTCTCCTCTCCTCTTATGACGTAACATGTAATAAAATCTAAAATAGCAACAATACATGCGTAAACTAAAGTCATAAAGGGGTCACGACTAATTATAATAATAAGTGGATCACATGCAGCCCACTCATAGAAGTTGCTCAGAGCAATATGGCGCCCAACCGTCGCGCCTGTGACGCACCAGCAGATTAAAAAGATAAACCAGCGTCTGGGAACTACCACTGTTTATTTACAACACTAAGGATTAGAAGTCTTCCCTGCAAAGTCACCTTAACATTATAAAGACGTCTGCTTCAAGTGTTAGGAGTGCTACATTAAAACCTTCTTGCCGTCATCCACATAACGTAATCCATGACGTAGCAATTGGCTGAAAGTTCGAAACTGACGTAATTTGCCAACGATGGGCTTGCACGAATATTTTGTTGAATCCGGTCCATCCCTATGAATCATGCAAGAACATTTTCTCTGAGATACTCTGATAAAATTCAACATAAGTTTCCAAGTTACTTCGCTTTTGTTTTGCGGAGACAAATTACAGAAAAAGCTCCTTCCTTGGAAGCGTTACGAAGTACACGATAACAGGAAGATATAACGCCATAATAAATGTTCCCGAAATGTACTGCAAATATAATAGACCACCTACTGTGAAACGTATATTGGGAATCACAAGGAGCCTCCGGAACATCTTTCTTGATTGAGGAAGATAAAGATAAATTGCTGATAATAATCAGTGATCTTGTTCATTACGTGACTGATTTTAGAAGTCTTTTTTGCAACAGACGTCGTCATTAAATAAATGATGGATAATCTGATTTCATGATTCATCATTTCAGCCGAAAGACGTCCACTGCTAGACAAGGCTCTCCGCCAAGCACCGCCAATTCGACCGGTTCGGTTCTGTCCTCCCCGCATCCAGTGGATTCCTTCGGCCTTCACCAGGTCATCGGTCCACCTTGTTGGAAGGCCTCCTGCCTTCCAACGCTACGTTTTCCGGTACGCGGTCGCCACTCCACAACCTTTCGGCCCCATTGGCCAACAACAACGAACAATGCGCCTCAACGACAACAACGACGACGACGATTCTGCGAACAATGTGCCTTGCCCACTACCACTTAAGTTTGGTAATTCTTCTTAATGTGATTTGGTAAGACAGAAACAGCTAGAACACTGAAGTCCTTAATATTTTTTGTTGCAGTAGAAGCAATGCGGGGGCGAACCTATTGTCATCAAACGGGCACAGCCAGATCCAACTAGTGAATGTGGGTGTATAGGTACCTACGCCCCTGCCCGTCTTTGGGAAAACTGTGAGGGTATGTTTTTGTGTAGAAGCTATGCCTTTGTTCCACACAAAGAAACACTAGTGGCACTCAAAATATTATAAACCCTTCAGTATAATCCAATTGAAAACATAGTAAGTACTTATAAGGCGCAGACGATGATGGACAATTTAACGAACAGAACGAATGGTAATCTATGCAATAACGTAAGTACACTGAGGACAAAACTACCGCGCTTACCGATGCATGACCGATGCTTACCGAATTATGTCTCTCGCGGTCATTCGCACCTAACGAGGCTTTACATAGTCCTTAAAACCTTAAACAAAACGTAAATATGACAAGAAACATTTTTAATAGACTAAGCTTGAAAAGTTTTGCTATTAATAGAATTCCTCGTAGTTTGCATACGTACTAAACTTGCGACGAAATGCAATATGAATTCCGTGAAACTGAAATGAAGTTGAAAGCGGGGTTGCCGTGCTCTAAATAAGTATCTGGAGCTTACAGCTTACATGAAGAGTATGCATACGTTTGACCTTTTTCTTTATGGTTATTGTTTTATCTATGAATATTTTTAAAAAGGGTATACTCCCTATCCTATTAAACCAGAAGGTTAATTAAAGAAGGTAGAATTAAAAACGTTCAAAATCTATTGGCAATCTCATCTCAGCGACCATGACAAGAACTTGTCAAAAATGAAAGTTATATGGGTATTTTTGACAGATTGAGAGTGAGATCAGACTGTGAATGTTGTTAAAATTACGAGAATTGTCCCTCTGATGTGTCAAAGTCAAATCAATTTACCTATTTCAAATAGGTAGGTTCCTACTTTTGAACGTCAAAATTTACAAAAAAGAATTGATTCTAGTTGCCTTTCCAAAAAGTAGTCCAGGATCCCAGGAACCATTTTTACCATTTATTACTGTCAAGCAAATTTTTGTAAGTAGCTTCATTTTGATGAGACGCCCAACTTTTTCTCTTACATCAATTCTCCATTGTGGTAGCTAACAGAGATAGCAGGAATAGAATAGGTTAATTTGACGATTATCAAAAATGTATCAATTACTGTGGGGTTTTTATTAAATCTTAAGAAAATAATTTACATTATTGAAAAAAGAAACTCCACCGTTACTCTTTTAAAATAACTTACAATATTTTGTATACATTAATTATATGTGAAAACAATGCTGTGTTACGTTCTACTAACTCGCATTGGGCCTGTGTGGTGGTTGAAACCATCCGCCCGCATATAAACAGACAGAAATTCCAACACATTATCGGCTGATTGTTTATTATCGTTTAGTATGTGGTTTCTTAGGGCAGGATTGCTCGCAGAACAGATGGCCGGTGGGGCCGAAGGGTTCTGGAGTGGCGACCGCGTACCGCAAGACGTAGCGTTGGAAAGCCTCCCTCTAGGTGGACCGACGATCTTGTGAAGGCCGCAGGAACACGTTGGATGCGAGAAGCACAAAACCGGTCGAAGTGGAGGTGCTTGGGGGAGGCCTATGAGCAGCAGTGGACGTCTATCGGCTGAAATGATGATGTAGTTTCGACCTTTCGAACACTACAAAGCTTTCATTTCTGTAAACTCTAAATCAGTTTACGCTCTAATTGGAACCGTTGAAATTGAAACAATGTTCTGGAATCAAAATCTCTAAAAATATACTCACTTAGCATCAAATTTAAATTAAATAGTTTACTTCTACCCATGGCAAAACAAGTAGGTAGGAAAGGTGTAGTAGGTAAGCAAATGCAATAGACTACAGAGAGACAGGAGCATTCAGCTTCCTGCCCCGATCAACCGAATTGTCTGCGCAGGAAATTCAGTTTACAGTCTAAAATTTGTAATATCCGCAGTGCATTTACCTAAGATTTCTATTAGACTAGCTTTTGCCTGCGGCTTCGCCCGCGTGTAAGGAATTATCTTACGGAAACGTGCTACCGGGAAAAAAATTGCATATTATGTCCTTTCCCAGGATGATCTATTTCTTTGCCAATTTTTTTCGAAACCCGTTCAGTGGTTTAGACGTGTAACATATAAGGGTGGCGATTAGGTTATCACATTAAACAGTACAGCGGTTATTAAAAGTTGTAACCAGTCTGTTAAAATAATGAAATACAAAATTTTACAAAAAAATTAAAACTGAATTTTTCAAACAAAATAAATGGCTTAAAAATTGGAACGACACAAACCACCCGTGATAATAAGGCACTAGACATACGCGGACCGATGGTATCAACAATTCAACAAAAACTTTATGGTGACAAGTTACTTGGTATTGTTACAATAACGAAAAAAAGGTCCCACGGCTAGAATGGTAATTGTTATAAATTATTTTAATTGCGTATGTTTAAAATACGTAATTTAGAATATGTGGTTTCAATTAATGTGATAACCTAATCACCACACTGTATACAGAGTTACTTTAGAATTTATACCATTAGTATGGATATGGATTTACCTCTACACTCTTTTAGATAGCAGATATTTTAGGCGCCGAAATGGAATTTTGTAAAGCTTCTTTTATATAAGAAATTAAGAACCATAAGATTCCAATCTTTGGCCATGTTTGTATGCTATGTAGATAACATACATACCAACATGGCCAAAGATTGGAACTTTATGGACGATCTGAAAGTCGAATTGTTTATCCGTCCATCACAAAAGTTTTATACAAAAACTTAAACAATTAAACAAACCTTTTATAGTATCGTGGCAGAGATAGGGGAACGTTCGGGCCAAGTCGAGCTTTTATCGGGTCGCCCAGTTTACAAACAGGTCAAACCAATTGTTAGCTCTCGGGTCGATTAATAACGAGCTACTAGTATTTCTGTAAACTATTTATCCTTAAGATGCCACTAGTCGATATTTTTTCAATACAAATTTCGGGAGAGTATTACTCCACTGTTTGACATTTTGCATCCAAAGTTAAACATGATATCGTTTTGTCTTATTATTTAATGTTGTCTGTACGGTACGAAAAAACGGCCATTAAAAAGTTATGAGCCAACAAAGATTAGTTTTTCTTGATATTTTTAACGTAACTTTGGGTGTAAATAAGTAACAAAAGAACTGTAAAATCTACAAGACCAAATCCGTACCAACAAAGCTCAAGAAACTCTATTTGTAATTGATTTATGCAGTGGTTTTTTCATAAAACTCGATTTTCCGAAGTACTTTTCGAATTTTTTAGGCGCCTATCAGTTCGGAACGGTGTTTCTATGCGTGAGAAATAGACGTTGTCCGTGCAGACCAGCGTCTAACTGCTCATCACTGATACTAGCTCCACCAGGACACCAACTCACTGGAGCGAGCTCGAACTCACTGGTGGTCACGGCCAAAAAGTACGCTGTCTCACCTGGCTTCGTGTCCGACAGAGTTCACAATGTATTCAAGGTCGACGCAACATGGCTTTTTCTTTCAAAGTTCTCTATCAGCCGTCATCTCAGTATTCCCCCCCTTTCTACCTCCTACTACCCCCCCCTCCTCCTACCTCTTTCTACCATGTTATCTTGCACACAATGTATCAATCGTTTTTTTGAAAAAACAAGTAGTATTATAATGATTCGTTCTGTTTCTTTTAATTAACCCAACACAATATTATAACCTTTACTTCATTAAAGACTGTTTTTGTATGCCCCAACAACAAATTAAGTTAGGTTTCCGATCCTTATAGTGTTTATAGTATCCAATTCGTCTCCTATGTCGTAAGCAAGGTTAACTTTATAACGACAATTTGGGTTATTCATGTCACCAACTTATAAGTGGGAGATCTATGGGTCACCAGACGTAGACCTATCAATATTCCTGTAATTTAGATACAAAAACTTAACCCATATTTTCATAGATGTCAAATTTGCTTAGACCGAATACTGGATTTGGACGCCCCGCGGTTTCACCCGCGTAAGTTTCGATCCCGTGGGAATATCGGGATAAAAATTATCGCATGTGTTAATCTAGGAAGTGGTCTATATATGTGCCAATTTTCATCCAAATCTGTTCAACGGTTTACGCGTGATTGAGTAACAAACATCCAAACATCTTCACGAACTTTCAAATTTATAATATTATATAGTAGGAAGTAGGATATTAGTGTGATATCGGTCAGTCAACTAGTTGCTAAATAATAGATCAAACATTTCATAAAAGACTGGAAGAAATACATAGAAATGCATTATTGTAACTATGTAAATTCTCTAAACACAACCAATCGTCAAGCATCTCGTGAAATAAAAACGTTCGGAAAGGCGCGCCGTAACTCAACCAGTCAAGTCCGTCCGGTAAGTTACATCCCCAGAGGCTACCGGTCCGGTCGTAAAACAGCCGTACGGCCCGGACGCGACCGGTAAATACGATTAATAAGGCGGAACTCAATGGGTTTAGTTTCTGATGTCAATAACATTGGATAAATAAAAGAGGAAAAAATGGACATAGTTGATTTGTTGACATGTAGTAAAAGGATTAAACCACTATGGATTAAACTGAATTTTCCCGTTTTGGACAAAGTTTATGCTGAACAAAGTACCTATAGAAAGGACTTTAGTACATAGGTACTAAAGTCCTTTCTATAGAGATAAACGTGATATCTGGATGAAAATGCTTAAAAACTCCCAACAAGTTCTAGATCTAGACATTTTGAAGTATTTTTTTAATGCAGCTTGATATCCTCTATAAACGGATCACAAATCCTTCCCAAGCCCCCTCCAAAGATCCCCTGCTTGTTCGTCTTCTGTTTTAATCTTTGTCTTATCCACTATAAACTTTCTCATACAGGTTTGATCCGCTTTTTCTTTTGTTTTTGATCCTGAAGGATCATCAGCACCAAAAATAAGTAGCTACAGGGTTTATTGAAATACATAAGTTCGTAATTTCTTATTGTAACGGATACGTGTATGTCAGTATTGAGGAAAAACGACTCCACATTAGATTGCTCATTACTATCGATTCTTCTTTACATTTTAGTTTTCTTTTTACCTTCCACCTCAAATAAAACCCTCCCTTACGCAATGACGGGCAAAAACGTGTATATTTCAGGAACGCAGGTGTTCAGCGCCGTCTTACAACGTAATAAGAAGCCAATTAGTCCCAACAGATAGGCTCTCGGTAACCGCTAATTAATATGTCACAGCATTGATTTATCTTTACAGGATTTGGGTCAAGTTTCTCCAAGAGAATGCCTCAATTTATATGTTAATGTAACCAATTTGTTTACTGTCAAATCAAATGTTATTGGTACAGGTGATACTGAAGGTTTTAAATTGTGATAGGTAATTTCCATGAAATTATTCTACATTGATTAGATAATTAGATACATTGTTTGTATGGGTAGAGTCATTAAATTAGCTAGAGAAACTCGACAGAGATGATGGGTTTCGATATCTAAACATAATATAACACAAAAATGTTTTTAATGGGTTTTTTTTGGACTGACTAAGCGACCGCTGGTAGTTTATTGTAGTTACTCGAAGTATCAGTTGAGAAAATCTGTGATTTTTGTTTTAACGTGTTTATGTACCGAACTATCGATATTCGATATCCATCACGTCTGTGAAGTTTACAAAAACAAAACTGATTTTTAAAACTGATATTTCAAGTAACAACACTACCTAGGGTCGTTGACCCCAAAAAAAGTATCGCCAAATCTTTTTTTTCTTTTATCATGTTTAGATATCGAAACACGTCTATGGAGTTTCGCTAACTAATTAAAATTGGCACTGTATTTTCTTTCACATTATGAGGGATCGGATGAGATTGTTCTTCCAGTAAGTAAGTAGATTACTGCAGTAAATAACATATTAAGACCTTACCTTATGCCTTAGAAAATCCAAATGAGTTACGAAACTCTTGAATCCCTGCTAAAGCTTGTAGCTTTTAAAAAATCTATACGCCCAAGTGTTTTTTTTAATATGTAAGATGCCTCAGCCTGAGGCTCATTTGCGGCGCATGACTCGCTCTGTCTGGATTAGGG
Source organism: Oligia latruncula (assembly GCA_948474745.1). Taxonomy (NCBI): domain Eukaryota; kingdom Metazoa; phylum Arthropoda; class Insecta; order Lepidoptera; family Noctuidae; genus Oligia; species Oligia latruncula. The sequence continues at coordinate 13,064,827 of OX419702.1, read as the reverse complement.
AATGCAATCCGGACTATCCGTAATCCGAAAAATCCGGATATCCGCACATTTTTAATAGACTTCCAAATCCGGATTTGAAAATCGAATCCGGATTTTTTGAATAATAAGAAATTGTAACAAAAAAATCGAAACGAGCGAGTTCGCTGTTCGCGCGTCAGGTTTCGTGAGTAACGAGTTTAGCGCCTCACGGGGAGCGAGTGGGGCGGGGTGTACAAATCCAAATCGAATGCCAAATAATCGAATATAAATTGATCGACCACTATAAATCGAAAGTCTAAATACTCGAACGTTCATAATATCGAATGGTTAATAAATTGAACATTCAATCTACCGTCCACTCAATACACCGAGCGTTCAAAATATCGAGCAAGAACTTTCGAGTATTTAGACGTTCGATTTAAAGTGGTCGATCAAGTAATATTGGATTATTTGGCATTGGATATGGCATAGTACACCTAAAATAAAAGCACATGAAAATCAAATCAACGTATTTTTTATTTTTGTGGGTTTATTAAAAATTTTATCAATAAATACCATAATAGGCTATTTGACTGGTTTCTGATAAACATCTCAGATTATTTAATGGTGTCTAACGAGCCCACAAAAACCTATTACTTCAAATTGCATAATGTATTTCTTTTAAGTGGCGCCAGATTTAAAAAGATGAAGTTTTTTCGGGATTTTTTTTAAAAATATTACATTGTTTTGTAGTAAAATTAATGCAAATCGAATTTAAAAGCGATAATCAATAATTATGACCTTATTTTTTACATTGTCAAATAGCCTACTATGGTGTTATTGCTGGGTGCAAACATTCATTTGATTTGATTTTCATGTGCTTTTATTTTATTTTAATCCATTTAGGTAGGTACACAAATATCAGAAACATCATATTAACAATCTGGGTCTGGCTGTTTGTGTACGTGAATTTAAATGTTTGTAAACGCGTCCACAATACAGGAGAAATTCCTAGTGTGGGGCAACGTTTTTATCAAAAAAACGGAAAAAAAAACTAATATGGGTAGATTTGTTTATTTTCATGAAAAATCCGTAAAATCCGGATAATCCGGATTAGACCAAAAATCCGTTCTAAAAATCCGGATTTTAAAACAGAACGGATTTGCATTCCCTAGTCTGGATACACCTTAAGGTAAATAGGCCACACACCTTACTTATTCTAGGTTACATACACAATATCTACACGTACTGCAGATGCTAGATAGCTTACATAGACATGAGCTTGAGCACCAACCGCAGGACTACATCGGATGTCGGGAATTCCTTGACCCAGTTGTAAGAAACGAGGTCCCCGCAGATGGTGCGCCAATAGACGATTAGGACCAATAGGAATACACAATTTTGAACATAAAAGTAACGGTATAGAAACAGGGGACAGTTATGTATTTTCTAAATTACGCCTGATTAGATCAGGTGGCGTTTTATATGGAAAAAGCAAAACTATTTAAAAAAACCGGTCAAGTGCGAGTCGGACTCGCGCACCGAGGGTTCCGTACTTTGTAGGCATGTAAATCAAAGTTTATCACGGGAATCGTGTCTCGAATATTTTGCCAATATTTTCGTTTGATAAATCTACTTCTGTACTTATATAATAATAAGTACGTATAACAGTGTAAGCAGATAGGTAATGTACACTTGTACAGCTACATTAACCAAAATAATTAGGTAACATTACTGAAGTTCATAAACTATGAAAGCACTGAATATTGCTCCAACGAAAAGATAAACTGGATTGGGAGACAAACTTAACTTTGCCGTGAGAAAACTATTGTCCCCATATATCGACATAGGTCGCGGTTAGTTTACCAACTGCAAATATGTTAGTAATAAAAAAAACATATATTTTTGTAATGTAACTACAAATTTACGGTTTTCGGATGTTTTCCTTTACTTGTGCTACATGACATTGCTTCTTGCCAAATTTCATGATACTAGGTCAACGGGAAGTACCCTATAGGTTTTGATTCCCCTGCGAGTGTCAAAATATGCGGTATAAACGGAACATAAACGCCCGTATCTTTTGATTGCGTTGACTTAGAAGTTCACTGTTTCAAGGAATTGCAGCCCTGAGTATTTGATATTAATTTCAACTTGATAACTCCACGCGTTCCTGGGAAAAAGGGTCTTGATAGGCGGACAATGAAGTGATCTTATAAGGGTTCCGTTTTTCCTTTTAAGGTACGGAACCCTAAAAAATTAAATTATGTATTTAACCAATCAAAGTATGTAGGTACCATTGTTATTTAAGCACTTTCACCATTTTAAAGGTAGTTCATTGATTCCTTTGCTGATAAAATTATGGAAGCGATAATCAATAAAATCTTTGAAGGCGGTTTTGACTGCCTCATCGCAATAGAATTTTTTCCTTGCTAGAAATTGTCCAAATGCCGTAAAAAAAAATAGTAATCTGTTGGAGCAAGATCTTTAGAAGTATGGTGGATGTCGGAGACATTCCAATCGTACCACCTCTCCGACCGTCTACGGGCTTTGTTCTGTAAGTCAAAATTTCCAGATTTCAAACGTTAAAACTAAAAACGTACCGTGTTTTCTTTTACAGTAGCTTCGCCATAAACATAATTAATCTTTCGAGCTGTTTATGCAGCGCTGGTGCTACGGTGGAACTCGTATTCGTAAATAACGCGATATTTTAAGGTTCCATGTTGTGAACAACGATGTCAAAGAAAAATCAAATGGCGCGAAAACAAACGAATCACTAAATTCGATAGACAAACCTAAATTTGAAATTGGAATTTCTAACTAAACCGTTCGTCCAAGTGCGGTTCAAATCAGTCCTCTGAGCGGAATACCTCATTTCTATCAGTAAATAACTTTCTGGATCATAGCCTCACATTCACATATCAATCAATATAATATCGCCAGACAGTTGCCAGTAATGCACACATAAGCAAATTAACAGGGTTGTCTCTCATTGTGAATGAAACAATCGCGGTAATCAAATAATGGCTCGGTAGTCAACGTAACGAGGTACTCACAATTCACACAATGGCGGTATACTGAACAATGACACCCCTTGCGGAGTCTGGATTTGATTAAGTTGTTACTTAAGTACTTTTCTCGCTTCTAAGTACTTAGTACACACAGTTGTAGATAGGTACAGTCAGCCTCAAAAAGATGTATACAGTGACAAGAATTAATTTAGTACTAGTGACATCTACCAGCCCCCACTGGGCCCGCATGGTGGATTACCCTTTAAAATATGTAAGTTTAATATGAATTTATCTTATAAATCTTCCGGAATAAATTATCTAAATGATGGTGTAACCCGCATCAAAATCCGTTGCGCAGTTTAGAAGAACAACGCGGTCACACACACAGACACGAAAAGCATCTTTAATTTGTAACTAGCTTCTGCCCGCGACTTCATCCGCGTGAAATTTCGCCCTCCCCCCTGGAATTTCGAAAAACTCATTCTAAGTGGATACCTACTCTTCACAAAGAACACACCCTCCAAATTTCATGTCTCCAGCGGTTTAGGCTGTGCGTTGATATTTCAGTCAGTCAGGACTTTGAACTTTATATACATATATTATATAGATACGAGATAAAATCCAAGGAGATCTGCTCTCGTGCCATAAAACATGTATGCTTTCAAAAGCCTACATTCCCTGATATGCGAATACAGATACTTCGGCCAAAAAAACCCAATCAAATCAGCTCACCACCGATATCTCATAAAAGAAGTACCTATAAAACAGACGCGCTAATAAAAACTTCCATAAAAATTACCATACCAGCCTTAGGCTTCACTCAAAATAATGAAACATTAACTTAGTCAATAGACCTAAAAGGAATGATAGCCTGCGGTGATATCCTAAGAGGTTAAAGAGCTCTTTTGAAATAGGGCCCAATATCACGTCATGGGTGGATACAAACCTCTTTTTTTTCTAGGTAATCTTTTTGAACTTACCTTAATGAAGAACTCGCCTTATTAGGCTGGTGTCATCTGTAACAAGGATAACATATTTGTTAATATGAATTCCTAGCTGTGCCCTGCGGTTTTACCCGCATAAGTCTTAATCTCGTGGGAATATCGGGGTAAAAAAAGTATCCTAATATTTCCTAATCCAGGTCGTGATCTACCCATGTGCAAAATTTCTTCCCAATCCGTTCAGCCGTTTTAGCACGAAAGCATTACAAACATACAAAAAAACAGGAGGCCAATTCCCGTAATTCACCCCAAAAACGTTCAAAATCTAGTCGCAATCTCATCTCAGCGATAATCATGTCAAAAACTTGTCAAAAATGTAGAGGTAATTTTTGACAGATTGACTGACAGACTGTGGACGTTCTTAAAATTACGAGAACTGCCACTCAGGTCTTTTCTCTTTATAATCTCCTTTATTTCCTTTTAAACATATAAATTATATTTTTAAATATTTAGAAATAAAGGAGATTATAAAAAGTTCTTAAAATTACGAGAACTGCCACTCAGGTCTTTTCTCTTTATAATCTCCTTTATTTCATTTTAAACATATAAATTATATTTTTAAATATTTAGAAATAAAGGAGATTATAAAAAGTTCTTAAAATTACGAGAACTGCCACTCAGGTCTTTTCTCTTTATAATCTCCTTTATTTCATTTTAAACATATAAATTATATTTTTAAATATTTAGAAATAAAGGAGATTATAAAAAGTTCTTAAAATTACGAGAACTGCCACTCAGGTCTTTTCTCTTTATAATCTCCTTTATTTCCTTTTAAACATATAAATTATATTTTTAAATATTTAGAAATAAAGGAGATTATAAAAAGTTCTTAAAATTACGAGAACTGCCACTCAGGTCTTTTCTCTTTATAATCTCCTTTATTTCCTTTTAAACATATAAATTATATTTTTAAATATTTAGAAATAAAGGAGATTATAAAAAGTTCTTAAAATTACGAGAACTGCCACTCAGGTCTTTTCTCTTTATAATATTATTATAGTTTAGAAGTAGTTAGGTATTCAAGTACTTACTAGGCCCTATGCCACAAAACTTTACATTTACAATTCGTACGTAAATCTTACAAGTGCGTGTACCACAAAAGTCTAAACCACACAATTGTAACGGAAAATCCTTCCAAATATGTAAATTGTAGAGACAAGTCTACAATATTGCAACATATACATAGGTATTTGTAATTTCTGTGTTACGCAATTTTTTCTACAATTTTGTAGAATTATCGACTTGTAAAGTTTTGTAGTATAATGCCCTGGCAGTGGTTTCTTAACTTCCTGAACCTAACCTACCATAGCCCAATTTTTATACTTAAATGCCTACACCTACCTATTCTAAAAAAATACGCGTTTCACTGCCGGGAAGCAAATGACCCGGAAGCGAACTGTCCCATACAGCTAAGTAGGTATGAAAGGCATTCACATGTACCGATGCAATTTACCCGGCCACCGTCTGAAAAGGGGCTAACACCTCAAAGAATTACCCACAGCAAAGAAAACTCCCATAAAATGTAATTAGAAAATCGCGATGTTGTTACATAAAGTGCAACAGTGTTGCTGCAACGTTCTACATCTGTTGGCGGACGCTGTTAGTGGCACGTTGCTGCAACATGCTGCGTACGTGACCTGGATTAACGGAAAATAAAATATAGGAGGGGCAGGGAGTGTGAACTAAGTATGCAATGGAAATGTTAGCGCCTTGAAAATACGGAGTTTACTGCCCTGACTTACCGCTCTTTGCTATGTATGTACGTGACTTTAATCTTTAAAGTATTACCAACTGCCGCTGACCCGGCCGAACTTCGTACCGCCTCAGAATCAGTAAGCCGTTCCATACAAAATGTATCAGAAAATGAATTATCTTCATTTTTTTTTGTATCGTGAATTTTTCCAAGATTTTAATAGCTATTCTGCTATTCGGGACGGAGACAAATCTAAGAAATCAAAGATCATAAATATCCGTCCAGCCGTTCTTGAGTTATAAATGGAGTAACCTGAAAATGTTCTGTACTAACTTTTTAGACCTTTGTATCCTGCTTATGTGTATGAAGTTTCATTAAAATCGGTTCATTCATTTCGAAAAATAAGGGCTTGAAAGTTTGTATGAAATGCCGTACGGCGTAAACGCTCTTAAGTGCGGGTTTAGGTCACACGAGCTATAAAATAGTACACGATACGTGTGACTTATTATTATTATTATTGCAAAATATGAAGCAATTATTTAATTACAAAAAATCTATTGTTTGGACAAAAAAATTAAAACACTAATGCTTTAGTATATTGCTTGTAGAATAATCTGACAAAAAATCAGAATGATTGTATGTATATTAGTATGGTTTTTATTGTAAAAAGAAAGTTTTTAGAGGTATCTTCATGATTTTTTTCTATCGTATCAAGTTAGTTGTATTATGTTTTCAACACAGTATCTACCTAGCATATATCCATATAGCATGTAGTCGATTTTAAAGGTATTTTTATTGTTTCTAAAACTTGCGTTTTTTGCGTTTCAGTCCTGTAAACCCCTTAAGTAGTCAATTTTTACACAGAAAAGCGTGACTTAGGTGTAGGTTTAGGTCACACGAAATAAAATCTTGTCGTACTACGGTTTGTCGAAATTCAGTTGGTAAGTACAGTTACTGGGTAACGTACTATAGGTACCCCTTGATAAGACTGGTTGTCAGATTATCGGGTTTCTGACGACCCGTCAGAAACCCGATAATCTGACAACCAGTTAAAGATCCACGAATGACAACCGAGACCAACGGCTTAACGTGTTATAAGAGGCACGGAGGGGTCTTGGTATGTGAAGATGGTCACCCATGCAAGGACCAACCGCGGCAAGCGTAGCTTAAACTTATCAATCGACCCGTGCGGCTTTTATTACTTAGCCACAAGCCTCTCTTCTCAGTAAATCTTTTCAGTAAATACTTCCATATTTATGTGCCTAGTAACTTAATATTCTCCCCTTCCGCCTTTCCGCTCTAACTCAGAAATATAATTCCATCTCATGACGTATTAACATCGAGCAAAACAAAGCAGTATGCCGCGGGCGTAGGCGCCTCGTAGCAACGCTACGTAGACGCTACGCCGCTACGCCGCTACGACAGCTTTCCACATAAGCCGCTACGAAGCGCTACGTGAATACGTTCAGTTTGAAATTTTAAAAATATCACTCAAGCTAATATAACCGCAAGACATAATAAATATACCATCAAAATACAACTTAAATTTTTATTTTATGTGCTGAAGATAACCAAGTGATTTTGATAAAACACTTTATTGTATACCCCACAGGCATAAAACTTTATGCTCTCTTCAGAGAAAATGTGACTAATAAAAAATATTCTCATTAAACAACACAAAAGAGTATCGAACATAGGCTATCTAGTTTAAGAGTAAACAGTACCTAACTGATCTACATTTTGTGTCTGAAGTGACACATGAATACATAACAAGTACTGAATATTTTAGGGCTATAGGTACTAGGGTAAATCCTTTTAATCACGTTATCAACATAGTTAAAACGAATTTGTTAACCAAATTATGTCTGTGTAGAAACAGCAGGCAAACTCAATGATTATAATGGAGCCGACAATCCAGATCATCCAGATATTCATAATGAAGGTGAAAGCCAAAATAAAGCAATTACTTAATCGAAGGATCTAGAACGTATCCCTTGCTGACAGTCAGACATCGGCGGCACCAGACCACAGCTCCTCAATGGCAGGGGAGGGGCGCGGGGCGCGGGCGGAGGCATCGAGCCCCTCGTATATTCCAATAAAGAAGGACAAGACTCTAATAACGCGACCCGAGTAAGCTCCCAAAACGACACCTCAGACTTTCAAACAAACTTCCCCTTTAAAAGCGACCTTATGTTACAGTCATAAAGTCGAAATTACATCGAATGGAAGCCCACTCAGTAATAAATACGAAAACAGAACCGCACGTCCGGTAAAGTTTTTAAGAGAAGACGACGTAGGTGGAATATTAGGTGAGTACAAGTAATGGAAATTTGATAACACGTGTCGAGGAGAATTACACGCCTACCAGTCGCCCGGAGTAATGCGCCGTGAATATAAATAATATAATTAGTCCTAAGCACTGCCGACAGCGAAAAGTACTATATTCATTTCCCCACAAAAAGCGCGTTCGTGTTACGTTTGGCAAACCACGCATGATCAAATATTCTAAGTGAGTACATCTTTATAAGGTATCGATTTTCTGCATTAGGAGTATAAGAGTTTTGGCATTGGCATAATAATAATGTCAATTCTTAAGGTGAAATGGTAATCAGATGCGAATAGAATACCACAAAAGCCAAACACCCCTGTTCAGATTAAAATTCCAATTCCACAATGGCTTCTGGTGTTCGAACAATAATCTAAGAAATATGAAGTCAGTGAACATTTTTAACATCAGTTACGTGTGACCTTACATGAAACAATATGGTGCTCAGCCTTGACTTAACAAGACCAGGAAATAATTAATTAAATAATCTCATAATCCCTCAGAAATCCGCTTAGCTTTAATACAACCTAACTGCAATATTTTACAACAACGATGTTGAAGCAAGAAATTATAATATCTCTGGGCAGAATTTCAGCCGAGAATTTTTCCATCATAAATAATATTTTGAGGGGTCCAAGCTAAATTAAAATGAACTTTGGATGACTTCAATAGGACCTTTTCGGTAGCCTCGATTTCAGCTTTAACGGAGCAAACCTTTATTAAGTCTGCAAAGATGTAGGAAGGAGGCGGAGGGTGGAATGTGCAAATTCTCGCTTAAGTAAACATGCTAATGGCTTGAAAGTTGCAACCTAGGTGCAAAATTCAGCAATTCTTTAGGCAAAATGCGCTAATAAATTACAGGGTAAAGATGAAAGTCTTACAACCATTTTGCGGGTAACATCGTAATATTTAAGCGACAATATGTTTGTATACAAGACCAAGCTTGTTCAATTAAGCCTTAACGTCGGTCGGGTATTTAAATTTGCATCAAGTGTCGCCACCGACGGCCTTCGCGCGGACTTCTCAGGAGTGTCTAATGACTAAGATAATGAAGAGAGCTCGTTTAGTTACCACCTACTATATTTTAATTAAGATGTTTGAGGAAACGTTAGAACTTGGAACTAGAACCAGGGAATGGAAGTATAACCTAAGAGGAACATTGTACTGATTTGAATTAAAAATAATCCGCAAATGTTAGATATGAATCTCACAGGGTTAAAATTTAAAAAAAAAACCCTAACCACATTATTAACTACTCTACTCGACAGGATTTTGACATATGACATTTCACTCAGCGAATTATTATTATTATTATTTGGTTAGACACACCAGCAGCTTTCGCTGATGCGTGTGTATCAAATAGCTTGGAGGTATTTAATATATCCAGTCGATTCTTGGAATACGTCATGAAATTCAGGAATTTACATCAACTTTCAGCATACCACTTTATTAAGAAGACTATGTTACCGCACTAGCAATTTTATACAATGAGTTTGAGGCAAATATCTTTAAAATGCAACAAGCAAACATTATTTTGAAACGTTGTCGCTCACAATGGGCGTTATTAGAAGGCTTAAAGTCACCCAAAGGGCAATGGAGAGGGCTATGCTTGGAGTTTCAATACGTGATTGAATCAGAAATGAAGAGATCCGCAGGAGAACCAAGGTAACCGACATGGCCCGAAGAATTACCAAACTTAAGTGGCAGTGAGCAGGGCACATTGCTCCTAGAACAGATGGCCGTCGGGGCCGAAAGGTTCTGGAGTGGCGACCGCGTACCGGAAGACGTATCGTTGGAAGGCCTCCCACAAGGTAGACCGATGATCTTGTGAAGGCCGCAGGAATCCCCTGCATGCGGGAAGCACAGAACCGGTCAAAGCGGAAGTGCTTAGGGGAGGCCTATGTCCAGCAGTGGACGTCTTTCGGCTGAAATGATGAAAATGATGATGATGAAACATTATTGGTGAAAAGAACGAAGAGAAGAACTTTCGATACAAAACAAACAACTCTGTGTGACACCACAAATGCGACTAACACTCTCATTGACAATTCAGATGCACTATATTTAACTAGAGAGCCCTAAACTGCACAGCGGGTGACCTAGTTAGTGTTTCTGACAACCTAACTAATGTACCTATGTGTCTACCATTCTGCAAATGACTATTTCTCAGAATTTTGCACACCTACGTATTAATTTGACGGCATGAGTTTTCGTTTTGAAGAAATAAATAATGAATGAGCATGAGCAGTGCTGAGGTCTCCTTGTTTATTATACGAAATCAGACACACAACATTGTTAGATAATAATAAAAACTTCTATTAAAGGGCTTACAGGAACTAAACACAAAAAACGAAAGTTTTAGAAAAAATATATGATATTCTTCAGCTAGGTAGTGTGTTGAAAACATAATACTTACAACTAATTTGATACGATAGAAAAAAATCCTGAAGATACCTCTAAAAACCATATTAGTAATATACATACAATCATTCTGGTTTTTTGGCAGATTATTCTACAAGCAACACATTAAAACACTAGTGTTTTAATTTTTTAGTGCAAACAATAAATTTTTGTAATTAAATAATTGCTTCATATTTTGCAATAAATTACCAGCGTTGTGTCATCGCGCTTCTCCTTCTTTTCTATGCAGTCCGACAGTGACCGCGCTTTAGGTCATGTAAGTCCTTTAAAACAGGGTGGCAGGACTGGCAGGGACTCCGACGCGCAAACTGTAACTATGAAATTCAGCACATGATTCTAGACTCTCCCTAGCGTAGACTGTTACAGTCGGTTCTCTAAAAAAACGGGTCAAGTGCGAGTCAGTCTCGCGCACTGAGGGTTCCATACAAATTTGTAGGTATGTAACTACAAATTTACGGTTTTCGGATTTTTTATTCTTTTACTTGTGCTACATGACATTGCTCCTTGTCAAATTTCATGATTCTAGGTCAACGGGAAGTACCCTATGAATTTTGATTCCCTTGACAGTGTCCAAATATAAGTTTTTTGCGGCATAAACAGCCGTATCTTTTTTTTACGATATCTTCGAACTTTGATTTTTTCACAGCTTCAAGGGACTGTAGATCTGAGTATATGGGTTTAATTTCAACTCGATACCTCCACGCGTTCTAATATTTTGTTTTCACGTAGGCATAGAGATAAACCCCAAGCAGTAAAAAGTGCGAAGTGTGAAAACCTTGGCTGGATATTATTTTGGCAGATACCTTTTTCGAGAAGGGTTTCTGTAATTCTTGGAGCACAATACACAGCCGCCGGCGTTTCTTTAGTTGTTAAGTAAACAAACGTTCTCGAGAATATAAGATAAAACAAGCTCTCAAACAAATAAATTGATTAAGCTCAAATAAAAACAATTGTTTTCTTTGAGAAGATTATGTTATTGTTCTATAAAATCCGGAAAATCCCGGAGCGAAACAAAAGGTTTAATGACGTCAAACAAAGATGTCCGCCTTCAGATTACTTAACATTGTTTAATATTAAGTAATCCGAAAGTAATACTAGAACATTACCGAAGATTATTGATTACTTTCTCTTTGCAGATTTGACAAATCTGTAAGTCAGTATCGCTATCACTACATTTATAAAGCAAAAAGTGTCCCCGCCGCGTCTGTCTATCTGTCTGAATGCGATAAACTCAAAAACTACCGAACGGATTTTTATACAGTCTTCACCAATGGACGGAATGATTCCTGAGGAAGGTTTAGGTGTGTAATTCAATAAAGTATTGTGTAAATTGGCTGAAATATGACGATGATTGTTGAAGATGTCAAAAAAAACCTTGCCGACTGCGAGCTTTGCTGACGTGTGCCGCATAAACCAATAGAGTTATATTATGAAAACAATTTATTACGGAGTTATTCGTTAAAAAGACCTCCACGCGGACGAAGCCGCGTGCCAAAGCTAGTAAGTTATATTTGACCGTTTAGAAGAGCAAAGCTAGAATGAATTGAAAAAAATCCCAATCGAAGCTATTTTTATATGACAGGCCGGAGTCTGCATAATGTCTCACAATATTTTAAGTTAAAAGTGCACTTTAGTGAATTTGATCACAGCTTCCACTTTGAACTGAATAAACAGTTTTTATAAGTATTATTTTTGAGTGCTCTTAGGTACTGTTTGTTACTTAAAAAGAGCAAATGAAAAGTGCCCAAAACTACTCACGATTTTAAACAAAATTTATCAGATTTCAATGTAAAAATTGTTGAAATAAATTTATGATAATTGGATTATTGCGATTATGCGGGATAAACGTAACATAAACGCCCGTATCTTTTGATTGCGTTGATTTAGAAGTTTGATTTTATCACTGCTTTATGGGATTGCAGCCGCAATCGCAAGCAGCTGAGTATCTGATATTAATTTCAACTTGATAACTCCACGCGTTCCTGAGAAAAAGGTTCTTGACAGACGGACAACGAAGTGATCTTATAAGGGTCCCGTTTTTCCTCTTGAGGTAACGTAAACATTACTCTCTACTCCAGCCAAATTCATAAAAAAACTAATATCCAGTCAAAATCTCCAGCATCGCGCTTTTGAATGAAGTTGCAAGCCTTGAATTTCACAGAAAGCAATTTATCGAAACGAAATGCACTACGAATTTCGTAGAAAGAACTCTCTCCCGAAACGAAAACGCATTTAAAAGTTCACCTATTTGTTTCCCCGAAATATTTCAGTCTTTCAGTTCGTAGTTCAGAAATAATTCAAGCAGAATGGAGGAGTAGACGGGGGGCTCGTTTAAAAACCGGGTGCACTCTTTTAAAACCCGTTTTACGAGGTGCACCACCCCACAAGGTGCTCCCACGGACGGCGCACGTATGTTATGTTTTATTGCAAGCCGCTTAACGGGATTCAATTAATATTTTCTCAGTTGGCAACACTGGCAAAGGAAATGGAGTTCCGTTTGAATAAAGATTTTAATTACACATTTTTTTGTCTTTAGTTGCTTTTATGATTATTAATGTAGAAGTTACACGTGTAATAAATAATTAATCGCTAGAATTTGCGACTGTGAACTTTATTTACTTTTATTTTGGGTTCATTTCATTGTTGCTCTCAAAACAATGAAGGAAAACACCGTGAGGAAACCGGCATGTCCTAGAACCAAACATTTGAAGACATGTGACCTCTATCAACCCGCACTGGGCCCGCGTGGTGGGTTACAGCCCACTCCCTCTCAAAGAGAGGAGGCCTGTGTCCCAGCAGTGGGAACAATATAGGCTGATTATGCTTATGTTACGATGTAAGATGAGTTACTAAGTAAGAACAAAACCGAAGAAAAGCCAATTTCATTCGAGAATAATGGAAGTTGCACGAAATACTGGTATCGTACAGTCAACAGCAAAAGTAGATGATGAAAATCAGAAATTCAATACTAATGAACGGAGTTCGCGTCAGAACTGTGTGGCGTCGAAGTGATTCAAAAGTATTCTAAGTAGTAGTACTTCGACGCCACACAGTTCTGACGCGAACTCCGTTCATTAGTATTGAATTTCTGATTTTGCTCATCTACTTTGCTGTTGACTGTACATGGTATAGGGGTAGGTGGGTGTTTCCTGAAACCAATGGTACAAGGAGAGAGAGCTATGTACTATTTGGAGAATCTGTTAATTGAAATTGACTGCTATGTTGTGTAAATCGTTGTGTGCATTTGTAGGTAAAGTCTATTCAAATCTTTGTTTCCAATTGATGTTAAACAAATATCAACTTTGTGAAAGTAAAAATTAAGTTGAATTTCAAATGACTTATAATAATGAAAAACTCATAAAACTGTTTGAAGTTGTTACGCAAATTGAACTTTATGTGTGGGGTATTAAAGTTTCCAACAACACATCTTTCTTGACATGTTTAGAAACTAAATCGCGAACCAAGACTATAATTATGTTTCTCTCTTTCTGTCTAACTTTAGTCTGAGGTCAGCTTTCCTCGACTTTTCTTTTAAGTTCAGCAGTAGAACTCGCATTAACTGCAACTTTATTTGTATCTGTCTCTTTTTATCCCCTTGACTCTGTTTTTACCGCGTCTTTGGAGACTTCGCCCTTCTGTAAAGCTTTTTATGACCACGTCTACTCCCACCTAGTCATACCTACAACTAGGTGTAGCCAGTCCATATTTAAACACTGTATTTAAACACCATTCAATCTTTAAAGAGTATGTTTAAGGTAATAAATGCTGTCTCCTTTTTTAGGGTTTCGTACCCAAAGGGTGCCAACGGGACTCTATTGTGCTATTACTAAGCCTCCGCTTTCCGTCCGTCCATCCGTCCGACCGTCTGTCTGTCAGCGGACTGTATCTCATGAACCGTAATATGTAGATAGACAGTTGAAATTTTCACAGAGTGTGTATTACTATTGTCGCTATAACAACAAATAATAAAAATAAAACAAAGTTAAAAATTAAAGGGGGCTGTCAGCGGGCTGTATCTCATGAACCGTAATAGGTAGACAGTTGAAATTTTCACAGAGTGCATGTATTTCTATTGCCGCTATAACAACAAATAATAAAAATAAAATAGAGTTAAAAATCAAAAGGAGTCCTCCATACATGAAAGGTGTTTTTTTCGGCGTTTTTGCCTTGTGGTACAGAACCCTTCCGACTTGCACTTGGCCACATTTTTAAGACCTGTGGTAACTACAACTATTTTATGAAAATAACGATGAATCCCAGACATACACGCGAAAGATAATCACATAAAACGAGTGTCATAACTCACTGAGGGGCGTATTTCACGAACAATACCGCACTCGTTGGTAAAATGATTAATACCGTTGATTGTAGCAACTAACAAGAAAGGAAGAAGACCTAAATTATTCTTGACGATTAATTATAAACATAATGAAACTGCATTTTTTGTCTGGTCACATTTTAGTGATCATTCTTCTAATCTAACTAGCCCGTACTGTACCACTGCAGGGCAAAGGCCTCGTAGTATAATAGGTTCATAGCCTCGGTTAGTATAATAATTATTATATTTGTAATCTTTGTTGTAGGTAGGTACATAAATATTCAACAACAAGAAAATCCAGCTTACCTAAGGACTTTTTTTCTTGGCGCTTTTAGTTATATTCAAATACGAAGTGAAAACATCTTTCTTATTATATAAACTAGCTTCTGACCGCGTGAAATTTCTTGTTCCCAGACCCACCCCATCGAATCGCATCGCCCTATTACTCCGTTTTCGTTTAGCGTTATTTTCGACTATCAAATGAAAAAAGAATTTATCAAATGAAAAAATATTTTTTCAAATCCGGCTCAAACAAACCTCTTCAGCTTTATTATTACTATTAGTATAGAAATATACATAAACCTAACCGCATAATTATGTTTGTACGACGTTTGTCGCGTTTGCTAGTTTGCTGACCTTCTCTGCTTATCTACTTTGCGATATGCGCCGTGAAAATGTTCCTCCCAACATTCGCGCTGTATTGTCTGTCACGCGATACGACTCCGACGTACCCACATAATGGAATATGAGAGAAAACTCATTTATTTTCCACTAAGGACCCGCGACAAAGCACCCTGCTTTACAAAGGCGTTATTGTGAATTATATCATGGCGAAAATATATCACTAGCGTAGCGAATTAAGATTTTATGGCATCGTTCCATGTAGGAGAAAAGAAATAATGGTCCTCCAGACCAAATTTCGGACATGGCGACTATTCTTAACAGATATTATAGTGGACAAGTGTCTGCACACACACACAGGTGCCCACTCTCCCCTCACTCTCATAATCCGAAAGGACGGCAATCCAACACGATTTATTCCTCAATTTTCACAATTGTACCTACCACTGCTTGTCTCTGCATCACCCAAAGTTGACTGGTAGAAAATACCTATGGCATTAAGTCCGCCTCTGTACATTTATGTGCTTGAAGTATTAAATAAATAAATAACACGACTGGATAGAGATCAGGCGCAGGACCTTAACGGCGTTAGTCCTGCGCCTGATTTTCTATCCTTCCTAAACCTGATTCCACCCGTAAGACGGTGAATGGGAGGAGGGTGAAATTTCACGCGGACGTCGCGGGCAGTATAGGTACATATATGAAAGTACACATCTCAGGCTAGAAACAGGACATACATGCAGCGTCAATCCCAAACTAGGATAAGGCAGCAGAATCGTGATGAAAATTATGACGATATAAAGGTACACAGCCCATAAATATTAAAAGGCAGAACATGCCATTGCAAAGGATATAAAATCTACTTACCTCGTTTCCAACTTTAATATTTTTGCAACATATATTCCCCAGGACAAACACTCGTCGAGTCAAACTTTAATTAACGGCTGCAACTTGTTAATTAACTTGTACATTTAATTACATGAGCACATTTCGAATTTGTTTTTTAGTTAGTTTAATAGAGATGTGTTGCTACTCCTGCCTGTGAATATTTTAAAACCGTCGGGAACATATTTAAATTAGATTAATTATGTAGACTTGACTTGAATAATGCAACAGGATGATTTAAAAACAACCAATAATGCAACAGGATGATTGAAAAACTAGTCGCATAACAAAAATATCCATGTCAGTAAAACTGTAAATGCCTACTCAGCCAATCGCAGTACACTGATGGACATAGGCCTCTCCCAGGCTGCGCCACAACACCCTGCCCTCCGCCTCCCGCAGCCAGTCTGTCACAGCCACCTTCTTAAGGTCGTCGGTTCATCTAGCTGGGGGGGCGTCCCACACTACGCTTGCTAATATGCAGTCTCCACTCTAGGACTCGTCTGCTTCAACGGCCATCGTTTCGGCTGGTCGACAAACATGACCAGTCCACTGCCACTTCAGTTTGCTTGCTCTGCAAAATATACCGGTTACTAAGGTTCTTTTTCGGATAACTTCATTCCTGATTTTATCCATCAAAGAAACTCCGAGCATTGCCGCCGAGCAGCAAAACTGTTCGTACGCTTCGTTAGCTTAGGTATATAGATTCGTACTATCATAGCAGCAGAGCAGCAGAGTCTTTATTCGGCTTAAGTAGTCTTTGGTGGCTAATGATGCAACTGAATCGTTTTATGTCTTAAGTTAGGCGACATGCAGTTAGAGCATAGACATAATGGAGCTTTAAACGGGTCATTCATATAGTACCTACATTTTGTGAGCAAAAAATTAAAGCGTGATATGTATTTTAGAATTTAGACTGAATAAAGAAACTTAGATTCTGACTAATATAAAAAATGTATATACCAAACATTATTATAAAACCTTTTATCTCTTAAACCCAACTTTATTTTAGCATCTGCGTAAAAGTGGGTTGCCTACCCACGCATATCTATACATATAATAAATTTGTAGAAAAGTGGTGTCTGTACATTGGAAATATATAAAAAAAAAGTAGCAGGGGTTGTTATTATATCGATGCCGAACCCGAAAATGTAATTATTTTTTTTTTTGTCTGTTTGTCTGTTTGTCTGTTTGTCTGTTTGTTTGTGCACGCTAATATCAGAAACGGCTTATTCGATTTAGATGCGGTTTTCACTAATATATTTTAGTAGGCTTCACTTAACATTTAGTGTTTATTTCATGTCAATCGGTTCATAAATAAAAAAGTTATGTCAATTTAAAGAATCACGGCGAACATTTGTTAAGGTATTCTATCAGAGTACGTACACGCCTCGGGCCTGCGCGTTCGATCTTCGGAACTACTGGATGGATTTGAATGATTTTTTTTTTGTTGTATAGTTATTATGGCTGGACAACATTCAGGCTATAATTTTTCTTGGAAACTTGAACACCTGATGCAGAACCGAAACAGACCAGCTTAATACATATAATAAATTTGTAGAAAAGTGGTGTCTGTACATTGGAAATATAAAAAAAAAAAGTAGCAGGGGTTGTTATTATATCGATGCCGAACCCGAAAATGTAATTATTTTTTTTTTTGTCTGTTTGTCTGTTTGTCTGTTTGTCTGTTTGTTTGTGCACGCTAATATCAGAAACGGCTTATTCGATTTAGATGCGGTTTTCACTAATATATTTTAGTAGGCTTCACTTAACATTTAGTGTTTATTTCATGTCAATCGGTTCATAAATAAAAAAGTTATGTCAATTTAAAGAATCACGGCGAACATTTGTTAAGGTATTCTATCAGAGTACGTACACGCCTCGGGCCTGCGCGTTCGATCTTCGGAACTACTGGATGGATTTGAATGATTTTTTTTTTGTTGTATAGTTATTATGGCTGGACAACATTCAGGCTATAATTTTTCTTGGAAACTTGAACACCTGATGCAGAACCGAAACAGACCAGCTTAACTATAAGAGATACAAAAATGGTACCATAGCAAAAATTGTTCCACGTGATGAGGATTTTCTGCTGAGAGAATAAATTTGAAGATCTGGAACACCTCATGGGGAACTCCAAGAGCCCAGCTACACCATAATACATATAGGAATGACGTCTTAGTAAAAGTTATTCGGTCTGATGGGCATTTCCTGTTGACTTATAAAAATCGAAGATCAGAAACATCTGATGTGGAAATCTAAGCTATCACTAATTTCACCTCCACGCGGTGAAGGCGGTAACAGTTTAGTACTGATTTTCGATGACGATGGTATATCATGGAAAATTTGACTCTACTGGCCAAAACTCCCATTTATTTTTTTTTAACGTGAAGAAATGCTCATGCATTCTGCACTACCACGGGGAGATAGTGCAGTTATGTGGGACTCTAACCCACTAAAACTCCACTATGTCCTCCTCTGCCGCTTACGGCGGGAACATGGGCACGCGTTAGCACTCATCCGTGAACCCGCCGCGGCTGTCCGTCACCGGACCCTCCGCTGGGGAGTACTCCCCATCACCGGCGCACCAGAACACATAGCACGCCGTGACCACCCCAGGGACCAAACCAGCACATGGGTCAGACGATCCCGTGTCTGGGCACCCTTGGTAGGGGAGCAGTCACTTAGATTTTAATTGATCAGGTATCTTCATAATAAAACTATAACCATGCCTAGAAAGAGGTCAAATCTTTCCCAATGTTCCAAAGGAGCTAAAATATTGAGGATCATAAGATCCCAAGAATCTACCGAAGAGCGTCAGGAGAGACTTGATGCTGTTTGAGAACATCAGGCTGCAACTCGCTCCGTGGACACCTCTTCGGATCGCGAAGCACGCCTGCATTCTCAGCTTATTTACGCATCTACATCCAGATCTCTAGAGACCAGTGAAGAATATGATGCGCGACTGACCGCTGATACGGTGAGATTATCATACATTGTTCCGAACACGCACACAACAAAATATTCATAATCAGAAAGTGAGAAAGAAAGAATTGCTGGAGTACGGCATGAAGAGACAGATTAAGAAGAGCGCAACGAACGTTTGAATTCTGATCGACTTCGACATTCTCTGAACAGAATGTCGATATCATAGATCTGAAGAATCGGATGTGTCTCAAGATATAGCCGTAGGGCATGGCGACCTTCCTTGGATTGATATACCTATGATTGACTACGCCACATATTCCGCCATCGGAGGTATGGTTAAAAATTTTACTTTTTGTGAAGCTGTTAAATAGCAAAAAAAAACAAACGGTATGTGTTGCTCAGGTGGGAAAGTACATATTGAAATATTACAAAATCCTCCAGAAATATTAAGATCACTGCTAATCGGTGACCATCACAGTTAAAACATTTCTTGGACAACATACGTTCTTACAATAATGCCTTTCAAATGACATCTTTTGTTGCGAAACAGATTTCAGAAGGCCCATTTATGCCAACATTCAAAGTGCAAGGCCAAGTTTACCATCCTATTGGTTCATTATTGCCTGAAAATGACGTCTCGAATCGTCTCGCGCATCCCGTTGTTATCCAGTCCCCGGGTTCTTAGAATTCGACATCAGACGTTTCAGATCTTCGATTTTGACTACCCCGTTGTCGCTGGCATAACCAACAGGATCCGCGTACGAAGTCGCGGGCAGAAGCTAGTAACAAAATAAATTAAATTGTTGTACGACAAAGTTTTGGTAGCCATAAACCAACAAAATGGTTAAAAGCCCGTTTTATCGGCTGTGAAGTTATCATCAAACACATTATCTACAAACTTTAGACATTTATGTGGCTGATATTATGGAGAACTCGTCCAAGTATAGATATTGTTAAGAAGTAGGGACTAATAACTCTTATAAGATTTGAAGACGTAGCATAATCAGCCTATAATGTTCCCCCTGCTGGGACACAGGCCTCCTCTCGGTGAAAGGGAGTGGGCCATAATCCACCACGCGGGCCCAGTGCGGGTCGGTAATGTCACATGTCTTCGAATTTTTGGTTCTAGGACATGCCGGTTTCCTCACGAGGTTTCCCTTTAGCATTTTGTGAGCAGTGCAGCTAATGAGATAATTTACCTACACAAAGTAATTGCCTGTCTGGATTTGAACTTACGACCTACAACTCGTAAGTTTAAAGTTTGAAGACGTGTGAAGAACTAATTAACAATTAAAACCAAGTTTCCAACATAATAATTATGTTAGTTTCATGCCAGTTCTTTTCCATAGAGATCTACGTTTTGGAATACGCAAGGAGCTTCAACTTTCTGACTAACTGACAGTGTCTGTAAATGGTTTAATTGAGTTTGAGTTTGTCTGTAGCTATGTCCTTTCTGGAGTTTTTAATCTCGCAATTGATTTTATTTACTCGCATAGTAAAATCCCTTTGACATATTGCAAACTGTCTATAGTTTCTCTTCCGAATTTACCAGAATAAACACAGGCAAAAACCCGCCCTCTATCGAGGCAGCTGTGATTGAACTGTCTGTCAAACTCCAAAAGAGATGGGTACACTTCAGATAATAATTTCCGAAGTAAATTCTTAAGTTCATTCACTTGCCCTGTCTGTTATCCCTTTAGAAAATAATAACTGCCGGTCGATTCTGTAAAAATCTCAACGCGAAAACTTAGGTGAAGTGAGTTTGTTTTTGCTAGGAATTGACACTATTGACAGCTCACTCCACGCTCACTTCACCTAAGTTTTCACGGTGAGATTTTTACAGAATAGCACCGCAGGCCCTTATGTCTGCAAGGATCAAATGTATTACCCATATTTGCAAAATAAAATTCTATTCTATTCTATCAATAATCCAATGACATACGATACGAAAGAGCAAAATTAAATTACTTAGTCTCTTTTGTATTAAAAGGCTTTTTCGCTGAATCTTACGATACTTTTCAGACTTTCTCTGGGTACCTAACATAGACGCATTATTTTTTTATTTGTTACTAGCTGCGCCCTGCGGTTTCACCCGCATAAGTCTCGATCCGGTGGTACTATCGAGATAAAAAGTATCCTATTTTCTACTCCAGGTCATAGTCTAGCCATGTGCCAAATTTCATCCAAATCCGTTCAGACGTTTTAGCGTGAAAGCGTTACAAACAAACATACAAAAAATCTCGTCTCTCAAAAATCTTTTCTCTTTTTATAATATTAGTTTAGACTACACGAATGCAATCTTCTAATGTGGCGACATCTCAAAACATCGAGTTTTCTATGCTTTATTTTATTAAAATACAAGCCATGTGCCCTACGGATTTTCCATCGGCAAAAATTACGAACTACCCCTATCAATAAAATTACCCTATTTAATCCCTTTAGCGGGTTAATTTTCAAAAATAGTGCTCATTTTCTGTAACCCAGCGGTTTAAGAGAATTCCTGAATTCGAGATTTGTATTAAGTAGATTACCTACCGTATTATATACACATAAACCTTCCGGAATAAATCCTCTCTGCGTTCACACAGACAGACGCGAAAAGCAACTTTGTTTAACATTATTTTATAGATTAAACATATCCTTGTCCTAGAAATACAAAGTACATAAGACAAAAAGCCTTGCGGTTCAATTACGGACCCTCCTCCCCTCACCCCGTCACTTTGGAGTGCATTCACCGTTGGTGGATCGCGTGCGGCGCCGATCCCGATAAACCATCGCAGCGGTAGGCGCCCCATAAACCACCCATAAGTTTTAAAGACAGTGCAGTAATATGCAAAAAATATTATTGGCTTAATAAATTGTTGAATTACGTGTGCTGCTGAAGTAAACCACGGTGTTAACTAACAGCTAACCAAACTTCCGACTACATTCAATATTCGTCTAAGGACTGAACCAGCAGGGTAATTGCGTACCTAACACACTATCACTAGCAATGGATTTTATTTTGACAGTTCAACAAAATTCATTGCGTTATTTACGTTGTTGAGCAGCCAAATTTTTCGAACATATGAAGCAATGGATTAACAATATCCTTCAAAGTGATTCAGATTCAGGTTGAAAGTCTTACGCAAGGTGCAGGGCACGGATACGCAATCTCGCGTGACTTTTCCCTTTCTGTCGCCCAGAAATATCACTCACACACTCACTAGTCTCTCTCTAGTAATTCTTCATCTCACCCAGCTAATGACTATTTACCTCGCAGGGTCTCACCCCTCCCCCACTGCGGCGGAAAAAAACCTAATAACATGAAGCTCTAACATGCTCTTCGCATTTTATCCACATAGATTTCGCAACCAATTCCTGAAACCAGATTGCACTACACCATGGTCACCCTATTCCAATGCACGACCTATCTCTATACGTGGCATATTTCTTGCAATAACCCTCTCCCTGCCTTGCACGTAATTAAATTCATGCATTGTGTTATTTCCATATTGAGGCAGGTCCTGTTTTGATATTTAGGTACAAGTACAATCAAGGCATTTTAGTACTTATTATGGTACCCACCCATAAATTACACCGTAATATATGGACTTGTTTCTACAGTCAAGTTACGTTGCCGTGTCACACTTTGAAAGATATAGAGCTGGTGTTATTATGGGCACATAACTTATTTTAGTTTTGTTTCTGTGATGCCAAATTGTCGTTAAACTTCTAATAATAGTAAAAAAATGCAAACAGGAGAGTTAAAATCTGCATAATTTTACATAGATCTAATAGAATGTAGTTGCTTACATATTTAATAGATCCAATTTGAAGTGTACCTACACAAATCTAAATATATAAAATTCTAAGTCCTGACTGACTGACTGATATATCAACGCACAACCTAAACCGCTGGTCCTAGAGACATGAAATGTGGAGGGTGTGTTCTTTGTGAAGAGTAGGTATCCACTAAGAAAGGGTTTTTGAAATTCCACCCCTAAGAGGGTGAAATTTCA
This sequence comes from Oligia latruncula, assembly GCA_948474745.1. Taxonomy (NCBI): domain Eukaryota; kingdom Metazoa; phylum Arthropoda; class Insecta; order Lepidoptera; family Noctuidae; genus Oligia; species Oligia latruncula. The sequence goes on along the minus strand of OX419702.1, from coordinate 13,041,667 downwards.
CGCGAACGAAGTCGCGGGCATAAGCTAGTTATAAATAAAATAGTATTGTCATGGTAGATCAAATTATGCAATTTTTCACTCTCCTGTAAAGTTGTTATTTTTGGCATAGGTATGGGTGTTAGAACTTAAGCGACGAAATGCAAACACACCTATGATGCCTCTGGTATGCCAGATGTACGGTCACCAAAAGAGATAAGTGACCAGCGTCGTTTCATTAATACAAACAAACAGTTTATTTATCAAATTCAATTTCATTCGAAAACGTCCATAGGTTTCTTACTAAACATCAACTACACCGGACGATCCTGGTTACTTCTCTCTTTTGGTTACTGTACATAGTCGGCATTCACCACTACCAGCTCATCAGTTGGGCTGCCTGCTTATATGTATACCACACAGAAGTTTATAACAGCCAATACATATGAAAGCGAAAAAATAAGCGACGTTCCTCAAAGCGAATATCTAGTAGAGACCTCTTTTTTGCGCTGTGATGTGACTCGTCCCTAACTTCTATGATGTATGGTAATTAAGTTCCAAGTAAATTAACGTCTGTCATCATGTCACGTCTGTGTCTAACAGATTTGGCTTGTAGTTAATATTTATGAGTTATTAAATTCCATATTCCATTAAAGTCGTAAATATGGCCAAAAGGAGACTGTTCGCTGTAGATCTTATTATTAATCGAGTTTTATTAAAAAGGATATTAATTTATCACACCAGCACTAAATAAATAATTAACATCAATGTGGTCCCCTAAGAATAAGGCAGAGGACTACCTATAATAATTTATTCACTTTTCCATTAAGGTGCCACTAGTCGATATTTTTTCCATACAAATTTCGGGAGAGTATTACTCCACTGTTTGACATTGAGCACCCAAAGTTAAGCATGTTATCGTTTTAACTTATTATTAATTGTGTCTGTACGGAAACAGAATAGTAAAATAAAAAACCATTAAAAAGTTATGAGCCCACAAAGATGCTATTTTTAACGTAACTTTGGGTGTAAATAAATAATAAAAGAACTGTAAAATCTTAAAATCCAAGTCCGTACCGACAAATATCAGTTATCGAAGAGTTCAATAAACTTTATTTATAATTGATTCATGCAGTGGGTTTTTCATAAAACTCGATCTTCCAAGGTACTTTTCGATTTTTTTTACGCGCCTATCAGTTCGGAACGGTGTTTCTGAGCGTGAAAACTAGACGTTGTGCCTGTAAACTAGCGTCTAACTGCTCATCACTGATACTAGCTCTGTCAGACATGAAGTCAGGTGAGACAGCGTGCTTTTTGGCCATGACCACCAGTGAGTTCGAGCTCGCGACTAGTGTACTCTTAATATTTTAATGTTGTTAGTTTAGTTGTCAATTTTATTGTGCATGCTGTGTTCTCCTATAAGTGAAGGAGGTTACTTAATACCTACCTAATGTTGCCCTTTATATTTTATGTATCATTGAGTGTTCATTGTGTACATCTTTTGTTGGCAATCCTAAATCAATAAATAAATAGGTATACCCACATTTCGTCTGTTACCTATATTTAAATCCCATATAATAGAGGCAAGCCTATTGCCATATAAAAACAAGCATGAGGTCTAGCAATTGTTGGGTTTTTCTTCAGGAATGTCTGAGTAGCAGCCTGGAAATATAATATCTAAGAAATAAGCCCTGGCTCTATCTAACCAAGTCATCATCATCATCTGCCTAGCCTTTCCCCAACTATGTTGGGGTCAGCTTACTGTCTAACCGGATGCAGCTGAATACCAGTATTTTACATGGAGCGACTGCCTATCTGACCTCCACAACCCAGTTACTGGGTAATACGATACCCCTTGGTAAGTTGGTAAGACTGGTTGTCAGACTACCTGTAACAACTGTCAAAGATCCACGAATAATATTAAGTAAACACGCGGGAGCCTGCCGTTTTGCCGAAAAGATTTTGCCAAAATTTCACTACCCAAACAAATTTTCGCAACCTTTTATTATACCAATGCAATGTTTGGAATAATTTTAGTATGCACATTTTCATTTGGTCAAATTTTTACTTGGCAGAATATTATTAAGGATAATGTCATTTAGGCATTTGGTCTTTAATCAAATGATTTATTACGGCAAACAATCTTTAGACAATAAACGTTTGGTCAAACGATTTGTTATGACAAAAAATATAAAGGCATAAATAAGATTTTTTGAGAATTTTTTTTTTTGGAATTAAATAATTAAAAAATGCAATTTTATTTTAAAATAATCATTTATTTAATACAAAATATTTGTAACTTATTATTTTAATTTTTTTGCAATGGACATTATCGAGAACCGAATTAGTTACGAGGTTAATTATTAAAAAAAAAAATGCTTAGGTTAGGTTAGGTTAAAACTGTGACCTCTTACGCACGAGCCGAGCGAGCGAAGCGAGCGGTGCCGCGGTAGCGGCCGGCGAGTGCCAGAAACGACTAAATTATACAGAAAAAAAATATGGAAAAAAGAGATTATTTTTAACAGGCTATCGAGAACCGAATTAGTTAGACGAGGTTAATTATATTTAAAAAAAATGCTTAGGTTAGGTTAGGTTAAAACTGTGACCTCCTACGCACGAGCCGAGCGAGCGTAGCGAGCGGTGCCGCGGCAGCGGCCGGCGAGTGCCAGAAACGACTAGATTATATAGAAAAAAAAAAATATGGAAAAAAGAGATTATTTTTAGCAGGCTATCAAGAACCGAATAAGTTAGACGAGGTTAACTATTAAAAAAAAATGCTTAGGTTAGGTTAGGTTGAAACTGTGACCTCCTACGCACGAGCCGAGCGAGCGAAGCGAGCGGTGCCGCGGCAGCAGCCGGCGAGTGCCAGAAACGACTAGATTATATAGAAAAAATATGGAAAAAAAAACTCTACCCGAAACTGAACTAGTTAGACGAGATTAATTATTTTAAAAAATACTACCAGAATACTTAATATTATTATTACCTGTTTAGAATTTGTCCCAAGTGGAAAAAACACCCTTGTAATACAACGTCTTCAAAGTTAGATCTTAAGCTTGAAATGGCTGCCTTAAAACTGCGAAAACTGACGATACTAAATATTTGGCAAATGTAATTTTGCGTAAAATGAGTTATTCCAACTGAAATATTTGACTAAATAAAAATTGGTAAAAGTACTAGTTGGTAAACAAGTTATTGTTTAAACGTTCACTTGCCAAACATTAGGTTTGGGTTACAATTATTTGTGAAGAGATTTTTTGCTAAGTAATAATTTGGCAAATGAAATTATGCGGAAAATTGTTTGGGAAGTGATAATTTGGCAAAATCTTTTCGGCAAAACAAGGGAGACCCAAACACGCACAACGGACTAAATGGGAGTCTAAGTGCGGAGAAGTGAGTCCTATCCTCATCATCATCAGTAAGTAAACAGTAAGTCAATAATAATAATCTATTTTTTTAATACTGGCTCTAACCAAGTATTTAAAAAAAATAGATTCAGTAAAATAAAGCAAAATTATAATTTAGATAAAGCAATAGAACACAATAAAGTAAACAAGATGTTTGACCACCCCTCACTCGACCCACATGGTGGATTACGGCCCCCTCTTTCTCACAGGGGATGCCTGTGTTCCAACTGTGGGAACATTATAGGCTTATTATGCTAAACAAAATATTTGCAAACTGTTATTTTAATTTTTAAATATATTGCATTTTTCAATTAGGCCTGCTATGAAAGGGATTGCGACATTCCATATACATTCACAGTACTTGGTTTTCCACAATTAATTAGCATGAATCATTCTTAACACCTGGTTTAGAATGCATCATTGGATATACTATAATCTGCTCCTAGTACTAGTTATGACTCATCTAAATGACTACAAGCCCAGAATAGGATAAATAATTGAATGGTTTAACATGTTAATGCATGTACCGTAAAACATTCTATATTTGGATATAATTATTCATTCATTATAGTGTGCAAGAATTTATTTTATTAAACACTAGCTGCGCCCCGCAGTTTCACGTGCGTAAATGTCGATCCCGTGGGAATATCTGGATAAAAAGTAGCCAATAGTATGTTAATCCAGGGTGTCAGCTACCTCCATACAAAATTTTACCAAAATTGGTCCAACCATTTGAGTGTGAAGAAGTAACAAATATATAAACACACACACACACACTCACAAACTTTCGCCTTTATAATATTAGTTTGATTTTTGTATAAATTTTTTGATTAGATAATTCATAACAGGTATTAAGTATATAATATTTGTTGGTACAATGCCTTGGCAGTAAAGAACTTTAATGCTTGTTCAAATTTTAATGCTTGTGTTATGAAATCTAAACCATTTTAAGTTGTGGTTGAATCAATTTTTATTTTCACCTTTTATGTAGTGACTGCAGAGTCAACTCATTTGTCTCATATCTTCAAATATATGTATTGCTCCTGATAACCTACTTCGCAAGAGATCTAAACTTATTTCTGAAATATTGTAGAGCCGCTTTTGAGTTTGTCTTTAAGTTTAATTTAGAAAATTCAATCTGCATGTTGAATTTTAAATTAAATACCTAACAGTAAAAGATTGAAAGAGCTTCACAATAATAATTGACTTAAGTAATTAACATTATACTCTGATAAAGAAGTTAATGTAACACTAACATACCCAGAAGTATTATAAACAAGTTTATGTACCTATTTTATTTAAAAGATAATGTTTTATACACAATAAGTGCAATAAAATGTATAAAAGTCTTAATCTATCTATACATATAATAAATTTGTAGAAAAGTGGTGTCTGTACATTGGAAATATATAAAAAAAAAGTAGCAGGGGTTGTTATTATATCGATGCCGAACCCGAAAATGTAATTAATTTTTTTTTTGTCTGTTTGTCTGTTTGTCTGTTTGTTTGTGCACGCTAATATCAGAAACGGCTTATTCGATTTAGATGCGGTTTTCACTAATATATTGTAGTAGGCTTCACTTAACATTTAGTGTTTATTTCATGTCAATCGGTTCATAAATAAAAAAGTTATGTCAATTTAAAGAATCACGGCGAACATTTGTTAAGGTATTCTTTCAGAGTACCTACGTACACGCCTCGGGCCTGCGCGTCCGATCTTCGGAACTACTGGACGGATTTGAATGATTTTTTTTTTGTTGTATAGTTATTATGGCTGGACAACATTCAGGCTATAATTTTTCTTGGAAACTTGAACACCTGATGCAGAACCGAAACAGACCAGCTTAACTATAAGAGATACAAAAATGGTACCATAGCAAAAATTGTTCCACGTGATGAGGATTTTCTGCTGAGAGAATAAATTTGAAGATCTGGAACACCTCATGGGGAACTCCAAGAGCCCAGCTACACCATAACACATATAGGAATGACGTCTTAGTAAAAGTTATTCGGTCTGATGGGCATTTCCTGTTGACTTATAAAAATCGAAGATCAGAAACATCTGATGTGGAAATCTAAGCTATCACTAATTTCACCTCCACGCGGTGAAGGCGGTAACAGTTTAAGACTGATTTTCGATGACGATGGTATATCATTGAAAATTTGACTCTACTGGCCAAAACTCCCATTTATTTTTTTTTAATGTGAAGAAATGCTCATGCATTCTGCACTACCACGGGGAGATAGTGCAGTTATGTGGGACTCTAACCCACTAAAACTCCACTGTGTCCTCCTCTGCCGCTTACGGCGGGAACATGGGCACGCGTTAGCACTCATCCGTGAACCCGCCGCGGCTGTCCGTCACCGGACCCTCCGCTGGGGAGTACTCCCCATCACCGGCGCACCAGAACACATAGCACGCCATGACCACCCCAGGGACCAAACCAGCACATGGGCCAGACGATCCCGTGTCTGGGCACCCTTGGTAGGGGAGCAGTCACTTAGATTTTAATTGATCAGGTATCTTCATAATAAAACTATAACCATGCCTAGAAAGAGGTCAAATCTTTCCCAATGTTCCAAAGGAGCTAAAAGATTGAGGATCATTAAGATCCCAAGAATCTACCGAAGAGCGTCAGGAGAGACTTGATGCTGTTTGAGAACATCAGGCTGCAACTCGCTCCGTGGAAACCTCTTCGGATCGCGAAGCACGCCTGCGTTCTCAGCTTATTTACGCATCTACATCCAGATCTCTAGAGACCAGTGAAGAATATGATGCGCGACTGACCGCTGATACGGTGAGATTATCATACATTGTTCCGAACACGCACACAACAAAATATTCATAATCAGAAAGTGAGAAAGAAAGAATTGCTGGAGTACGGCATGAAGAATCGGATGTGTCTCAAGATATAGCCGTAGGGCATGGCGACCTTCCTTGGGTTGATAAGGAACGGAGTGCATTTACGTATACTCCTATGATTGACTACGCCACATATTCCGCCATCGGAGGTATGGTTAAAAATTTTACTTTTTGTGAAGCTGTTAAATAGCAAAAAGAAACAAACGGTATGTGTTGCTCAGGTGGGAAAGTACATATTGAAATATTACAAAATCCTCCAGAAATATTAAGATCACTGCTAATCGGTGACCATCACAGTCAAAACATTTCTTGGACAACATACGTTCGTACAATAATGCCTTTCAAATGACATCTTTTGTTGCGAAACAGATTTCAGAAGGCCCATTTATGCCAACATTCAAAGTGCAAGGCCAAGTTTATCACCCACAGATATAGATAGACCTAGATAACGCAAGTATCACGAACTGTATGAAAACCAAGCGTGCCATTATTTTGACTACCTACTATGACGTCAAAAGCTCGCGCTCTCGCTCACGCTTACCAAGCCAGCAGTACACAGGACTGAGCGCGAAAGAGGCGGCTTATGATTTTTTATCGTAAGCTGGTGCGATTTTTGGCACGCGAAGTAGTTGCTCTTGCGTTATCTAGGTGTATCTATATCTATGTTACCACCCTATTGGTTCATTATTGCCTGAAAATGACGTCTCGAATCGTCTCGCGCATCCCGTTGTTATCCAGTCCCCGGGTTCTTAGAATTCGACATCAGACGTTTCAAATCTTCGATTTTGACTACCCCGTTGTCGCTGGCATAAGCAACAGGATCCGCGTACGAAGTCGCGGGCAGAAGCTATAGGTAAATAAATCTTAATGAAAAACATGAACGAGACTTCGTCAAGGTATGTTAGATGGTGCAAATAAATGTAAAACCTAGATATGCATCGAGCAGAACTGCTGGTCGATTTCAAAACACTGAAATGTCGACCTTCGAGAGACTTCGCAACAATAACTAAAAATCAGCCGAACACGTACCTTTCTCGTGGTTGTAGAACGCACGCATAGATAAACTATATATTTAAATAGCTTTGTCGATGCTCTCACTACTTCAAGTCATGAACTAAGTAGGTAACGTCTACAGCCTGAAAAATCAATAACACTGCCCCGAGCTTATTCGCCCGTTCTTTTCCATCAAAGTTACAGCTCATAATAATCATCGTGCTGACTTACCTCTCCACAGGTTTGAAGGGAAGATCTTCGGGAACCCGGGATCGAAGTTTATAGCTCTTAATGATTCAGAATACTATTTTTATTTATTTATTTTTCACCACAAGTTACAACAAAGCAGACTGACAATCATCTGATTTGACAGATGTGTGACATTTGCGACCCGTTACACGAAATGAAAGTTCAATTGCCTCATCTACGTTCCGTTTCAAGCGCGTTGAATGTTTCAATCCCAACCCACGTTCTTACCTTCGTTTTTAGGGTTCCGTACCAAAATGGTAAAAACGGAACCCTTATGGTGAGACTAAGTCTGTCTGTCTGACTGTCACAGCTGGATATCTCAAGAACTACTAATGCTAGTTTTAGATGACGTTTCCCCAACTATTTTGCAAATAAGAAAGAAATAAAAATATTTACTTATGTATATTTTTTGCAACTGTAAGGGGGTCTACAAAATTCGAAGTGGGGCTACTAGTGCATGTGGGGTATCATATGAAAGAGCGCAGTTTGCACATTCTCAAACATGTTTTAATTTTTTTTAGGCCGCATAATTTTCGACTTTTGATGAAAAATGTAAAAAAAAATACCATTCACCCCCCTTATCTCCGAAGTTTGCAAAGAGAAAAATCTGAAATATTATTCCATGTAATAGAAGTTTATTTAAAGATTACAGGAAAAATAAAACGAAGTCTCTAACCCTGCGTTCCGAGATGGGAAATAATCGATGTGAGCGTGCTTAAACCCGTACCGAATTAGCGTGAGCGCGATAACGACGTTCCGTGAATCGTCATAGATGACGTCATGACATGCGCCATCTTGCGATAACGCCGACCATGCCCTAGAATAATATCATCGTGAGCGCTGTCAAAAATGACAGTGTGTGTGTGAGGATGTGTCAGTGTGTGTTTTGTTTTGATTTGCATCTTATCATAAAATTAAACTAACGTGGCATTTTCGAAATTGTGCTTCTGGCTGATAGTCGCCACCTAACCAAAGAAGAAGATATGTGGTGTTTATACAAAGAAATACTGTAATAATATCGTTTTTACATTGAGTAAGCACTGTGAGCGCGCTCACGGGCGTTCCGAATTGTTGACAGCTCTCAGCTTTCATAATCGTGATATCTAAATCGGAACGCATGTGAGATGATGTGAGCGCTGTGAGCGATTATAGCTAATTCGGAAAGCGCCCTAAATAGCACACTTTTTCAGAAATCATTAACAAGTTACATTAGTTCCGGTCAAGAGATGGCGCTGACATAAATCTGCAATATTCTACACCGCAGTGCACAGCTCCGCTAGAAGTAATAGTGTTCTGTGGTGCACAGTGTTAAAATTCTCTGATGATTAAAGGCCTCGTCGATGAAAATTTAAAAACGTATGATGGTACGGAACCCTCGGTGCGCGAGTCCGACTCACTCTTGCCCGGTTTTTTTTTATGTATGTTCCCTGATTAGGTACTCGAAGACGGCTAGACCGATTTGAAAAAATATTTTTTTATTTGAAAGGGTATACTTTCCAGGTGGTCCCATTATCATCAGGTCAGGATCTGATGACGGGATCCTGGAGAAATCGAAGGAACTCTTCAAATATTATAGGCACACCTTTAGCGATTTGGGTGTTTTTTATAGTGGGTAACTCGTGCATTTATTTGTTCTTGGAAAGCACCATTTGGAGAAGTGGAACTGATGATACAGACCACAGAGAAGAAAAAGTACCTACATACCTACCTAAAAAAAAATACTAGGTACAAAGTGAAAAATAACTAATTTCGGAAGTCGGTGGCAAAATTAAAATACAGATCCAAAGACACAAATTTCCGAAATTAAAGTTATTTTTCACTTTGTAGTGTTTTTTTATTTGGAAGTTGGTTTCTTTTGTTAATAAAAAGTTTTAGGATCGACGACTCAACGTCCATACATCGCTATTAGTCTCAATCTCGGTATTCAGCCCCTTTCCAGCAATGTCATCTTTCCCATCTATCGATTCGTTCCAGGGTTTTATAAGACAGAAGATAAATAAAACACAATGGTAAGGGAAAAAAAATATTCTAAAACTTATTTCACCATCACATGAATCTAATTCAGCATGTTACAACATGTCTGTGAGTAACTTTTAAAGCTTTTACATCTATTTAGATGGTCCAACCAAATAAAATTGAGATGTCGAAGTAATCATTTATAGTTTTACTTTGCAGATGATTCGAATCTCTTCGAGACATCTCCCCAGTTTGCGATGTCGAATATTGCCTTTACGTAGTCCGCCCTCACATTTTTGTATTGCAGGTAGTATGCGTGTTCCCAGACGTCGATACCGAATAGGGGCACGAGACCTGGAACGAAAAGCAAGGAATTAAGACAAATTGTAAAGCTTCAGGAAGATTTTGGATTATTGGCCTAGAATTTGGGGCAGCAATGGATGAAAAAAAAGGTTGCGACAAAATCAGAACTTCGTTTTACTGAAGTCGGGTAAAACAGAAGTAAGTACACTTGGGTGGCGTGAATTCCTGATCACCAGAGAGAGAGAGCCCTCACGCTGTTCTCGCACCTAACATTTAATTTAAGTCATCAAAACTTGAGTGGTTAAAATCGACACAACTTTTTTCAATGATTTGACAAACGCTATTTATTGATTTATCTCCAGAGATCGGAATAGGCTAAGTATATTTACCTAAAGTTTAAAGAACAGAGACGGAAATCGGAGACTTCCTTACGACAATTATTTTTTTACCGGTAACGTTAACCTATATTAAAATATGTATTTTTAATATTGGTTATTTTTAAAGCATTTATAATGTTATAATGATAAAATAAGATATTAAAAGTTACATCATTAAAGTTCCGGTAAATATACCGGTAAAAAAAAAATTGTCATAAGGAAGTCTCCGATTTCCGTCTCTGTTCTTTAAACTTTAAGTAAATATACTCAGCCTATTCCGATCACTGTTTATCTCACATCCTAGCGTAGATGTACTGTACCTATTGATTTATCTGACATCGTAGATGTGTAGTACACAGCTAGTTTAATCACAGTTATAAGACACTTGCTGTCCCGCTTCCGAAGATTTGCGAAAAGCGAATTAAGGTAAAACGAGTGACGTTAATGACGACACCCGACACGACCCGTCTGGTCGGAGGATCCTCCCTTTTCTATGGAAGATGAGTGAACTTTACACTCTGATCCTATTAACAGCAATATTTACCAGTGGTTGCTTGCAGAGGGTCCTGGTTTTGGCAGGTGGCAATTTGCAGCTTCTTCGTTAGTTTGTTGTAGCCCAACCAACCCCAGCCGGAGCCCTGCACGCCCACGGACGCCGCTGCAAGCTGGTTCTTCATGTTATCCCACGAACCAAAGTCCCTAGAATTAGTTAAAAGGATTTTAGAAGAAAACCTTTTAATTTCTTATTTGTTTTGGTTTTTACACAGATGATTAATTAGTAATGTGTGTGAAGTTTTTCCAAACTAAAAACAACTTCTTGTGAAACTTTAGTATGCCTTTCACCAATAAAATTGTCAGTAGTACTTCGCCAATCGGATGACTTGACTTGCGTTTAATTTTGACACGTCGATAATTTTCATTCCCGAAACCAGCAGGGTAATTACCTACCATTATCATCTTATCAAAACAAAAACTTTCGGGGTAATTGTGTAACACACTATCAGTAGCAATACCTTTTTTTTCTTTTGCTTTTGTTTTTTTAACAACATTCATTGCGTTATTTACGTTGTTGAGCAGACAAATTTTTCGAAAATATAAAGCAATGGATTAGCAATATCCTTCAAAATGAAATTTAAATTGTTATTGATAGCGTGTTACGCAATTGGGGCGCAGGTGTTAAGGCACTACCTCGAAAATAAATCGTAGCGACTGATCTACTAAAAGCGAGCGAAAGTGATGCAATTACTTTTGAAACGCAAAAGAAGAGAGATGGCTATAAAGTGCGTGCGCTCGAAATAAAACGACATTATGTGCCAAAACGAATTTGCTCCTTTAAAAAAAAAATTAAAACTACTTAAGTAATCTTTGATATTATAATTCTCTATGTTTTAAAGTAAATTACATTGAATAACACTTAGCGTTCGCTGTGATGTCGAAAAATTAACAATATAGATATAACTTTGCAATTTTTTTGTATCGAGAAAATTCATTGAATCGTGTATTCCTTTTACATGATACTAGACCAAAGAGTCAAAAACCATGAACCAAAATGTTAAATCCCTATTTCACATACTTAACAAGTTACACGAAATAGAAAAACCACATTTTTTTCAATATTATCATTTTAATGTGGTAAACTCTTGCCATTTAACAGGCATACTTACTTCAAAATTATTGGTTTATTTAAAGTACGAAATCACCAGTTTTGCCAATTAGTATGCCTATAAATATCTAATAGTGACTGAGTTTGACTGTAGAAATTAACACCTTCGAAGGCACAGAACAATACACTTATAGTGATGACTATAATAGGCTATTTGACTGGTTTCTGATAAACATCTCAGATTATTGAATGGTGTCTAACGAGCCCACAAAAACCTATTACTTCAAATTGCATAATGTATTTCTTTTAGAAAATAGTAAATAAAAATGTACTGTTTAAATAAGCCGCCAAAACGCTATCTTTAACAATATGGCGTCGTGACGTCAAAATACACGTAAACAAACGTTGAAACGGTCGAGATACTAGACAAAAGTCATCTGTTCTGTCAACGATAGACAGAAATTGACTATATCATGACGTCATCATAAGTTCAGCCAATCCTGACCGTTTTCGATTACGTGGCGCCAGATTTAAAAAGATGAAGATTTTTCGGGATTTTTTAAATAAATAATACATTGTTTTGTAGTAAAATTAATGCAAATCGATTTTAAAAGCGATAATCTATACGAGTGTCAATAATTATGACCTTATTTTTTACATTGTCAAATAGCCTATTATTACCATTTAATGTCAGAGAAGGTGATAATTATGATATCAGACTGACACTAATAATGTTGCTGGTGGAGTGTAATGAATGACTGTACCCAGGGGGTGGGTATTGGGGTATTAGGGATATTCCCTGTGGATTATGTAGATCCCATGCATGCATAAGGGCGCGTTCCCACTATGTCGTGACGATTAATTTATCTTTGGACGAATAGAGGTATGAGGAACAGGGTGTAAAGTTAACTCAGACTCTATAAAAAAGGGAGGATCCTCCGACCAGACGGGTGTTGTGTCTGGCGGGCAACTGCCCAATGATTCATGTCGGTCCGTTGTAAACTCTGCCTGCGCGATGCAAGATTTTGCGTGACGTGAGTATGACGCGTTGTTCGCATGTGGCGTTTGTAGATGATTAATTGTCGTCACGACTTATCGTGACGTTTTTTTATCGTTTTACGACTGTCGTGCTAGCCGTTACCATTGACTTGACAATCTGTCGACACTGCAAAAAAGTCGTGGACGTCAGTTAATAGTGTAGTCCTATATGTGAAACCTCCACTTAATAAATACACAAGCCACGACGCTTTAAACGACACGATAATCTGTCGTCACGACATAGTGGGAACGGGGCCTTACGCATAACGCCTTTCCGTTCAATTCAAAACATCAATCCATGATTATTATTGATTACTACTAATTCATCATCATTCATTGATTTCTCAGTACCAGCCCGGAACCTGGATTTATACCTGGTTGATGGCAATAGGCTCGCATTGCATGGGACTTAAAAAAACCTGGTGAAATATGGGTGCTATACGTTTCCAGTTTTAGCTGATCTCGCATTGTAGGTATAAGGCTTTCGGACAGTGAGAAGTCAGCTTATACTGGAAATGTATAGCTTGATATGTCGCCGTGCGTACCATTACACCTCTGGCTAACCCTTCGGGATTATAGGCGTGATGTTATGTTGTTGTATATCAGGTGCCTCTTATCACGTCCAGAATTTATCTCAATAATAGCTTAACCTGCCAAACTGCTATGCAGGTTATCTCAGCCATTGACGTAAAGCGGTAATTTCCACAAATTAAAAAGCAGAACAATACATAATTATAAACAAAATCAAGTCAAACTGATAAACTTACGAGTGATCACAGTATCGAAACCACTTAGGGTTGATTTTACCAATGTCAGATTTCTCTTATCAACAGTTTTTGCATGCAAAAATTATTCATCAGATCAAATATATCTGATGTTGCTAAAATTAGCCCTAAGTATATTAAAATAAGATTTAAATTTACTTGAATTTTAAAAAACCAAAAACCACCCAAAAGCCTGACATGCAAAAAGTATGTATAAGGGACAATTTAACCCGCAAAAAAAAAAAAAAAAGGGACAATTTTTCATTCTTCAGATTTTTTTTTATCTCAGGATAAAAAATTGCAATCCCCAAATTCAATTACTTCTCAACAGCCTGTGTGAGGGGTCCAGAAGGCTTCCCACCATTGGGGGAGAGATTCTGCCAGAAAATCGTGTGGTTGATGTGACCACCACCATTGAACTTCAGCCCTGGTGCCAGGCTGATGACTGTGCTGATGTCACCTGAAGATAATATGGTCATAACAATTTAGAATTTTATACCCAAAAGATTTTACACATTTTTATTTTGAACAACTTTGGTAGCTCTGTCACTTGGTTTTTGAAATCTTGGATCAAGTGTCTGATCAGCACCCTGATTGCGTAACAAACTATCAATCTCAATCTGAATAATTTTGAAGGATATAATATATGTTCGAAAAACTTGTCTGCGCAACAATGTAAATAACGCAATGAATATTGTTGAACTGTCAAAATGAAACCCATTGCTAGATTGCTACTGATAGTGAATTACGCAATTACCCCGCAGTTAAGGCGAATGTGTCAGGGTAGCCCACGCAAATCAAATTTTCTGACGTTTTTTGCTTTATGCAGGTCATTGTCAGGTTGTATGTTGTTCTAAACATAATTCGCGGCGGTTAGCTGTTGTGAGAGAATTGACATTGACCTATCATAGTGGCTTGAAGCAAGGCCTTTCAGAAATCACAGTTAGTCTGCTAAAAATATAGAACTAAAAGAATCTGTCCCTAAAAAATGCAGTATACAAGATTACAATGAAATGAAGACACTATTATATCCATAGGTTGTTAACAAACCTACCAAACCTAAAATACAAAATCTGCTAGGCTAAATTGTGTATTACTTTACAATACCTACTAAAAACTTTTAACTAAATAAAAATAAAATCTCTTTACTTGTCAACAGCCTGCTTTAAACATTCAGAAGGGCAAGTTTCACATGGAGTGAGGCTTGGCCATAGAATAGAATGGTTCATGTGACCCCCGTCATTAAACTTTACCACACTGAGAAGCCCTATAACCATGCTCGTATCTGCTGCTGCCAAAGTATTATTATACAATGTGGAGACATGTAATAAAGTATTACTGGTACAGATAGTGCCATCCACGAAGACGCACCCTACTTTTTTTCCTAATGCTTACAGCACAAGTGTGCAGCATTCCGCTAGTGTTTTAGTTTTGTTGATACTTACACGCTAATTATTATTAGTGGGTAATTAGTGTGTATCGAAAAACTAAAACACTAGCTGAATTAACTAGTGCTAACCACTAACGATTACGAAGAAGAGTGGGGCGCGTCTTCGTGGATGGCACTATCTGTAGCAATGTTTTATCCATATAATCAATTTTAGGGAGTAACTATCAGAGGTTACAAATGGAGTAAAATTTAAAAAGGAATATTAGTCAAATCTCTGAAAGACTTTTAGTAGTTACCTTTAGCCTGTGCCTGAGCCAGTTTTTCTTCAGCAGCATTCAAGTTGTTAATGTATGTGGCATGATGCTTTGTGTGGTGCAAGCTCATGATCTCTCTGCTGATCACAGGCTCCAGGGCACTGTACTCATAAGGCAGCTCTGGGAGAGTGTGCTTCATGCGAGCTGCACCCACAGACCCACTGTGAACAGTACGACAGGTCAAAACAATAATACGCAATGACAACTTACTGCAGTGCAGCCGGCCGCCTGGCCTGTGACCGTTTTACATAATTACGCCATTCAGATTGTTATATAATGCATTAAATGGTCAATGGGTCGTCTTAGGGGCGGATTAACGAGCATCTAAGTAAACAAATAAAAAGTGAAGCATACAAAAGAACTTGCGATCAATATCATGGTTCAAAATCACCTGAAAATATATGTTTTTTTTGTAGGTAGTGCTGCATTATTTAGAAGATACTTACACCATAAACCGGCGAGTAGCAAACATTATGAAAGGCAGTGAAAGAAATGCAAAAGTTACTTTAAATAAATGTACCGGCGAACGATTACCCGATACCAATACAATTTATTATCAAAATGCAGAATTACGCAACAATGTAGTGCAATTCTTTGCTGTCAAAGTCACGTCAAAGTTACACATGACATTGACAATATTTGACATGACTAATATGACAATCTCAAAAAAATTACATGGACAATACTGTTGTAAACCAGTAACCATAACTTTCGGCATCAGACATTTCGCCTTTCTCTTACATACACATACTACCTAAAGCAGTATTAGTACTTCATCCTACTCAATAGTAATTAAGTTGCCTTATATTAGCAATTTAAGACCGTTTCTACAAGCAACCATAAGTAAAGTTTTTTTTTTTTTGACGTGACAACGTCTTAAATTAGGTTGCGGCTGGGAGTCACTTATGAAAAAGTGTAACGCTCGGTAACGTTACGATGAGTCACCGAACCTTTTAATTTAATTACCGAGAAAAAGACGTTGTCACGTAAAATCTTCGCCCGTAAAACCGACTTTACAGGCAACCATTTTTTTTCTTTAATCTCTTTCTCGATAACCAATATTTGATAAAAAACCATTTGATTTTAATGTTTTAATAAATCTAATTAGTTACTACCATTTTGCTTATTGATTAATTAATTATTGTAAACCCCTTCAGCAGAGCGGGCTTTTACCACCAACCAATACCGACCGAGTACCCGCCTTGCCGAAAACCGAGGTGCCGCCCCGCCGCGCCGTGCCTAGGCGAGGTTGCTGTCACAGAGCACGTTTTTGTAGTTGCTGTAGCCTGTAGCCTAGCTGTAGAATCACAGAGTACTTTTTGATTGTATTGTAGAATATTGCGATTGCGACTGAGCGCTGCGAGACCTCACGTAGTCGTCGAATATTTCACTAGTGTGCGTACATGTACCGTGTGCACGTGAGCCGACAGTCAGTGTGTTCGTTTCGTTTGCAATTTTGCATATTGTTACGAGACGACGAACGTACGACAGTGCTGTGTGCTGTGCTGTGAAGTTTTTGCCGATATTTATTGTGATCATATGAAGAGCTACTTTAATTTCCTTCGACATTAAAACTTTTCTTAGATAATTAGGTGTACAATTAAATAATTAGACGTAGTCCAAGTGTTTCAAGCGTAGTGTGGACATTGCTATAGGAAGCGGTGCATTTGTTTATTTATAGACAGTCGCAATTTGCAGTCATGTAATTATTCCTGTGGCGCTAAAATGTCTCAGAAGGATACTGCGATACATTTGTTAGCCGGAGGGTGAGTATTGAGCCGCGGGAGGTCCGTGATATAATAAACATCCATTTTTGTAATGCGTTATCATGACAAATCTATATCATAATCTCGATGGCTACAGAACTCCGATGTATTGGCACATGTGGCGAGACGATGTTTACGCCAGCGTTTTCACAGTGCCTACGCGTGGCTTACATGTACAATCTACACAAACAACTATAATTTTAAAATTTTTGATCTGCTCATGAACTTTGAATAAGCAAGCCAAGTTTCATAGTTAGTTTTGAACTATCATCACAAACATTGTTACATTAGTTTTCAGTTATTCAATCTCTATTTGTTACATAAATGCAGATGACAAACCACCTTGAGAATATAGATAACAATACCGCGTAATACAAATGAATAGTACTAAGTATGTTTTTGTTGTTGTTGTTGTTGCAAACTTACTCGCAAGTAGGTATACCCTGATAGGTTTTCCGTTTTTTGACAGCTGCCTTAGAACATAACTAGTCCAGATTATGTAAAAGTTAACTTTAAAATGCAAATAAATATATAAACTGCCTTAGCTTATTGAATTATCTTCTAAAGGACTTCTAACAGACATCCTATTACCATACGTGTATCAGTTTTAACAAAAAATATAATGGTTATGCATAATATTAAATTACGTTCATCTTACTATGTGATGGGATCGAATGTAATCGCTTCAAATTAATATACTTATTGAAAATAATCATTTTATACTGTAGGTAAATCAGTATAGAAAAACCTTGCATCCACTCAAATTTATATCAATGAAATAAGTATATACATTATTTGCCAGGATACGGATTTGCCACCATAAACAAGATGTTAATGTTTTATTTCGATTTTAAAACTTTCATTACTCTAAACAAATTGAAGTGTAAAAAATCAAAATGTTACGTTGCTGCAATTACTAGTTTCATCTGTCAAAAAACAGTTTACCTAATGCACAGGGCATAAAAATATAAATAAGTAAGTGTTATTGTAACCGAAAAAGAAAATCATTAATCGTTGTTATCCATTGATAACATACAATCTAGAATGTATTTCATAATGCTAATTGACACTTATAATACCAACAGCAAATAACTTTTGCACAATCTTTCATCAGAGTTTTTGTTTACTATGCATTTATGCAAAGGATTAATTCCTTTTCTTATAATTCCTATTGAGATAAATAATAAAAAAATACAACCAAATTGAGAACCTCCTTCTTTTTAAAAAAACTCAGGAATGGGGCAATAAGCTGAGAAAAAACTTTGCCACACAATAATGAACTAAATTGCAACATCCAAATTTAGTTAATACAATGTCAATGTAATTGTCCATTGACATGTATTAGCTAAGTACAATGCACAATTGACTACTAAATCCATATACACACAGAGCATACATTTTGTAGCCATCTAGGTACTGATAAAAAAAACTAGTACAGAATAACAAACCAGCTTCATAATTAACATAATTTAGAATGTTATCAAAGATAAATTCACTCAGTACATCTACCAAATTTCATTCAACAAAACTTGATTTCATAATACTATGTGCTAGCCACATTTGATTATCCAATTTTACTTATCAATTCTCTATATAAAAGCCAGAAGGCCAATTCTGGGAATGAATAAACTTTCAAAATCTAGTTCCAATCTCATCTCAGTTACAATCAATGTCAAAAACATGTTAAATATGTAGGTAAATTTTACTAGAAGTGATTTTGACAGATTGAGACTAAGATCAGAATGTGATCGTTCTTAAAAATATGAGAATTGCCCCCTCTGATCATATCTCTGATTAATTGGTGCACAGAGTACATTTTTGAATTGGTGTTCTGGCACTGACCTGTATTATACATTGTTTATTTTTTATTGATAAATGAAAACAATTATTTACCAGTACACACTCTATGTACTGGTAAATAATTGTTTTCATTTATCAATAAAAAAAAAACAACTGTAAACTTCAACATGGGATTTAAAAACAGAATTGATGTTAATAACCAACAATGGCCAGTATTTAAATGATTTAAATAACAAATTCTCTTTTCAGAGTGGCTGGCACAGCCGGAGCTGTGGTAACATGTCCTTTAGAAGTAGTTAAAACTCGTCTCCAGTCCTCAAAGGGAGTTGGAATATCACCTCCTTCTCAGCCTCCACCTTCTGACAGCACTAACAATGCCAGGAAAATCTGCTCGAAGATCCCTAAACATCAGGTATACTGCCTATGATTAATTTTATAATAAGTTAATATTTTTTATGTAAATGGATACACTGTATGAAAAACTTTTAGACGTTTTTAGAGAACTATAATAATATGAATATCTTATAAAAGTTGATAAAATAATAATAAATACAGCAGATTACCAGGGACTTGTAATCAATTGAAATGTGATTTATCAGGGCTAGCAAGCTAGTGATAAATATTTAGAGATTAACACTACAATCTAACCTGAATAAGTAATATTTTTATTTGATTTCAAAGTAAAATACTTTTTGGAAGGAACATATTAAAAGAAACCAGGGTCTCCTAGATCAGCGGTGCTATTCTGTAAAAATCTCACCGTGAAAACTTAGTTGAAGTGAGTGTGGAGTTAGCTGTCAAAAGTGTCAATTCCTAGCAAAAACAAACTCACTTCACCTAAGTTTTTATGGTGAGATTTTTACAGAATCGACCGGCTGATTAGCAACACTAGAAATGTAAACAAATAACTACATTAACTACCCATAATTTTCTTGTTATTATAACTTTTAATATAATAACAAAAGAAAAGAAAATTTTTATTATAAATTATAATTATACCTATATTTAATTATAAATTTATAATTATATATTTAATTATAAATTTATAATCATATATTTAATTATAAATTTATAATTTTCTACTATTTTCTTATTCAATAAAACTGTAATTTCAGGACATATTTAAAAAAATATTTTACAATAGCAGTAGCAAAAAGGAGGGGCTCGTGACTAAATAATAATAATAACAGCCACACGGGTCGATCGAAGGTTACGCTACGCTTCTAACCGAGACCCTTCAGTGCTTTGGAAAGCACATTAAACCTTAGTAGATCTTTGACAGTGGTTACGGCTAGTCAGACGTCCAAAAGTCTGACCACCAGTCTTACCAACGGCTAACGTGTTACCCAGTAACTGGGTTGTGGAGGTCAGATAGGCAGTCGTTCCGTGTAAAATTATTCAGTCAGCAGCTGCATCCGGTTAGAATGGAAGCCGACCCCAACATAGTTGGGAAAAGGCTAGGTAGATTGATTTATTTGAGCGTTAGCAAAAAATTCAAAATGTAAACAATGAATCGGCGAATATTTTAGTCTCAATGGAATCAACATCGCTCATGGCCATAATTTGACACGTGCCTTGAATCTATACCTACTTAATAATATTATATAGCTGAAGAGTTTGTTTATTTGGTTGAACGCGCTAATCTCAGAAACTACTGGTTCGAATTGAAAAATATTTATGTGTTTGATAGTCCATTTATCGAGGAAGGCTATTGGCTATATATAACATCACGCTACGACCAATAGGAGCGGAGCATCAATAAAAATTACTTTTGAGAGCTTTCGTTGGACCGTACGCTGCGTAAACGGTTATGTTACGCAAAAATAATGTATGACGGAATTGTTCCCCTTTAAAAGTTCTAAAAAAAAGTCCGCGATAGTATATATAGTATGACATGTCATCTTTTAAGGTTGACTGACTATAACCTTTTTTATGGTACCTAATCAAAGTTCTAAAATAACGCATTATTTGCGATGGTGTTTTTATAAACATGATATGGTCCTTATCCAAATAAATACGTTATTCAACACAAGTATTTAATTTTGAACAAAATTGCCCTTGACATCATTTGATTTCAATGAATATCTTAGGAGATATCATAGTTCCGCACGGCAGGTCATGAGTACCTACTATTCCACTTCCACTCTTACTGATCATAGCGTGATGTACTAAAATAGCTTCTTAGAGTAATGTACTAAGTAATAATATTAAGTAACAGTTACTCTTAAAGTAATGGAATATATTTTAGTTTTTTTTTTACTCAAATGAACGCGGGTGAAACCGCGGGGCACAGCTAGTACTTAATAAAGTTACCCTTTTTGAGTTCAGTCACTGTTGGGCACCTTCCAAAATATACTCGATTTCTAGCCATCCGGCATCCTTTAAATAATCGGTTTGGTAATACTTATAATAAATAACCGGTTACATTTTATAAATAACAACAAAAAAGCTGTCCAGAATGCACTTAGTCAGAAAAAAAAAACAGAATTGCGTTCTCGTGTTCGACACAAATGGTCGCAATAAATTACTGTAAACCAGCGAATCAATAACTGTTTGCGTCTTTAAACGAATGTCCAAAATATTGTTGACAAAAATATGATGTTTGGTAGGTACCTAGATACTTTCAACTCAAATAGCAGACAGGGGGTTAATTGTAGATCTATGTTGTAATAGTTAAAACGTGTTCGGGATGTTATATTCAATGAAAACACTTGCTAGAAAAATATATGTAATTTATGGCATTTTCAATTTCAAGTACCAGCTGGGGGGTTAATTGTAGACGTTCGTTGTAATAGTAAAAAAAATCAAGATGTTATTTCCAATAAGATTTTTTTCTGGCACTCCACTCTTAGAAAAATATAATTTTTGGCATTTTCAAGCTCAAATAGCAGCCGGGGGGTTAATAGTTAGTAGACGTTCGTTGTAAATTTGTAATAGTAAAAATGCTCAAGATGGTATTCCCCATAAGATTTTTTTTTTGTTTTTTCTGTCCGGCACTGCTAGAAAAATATGATATTTCGCATTTTCAATTTCAAATACCAGCCAGGTTAATTGTAGACGTTCGTTGTAAAAGTAAAAAAAACTGGCCAAGTGCGAGTCGAACTCGCACACGAACGGTTCCGTACCACAAGGCAAATACGCCGAAAAAAACACGTTTGTTGTATGGGAGATGGGAGCCCCCTTAAATAATTATTTTATTTTGTTTTTAGTATTTGTTGTTATAGCGGCAACAGAAATACATAATTTGTGAAAATTTCAACTGTCTAGCTATCGCGGTTCTTAAGATACAGCCTGGTGACAAACAGACGGACGGACGGACAGACAGCGAAGTCTTAGTAATAGGGTCCCGTTTTTACCCTTTGGGTACGGAACCCTAAAAATTGTCAAGATGTTATTTCCCATAACATTTCTTTTTCTGGCCGGTACCATCATAGACCAACAAAAAAGTTTTCTTTTTTTGTTGGTCTGAGGCCGGTACATTCATTTTTGGGTATAAAATGCTCTACACTTGAATGATGTCCTTACACCGGATCTTTGGGCCAATAACAGTTGCCATAAAAAGTAGACGAAAATAGCAAAGGCCAATCGATGACCTATCATTTAGGTTTACCAAAGTCAACTGCAGTCGAATCGATAAAAGTTAAACTGTTTGTCTTTGCCTCGTAAATTATGTCTAACGTGCTTGCGTCAAAGTACCTTCGATCAAACTAAGGGTTTATTCCAAACCGTTTATTTCCAGTTACAAAACATCGATTTTATTTCTGGAACGCTAAGTAGGTATATTAAGATTGATAATATTATCATGGTCGTTTTCCTCATCATGCCTTGTGGTATTTTTATTTCCTTATTAATCATTTTACTAAGCGTTTTATAACTTATTAATGGGTACCTACGTACTGGGTCATCATCGTCATAATTTCAGCCTGGAATCACACACTGCTGGGTATAAGCCCCTTTTTTCTGCCAAATTCCCCGGTGCCATGCGTCCTTCATCCAGGTGTTTCCTGCGACTTTGACAATATCATCAACCCCACGCGCTTTTGGAAAGAAACCAAGAGGTTTCTTTAGCCCAACCTTGGCCACCATTCAGCCACAGCTTTACTCCATCGGCCATCTTCTCGTCTAGCTAGATATCCTGCTGAACTTCACATGAGGCGCCCTGTCCCCGACGCGCGACCTCGTAAACTTTCGACCGACGACTGATTTTGGTGTTACGTGTTACCACGGAAATCCGTGCGTGTTACACATTCGGTCTAGTAGGGTTATGCCAGCCATGGCTCGCTCCATGACCCTATTTGCTACTCGATTGCGGTAGACATTCTCCTTTGTTAGTGTCCATGTTTTGGCACCGTAGGTCATTGTTGGCAGGACACATTGGTTGATTTTTAAGTACTGAGGGAGACGAGATAACGAATAGCATCGACTCTTACAAGATGAAACTCCTAAGGAAAGACATACTTGAATCTCCTTGCTCCTAAAACATTTACACTCCATAAGAACTTCAACTGAAAAAATCTGTCTCCTTAAAGATGGCGAAATGTGGGTGTATAGATATTACAGATACATCTCTCCCTAACCCAACTAAATCTTCTTGATATAACTTCAATATTAATCATGCATTGGTTTGGCTTTACTTCTCGCCATTTCTTTCGTCCATTCGGTCTACAAGAACCGGATAAATTAATTAATTGATACTGTTACTATGTCTTCCGTCTGGCAAAATATTTTTCACATCAATCGTGTATTTAATATTTATGTAAAAGAAATCTGTTTGATTGTTAGTTTGTTTTTCAATTTTTTGCGGAAGAATCTCTCTATCATAATTATTTTCCATTGTTCATCCCACATTTAGAAAAAGATGAAAGGACTTGCTCCAAATGTATTCTTATGTTCGATTCTGCCAGTAACCCTATCATGACTGATACAAGATAAATAGAAAAACCATTAGAGATATATGGTTTTATTGCATAAAGAATTGCAGATGGTATGTCAGCTGTGACAAAAGGTCAAGGAGTAATTTATCTACTTTTTTAGACCATATACAATAAATAGCAAAGAGTATTTACACCACATTCACCCCCGGGTCAGAGAACGTAGTCCTGAAGACGGGCTGGAGCTCTCTTCTCTCTTGTGGAGCGCCGAGTTGCTGTAGTCTCGTGTTGCTGAGAGTTCTGAGCTGTTGTTACTTCTTGGACCAGAGGTATCTCCGTTTCACCCTCGGCATCCTCGTATTGATCTTCAGATTCGGATTCACTCTCTAGCGACGGCAGCGGAAGAGGTGCTAACTGTCTATTTGATATGGTAGTTTCTCGGCCGTCCGGTAGTCTTACGTGAGAATAAGATGGATTAGCTTCCACAAGCTCCACTTCTTCCACTTCAGAATCGTATTTTGAATTTTTATGATTTTTACGCATCAATACAGGTCCTGGTTCCAAAAGCCATGTTGGCATTGATTCCCCATTTGCAGATCGTCGTGTATGTCTAAAAAAATTTTCATGGGGTGTGGCATTAGTGGCCGTGCACAGCAATGAACGGATTGAATGGAGAGCGTATGGTAAGACTTGCTCCCAGCTGGCTGTTTCAAGATTTTTGGTTCTCAAGCACAGCTTTATTGTTTTCCATAAGGTACCGTTTAGACGCTCCACTTGACCATTTCCTTGTGGATTATATGGCGTGGTTCGACTACATGCAATTCCATTTGTTACCAAATAGTTCCGTAATTCGTTAGACATGAAGGCTGCTCCACGATCTGAATGTATATATTGTGGAACACCATAAGTGCAGAATAAGTCCTTCAAGCATTTAATAACGCTGCTAGTAGACACATCTTTGGTTGGGTAGGCAAACGGGAATCTTGAATATTCATCAATAATTGTCAAGATGTAGCGATTTTGAGTGTTGGTAGGTAGAGGTCCTTTAAAATCGATGTTGAGTCTTTCGAATGGAGCGGTTGCTTTTATGAGCGTTCCTTGCTTTTTAACAAACCTAGGTTTGATTTCTGCGCAAATACGACACTCAGATGTCATCTTCTTGATATCGTTTACAGAGTAAGGCAGGTTCTTAGATCGTATCCAGTGAAACATTCGCACGATACCGGGATGTCCCAAGATATTGTGTAACTCGTTCAGTCTGTTCGTGGTCATACTTGAGCACATACGAGAGAGGGCATCAGCCGTAATATTATCTTTACCCGGACGGTAGATTATGTCATATTTATAATTTGATAGCTCAAGACGCCACCTCTCTATCTTCTCATTTTTGATTTTGCTGTTATGGGATTGGTTGAACATGAAAGATACAGATCGTTGGTCAGTTATTAATAAAAAATGTCTACCAATGAGGTAGTGCCGCCATTTTCTTACAGATTCAACAATAGCGCTTGCTTCTTTTTCTATTGATGAATGTCGACGTTCGGAAATGTTGAGTGAACGTGAAAAAAAAGCTACTGGGCGGCCGTTCTGAGACAGGGAAGCTGCAATAGAGTGTTCCGAAGCATCAGTTTCAACAGTGAATATTTCGTTCTGATTTATTACGGTTAAGGCTGATGCCATTATGTCTGCTTTTAGTTTTTGAAAAGAGTCAACGGCGTCCTTTTCGAGAGGAAATTCAGAAACGTTAGTCAAGGGGCTGATCTTTTCAGAGAAATTTCGAATCCATTTGGAGTAATGGGCGAACATGCCTAGTGTTCTTTTAAGTGCTCGCGAGTCAGTTGGAATGGGCAAGTTCAATAGAGGACTAAGGCGGTCATCATCTGGTCGAATAGTATTCTTTTCAATTTTGTAACCCAACAATTTTATAGACTCTTGCTTGTATGCACATTTTTCCTCATTAAGCGTGAGATTATATTTTGCCGCAACCTCCATGAAACGAGACAAATTCAGATCATGTTCTGCTGCTGTTTTGCCACAAATTGTGACGTCATCCAAATATGAATAAGTACCTGCCAGTTTATCTTTATTAATAATATAATGAAGTGTTCTTTGGAATGCAGCGACCCCGTTTGTGACTCCAAATGGTATACGTGTAAATTGGAACAACTTACCGCAAGCTTCAAAAGCTGTATACTTTTTCTCAGTCGGCAAGATAGGCACTTGATGATATGCACTTCTTAAATCGATTTGACTGAAGAAATTGTATTGTGCTACCTTCGATACGATCGATTCTATGTTTGGCAAGGGGTATGCATCCAGTTCAGTAAATTTGTTGATTGTTAATGAATAATCAATGACTAACCGTTTGCGATGCGTTGTGCCTCCAGTGACCAAGACTTGAGCTCGCCATGGCGAGTTACTAGGTTCAATAACCCGGTCTTTTAAGAGTTTATTGATTTCGTCACTTATGAATTGATTATCAGCTTCAGAATGTTTTCTTGACTTTATAGCGATAGGTTTAATATTGTTTGAAAGATTACTGAAAAGTGATACAGGAGGCACCGTAGCTTCCATAACGTTACATATCTTAAGGGGTTCTGCCGTGCCTCCGAATTTGATTTCTACTGATGAATGGTCGCTTAGAATATCATGACCAATTATCACATCTGCACAAAGATCTTCCAAGGCGTAAAGAGGCTTCGCCTTGTAAATGTGCTCGCCTAGCTTGATCGTTGCGTAGTAAAATCCATCTATGAGTGAAGTTCGTTTATTTGAGGCTAGTGTTACCGTTTCTTTCCATGGATGGCGTTTCAAGTTTAGCAATAAAGCGAAGTTCTTATCGATAAAGCTTGTAGAACTTCCACTATCAATCAAGGCATCAGCTTTATGGTTATTGACAGTGATTGAAACTGTAGTCTTCTGTAAAGTAGCTGGAGATGCTGCTAAAATTGCTAATGCTTCTGGCTCCTTTGGTTGCGCTACAGCGTTGCTAACTGGTTTATCTGCGGCGTTTCCGCTTCTGCATACTTTGGCAAAATGGCCTTTCTTTCCACAATTTTGACAAGTTTGATGAAAAGCCGGACATTTTATTCTTTGATGAATATTTCCCCCGCAGAAGAAGCAGCGTTTGCGTGATGTGACCGCAGCCAGATTGGAAATATTTCCCGATTCATCTGTGTTTTCGATTTGGTAGAGTTCCTTTGCAGTTTGGAACTCATTAGAATTCTTTTCAGCCATTTCGAGAGACATGGCCTGATTGCACGCTTCTTCTAGGCTTATTTCTAAATTTTCAAGTAGCCTTTGTCGAATTTTTTGAGAACTTATTCCCGCAATGAAGGCGTCACGGACATATTCGTTTCGATATTCTTCAGCAGAAACCGATTTGAAAGAGCACTCAAACGCTAGTTGTTGTAACGTGCGTATATAGTCAGCCACTGTTTCTTCAGGCTTTTGTTTGGTTGAAGACAGTACATACCGAGCGTGAACTTCATTCTTCGATTTCAGATATATTTTATCTAAGAGGCGAAAAGCGTTCTCAAATTCTTTCGTCTCTCTGATAAACGAGTAAACGTTAGGAGACACATTATTGAAGAGAATTTTTAACTTTGTTCCATCCGGAATCTTGACTTCCCCCGTTTCTTCTTTAAGATAGTTTAAAAATGTTTCTTTCCAGTGCCGATATTTTAGCTCGGCAGTTGGAGTCCCCGGATCCACATCGAACTTCTCAGGCCTGAGCAGTCGCGCAATAGAAGCCATTGCCTTTTTCTCTGCGTTTATATTTATGCAATAAATTGATACAAGATAAATAGAAAAACCATTAGAGATATATGGTTTTATTGCATAAAGAATTGCAGATGGTATGTCAGCTGTGACAAAAGGTCAAGGAGTAATTTATCTACTTTTTTAGACCATATACAATAAATAGCAAAGAGTATTTACACCACAATGACATCGTTAAATTCTGTTTTGTAAGCAAAAAGATTGATTAGGTATATCGTTTGTAGTTTACCAAAATAGCATTTGGAAAAGTATAAACCAGATAAGATCTTCGATTATTCGTCTAGCTCTGTCGTCAGGCAGGCTATAATAGGTAAAGGTATAGGTAGCAATATGTTATGATTTATGCCGGCCACTCACGATCAAGTTCACCGTCAAGTTTGCAGCGGACTTGAAGCCGCGTCCAGTAAACTTGACGGTATATGGCTTTGCGTATACACCGTCAAGTTTACTGGACGCGGCTTCAAGTCCGCTGCAAATTTGACAAGTGAACTTGATCGTGAGTGGCCCGCATTAGGAAAATAAGCTTTAAATACCCAACTACTCTAACAAACACCTTTGCGTCATAGCAATGCACCTTTAGATAATCCATTTTTGCAGAAAAAACAGCCATCGCCCACACGCGCATATTATGGTTTCAATAAGCACTTCAGATATTGTTTTAACTTATCAATACTAGTAAAACGATATTTATCAGCCTTATCTATCATCAAAGCCATCGACTAATTATGTAATGAAAATATCTATAATCAGTCGTATACAACACAAAACAATGTCAGAAAATAATGCTTTCGTGTTGGATATTAATTGTCCCTTTTCATCTATCTTCTAATATACAGGGTGGTTCCTTATTTATGTATAACTGCACAGTATAAAACAAAGTCGCCGAAATGTCTGTACGCGCATAATTTTCGAATGACTGCACCAAATTGGATAATTGGATAATTATTTTTGTGTTGTGTTCGGTATTGCCAGGACAAGGTTTATTATGAAAGAAAATTTCGGAAATTTGAAAAAAAATATTGCACCCATGCGAAACTGGGGCGGGCCGCTAGTATATTACGAGTATAAAAAGGTAAAATTTGTGAGTAAAAAGTAAGGTAAGAAGTTCTATGTAGGAATAATCTTCGGCACTACTGAACCGATTACAAACATTCTTTGACTGATAGAAGCTACACTATTGTTGAGTGCCATAGGATATGTTTTATGTTTAAGGGGGAAGCGCTAAGGTAGTTTATAAGTTTTTTATCTTAGAACAGACAACATTTCATCACAGTTTATGTTTAATCAGTCCATACGACGGCTAAACCCTTACATTTCCATAAACAAATCGTGTTATCCTTTTAAAAGAGAATGCGATCGTAAGTACAAAATACTGCGCATTATTTATATTTCGTTGACTTACACAATAAATTATGCACGTACTTACAAATGTTTAGCTAGTAGAAGGTATTATTTATTAAGCTAAAAATAGAACATAATCAAGAGAAAATATTATTGCACACAGTGTTATAATATAAATGTTATAATGATTACGGCGGTAGAGATAATGGCTATCGGGGCATAATTGCAGGAAATTACGAGTACAAACACGCTAACTTCTGCCAACGAATGTAAACAAAGTAGCAATTTCAAACTTTAATGAAATTCATACCTAGTCGCCTAATAATAAACTTGTTTGCTTCACACACTTACAACGGGTACAACTAAAAGTGTAAAAACGGGACACTTACAAAGGGTAAAAACGGGACCCTATTATTATTACACTATTACAAAGACTTCGCTGTCTGTCCGTACGTACGTTATCTTAGAAGTTTTTTTTTTACTGCTTTAAGGGACTGTAGACCTGAGTATATGGATTTAATTTCAACTCGATACCTCTACGCGTTCCTGAGATAAAGGGTCTTGACAGACAGACGGACAAAAGAGTGATCCTATAAGGGTTGCATTTTTTTCCTGTTGAGGTACGGAACCTTAAAAAGTGATTTTATATTTAAAAAAGGATTTTATTGTTTTGTGGTAAATTATTAGTTACTTACCTATTTAATTTTTTTTTAAACAATTTTGCACAAAAATTGTTTCTAATACCGGGTTCCCGGGATCCTGGTGTTGGAAATTTTCTATGCGGGATTAATACCAGTATTGAAAAAATCCGATATTCGAACCCCTATCAGTGTGTCGAATTTTTTGCACGTAAACGGTTCACGATACCTATATATGTTATTTAATCGGCTTTGCTGACATGAGATAACGACTGAGAAAAACATCTTAGCTACCTATTCATTGCCATATAACAATGACTATACAGATATAAATTAATCAAATAACACGCTTTCTGCACTTTTTTGTCTTTCGTCAAAATATTAAAAAAAATACCAATACGCCCGCAGCTGCGAAAACACGAAAATTGAGAGACGTAATTCACTTGGTAACAACAAACAAGCTTGCTTTATCAATATCAGCATTAATCAAAAATAAATTATTGAGCTATGGAGTGACTCAACATCGGCATTATTCCTACCAACAATAAAATATAATAATTATTATTACATACCTACTCCCTCGACATGCCAGATTCGGCAGTAGGAAAACAGTCTTCATTTAAAGACCCCACCCTAACTTCCGTGCCTACCACATAGGTCACCGAAACCATAAAATTATCTCTATTGGATCATGAACAGTTTTATGTAGCTCGATTTCATTATGCGTGTAAATCGATCCAGATAACACGCCTTCACAAATGTTTAAATCAGCTTGCCACGCTACGCCAGATCAATTTATTTACGCAAAATACACCAAGGATGTTTATAAATATATGTCCAAGACTCCAAATGCAGTGACTGGTATTCGTGTTCGCCGTCTGATGATAGATAGCTGAAAACAATGCCGATGTTAGACCGCCAGTCGTAAAAAAATCTCTCATTTCCAATAGCTTCGCAGATTCTAGAAGTAGGTATTCGAAAATAACCACCGAAAACTAGGCCAGACATTTTCTTGACGAGAATTATTTTTTTCGGAGTTGTTTACCAGCCGATACGAGCGGAACAGTTTAAACATGGGCATGCGTTTTAATCGTTTTTAATTGACTGTAGTGCTCAAACTCGAGTTTAAGAGAAAAAATATTTTTGCGTTTGTTTTGTTCGCATTTTACGGCGTAGTTCTATGTAAGATTAATAATGACCTTGTACAATGTCATTATACATACTGAAGCTAACGGCGCTCAAGGCTGTTCTAAAAGTAGAATTATGCATAGCAAGTTGTAATTGCAGTAAACATCCATTGGCTTCGTCGTGCATACCTGGCGATGCACTTTCGCTAACAATGATAAATATATATTGCTCAAAATTACATTGCTTGGGTCATATCCGAATTTCTAGGTTTAACAGACAGGTTTGACATGAACGATAAGTCCATCTCTTATTTTAAGTTAAACGAAAAACATTGTCAGAGTCGGGATGCATTTGGAACTGATAAAATCACTAAAACGATACAGTATCATCTCATCTGGCCTGGATTTAATAATCTTCCAAGGCTTCATAGGTGATTACATTGTTGTTTTCCATAGTTTGATTGATGTAGATAGATATTTCTTTGCATTGAGATATTTTTAGCACTCACTTTAATCATTTTATCGTACATAGTTCTTCGTCGTTTTGCCAGAATGTAATACTTATCGGGTTTCTTTCGGCGATAATATGCTATTAATATATAGCTTTGATGAAATATCTGACTCAAACTCCAAAGCATTTATTCAAAGTCAAGGCGTCGGTCAATCATAAAGATGAAGCTAGTTGCCCGTTCCAAAGCGTAGTACTTAGGTACTAGGTACCTATGGAGAAGAACGGGCACGAAACTCCACGGACACTCTTTTAATATCATAAAATTGTTACAAAACACGTCTCATCTAGCCATCCTGATACACATATTTCATTAGTTCTCTGTTCTTATTCAGATGTTTATCCAAAAAATTATGATGTCGTCGATAGTTACACCTAGGATGATTAAAATTCATGGAGGAAGTTTCCTGCGTTATTTTATTTTTAACATGTTCAGTTTAATAATAAATATAATTACCTTGTATGTTATGGTAAGCATATTGTTTTAGGAAAATGAATCGAAATAAATAGTAGCATACTGCTTAGCTTTGGCTTTGTGGTGTAGGTATCAATGAGAGTTGATTCATTGTTAGGTGCCTATTTCCGTCAGTCAATTTACCTATAAGCCGGTGAGAATAATGGTGTTGTTCTTAGAGATAAAAAAACTCTTCTACTTATGTATGAAACGAAAATATTTTAACTCTGGAGCTGGCAGTATGGAAACATTTGGCCCTAACATTTGCGTAGGTCCCATTGTTTCCATCACTTGTGTAAAGCGCACCTATTTATTTGCTTTTCACTTTTTGTTTTTAGAATAGAGAGCAATTTTATAACTACATTTTGTGTTTTTTATTTACTTGATAAGAATGAATATATTTGCGCTAATCGAAGGTCATACACATTTAATGTCGGCTTTTAATTGAAATTAAAATCCTACACAAATGGGATTTAGATGTATAAATCAATGTATTTAACAGAATTGTTCATTATCCATTTGCTTTACATGGCTTTGAGAGTTCTAACACAACCTATCCCTGACCGCATGCGTGCTCGACACAAGCGATGGTTATAATAAAATTGGCCATATAATGCAGGAGGCCAAATGGGGCTACAGACGTACGATGGGCGCGATGTTCGCATACAGCAAGCAAGCAGATCGTATGCTGATGTCGTACAATTGTCAGGTTCAGCAGTGTGCGAGAGCGGGACACGCCAGGACACCGTCCAGGATGAGCCTTATACAGTGCATCAGGTAAGACCTTATTTTATACACCGTTTGTGTGTCTATATAAGCGTCCCTTCTAACATCGCATTTATTAATGACACTTTATGAGCTCCATTATCGGGATTTATTATTATCCGTCCATCAAATTCCACGCAATTTTCTTCCCACTTATTCTTGGGACTTATAAATTTGATTCCCGACACAAGTACGAGTTGCGTGTGAAGTGTTTGCTCCTATCTGTGTTATTTAGTGTGGATATTCGTTTTGGCTAGCAACCACTCAATGACTGTGATTGAGGCTTCTGCGCTGCTAAGTGTACACCAGACATAACCGTCTTGTTGACCTTTAATTTAGCTGTTTATTTATTCGAACTGATATCAAGAAGATCTCTAGTCCGGGAAATTTAAATGGAAAAACCAATTCCACACTTATCGAAATAAAAATTCATTTGCTAAGTAGGTATTTAAATAATCAAGCACCGGCAAACAGAAGAAGTTCAAACCGCTTCCAACTAGCTCTGTTATCAAGTGTATGTTAATAGATAACGACTGTGATGCCCAAGTGTCACGAGAACTGAACGTGGGCCGATTTCACGATCGCGACCCCATTGGTGCGCTCTGTGTTTGCAGATTAGCCGGCTGCTGCCAATACCGGCTGATCGCTTATCAGTTTGCATTTTTCATTAGACTTATCTCGGATGTAGGAACAAGTACCACCTTACCTTTCCTGTGTAGAAAACGCACATTAATTTAAAATTCAACTTTCTCGAGGTTGTGACTCGACCTCAACCGAACTCGGTATTTATAGCAGCTTGTATGTTGACATTACAATTTTATCTCAATGGAGGAGATATCCATTTACGTCACTAACTCAATAATAATCGCCGACGTAGGTGCAAAGGTGATTTACTGACAAGAGCTTATTTGTTTCCAGACACATAGTTCAGACTGAGGGCCCTAGAGCATTGTTCAAAGGCCTAGGACCCAACATAGTTGGGGTAGCACCGTCTAGGGCCATATACTTCTGCACATACTCTCAAGCTAAGGCGATATTGAATCAAAACATATCACCGGATACTCCGATCGTGCACCTATCCGCAGCAAGTGCTGCAGGTAAAACACGTTTTACACTGTTCGTGAAATATTTACATTATTTACTCAAGTTTCTGTCATCAAACGCTGCTCTTTTATATTACGTATGAGACATGGAAATGCAAATCCGTATTGTCTTTCTCTCGTTCCCCTGCTAATTTATTCACGTTGGTTTTAGTAAACGCGCTATGTTTATCACGCACTGGTTTCAAGAACGATCTGTTTCAGGTTTCGTGTCTTGTACAATGACCAATCCGATTTGGTTTGTTAAGACGCGGTTGCAGTTGGATGGACAGAGTGTGTCAGCAGTGCAGTGTATTAAGAGGATATACGCCAAAACGGTACCTGATCCAATGTTTTTAGATGAGGAGATTATTCACGTCCTTCCGCCTGGCTTAAAAACGTAGCTTATAGAATCTGTGTTTTGAGTCATCAAGATCAATAAGGGTGATTGATTTCAGGGCATCAGGGGTTTCTATAAAGGCATAACGGCTTCGTACATGGGCATCAGTGAGACTGTGGTCCACTTCGTGCTATACGAGGGTGTTAAGGCGAGACTGATGGCAGCAAGGAGTGTTGATGGTGTGCCCAGCGACCATCGCTCTCCTAGAGACTTCCTCGAGTTCATGGGAGCTGGTGCTTTCTCGAAGACAGTCGCTTCTTGCATTGCATATCCACATGGTAAGCATCGGAATATACTAGAGTATAACTTCACGCCCGCGCGCCCGTAAAATAGCAATTCCACGTTGCAATTTCAATGCTACGATTAATTTGCCTGCAAAGTTGATGTGCAACAAACATTTACACACTGATATGATAATCAAATAGAAATGCATTTAATTATCATGACTCGCTAATGTTCTTAATTAGTAATGCCTATAAAAGAGTCTTCAGGAATCACTGGTTCTTTACCATGGATAAAGATATTAGCTAGTGATTAGAAGTAACAGGTCATTAGCATATACATGTGTAAGTAAACGATGTGTCACCTTATCTGGTACATTTTCCGTCTGCCTGATAGCAAGAGTTAATGGCATATTTATGGACCGTGTTGCTTAGTGGCCTTTTGAAAAGTGACGCGCTGTTTTTACAAGCTTTTATTTAACTTGCTATGTTTGTTCGGATGGACTCTTGCAACTCAATTTTGAAGCAGACATCTTCAACCGATTGAACTAAAATTTTGCATACATGTTTATTTTGGATGACAATACATGGTTTGCTGTGTGACGTCATTCTAAATCCAATATGGCGGACTAAGTTTTTTTTTGCTTTCCTACAATATGTGTATCAAATGAAAGGGCTTGCTGAGAATACGAATGCGAGTTAAACTCCGTTGCTCCAATCCGTCTGAAATTTTGGTGTACTGGGGTTTTTGGAGGTCGAATTGTTCGAGTCTGTAACATCGGTTTGTTAACTTTAACTTGTGTAATTTGGTGAGATAGGCGTCAACAGCATTAGTTTGCAACCTGTCTAGGAGAAGGATAACTCCAAAATCAAACCCGGAACTGTGTTTCGTAAGGCACAAGTAAGCTTCAAGCTGAAATAAGTGGCGCATTCCTTCAAACACCCAAGTCAAGGTGAGGCCGTGCCGAGGACTGAGTGGCATACGAGTACCTATTTAAATCTCGCGACAAGCTTTTATATCATATAAATTGTGTAATGACGTTATAAGTTGATAGTAAAAGTTTTAAAGGAAAAGTTTATTTTATTCTTTTTAGCGCATTTTAATAAAAGCTTGTTTTTAAAAAGTTTGTTTACTTTTAATTTATTATGTTGCACCAAATGTTGTCTAAACCACTAGTTTGTTATTTTCCGGTAATTAAGAATAGGAAGCAAATAAGATTATTATTATCACAAAATATAACACTAAGATCGACCATATATTTTATTGGTGTTATGATTCCTTTATTAACTCTTATTTCATTTCCAGAGGTAGCAAGAACACGGCTCAGAGAGGAAGGTGACAAATACCGCAAGTTCTGGCAAACGCTGCATACAGTACTGAAGGAGGAGGGATACCGAGGAGTCTATAGGTAAGCACTGCAGCATTCTTATCAAAAGTCAACATGTTCACTAACTGTGCCAACTTTTATTAATAACTTCTTTGTCGTTTCAGGGGCTTAGGCACACAACTAGTACGTCAGATACCAAACACGGCAATCATGATGTCAACATACGAAGCCGTGGTGTATCTTCTAACTACACATTTTAATAGTTCCTTTTATGAGAACACCTAGCTAAATGCATAAAGAGTCATTAGTCGTGTCCGAGCCGCGTTGAGCGCCAAAACATAGTTTCGTAGCCAACATTAGATGACAACGTTCTCGAATGTCCATGTAGAGAGACATTGTGCATGCTTGTGGCTGAGAAATTACGAAACTTCTCCAAACCCACCAGTCTCCGTATGGTAGGAAGTAAAAGTAACACTGTGTTCTCAAAAATGATAACAAATTTCAAGGTCGGCAATACTTGGCAGGGGTAAAATTGGCTGTATAGAAAATGTTGAAACTTCTTGCTTACCCATTTCTAAACTCAAAAACGTAGACCTCATATCGTGCAGATATTTTTTATTGGTCAAATTTTATATAATATAAAGAAAATATTAATCATTGTAAAAGTGTGTAAACAATTTGAAATGTACTTACAAGGTGATGCTACTTATGCAGATAAGATTACTTCCGCTTTTTTATTTAACCTTTGGACCTACTAAATGCAAGTTTCCCTTTTTGAAGTACCTTCTTATCTTTACTTAGTTTATATAAAATTGTTTTTAAATTGATCTTAATTGCAAAGTGTGTGTCAACAATCTAATCATACTATCAAGTGCTATGTTGGTGCAATTTTCCTGTTTTTGTCATTATTTAGTATTTTAGTGTTGGTATGACTGAAAATACTCTCATTGTTGAGCTAGTGTAAGATAAAAAAGTAATTTTGCCAGTTTACTAATCAAGTAATTGCACTTCTAAGATAAATATTGCGATCAAAAATGTTATATTTTGATGAAAGATATTTTGAAATCAGGATTATTTTGGAAGTCATTCATTCAGTTGATTGATGATTACCGAGAATGATTATTTTGTGAAGAATAGAGATGAGGACTAATATTAGAAATGTTCGATAATGTAACGGAAGGCATAGTAAAACGAGATAATCGAAAAAAATCAGTAAAATCAATGGAAATTTGGAGAAGCTACACTACTACGCTTTAAAAGTTTTTAGTGGGGATTATTCCCGTCCTTGTCGTGCGGTACTACTGACAATGTATGGCGCTACACTCCCACTAGGTTAACCGTTTTTTGACAGATGTAACTAGTGATTGCAGCAACGTTACAACACACATTTCGATAATTTTACTTTGTTTTGTATGTAGTATCAATTGTCGATTTTTTGCTGTCGAATAAAACATGGTGCGGTTTCTATGCCTGTGTTTGTTATTATATAAAACAATAAGTATAAATAAGCCGCTTTGTTTACTTTAATTTCAATTTAGCAGGTTTTATAGCGGAATTCAGCGTAAAAATAAAGTATGCACTGGTTTGCCGTATCAATTGTGTTGTAGTGTAGGTACTATATGTTATGTACTGTAAAAACCCGAACTGCGAATTTAAAAAATTTACGAGACTTTCAGGTATCTTTATGTGACCCTAATTCATTGCTCTTGGGTGTATTTCAATATTAGATTTCGGACATTTACCGGTGTCTGCGGTAAAACCTAGGATTTACCGACTGAATGCTAAAATTTTGAAATTAAAGATATAATAGAACAATTCGGACTTTTACCGGTGAGACTTGCTAAATCTTAGGATTTACCGCAGTTCGGGCTTTTACAGTATCATATACACATAAATATAGGGTTTACTACTTAATAAAACATTAACATCTTGTTTATAGTGGCAAATCCGTATCCTGGTAAATAATGTATAATGTGTGTGGTGTGTCTCAAATTTATACTTAATATAAATTTGAGTGGCTGCAAGGTTTTTCTATACCTACTGATTTACCTATAATATAAAATGATTATTTTCGATACGTATATTCCTTTATAGCGAATACATTCGATCCCATCACTTAGTACGATAGAATGTAATTTATACACACAACAATTTTTTTTTGTCAAAACTTATACACGTACGGTCAGTATTTGGCAGTCGCTCCATGTAAAATACTGATATTCAGCTGCATCCGGTTAGACTGGAAGCCGACCCCAACATAGTTGGGAAAAGGCTAGGCAGATGATGATTATACATGTACGGTATTATAATGTCTGTAAGAAGTCATAAATAAGATAAGGCAGTTTATATATTTATTTTATTACGCATTTTAAAGTTAACTTTTATGTAATCTGGAATAGTTACGTTCTAAGGCAACTGTCAAAAAACGGTTAACCTACTGGACAGAGTGTAGTATGAAGTTACAGTTGTGACTTCTCTTCTATGGTAGCGCCGTCTTAGTCTAGCAGTTATTTTAAAACATTTATAACTTGGCCATTTTTTAAGCTTATAGACTTTGTAGTATCGTTTTCACTATGTGCAAACCATTTTTTGGGGTATTCCTTGAAGCGCACTAAAAGTATCCCTCGAAACGCACCAAATGATCAATTTGATTTTGTTAGCGATACCCCAAAGTTTTGATTTATAATTTTTTTTTAAATTGACTACTACAATAATCTGTCTACCAGCAATCTGAATTAATTTAGTCATTAGTTTCTAGTCTCATTAAGTGCTTGAACACTGTAAATGCCTTAATCATTTCATTAGGATCAGTCATCAGATGATTAAATTAAATAGTATAATAAGTTTTGCTGATTTAAATGCACATAAGGTGAAGTAACTTGTGCCAATATAAGAAATATATTATTTGGGAACTTTGGTTAGAATTATTGCTTTATCAATGTTTTTATGTTGTATCCGTGTAAGTCTTTACTCTGTCAAAGCGGGCTTTTTACAACAGAGATGCAGTTTTTATTAATCCCACTGTTAAATATGGACTAGTCAGTTAGTGTCCAATATTAGTTCCCTAAAGATTTCATCCATAGTATGTTGAGTTAAAAATTAATTTACGAACACAAAGTAATATGCACAAGAGTTTAATTTTATTCATAAATCCTTATATTCCAGTCTCAGCACAAAATAGTAAAACATAAGCTGTGATATAGAGCTTGTAAATATTAGTTACGGAAAATAAAATATAACTGTCGCACATAGTTCCATCTTACACACTATTGAAATGTGAACGTAGTGGTCTATTTATACTTGTTATTGTCCTGAACATGATGTGGCCTCTATGTATGCCGCACGCATTGACCTCAGGGTGAATGTCAACTGTTGAGTTTAGCTTTTATTTTAATTTTATGTTAAAATATAAATCTACAACATTTTATGCACCATGATGATTCAGAATGAACTCGAAATTGGTAACAAACAATTACAAGTGTGAAAGGACCATTATTTGAGAATTTGTGTTAATTTTTATATAGATTTTATTCTGTCTGGGAACACTAATTGTGTTGGATGTCAGTCATACCTGTTATGATTGATATGATTGTTAAATATTCTAATTATATCGAAGTTAAGAGTGATTTATAAATTAAGCATAATAATGTTTCCAGACATAGGCAGGTAGATCTTTGATGGTTATGTTAATTTAGAGGACACATTTGGACATTTGTCGGACTGAGTATAAAGTACTATTATTTGTTTAATAAATAAATAAAAATATTTAAATAAATATAATATTATTTAGTTTCATTTTTCTTTTACAAAGATACCACAATTATGTTTATAGTCCAGAGGAAAAATGATGTACATAAAGGTTTTAAATAAGTAGGAAGATATAAATATGAGCTAGGCTGTTATGATTGGAAGTGATAAAATAAGAACTACAGTAAGTATACACCAAATTAAAAATAATTTATTCCAACATCAACAAATAAATGCATCATAAATAAATAATGAGATTAAGATAAAATAGGTTTTAAAAGAGTTCTGACAGCAACATTTGATATTCCAACCCATACATGAGAGGAGATAGCATTTGGCATGTCACTCGGGAATCGCAATATTCCAGTCAGAGGAAACAGGTCACCTTTCAGGGCAACAATGGGTTCCCGCCTAAACCAAATAACAGACAGTACAGTCATAAGACCTATTGCAATCTGAAGACCCATTCTGACAGTACTTTTAACTGCCATATTTTTACCAATACGTGTTTGTGAATCATCTTTCAGCTGATTTTCAAGGCTGTTTATTTTCCGTTGCAACTTTGAATACGCTGCGAACTCGTCTTTCATAGATAATCCCTTTTGCTCCGCTTTGAGTGTCACGATTTGAGACCACACTGACCGCTCTTCATTGGATGGTCTAACAAAACATGCAGCTATCTACAAGCAAATAACAGTGTTGTTTTAATTGATAGGTAGCTTATATAGAAATAAGCATGAACGGACTCCTCGTTGGTACTT
This sequence comes from Oligia latruncula, assembly GCA_948474745.1. NCBI lineage: Eukaryota > Metazoa > Arthropoda > Insecta > Lepidoptera > Noctuidae > Oligia > Oligia latruncula. The sequence goes on along the minus strand of OX419702.1, from coordinate 13,001,849 downwards.
ACTGGTTTCACTAACTGAGGGACTAAAGCACTGAGCGTACATAAAATGAGAAAATAAACCAAAAGAAATCCATTTATAACCTCCAACATTGTGTTTACTGTGATACAGACAACCTGAAGCACAGACTGAAATTTGCAATATTTTTTAATAAATAGCCCTAAACAATGGTCAGCGTTTTAATTATCGGTTAACGCCGAGAGAATAAAATCAAGTTTATTTTTGCTTGCAAATTGTAATTTTCAATTGTCACTGTCAGTCATAGACTAATGTCAGTCGCGTCAGTGTCAGTCCCACAGAACACTATTACTCTGATTACATATTACTTTACTCTATGCTGATTACTCACAGAACACTATTACTCCTAGCAGCGGAGGTCAGTCCTGCCTGTCAGATTTAGAATAGACAAAATCTCACGGATTCATGGAATTAGTAAGTACTATAACACGGACCACTGAAACTCCTTTTTTTTGGGTAGGAATTATCAAATAACTTCTCCCGCTCTGGGCGGAGTGGGAGGGAGTGTAAGACTTTTACTGACTAAAGAAACACGGGTGAGTTACCCGTGTTTCTTTATTTGCCTGTGCCAGGGGCGACGGTATCTCTTTCGAACAAACCGCGACCCTGGCAGGCATCGGCTCTAACGGAACGGACCCCGTCAGTTAGTGCTGACATCTCTTTGAGGCGCCCGTGGAACACGCCGTCGATCCGGGCCTGGGGCATTACCATCACCTCTTAAAGCAGGGCAGAAGTTGAACTGCACTACTTTTTTGTATTATGACGTCTTACAAAAAAGTTGTGCAGTTCAACTTCTGCCCTGTTTTAAGAGGTGATGGTAAGCCCCCTGGTCCTTACCGGACGGCGAGCTGCCCATTGCTCACCGTCCGCAAACCCGCGCCTATGGTGGCCAGAAATCGGCTGTCGATCCCGACGCCCAGGGCGTCTCCTGCGGCGACTAGGGGCGGGAGGGCGCAAATATTGCCTCTCCCTCACGCACTCCGCCTCCTCCTTCTCGAGCATTACTGCTTCGCAGAAGGAGGCGACGGCTTCCCATCCACTCTCGCTCCGTACCATGGCTTGGACTAGGGCCGGACGCGAGAGATCGCCGCCGCCGATCGCCGCCGTGAGGACTCGGCGGTGCTCTGCCCTGGCTGGGCAGACCATCACAGATACAGTCCTTCCACAGCGCTGTCAAAAATGATAGTGTGTGTGTGTGAGAAGAGGATGTGCCAGTATGTCTTTTGTTTTGAGTTGCATCTTAACTTAAAATTAAACTAACGTGGCATTTTCGAAATTGTGCTTCTGGCTGACAGTCGCCACCTAACCAAAGAAGAAGAAATGTGGTGTTGTAAACACCACATTTCTTCTATAATAATAAAATAATATCGTTTTGACGTTGAGTAAGCACTGTGACCGCGTTCACGAGCGTTCCGAATTGTTGACAGCTCTCTGCTGTCATAATCGTAATATCTAAATCGGAACGCATGTGAGATAATGTGAGCGCTGTGAGCGATTATTAGCTAATTCGGAAAACGCTTGACCAAAGAGTAGTATATATAATTATATATTCCTTGCTTGTGTATATAATGTTCTTTTTAAATATAAATAGTTTTCCATTTAATTTCGTAATACTTACTTATTTTGTTTTTTTATTGTTAGGAAATGTTAATAAATATCAATACCTAATTATAAAGATAACCTCAAACCCCGTCAGTTGGGGTTTAAAAAAAAAAGACAAGGACTTGACACAAGGCTCTTACAGAAATAGCCTTTTTATGATTGACTTATATTTTGGATTTTACCTAAGATTTTGTAGAATAAAGTCTTATACATGGATTATAGTGAATTAAATATATTATAACACTGAGGAATTAACACGGATTTACTTTACTTATGAAAAATAAGAAACTGATGAATTAACTTGGATTTACTTACTTATGGATAAATATCAAACTAATGAATTTAACTGGATTTACCTTAGACATTAAAAAATAAACTGATGAATTTAACTGAATTTACCAAAAAATACCAACTGATGACTAGGCAGCATGGTCCCTGACCCTAGCCTGTTCCACAAGGAACAAAAGGAAAAAAAAAAAAAATATATTCCTTGCTTTGACAGTTTGATTGACACTGTAGTGTAGCATGTATTGAACTATTGATTGACCCAACTAAAATACAACCCTAGAACGTGCATACAACTCAATGAACATTGTGCGATTTGTGAAGTGATAAGACGACTTTGACTGCAAGAATATTAAATTTGGCCAATAATCATGGTGGGCATAAGTTTCAAGAAGAAGTCACTCAATGTTGTACATCTGGAGAGCTATACTAGCTACAAAGAATACACAGAGACCCATAAAATAAAAGTGCCCCTAGATTCGTTTATTTGTTACTGGATTCAAAAGTTTTGTACCAGCAATTTCGTTGCTATAAGATTCGTCCCAATAAGGACAACTCCTGAGAAAGAGAAGTCGGCTGTTACTATAGTAGAGGAAGAAGGCGATCCTTTTATCTTTCTGATAAATGAGTATGAAATTCCGTGGACAGTGGCACTATGTGTGTACCCAGTCATTATGGCTGAAGATGTTATAATAACTGGTCTCTGTGCGGTGTCCAGACAGATTTGTTTGTTTAGGAATTTCTACCCACTGAAGGAGGAGCAAGAGGACGGTCTCTTAGGCTTTCGTCATACTTGCCTCCAAGCACCAAATGAGGTTTCAGTATGGACAAAATTCTGTGAAGTAGAAATTGTAAGAACTGCCCACAGCTTAATAACAGATGGTGATATTAAAGAAGTACCAAACGCTTTGGTACGATTTGAAGATCATATGAGGCAGCCTGTCAGAATTCATAATGTGTATAAAGTTGCACAGAATATTAAAAAAGAAAGTATAAGTGCTGAAAAAGCAAGGGCTGAGCAACAAGCAGCCAATGCTAAGCAACAGGCAAACAATGAGCCACAATCAAATGCTGCGGACCAAACAAAAGCTGCCCAAGAAATAAATGCTCAGAAACAAACAACTGTTGAGCAACAACAAAATGCTCAGAAACAAACAACTGTTGAGCAACAACAAAATGTTAAGCAAAAAACAAATATTGAACAACAGGCGAATGTTGAGCAGTCTGAGCAACAAGAAAAGCCTAAGCTGCAAACAAATGCTGAACGACAGGCAAATACTGAGCAACAAGCTAAATCTGAGCATCCCACAAATGTTGAAGAACAGGCAAATGCTGAACATCAAGCAAATGCTCAACAGGCAAATGCTGAGCAAGCTGAGCAAAAGGCAAAGTCTGAGCAACAAGCTATTGCTGATAAACAGGATCCCGAAGAAAGCGGGGAAGGTTCATCCAGTACAACAAGGACATCAAAAACAAGAAAATGGAAATCTAACAAAAAGAAAGAGATTGCAATTGACTGTTCCACAAAAGTGGAGGACCTTGAAGTAAATCATGACTTCGCTGAAGGCCCATACTTAACATTAGCAGATCTAGTCCTGCTGCCATCATATTATGTTATAATAAAAACTATTGGGGAGCCACGGTTTGCATCTGTATTGCCATTTACTTACAAATGGTATACAAATTTGATATCCATTCCAAGAATAAAGGAAATTTTTATGCCCCTCGTGAGCCAATTTACTTTAACACAGTTATCATTTAATTTGCATATGCCAAGACCTGATGACGTAAGCTTGTACAAGTGTGACCCAAAGAGGCACAATCCTAAAAAGAGGATTTATACTAAGGACGAGGATATTGAAAAAGCTATAAGCTCCATAACGGATGGAATGGAACTTACTGTGTCTGAGAATGTGTTTCAACCTTCTTTTAAATGGCGTGATATACCGGAGCATGCAAATCCATATTCTGGCTATCTACCTGACACAAGAGTCCAAAGGAAATCTGAGCAATTAGAAAATTTAGCATTAGCTGTGCTAAGCATGGCTACAGATGGAGATGTCATTGTAGACTTTTGCTGTGGAACTGGACATTTGGGCATCCTCCTTGCTTATCTGTTGCCAAGATGCAGTATAATATTGCTGGAGAACAAAGTGCAGTCTCTCTTCAGAGCTAGAGAGAGGGTCAAAAAGATGAGGTTAACAAATGTATTTTACTACCAGTGCAACTTGGACTTCTTCATTGGCGAGTTTGATATAGGAATTGGATTACATGCTTGTGGAATGGCCACTGATTTGATTTTGGAGAAATGTTTAAAGCAAAATGCTAGGTTTGTCCTAAGTCCATGCTGCTATGGAGCTATACATGGCACCTGTAGAATAAAATATCCCAGAAGCAAAAAGTTCTCCAGTATGTCTCTAGATGAATACTTGTGTATTGCCCATGCTGCAGACCAGACACACAAGGAGCATCCTTTAGCTGTCAGAGGAGCGAGGTGCATGACAGTCATTGATTCAGACAGAGCTCGCTTAGCTGAAGAGTATGGATACAAAGTCAAACTTTTGAGACTGAAGCCTGTCACATGTACACCTAAAAACAATTTAATAATAGGAATATCTACAGAAAAATAAATAATAAAAGTCAACATTTTTAACAGATCATTTATTGTATTAACAGATTTTAAAAATGTAGAATTTGTACTTACTTTAACAATAGCTTATTCTTAAACTTCCCAATTGAATCTTTCCAAAAATAAGCACTTTCATTAACACTGTTCTTACAAGTTAAACAAAGTTCAACTGATTTTAAAGCATAATCATTGGCATCAAATTGTAATACTTTTATACAGTATAAAAGTATCAAATTTTCCACTTTTTATATTTAATTCACTTTTGCGTAGACAATGGCAGTGCGGCATGGGATATATACCTGAAATATAAAAAAAAAAAATTGGTTTACTACAAGTAATTCTAGTCATGAAACCTCAGGAGACACATTCCTGATTATGATTCTTTACTGTTTTATTTCTAGAATATTGTATTAGTCATATGTGTCTATCCAATTATAAACTTAAATAATAATTTGATATTGCATAATATCAATTAGTAATTTTGAATGTACTTGGATTGGATTAATCGAAATGAGTGTTTGATGTTTCAATTTAAAATACTGAATGGATGATGTTTGTTATTATAAGTAATGATATATAAGTGTCTATTGCATTTAATATCAATAAGTCATTCTGGATAGTAGGTACCAATTTGTTTATTGTTTCAATTAAAATAACTGAATAAATATTACTCAATATTAAAAGCTAAGTGTCTGTTCAAATGTAAACTTAAATAACAAGTTGATGTCTATTGCATAATATCATTGAATGTAATTGGATTGGATTAATCGAAATTATTGTTTTGATGTTTCAATTTAAAAAAATCGAATAGATGATTATTATAAGTATTCAGTGTCTATTCAAATATAAACTTAAATAATAAGTTCATGTCTATTGCATTATATCAACTAGTAATCCTGGATGTTTAAATTGAAAAAAATCAAATAGATGTTTACCGTTAAATAATTAAGTAAGTGTCTATTTAAATATAAAGATAAAAAATAAGTCAACGTCTATTGCATAATTTATATCAATTAGTAATTCAGGAGCAAGTACATACGTAGCTAATAATTGAATTAAAAAAGGTGTAAGTACTATTGCTACTCCGTATCGTATCTAGATGTTGTTAACAAGTTTTTATGTGTTAATATCCAATTATAAACGGTAATATAAACTTTTACTGCGTAATATCAATTCAATTGAACTCTGGATGTCCGAATATTTAAAGTAGATGATTCATTCAAATAATGTAGTTGATGGTAATTGGCCAGAGAAGGCAACACACAGGGTAGAGTGGAAAGCGATGTATTGTTCATCGTGTCACTGACTCTGGCAGGGCCACCGTCTGGGATTTTAATTTTGATAACACAAAAAAGTCGCTAATTGGTCGAAATTTGTCGCCAAATATCAGAATTTGTCGATCACCAGAATTTGTCAGTACCAGTACCAGTTTTGTACCAGTTTGGAATTAGCGACAAATTTTTTGTGTTATCAAAATTAAAATGCCTGATGGTGGCCCTGCCAGAGTAGTGACACCTGTTCATTCCAATTAAAACTTTATGGCTGCTGGGTACATGGGAGAGTCGCTGCGCAAAAACAAATTCAAAAGTGAGGATTTGCGCAGCGAGTAGCGCACTTCAGAACAATAATGTTTGAATCGGGCTGTATTGTATCTTGAGGGACAAATAGAGGGTAATAAAAAAAGTTGATTCATTAAATGAATATTCATTGTATATGATCTGAATGTGCCAAAAGTGGATGTTTTTAAAATATGTTATATGAAATAAATGTTTAAAAATAAATATAAGTTGGTTATTTATTTTTTACCTGTACAGAATCACTTCGGTTGCCCCATGGTTGGCCCTGTGTGGTGTGGAACTCGCCGTCCGGTTCTACGCGGCCAAAGCCGCCGTATTTCTTGCTATCTGAACACAGGACCGCCTGGAAAAGCACATCGATCACAAATCTGATTTTCTTTGATCTTCTTAGGGTCGGTAAAAATAACATTTTTTTTTTGTTTGGTCCGTCGTTTTCTTTGCTAACATACATTCGCATGAAATTCCTTTGCAGGATTTGATCCTTGCAACTGTTTGCAACACGAATGCTGGGTGCAATACCTACATGAAATACGTAAAGATGCTAAAATAAAAAGGGTGGTATTTTTAACAGACTGCAAAAAAGGAGGAGGTTCTCAATTCAGATGTTTATATATATTTTTTTATGTATGTTCGTTCGGGCATAACTCCGTCATATATAAACGGATTTGCGAAACTAATTTTTTGTTCGAAAGAGGTTTATTCCGAAATGGTCCCATTTAAATTTCGTAAAGATCTGATGATGAGTTTCGGAGACAAACAACGGAACTCTTCAATAAATGCCAGCAAATCAAGCACGATTGCTGTTATCGCATAATTATGTACCTATGCATTGTTTACGCAATCACACAACATAACCAATTAATTCATTCTGAGGCTACGTACGAGTACGAAGTTCGCCAGGTCAGCTAGTACTGGATAAATTTTAAATTATATTTACCCTATAATTGCCAGGCACGTCGACGCCGACCCTGTAGTCTGTGAAACTCTGGTAAGGGTGGAAGTTGAACACGAACAGCAGGCCGGCGCGCTCGAACGAGACCAGCTTGTCGCCCTCGTGCTTACATGATACGTAGGCCTGGAGACAGAACGATGATATCAGAATCTATATTTATTTATCCATCTTACATCTTTTATTACAGGTTTATGATAAGTACCTAGGTCAACAAAAGAGAGAAGTACCTACCTATACAGGATCGTCGGATATAGTTGAAGTATATTAAGAATCAGATGGATCAGAGAATTAAATTTAATTTTATTCGAACACATCCATCGGTTTCTTACTAAACTTCAACTATATCCGACGATCCTGCATACTTATCTCTTTTGTTGACTGTACATCATCAGCCTATATTGTTCCCACTGCTGGGACACAGGCTTCCTCTCAGTGAGTGGGAGTATAGGCCGAAATCCACCACGCGGGCCCAGTGCGGGTTAACGTTGGTACTTGGTAGATGTCACATGTCTTTGAATTTTTGGTTCTAGGACATGCCAGTTTCCTCGCGATGTTTTCTTTCACCGTTTTGAGAGCAGTGGTGACGAAATAATTTACACAAAGTAAAGCGCCTGTCTGGGTTTTGGTTCAAGGTTATGATAAGTACAGTCAACAGCAAAAGTAGATGATCAAAATCAGAAATTCAATACTAATGAACGGAGTTCGCTTCAGAACTGTGTGGCGTCGAAGTGATTCAAAAGTATGTGATTGTAAATTATACCAAACATTTACTACTAGTACAGCTGCCATATATTCGTGATCAGTTTTGACTCCTATTGAATTTCTGATTTTGATCATCTACTTTTGCTGTTGACTGTACAACGGAAAATCATCTATGAAGAATATCTTGGCAAACTGACTAGGATCGGTAAGATTCTTTTTGGGCCTTTGGACTGCCAGCTAATTCTGAGCTAACGTCTTTTTACTAACATTTTTGAGGTAGTAAGACAAATTCTGTTCTTGTTTGGGAAGGAAAAACTGCGCTCGTGCCAAAACAGGCCCTTGGGTTTATCTCCAACAGTTTACACAGAAGTTAGCGGAGACTCCGCATTTATTTAAAATGGGACAGTGGAGGACAGCACTCTACTCGTACTAGTAAAATTTCACACTAAGCATCCTGAATCCTGACCCACTTCACCGTAATGACCATGTGATAAAAAGGCCCAATAGGCGCGATAGTCAGATTTTTATAACCAACCATAACCATAATCAGCCTATAATGTTCCCACTGCTGGGACACAGGCCTCCTCTCGGTGAGAGGGAGTGGGCCGTAATCCACCACGCGGGCCCAGTGCGGGTTGGTGGATGTCACATGTCTTCGAATTTTTGGTTCTAGGACATGCCGGTTTCCTCACGATGTTTTCCTTCACCGTTTTGAGAGCAGTGGTGATGAAATAACTTACACAAAGTAAAGCGCCTGTCTGGGTTCGAACCTACGACCTACATTTTTATAAACAAGATTAATCTGAAGAGGGCATGAAGCTTTAAACTCAACTTTTAATTATATGTTCGAGCCGTTTGGGGTTAACACTAGGGCCATGGGGTTCGAGTGCCCACTTGGTTTTTCGAGATATCGCCAAGCGGTTAGTCGACTCTTCACGTGACCAGAGGGCTGGCCTATTTCTTGGCCAAAGAATTAGCATTACCATACAACGTGGCAATGCTGCCAGCCTTTTGGGCACTGTTCCTGTTGACAGCGATGCGGACGAATCATTTGATGCCCTATGATCATTTTGCTTATTTTTCATATAGGTAAATGTACATATTATTATTATTTTAAATATTCGCATAGATTATGTAAATATTATCTGTATATTAATAAATACTTTTAATTTAAAACTCTTGTACAAAAAGGCTTTCACCTTGCAGTAGGACAATTTAGTTAGACCTACAATTCAATATTTAGCAACAAAACATCTCATACTAACCGGATCCGAACTCAGCCATCCATACTTCTCCTCCAACACATTCATGTCCCTGTCGAACTCGTTGAGGAACTTGTACTTGAGCAGCGGGTCGTCCACGAGGTTCCACTGGCGGCGCGCGTAGTGGTACGACGAGTTGTTGCCGGCTCGCGGGAAGTCCAGCCACTCGGGGTGGCCGAACTCGTTGCCTGGACGAGAAACATGATCATAACATTACAGTGGTCAGGAATATTTACAGGTATACACGGTACGTTATACGTAGGTATTTGTTTTGTGGATTTTTCAGACTTGTGAATGTCAGAAGTTAGAAGTCAGACCGTTTGGTAGGTTGGTGGCGGTCGATTCGAAGATAAACCTCCCATAAAATACCAACAAACGACTAATTTGACCAAAAAAACCAACCCAGCCCAAGTAACAAATCTTCTCTTTAACATTCATACAGGTCTAGAAAAATCATCATCTGCCTAGCCTTTTCCCAAGAAGGCCGGCCCAGGAAGAGGAGGCGAGATGACCTAGACACTTACAGCCAGGGATCGAGGTGGGTCTAGAAAATGATGCCGGAAGGATTTGGGGGAGGCCTTTGCTCAGCAGTGGGACAAAAAATCGTAAATTTTACTTACGGGGTGGCAGAGTAGAAGATATTAAGCTTGCTTGAATCATGAAAATAAGCCGGGCCGCCCCGTACTGTCATGGCCTTTTTGGCCATATGGTAAATACGCCACTGAACATACCTATAAAGTTGAGATACGCCTCGCCTGCTAGCGCGTGTGTGATGAGTCGTATCATGCAGTGCAGTGCCATGCCTCGCTCGACCACTGCGCTTGGCTCGCTCAGAGTGGACATGTGCGTGTACATGGCCGCGTCCATCAGCCAGAATGCTATTGTTTTGTCGCCCACGAGAGCCTGGAAGGGTGACAAATTGGTTAATGATTAGAAGTGACACTCATCATCTGCCTAGCCTTTCCCCAACTATGTTGGGGTCGGCTTCCAGTCTAACCGGATGCAGCTGACTACCAGTATTTTACATGGAGCGACTGCCTATCTGACCTCCAAAACCCAGTTACTGAGTAATACGATACCCCTTGATAAGACTGGTTGTCAGACTTTCGGGCTTCTGACTACCCGTAACGACTGTCAAAGATCCAAGAATGACAGAAGTGACACTATTGTTTTATAAACCTTGCCCCTCTTCTTCTTTTCGTACGGTATATCTACAACATTATTTTTAGTATACCTATGCGAAACCCGAAACACGTGTCTAGTATTTTTATGTAAAGAATCTATGTAAAAATTTTCAAAACTGTATCATGACAAAGTTATAAGTTTAAGTCTGCTTGTTAAGTTACCTGTTTGTCCGTACAAAACATGCTCACCGGCGCCGCGCCGTCTGCGCTCATTGATAATAGTACCTAGGTACCTAACCGTTCGGGCGCGGAGATTGGATAACCTACTTAGTGTCGCTCGGTGTCCAACTTTTAACCAAAATATAACATGGGGTAAAAATTATTGGAATCGATTCAGTTACTTATTGTGAACAAACTATATATGGCTTCGCATATACTAAAAATAACGTATAAGCAGTTAGGAGCTTTAATAAAATACCGTCTTCAGATAATATACCTGGTCATGACTCTCAGCATAGGCCACAGTGCCTTCCATCCACCGCCTGTTGGTGAGGGTGTGGACGATGTGGCCGATCTTCCAGTTCTCGTCTTTCTCCTCCTTCAGCAGTTTGATCCACATGTCGGGGATGGCCATGCCCAGGCGGTAGTCGAAGCCGGTGCCGCCTTCCTTGACTGGGCGGCAGGAGGCTGGCATTCCTGATACATCCTGGAAATAGAACGAGAGTGTTTTTTTAGAAGGGAGTTTTAAATCAAGTAAGAGAAGTGGAAATTGTTAGATCGATAAGAAAAAAATAATAGGATGCTCTTTAATCATCATCTGCCTATCCTTTTATCAACATGTTGGGGACCTGGGGTCGGCTCCCGGTCTAACCGCGGCGGATGCACATGCATGCAAAAAGTTGTCTTTACATTGAACAATGGAATTCCCTTGTTCAATGTGAAGACAACTTTTTGCATAAAAATTAAAACCTTCGGCACTCGGCAGGTAGACTGTGATAGCAGTTTGCCCACCCATCCAATATATTTTGCTGCTATATCTATCACGACCGCTTTCTTTTTCAAAAGATATCTTAAATGAGCCCCTCTCCCGGGATCAAGTCCAAAGTATAATCCATACTAATATTATAAATTCGAAAGTAACTCTGTCTGTTTGCCTGTATGTTACCTTTTCACGCCTAAACCACTGAACGGATTCCGATAAAATTTGGCAGATAGATAGATTGCATCCCGGGGAAGGACATAGGATAGTTTTTATCACGATATTCCCACGGGATCGACACTTCTGCGGGTGAAACCGCAGGGCGCTGCTAGTCGCAAATAATTTTAAATTTATCCTCACCTCAGCAATAGTAATAGCCCTGGCATCGATCTTGTGCACCATCTCATTAGCCAACATGAGGTACACCAGCGCCTCCGTGTCCACGCCCAGGCCGTAGTACTCGTCGTAGTGGCCCGAGAAGCCCTCGCCGATGCCGCGCGAGTGGTACAGCATTGATGTCACGCCGTCGAATCTGTAGGGGCAAAGGGGGACAGTTGTAACGGGGTATGGTCGATCCAAAAGAGTAGGTAAGAATAGAAAGAAACAGTTTCCACGGGCAAGAAAATTTAATTTATCATACTAAAATAAATAATATTTTGTAGCCTTAGTGAACAGCAAAGCTTTCAAAAAATGTATCTTACCTGAATCCATCAAATTGATATTCCTCTTGATACCACCTCAGATTTGACAGTAAGAACCTCAATACTTCGGTTCTGAAAAATGATAAGATTATTATTTATTTATTTATTACTCCAAACATACAAATATCCTTACAAGCTAGACCCAATGCGATATTGCAGTACACTTAACAATTAAATAGAAACAATTTAATAAATTAAAATTATGTTAGGATATATTCTTGTCCACTGTTGATGAGTTGGACATTTGGGCACTAACTAATATGTTTCTAGAGAGTCCTAGTCTCCAAAAAGGGATTATCTTCTAATAAAAATGAAGTCGTTGGTAGGTTTTTATATAAAGAAAAATTTTAGAAGTTTCTCGGAAACAATAATTAGTGCCATTGAACTTGTTGATCGGCGTCCAGGGTTTACTTCTACCAAATCATTTTAGCTCAGGACCGATCGTCGTGGTCACGCTGGGCCCAAGCACCTCTTGGCTGAAATAATGATGAAGATGATGACCACAACTTACTCAGAGTAGTTGAACAGCCGGCTGTCCCACAGCTGGTGGGTTCCCCTAACTCCGTCGTGGAAGAAGCAGGAGTTGGTGCCGTCGAACTCGTTGAGACCGTCCAGCGTGTTCTTGGAGGCGTGGGAGTGCACGACATCGAGGAGTACATAGAGACCCAGCTCGTGCGCGCGGTCGATCAGCTGTTTGAGCTCGCAGGGGGTGCCGTAGCGACTGGGGGAAGACGTGATATTTTTAATCAAATTGGACTACAATTTATGCATTTCGCAAAAGCCGTAGTCTTTTTCGCTCGAGTATCTACTATTTGAATTGAAAAGTAGTACCACCAGTAAAGGTGTTGTATCTGGTAGGCTACTGCCTGACGATTGATGTCGGGACGTTGTATTTATGTGCTAGTAGCGCTGTAAACTCTGCTTGCGCGATGCAGGGTGTTCAGTGTGATGCGCAGTTCGCATGTGGCGATCTAGATGGCGCCACACACCCTTATTTTGTAGTCTATTCAGTTTCTAGGGTATAGCGTGAAAAATAATAAATAATTATTTGAAATGAACACAGTAATTAGGTACCTGCTTGTTGCGAAGAAACTTGTGACCTGGTAACCGAAGGAGGCGTAGTACGCATGCTCCATTATGGCCATAAGTTGTATTGAGTTGTAACCTGAAATAATACAACTGCTGTAGCATCTCAATCTAAAATATCTCCACATTTCGACGGCGCCAATATTTGTGATGGGTATATACCTACCTACTTACTTATAAATAAAAAGTGATGTTAAAAAGGTACCTACTGTTTTCTTTTCAATTTCAGAACCGTAAAAATCAAATGTGTGAGAGTCTTCATAAAAATAAATGGATAATAGATGTAGGATGAGAGGAATACGGAATTATGTGAGGAATGATATGAATGAGAAGGGAGTGAATGATAAAGTGGCGGCTGACAGGGGAGAATGGGAATGAAATACTTTTGAGCCGATCCCTAGTGACATGGGACAAGGGCAGGCAGAAGAATAATATAGCTAATGTGCTCGGTTTTTTTTTTTTTTTTAGAGTTAAAACGTTGCCCCACACCCCACACTAGGAATTTCTCCTGTATCGTGGGTGCGTGTACAAACATTTAAAGTCACATACACAAACAGCCAGACCCAGAACAACTACTTGTAGGTCATACAAATATTTGTTCCGTGCGGGAATCGAACCCGCGACATGCAGCGCAGCAGTCAATCGCTTAACCACTGCGCCAACCGTGCCGTCAAATGCTACTATGCTACTATGCTTACCTTGATTCTTAATCCTAGGTAGAACATTATCTCTAAATTCGTTGTATGTGCCGACTTTACCCTCCGATGTAGCTATACCGACGTGGCACTCGTATATGCGGGGGGACTTCGGTTTTGCTACTTTGGGGTGCTTGAATTGATATGGCTGAAAAAAAGAGCATTTTTATCAATAAAATATTTTCTGCACAGCTGAATGCTCCTGGAGTGGAAGTTGGTCACGTAACTTTTATGTGGCTGGTAACAGAGAGGACATCTGCATACGTAGGTACGTAATGTACTATCTAACAATGTTTTTATCTTAACGGTTACGTACCTAATGAGAACACACAATCGGTTTGATAAAGTTATACAACAAAGCAGTTTTATTGAGAATAAACAATATGTTTAGGATAATTATTATAGGATTGTACCTTCATAATGGCCTAAATTCATAGAAATATCTATAAGTTTTTTTTATATATGTCTAAATTTATAAGGTAGATAGGTATCTACCTAGTGTAGGTACACTAGGTAGATACTCTGCTAACCAAGAAGTTGAAAGTAGGACACTTACGTGTTCTGGTCTGTATATAAACTGTTGGTACGTGAATCCTTCGAAAGGTTTGACATAACTGGCCCACGGGGACAGCCTGTACAAATGATCATTGACTATAAGTTGCACACGTCCGCCGTGTTTCAGTGGAGAAGACCCGTCGGGGTTTGCTGCTATCGTTAACTCCCATTTACCAAATTCTTGTTTCCTGAATGGATGACTCTTTGAGTTCCAGCCATCTGTAATAAAGTGATGAAGAATATGAATACATATGGTACAGACTCCACGCACGCACATCAACCTACCCGAAACTGTCAAATTTTCCCAATCAACTTTGAACCTTATGCTTTAGCGATAAAGTTGCAAATCTCTTAAAGAAATTTGACAGAATGTAGTAGCTTGATGTGCTGCCGTCTGTATTAAAGATCAAAATGAGTAATGCATCCGCATTGTGCGTGATACGGCGATCAAATCTTTGATTGACCCCTATTTATTCAAATAAAACTTAATTTTGGCATTTTAACTCTATGAAGAATGGAAGAGAGTTTAAAATAATGTGATACAATTGTGATTCATCGGAATTTACTTCGGGACTACATAAGATCGAGAGGCAACGCCCTTAGTCTATTCTGGGACAGCGCAGACATAGGTATTAGTTGAATATTTTTTATAATGTAACGTAAAGAAAAGAACTCCTTTAAATCCGCCTTCTAGACTGAATAGTCGGTATCAAAATCACCACTGTTGTAAAAACACGTTGTTGGTGATTAGGTAGATACCTACCTACTTGTGCGACCACAAATTAAAATAATGCCGTAATTTGATCAAACAGAAAGCGTTTCTTAGTCTGTCTCGGCATTTTTGATGACAAACAGTACCTACCTATCGGAAATGCAACTCAATGATATTATAAAGGAAAGATACGCTACGTTCATAATGAGCGACGTTCTGTATTGTAGCGTTGTTATTACAAAGTACTTACATACAGGTGTATAGTACCTAGTTATCAACTACGACTGCGATAGAAATACGGAACGTGTGACACAGAAAGAGATATCTAGCTATAAATGAAATTACAACAATTGTCTGAATTTGTCTGCATCAATTTGCGCGCGCTAGTGCGATATCTACCTCTTTAATTATAATATCATTGAAAAAATGTTTTAGAATTTAACCAGCGCAAGTTGCGAAGTATCTTTCGGTGAATAGGAAATCGTGCAGCAATTCAGCTATAACACTGATGCAGGCTTAAATAAGTTAGTTATCCAATAACGTACTGAATTCTCCTTGTAAGTGCAAGCTGTGTGCCCCAGGGGCCCACTCCCGCCATGTCACAGACCCGTCGGAGTTGTACTGTGGCCCGAAGTATTTGTATCCCTTTGTAAACCCGTCGAAACCACCCTCCCAGGAGTCGATCCTGTCCCACAGATCTTTGAAGCATCCATATCTGAAATTGAGATGGAATAATATTTGAATAGGTAAGGCTTTAGTGCTTCGGTTTACTTCAGCAATAAGTAGTTAACCTACCCGAGGTTTAAAACATTTTGAAGACGGCATTTGTAAAGCGTTTTCAGTGTTAGTTAAGACGTTTGTAAGTCTGAAGTCTATTTTGTACTGTGAGTTGTGTACCGCGATAATGGCGTTTCTTGGGTTTTTAACGACTCATTCACCTGAGTGGTTAAAGTAGCAGATTGCAATAAACCTACTTAGAAGCAGCGCAATTTACAAGCATGGTGGATACAGATTGATTATGTACCATGCTTGTAAATTGCGCTTCATAGTTTCTCGATTTTTAATTGAATAAAAATCAAAATCGACGTTTTCTTGCAAATCTATTTACCTATGTACGGACGCCAGCAGATCAAGCTACCCGAAACTGTCACATTTTCGCAATCAACCTTGAACCTTAAGATGTAGCAATAAAGTTGAAAATCTATTAAAGAAATCTGACAGATTGTAGTAGCTTGATGTGCTGGCGTCTGTAGGTAGGTACTTACAGGATGGTGAGATGTCAGTTGATCTTAAAATTGAGATTTTAATAAAACCGTACAGCATTATAAATTAATTATAATTGCATTTTCAAAGCTAGTACTTACGCAGTTTAATTGATTAAGATACCGAGATAGGTACGCAGTGTAATTGATTATGATACCGAGATAGGTACCTATAAGTAAATGAGGGTATTTTCTAATTTCTAGACCAGCATAGCACGGATAGTTATGCGTGCTATGCTAGTTCGTATCACGGATATAATTAACGAATGCGCACAGAGCTAACAAATAGCTATTTGTTAGCCTTCGTTAATTAGTTAGGTAATTAAGTACTAGGTAAATATATGCTTTAAGTATATTGTATGCACTCGATTACCTACATACGAAGGGTCATCTGCAATACCTAGTGTTAAACGAAGGACAATAAATTTATCACTATTGCAGATGACCCTTCATATGAGTTGCCTAGGTATGGTAGGTATTAGCATCTTGATTGTTTTGCTACGCCCACGTATGTAGATATGATTCTATATTCTACCTACTCAGTTCAACTTAGGTTTACTAGGTACCTATGACTGATAAAAGAATTAGCCTAATCATGGGTAGCCAGCTATCTCTAAGGTCTCTGTAAAGGTATTGCTATGTAAAGAAAATGAACGTAGGTAATTATTGAATATCGAAGTACCTCTAAAGGAGTGTTTAAAGTTCTGCATTTCTGATATGAATTGACCTTAGATTTGACATTGAGAATATCACAAACGCACCTCAAGCGATTACAGCGCTGAATCGGCCAACGCGATATTTTTCTTAGCAAATAAATATCAGTACAGAAATATGTTTATGCTACAGAGGCGGAAAATAGTCGTGTAGTGATTCTTTTTATATTGCTTTCCCGAAAAGTGTCTATAAATATTCAAAACAACATTCTCTAACGCCTCTGTGCGCCTAAAAATATAAAGCGCTACACCGCTTTATTGTCAACAATTCGTAAACACGGTAGGTTAACCTAAAATTGAGGCAATATATCACTTAAAAACACGGTTTTCTTCCACAATTTCACTCAAAATTCATTATAAATTGCGTTAGGAACACTAATGGCTTACCTGCGTCGGATTTCCCGTTCGTAGGGCTTCAAATACCCATCGCGATCGAATAATTTCTGTATGTCGGGCACGGGTACTTCCATCGGGTCCATAGCTGAATAGTTACCACCCATTATGTCTGTATAGCTTATTTGTCAAACCGGTACGAACTGCGCAGGCGCTCCACGACCGCGCGAAATGGTATCCCTAGTTTAAATGATAAAACGTTGTTCGATTATTATGAACTGAAGACAAGTTTATTACAATTTAGATAAAGTTCGGGTCATCCGTGCCACGAGAGACTTTGTTGTTTTCAGTATTTGATGTGTCCACGGGTTAGGAATTTGTTTAAAAAAATACAATATCAATTCCTGTTAAAATATTAAACATTCTATGATCTCGTGATAAATGTTATCATCAGTTTACTCGCTATTTTTATTTGCAGTAAATTGTATGAGATTATGATTAACTTGTTTACAATACCTACTTACCTATAGGTACCTACTGTTTAGGTTTTGCCGAATATTCACTTGCGAGCGATTACTATTACCAGAGTAAATACATTTTACTACCTATGCTATTACTGACAAGTAAGTACAAGTAGGTACATATCATTGTGCCACTCATGTACAGAAGCCAGCACATCAAGCTACTACAATCTGTCAAATTTCTTTAATAGATTTTCAACTTTATCACTAAACCATAAGGTTCAAAGTTGACTGGGAAAATTTGACAGTTTCGGGTAGCTTTATGTGCTGGCGTCTGTACCAAGGTAGAGGACAAATATTACCTCTAGGTGCCTTAGCTGCGGAAAATTACCATATTGACTGACTTGCAAATTAGTTTAAGCCTACCTACATTGTTTATTTGTAAAAGTCAATAAATGAGAAATATCGCCGGTACTATCCATAGTAATATTATAAATGCGATATGGTGTCTGTCTGTCTGTTATCTCTTCACGCTTAAACCGCTGAACCGATTTAGATGAAAGGTATACTCAAACTATCTCTATATACTTATATAGAGATAGTTTGAGTCCCGGGAAAGGACATAGGATAGTTTTTATCCCGATATTCCCACGGGATTGACACTTATCGGCTGAAACCGAGCGGCGCTGCTAGTCTTTAATAAGTACTAGATTATCCTAGAAGGTATAAGCAGAGATACTGGGCTCTCAATAATACTAAGTATGTTTATCTATGTTATGTAAGTCCACAATACAAATGATAAGACGGTACATACCTACTTGTATGTTAGGTATCGCGAATAGCTAAGTCGTAGGTCCGGTACGTAAAGATTCCATGATAATAATTATAATCTCTAGCTAAGAATAGTAAACAGAATGTTTATTTATGTTTACTATTTGCTAACTTACTATGCAAGAATTAAAAGTTCCTCTAACGGAGTCAACGGTATAGAAAAAGTGGTGACAGGCGATCTATTTCGTACAAATTCTCACCGTGAGAACTTAGGTGAAGTGAGCTCAAATCCTACTATCCCACAGACGACGTTTTTATACGTCTATGTATGTACTATCCATACTAATATTATAATTTATGCGACAGTGTGTATGTCTGTCTGTCTGTTACCTCTTCACGCGTAAGTCGCTGAACCGATTTAGATGAAATTTTGTATAGAAATAGTTTGAGTCCCGGGAAAGGACATAGGAAAGTTTTTATCCCGATATTCCCACGGGATCGACACTAAGGCTGCCTGTCTACCGGAGCGGAGCGAGGCTGCGAAGCGGAGAAACGGAGAAATATTAACCATGATAGGAAAATTGGACAGATGAGCGGAGATTTTGTGAAATCTTATTGGTTAATATTTCTCCGTTTCTCCGCTCCGCTGCTCGCTCCGCTCCGGTGGACAGGCAGCCGTATGCGGGTGAAACCGCAGGGCGCTGCTAGTAATATTATAAACGCGAAAGTTTGTGAGCATGGATGGAAGTATGTTGCTCTTTCACACAAAAACTATTGAACGGATTTTGATGAAACTTTACAGTAATATAGCTTATACATCAGAATAACACATAGGATACTTTTTATCCCGATATTCCCACGGGAACGACACTTATGCGGGTGAAACCGCGGGGCGCTGCTAGTAGTGTCAATAAAATCAAGTGGTGGTATGACAGCTTACTTTAAGATTTGTACAGAATAGGTCGGCAGGACTCATCAGATTAGGTGAGGACCAAGAATTCAACCTTGGGGTATTACCTCTTTAGTTCTATTGTATTCTGTCATGTTCAACATGGCGTATAAGGTTATTTATTATGAATAAATCTATTATGAATGGTTTCTGGGTGATTATCTTGTGGAGATGGCCACCAGTTTTCAGAAAGAGGTAGGTAGACTAGGTAGTACTCGTTCATATGCCATTCCCAAGTCACAGAGATAATGTTTTTGCAAAATGATTGGGCTAGGGCGAGAAGCAGAAGGATACATCATATGATTGAATAATGAGTAGCATGTTATATGATTGTTATGTAAGCATGCCTTCTAAAGTAAAAGTAAAATAATTCAACTGGAAAGGGACCGAAAGGCATTAACAAAAGTAGTGTTGATAAATTGCTTTATAGGTACTTTACACGTTTATAGTAACTCCATCATCAGATAAAAAGCCTCCACACATAAAGAATAGTTACTTGACTCTTTACAAAAGAATGATAGGTGGCTTGAAAATTCATAGGTACTCTACACTTTGATTGTCTAAAACGATACATGGGCCAATACTGGAAAGACAAATGGGTAAGCCTGATTTTAATCAGGAACAAGTCTAAACCCTGAGCTGCTTGTATATCATGGAAGATATAACCGCCACAAGGGAAAACAATGAAAAAAAAAATTGTGTAGGTATTTAATTTCATCACCACTGTTCTCAAAACAGTGAAGTTAACATTGTAAGGAAACCAGTGTGTCCTAGAACCAAAAAATTCGAAGACATCCACCAACCCGCACTGGGCCCGTTTGGCCAATGTTCCCATTGCTGGGCCTGTGTCTTAGCAATGGGAACATTATAGGCTGATTATGCAGCTATGCAAAAAACATGTGTTCCTTACGCAACATGTTTGTGTATGTAGTGTTTTAAGTCTGACTGTCCCGTGACTTAACTTTGACCAACTAATTAGAAAGTTATTCATGGCAACTTAAACTTTGGAATTAGTAGTTATTCCAAACTTTGTTTAGCCTAACAGACAGTATTACATAGACAGTGTTTTATAGACCGTATTTTGCCAACTCTAGGTTACTTTGAATAGCACTGTGTGACCTAAACCCGCATTTAAGTCACGCTTTTCTGTGGCTTAAATAGTTCATTTTTTTTTTTTACACCGAAATGCATGACTTAAAGTGTCACACACAATGGTCCATTGGAGGACTAAGTGCGGAAACCAAACCCTTAACATAGAACATGACTTAAGTGTAGGTTTAGGTCACACAAGCTATAAAATTGAATATGATATGTGTAACCTGCTTAAGTAGCATATTAATGCATGGCATTTAGCAGTGTTTATGCCATGCAATAACGGACTACTTAAGTCACATGTATCGTAATGTACTGTGAAATTTATACATACAATCTAGAAAGAAAATAGAATAACAACAGAAAAGATAATAACATCAACCTACAACATTGTAACCTATATAAATAATTTATGGGAACAGCTACATTCATTTTAGTACACTAACTACATAATAAGCCACTTCCTTACATAATTCTACTGAGAAATAATACAAGACACTATTTGACAACAAATTAATAATATTTATTCAATAATCTTATCTATATAAAGCTAAACTACACAAGGACCAATGAAATCAAAATATATCTGAGCCTGTTCTCTTTGCCCTGCGAACAGCTTCATCAGGCTGTAGTTTCTCCTCCTCTGATGGTTCCTTAGGGTATCCTTCTTCATCTAACTTGCCTTCTTTGAAGTCAGTTACGATCTTCTTGCTGTACACCGCGTCAAACAGTTGGTCTGGCGTGAATTCACTCTGAATAACATTCAAAGCTTTGTACGACACATAGGGCTTTAAATCGAAGTCTTTTAGGTCAGGAACAATAAGTTCGGGTATCATTTCAGGCACAGTGACGAAGCGGCCGTTCATATAGTGTCCTACATCACGAACTCCTCGCTTATCAACCTCTAACACCTTATTATCAGTCATCTGCTGTTGGCGATGAATACGAGAGCCTCTCTTGTTAGCGATTACAAACTTTCTGAAATTCCTCTTTCCTTCCCTCGGAGATGATAAGGAAATGCTCCTCTTCGATATGTGGTTGATTAAACTAGTTATTTTAGACATTTTCTTTCAGTAAATATTGCTTTCGCACAATTTTTTTAGGTTAAGCTAATGTCATTGTATTGTAGTGATTGTCATTTGACATGTCATTGACATTCTGAATTTGTCGTGTAGGTAGGGTTAAGAAAACCGGTAAATTTCGCAAAAAAATCTTGAGTCTACGGTAGGTATTAAAAAATCAAATGAATTCACGTGAGAATTCATGGTTCACTCATTCATTCATGTTCTTTTGGTTATCTAACGGATATTTTATTGTATTTCCGTTTACAAACAGAAATCTCATAAACAAACATCCAGAAACTGAACTAATACCTAACTGTTTAGAAGAGGTCCTACAAATATTTGTTCCGTGTGGGAATCTAACTCGCAGCACGCAGCAAAGCATGCGTCAGTCCAAATCCAAAGTTTAAACTCAGTCATTCTTTGTGCCCCCTGCTGAACTTATGCTAATCGTAACGTCAGGGAACTTTGAAGGCGAGTAGGTACAAAGTGAAACAAAATATAAATTCGCATTCAGAATATAATTTATAGTAAACCTATATACATAATTATCCTTCTATTATACTCATGGAACACCAATACAAGTACATACATCCAGGAAATAAAAAAGTTTGTATTACCTATTGCAGTGCGAACAGAATAGCCATTGCCAAATAAATATTAGATGCTTTATATAATAACCATACTGCAACATAAAAAAATTACGATTTTTGTAAGTAGGTAACTACAAAGTAAGAAGGTACTTACAACTTGGCGCTTACAGTAAAAATTGCGAATCGAATTTGGAAGCAATTTGTAACTGCAAGGACACGTGAATAGTTACAGAAAGATATTTGTGATGTGATATTTTATTTGGCAATGATAATTTTTATTCTGATAGTAAGTATTAATATTACAAACAGCCAAGGAACTTCATAACTGTGATGTCACATAAAAATAATATCGTGATTTCTTTTGTACACTTTGCTATTCAATCCCTATAAATTTAAAACAGCTGAAAGTAAAAAATCTATCAATTATCTACATTTTGTGCTCGCCATTGAACACTAGCGGTATACCTATAGACAGGGATACTCAACCTTTTCCTCGATTGAATCACAAAGAAATGTAAATAATTTTAATTTAATTTTTTGCGCCAAATCCGCTTAAAAGCAAAGAAAACATTAAGTTTTAGATTCAGAAGAAGAAAAAGGTAGAGTACCCCAGCTTAAAGGTGAAACAAGCAGTTTTAGCCATCTCTTCTATTTCTAACAGAATTATTCTTAGTTTGCTGTTTCACCCTATAGTTTACATTGGCACTGTTTTATTTCAGTTAGCACCTTCAAAGTTGTTGACATAACTCAAGTTATGTTCATGAGATTGCAATTCGCAAACAAAAATGCGGACCCACTTTTCAGTAAAACGCACGTTTTACTAAGTGATTTCTATTGAAATTGTGTAGTCCATTCTAAAAGGATGAAATGAAAACATAGATTTTAGACACGTAAAATATAGAAAAACCGAACATACCCGAGAAAGACATAACACATTTATTTTTATTGTCCAAGGGAATGTCAAAAACAACATTATGGTGAATGCGCAGTGGTAGACCGCGAAATTCAAATTTTCTTATGTTGTATGCAATTTGCAGGCCAGTGTCAGGTTGTATCTTGATCAAAATATGATTCGCGACTTTAATAGATATTATGTATTTACAGAATTATAGTAATTAAAATATTATAAGCACTTTTTAAGAGATTTGTTCATAAGGTACAAATCTAACTTGGAAAGATGTATTAATGATTCTAATTCTGTAAATACGTACCTGATAAAGTCGCGAATCATATTTTGATCAAGATACAATACAACCTGACACTGACCTGCAAATTGCAAAAAAACGTAAGAAAATTTGAATTTCGCGGTCTACCACTCCGCCATCCACGAAATCAGTATCACATTAGGAGCCGAAAAGTTATGCACAACCAGCACAACTCAACCGCATCGAAAAATCGTAATTCACACACGTTAACCGAAACTTGTCGCATAAAAACATTCGTTGTTTACTAATATAGTTAACTTTTAAAACATATTACCTAATAGAACAAGAGAATAAAGTTATTTGTCATTAAACTTTTTGATTTTCAAAATTTCGATAAACATAATTTTTTTTTTCATTCGAGATAAATTAGAGCCCTAGGCGGTTTCGACACCTACCAACCCTATTTTTAAACTCCACTTTCCGAACGTCATTTTTATACACATAGAAATACAAACATTGGCATTTCGATTAGGTACAGACACAGAAATAAAAAGTTCTTTTTACGTCCTTCCTTCCCTTCCTATACAGAAACACTTGAGGTCACTGAACCTTCACTGGTCATGTATCAGCTGGTCGTTCGTCGTGATGGTTGTGGTCCAGTTCTTCAAGGTTATCGCTGGACGAATGCGTCATGTCGCTGAGTTCGTCGATCTGTTTTTGTTTTTTCCGAACGTTCCAGTGCAGGCATTCGGCTAACGAGTCGAACCAGTCAGAGATTTGATCCTGTGCGCAAATCGATGGTACAGGGTACACTGAGGTCGTCACGTAGAGGCTGTGGGTGAGAATTTGATGTTTTTATTTATGTTTCTGAATTAAAGTATGAATATGAGAATGACTAGTCCTTCGTAACGGATATATACGATAATAAACTTGGATGGAATAGCATCAAAGTTATTTTTTGCATTTTGTCTTGGTGTAGTAAAGACAACTTCGAATAAAAGGGGCCAACATTATTTCCATTTTTTCGGGTTTACTTACCAACTTATAAATTATTATTGTAACGATCATGCAAGGAGAATGGTTATATTTTATTTACATAATCCCTGTTTAACCGTAACGACTTTTTTATACAGTAGCATAAGAGGTTTGCCCATGGAGTAGTCAACAAACGGAGTGCTAATACGAATAAAAGTACGGCAACCATATTTGACAGATAGCTTTTAGTGGCCGATGCGTAATGACTACTTCATAGATAGACGTACATATCTTATAGAAAATTAGCAACAACAGTTTGTTATTGGAACACAACATACATTAACATAACGTGCATGACGTGCAAAAACTAAATGAGGTTAATGTTAATCAATTGTTAGGTACGTTTACATGCAAAGCAGAAGCGATAAGCAAATATACCTAAAACTATTATTTTTCTAAATTTACTAAGCAAATAAAACTTTCATAAAACCTAGTACTTTTATAATTAAGAAAATTATTTAATATTAAAGCCCTTCACCAGATAAAAAGCAAATAAAATCTATCAACTATCCCCGCACACTGAATTCGATGTTTATGAATAAGAGAAGTAGTCTATGACCTGTAAACTTAGCTCTATGTGAATTAAGGCATGTAAACAGGAGACGCCATTCAAAACATTTACTCTTTGGCCATATAAAATTAAGGCCGAACGGCTTTTGGGACGTATGAAATTGTTTTAGATGCACGGTTATTGGTAACAGTTTCTTTTTTTTTCTGTAACTGAGCAATCAGTAAAACTAGATTTTTTTTTAACATTCAAACGTGTTCAAAGTCTGTACAATGCATTATATCGACTTAGAACAACCAAGGATCATCCAATGACCGACATATATTTCCCCCCACATTTGGCCGATTCATGAACCCTGAAGTGAGCCCTCCATTGACTATCTACTCGTTGTCATGCCGTCTCCAATGTGTAGTGTAGTGATGCGAGTGAAGCATGTCCTGTTACCTATCGCCTGGCCTGAGGGTGACTTGCGAGCGCCCGTCGAACGACACACTGGCCGCACTACGCGCCTCTAGCGTGGGCATTATCTGAAACAAGCCCCGAGACCTCAGCTCAATGCGAAAAGTTACTTAAGCCTATCATGGACGCATTCAGGAATTTTATATCTTTGGTGGGTGATTTATTTTTGGGATGACCTTTGACTTACTGATGAAGTTGTCGTTACTTTACAAAAATGGGATTTAGGTGTGCGTGAGACCATAAAATCTTTCTGGTTTTGCCTATACAATTTTGTTGGTATGCACCGGACGAGATATCATAGTTATAGTCAAATCTAACTACCTAATATAACTACCTAAGTTAAGTTAGCCCTAGTGTATCGTTAAGTACCTACGCTTCTCAAATGTTATTGCTTAGGAATTACTTCTAATTATATTTAAGTGTTAAAACATTACTATAACTATAACATTAAAATAAATACAACTTGCTCACACCTACCAACCTACTCAAAATATTTTTTTTACTTCTATACAACATTAGTTTACCTTGACGAAGTTATTACAAACACGACTACAGCTTGTCAACGAAAAGTATACGCTTCGGTAATCTTCGTGTTTCCGAATTAGCACGAACGTTGCCACAGAGGCAATGCTTGTACCTAAGTTCTATACTACTGCGCTTCGTAGTACTGCACCTATCATTGGGCGTTTGTACGAAGTTTTTTCTCTGTCGGGTTAACTCGGGTTACCTACTCCGGTCTCAGATCGTCATTTGTCACTGTAAAGTTTTGATAACTTTTTTTGGAATTGCATAGAATTGTTAATCCATAATTTTGAAAACATGGTACTTAAAGGCACTGACCGGCGCGGCGGCGGCGTTACGGGGCGTAATGTAACATGTTACATAGCGAGCGTTCGTGCAGTCAGTACGGGGAAACAAGATTGCGAGCGCCTTGTTTCCCCGCATGGACGCTCGCTGTGTAACACGTCACATTACGCCCCGTAACGCCGGTCAGTACCCGCCTTAAAACAAAATAGACAAGTACTTCCATGGTTAAAACAGCTCTATATTAGATCTCATCACCACGCGTTCGTATTTCCGAAGATTGGCGACGATTCCCGAAGCGCATACTTTTCTTTGGAAAGCTGTATGTATGTACAACATGCGGGTATATAAGTAACTATGTTCTAAGCGTATAGCGGCGTGCATAGCGTACGGGGTAGGCAGAGAGCCCTGTACCTATCTCCGTGCTGCAACGCTTGTCGGTTGCGGCCGTCGAATGAGACCCACATGGCGTTTCTCGCTTCCGGGGACAGTGCGATCTAGAATATAGCTTTAAATTAACTGTGGGATATACTTACTGCCTATGGTGGAAAGTATAATTCTAAAGTAATAAAAACCTGTGAAGGATTAATAGTGTTTAAAACTAAAACTTATTGGAAATCATCACTGTTAAAATTAAAAATATACCAACTACCAGCCAAATATTGGTTTTACTCACAAAATATACTTCTGGCTTGCCCTAATACTTTCGTACGGCCCACGATCTTGCCCTTTCCGCCCATGAACATGAGTTCTGCCCGAAATCATTCGGGCAATCTCGAAAAACACATAAATCGTAATGTCTTACTAAGTTTTAATTATTATTAGCCTGTGATGCCCCACTGCAGGGCACAGGCCTCCCTACTCTCTTTCCTCTTCTCTCTGTTCAAAGCTGTTAAGGACCAGTTCTTGTTGAGTCCAGCTCATCCATCATCAAGTTTTAATTAAAACCCATAATTACCTTGAGCTCCACTCCAGCAGGGACCACAATGGGCCTGAAGGACAGCGAATGAGGGCAGATGGGGGTGACCATTATAGCCGGGACTGACGGGTGGATCATACTCGCACCCGCTGCTACTGCGTATGCTGTGCTACCCGTCGGAGTTGATACTATTAGGCCTGTAGAGAGATATTAAAGTGGTATTTAGTGGAAACAGGGGCTAAATAATCCATACTAATATTATAAATTCGAAAGTAACTCTATCTGTCTGTATGTTACCTTTTCACGCATAAACCACTGAACGGATTTCGATAAAATTTGGCAAAAAGATAGATTGCATCCCGGGGAAGGACATAGGATAGTTTTTATCCCGATATTCCCACGGGATCGTCACTTATGCGGGTGAAACCGCGGGGCGCTGCTAGTTGTTTATATACTAAAGATTCTGATTTCCAAGACATTCCTTAGTTTGGATTAGTCGTCCACACTGTTGTCATGTATAGTGCTTGGTTATAAATTAGTATTCTAAACTGCTGCAGTACTCGAGTTGCTGATGGTTTAATTTATTTATAAGTCTTGGATCAGCTACCAAGAGTTTACGGTGCTTACAAGCGATATTTGGTCAAAACTCACGATATTACTAATAGGTACAGTATTCCTACCAAATTAGGTAAGAAAGATCAGAAAGCAGGAGCTATAGTTAAAATCTGCTTCTTGAATACTTAAATAAAGAACTTGGGATAACGCAAAACTGACCATAGAATAAAAGTGAGTCTCTTACCATCTCCTTGCACGGAGGTTATATGCTTCCCGTCCAGGAACAGGTCAATATTGGAGAGATACGGCGAGGGTCCCCTATCTACCACTACCTCGTTGAGCACCAGGATTGTGGTCGGTTTCTTCTTCTCCTTGCCATCTTTGTCGTCGCGACTCTTGCGCAGAACCACGCATTGGAGACGCGACCGTAACGTTAGGGCGGCGTGGCCTGAAAAATATGTATGACTTATGAAATACTTATATTTACTACGGAAAACTTAAAACTGATCATGGGAAAAAAATGGGTTCGAAGAATGGTCTATTTTTTTATTTCTTATTGGACACAACTACACTATAGCGATTAAAGTCTTTTTTCTCAATAAAGATAAAAAAAAAACTACATTATCTTACTCTAAACATAGTATTATACAAGGTGTAATTGAAATAACTGAAAACCTGAAAATGGGGCCAATATGTTCATCATTTTGAACAACTTTTACTATGAGAACAACACACATTTTGCCGACAATTTTCATACCTAACCATTGATACCTACATCAACGACTTGTAGAACGCAGATAAAAAAAGACTCGATGCGAAAAACAATGAGTTGCAATGATCGGGATCTACTACAGCATAGAACAGCTATTGATAAGCTGCGAAAATTCACTAGCGGTAATGGAGGCTTACCTTCTAAAACGTTCATAACTTGGTCCTGGAAGTTGTTGAACTCAAAAGGCGTGAGGAATCCTAGCGAGCCCAAGTGGAATGCCATCACAGGAGGAACGGATTGCTGGAAACAGGTAAAATACAAATTAGTTTTCTAGTAGCAATCGCTTCCATTTTCTGTGAGGGTTTTTAGTCTGAAAGTTAAAAGAGCAATAATTGCCTATCTTTTTCCGGGGAACTAAATTTTATTAACTTGTCTAAGTTAGCTTAACAACAGAAGTCGTGTTGTCGATATGTACTAAATGAGTTCAAGCGTTGGTAAAAAGATTTGCTAGCATTGAGTATGAGGAACAGGGTGTAAAGTTCACTCATCCTCCATAGAATAGGTAGGATCCTCCGACCAGATGGGTGTCGAGTCTGGTGGGCAACTGCCCAATGATTCATGTTGGGCTGTTGTATTTAAGCTAGTCGCGCGGTAAACTCTGCTTGCGCGATGCAGGATTTTGCGTGACGTCAGTATGATGCGTAGTTCGCATGTGGCGATGTAGATGCCGCTCCACTGCAAGATTCTCAACAGGGTAAACATGCCCGGGGTGCGTCGAACTTACATAAAATTTATATCGTTAATCGCCTCTTAAAAAATCACCCATAGACTGGTGCAGATCAAAGAGGAGCGTAAAGGACGACATTTTTCCGTCTTCGGTCAGCGCCAAGAAATGGCCTTGAAATAATCTTACCTGGAACAGCGAGCTAGCATGCAACAGTGTCCCATCTCCGCCCAAACAGATGATGAAATCGATCTTGTCAGTCAGGTCATCAGTGCTAGCCCTGAAGGTCATCAGCCTCTCCTTGATGGAGGAGAAGTCCCCGTACTCGGCCAGTAGCCTGTCGTCCAACACTGCTGCCTCCACGAACACTACCATGCTTTTGTCCTGGAATTATTATTATTAAATCATTGTTAGACAAGTGTAAATTACCTTGCTGGTCTTTAATCATAAGTGTGTAAAAACCGGGCAAGTGCGAGTCGGACTCGCGCACCGAGGGTTCCGTACAAATTTGTAGGTATTTAAATAGTTTATATTATAATGGGAAAAAAAACTTCGGTTTTCGGATTTTTTACTTGTGCTACATGTCAACGGGAAGTACCCCATAGGTTTTGATTCCGGAACATATAAACACCCGTATCTTTTTATTGCGTTGACTTAGAAGAAGTTAGAAGTTTGATTTTTTCACTGTTTCAGGGGATTGCAGCCCTAAGTATTTGATATTAATTTCAACTTACAGACTTGCATGTTGGTAATAAGATCCTACGGATTCCACCATTATCATTAATCTAAAGAAATAAATAAATATAATAGGTACAGACGCCAGCACATTAAGCTACTACAATCTGTCAAATTTCTTTAATAGATTTTCAACTTTATCGCTAAAGCATAAGGTTCAAAGTGGATTGGGAACATTTTACAGTTTCGGGTAGCTTGATGTGCTGCTGCGTCTGTACCAGCCTATTATTGTCCTACTGCAAGGCAAGGGCCTCTCATACAGACTCGTCATCATCTTTTCTTATTATTAACCGGTTGAATGCCGTAATTGCAGAATCAATTTAAAAACCAGTTTGTCTCGCGTGGATCCACGTTGACGTACTTTGCTAATATCAGTTCGAATCCGAACGTCACGACAATATTCAAGTTACCACTGTCCTATACATGACATGCAAAGAAACTAGCTATTTCTATGAAACTTCGCGACCGTTCCCCTTACATGACAACAATGGGCGACACTCATTAACATTGTATGACGTTCGATCAGTAACCGCACCGGCCGCATGTGGCCACCTTTCATTTACGACTCAATTTGAACTATTAACTACTTAAGGCCCATCTACGTGAACGGGTAATTTACGTCTCTGAATATTAGATGTAGGTAAATACGTTTCAAGTTCATATCAATCAATAAACAAAACAATCGATTTGTCTACAAAAATGATTTAGCAAGTTTATTTGTCGAAATAGTACCTAGTAACATTACAGTTTTATGTTACTGTGTATTTTCAAGTTGAAAAAAAAGCAGTATTTTTTTTATGTATGTTCGTCGATATCTTCGCCAATTGCGGATTTGGATGATTCTTTTTTGTATTTTGCTTTTTTTTTATTTCTTGCCAATTGCCACCGAATTCCGAAACAAGTTATTTTGCACTTTGTAACTAGTGTTTTCTTCTTAGAAGTCGGTTCAATTTTCTTTAGAGGCCTTAAAAAAAATAGAACCGACTGTGTTGTGGTTTTTTTTAAGGCATATTTAATTTACGTCTATTCAAACACTTACCCAGGAGGACTCTGAGGTTTTAATGATAGAAGATAGATGTGAATGAAATGCAACATGTCATTATCTAGTCGATAACAACTGCTTGCAGTTCCGCTCTTTAGATTAGGGAAATTGGCGTGACGGAAGTCGCATACCGAGACAAAACAATGTAACAATAAAGGAGAAAGTTTTAATAATGTCTTAGAAGTTAGACAGATAAATCATTTATTTTAGAAGAGCGTGTCCAGGATTAGGAATCAATAAGCCTCGATCAACATCTATCGAGGCTCTCTTTAGGGGTCAACGGGTTTGTCCGAAAGGGTTACCGCTGGCCCGGAACTTAAAGGGCTAAGGAAGGAACACGGGTGGGTTTTAGTCAGTAAGAGTCTGACACTCCCTTCCGCTCCACCCAGAGCGGGGTGATTTCCCACCCAAAAAAAAAAGGCTCTCTTTAGGCGGTTGGATCAAGGGCCTGATTCAGAAGGCAGTAGGTACCCCTCGATACGGCTCACATCGTGAGGAAGTTCCTGTCTCTGGAGCCCAAATTCCGGTAGCTTGGACCCCGGTCCCGATACCGGTGGACTACTATTTTTTATATTTTTAAATGCTTTTTACAAAAATATTTAAAAATTTACCTATTTAATAAAAAAGAAAACAATAAATCTTTATTATTATGATCATAAGAACTTCTTATCTGCCGGTGTACTCTGTACAAATCTCACTGTGAAAACTTTGGCAAGGTGAGCTTGAAGTGAACTGTCATTCCACCTGATGATTGACACCTAGGGATTGACACTATATTGACAGCTCACTAAGCTTCACCTAAGTTTTCACGGTGACGATAGGCCGGCAGAACGCTATACTGTGAAGGTAAGCTGTCAAAATCGCGCTAACTGTTAGTTAACACCTTCAGAGCGTATGTTACGCCGTCTTTCGCTTGTAGGTACAGGAGGTAAGATTAGTGTTTTCCACAAAATATGTTATAAAGACAAAAAATGAATGAAATGCGGACTCCATCTTCGCATATGCACATATGATTGAGAACTTTGCTTGTAAAGTCTGTCTGTAGTCGAATCGTGGCGTGCTGGGCACATTTTGGTTTGTCATCTATACTACATGACTGTGACGGTCAAAAGGTTAACTAAATTACAATTAGCTACGCAATTAGTTGGATCGATTTGCGCATGCACATGGCCAATCTGAGTCAACGTACCTCGAACAACTTTTGGCGCGTATAAACTACATTATAATTAGGGCAGAGGTGAATCACCTTTTATTGAGTATTAGGTATTTGGTCTGGATGAAGCACTTGTGTGTCAAATTCAAGGTAATGTTGTGACGCAGTTGCCTTCCTTTACAGGTGAAATTATACATTACAAAATCAGGCTTGTATTCCCCGAAGACAGAGTAGAGGCGTACAGAATACTCACATTTCGCCAGTTATGTTTAAGCCCCATGTAATATTGAGAGCCTGTTGCCATCAATTGGGACCAAAACCAGACTGCTACTGGGAAATTCCTTACGAAAAATCCTAATAACACTCGCCTGGCAATCGAACCCAAGTAACCTCACACTCTGCAGCGTTTAAGATACCAACCACCATGATGACCAACGAGACAGACCAAAATCAGATTCTGTAGATAATAATTTTAATGATTCGATAACTGGGACGATGTAGAAGTGTGGTTTTATGTAACAGCATCTCTGATACAGCGTTAGTCATTTCGAAATTACTGATTAATTACACTACACCCCATTATTGTCACATAGGTACCAACATCATAATAACTAGTTAGGTATTTTTTACAATAATAGATTTTGCCAGTCATCCTTGCCTAGTCATGACAACTAGTACCTAGACCTACCTATCTATTTACAAAGGCTCATCACATAGGTAAATGTACCTACTTATCTAAACTCGACTAAGTCTAATGATTATGTTCAGTACATTAAAGTGGTGCGGTGGTCGTAAAAAATGACACGTTTTGGTCATTAATAAGGCGATTTAAACTTGTTAAACATTATAAAAAGTTAAAGGACAAACATAAGAGGGCAGGACAGTTCAATCAATCAACTCAGCCTATTGCAGTCCACTGCTGGACAACACCCTGACGTCCGCCAGGACAGGTCAGGTAGCTGATCAAATATTAAACAAACTAATTTTTACATTAGAAAGAGGAGCCATGAATTCCTCCAAGTCACAATTGTTTTTAGAAAAGTTTCCGTTGATTTGATTGCTTTATTATTTTAAGTATGTATGTAAGTAGTAAGTATATTCTCAATCTCATATTATTTGTTTTATTTTATTATGGGCTGATTTTTCCAACACCAGATAATTTTATTGGAGGAAAAATTTTGAATTTTTGACAATTCTTCCATACAAAAACTGTCAGACGTCAATTTTTATTCCAGAAATAAAAATTATACACACGCTTTATCTACTTTCCTATCGCACCTATTTATCTGTTTTTTTTCTTGTCTGTTTATATACTTACATACGTGTGACTTAAATTTATGTGTAGGGGAGCGTGGGTCACAGTGGATCCTGGGTCACAGTGGATAAATCATTGTAGGTGTGTATTTAAAGCAAACAGACGCGTACGCGTTCGCGACGTTGCCGTTCTTACACTCCCCCCGCAACCGAGCTAGTCGCCATCTTAGTATCGGAGTGGACGTACGCGGTACGGAGCATCCGTCGACAAGTAAACCACAAACTTTTATTTTACGTGTTTTTGTAAAACGTTTTGCCTTTCCGTATATTAGAATTTTACAAGTGTTGATAATGTGATATGATCTAAAGTTACTGTAGAGAATTTTTGTTACTCTAATATGTTTATTTGACAAATAAATAATTTGGTAGGATTTTTTAATTAAGACTTCTCCAACTGGGGCACAGTGGATCGTTTTGAATTGGGGTTCAGTGGATCTTGTATCCACTGTGGAGGATTAAGAATATTATGATTGTAATTGTTTTTTATTGTTTGTAAGAGGTTTAGTTATGTCAACCTTATAAGTTGAAGGACAGCAGATGTGTTCTATTTATTGATCGTTTGATTTTTCATATTCTGAAACTAGTATCTAAGTTTAAAGTATTATAGGTACTTTCCAAATACAAAGTCCACGTCTAAATTACCTCAAATAAAGATTTATGTTATGTTTATAATTAAACGCATGTTTAATGATTAAAAATAAACCACTTAATTTAAATACACGTTTTTTAATGAATATAAATTAATCATTATCCAGTGTGACTCACAGGATCCAGTGTAACCCAAATCAGTATCCACTGTGCCCCTGTTATGGGGCACAGTGGATAATTTATCACTTAAAATAAAAATAATAAAAAAAAAATACTGAGTGCTTTTAGGTCTGTTTTTGTAATACAGGTTCAAATTTAAATATATTTTCTAGGACTCAGTCAACATGATAGAAAATTTGAGGTAAAAAAAGTAAAGTTACAAGTCATTGAAAGAAAATGGATCCACTGTGACCCACGCTCCCCTACTTATTTGATTTAATAAAAAAATGATTGAGTGAACACCCATTATCGAACTTTCCCGAGTTGCAGTGTACTTTGTAACATACACACGTCGATACGAATTTATGAATGAACTAGTACTGTTACTTATCTCTTCATCAATTTCAAGTTATTATAGCTGTAACGTTAGATAATGTTGGTATCATCACGGGTTTATGTGGAGTTCAACGATTAACTAAGACGAAGAAAATGGTCTTTAGATGATTACTAACGTCATTACTGTACACACGTTCAGTGGTTCGAGTATCATCAGTGTTCAAAGTCTTGCGTGGACAGGGGTCGAAAGACCAGAGGCCCTAGCACGAATGCACGACGTAAATGTAACGTAAATTCGAACTATCCTATACCTAGCATTTTATGATTTTAATGTATTTTTTTTACGAAAAACACAATAAGTATGAATAAAGTCTTAAAACTAAGTAAATCTTATGGGCTAAACGAGTATTTTCAATTAAAAAATCCTTGCTAATGATACAATTAAGATCAAGATTAGTAGGTAGGTGCTGCACCGAATAAATAAAAAACTGTTTAAATTCAAACTCGGACCGAAGGACCCACATTCAAGTTTTTTTTCTTTTTAATGTTACACATTAAAAAATAAGAACCTAGCCATAAGTTGGGACCCAAAATGAAAACTAGGGCTGCTCTAAGGCTCAACTCACACCAAAAGAGCGTCGAAGCGGAACGCAGTTTCAGTGTCATATGAATTTTAACTTTATTTTCTTTACTATAATACTTATTATCGCATGAGAAACTCGAACGAGTCGCGCGGATGCCAGCGGCGCCGCTGGAATTCCGGCGAATTGCCTTCTCTACCGAGCGGTTGCGATAATAAGTATTAAAGTAATGAAAATAAATTTATATGACACTGAAACTGCGCTCCGCTTCGACGCTCTTTTGGTGTGATTTGAGCCTAAAAGTCTATGTCCAGCATCTGCTCACAATTTACAAGACAAAGGCTCAACTCACATGAACTAGCCAGTGTACGAGCTGCACGAAGGGCGCCAGGATGTTGGCGTCGTGCACCTTCTTGATGACCAGCACCGTCAGCGGGGGCTTGTACCATGTCAACCGCTGTGACGCCGGGTCCTGGATCTGCCTGGAATTTTAGTAGGAAATCTTTAGTAAGTATTTAAGTAAGGAAGTTGTAATATTGGTACAGTATAGTATTCTACAATTAATTAACTCAGCCTACTGCTGGACATATGCTTATAGAGGATGAGGAACAAAGTGTAAAGTTCACTCATCCTTTATAAAAAAGGGAGGATTCTCCGACTAGGCGGGTATTGTGTCTGATGGGCAACTGCCTGAGTCGGGACGTTGTATATATGCTAGTTGTGCGGTAAACTCTGCTTGCGCGATGCAGGATTTTGCGTGACGCCAGTGTGATGAGTAGTTCGCATGTGGCGATGTAGATGCCGCCGCAGGTCTCTGTCAAGCTGCGCCACAACACCCACTCCTCCGAATTCCGCATCCAGTCTACCCAGTGGTTGGGGCAGACTGCAACTAGATCCTAGCTACAATGTCTTTGTAGAACCTATTTTGTTAGGCTGTTACGGACAGTTTCACAGGTTTGGTAATTTCTTCATAATATTCTTAACATGGTTGTAAAGTAACTGTGATGAGTATTTTGATTTGGAAGATTCTAACCATCTCTTCGTATGCAAAAATGCTTGTACAAGAATATTATATATTTAGTTAACAAACGAGGCTGGAAACTCTTTGCTTCCTAGTTCCTTATCAATCATGAATTGTTATATAACAGCAAACAAACAGGATGGCAGGGACATCGACACACAACCTGTAATCATGGATTCAGTAGGTACATGATTCTGAACCAGCCTGTTTTTTTTTTAATTAGCTCTCCCATACATTTTGACCTCGTAGGTATTGCACTTTTCTATGAATCAGCAGATTTTTTTTTTGATAACCAGCGAAAAATTTCTACGAATATCTAGAATTACGTGTGAAATTCATGGTTTCAGGTTGCGCGTCGATGTCCCTACCGATCTGTGTAATATTTGGTAACACACATTTAATACTAGAAAGGACAATGACCGAAAGTCGAACCAAAAAAAGTTTGCTTACTCTCGCCTAAAGTAGTTTAAAAATCAAAATAAAACGGATTGTAGTTCTTTCGTTGTTTGGTTCGACTCTAGTGATAATAATAATAATAAGTTTATTCACCAAAAAGTAAAAATACAATGTGACGGATTCGGTGAGCCACAAACTGAGCATCGCTTGTATCTTGTAGCTCTGGATTGCAATTTTATTACATTACAGTTTGAGGATGTTAGATAGTTTTACTACTTTATTAATATACAGCGTAAACAACGTCGGGCCAAGGGTACTGCCCCGTGGACCTCCAGACGTGATAGGGAGCAAC
Source organism: Oligia latruncula (assembly GCA_948474745.1). NCBI lineage: Eukaryota > Metazoa > Arthropoda > Insecta > Lepidoptera > Noctuidae > Oligia > Oligia latruncula. The sequence goes on along the minus strand of OX419702.1, from coordinate 12,965,200 downwards.
CTGTTTTGGTGACTGTCTATTTATAATATTGATACCGCGATGTTAAGTAGCTGTGAAACCATTCTAGAGGAGTACCTCTTATACCTATTGCCTCAAGATACTTCAAAAGCAGTCCAGGAGACACGGTGTCGAATGCTTCTGCCAAATCAAGAAAGACACCATCACAGCATTCTCCGTTTTCTATGTGGTGAGAGACTTGATTTGTCAGAAGTGACACCGCGTCTTCGGTGGATCTTCCCCGGCCAAATCCGAACTGCCTATCTGAGACAATGTTGTGCTTCTCTACAAAATATACCAGTCACTTATTTACAATTTTTTCTAAAATTTTAGAGACTATACTCAACAGGGTGATGGGTCTGTAATTTTCTGGCATGTCTTTCAGACCACTTTTGTAAATTGGGGACACCACTAATTTTCCAGGAATCGGGAAAGACACCTGTTATGTAGGTTTCTAAGTTTACGAAGTAGTGTGCACATGAAATTCCTGTATCTGGTGTAAATGAAATGTTTTGTTTGATCATAAGGGTTGGCTTTGCATTCAAAGTGGAGCTTGTCGCTACTCAGTCATTAACGTTCAGACACACGATGGTCTTGATTATGTAATTCCAAAACTAAGTATCCAGGAACTTCGTACGTTTGAAATGCACACAATAAAACATAAAGAAAAGAATCATAGCAAGATCCTAAATACAGCAACCATTAAGTGTTGGTACTTTGAAGTGTAAGTCAGTGACTATCGTCTAAGATCGGCCTTGTTCGTCTTTGTAAAAAGCGTCTTCTCCTACTCACATTCCACTGTCAATCTATCAATGACGAGATGGCGATACACGTTATCAACTGACAGAACTAATCCACGGAATATGTATTTATATAATCCTGTGACTCTGTACATCACAGTATTTTGACGGTTTATTACAGGAATCATTCCCGTTTATTACTTAATTTCGCATTTAATTAAAGAATAAAGAATGACAGTTAACTATAGTGGCAGTGTTGGCGATATTTTTATCTAATCGAATGGCACCTCGAGTGTAAATGGACTTGCCCCTTTATTTTATTTAGTCGAGTTAGGAAGTTAATTAAATCGAGCCGCATCACTATTTAACACTGTCAGAAAGACAAGTGCACAGACCACAATTTAATTGGACAAGTGACAGCAGTCAGCAACACTTCATTCATTTAATTTTTCCCGTTTCTTTCGAATTGCATGAAATTTATATTTCTGTTTTCCTGTGTGTAATTGAAGGATTATAATGAATATGGAATTTTTAAGATGGTAATATAGCATTTACTCCAGAAGGATGTTGTGTTAATTGCTCAGTAAGATTTCAACGCAATGTGCGAAGACATTGTCCGAGACTGATGCAGATGCGATTTTTCGCTTGTTTCAGTCAAACCATCTAGATGCAGTTTGAGAAAGTGCGTATTGATGATGCAAGAAAGTATTGAAACTGTTTATTAATTATAGAGATTTGGATAGGTACAGGACTCCCACACTCATCCAGATCAGATGGACATTCCATGTCGATCTGCACAACAAACTCATACTGTGCCTGTTGACTTTGCGGAAAAGAACATTATTTTGCAGTGGACTCGCACACCAAAGACAACAATAAGAATATTAGATATAATGAGCTTATTTTATAACAAAAATCTTCTATTTTTTTCAGGTGCATTCATAGCTACCTACCTAGAACGTTAATTTCTAACACTAGAGCTACTCTAGTTGGATATTGTTGCAAGTTTCCAGCAAGTTGTTTGGTGGGCAGACGTTGGTACTGTTAACTGTTGTGCACATGTAATGTTGAGCGTTTTAAGTATTTTTATCTTGGATACGGTATCAAGATGAGAGGTGGAGCGACCTGCGTCTTTTTTAGATAAAATGCTATCTACTTCTAAGTCGTCTGATGTTGAAATTGATATACATAAACTAGTACTTAATAAAAATGTTTTTTACATAATTATGTGATTTTTGATTTCATGAACCGGTCAATACCTACACCCTATATTCCTACGATTTATTTCTCAACAGTGCACTATTTAACTACATTATAATACCGATGAGGCCAACCTACTCACTAATTATTACTAGCATTTTGAGTGATTTTTTGGTTGCGATCGTTTTTCTCAGTATTCCTGTTACGAAGTATAATCATTACACCACTCTAGTCTAAAGACCATGCCCTTAAGGAAGAAATCAAAATGCGTTTTATTATATTTTTGGTGGGCCTAATCGCCGAACAAAAAAAAGCTATCTCCTTTGAAAAGGACCACGTCTTTCAAAAAACATTTAATTAAAATACAGTAGAACCCGTTTAATACGATCACGCTTAATACGATTTCTCGCATAATACGCCAATTTACGCCAGTCCCTGCAACTTTATACGTGTTTACATACATTTCTTAACGCTTAATACGATTCGTCATCCACGCCATGTAGCTTCTTTGAATCAAAGCGAAGACGCACTGCAAAAGTTAAATTATGTTGAAAATCTTGTTATTGCTAATGCATCAAAATCTTTCTGTCAAAACAAAATAAGTGATTACTTTAAATAACTTATAAAATATACGAAATTAGAACATAATAAAATTTTCCCTATCCCGCATAATACGCTTTCTCGGTTAAGACGCGTTTTTGGTTGGGTCCCTGGGAAATAATAGAGTAAATTTTTTTTAGAGCAATAATGGCCTTTCGTGTATGACATGTCAAAAAAATAAAGTACCTAGTTTTTTACCAAAATAATTTTGTAGGATTTATTATGATGAGTGCAGTCTGTAAAAACAAAGTTTGACTTTGATGCAGCATGGTACGGGATTCCATAGCATTTTCCTTTATATATCTACGCAAAAATATATAATTCTTTAATATAATATGTTCGATCAGACCAGTGACGTATCTTGATATAATAAATCATGAACCTTGAATTATTAACTGGAACCGCAGTGAATAAAGTAACAAAATAATAACGTAATTTATCGTGAAGGTAACTTTAAAAATAAAGATTTACAATAAGTGCTAAGGCCGTTGTACTATCGCTGTCGGCCAAACGAACGATTGATTGACAGAAATTAAGAGCAAAAAACAACTTTATTGACGGTAAAAAGCCTATGTTCTTGGGATATGATTTTGATATTAGGTAATTTGTATCGAATAAACTTAAATTCAAGGTAAAACATAAAGCAAAATTCAAAGAAACTTTCAGAGTTCTGAATAGGTTAAATATTGAACGCAGGCTTTCTGAATGCATAGCGGTTTGTACGATTTGCTACATACAAGGTGTAAAAATATTTATCAAATACTTAGCCGATATTTACGCATTCTGTACATACACCAAACTAGGTAACATTGACCAAACATTATTGCTGGAAACGACTTTTATTTTTGGTGTGAAAAATCACTCTTTAGGTACGGCAGCGCGCAATTAAAGCCCCGTATTCATTAGGCAACATTTGTTAATAAACACTGTTTATAAACAGTGTTTCACTATGTTTCATCATCTCTGAAAACAGTTTATAAACAATAGGTGATGAAACATTGTTTCTTAATCATGTTGCTGTGTTTCCCACTTCGAGCGGAGAGCAAGACGAAACATCTAGTTTATAAGCAAAAATCAACAGGTGTGGACGTGTGTTGCGCGAGCTTATAAATATGGAAGAACTGATTTGCATCCGTCACCTCACACACCAGGTCCAGTTGAAAACCAGCGTCAGGCACTAGTTGTCTGGCATTTTTGCTGAACTGGACCTTTTTGGCGCAGCCGTGAGGCACACATTCTTCCTAATTTTATATATCGAAATTTGCACTTTTTATTATTTTTTTAATATCTTTTTTTGTTTTTTAACTGATGTATGTAAGATTACTGTACTATTTGGTGTATTGTGTGTCTTTTAGTCTGTGCTAAATAAATGTATTTTCTTTCTTTCTTTCTTTAAGTAGGTAGTGTGGTCCAACAACCAGGTTTCGATGCTCATAGAGCATTATCAACAGCATCGTGTGGACTGCCAAGTTTCAGAAACAGTGACTACGGTAAACTTGTTAATAAACACGTGTTAAACAGTTTATTAACAAATTTTGCCTAAAGTATATAATAAACACGTCTTAAACAGTTTAATAATGTTGCCTATTGAATACCCGGCTTAAAGCACATAAAACATTGTGCTTATGGGTGCATGCAACGGTGCAGGAGTTGTGGGGGTACTTAAAGTTAAGTTATAACATTCAACATAACCATGTTTTCGTAAAAACAATTAAAAAAAATACTTTTTAACAAAAAAAACACCGACTTCCAAAAAAAAAACACTACTTACAAAGTAAATTATTTTTCACTTTGTAGTGTTTTTTTTGGAAGTTGTTTTTTTTTTGTTAAAAAGTTTCTATTTCTCGCTTTTTAGTGGGTCTGTTTATAATGTATCTAAGTCACAATAGCCTAATGTCAACTTGCCCATCGCCTCTTACAAAATATTGTTTTTCCCGATGCGATGCAGGGACGTTAATTGTTGAGGAGTTCTCCTGGTATTCCACCATCAGCTCTATTTCACCATTCGCATGTTGACGAGCATAAATTGCTTAGCAACCATATTAAAGTACCTACTCGAATTGCAACCCCGGAAATACTTATTATTGAGTAGTTCCGGTGGCCATCTGTGGTCTTCTTCATCAGTTCCACTTCACCAAATGGTGGTTTCCGATAGCAAATGTACGAGTTACTATAAAAAATACCCAGATCGCTATTAGGTGTGCCTATAATATTTGAGGAGTTCCCTCAATTCCTCATAGATTCCATCATCAGAACTGGATTTTAGTAAATATGGGACCAATCAGGAAGTCCTTTTAAATAAAAAAAATATTTTCCATAGATTTATAAATGACGGCGGCGTACCGAGGTAACAAACATAAAAAAAAATACAACCGAATTGTTCTCAAATCGGTTGTAAAAAAGGAGGAGGTTCACCTCCTCCTTTTTTTGAAGTCGGTTAATAAATTAAACTTTGGCTTTCAATATCACTGTAACCAGAAAATTCCCAGGTATGGTTCAGAACAAAAAAAATATTACAAAGACAAGGAATACAAGTGATCTCGGCTTCGTTAAACGTCTTTTTGCACCCGTTTTTTTTTTTTTTTTTTTTTACTTGGAGAAATGCTCATGCATTCTGCACTACCACGGGGAGATAGTGCAGTTATGTGGGACTCTAACCCACTAAAACTCCACGGTGTCCTCCTCTGCCGCTTATGGCGGGAACACGGGCACGCGTTAGCACTCATCCGTGAACCCGCCGCAGCTGTCCGTCACCGGACCCTCCTCCGGGGAGTACTCCCCATCACCGGCGCACCAGAACACATAGCACGCCGTGACCCGCCGGGGACCAAACCAGCACATGGGCGCCAGACGACCCCGTCTCTGCCACCCTTGGTCCCCCTGCGACGGGTCAGGTCATTGGCCCCGCCGCCTGCCAATTTTCGGCCGCAGAGGATAGGGAGAGTGGCCAACGTCATACCAACACTGCTCTTCCCCTGCGGCCCCACCGCGTCCGCCATCGAACGGTGGCGACCCCGTCAAGGCCGCGGAAGGTAGGGAGAGCGGCGCACCGTAATACCGGCACTCCTCTCCCGCCGCGGCCTCCAACCCTCAGCCGCGATGCTTCCGATACGACATCGCGGCCCGCCTCAGTTGCGATGTCGCCCAAGCGGCACCGCAACCTACATGTTGGCCGCTACGTCGTCGGCTTGTCGGCAAAAGCCCTGACGAGCGGCCCCTCCTCGGGTTCCTCTTCGCTTTATCGTGGGTGTCCAAGCCACGGCTACTGAGCCCCCCCGCCTCGACAATGCGGGAACCCACCGGTAATATAATGACATGAAGTACCTATGTTTATTAAAATGCGTATATTACTTACATAACCATAGCCGAGTTTTTCATTATCCTTCCGCATGGTCCAAACTGCTGTATCGGCGACGGCGCATTCAGGGACCTCGTCCTTCTGCAAAATAAAACACAGACCGTTAATATACGTGTTCGCTAACCTTCAGACTATTCTACTGTTTATACTTCTGTGTATACGATTATAATACTATTTACATACAATTTGGAAGATTCTGGAAACTTTAAACGTGTCTGGAGAATTTATAACGTCTACTGATGAAGATAGTCTTATAATTTCTTGATCATTGAATTAATCATGAATCTTTCTGGGAACTTCTACATTTACTAATCTTGGCTAAAATATGTTCAGATGCAGTTCTCGGTTTTGCCTGTACCACAATTACCACGAAGCATTAAGTAAAGTTACACCAGGGTTAACTTCGGTTTAACCGTGCATTATTTTCGAGGTTTATGTTTGGCATAGCTTTACTCCGTGTTTATTAATAACGGGGTTAAGATGTTGCTGGTTGACACCGTATTGTATTGGCTAATTATATGATATCCTATATCAGGGGTGGCCAACTTGGTTAGACCCAAGATCTACTGTTCACTGGCGACACCCTGTGCGATCTACCAATTACATACTTCTTGAAATCTTAAATGAAATAGCATAGTTCAGTACACAATTATGTAGCATTTTTTTATTTTATTAAGAGGGAAAATATAACTCGTAACTCCGCTAGTCTGTCGTCAACCTCTGACGGATTGACAACCGCCCGCGCCCCACTCCCGCGTCCTACACGCTTCCCGCTTATCGCGCACCGAAAACAAAAGAGAGCTATAATACTGCATAGAAGAGAGGATAAATTAATAACGTAACGAAACGGCGATTGAAAAATGATATAAGATGATGCGTGCAGTAGTTAGTGATTAGGTACGTTGCGCAGTCTGTTCTACGTATTTATTTATTTTTTTTCCTTGCCACGATCGACTCCTATATCCTTACAAACATATTACACTTAAATCAAAGTCGCTTTTCGTGTGTGTCTGTGTGACCGCGCTGTTCTTTTAAACTAGGTACCTACGCAATGGATTTTGATGCGGTTTTCACCATCATTTAGAGAATTTATTCCGGAAGGTTTATGTGTAGGTATATGAAATAATTTTTTGTTAAACTTACATATAATAAAGAAATCTCGACGTTTTGTCATGTCGTAAAAACTGTGCGAAGCAGGGGCGTATCGTTAGTAAAGAATACATTAATGATACCTAATACGTATGTAATAACTTATATTCTGATGTATGTATGGTAAAATCACACGTGAAATAAACGTGACAAAATATTTGAAAAAAAAACAAATTTCAAGTAAATACGACTCTTCAATGTCAACTCTGTTAACAATGTAAAATTCTGAATATTCAACGTTTAAAGTTGTTGGTGATCGTTTTTAACTCGTGCAGATGTCTATATGTGGGTGTAATGGAAATTAAGTGCTTTTTAAATACGGAATTATCTACCAGGAAAAGACAACATAATCTATATTTTATACAGGTAAAGGACATGTTAGGAAATGGGCTTAAATATTACTTTTTTTTGGACAGCTGTCATGTGTGGTTTTTCTGGTAGGGAAACTTATTCAGGATGGCCTTACAAAAACAAAAAAAAAAAAATTAAAAACACCATTATTGAATACTTATAAAAATATTTTAAATCCAGATATTTTTGGTGTCGTAATATTATTTTTGCACATTGAAACAAAGAAAAAATGGTTAAGTAAATATAATTTTTTAAAGCAAATAATACACCTTATTGTTGTTTAAAATATTCTGAAACAATATTATATGGCTTATAAAATGATTTGATGTATGATTCTGTAGGGGGTACCTACATACCAATGCCATAGTTTTTGCACAACACAAACCATTTTAATCTGTATCTGGTTTCCATGGTGATTCAGCTTATTGACGAAAACGTCAGGCTTAGAAAAATTATTTTTTAGTTTCTTATAAGTTTATTTTAATTTGTATTGATTAACTGGACTATTGTGACCGTGTGTGTGCGAATTATAATCCTAAAATTCTCCTTCTGATTGTTTTCCTTTACATTACTAAAATTCCTGGAATCTATGAAAACATTATCTGTGTCAGTAAGGTTGTCACACTTGTCAGTTGTCAGTAGGTACACAGTTGAAAATTGAATTGAATTTGACACTTGATTGACGTTCACATTTCACAATGACAATAATGACATCCAACCGAAAAGTGTTTTAAAATCAATAATTACTGTGGGTTGCAATTTATTTTTTTAATAAAATAAAAAAAAAATATAATAATTAAAAATATATTAATTAAAAAAATATACAGTCTCCTTAATTTATGTACTTTCATAAAAATCGTGGGAATGTCGGGATAAAAAGTACCCTATGTCCTTTCCCGGGACTCATACTATATACCAAAATTCATCTAAATCGGTTCAGCGGTTTAAGCGTGAAGAGGGACAGACACACTTTCGCATTTATAATATTAGTATGAATAGTAATTATTTTATTGCTGGTCCTATTGAATATTTTTTTTGTTGGTCCTTTTAATTATTGAAGTTATAATAACAGCCACATAGGTCGATTGATCAGGTTAAGCTACGCTTGCCGCAGTTAGTCTGTGGATGGGTGACCATCTTTACATACCGAGACCCCTTCGTGCCTCGGAAAGCACGTTAAGCCGTTGGTCGCGATTGTCATTCGTGGACCTTTGACAGTCGTTACGGGTAGTCAGAAGCACGAAAGTCTGACAACCAGTCTTACCACGGGGTATCGTATAACCCAGTAACTGGGTTGTGGAGGTCAGATAGGCAGTCGCTCCATGTAAAATACTGGTATTCAGCTGCATCCGGTTAGACTGGAAGCCGACCCCAACATAGTTGGTAAAAGGCTAGGATGATGATGATGATGACTGGTTAACCTTGTTTTTATAGGGTTGAAATTGTAACGAGTTAACAATATGTTGAAATAACTGTAGACCTACTCATAAAATAAAACTGCATAATAATATTATTTAAATGGTTTTCTCTGAATCCGCGAAGTTGCATTCCAACCTTTGCACATGGCAGGAATGTGACCGGTTATTTTGTTTCATCATTGGTTTCATATATTACAATGAACATCATAAAAAAATATATAATTTAAAAATGTATTTAATCGAACCTGCAGTAATCATTTCCATTTTGCGCTACTAATAATATTATTGAACCCTCTAATATAATGATTGCGCCACTTTTTGTGAACCTCAAATCTCCATTACTTAATTAAAAAAAAGTGTTTATTCATTTAAAAAGTGTTAATCATTAATTCATTAGGTCAATATTAGTTTTTACAGGATCAGTTAAAAATATTTCCCATTTAAAAGTATAGGTAGGTACCTACTTACAGTTTTTGCGCGAAAATGGTCAAGTAAAATTAATCATCAAAAGATTGTTATTTTTACCGTCACTTTTTCTATTACAACGTTTAGAAAATTATGCTTTTTTTAAGTTAATTTATTCAAGTTAGTTATGAATTTCACACATGAAAATTTGGCAAATATAAATATCAACGTCAAAATGATGCGTTTCAAAATGAATTAATAGTTTATTAAAGTTAATGAGTAAAAAAGGAAGAAGAATAATCAGAAGTGAATGCCGATTAACAACCTCGCTTGGGGTGGATAGATGAAAACGCGTTTCGGAGTATCCACCCTTGGGTGGCAGTTTTAGGGTAGATAAACGGAATAATCCTTTTTTGCAAAATAATTTAAAAGTAGATCAGATTTTTAGTACCTACTTATTTTTTTTGTAAGATTGAAAACGTATTTTTAAAGGTTATTGCTGGGATCAAAACATATGTAAATAAATAACAAGCACAAATACCTGAACGTATGTACGAGTACTATAAAGCTTCCATTGAAGAGCTGGACGTTTGTCACAACAGACTCAAAATAACGGACTAAATACACAGACACGAACCGCCACAGAACTACACTTCTTATGTTAATTTATTTTATTCACATACAGGCAGTTCTCATTTGTTATGCCTTCAATGTATTTATAAAAGGTTAAACCTGTTTATATTTTTTGTTAAGTTTTTTTAAACTTAAGCGTTAAATAAAAATCATACGGTTTTTTATATACACTTCTAAATTAATCTTAGATATTATTAATATTATAAAGAGGTAAAAATTGTGAGTTTGTATGTAGAGGGTAATGTTTGGAATTACTGATCCGATTCAGAAAATTCTTTCACTAATGTGAAGCTTGCCCAGTGTCATAGAAAGTTCTAATTAACATCACGAGGATGAAGTCGCGGGCAGAAGCTGGTAATATTATAAAGAAGTAGCATTGTTCCTTTGTAAGAGGTTAATGGCGCCGATTCTGTTGTTCACAAACTAAACTAAATTTAAGTTCATGCATCCTTTTCTTTCTATTTCATTAAGAAAAGGACAGAAGATAAATATTAGTTTAGTCCTGTCAAATTAGTCCGCGCCTGAAGTAAATTGACGTATTTTTAATAAGCAATTTTTTAATCTCGTCTAAATTGTCTATGGAGTATCTTAATTTGACAGGACTAAACTAATATTTATCTTCTGTCCTTTTCTTAATGAAATAGAAAGAAACAGATGCATGAACTTAATTTTAGTTTAGTTTGTGAACAACAGAATCGGCGCCAATATCTGGAAGTATTGATCCGATAACACCAATGCATGTATAAAGTGATAGAAAGCTACACTAAAATTGCCGAGTGCCATAGGATAATATGTCTCTTTCGCGAGGGGGAACAAGCTGAAAAATCTATCTCTCTCTGTGTCTTGACAGAGAGAAAGTTGCATGGAGGGGGTAACTCAATACTCTAATTTGGGGACACCCCAATTAGAGTATTGAGTTAAAAGCATAATACAAAGACGAACATATTTCTTTTAAAGCTAAGATTAAGAAAATCGTGTTGACCCTTGCATTACTTTAGGCGTTTAAAATTGAGTCTTATTGCCTTGAAATAAGATTAAATTTTTTTGGCCGAATCGCTGGTCGGTATGGCAAAGTACATGATTTTTGAAAAAAAATACTTGTATTAAAAGTTACTGTTAATGCTAACGTAAATGTCTTAATACATATTATTTAGTGATTACAGAAGGGAAATATCGTAAGAGAAGCACTTGTAGATATTAAAATAATATATTATTACACTTGAACATAACTAACAATCTTCTAGTAGGTACTACATATTTAACTTAACAAGTATTAATATTGTTAAGTATCCTTGATGTATATTTCCGCATACAAAGATAACGTCATGCTCATTTTTTGGGTTCCGTAGTCAACAAGGAACCCTTACAGTTTCGCTATGTCCGTATGTCAGTCGACAGCTTAGCTCAGAGACTCTTAGTACTAGAAAGCTATAATTTGGCATGGATATACGTATTAATCACGCCGACAAAGTAGTAAAATAAAATCATGAAAAAAAAAAATTTTTAGGTTACCTACCTACCTCCTGTACCTACTCGTTAAGTGGGGATGTTTTTTTTTCTCGTCTACCCCATAGTGTGGAGTATTGTTGGATAGGTATTTCTAAAATATTGCGGGTTTGTGAAAGCCATTTTTCGATTCAGGGATCCGTTTGTGAAATATTAAGCTATAAAGTGCAAATTTTCGTTGAGAGTCAAGTGTCCTCCCCCTGCCAGCTAAATGGTTGCTTTTGGATATGTGAAAAAATTCACGGCAGTAGTTTGAGTATATACCGAAATTAAAAGGAAAGCTATCACAACTAAGTAGGCTTTACAAGTTTACGAGTAATGGTCGACCAACTTAAATTTACAGTTGCAATGTATGTGAGAACATGATTTTCAACTACTTACAATAACTATTTGTGTATTTAATTTCAACACCACTGCTCTCAAAACGGTAAAGGAAAACTTCGTAAGGAAACAGGCTAGAACCAAAAAATTCGAAGACATGTGACATCCACCAACACTTTTGGGCTCGCGTGGTGGATTATGGTCACTCCCTCTTACAAAGAGGAAGCCTGTGTCCCAGCAGTGGGAACAATATAGGCTGATTATGCTATACAACATATTACTCCGGATGTTCATTACCCCAAAACTTTTTACAACACACTGTACTTAATTTTAATGACTATGAATACAAAACATTATGCACAAGAACCAAAGTATTAACCTTATTGACATTATTAATGAGCAAAACATGACAGTCAGCACGAAAACGTCTTCAAGGAACGCGAATAAAGAAAAAAGTATACAAAAACCATTTAAAATGTGTGTAATCAGTTGCTATTTGTTGCGTGTCTTCACACCATTATAATGAAGATAATTAGGAGTAAAAAATATGTGTAGATACATAACAATTGAATAAGAAACCATTCGCCCTGACTGAGAATATTGCAAGATCACGATCGTTTCGACTAAAGAAATATCCTGGAAAACGAAGGCATGATCATCGTGAATAATTTCTATTAGAGCAGCTTCTTTGGAGGTAGAGAAACAAGGTGAAATGTTCGTCCGTTAAAAAGGGAGGATCTTCCAGCAAGACGGCTGATGTTGTCTGCCGAGCCTCTGCCCAAGTGACCACTGTACTTCTCTTGTAAGAAGAGAAAACCATGCACCGAAAACGAAGCGACGATCGCAGCTCGATCACAGATCGAAAGCTTCTGTTAGAGAATCTTCTTTGGAGGCAGAGGGACAAGGTGAAATGTTCCTCTGTTGACCAAGACGAAAGAAGCCTCTGGCCACTGCCCAAGTGACTATTGCACTTCCCTTGCAAGAAGAATTTATTTTCGCGGGGTTGGTACTTTTTGCAGGACCAAAGAAATCAGGAAAGTCGATTGTTTCTGTGGCAGTACCATACAGAAACTATCGCTATAAACCCGTGGATTTTATCGTGTGAGCCGTTTTATGGGTCTGCTTAGGCGAGTCAATTCAGGCATTTGTTTAAAAATTATGATGCAGCGATGATTACCCGTGACCTAGGAAGCATTATAGTTATAAATACGATTTTATTATCTCAAGATCGTTTACATTTTTAGTAGTAGTTGTTTACGAGTTTTTGTTATTATTGCATCTATGTATGTAAATGTAATGAAACAATACAAACCGATTGTTACACGTGTCGCTATTATTCGTCATGAGTACCTATTAAACTATCTTGATTATAGTTTGTATGATTGTAACTTGTCCATTAGATTAAGCTATCTTGATTATATTTTGTATAATTGTAACTTATCCATTAGATTAAACTATCTTGATTATATTTTGTATGATTGTAACTTGTCCATTAGATTAAACTATCTTGATTGTTGTTTGTATGATTGTAACTTGTCCATTAGTTGTGATTTGTCATTGGCTTAAAAGTAGATGGGCTCAAGCAGACTAAACTTTCTGGTTGGTTTAGAGGTCGCAAAGGCTACTTCTATTATGAGGGTTATGTTTATTAATTATGAGGGCTCTATTTCAGAATCAAGTTTTTCTAAATCAACAGCTGTGTTGCTGGGGTGTTTGTTGCGCCACTTCTTCTTCCCAGCGAAAGCGCTAGGAAGTGGTGAAGGGCGTTCGTTTTTTGGGGCTTGTCTTATGTAATTTTGACGTTCGAAAAGTGTTCTTTCTCAGCCTTATTTGAATAAATGACTTTTGATTTTATTCCCGAGTTGGGCAAAGTTTTATTGGGTCTTTCCACCAGAAATTTCTCAGTGACTACCCGGAGTCTGGATTTGTACCCGGTTGACGGCAATACGTTCGCCCCCTATTACATGGAACTTGAAAACATTACTGGTGAAATGTGAGTGTACTACAGGTACATCTCTGGGATTACAGCCTGCCAGCAGCGTGATGTAATGTCATTTGCCCTTGTCTCGATCCTATACAAACAGTTAATCAACATAGGTTAAATAGTAACACGCATTGAAAAACGTGCTTCGAATTTAGTACGTAGAAGATTAATTTTGGCTTTTATGCGGACCAATTTTGGATGTACAAAATTAGTTTATAACATGTCTTTGTGTACGAAAGCCACAAAAGGATAGTCGTAATATTTTTAGGTGTTTTCCGTGTTTGTTTACCTTCATATTCATGATTTATGGCAATCGCTAAAAGTTCGGGTGTTTAAAGGAAGGACATCTGTGTATTTTTGGTAATTTACGAATGAATTAAAGTAGTCGGATGCGGTGATCCTCCCGGGCCAGTCATTTTCAGTTTGGCTATCCATCCCATAATACAACAACCAAATTCAAAATTCAATGTGTGTTATTTAGATGATGGAACACTAGGAGGTGACGTAGACACCGTTTCAAAAGATCTTCAATTCCTTAAGCAGCAGTCCCAATCTATCGGCCTTGACCTCAACCACTCAAAATGTGAAATTTACATTTGTGACAATACTGACAGACAATCGACTATACAGAAATTCAATATAATAGCCCCAGACATCAAAGTTTTGGAAAAAAGTTCATCGCACCTCCCCCCCTCTCTAGATTCCCCAACTTTGGAAGACAGTTTTTCACCATTCGTCGACGAAAAATTTAAACATTTTAACGATATTTCGGATAGGCTTTCTAAAATTAATTTACATTCGGCTTTCACCCTTATCAGATATTGTTGTTTCGGCCCAAATTTTATGTATTTTCTCCGCTCTTCCTCTTTATGGAAGCAGCCACACCTTTCGGATAAAATTGACCATATTATTCGCAATACTCTTACATCCATTTTAAATGTGGCTTTGGACGACCGCGCGTGGCTGCAAGACTCACTACCCATTCGTTTTGGTGGGCTCGGCGTCCGCAAAATTTCTAGTGTAACCACATTTCGGCTCGCTACATGTTTGCGTCTGGGTGCTCCTTGCGGAGCTCCACATCGCTGTCAATGCGGTGAAGCAGTCGACTGCCTTGGACACCATGGCCTATCCTGCAGCAAGAGCGCTGGTCGGATGGCACGGCACGCCAGCATCAACGACATCATCCGTTGGGCTCTTGTCACCGCCGGGGTGCCAACTGTTTTAGAACCCAATGGCTTGGCACGCGACGATGGGAAGAGGCCAGATGAAATGACCATAATGCCTTGGAAGTTGGGTAGGCCTTTGGTGTGGGATGCTACCTGTGTCGACACCCATCCCATCTTCCTAGCACGGTGGGCTGTGCTGGGGCGGCTACTGCAGGAGCAGAAAACCTCAAACGGCGCAAATATAACAACCTTATTGGGAGCTATATGTTTGGGGTTGAAACACTAGGGCCTTGGGGTCCGAGTGCTCATCGAATATTTCAGGACATCGCCAAGCGGTTGGTTGACTCTTCACGTGACCAGAGGACTGGCCTATTTTTAGCCCAAAGAATAAGCATTGCCATCCAACGTGGTAATGCTGCCAGCCTTTTGGGCACTTATGCCATTGACAGCGATGCGAACGAATTTTCTGATGCCCTGTCTTTTTCTTTTCCTTTTTTATATATACTTGTATATACTATAAAATATGTATATTTTAGTGTTAAATTGTAATATAGTAAAATTATTAAATTTTATGTCATATTATGATGATCAAATAAGTTATTGTTTCGGTCTTTATATTACCTAATCTTCTTAACGTACCGATGGCAAAAAGTCTAAATATTTTTGGCCCAAAATTCAGCTGTCCGAACTCCGCTCACTATCACAGTCATAAGATCATCGGACATGCGCTGCAGGATGGAAGGTGGGCCATTGTCTGTGGGAGGGTGCCGCATACGCACTTGAGATCAGAACCGTCCGTGAACCCCATCTGTGGAGATTGTCTTTGCTCCGGCCGACTTGGGTTCGAATTCGAAGTCTATTTAGAGATTTTTTTTTAGATTACCTAATGATGCTGCTACGAGTAAAATGCCACAATGATGTCCCTTATGTACTTTGATCCATCAAATGCGTCTATTATAAATTAAGCATCAGCATTATTCGAAGGTCGAATGGCTGGGATTTTGGACTTTAAAGTTACATATCAAATATGTATTTTGATGTTGATGATATTGTTCATAGAATAATTAATTATGTTTTTATTTTGGTTAAGTGTAAGTAGGATTATTTTATTTATTATTTAAATAGCTTGTTAGATAAGATTAAAAATGTATAAGACGAAGTTCGTTTGTGCTTTAATGACAACTAAGTATGACATTTATTTATAAACATTGCTTAAAGTTAAGTAATGGCGACTGTTTACTCTTAACTTTAGAAGCGACGTCGTTCTAATGATTTCACAGAAGAACCAGCTCAGCAAGTAAATTCGGGAAGACTTAAATTAGCACTTAGCAGTGTGATCTAAAAATACATTGAGTAGGTATGGGAAACACTGCGCATGACTATTCAAAAATACTTTGATGTTCGTATCAATAAGATAGGACATTTAATAAAGATACCCGCACTTGACAACATCTACTGATAGTAAACTGTCACACTTATTGAACTATAACTAAAATCTCATGTAAAATTGTTTGGTATATTAATATTGCGCTTGTTATATAGTTTTTATGCTAATATTTATAAACATAATTATATCATTAGTTTCCGATCCATAATTACGGCTCGTTCATTTAATAAACCACAACCACGATAATTGCACGGTTGCATACTTCTAATAACTCAGAATTTAAAGTTAGCTAGCAGTTAAATAAAATTGCATTGTTACGTGCAATTATTTTGAAACATACCTCCGATCGAAATATTCCTCTCTTGCCCTAACAAGTTCTGTTTTTCCGGACTCATGTGAGAACTGACGCCGCAACATTTTTAACACAAATCACTTCACTATTTATTATTTCTTACATAGTCCATATTTAACAAAAACATGTAGTATGTCATACGGTAATACCAAAAGATTCGACATTTAATACAATTATCCACTATGTTAAGATTAAGACATTGTTGCAGTAACTTGGAATGTTGAATTCCGATTGGCCCGCGGTAGTGGAGCGCGAAGAGGCGCGTGCGCGGCTGGCGACTGACGCTGCGCAGGAGTCCACGCGAGGCTCTGCTCGTCCCAAGTGACAGTTCTGACCTTGGCGTGTTCGCGCGATTATCGTGAGCGTCGGTTCACGAGCCGTTTCTCATATAAACCTGATCTTATCACTCGGAAGCGACCGCCGTCTCGCGTCTGTCCGAGTTCATCTTCAACCTACTTATTGGTTACTAATCCTAGATACTGTGCTGCCATTGCACATTGTTTCACGTATCTAATCAATTATCAAATGCATGATGGCGCGGGTTTTGATGTTATTATTTGATATCTTCTTCAATAACAGCTTGATTAATATTGATCAAGAAGTTTAAGTTAACTATAGAGTATCTGATTATTATCTGACACATGACTTGCAAGTCATCAAGCAAATTATACCGTCTAAAAGTCTATAACCTCCAGGGTTAGGTTAGCTATTTATTTGCAATATGTAGGTACCTATTAGATAACAGTACACGAGTTTGATCTAAAGGAGAATCTCGGTAATGTAGACAGACTGGATGCTCTTCTCATTTCTGTATAGGAAATGTAAGAAGATCTTGAGAGTAATGTTATGAAGGCTAAAGTAACGAATGATGGTTTGTATAAAAGATGAATTGGCTAGAACGGGAGTGACTACCGAGATGACGACTAATAAGAGTTGTATGGAAGAAATGAAACGAAAAGGATATGAATTGGCTAGAAAGGTGAGCACTGAGATGACAGCTGATAAGGAGTATTGATTGAAAAAAAAGACATGCTGCTTCATAAATTGGCATAAACACATGATGGTGAAGTGATGATTTAAAAAAACTGGCCAAGTGCCAGTCGGACTCGCACACGAAGGGTTCCGTACCACAAGACAAAAACACCCCCCCTTAAATATTTATTTTATTTTGTTTTTAGTATTTGTTGTTATAGAGCGGCAACAGAAATACATAATTTGTGAAAATTTCAACTGTCTAGCTATCGCGGCTCTTGAGATACAGCCTGGTCACAGACAGACGGACGGACGGACAGACAGCGAAGTCTTAGTAATAGGGTCCCGTTTTTACGCTTTGGGTACGGAACCCTAAAAATACTGTGAAATTTTTTGTGAGAAATTGTCCACATTTTATATAAATTGGTTCTTATTAGCATATTGTTCGTTGGAGACCGAATGAATCAGCATTGTTAATCTGTGTCGGGTCGACATTGACCGATATACCTGCACGGTTGACCATTGGCTGATTGAGTTGGTGAGATGACCCGTGCCGCAGTAAAAAAAAAACATAATATACATTTTTATTTTTTAGATTTACGTTTCACTGGATGAAATTATTGAGGTTCTTTGCAGTATTTGTCCGTGATTCAAAAGAAAATATTCTGATTTGTATTTTAATTTAAAGATTCAGAAACCATTGGGTAAAACATTAAAACGGATATAAGATGAACAGAAGAACATGACATCACCCATAAAGCCACAATACAAGCAAAAAATATAATACTAAACGATATAATACAAACTCAGTGGGATATTAAGTAAACATCACAAAAAAATGAAAACACAAATATGTATTACATGCTTTTAAAACAAATTACCATATGGATAAAAAAAAACAAATCGTGGGAAGATACGGAGAAAAAAATCATCATTACTTATTTGCATTGTATACAATCGCATGTGAGTGACGTCATAGGCCATCCTCTCCATACTAGAAACAACCATTCAAAACGCAAAAAACAGAAGAACATCGAGTTCCGACTTCAATGCAGTCCTTCGAGCTCGGCTCATAATAAAAAGTAATTTAAAAAAATTAAACCGACTTCAAAAAGAAATTAACTCAAAATTATGAAATAACTTTAATTTCGGAAGTCGGTGTCTTGGGATCTGTATTTTAGTTTTATGCCACCGACTTCCGAAATTAAAGTTATTTCATAATTTTGAGTTAATTTCTTTTTGAAGTCGGTTTAATTTTTTTAAATTACTTTTTATTTCGTAATTTTTAGTTTTTGCACTAGTATTTGACCAAGGTTTTGAGATGTTTTCCCTTTGACACTGCACCCGTAGCTCTTATCAATAAGCCAGGCCGTCACACTTACACGTATTAGTCCATATCTTGAAAATTACTGAATCGATCTTGATGAAACTTGCACTGTTCCCTAAGTTGAAGAAAATGTAAGCCAATGAAAAAAAAATGGTCACGATCCGATTAATAGTTCCGGAGATATGCGTGGACAAACATACATACATACATACATACATACATACATACATACATACATACATACATACATACGTCTATGAAATTTTGTATATTTGTTTGGAAGCCCTAATATATCATCATATGGGAATATAATGCAAATCCAATAATATTACATACATACGTATCGAATTGATAACCTCCTTTTTTTGAAGTCGGTAAAAACATGGAGGCCTATGTTATCTATGTGGGTTAAGGAAAAAATTATTTTCCTGGCCAATAACGGGTCTCCCTTGTTTTGCCGAAAAGATTTTGCCAAATTATCACTTCCCAAACAATTTTCCGCATAATTTCATTTGCCAAATTATTACTTAGCAAAAAATCTCTTCAAAAATAATTGTAACCCAAACCTAATGTTTGGCAAGTGAACGTTTAAACAATAACTTGTTTACCAACTAGTACTTTTACCAATTTTTATTTAGTCAAATATTTCAGTTGGAATAACTCATTTTACGCAAAATTACATTTGCCAAATATTTAGTATCGTCAGTTTTCGCAGTTTTAAGGCAGCCATTTCAAGCATAAGATCTAACTTTGAAGACGTTTTATTACAAGGGTGTTTTTTCCACTTGGGACAAATTCTAAACAGATAATAATAATATTAAGTATTCTGGTAGTATTTTTTGAAATAATTAATCTCGTCTAACTAGTTCAGTTTCGGGTAGACTTTTTTTCCATTTTTTTTTCTATATAATCTAGTCGTTTCTGGCACTCGCCGGCCGCTGCCGCGGCACCGCTCGCTTCGCTCGCTCGGCTCGTGCGTAGGAGGTCACAGTTTTAACCTAACCTAAGCATTTTTTTTTAATAATTAACCTCGTAACTAATTCGGTTCTCGATAATGTCCATTGCAAAAAAATTAAAATAGTAAGTTACAAATATTTTGTATTAAATAAATGATTATTTTAAAATAAAATTGCATTTTTTAATTATTTAATTCCCAAAAAAAAAAATTCTCAAAAAATCTTATTTATGCCTTTATATTTTTTGTCATAACAAATCGTTTGACCAAACGTTTATTGTCTAAAGATTGTTTGCCGTAATAAATCATTTGATTAAAGACCAAATGCCTAAATGACATTATCCTTAATAATATTCTGCCAAGTAAAAATTCGACCAAATGAAAATGTGCATACTAAAATTATTCTAAACATTGCATTGGTATAATAAAAGGTTGCGAAAATTTGTTTGGGTAGTGAAATTTTGGCAAAATCTTTTCGGCAAAACGGCAGGCTCCCGCCAATAACACTACGGCCAAGGCTATCATGAGCCGGTAGACTCAGGTGTCAACATGGCAACATTGACCGACTTATAACATCGCGCGACGACGTTACGACTAGTTTCATCATCGAAATGCCTCACCTTAATGATTTAGCGAGAGAGGGGTGCCCCAAACTTACGTTATTACGTCATAAGAGAAAACAGGGCAGGTGACAGTATTTTCGAAATGTTAACAAGTAAAAGCCTTTCAACAAAATCAAAAATTTAAACGCCGCGCCGTCAGAGAAATGTTCAGGAAACATATTTTTAATGACATCTTGAATCGAATGTTACGATGGAAATGAAGATTAAGAAGTCAAAAGGATCAAGATTTTGAAAGATAAAGAGTATTATTTTAAGTCATCGAAGAAATCAATTAATAAAACAAATCTTTATCAAAATTAAAAAAGGAATTTAAAGAACTCGCCAAGCATGGCGGAAATTAATGAACTGATAAGCGTGCATCCACACAACTACAATAACTGTAAACCCTTGACCAGAAAACTTTTATGACTAGGATTTAGTACATGGTCGTCAACTATTTTAAACCTAAACCAAAGACAAGGAACAATAATGATACAATTAGAATTACCTAAGAAATAAGACATCAAGAGGATAATAGAAAAAAAAAATCTGGCCTCTAGAGTGTTTTACCCAATCTTAAGTTTACGCGAATTTTGTGTGTGCATGCCACTGATGACAATGACTTGGTATCTTATGTGCAGCTAAGAAAACAAATCAAAGCATGATCGTGTGAGTATTCTATCCCGTCAGTATATTGATAAAATAGTATGCGGTCTTGTTGTCTGAATCAGTCTAGACTAGGTCGTGGAGCGAGACCCACGTGCCCTTATCTCTCGCTTTGATGACTTGGACGCAAGAGCACGAGGTCATCATATGGGTGCTATGACGATAACAGCTCCAATCTCTATGCTTTGTTTAGATTCTTTAGTGTTGTACGTCAGTTTAACTTGGATGATTCTAACACTGACACGACGACGACGGCCTGGATTCGATTCTCAGGTCCGGCAAAGTGTTATTGAGATTTTTCCATCCATCCATCCATATAGGCCCACCTTGGTATAAGCAAAACCATTGGGTGAATACAGGCATGATGTTACATTTTAATGTACAGACGCCAGCACATCAAGTTACTACAATCTGTCAGATTTCTTTAATAGATTTTCGACTTTATTGCTAAAGCATAAGGTTCAAGGTTGATTGGGAAAATCTGACAGTTTCGGGTAGGTTGACCTGCTGGCGTCTGTACATACCACAAAATTGAATGCGAGCTCAATTCGCAAGTAGAATAAATGGAATCGAGACTATGAAGTTGAAAAATATTAACTCACATCTGGGATTATGATAAAAGGTGCTTACATGTATTGTACTAACACTATTTGCAGTTACAATAATAGTGTATAGTTGCGATAAGGTTTAATAGAATTCTCATTACCAAGCTTTGGATGCTTGTACAATTTCGCGAACAATGCGTTTCAAGCTACCAAAATATTTATTTATTAAAACTTTATGCACAAGTACATATAAAAATACTGTACAAAGGCATTTTCTACAAGGTGATGCAGAGACAAAACATGGCAGATGCAATATAAGGGATATATATGTAATTCGAAAAAGAATAAATACTAATACATAGATACATACATACTAAACAGCATAAACGTTATTCGGAATATCGATACATAGAGGAGAAAATGAATCCAGCAAATCAGCGCTGAAAAATATTCTCAGCAATATCAAATTCATTCACAAAGAAAGGACACCAATTTTTCCAGTCTAAATTAATTTCGATCTGTAGATAAATCTTTCAACACGAAATGAATGTATGTAACTATGTATCAGCTTGATAGTGCAAATTGACACTTCTTATACAAGTTTGAAAAGACCGGAATTTGGTCCTATGATACGGTGTTGGGCGCAGTACCGACTTTCACTTTCCATTTGTGGTGACATGACAACGTCATCGGATCGGCACGTTTAATAAAACCATGATTGATTCAGCAGGAGAGATCGTTGTCGATGGGTTGATCTTTGCCCAGGGGATTAAAAGAATGTGAGCGAATTAGCGTTGGAAAAAGCAGGAAAAATTCCCGTTTCTTTCCAATTCCGTTGTTTTTTTCAATGTTTCTTTCGAATGTTTCAAGAAAATTTGCCAGTATATATTTCATGTTTTTTTCCAATAAAACTCGCACACGAAGGATTCCGTACCACAAGGCAAAAACACCAAAAAAAAAACACGTTTGTTGTATGGAGCCCCCCTTAAATATTTATTCTATTTTGTTTTTAGTATTTGTTGTTATAGCGGCAACAGAAATACATCATTTGTGAAATTTTCAACTGTCTAGCTATCGCGGTTCTTGAGATACAGCCTGGTGACAGACAGACGAACGGACGGGCAGACGGACGGACAGACAGCGAAGTCTTAGTAATAGGGTCCCGTTTTTACCCTTTGGGTACGGAACCCTAATAAACGGACCAAAAAAAAACACAACTTAGAGTCCGTGGTAGTCTCATGAATCATTATCAATTATGTTTCAATAATACCGTTACACATAAATAATGTGATAGGATAACAACATGCTTTATCACTTTGTTTATAAAACAAAAATGTATCATTAGCTCACTTGTTCAAGACCATAAAACCGTGAAAACAGAAGGTGCATTATTACCGATATGTGGCATATGTTTTGCAACCTTGAAGCGATTAATTGACCTTTGCAAGAGACTTAGATAAACAAGCGAGATTTAAAAACAGGATCTACTCCAAAAGGAAGATGGACACAAATGTTCTTCTTGATGACAAAAAGTTAAAACACCTTTGGTCCAAAATTCAACTGCGCGAACTCCGCTAACTGACGCAGTCATGATCATCAAGTACACAGGTGACCGGGCATGCGGTGCAGGGTAGAAGGTGGGCCCTTGTCAGTGGGGAGGTGCCGCATACGCACTTGGGATCTGACTCATAATAGTAGAATATTCTGGAGAAAAAGAGCCTAAGATTGAAGGAAAAGGTGCTTCCATAAGAAATCCGCCAGGAGTGAGAAGCGAGAAGAATGGTTAGCTCCAGAAAGTTACCAAAACAAAAACCCTTACAGTTACAGCTAAATACGAATAAAACATTAGAATGTTTCGGTATTAGAAAGCTAATACAATTAATAATAAAAAAACACCAAGGCCAGTAACTTTGCCATGGCAACCGACATGTAAACAACCGAGGTGGACGAAAAACGATAAAAGAGTCATACTAGGTTTAACCTACGTAATTTTGTTGGTCATTTTCTTTGTCCAATGAACTAATATTGATTTTGTCAGACCAGCTGAATAACGCTACGACCTACGACCAAAACTACCAGATTCAATTCATTCATCAATGATAAAGAATGCAAAATAAATTGCATCTTCGGCAAAATGTAGAATAAATTTATTGTAGCTAGCCTTTAATGATTTTAAAATTTTCACGTACAATGCAAAACGGGTTTGAAATGCATACATTCGCATTGATTTGTATGATTGCAATTTAATAAGCAAAAGAAGGTTAGGAATTGCTGAACTACTGACCGATTAAGAATCAATCATGAGATTAAATGCGCAAAACGCAACTGTACCTAAATATAAATGAACACGCAGACAATGGACTGAACTTTTTTCGTGTCATTGGCACAACGATCACTTAGAGACAAAACTATAGTTTTATCGAACTCTGTGCACGATTGTAGCCACCGGTCATCAAATTAGTAGCTCAGCTGTATCAACTACCGATTCTCGAGTTGAGGCACATAGGTTCGATCGAACAAAATTAGATTCTATGATCAAAAATAAAATACATGGGATAACGTCAAACTTTAAGTCGAAGTAATTGAAGGAGAAAAAAAAGAAGAAGTGATTTAAGATTAGCTTTCGACAGACACAAACAAGGTACAGACGCCAGCACATCAAGTTACTACAATCTGTCAGATTTCTTTAATAGATTTTCGACTTTATTGCTAAAGCATAAGGTTCAAGGTTGATTGGGAAAATCTGACAGTTTCGGGTAGGTTGACCTGCTGGCGTCTGTACTTGTCAGGTTTTCAAGTTATACAACGCCATTTAATGAAATTCATAGTAAGATGCCAATCATTGATGCCGGCCGCATGGTGCTTCGGGACAATCGTGTTCACGATTACAGCATACTTTGCACGACTCTGACAGGTGTCCTTTTGTGACAACAATAAATGATCTACTTGCGTTCATACATGACAGTAAATTGATACCTTCCATAAATGGGGCGGACGTGAATAAATTGCAGAGTACAATACCTTCTGTACATGAGGAAGAGTGCCATACTGTGTATATGGAAATATGAGGTATCTCTAAATGGTTTCCGTGTTAGAGATTAAAAAGATGAATAAAAATCAGAGATGCTATTTTACTAGGGCATAAGTTTATTGGTCCTTTGAGACGGGTTATGATTTGGAGAACACTATGATTTTTTTAAGAAGACGTGTACTATCGGGAGTTGTGATTCCAGATGATGAAATACAGCTATTATAATTAGCTTCCATCCGGGTTTTTTCCTACAAATTCATCAATCATTTTGAGACCAGTTAACAAAGTGAATTACAATTGTAAAAACACAGGTGTTTGAAAGCAGGATATCTAGCGGTAATTACTAAGATAACAATGCAAGTGAATGGATGAGAAAGGCTAGTCTTAGAAAAAATATGCAAGTGAATTGTATTTTTTGTGAAAGTAAAAACTTGTAGACTGAAACAAAGAGTTTTGCTAATATACACAAATAGCTATTTAGGTGGTCATGGTCTGTACTGTAGAACGTGGACTAGATGGGTATCATAGATAGGTATAGAATGGTTATTGGTTAAAATATCAATTTTATTTTGTAAAAATTAAGGTTTTTGTTTGGTTACTTTCTACTTTGATTTTGCTTAACAAAAACAGACCCAAACTACTTGTACTATTTATTCTGTGCCAAAACATACAACAATGTGTATGATGTGATTTGCAGTATTCGTTTTAAAGAGCTACATGTAATATCACTAAAAAATATCGGAGCGATAGAACCAATTTGAAAAATTAACATTCTAAAAAACAGGACTGCTCAGCAAATTATCATACAGGTATACATATATATGAAATTCGATATCAACCGTGATATAGAAACTACTGGAAAATTAAAGAGAGTCAATCAGATTGCTTATCATCGGCATCGAAATTGGTACGGTACGACAAGAAAATTGAATAATCAATATCGATTGGACGGCCTTAAGTGCATCGATTAGGTGCGAGACAATGGAATTAGAACATTAATGGCTTAACAGACTTAGCGGTGAGTCGGGTGATTCAGTTGATGAGAAACCGAAACCAAGGCATTCTATACTCATTATAAAATATAAAATATCTCTCCCTGTTTGGTAGTAAAATTCTATTAACCTCATAAATTAATTGCAAACTATAGTTTTGTATAATTTAGAAGCATTTTTTAAATTTTGTAAATGTAAGAACCATGTTTCCGTTTATTATGATTTTTTTATGTTGACTTGAAAGAGCATGGTAGTTGAGAACGTGTCATGCTCACTTAAATGTCTCACCGATGGTGGCGCGTGTGTTGGATCATTCGGTTCCCTACAACATGGTTGAGCTGGATGGTGCTGATCCACGCGTCATGTTCGTGAACGGGCGCCATCGGTTGAGGCTGGTCATCTCTTAACTGCCAAGGCTTATTTTTAATCTTATATTTTGAATTGTTTCCTCATGTGTCTTTTTTTACATTGTTCTCATGTGAGAACAATGTAAAAAAAGATAAGAAGATAGAAGAAGCAACAAGAATAATGTACCCAGGATGTTATAATAACTTGATTTAAAAGAGTGTCCATGGATTTTCTTGCCCGTTCTTCTCCATAGAGATCTACGCTTTGGAATGGGCAACTAGCTTCAACTTTCTGACTAACTGACAGACTATTTAATTTTGACAATTCAAAAGTGCCTGTACAAGGTTTAATTGAAATAAATGCTTTGAGTTTGAGTTATAAAACTCAATTATGGTTAATGATTATTACTTGGTCTTTAAAATCGACTATGTTGGGTGTCCATACTGATATTACCACCAGTGTAAAGTAGAACGAGAATTTTTAACAGGTTAATATAATTGACATAATTAATGCTGAAGGGGACTATCATAGGCCCTTGAACGGGACCTAAGACAGTGTCTTGAGGAACTCCTACTTTATTATAATGTGTTTAATGAGGGTTTTCATAAAAGTAATTTTATCAAGTTTTAAACAATATTGACGATATTGCATATTGCTACTGGCTGGTTGTCAGGATGCTTGTATTTCTTAATCTTTCTGGTAGTACAATCAGTCATTCTTCTTCTTTGCTGCACTACTCAAACGTTGTATAAAAGCAACACAATATTGCTTTTCAAAACTTAGCACGATGCGACTTAGGTACAAAGCATTCCTCCTCTCCCAAGTGACTAGTACTTCAGTGAAGATTTTAAAAGTAGGGAAACTACATATTTGAACAAGGGGAAGCTGAAAGCCGAATAGCGCAGTGCAGATTTTTCTCACAAAACATACAGTGTGTATCACATAACGCAGTGGAACTAACCAATTCTAAAATATATACTGCTTCATGGAAAACCTTAATTGAAAATAATACTTGGCTATGAACTGTCCGGAAATTATACAACTAATTGCACAATTTATAGTATGACCGCTGCTAGATGTAATTAAAGGTACACTGATTCAGATCCTTATCACTCACGCAAGTACGTCAGGAAATGTAAATATGCTTGTATTAGTAGGTGCTTTAAATGATGCGCGTCATTATACCGGGTGTTATTGACAGCCCTCCACAAAAACACAAAATTGATTCAGCTCCTTATTCTGAATCATATCCCACTGGGAATTTTATCAGGAAAAAAAAAAATTATGCCGTTTTTTCTGCTGATATTCCTTTATTTCAATGTAAAATTACATTCTCTGTATGCAACACTCCATTTATGTAAATAAAACAGCTGAATTAAAAAAAACAGCAATGGATGTTGAAATACTCTAAAACGAAAGCGCCGGGGAGGGGGCGGGGGCAGCCTCGCTCAAGCTCGCTGCGCTGCCGTCCGCTACGTGCGTTTTGCAAAAAAACAAATCTGGTTTTTTGGATTCCCTTAATGTTCCTGAAAGAACTTCATGTACCGGTCATCTTAATATGATGTACTGAAGCCACCCTATCAGTTTGCGGAGGGCTGTCAGAAACACCCTGTATACTGCTATATGATATGTCACGAATACGTGCGGTGTTCAGCTAAACATACTTAGGCCTACCGTTGCTTCTTCTGGTTTAAACATGTTTCAACTTTTAATTATGGGAGATTAAGCAAACAGAGCAGTGGTGGTCCTGTGGAAAAGGCCTCGACTTAGGAGTTGCAGGTCGTAGGTTCGAACCCAATCAGGCACTTCGTTTAAATTATTTCATCACCACTGCTCTCAAAACGGTGAAGGAAAACATCGCGAGGAAACCGGCACGACCAACAATCAAGAATTCGAAAACATGTGACATCTACTAACCCGCACTGAGCCCGCGTGGTGGATTGCAGCCCACTCCCTCTCACTAAGAGGAGGCCTGAGTCCCAGCAGTGGGAGCATTATAGGCTGATTGTGAAGCAAACAATTTGACTGTACAAGTGATATTAGTAATAATTTTGATTAATTTTGTGAGCTATATGGGAAGCTCGTTTAGAATAAGAATTTTCTTCCACTCTCGTGCTAAAGAACCTCAGCAAAGTTGGTAGTGGGGCTTTCTGCTAAGGGTGGGCTAGAAGTACTGAAGGTGTTGCCATTCAAATTGGCATAATTACCTGTATGTAAGGTCCTAGATATTAACTGCAAGAGTACCTATATCTACCTATGTCACTAAACGGTAGCGAAGCACATAAAGCCTCGCCTGCTTGTAATTCAACACACCCTAATGGTGCCTAAGCAGGTTGCGTAACAAATGGGCACATTACGAAATGGTTATATACTCTGCATACACTAAAGATCTATGCAACGGACTCATGTAATGACATTTAATATCTTATGGAAGCAATTGCGGCTATACTAACATAGAATAAATTATACTTCAGTCATACAATTTCAAAGATAACATTTATCTTTCGGATACTTGCTTTCATATATTTTACATTAACTGTTCGTGAATTAATATGTAACGAGGGCTGACGAAATGCCAATTAGCAATAAAAAATATAGTGTTATTTTTATAATAGTTAGCGATTTTGTAAGAAGTCAATTTAAGAGAGTTATTGGGTGGTCAATGGACATGACATGTAAGCTTGCAATTGTATGAGTAACAATAATGTTCGTTATATCTCGTCTACATTAAAATGGCCAGCACCCTAATTGCGTAATACACTATCAATCACAATCTGAATCATTTTCAAGGATACTGTTCATCCATTGCTTCATATGTTCAAAATATTTGTCTGCCTAACAACGTAAATAACGCAATGAATGTTATTGAACTGTCAAAATGAAAGCCATTCCTACTGTTACTGTGTTACGCAATTACCCCGCAGGAGTACCTAACATACATGAAATGAAATTACGAGTTTGCAAATTTTCTGCATCTTAGATCATAGGGAAAAGAGATACCTTTGTGATCAGTTTTATGATGCAGTTTGTATCATTTAACGATTGTGTGAGTTTACTAAGGATATTATGATAGTTCAGCAACATCATATTATTCTGCTAAATTCAAAATATGCCTTCGATAGTTGTTGGGTATAGTAATGAGGAAGTGTCGAGATTTCTTGGCATGACGCGTCTCTTGCTTCGTTGATTTAAGTTTGAAATGATACCAGAGTCTAAGCAAGTAAGATAAGCGAAGACACGGACGGAGAATTAAGATAAGCAATATCCTGACACTGATTAGTTGCAGGCACTTTATATACTGTTGGTTAATAATTAATGCGCCTGACTATATCGCCATGGCGCGAAAAATTCGAAATGATAAGAATTTTGTCCTTAATAACACGAAAGTAAAGTATGTTTATGGGAATTCACAGGTTTGTGATAACGATAAAAGTAGAGCGTGTTCTTGTATCGATTTTGTTTAGCTCATTGATTACTCTGACATTGATCATTGCCATTAGGTTAAAAATAATCGGGTAGTGCGTCCTATTCAAACTTTTTAATACTTCGCTTTATAAATACGTTATTTTACCGTGACCTAATCAATTATTTAATAAACACAATGCAATTACTATAGATTAAAAAAATCCACAAACAAAAAATTGTGTAAAGTGAAACAATAGCAGAGCGGAGTGGATTTAGTGCGATTACGCGGTTGTTGCATAGCCGCGGATATGAAACGTTGCTTACTGCAGGAAAGCAAACATTGTTCAACTAACGGACGCCATTCTGACATATGTATGAACGTGTAGGTTTCCCCTACTGATATTATACTTCCACACACTTATCATAATCCTAACTTAATTAATATTATAAATGCGAAAGTAAGTTCGTTTGTTTGTTACGCTTTCACGCTAAAATGGCTGAACGGATTTAGATGAAATTTAGCACACAGATAGACCAAGGCCTGGGTAAGGACAGAGGCATACTTTTCATGCTAGATCGCAAACGTAGTCGCGGGCAACAGCTGGTAATATATAAGAATGTGTGAGCATTCAGAAATAATACAAATGCTTTACATGTAAACAATAAAATTGAAGAATGAACTGCTAAAGGTAATATATTCATTTCTATTAATTACAGTTTTTCTCTGAAATATGCAGCGAAAGTGCTAACAGCAACTGGATTCAAAGAAAACACAAAAGCAATGAAGCGAACAACGTATCTTAATATTGTGTAAATGAACAATTGATTCAACAACTCGAGACTAACTTCATTTGCAAAATCATTAACATTCTTTGACTGGTTAATGACATAACAGTTTTAAACATTATAGAAAAGTCATTGGTCGTTGCTAATGCTAACGTGCTTCTAAATGAAGTTGTGTTTCCACAATTCCATGGGCATATCTGAGCGGGAAAGCCTGTTTGAAACAGGATCGACTTTCTACAAACGATAACCTCGACCGGAGTGAACTGAATGGTTCTGCCTACAATTAGCATCTATTCGTATCCTTCTTGGTGCATTATGACGTCAGAATGCAGTGTGGGTCATCGTGTAAAAAATGAAGATTAGCATCAAGTATGTTCATGTGGGTTTCCTTTATTTGGCGCTGCGATTACTCATGACTATTGTTTGCAGCCTCCCCTTTTACTGTTCAAATGGCAAATATACAAGCCACTTGGCCAACTGTTTGGTTTTTCTGAGCTACTAGGATTCTGCTCACAATAGGAGTTTTTAGATAGAAAAAAATCAAGTTGAGTTTTCCTCAATAACCTCAATATTTAAATAAGGAAAACTAGGTCGCAGTTCAAACACAAAAGTATCGAATCATCACAACAACTTTAATTGCTGTTGCAACTATTTACCATAACATTTGCAAATAATAGTTTCAAACACAACTTGGAATATATTGACCAAGTTACCGAAGGTTGAAACCGCAACGCATCAGCTGCTATCTGGGTCGGAACGGATGTAAAGACATAAGGTACCGAGTGAAACCATAGAAGTACTACCCACAGAGCCGTCTGTTGGTCTACGGATACTTACATTGACTTGATATTATTTTCATAAAAGAGAAAGGTCGTTAAATCAAAGCAAATATTGGTCAATAGGAGTGTAATATTAGTTTGTGTGACATATACTTGCACATGCTATTTGAAAGACATGTTTAACAGGTATATCTGGAACGTTGCTCCAATCGCGTTGGCCCAGAGTCTAGAATGTAACAGTATTTGGTATGTACTATCATAATTGCCTGGAAATTATGAGAACGACAGAGCGCAAAATCTATGTTTAGGTCGTGCGTGTACCACGATCCGTTTCTGCGTTTTCCAAAAACTGCATTATTTTACAGACATTCATTTTATCAATTCTATTTGTTTTTAGATGAGCTGTTCGCATCTAAGCGCGAATAGAACCTTCATAGGGAAGACCAAAAAGGGTGGAGAATTTTGTTAAAAATGCGACGATACAGAAATAAAACATTGTTTTCAACATTATCAGCTTAAATATTAGTTAACGTTGCAAGTTGCAACCGACAATAAATTATGAAAACATTAAAATAATCGTGTAGGTACACCATTATGTTGAGGCGTACAATTGTGTGACATTGCAGTTTCAATCACAGTCTAATACGTCGGACACGACACCTCTGAGCTAATTAGGTCATTTACTCGCTGCATGTTTCTGCAGTCGTTCGGAATTCTCGGCGAGGATGACATAATAATGATAAAAATGCTATTAAATTAATTGTTTATGTCTTCATCGATGCTTCTGGTGTTTTATAGTACGCCGATAATAAGAACGTTGATAAATTACATACATACTAGTAGAGCTGATAAGGACCGTGCGGCCAAACTAATCATGTAACAAATAGCACGTGGAGTATGCCAGTGTTTGGTATACACTTACGGCCAAGTACCAGACCTTCGTCGCCGGTGTGTCCTGGGCTGCTGCTCCGGCGCGTGCAGCAAGGCTTGCGGGATCAGGCTCTTAGACGGCTTGCGTCTCGTCAGCCGATACTCCGGTCTGTCAGCCGTACTTTTGCAAAGTCTCAACGTCGACAACTCACTCTCCGAACCACACCACAAGGAATCCATCGACAACATTGTTTCACGCTAGTTTTAACACATCACTAAACATCAAATAATGTTCAAAAGTTTTCTCACGAGCAACCTTGGAATCTGCACTGCCTGTTGCAACAGCAATTTCAGACGACCGATCCAACAAACTCTACAAGTTACTGAAGGGCCTTTAAAGATCTTCGAGTCCTCTTCAATTCTTGCAATTTTTTGGAGATGTTATCCAAAAACTTGCATGTAAAATGTTGCAACCGACGATGTTTTGGTGCGGCAACCTTCTTCTGAGGAATCGGTGCGCGAAATCGCGTTGCAAAATTCGTACACGTGAGGCTTGTTAAATTGGATGGTTGAATATTGCAAGGCTTTCTGCGAGTCGTGAATTATTCTAGCAAGTATACGGAAATGGTTTGCGGTCAGTATCGCGCAAAGCGGATCGAAGGACCGCGAGCCGCGACAGAGTACGTGAGAGCGCGGGAGCCGTGGCGGCGAGATGCGGCCGACTGACGGCCCGAGTGCCGCGAACAGCGAACCTCCCGCCACGACCACGGTGGCGCCGAATGCTCAAAAATTCCAAACAAAAGCTATCTGGACGCCGTTATCACCGAGATTGTGGCCACAAGAAGGGCATCATGCCTGATCACGCTGACTTTGTTGTGTCTTAAAAAAATTATGTTAATCTACTTGCCTGTAGCGCACATGCTCTTGTTTTTATTGCGGCAAGTGAGGCGTGTCGAAATTTCGAAACAACCCACTTCATGGCGTTTGAGGATGGTTAACGATATTCCTTGAATGACTGTAGGCGGATGGAGTTCCTTTACCGCAAGGGCCAGAAATTAAGGTCTTCAAACTTCTGGGCAGCATAATTAAATTGAAATAATTTTCTCTCAAACAACGCTAGGCAGACAAACTCAAACTCAAAGCATATATTTCAATTAAACCATTTACAGGCACTTTTGAATTGTCAAGAAGTCGGTCAGTCAGAAAATATGAAGCTAGTTGCCCATTCCAAAGCGTAGGTACCTATGGAGAAGAACGGGCAAGAAACTCCATTGACACTCTTTTAAATTATATTTTTACAAAAATATTAGTTACATCATTAATGTTGAATTTAAAATTATATGTGAGAATGATGTAAAAAAGACGTACACGTTAAAAGCGTCCAGAGTACAGCAAATAGCAAGAAAACAACAATCCAAAAATAAAAATAAGCCGAGGCAGCTAAGTGATGACCAGCCCCAACTGACGGCGCCCGTTCATGAACATGACGCATAGATCAGCACCATTCAGCTCAACCATTTTGATAAAACTACAAATTAAGGTCAGTTCTCGTGGATAAATATTAGGAGAGCGAACTACAAATATTGGGACTAGTGAGGGGGAGCTAAAACTCGAAATAGGCCGAAACCTTTTATAACCGAACACTTTTGTTTTGATACACACTATTCCTGTCTTTTGCGACAAAGAGTATTTTTGTTTTGAATTTCCAGAGGGAGTAATATTAGGGTCCCGATTAGTCCCGAAGAACAGTGATAATCGCCTATTATGAACATAACGACTATTTTCGGTGATGTTCACATTCAAGCTCACGCATTACTTTAGGAATGATAATAACATGTACTAAGAAGCCCTCTTTCACCTGCGGAAATGTCGTCCATTTGTCCGTCACAGTGGCCGGGTCTATGGTGTGCACATCGCGTGTTTTTGATAACAGCATGAATAGCTGCAGAAGGACCACTGCGATATTATGCCAAACGGCGCAGAGATGACGTACGTGCCTACATCCTGCGAATACGCGTCTATGACTTCATGGTCCTAGATTGCAACCACAGCAATGGTTTGGTTTCATTCATATCCATTTCTAGCTGTCAACTATCAAGCAGTATTTTGCGACTAAAGGCTTCTTTCTGTTCGTCCGCACAGCCCTTAGATTGTGTGACTGGCTTTCTGCATTTGGGGTCCCATGCTTGCACTTGTTGAGGTTGAAGACTTTCCCTGTTTGGTCCTGTATCAACACAAACCTTTCTGCACTCTTTATCACATTATTTGAGTTCTTCATAATCTTTCTTTTCGATTACATTGATTCTGTCTTCTAAGGCTGGTAAGGACCACAATCATGGTCCTTTTACACTCGTTCATCGTTATGAGTAGGTTTTTTGTTACTTTTCACCGAGTACACTCGATCGCATGCTAGTCAAACATGTTTTTATTGCCACCCGATAACCCGATAGGCACCTTATTTAACACTCGATTGCGAATTGCGATAGGTACATTGTGCAAAATGATTCTTTGTCATAGTTTTATGTTGATTCCAAAAATATAGTTAACTAGCTTCTGCCCGCGACTTCGTCCGCGTGAAATTTCACCCTCCCCCCATTCACCCTCTTAGGGTTGGAATTTCGAAAAACCCTTTCTTAGTGGACACCTACTCTTCACAACGAACACACCCTCCGAATTTCATGTCTCTAGGACCAGCGGTTTAGGCTGTGAGTTGATATATCAGTCAGTCAGTCAGGACTTTGAATGTTATATTTATAGATTATACCAAGTGAAGTCGGCTATTTTGAATTAACTAATTTGTGGTTCAAGTACAATCTCAATTTTTGTTGCAGAATTACAATCGTAAAAGAAGACGTGTACAGTTTCTAGCGATCGGCTAAATAATGAAAGTGTTTGATAATTAACAACTGCTAGACACGCAGCAGACCGAAATACTATATTATCAACATCATCACTGCATAAAGAGGAAAGTCCGTACTTTTCCAACGAGGATGCAATTTGTTAGACGTAGGTACATAGATCGTATGATATTTGTTAGACGAGTGATATTTGCACAAAAACTTGTGTTTAGTTATTCAACTTGCTTGCCTTAACAGAATGACGAATATGATATTATTTATCATAATATATTTATGTTGTCGTATTGGCATAATGGTAATCTTTTCTCAATACCACCAAGGTAAAGGTGGAAAATAATTATTGTTAATGTATAAAATAAACTGGTGTGTCGTCGTTCTTCGCCATGATCATGTATACCTAATTTACAACGATAGATTATGTACTTCTGTCTTATACGAAGGAAGCATTCTTGAAAAGCCCACTAAAAAGAGCGAATTATTACTGAAAGGAAAAAGGTTACACAATAACGTAGGTAGGTACTTTTCCTAAATTGTATAAGTGATGACGGAAGATAGGATTGGTACTCCGCCAAGAACGTGTGTTTTCCTCCATTCATATTCAGTATTTACCCGAATAGCTGCATGGGACGACAGAAATGGAGTGACTCCTTCGTATCTGAAGTAAATCTAGGAAATTCTGCGGTAAATATATTCTTATAATTATCTCATTTAATTGGATTATTAGGTAAAATATGGAGTTACCGTTATCTTGTGTTCCCAAAAAGATATGGCGAACTATGTAAACATAACATCATGATAGCTTACGTAGCAGTGTCAAAGTAAACTTTGGGATAACTATGGAAATAATAGCTGAATGCTGAAAAGACAAATATGGGTGGATTATGAAATCAAAAATTGGGTGCAGAAGTGGAATGTATTGTCGATAGATACGATAAGGGGCTTTCGGCCCGAAAAACAGGTTGTAAATCGAGGCGCTACAGCGAAACGAAATCGCAGGCAAAAGTTGAATTATAACTCAGGAGCAGACGCAGGCTGGGGTTTGGTAGAAATAATAGCGTGCGTCACCTGTTGAACAAAAGTGTTGAATTCAAACAAACTTGTTGAAATCGCGTGTCAATCGCACATAATCGTGATTGATATTTGGATTGGTTTATGCCGCAAATGACTGAAGGGATATTATTTATTTACGTTATATTTAGTCAGGCAATGCATCCTTTTTATTTATTTCTATTTCCTTTTCAAATTAAGACCCTATTAGAATCACGTTTTCCACGTTAAGTTACGTTCGGTACGTTCTACAGCGTTTCTCGCAAATGATAATTTTCTCGGAACAAGAACAATAACGGCGTGTAGTTTTGGCTTAAATTACAAGCTACACGCCAACAGAATTGAACCATATCATAGCCCATACCGATGGAATTCTCGAAAAGATCATTAACACAGTCACATGGGGTATTAAGACTATAAATCCGCGTATTCCTGCCATGCCGTGCACTGCAAGAATCTAATTCTAGTGTAGGTCAAGAGTCATTGTCCTAAAAGTGGTACATTCCTGGCGGGTCAACCGTCACGTCAGTGAGTCAGACTCCATAAGTTGAAACACTAGTAGCCGCCAGTCGGTAAGTTTGCCGAAACCGTGTCTTGACTCGCGTGGGCTTTACGGGGGGACATTGGACTTCAATGATACGAATCTTTGTTTTTATTTAAGGCATCAAGTATACAATCTAAGCACGACAGGAATGTTGATGCGTGCATTTTTATGAAGAGGTTTTAGTCTGCGGCTCTGCGGACTTGCAGGGTTGCTTGCGTTGTGTGGTGGTTTTGGGCTTTTAGCTTCCACAGGGACTAAGGTTTTTTTTTTAAATTGAAGACTCGTTACTGATTCGTTCTTAATATACCTATTGATATAAGGTTAACGTGTTTTTATGTTAAAATCATTGCAGGTGTCTCGATACTCCGACAACAGCAGTGGACAAGCGCACACTTACTCTACACTTTTGAAATCGGACCGATAATGATCGGGTGTCAGGTGCCTGATCCGAGAAATGAAGAATCGCCTTTACCCACCAAGGACTTGAAGTTTTGGACATAGAATAGAATACTCTTTACTATTTAAATACATCATAAACTATATTTTTGTCATAGACACGCTAAGAAGTTTATTATAAGTACAGATACACGTATACGTTGACTGTGCAGGATTATAAACACGAAGTAAGAGAAGTTATAGGTATTTATAATTTCCGCGAACTGTGCGATAGATGGCGCTGCCTTGTCAGCAAATAGGGTTTAGTGCGCCCTGAATATGTAAGCAGGTGGCTAAATAGAGAACTAAATTGAAACGTAACGATTTTCGCGCATGGTTATTGATTAAATTTAAACGAAGTTACGATCTGCGAAAATGTTCTTAAAACCCTAAACTAAAGATGCTGTAGTGAAAAAAATATGGATAAATAATAAGAGCCGCACTATCAGGTTAAGCTACCCTTGCCGCGGTGTGTCCGTGGATGGATGACCATCTTTACATACCAAGACCCTCCGTGACTCGGAAAGAACGTTAAGCCGTTGGTCCCGGCTGTCATTCGTAGATATTTGACAGTGGTTACGGGTCGTCAGAAGCTCGAAAGTCTGACAACCAGTCTTACCAAGGGGTATCGTATTACCCAGTAACTGGGCTGTGGACGTCAGATAGGCAGTTGCTCCATGTAAAATACAGGTATTCAGCTGCATCCGGTTATTTATTTATTGGTCTATCTACAATCGTTACACTGTTCAACCAAATTAACACAAGCAAATATACAAGCCAAGTGCACAATATTAAGCGATAGACACAGCATGCAAGCCGACCCCTACATTGTTGGGAACAGGCTGGCAGATTAACTGCATACAAATTGTGTATGCAAGACATTGTTTTATAATACGCGGCCTACGGGTGTGTTTTACAATGTTAGTTACGAGCGTTTACGCCGTACGGCATTTTATACAAAGTTTCAAGCCCTTATTTTTCGAAATGAATGAACCGATTTTAATGAAACTTCATTCGCATAAGCAGGATACCAAGGTTTAAAAAGTTAGTAGAGACCATTTTCGAAATGTCTTATTTAAAAAAAGATAACTGGAAATCTCTGTTTCTATGGAAAATTTAAAATCGGTCTAATTTGGCTGTAACACTATTTCTCGAATATGTTCTCTACTTACTTTTTAGACCTTTGTATCCTGCTTATGAGTATGAAGTTTCATTAAGATCGGTTCATTCATTTCGAAAAATAAGGGCTTGAAAGTTTTGAAATGCCGTACGGCGGAAACGCTCTTAATTCTAATTTTTTTACAAAACTAGAGCCCTCAAAAAAAAATTTGAAAGTTGAGATGTTTTACTTATGATTTACCAGCTGCTCATACTTACATGTAAAAACAACAGAAAAACCCGATACCTTCCGATAAATTGCGA
The DNA here is from genome assembly GCA_948474745.1 of Oligia latruncula. Classification (NCBI taxonomy): domain Eukaryota; kingdom Metazoa; phylum Arthropoda; class Insecta; order Lepidoptera; family Noctuidae; genus Oligia; species Oligia latruncula. The sequence continues at coordinate 12,927,049 of OX419702.1, read as the reverse complement.
TTTGTAAAACAATATTACATTTTACGATAAGTAGGTAGGTACTTAGGTAGTAAACAATTTAACGATTTTTATTTAAAAAATATGTGTAAAATGATGAACCCAGTGTCTGTTTCGAAACGCAGCTTAGATACCTATAACAGAGGTTATAAATAAAGAGGAGCGTAACGGAATACTCTCGTCCGGTATGTGAATCACGAATCAATCATCAACTACGGACATTACGCTACGGTACTAGGTACATTGCTATCTAAAATTCATGAAACCAGGAAGAATCTTACGTACATGACTACAGACCTGTCATCTTCATCAGCACTTTCTAAGCTGCTGCTGGTAGTTGGGCGAGTCTTCGACTGTTTAACTATGAGTTTGGTACTATCCATCTTCAAAACACACTATTTGCAGTATTTTCCACAAAAATGTCATAATATTATTCATTCCTTAGAGTCATAATCGATAGTGATATCGCCATTATGCTTACAACGTATTATTATAAAAACAAACAGTTTAAATACGTATTTCTATTAAATTAAAACGTAATTTGAGGTTATATTACGCCCGTGGAAATTGTATTTACGTTGACATTTTTCGTTCTGACATAGTTGACACCTGACAGCACACAATTTGTCAATCCGAAAAGTACTGCCTCAGAAACGTGTCATTTGGACAGCTTCTTAGAACGTGCTTGTTCATTTAACATTCAGTTTTATTAATGGGTAAAAAACAAAGAAAACAAATTGTTACTCTAAAACAAGTGCCTTAAATCGGTACCGAACATGGACGTAATATATATTACGTCCATGGTACCGAACTACTGATTTTCTGTTTTTTTACTGTCATACATGTAGCGCCATCTAGAAATGCACGTTAGTACTTGATGCGGGAAGTAAAATGGCTTTGTTTTTTTGGTCTATCTTGGCGGTATATCGGTACGGTACTGAGCAGCGAGATGGCAGAGTCGAGGGTGATAATGGCGCCGATTCTGTTGTTCACAAACTAAACTAAATTTAAGTTCAGGCATCTTTTTCTTTCTATTTCATTAAGAAAAGGACAGAAGATAAATATTAGTTTAGTCCTGTCAAATTAGTCAGCGCCTGACGTAAATTGACGTATTTTTAGTAGCCAATTTTTTAATCTCGTCTAAATTGTCTATGGAGTATCATAATTTGACAGGACTAAACTAATATTTATCTTCTGTCCTTTTCATAATGAAATAGACAGAAAAAGATGCATGAACTTAAATTTAGTTTACTTTATGAACAACAGAATCGGCGCCAATATCGCCAATTCGATTTGTGCTAAAATTATAATAGTTTGGATTGAAAGTCCTTAGTGATCAGGAGCACACTGCAGCTTTACAAAAACGCAATGCACCATCGCGTAAAGCCTCACTTTACCCGTTTAGAATTTTAGGCCAAGAGTTATGAAACCCCCAAGGGTTATACCTACGTTTTACGCTTTTGTGTATATTATTACGTAAGAAGGTACAGCCTATTTAGCAGTAGTGATTAATAGAAGAAAGGATGGCATCGCATTCGGGAATACCTTAATTGCAGAACTTGGCCCACAAGACATTTGAATCCAGAAATGTGCATACCTGAATGTATTAAGTCTATCAGCCAGGTTCGTGAGTACAGTCTTCCGCAAGGGTCCAGGGGAACCGCCTGGCGAGCTCTCCTTGGACTCAGCCGCTAATGCGCGCGCCACCATCAGGTCTTGCTCGTTCATTCTGAAAACAAAATGCCATCTTTATTAGTTTAAATGATAAATGATATTTATTTCTGTAAATTGGTACAAAGACACGTCAAAAATAAATTATATTTTAAAACTAGATGCGTGGAGTGTTTCCTATTCCAATCCGGCTACTCTGAGAGTAATCAGGAAAGGCTGAAACAAACTCCGAGTTTCTCATAGTAAAAACTTCGATATTGCTTATTCTAAAGATATAATATGTATAACTTAGTATTAGGCAAATAAATAAGTGGCGTTCACATACAAATAATATGGCGGTGGAATTCCTTTTTAGGTATTGGTAGCAATTGGCATTTAATTTTGGATAATTTTATAACATATCTAATTTAGATAATACATTATTAAAAGCTGATTGTAGCTTATTAATGAAATTAGCATTAACTAGACACGGAAGCAATTCCACTTCATGCTTTTGAACAATTTGCGTCACTACAGTGCACACAATATCTAGATATTTATTTTGACATGTAAAATTACATGTCGTATATTCGCATTGATTAACTAGCACGTGTTTATTTGAATAGATTGTATACTTAGTACTTTACCTACCTACTTATTAATCATTTTCTATAGGTACCTCATAAAAATCATATTTTATATTTAAATTGGTCTTTTACAAGCATCACACTATTAATATAAAGGCGAAAGTTTGTGAGTGTCTGTGTTTATATGTTTGTTACTTCTTCACGCTCAAACGGCTGGACCAATTTTGATAAAATTTTGTATGGAGGTAGATCACACGCTGGATTAACATATAGGCTACTTTTTAGCCCGATATTCCCACGGGATCGACACTTACGCGGGTTAAACCGCTGGGAGCAGCTAGTAATAAATAATCATAAAAATTTTACATTTTTTTTACTATCATAATAATATCGTACAATAATGTCAAGCTAGTCTCTGACCAGTTCGCTATGAGGTAGTTAATTTGTTAACTGCGAAGTTAGATATTCAAGTGCAATTGAGAGGAGAAATTTTGATCCCGGGGGAATATCGGGATAAAAACTATCCTATGTCCTTCCCGGGACTCAAACTATCTCTATACTAGATTTCATCTAAATCGGTTCAGCGGTTTAAGCGTGAAAGGGTAACAGACAGACAGACACACTTTAGCATTTATAATATAGACATGACGTAACATAATTAAACAATATATAAAAGTACCTGCAGGTTCCTACAGCTACACTGATGATGTAGCCGTGGATCAGTGCCGTAAATAGGGCGGTGCCAGCGGTGCCCAGGCACAGGGCGCAGACCCTGGAGGGGCGCAGAAATGACCAGACCTGGGCCACTAACAATACCTATTATTTATTTATTTATACGTGTGGATTCGCGTCGTCCGCGTATATTCTTCTTACAAATAAATAATAATCGTAAAAGTTTGTGAAGAATGTGATATCGAAGACGATTTTCCTGAAAAGCGTAAAAAGCGTCTTTACTCGCGTAAAGAGGTCGGCAAGCTCTTTGAGAGATTGATTGCGGGCCGCCGCGTTGGGCACCTGCTGAGGACGGGGCCGGATCTGGCGGACAGCCAGTTTGGCTTCCGCAAGGGGCGCTCAACGGTGGACGCCATCATGCGCGTGAGAGCCCTCACGACGGGGGACGCGGTGTCCCGGGGTGGGGTCGTCGTGGCGGTGTCACTCGACATCGCCATCGCGTTTAACACCCTGCCCTGGAGCTGCATTGTGGAGCCACTCCGGTATCACCGGGTGCCGACCTACCTCCGTCGAATAGTCGAGGCGTATTTGACAGACAGAGCCGTCATCTACCCCGGTTGCGACGGGGAGTGGAACCGGCGAGAGATGTCGTGCGGTGTCCCGCAGGGATCCGTTCTGGGGTCGTTCCAGTGGGACATCGGCTACGACTGGGTGCTGCGGGCCGACCTCCCTGATGGCGTCAGCGTGGTTTGCTACGCTGACGACGCGCTGGTCCTGGCGCAGTTGAGGTAGCATCAGGCGCGGCCGACACGATGACACGCGGGGTTGCGATAGTCGTGGAGAGGACCCGGCAGTTGGGTCTGGAGGTGGCATTGCATAAGTCCGAGGCCATGTCGTTTCATAGGCCCCGGAACGCGCCACCATCGGGATCCCAACTAACGGTAGGATTCGAGGGGTTCATATCGCCGTCGAGACGACGATGAAATACCTGGGTCTCGTCCTCGACAGCCGGTGGAAGTTCGTCGAGCACTTCCGACGTTTGGCCCCCAAACTAGAACGGGCCGGGACCGCCTTCAAGCGGCTCTTGCCGAACCTGAGGGGGCCAAACGTCTCCTGCCGGAGGCTTTACGCGGGGTTCGTGCGGTCCATGGCCCTATACGGGGCCCCGGTGTGGGCGCATTCACTGCGACCTGAACGCGCCCCAGAAGGTGGTAGCCGTAAGGCTTATCCGGGGCTACCGCACGATCTCGTGCGAGGCGGCAAGCCTCCTTGCCGGACTGCCGCCATGGGATCTGGATAGTCCTCGCGCGCCTGTATTAATGGCGCGCGGAGGGACTACGCCGGGGGGAAGATCTCCGGCGTGACCTCATGGCGACATGGAAAGAGCGACTGTCGCAACCCAGCGCAGGGCACGCCACGATAGTGGCGATAAGACCCCTCTTTGAGGAGTGGCTAGAGAGGCACCACGGCGCCCTCACCTACCGCCTGACGCAGATCCGCCTGACACGGAAGTTTTGGGAGGTTCCTGCACATCATCAGGCGGGAGGAAACGCCCGGGTGTCACCATTGCCAGGATCGCCCAGAGAACACGGTGGAGGACTGCCCCGCTTAGGCGGAGCACCGCCGTGTCCTTGTAGAGGCGATCGGCAGCGGCGGCGACCTCTCGCGTCCGGCCCTGGTGTAAGCCATGGTCTGGGGCGAGAGGGAGTGGGAGGCAGTCACCTTCTTCTGCGAAGCAGTCATGCTAGCAAAGGAGGTGGCGGGACGGCTCAGGGAGAGAGCCTCCCGTCCCAGCCGCCGCGCGTGACGCTCCGGGCGTCCGTCGGGAGCCGCGTGACGACTCCCGGCCACCGTAGGCGCAGGCCTGCGGGCGAAGAGTAATGGGTAGCTCACCGTCCGATCAGGACCAGGCCCGTGCCGGACGGCGCGTACGTGTTCCACGCGCGCCTCAAAGAGATGTCAGCATCGAGGAATGGGCCCCTTAGGACCGAAGCCTGCCGGGTCAGCGGGATTGTCCCAAAGGGTTACCGCTGGCCCGGAACATAAAGGGCTAAGGAAGGAACACGGGTGGGTTTTAGTCAGTAAGAGTCTGACACTCCCTTCCGCTCCACCCAGAGCGGGTCATTTGATGATTTCCCATACGAAAAAAAAAAAAAAGGGCGCGGATATAGCAGCTCGCACCGGGCGCATAAAAGGCTAATTACGGCACTGCCGTGGATAGTATGGTTATGGCATTTCCCGCCTTTTCGACAAGCCGATCGAGAGACTCATCAGCCATTCCAATGCTTTCACCTGCCACAAATTTACCAGCTTTGATTCCCGAATGTTGACGAGAGCAACCACAGGGTTCCAGGCTACGGCGAACTGAGCTCACCAACACTTTCTTACACTTTTACCTTTACTTGAACGTTACGAACGTCCTTTCTATGAAGCCTAACAATAAATCGTGTTCGAACTTCCATCGCGTGATTTTTAACCAGCCTGTGTTGACCTCATACACAGACGAACTGATTTCCTGAGCCTTATCTATGACATCAGCTTTCTCCGTTGGGTGGTACGTCATTCTCTTGAACAATGCTATTGAGTTGTGGACACACTCGCAAAATAAATAAAAATAGACGCAGTATTAGTTAGGATCACGAGAATATTTCTGGTACATAATATAATTAGCTTTATTCGGGACAGTAATGTAGTAATTTTGCGCTAGAATTATAGATTTACAAGCCAACTATCCTCTGTCCTTTTCTTAAAATATTTGCTTGTTATTTCTTTTGGACGGAATCAACATATAACGTTCCCACTGCTGGGACACAGGCCTCCTCTCTGTGAGAGGGAATGGGCCGTAATCCACCACACGGACCCAGTGCGAGTTGGTAGATATCACAAGTCTTCGAATTTTTGGTACTAGGACATGGTGGTCCTTCACAGTTTTTGAGAGCAGTAGTGATGATATATTAACACAAAGCAAAGCGGTTCTAAACCACGACCTACAACTCGGAAGTCGGAGCTTAGACCATTATGCCACTGCTGGTCTCGGAAACCATTTGATGAGTATTTGCCGAGTGAATATAACTAGGCATCAAGCTTTTATATTCTAGCCACTTAAATAAAGCCCCTTGATTGAACTAATATGGCAGCGGCCAGTGACAGGTTATAACTAACGTCGAAGAAATGAACGCATTGAAAAAATAATAACCATGCAGATGCAGCCTCAACAATGGTATGTTAATGTAGACTTGCTTCAAGACCTCGCTTGTCCGATGCTCCAGTTTCCTCCATTGCCTTGAATGTCAAACCTTCGACGTCTCCCTATCGGCCAAATCTCGAGACAAAGTCGCGAACGAAAACAAGCGAATATATTGAATTATATTGGGATCCTGTTCTTTGGCCAAGGCGAACGTGTCGTGCTCGTGTCATTGTAATTACGAATTACGAGCTTGCGACCGTGTGAGCTGGCCATATCATAGCTGTTCTTGTAATTATCGAATACGTGTCAGGTAATCGATAATCGCTTTGGTAGTTAGCGATTAGGATTGTTCAATAGAGGTTATTAGTTTCAATGTTGTGTCTGCGGTCGGTGTTGTGAAAATCTGGTTTCATGGTTCATTTTGGGTTGTGAAAGATCCTTCCTCTTTCGATTTTTTAACGTTCTTCTTTTTTAGTGTCCTTCAATGTCCAATTTTTTATCTTGTGAACTTTTTGTATTTGGCAATGAATGGATCGAAACATGATTGAAAGACAAAGACAGGTTCAGACAGTAAATTATACTAGTCACTTCATTAAATTTTAGCAGTATTGCTAAACTACTTATTATTAAATATCTACTATATTTAAATATGAGTGGTTAGTAAAATTTCTCTCGGCTTAGGTATTTGTCGGTGAAAAACTTCTTCGCAGAAAACGAACTGTGTGCGTTTAAACGAATAATTGATTATGGCTTTCAATTTTATATTCTTTACTAGTGTACCTTCTTCTTAAGTTTCCCGAAAACAATTAAATAAAATAAAAAAATAAATTTTGTTTTACAAGCTGGTAAAAACAGGGATTTGACTACTTATGAGACTGACCGAGATGTGTTTTGTCCACGGATTGTCGGTAGGTTACCTACTACTGAGCTAAAAATCGATGTTTATTTGTTAAACTAGGATTCTTTTGTTATTTTGTTAAAAGGTTAAAAATGTTTGCGAGCACGTGTTTACATTAATCTTAAAGCTCTTATAAAAAGTTATCGCTATATAAAACCAGTTGTATTACGCCCATACAATCATCATACATTACGTGATTTAAAGCGATTGAAGCGGTCGAAGATATTGACAGAGTCAATCGATCAGCGTGTTTAACTTGGAAATATTTGGTTTACCATTCATTTTGTTTGTGAATAAGTAATAACTAGTTCTTTGGACACATTGTTTCGCCCTTCATACAATGCCTTCGCGGCTTCTACATGGTTTCTACACCGGTAACATCTACGATGTGCGCGCCAACGCGGCTGCTACGCGGCTTCTACGCCTGCGATGGCTACGACGCGATGTGTGCGCGTCTGCTACGTGAATTCTACGTCGGCAATGGCTACGAGTGCTACGACATGTGTGCCTACGCGGCTGCTACGCAGCTTCTACGCCGGCGATCGCTACGAAGTGTGTGCGTCTGCTACGTGAATTCTACGCCGGCAATGGCTACGAGTGCTACGACATGTGTGCCTACGCGGCTGCTACGCGGCTTCTACGCCGACGATGGCTACGGTGTGCACCTACGCGGCTGCTACGCAGCTTCTACGTTCTACGAACGCCGAGAAACGGAGACACAATATTATTCATGCGTTTTGAAGGGTAACTAGATTTAAAAATAACTTTTATCTATTTAATTATGGCTTGTGTTTAAACGCCTACCAGAAAAGTACCTATTTTACTACCAAAAAATTCGGAATACCTGCCAGAATGGATAAATGCTCACCAAATTGTGTTTCATAAAGTAGAAATGAACGTATTTTCATTTTTATTCTATGCCACGTAGACGGAGCCCCGCTTCGCGGGGCCCCTATTTCTGTGTAAATGGTTCAAAGTAAACTAACCAAACCTAACCTCAGGGTGCCCTTCGCTCGCTCTTGTCCTATACGTCGCCAATATTTTTCATTTTGGGTATTAATGTTACTATTTCAGGGAAACAAGATTTGGTGAGCATTTATCCATTTTGGTAGGTTCAAAAATTATTTTGGTGAGCATTTAAATTGTACCCTTTAATTATTAAAACTTTATGCACAAGGATTAAAATAACTGTACAAAGGCGGAATTATTGCCTCATGCCTAAAAGTGTTGTAGTATATTGCCCTCTCATTGTTAGGGTTCCGTAGTACCTACAAGGAACCCTTATTTAAATTGTTTATTTGGCAAGGACATGGGTTGTTAATAAGGTGTACTTGTTTTGGATGATTTCTTGCTGTCCTGATTATATCACAAATAATATCATACTATACCTTCGACATAAAGCCCTTCAAATACTCCGTTTAAATTTGATAAAGTAGAGGACTTTTTTTCATCTTAATTATTAGATGAAACACATACCCTACATGGTAACAAAGAAAAAGGGCATGTGTAATTACTTTGACGCATAGCTAATGAATCAATACTTATGTACGACAAATATGTCGATGTTTGCACATAAATAACATAGTTATGAAACCAAGGACACTGGTATTGTAGAAACTTATCGATTAGCATCATAAAGAGGCTGTTAATGTCATCACTAAAATGGGTCTTCGACACAGAGTATAATAAATGTCTTGTGCGAAAACATATATTATATTGTTTTTGTTTTCTCAACAGCAACGGCTATATACCTAATTAGAACAATTCCGCCCCACAGATACGAAATTCGGGTAATGCTATTCCTAAGATAGTTTCAGTAAAAAGTCCCTCCATGTAAAATACTGGTATTCAGCTACATCCGGTTAGACTGGAAGCCGACCCCAACATAGTTGGGAAAAGGCTAGGCAGATGATGAGTTTCAGTAAAAAGTTAGGAAGAGTTTTGTGTTATTGGTGACCGCATTCGGTTGGTTTCGAGTCAAACTTTCTGACACATCTAGTATCAAGGTTATATGGTTACCTCTAGGTTTTTGGGTTTCAGTTATTTCATGTTGTTTTTTTTTTCACAAAATGATGTTACTGATCCTATTGATTATCAGGATAATAAAGAGAGATTATTGAATCTCTCTTTATTATATCACACATATTACAGAATAAACAATGTCATTTCATTGGAAATGACATTGTTTATTCTGTAATATGTGTGATATTATGTTTATTAGGATATCGGAATCACTTTTACATATTATATTATAAAAAAATAAGCTAGATGAGGTCGGAGTTTCCTTTCAAAAAATAAAAAAAACATTGAAAAAAAAGGTCGAAACAAACTCAGAGGTCACACACAGTCTCTTTTAAAGTCCAGACATAATCTTGGTCAGATCATGTGAAGACATCAATATGTCTGAAATGGTCTTTTAAGGAAAGTACCACACAGATGTAAGTGCAGGCATTTGTCAGTAATCGAGATCTTGGTCCACGACTCATATTCTGCTCTTTGTGCAGGGGATCATCTCAAAGTTACTTAGGTACATGCGTAACACATATAAGTGTATTCATAGCCTTAAACTTTTAATTAAAACCTTCATTAGAATGGAGCTGGATATAATAGGTCCCTAGGCAGAGTAAATAATAGCCCATTATATTTTATCTATTCAATCCTATATGCTAATTATATTACACTAAGTATCATAATAACAAGCGCTACAAAAAAAGCGTTCTGAGCACCTTATTTTAACAATCTGTTTCTCAGTCTATTATCACAATCCTTTCATATTAAACCAGTCTTATCTATCACTCACAATCTATATACAAAATCAATAATGTCCTACCTACCTCACATACAAAATTAACTAACACCAACAATTTAGTCAACATCAACACTATAGGTACTTACTTTATATATTATTATTTTTATATCACTGAATATAACCACATAACCAACAGTTCATTTAAAAATTTTAACACGAAAAAATAAATAAAATAAAATGTATAAATACGGCGCTGTTTCACGTGCGTGTGCGCGTTCAAAACATTTGTATGACAATGCGGCGTGTGTATTTTTCGCTGTGGGGTCGTCGGCGTCGGTCGTAGGCTACGATCCGTGAACACCATCTGTCAATAATGTAAGCCACGGTCGTGTTGTCAAGCCTCTCACTTGTTTCCGAGTGCAGCGATCAATGGGAACGATATGCTTTATCGGTTCGAACGATGAATGGAAGGAAAACTATCAATCATACTTGATATCGGTAATCTGTTAGGCATTTATCATTTGTTTTGTACAGGTATTAATGATGTGGTGGAATGGCGGATCTTGAAGTGGATTGATATGAAAAACTATTTCAATGACTATGTAGATTAACCCGAATTCTGCTAATATAGCATAATAGCTAGTTTTGAGGTAGTTTCCATTTATTATCCTTATTCATCCTTAATCCTGTCCCTCCAGTCAAAAATAATAAAATAATTATTTTTATAATTATTTATTATATCAATAATAAATTAATTGAACGAATGTTATTATTACAGGTAGGTATAACCATATAATTAGCTTAATGTCGATCTGTAACTGTTAGCGATTTAACGGTGATCCCGAAACTAGGCAGCGCCTGTATGGTGACCAGCATCCTAATTGCATAACACCCTATGAATCACATTCTGAACAATTTTGAAGGATATTTCTAATCCATTGCTGCATGTGTTTGAAAAATTTGTCTGCTTGAGCAGACAAATTTTTCAAACACATGCGCATTTCATTGCATTTCATTGCGTTATTTACGTTGTTGACAACGTAAATAACGCAATGAATGTGGTTGAAATGTCAAAATGAAAGCCATTGCTAATATTGTTATTGTGTTACGCAAATACACCGTTTATAGGTTGGCCTATCATGTCATAGGTATTTTACGCAGTAGATTCATCATCATCTTTATCTCATAAAATTTAGCCAATTTAAAACTTCCATCATCCTAAAGGATGATTTCCACCAAACGGATCGCACCGCATCGGATCGAAACGGGTTTTACAATCTTTAAACGATATTAAATCGTGACACACAGTATTTAAAATTTATATTACCAAGCGCGCACAGCAGAATAACCGCGGGCGTCTTCCGCGACACGCGATCGTAGCCGAAAGTATCCTGCGACACGCGAGCAGCTCCTGTCGTCCAAATTTTTCTTTTCCTCTTCTGTGTTTTATGATTATTTTCTTCTTCTAATGCAATAGCCAACGTCAACTTCAACCATTTTCAAAAATTAGAACACTTCAACACGGTAGGAATGAAACTATGTATTTGACTATAGGCGCAGAAACGGGTACGTTCGCAAGCGACGTACGGAGCTGATCGTATGCGTCGACATTCTGCCGGACGCGATCGGCTGTCGCCGCATCCGTTCGTATCCTTTCCGATCCGATGCGAATGATGCGATACGAACCGTTTGGTGGAAATCATCTTTTATCTGCTGCCTCAGTACCTAACTACTAAGTGCAGCACGCTGTGTCGAAAACTGTTGGCGTTTCTGTAGTCCTCATGCAATTTTGTGAATATTAATTTCATGGCTTTGTGCCAAGAACTGAGCAAATAGCTTCACTACCACGTCTTCCATGCATTAAAGTATGAGCTGTGTGTAAGGCTAGCAGGCTTCACACGTACGCGGAACCACAGAGATAGTCATCAATGGAGAACTCGTCAACTTGCATACCTTGCAGCTTGCATCATTCATCTTCAAGTCATTAAAGGATACGTGTAGTACTTTTATCCAATCAGAATCTTTAACAGGAACACAATTTGAATAAGAAAATCACAACTGACTTGGATTTTATTTATTTTTCTTTATACAAATTATATAGGTATATACACTGGCCAACCCGCACTGGGCCCACGTGGTTGATTACCCCCTCTTACAGTGAGGGGGCCTGTATCCCAGCAGTGGGAGCTGATTATGCTGTATAATAAACACGGAATTATTTTTCTTTAGCTCTTATCCAAACCGGTATTACTAAGATGTAATTTTTTTAAACTCGCTGATCAATAACAAAAGCTGTAAAAAATACACGTTTTCACACAAAAAACACAATTAACTTGTAAGTGGATTTCGAGGATTTGGTCATTTAGCAATTTTCTGAAGTTTCAAGTTTAATTTTAAAATTATTGTTTTGAGTTATTTTTTTTCTGCGCCAATATTATGGAGTTTTGCAGGTAGTCCGACGACCTTGTGAAGGCCGCAAGATCTCGTTGGATGCGAGAAGCACAGAACCGGTCGAAGTGGAGGTGCTTGGGGGAGGCCTATGTCCAGCAGTAGACGTCTTTCGGTTGAAATGATGATGATGTGCGTCGTTAAAATAATATTTTCTAGAAATCTGGGAGTCCACAAAGTGGTTATTAAGATTGTTATTAATCATTTAAGTAGGTATATTAGTTTTGTTGATGCTTCTTTGTACTTAACTTGTCAACCCTGCCTTGCCTGCCTGTCAAGCTATGAATATTCTGACCGGCCACACACTTGCGTGATACAGACGCCAGCACAATTTTTTTTTAATAGATTTTCAACTTTATTGCTACATTATAAGGTTCAAAGCTGATTGGAAAAAATAGACAGTTTCGGGTAGCTTGATTTGTCTGTACACACAGCTCCATTAAGTAGTTACCCCACCAAAAGACATGTGCGTTCAAATCCGTGATAGGCCCAAGTTGGTTTTTGTATTTTGCAAAAACATTTTAATTTAAATAATGTATTGTTTTAGTGAATAAATAAGTTTAAGTAAGTATTTTTTTTTAAATTCTGTTTTTATTATTGTTTTTTTCAATAAAACAATACTTTTGCGACGACAAGCAACAATAATAGGGTTAACATTTACGACAACTTATTTATCGTCTAAATAGACTGGAGGTTTCAAGACCGCTTACCGTGCATAAGATTGGAAGTTCAAATCCTATATAGGCACGAAATGTGCTTTTTGTTCATTATATTATTTTGAAATATTTTTCTATTTTGTTTTAAGTAGTAATTATTTATAAAGAATTAAAAAATCAAGAAAAATAAAATACTTTATTAATCATTTAATAATATTTATTATTGCTATTATTTAACAAAACTATGATCTTATTTTACAACAAACAGAACAACTATTTTAGTTCTTATAAAATCAGAAATCATTTAAAAAATAATGGATAAATAGTAGTCGTTTACTCTTCGCCGTTTTAAGTGAACGTATACAAAGTTCTAACTTGAAGGTATGGATTAATTTTATAAAGACAACGTAAGTAAGTAAAATTAATGGATACCCTCAAATTATAACATCTTTCGATTAGACAGGGACCTAAAGATATAATGACTCAGCCGATAGTAGATAACAATTTCATCGCAATTCATATGGGCTCGCTGGCTAGTTCGTCAAACTGCCGGTATGAGTATGACGACGTTCGGTGATGCGATGGTTCGAATCCGAGTCAACACAATGGACTCTTTTTGAAGTATTCTTTAGATTATTCGTAAGGAATTCAATGTTGTAGCAGTGTAACATTTTAAAACTTGAGGGGTTAGGACATAGAGAGGCTTTCTGTACATTACAGCCCACTCCCACACAGAGAGGACACAGGCCTCTATGTCCCAGCAGTGGGAGCATTTACAGTGGCTGTTTATTTTATACACTTGCATACCAAGACGACTGATATCCTAAAGGGTGTATATTTTAACACAGAAGTATTGTTTGCCTGTCTGTCTGTAACACTTTGTGTCTAAACCACTGAACCGATCTTTATAAAATTTGACAGACAGGTAACCTGGGACCTGGAGAAGGATATAGGCTACTTTTCATATCCTGGATCGTAGACGAAGTCCCGTGCAACAGTTAGTACTTCAAACAGAAGATCTTCGCACATTCCACATGTACAAGTACGTAGTTACTGCAATACTCGATGGGGTAGATATCTATATGAATCTTTTTAGATCAAATGTGCCTAACAATGCCATCAAGATCCTTAAACCTTCAGCCCTCTCTGCGGAGAAATAAACAAATTATAGAAAATTGTAGCATAATTAGTAATCTGTGGTAAATTGATAATAGCACATAATTTCCATCTTACGGCTTACAATATGAAACTAATCGCTATAATCCAGCTATAAAGACACACAGGCTAAGCAGCAATGGTAACATTAGATTGCCTAATAGATATTGATCTACATACACGACCGCAACCTTCAGACAAGCTGCAGTAATGACCCAGTCCAGGACTGGTTCACATTTCATCACGCCACTTTCGAATGGAAGTTTTGCGAATTAAAATGTACGTGTTTTAAAGAGCAGTGAAAAGTATATGATTATCTGGTTGATAGGGTATCATCATCTGCCTAGTATTTACCCAAATACACCCCCCGAACTTGTTCACTTAGTTAACTCCTCAATTTTGTAACTTAATTATTTTGATTAAAAAGACTTCCTTAGTTAAAATTTTAACCTCTTGAATAATCAAGAGGAAAAGAATAATCTTTCATTTTAATTCAATTCCTATGTATGTTGGGGTCGGTTTCCAGTCTAACCGGATAAAGCTGAATACCAGTATTTTACATGGAGCGACTGCCTATCTGACCTCCACAACCCAGTTACAGGGTAATACTGGATGATAGGATATACCTAATTTTGTTTTTGTTTACGGCCAGTAACGAAATTGAAATAACACTTTAGACACAAAAGAATGCTAATTTTCCTTCTTTACAAGCATTTTTTCTTCCTTTCGATGGCTACCCAAGATACCTACACATAACATCACGCCTGTAATCGCCAAATGGTTAGACAGAGGTGCTACTATAGTACCTACACCATAGATATCCGATTGATATCCGTGACCTACACCCACATTTCGCCAATTATGTTCAAGGCCCATGTATAGGGGGAGAGTCTATTATACGATTTATGATTGAATTTTATTGCTGCCCATACCCAAAACTATAATCGACTCCTGCGCCATTACTGTATGGCCAAATGACTCAACTCGAACCAAATCTGGACTACCTACAGTTATTTTTATTATGATGGCTCGGAATATTTTTTTGGCGAATTTAGGTTTTTGACTCAAGAATATCTCATGGTCGTTTTTGATGCCCTATCTATCAATTTTCCTTTTCTGAAACCGCTGGCAATAAAACTCTATTTAACAAAGTTTCGAGTAGGTCGAAAATCATTAACTTGGGGAATTTTGTATGCTTGAAACAACAGAATTGTGAAATAATAATAATAATTCTGGTTAATTGTGAAATCTTTCCTCCTTGCATTTATATAATTAAGCTTGATTAGGAGCCTAAGTAAGTATAATTCGGGAGAATTACATAGTATTCACAGTCTCTACCCAGAATTACTTACCCGAAGTAAGTATCAGTCCATTTTTTTAAATCGAGGTACAGACGTCTTTTTCTTCCATACTTCTCTATTAATCGTCATTTCGGTAGTCAATCCCTTTCTAGCCATCTGCCATATCATCTTTCATCAGTCCGTCGTTTCTTTCCTGTAGGTACACAAAGAAATATTGCAGATCACCAAGCCACGAAGAACAATTCGACGTCAATATATTCTTGTCTATTTACTCTCCCATTACTTAGAAGGTAGGACAGCAGACATAAAAGTAATTTATAATGTTAATTAAGCTTATCTTTGAAAACCGTTGTGAAGTGATAGAATAAAAACCACTACCCTAAAACTTTGTACCGTCTAACTAAACGGTGTTAGACGACTGCAAGTCGTTTGTTGCTTCAATTTTATTGTATGTATACAACAGGCATCTTGCATCGTGTAAATGGGGCTGTAAGGCTCCTGCAGACAGGCGCAACGCGACGGCGCGAATCTGGTAGAACAATTTGCATGAAGTATTTATAAAAAATGATCTAATAGAGCTGCGTCGCGCTGTCGCTGTCTGGAGTGACCCAAGCTGTCTTGGAAGAATTAGACAAGCCGGTTGGTGCAGACAGCACCGCGTCACCAAAACATGTGGGCATGAATAGACTTCTCGCTCATCATGGCTAGTGCACAATCGTAACATGCGATAAGGTACTTAATACAGTCACTTGAGATGTTTCAGGCCCCGACTCCACCAAAGCGAAGGCGAGATGAGAGGAGACGAAAGGAGACGAGATGTGTTAGAAACAACCAATAGGATTTTGTTATTTACATAATCTCGTCTCCGCGTTTGTTTGGTTATTTTCTTTTATTTTAGAATGAAAATGTAGAAAATAAGCAGATTATACGTTAATATTATTATAAACTTTAGTTTTAAATTGGCTAGTTTTATTATTATGACTAAAACGGAAAATAGTGGCCACTATTATTTACGTTTACGTTTAAATAATAATATTAACGTATAATCTTGTGGAGCACAACTTAACGTGCTTATTTTCTGCATGGTTCCGTTTTTCCTTTTGAGGTACGAACCCTAAAAATCATGTGTGGAAATCGTGTTCATTGTCATCATCCACAGCCCAACTTCACGCACGGCTGCGCATAGGCCTCCCTTTTCACGTGCCAATCCCCTTGCAGGAGCAAGGAGGTTCTACCCGCGATGGTAGGTAAAAATGTGTACTAGTACAGCACAACCAATTTCTTTTGTATATGAATTCATGAGGTTTTCTACAATCTTTCTCCATGCCTAGGTAAATAAAACAATGTCATAAAGTATCATTAATTTTATTTTATTATTATAAAAATACATGCAAAGACAGTTGAAGTTCCTACATTTCCCGAGTCACAATTTCACTAAGAGACTGTTACAATTCGTATGCTCAGTCCATCCTATTTGACACACTATAATACTAAGTATATTCTAAGGATATGCCCGGCGGGCTTACGTAGCATTACAATACAAGTAAATTACAACAAAAATCTATCCCTCTAAGTACTTCCGAGTCTAAAAATTAAAACTAAAAGTAGGTATTTATTCCGTTCACCATTTTCAAGGGCTTTAGTAAGCAAGATTTAACAAATAACCTTCATAAAACGTAAGATTGCGAAATTAATCCCGGCTTACAAGTAGCTAAAGTGAAATTAACACAATCATAAGTGAAATAACAATAAAGAACTTTATTATGTCGATGTTATTTCATTTAAAAGTTATTCTTAATCGTAGTTAGAGCTAGAATAAGGAATATAGAGTAAACTGAATCTCCGTAGTGATTATGAAACTATTCGATTAAAGTAAATAAACTCTAAAATAACTTGGATACTTTATGTTCTACTTATTTTAACTTTAACCCCTTTATTCATAAGCAGTGTAACTTGAACGCTCGTAACTATTGTCCTCTCATTCTGATTATAATGAATGGAGTGAGACGTGAGATATATATAATAGGTATCAAGCATCTACGAGCACATGAGTAGACAAACTACGAGCGTCAAGTGCTTATGAATAAAGGAGTAACATTAAAAAGAATAATATTTCATACCTACTTTTAAATAAGAACACAAAATTATTTTGTACCTAAAGATGAAATTGATTTTGAAGAATTCCACTTGTTCAGTCTTATTTTAAAATGTTTGAAGATTCACACAGCGTGCTTCATCACTTTTTAAATAATTTATTTTGTACGAATTCAATTGAGCTTAACAGATCGATAATCGTGTCTGGCAACACTGACTTAAAAAATAAAAATTGATACTTAAAAAATATTCTAAACTTATTGTACGGCGTGCATACGTTCAAAATTCAAATCATTCGGTGAAGGGTCACTCACACCAGTCTTTCTTATAGAGATCGCTAGATGACTCCCGAAACATCTTGGCGTGGCGTGCTCTCCTAGTCCATGGTTTTTCAAGTCCGTGGACTGTAGACCTTGGGTCCGGGGGCTTATTGCCCAGGTAATGCTGCTACGGTATGATGGGCGGCGGAACTCGCAAGCCCAGACGTGGCGCCTAAAGCTGCGCCTCGGTGGGGCTTTGCCACAGGTTTGACGGAAGTGTGTCGTAGTGAGACGGGACTGTGACCAACGCATCAGCCGTTGTCCTGCTTATCGAGCAGTTCTGAAACAATAAAAAAAAAAACAAATTACAGACACGTTGTTACGCTCGTAATACTTGCTTCAACAAAGAGTTTTTAGTCGTCATACATCGAGAGGTGGAAAGGTCTTTGCCCTGTGGGACAATACGGGCTCTTAATGATAGTAAATTGTTATGATGACATGACGTAATTATATCGGTTACACAAGATATCACGTTTGTATAAATAAATGATTAAAATTTTCTGAGAAAAAGTTGATGAAAACAACTTCGATCGAATCATTCACACGTTGAAGATGACCTTCACGATACACCTATTCACATTATTAAACAAATGAACCTGATTATGACTTCAAATACTTTCTTAATGCGCATAGAAAATAATGTTACAAGTGGTTTGCGACACATCCCTACCTAAGTTTAACAAAAAGAAAATTTTGAGTTGATAACTCTCAGTCGGAAGTTCAAGAACATTTTTGCAGCTGTAATACAGGTCTTTTCTAAAACCTACTTCAGGCACTAGCTCACCTATGAATTGTATTACCTTACCTATGAATGTGGAGAAATATTCTAAATCAGATTATTAGACATATATACTCGTAGTATTGCACAAACGTGCTCTCAAATCTTGCCAACAACTATTTTCGTGACTTTTTTGTACTACAATATTGCTAGATACAATCTAAAACGTGATGAGAACATGTGGAACATAAGACTACCATGATGACGACCAATAGAGAAGTAGGTGTCGAAGAAAAAGACATGTTGCGCCGACCTCAAATATATTGCGATATCAGAGAATGATTATGATGAATGACGATACAAGCTGTTGGTTTAGTAACCAATGGTTATACCAGTCATACCTACGATAAGCTTCCTTGCTTTCGACATAAGGTACTATAAAAAAGAACTACTTAGTATTCAAGCGAATAAAGCACGAAATACACGATTTAAAACCAGTCTAAAAACCAAGGTGACCTCGAAGTTTTTGTTGTTGCGAGATGCCTGCTACACGGTTTAAACCAACATCTTCTTCTGCCACTGGTTTGCAACGCAGGCCTTTCTACCAAGGACGTTTAAAGGTCATACGAATTTGGTTTCAAACCACTGTCTACTCTTTTAAACTTAGGTTTGAAACCACCGTTTCAAACCGTGTATTTCGTGCTTTATATTAAATATTATAACGTAGACGCAGATCTAAAAAACCGACTTCCAAAAAAAACACTACAAACTGAAAAATAACTTTAATTTCGGAAGTCGGTGTCTTAGGGATCAGTATTTTAGTTTTTGCCACCGACTTCCGAAATTAAAGTTATTTTTCAGTTTGTAGTGTTTTTTTTGGAAGTCGGTTTTTTTTTTTGTTAAAAAGTTTTTATTTCTCGCTTTTTAGTGGGTCTGTTTATAATTTATCTAAATTACAATAGCCTAATGTCAACATGCCCATCGCCTTTTTATAAAATATTCCTTTTCTCGATGCAGGGACGTTAATTGTTGAGGAGTTCTCCTTTTATTAGTTTTTAGATTAGATGCTGATAATCCTGGCTGCAGCATCAGGCCAGACTTATGTCAACATTGCATTGAACTTAAAATTAGTCCTGTTTAAAATGAGCCCAAACACGACTACGGTGCTGTAATTTCAAGGTTTGTACTTTTTCTGATGCTCCTGGCTTCAGCATCAGGTCTTCGGTGTTCCTCAGTAACAGTACGTTTATCCACACATCGAGCCCTTTTCAATGAGCCTAAACACGATATATCTGCTGTTAGTTGTCGAGGAGTTAGGTAGCATCAGGTCATGACTTGATGATCATGAGACCAAATGTGGCAAATGCCCTATCAAACATCAAAACAATTTACTAAAACAGTCCTTGCCTGTTCGAGTAACTTCTTACTGTTAAGGAGTTGTACCTTCCATCATCAGCCCAGCTACCTGAGATGGTGACAACCATACACAAATACACAAGATACTTCATAAAATATGCGAAAAACAATAAGTGAGCCTATAAAATTTGAGGGTTGCCCTCGATTTCTCTAAGATCCCATCATCAGATCCTAACTTGGTGACAATGGGACCACCTCAGAACTATCTACTTTCGAACAAAAAAAGAATTTTGAAAATCCGTCGACAATTGGCGGAGTATTCGATGAACAAACATACAAAAAAAAAAAAAAAAAAAAAAAAAAAACATACAAACAGCCGAACATAGTACCTCCTCCTTTTTGTAAAGTCGGTAAAAATTTCCTGAATAATTACCATACTATACCATTGCCATTAACATAATAGATATCAAGAGTTATTTTTGCCTTGATAAGTGCTATAATAATAACACAGTCAACATTGAAAAGCTTCCCAACAATCAAATCTAACCACTTAGTGACACAGCGAACTGCTACTCATAATATATTTTATCTTCACGGCTATCTAACAAACCTAAACGAGTTAGGTAAACATTTTCCATGATGAAGTAAGTTGAAGTGTCATTATGTAATATTACATAATTATCGCCAGTTATAAATCCATACTAATATAATATTATAAATTCGAAAGTAACTCTGCCTGTCTGTCTGTCTGTATGTTACCTTTTCATGCCTAAACCACTGAACGGATTTGGATAAAATTTGGCAGATAGATAGATTGCATCCCGGGGAAGGACATAGGATAGTTTTTATCGACATACCTCGCGGGCGAAGCCGCGGGCGGAAGCTAGTCTACATATATTTTTGATGACAGAAAAAATACAAAACAAACTACTATAAAGGGTGGCATATCGAAGCGCAGTCTTGTGTCTATTGCGTAGCGTCAGTAGTAGCGTATATTTTTCGTCGGTTATTTAAAAAAAAAATAGCTGTTCCACACATTTTGACCGCGTAGGCTGTGAGAGGAATTGAGTCATAATCCACCACGCGGTCCCAGTGCGGATTGGCGGAAGTCACAAGTCTTCGAGTTTTTGGTTCGAGGACATGTTTAATCACAATGTTTTCCTTCACCGTTTTGTGAGCAGTGGTGATGCAATAAACTATCCTACACATAGTTTACTATGTTAAAGCGCCTGCTTAGGTTCAAACCCACGTCCTTCGTTTCGTCCTTCGGGGCCAATACCACTGACTCACATCTGCTATATCAAATCCAATACCAGTCATATAATAATTGACCAAAAAGTATCGTGTGCCTACCTTGGGCTGCACGCGGTGTGTGTCAACGCATTCGACAGGCAGCTTGATCATCTCCACCTTGTACTTGTAGCCGTATGACGTCAGCTTCACGATCGTGTGGAGAGGAACGTTCATGTATGGCAGCTCGTCTGGAAGTAGACAGATAGATGGTTAGGAAATATGGAAACATGCCCTGGACTTAAATGTGAAAATCACTGAAGCATCACGATAGATTCACAGACTTCAGACTGAAAGTAAAGGGCAATAATGGGACTTTAGCACTGGCGACACTTTATCTTTCAAATTACTATTGTCAGCAAGAAAATTAATCACAATTAAATCATCGACGGATTAAAAAAAGCAAAGTGTTCCGAGTTGCCTCGATGAAAGAGGCTATGCTTGCTTGACAATACCAGCTCGGAATGCCATAAGAAGACAAATAAAAGGTTCTTACCAAGCTTGGCATCCAAGAAGTAACCAAGCATGCATCTCAGCACGGCTTGATGACCGACCACCACGACGTTATGCTCATCCTCAAGAGCTGACAAGGCTGGTCGCAGACGAGTCATGATGTCAATATAAGACTCGCCCCAAGGGTACCGGTAGCGGAGCTTGTCCTGGTCACGCCATGCGAACTCTTGGGGGAAGCGCTCCTGCATCTCCTCGTACGTCAGGCCCTCGCAGATGCCCTGGAGAAGATTGATAAAAGATTATTAATATTGGAAAGCTAAACATTTCTGGATGCAGCTCTTTTCTCATGCCGGCAGGAACTAAGTGTACAGGTCGGTAGGTAAATATATTAGCCTATCAGCGCGTTGGTACTCGTTTGGACGTGGAGTTGCGGATACCAACCCGTTATAGGTACTATACTAAGGTAGTAGTTGTGACTGATTGCCCAGAGTACGCTGCTGGTTCATAAGTAATACATCATCTGTTCCATTGGTTCCATTCCGTTATTTTATTGAGGGGGAATTTAAAAAGTAAAATATACCTACACTGGATAAACTTCTTACACTAAATTAACTAACAAACTATTAAAATAAAAATATATAATAACCTAACCTAACAAACTAAGATATACGGCGTCAAAAGCTTCTTCCGCATCGCTGTCGACTTGTTTCCCTTGTTTTTGTTAGAGTTTCGAATTTAAATTGAATTTCTGGTAACTAATAGGTTTAGTATTGTAACACTGTTAGTTGCTAAGTTATAGATAGCTTTATTCTTCTCTTTAGCGTCACCTAGAAAACGTGCTTCATTACAAAATGTCAATGCGTATTAGATTTAGGTTCAGAGAATTTAATTTATCACACGTGAGTTGTTATTGCGACGGTTATTTGGCACTAGATAAGTCCGAATTGAATCTGTATTTGTATATTTGCATTTTGAAGTCTTTGGTAATAATAATAATAATAATAATATATTTATTTGCTTAAAACATGGTATAAAAAGGTCTTACAGTACAAAAATAGAGCAGACATGTTTTGCCAAGATTAAACATAGCATGCAAATATTTGTAATAACAATTTCCTTAACAAAATTATTGTTATATTACAACAACACTATTTTCGCTCTAGGAATTGTTTTATACTATAGAAGTTGTTATCAATTAACCATTCATACAATTTATTCTTAAAAGCATATCTCGAGTTTAAAATTTTCAGATTACTAGGTAATTTGTTATAAATTCGTACACACATATATAAGCAGCTTTTATTGTACTTAGCAAGCCTGGGAGCACTGTTAAGTACGAGTCTGTGAGGATCTCGTCGGCTTCGAGGATTTACATCGTTTGCTATTTTAAATAACTCCTTATGTTTCCATACAAACATGCATATTTCATTAATATACAGACAAGGTAGCGGTAACAAGCCAAGTTTCTTAAATACTGGCTGACATGATTCCTCAGGATGAAGTCCGTATAGAGCCCTAATGCATTTTTTTTGAGCAACAAATGTTCTATTCTGGTCGGTACTGTTACCCCATATTATAAGGCCATAACGTAATATGGATTCCACATACGCATGGTAGGCTAATATAGCTGTTTTAAGATTAGTACTTTTTTTTACTTGTCTAAGAGCATACACAAATTTATTTATCTTGCTTGATACATTGTCTACATGGACTTTCCAATGTAGATCTTCATCAATAGTAACTCCTAGGAACTTGGTATGTGTTACTGATTTAATTTTGGGTATATTTAATTTAAAGTTAAATTTATGATTATTCGATTTATTAAATTGTATATAAACGGATTTGTCAAGGTTTATTTTCAAGTTATGTACATAAAGCCAGTTAATTAAAATGTCAATTGTATTGTTAATGTCAGTTTCGTGGTCGTAAATTGTATTATTTTTTTTATTAGATGTCACAATAATAGAGATGTCATCAGCAAACAATATGCACTTATGTTTCATAATTTTAATGATGTCATTTATATATATCAAGAATAAGATCGGCCCTAAAATGCTTCCCTGTGGGACACCAAACTTATTACATCTATATTTCGATGAGTGTAGCGTTACTTCTTTATCTTCGTTAATGTTTGTTATGGTAACGCATTGTTGCCTGTTATCAAGGTATGATTTTATCCACTGTAAGGTTGGCCCTCTAATCCCGATTGCTTCTAACTTTTGCAGTAATAGATCGTGTGAAACTAGGTCGAAGGCTTTCGACAAATCAAAGAATAATCCCGTGGTTAGATTGTTATCATTGATGTTAGTTAATATAACATTTATGAGGGCATAGATTGCTAATGTTGTAGACTTCCCCTTTTGAAAGCCATGCTGTTCTTTTTTTATAATATTGAACTTTGTACAGTAATTTGCCATTCTTTTGTACATACATTTTTCGTATATTTTAGATAAGATTGGTATTAGGGTGATAGGGCGGTAATTGTTCAGGTCATGTCTGTCTCCTTTTTTGTAAAGTGGTCTAACAACGGAAAGCTTTAAAGCTTCGGGAAAAATTCCCTCATAGAATGACAAATTGATCAAGTGTGTTAGTATAAAACACGCTGTACATTTTTTTTTATTGCTGTATTATGTCTGATATCTAGAACCAGATGTATTATAGGTACTTACTTTAAATGAGAAATCTACGAACATTACAAGAGATCTCTTAACTATTAAATTTCGTTAGTAACTATTCAGAGAACGTTTTAGCCTATTTATAATCAGTTCAATGTCAACGTTGCAATTCTATTCATTATGACTCACAACGGTGACAATAAATAGAATTCGCGGTTTGAGAATATCTATAGACAACAACAGTACTTTTCCTATGATAATGAAATACTAAGACGTCATTTGATATAATATAGGTCGAACGGACATATGCCATATATCAAAGGCAACAGCTGTAGCCAAGTCTGCGGGTTTAATCATCTGTTTTACGGATTCAGTAAGTGGCCGTAATTTATATGTTATCAACTGTTTCGATGTAGCCATTAGGTATCATAAAAAGTATGTTTTTATCAAGATTTTTTATCAAACGTTAATCGATTTGATATGCATTTAAATTGCTACTCAATTCTAATTTGCGAAGGTTACATGATGACCGTTTGAATATTTGTATTGTATGTCTTCTATACTTACAAATTTTGTTCCGCTATATTGGCGATATTATTTGTACAATCGTTTTTATTATGGAAAGAAACTGATAGATCCTAAGGTTCAGTTTCTATTAAACTAATCGCTTGATGAAACCTCTCCAATTATTGCTAGTAATTGCGTAATTACGGAACTAGCAAAGTATGAAAATATTTTATTCTATTTTAATCACAGAGTTTATCTTGAAGGTTCTTTGTAAACATTAGACAGTAAACAGGTTTCACTATAAATAGTTATATGATGGCGTTATTTGAATATCGCGACGATTGGACGATCGCGCCACTCCGGAACCCAATCAATAGTTATCGACTATGATAACCGCCGCCAGTCTCTTGGGTACATTACCAGTCGACAGCGATGCGGATGAGTTTTTCGACGTTATTTTCTAGTTTCTGTATAGTTTTAGTTATGTTAGAATTTAATTTTGTTATTTTTACCTGTCTAAATAAAAGTGATCTTTCCTATGATAACATCGTATTGACGTGATGCTTTGATAGATAACATATAATGGGTAATGTCAGGAAAAAATCTGAACGATAATAGTACTAAGTATTTACCTAATACAAAACGTGTAGAGGGGAATATTCGAGCTTTTTCCACAAAATACAAAAGTAGATGATTGTGAGAAGTGTGTGAAAACTCAAACAGACGATAAAAACAAAAATACATATAAAAAAAGATCGGAAAATAAAAATATACAATGGGCGGTTTATCACTTCTGCAATCTCTAATATAATATCGACTTTGCCAGATATGCCTACGATTAATCTGGCTTAATCGGATGGGTACTGCAAGGCACTATACTTTGCCCAGTGATAGCCGTGATGATTTCATTGGTGTTACTCCGTGTGTCTAACCTATTTTCATACGTCTCACCAGGAGGCATTTCTAGTGAATCATTTAAATACGAGTTCGCACTACCGTGGAAAATTCCTCAAACTACATTATTGGATTTCCCAGACGCAAATTGTTTGTTTATTTTTCATTTCGAATTAATACATTTACTTCTTTGTGACGTTTATATATTCGAAAGCTTTTGAACAACAAATCTAGATAGTGACCCGCATGCTTATGACACTAATTGTTTTTCCTAATTATCCTTTGTGATCTTGTTTTTCACTAATTTATTGATTGCTGATGATAATCGTAAAAAACATATAGTTTTTAAGTACTTGTGAATGATAATAATTGTTTATCCTGTCATAGCTCAGGTTACTAAGGTACTTTACTAATAATTATCTGTGATTGTCATCATAGCTTGCTTGGGGTCGGATTAATTATATTACACAGATATAATTTGTGGTGTACCTACGTGATAATGATACGTCACAACTTTTCTTTTGTTTTACAAAACAAAAACAGAGTAGTGAAAAGACAAAATACTTCTGGCCTGTGTTCACCAACATTCAAACCACCGGTTAAGTCATAACAACACTTGGCCCTCAGAGTTGGTCTATGTCTAATTTCCTTAGGAAATTTTATAGAATTGATTAAATATTGAATCATTTGATTTAAATGTTAGTGAACAAAGGACTATCAAAATAAGAATTCCATAAAAAAGTTTGGTACATAAAATAAAAATTTGTCAACCTCATCCGAAGTAATCCTAGCCAAAAAAGTGATATATCAACTGGGCTTAAAAAAAACAGGTACTTACAGCATCCAACTCATTCAATGCCCTGACGACTCTCTTCGGCGCCCTAATATCGGAAGCTGTCTGCTTGGTGCGCCACCTCTCAGACGTCCACACGGTCATATGGTCACGGCAGGCTAGGGAGTTCATATGTTCAGCCAGGGCAGTCGCGTAGAGAAGACCTCGGGGTGACAGAGACGCGTCTCCACCGATACGGCCCAGGATGTTGTACTCGCTTTCACCATGCTATAGGGACAAATATTAGAAAATTAGAATTATGTGAAGAAAGTTATTTATTTAATACTGTAAGCACACAAAGGTTTAGCTATAGTTAGGTACGTCAGCTGACTCAAAATTCGGTCAGGCCTATATTGGGCGGGCAGACCCCAGACAAGTACTTAACCCAGTGTTGGTTAAAACCTATTGCAGAAACATATGGATGAGATCATTACTACGCTAGATTTGTTGGTGCTCTGCCGTGCTTCCATATTTTGTATTTGAGAGTGCGCTTCGTGAGTGACTTTTTAAAATATTTAAGAATGTGTTTGCGACTGTAATCCTATACATTCATCAAGGTATTGCGTGTAATATCAGGAAATGCGTATTCCTAGTTATAATTTAATAGGCCAGCTGACGTAGTTTGGCACCCTATTGGGATTCGTTGCGACATTGGAAATGGCTGCACTTGTGCTCTGTGACGTGCGCACGCGGCGTTATAATACCTTGAACGTTTTCCAGTTAAATGACAATATGTCACAGGTAGTTAATTCTTTGAATTATGATTAGGAAGATGTAGCAGTAGCAGTAGCAACAAGTGATGAACAATAAATGCCAACACTAGAACTAGATTCCAAAGAATCCAGCTATCATCATCATCATTTCAGCCAAAAGACGTCCACTGCTGGACATAGGCCTCCCCCAAGCACTTCCACTTCGCCCGGTTCTGTGCTTCTCGCATCCAACGGGTTCCTGCGGCCTTCACAAGGCCGATGGTCGAGATGGCCGATGGGGCCGAAAGGTTCTGGAGTGGCGACCACGTACCGGAAGACGTAGCGTTGGAAGGCAAGGTGGACCGACGAATCCAGCTATGTTTGGAATAAATTAATTTGGTGTGGGTGATCAACCCAATATGAAATTGCATTGAATATTTTTAACCTACTCCTCTCAAAAAGTTAGTGTTTGAAGAAAATATACATTCGTAGATTTCGGACGAAACACCAAACAAAACTTTACGATATTTATACAGCAAATGCATCCGCCATCGCTATGTTTATTGTAAACAAAGTTTCAAATTCAAATAACAAAGTAGTTTAGGTATTGATTGAAACCACGTGGCGGAAAATGCCGACTTCAAGTCACTCCTGCTCAAAATAAACATGGTCTTGGGAAAACATGTTTGTCTAAAACGGAAGCGTAGTTAGATGATCTAGCTCTTATTTACGGATGTAAAATGACACAGTGATAATAAATATGTTCTATCTACTGACACTTGAGAGCTAAGACACTGTTATTCGTACATGATTCGTAAAGACACTTACCCTAGTGAAGTACAAGGTCTGCGGCTGGCCCCTCATACCGGATAAGTATCCTAAGATACCAGACTCCTTCTGACCAGAAACTCTGTGCGCAGTCACGGTCTCCCCTTCATTCTCAATGCGAACAAAGCTGATCGTCTCCAGTTGTGCATCAATAGGTTCGTACTGCCTCATGTAATGCTCCATTTTCTTCCTCAGGTCATCGACCGCGTCCTCCTCACTCATGGACTTGTAGTCGGCGGAGTAGTGGAGGATCTCGATGATGTTCCTCTCGAGCAGTTCCTGGTCCTCGCAGACGCACTCTATGAAGAGGATCCTGAAGCCCATATCGGAGAGACAGTACTCGCTCAGCTCGCGACGCTGCTCTCGCGTGATGTTTGTGCCGTCAAATATCTAGAAGGCAAGAAAAAGGGGTTAAGATCAGAAGGAACGTTATTTAACGAAAGCCGTTTTGTTAATGGTTGAAAGAGATGGAAGATAAATGATGATAAATCGATAAAATTGTGTAACAATAAGTTTTTGTAATAAGTAGACAACTTGGGTGTCATTAAATCACCCGAGGTTAATAATGTAATTACGGGTTAAATAAGCGTCAATAATTAACCTGTAATTAAAATCGCTTGCAAACAACGAACAGGAAAACAAAAATACAAAAAAATCTTGATCTTTCATGAAATTACAAGTTTTATGTAAGCTTATCAATTTAGTCGTTGTCTGTATCTAATCAGTTTATTTATAACTGAAGCGATAATAAATAAAAAAATTGCTACTTCCTGACAAAAAAACAATGACTCATATAATCCTATCAGAATTGTTAGTCTGTAAGATGAAGATTGAAGAGTTTTTTTATTTATATTAATAGCATTTTTTATTTATAGCTTAGCTTCAGCTGTTTCTTATAAGATGGAGGTATAACCAGTAACTGAGGTAGTTATTTAGATAATTATGTTTTATTGCTGTGGCATAAAGCTGAGAACGTGTTGACTTTATTGTGTTTACACGTTCAATTGCTTTACTCGTGTAATTTATACATTTTCTATCTACTACAGAATACCTATAGTGACTACAAAATGTAAAAAATTCATCAAGAGCGTTGACGCCGTACGGCATTTCATACAATCTTTCAAGCCCTTGTGTTTCGAAATGAATGATGATACGCATAAGCAAGATACAAAGGTATAAAAAGTTACTTAACAACATCTTCGAAATGTCTTATTTAAAAAAAGATAACTGGAAATCTGTTTCTATGGAAAATTTAAAATCGGTCTAATTTGGCTGTACCACTATTTTTCGAAAATGTACTTAAGTAATTTTTTAGACCTTTGTATCCTCCTTAAGCGTATGAATTTTTATTAAAATAGGTTCATTCATTTCGAAAAACAAGGGCTTGAAAGTTTGTATGAAATGCCGTACGGCGGCGTAAACGCTCGAATAAAGGCCTAAACTGATTTAAGGTTGCTGCAACCTTAAAATCCACATAGGGAATATTATCAAAGTAGAAATAGGTAGAAAGTAATAATACCTATAATCTTATATTATCATCAGTTAATAAACGAATATAATAAACGTTGTACCTACTCCATTCAGTCACAGCCAATTATTTACGTAACTTTCAATAAGTAGGTACAGAAGCACGTGGCACGTGCCGACTTTCCTACACAATTCCGCTTGGAACACAATTTAATCATCCAATCATATAATCAATCGTACAAAAGGTACAAGTAAGTATAGTACATACCAATTAGCGACATCACGTTTCAATACATTCGAATCATTTGATTACCGAGACTTCAGCGTCCTTGCTGCAGTTAGCAGGGTTCCGGGTTCGATCGCGGATAAGTTAAGTACTTGTTTATGGTCTTTAAATGGTTCCGTATTGTACGTATACAGGAATATCGTAGGCGTTTTAATTCGGTATCAATACGGAATTGAAAATTAATTAAACGATTTTTTACGCATTTTCATAAAGCTCAACTGTGGCTAATGAGAAACAATTGAATTTCTATTGTTATAAATTAAATTTAGATTTTTCAACAGTTCAGCGGATTACACCTCTGAGAAACCTTAAAAAGGCAAAAAGATGCATACATCACGGATTTTAGCAGTAGCTTACTAGCTTATTAACAACTTTATAACAATAACATAATTATAAAAAGTAAACTTACAGCGACACTGTTTCCATCCTTGAGCCAGAGTACGGCATCCTGCACAGCCTCGCGGGCGCTCTGGCGACGGATCGCGGAGCCCTGGGCGTTGTCTGCGCGGAAAATATCATGGCTGCCGTACAACAACATGTGGCGGCGACGATACTCGCTGCAATCGAACACTGAAAACAAAAGCTTTTGTTAGAAATTGACAAAAGATTAATCTCTAGTTGGAAGGCTGACGCCGACTCGAAGGACGAAACCGATTCGAAGGACCAAAACTTATGAGTAAAAAAGTTGAGGGTGTTTTAATAGAATGATTAAATAGGCACGTGGTGTTGAAAGAAGTCTATGACATAATGCTCGATTAATAGGTAAAGTAGTTAGTAGTCAAGTTAGCAAAATATTTTCATTGGAACTTTCTCAAAAGGAATACGTGTCACACACGTGCTTCTCCATTATTATTACGTGTTACGTATTTACATTGTGCTAAGCGTTAATTTATATTACAATCAATGTTGTTTGTCAAACCCAGGAAACTACCAGGCTTGCATTATGTAAACGATGTAAACGCTTGCATAATACATTTTCTAAAGTACTGTACATTTAGAAGTAGGTAAGTAGGTATACATAAGACAAAAGGATGGTGTCCAAACAAAACACTTTTCTAGATACTTTGTTGAGTCAATCAATTGTTGAGGTATGACCTTTTCCGATTTGTAAATGCTAGGTTGCATTGTCAATTCCTCTACGAGGAACAATTACATGCCACAGTACTTATCCACAATGTTATTTCAAGTCTTTACCGTTAGTTTTAATATGATTAGTTTTACCGTGATAATATTGCATAATATAAATACATGTTATTCTGTTTACGTCTACGACAGATTATGCAATGCCGCTTTATTTATTTACTGGCAGCGCCCCGCGGTTTTACCCGCATAAAGTGTCGATCCCATTATCTAAATCTAGTTAAAACTATCCCATGTCCTTTCCCGGGACTCCGGATGGCGGTGAATTTCCTAAATTTTTGGGCCATTACGCTAAAACACGATCCTGTCCCACTCTGACGTCATCCTCGAAGGAGACCGAAGTGGTTAACATTGAGAAACTATCTCAATACCAAATTTCATCTAAACTGGTTCAGCGGAGCAGTGGTGGCCAAGTGGTAACGGCCGCGACTTACGAGTTGTAGGTCGTAGGTTCGAACCCAGACAGGCGCTTTACTTTGTGTAAATTATTTCATCACCACTGCTCTCAAAACGGTGAAGGAAAACATCGTGAGGAAACCGGCATGTCCTAGAACCAAAAATTCGAAGACATGTGACGTCTGCCAATCCGCACTGGGCCCGCGTGGTGGATTACGGCCTACTCCCTCTCACCGAGAGGAGGCCTGTGTCCCAGCAGTGGGAACATTATAGGCTGATTATGGATGGTTCAGCGGTTTAAGCGTGAAGAGGTAACAGACAGGCACACTTTCGCATTTATAATATTAGTATGGATAGTATGGAATATGGATGGATTATTGTAAACTCTAGATTCTAGAACAAGTGGAAGCAACAAACAAACATAACAATACTGTATCATTAATTGATTGGCATTCTCATGTTCTTCAATTAGGCCACTTTTTATCAAGATGAAACCCACAATATCTAATCAGTTATAAAGATATTCTCGGGAGCTAGGTCGTGAGTGTTGTGTTAGAGTCGAGACCAACGATTCCATGTGGGTCAGGGCTACATACATATTGTGTATGTACTTATAGGCACAGTCTGCGTTTATGTGATCTATTGTACAACCCGCTAACTGGTACATAAACACTCATTTGTAGAACTTTGTAAATACCACGACTCTGTAATTCGAGCTGACAACGGTTTTATAAATAGTCTCTATGGTCTGAAGTCTATGTTAGGAATGTTACTCGACTATGTATGTCCACATCATCGTGTAATGAGGAACATTTCAATCAATTTCCTTAGAAATAACTAATTGAAATAAAGTTAATCATTCAATAATGGCAATCAAGCTCAAAAAATATTTTATTGAGAATGCTCATGAATAAAGGCCCCGAATCTAAATTTTAATAACATTCGCCGGAAGGATTTAATTCACGAATTACTTTATGTAAACTCTCTCTTTATGTATCTTATCTTATTATGAATAATGTTCGGTAATATACACTTTCTTTGTAAGTAATAATGTCTATATTTACATCACCAGGAAAATCCAAAATGACTAATCGCAAAAAGTTTTTTTTATGAAAACCGAGAAAATCATCGTTCAAAATTGTACCTACTTGGTCATGTAAGTGTGTGTTTAAGATAAGATATCTAAAGCCTAACCCCCGCAAGGATAATTTAAAAATATCGTCGTCATCAATCATGGCGACAATTCGAGATAAAACGTTCTTTCAGACAGTATAAAAAACAGCAATTTGGAACTCAAATGTAAGTCTCAATTTAGGCTTTGTTAATCTCATGACCTTAGTTCCATCACAGTATAAAAAAATTCAATTGATATGACGTCAAAGCATAAACCATGACAATACAACTTCTTTATTGACTCGTAAACAGTCAGCCGTTATAAATCATAATTATAGCAGACTAGGCTATTTGTGAGAAGACTAGGCCTTCTAGTTACTGTTGATTAATAGATTCTATTAGTCCTGCTTGGCAGGAGCTCCAACGCAAATGGTGCAAAGTATATAATCAAATTGCAATGGGTAGGTATCACATTTAACAACAGCAGACACGTTTGAAATAAGAAAACTTATGTTCTCTTCGAAAATATTGGACTAACGCTTAGAAAGAACTAAATTTGATTCACAAGTCTTGTGATTCCATTCCTGACGAATTTTGGTCCTTCTTTCCACTCTGAGAAAAAACTCGTTAATGTTGTATACTACAAGTAAAGTTACCTTTAGTGCTCTCTCCGTTCCAGTTGAGATGCCTGGCAAGTCTGTGCGCGAGCTGACTCTTGCCGCGCGCTGGTAGACCCACCAGTGCGACGAGCAGTGGCGCAAACTGGCTGATGCGGCGTGAGCGCATCGATGCTAAAACAATGACAAAATACCAATAAGAATAACATATCCAGTTATAGATTTGTTTTGTGGTCCTAAGGACCAATAAAACTTGGCCACTTTGACTTTGCAAGTTAATTTCAATATTTCTACACCGGCAACGGTATGTGAAACTGTTTCATATTAAGATCTTAATGTAGGTACCATATACTCAGAAATAAATAAATCTAATCGAATCTAATAAATGTTGGATGTTAGTGGCGAAATATGTGGCAATTGATTAATTTTGGTTAAATAAATGAGAACACTGCTAAAAGAATATGTTTAGAACATAAACCATGATTTTATTAATCCTAATTTAGATATAAGAGTGTACTTGTACTTTTAATGTCAGGTTTAATGACTTTAATGAACAATCAAATATTACTGAAGTAATAAACAGTTATCAAGCAGCATATCGTGGGCGTGTCTAATTATACTCTCAATACGTTCCAATTTCCATTAATAGATGTTAAACGTAACACTTGTCTAGAATATTTATTAGATTGATTGGTACAGACAGACATTCTTCAGCGAACTATTAATTGGTAACATTAACCTTAGTAGCGAGTCCGGGTCAGAATCATGATAATATTTACTCATGCAATCATAGCTAAACTGTAAACAGGTTTTTATCATTTGCGATGACTGGGGATTAACATTTTCTTTAACCTATTAATTGACATTTTCTAATAATGGAAATTATGATA
Source organism: Oligia latruncula (assembly GCA_948474745.1). Taxonomy (NCBI): domain Eukaryota; kingdom Metazoa; phylum Arthropoda; class Insecta; order Lepidoptera; family Noctuidae; genus Oligia; species Oligia latruncula. Next base: position 12,893,241 of record OX419702.1, on the reverse strand, counting down.
ATATGATCTCATCAAAGAGAAAGAGAATATTCTGAAAACTGGATCAGCCGCATCAGTTATAAATAGCAAATTAAGGCCACTCATTCTCGAAACGCCTTGCCAGTTAAAATTACCAGAACTGCAAATATTTGAACGGCCTCAAAGTTAATCGTTGACATAAAATGATAAAACTAAAAGCAGATAGGTACTGGATCAACCGCTGAATAGATCAAGGTCCAACGATGAGTAAACCCGGCAGAGATACAGACAAATCTTCCTAAAAAGATATTAGATATATTATACAAGCATAAATACCGGGCACATTATAGAAACTTGGCCAATTGTAAGTGGCTTTAAGAATATTTATTATTATTTATTTATTTAATACTTTAGGCACACAAATGTACAGAAGCGGACTTAATGCCATAGGCATTTTCTGCCAGTCAACCTTTGGGAGATGCAGAGACAAACAGTGGTAGGTGCAATGAAGAAAATTGTGCAAATTGAATAAAGCATAAAAAAAAGATATTATGCAGTTTGAAAGTTGTTCTTTCAAACCAGCAAAGTCGCGTCATCATACCTGAGCGGTTTGTACAAGTGGCATTTATGATTGTTGATATGGCAGAAACCGACCAATAAAAATGCGGCACGACCGACACGCCTTCAGCCTTGCCTTTGCCTCTAACAAACAATGACATCATACAAAAGACAACAAGAAGAGAAGATAAATCGAAGTTTTTGTTATTCTTTATTGATCGAAGAATGTGATGTAATTAATGGCATTTTAAGGTTATACTAAAGCTAATGACCGGTTTACTTTGAGATGTTTAGTTAATTTGTTGATCAATAATAAATATTTGTTCTCTCATTTTATTTTACACTTAAGCTTCTGCCTACGACCTCGTCCGCATGAAATTTTTTGTTCCCCCGATCCACCCCGTCGCATCACATCGCCTGCTTTGTATTACTTCGTTTTCGCTCAGCGATCTTTCTGACTATTTTTCTTTTTGCTCAGCTCCTAAGGGTCCTAACGTGATTTTGTATGCGTATAGAATTTTTTAAATTCGTCCGATAGTTCCAGAGATTAGCGCGTTCAAACAAACAAACTGTTCAGCTTTATTATTAGTAGGTACCTATAGATATACATTTGTTTTGGAAAATAGCAGCATCCGCTTCAGTAAAACCAAAAACTGATTTTTCCTTTCTCTACCCGTCTTATCGCTTACCAACGAGAATGATTGACAGATAAGCAATCGATTTTCCACGTATTACGAAGTCACATTGAGTTTCCTATTTGTTCCACAGTTACAATCCGCAAAAGGAATGCGTGTAGGTAATGTTTGCATTTGTTCAATAATTAATTAATTCGCTCGTGTATTTTTTATCGAATTCTTCAGAGCTTTTAATTGCATTTTAATTTTCTTTTCCATTATCAGACGAGGCTAAGTTTAGATCGAAGTAGTGTCATAACACTCATAACTTCATAACTAAACAGAAACTTTCGTTTTGCAACGGCCATCAAGGCCTCATGTGTAGGCGCGGCATTCGGTATACAACGGCGCGGGCGCAACTGCCAGAGAACACGGACTTTGTACCAAGGAAACGATCGAGCTCTGACGACGCGTGGACCGACGATATATTTAGATTAACAATGGAGGTGTGTCTCATATCTATTACTTTTTAAATACCCACCAGGGTTTCCTATTCATGTCGCACAGTCAATGTACCCTTTTTTTTGGCTTGAATGCATAGATATAATTTCAGCTCTAAAAGTAGAAATATATAGGTAAATAACTCATTGAGGATTACAGAACAAAGTTTTCTTCAATTCTACAGCAATGAGATGGGGCAGTTCAAAAATATGACCGTTATTATGCTTGACATTTCCCTATTTTGTCAAGACAACTTTGAAGAAACGGGTAATACACCTTTCGCCAGCCTTCGGATTGACGCCTGCATTTATGTTTATGTTCCTTTTAAACAAAAATCGTTTATAAAGTGTATTTTCTGGTCCTTTACTTCAACTGCATACCAAAAGGTCTTTGACTCTAAAGACGAAATGATCCTTGTGAGCTTAATTTGGCTCAAATTCAAGATGATTAAATTAAATGTTGTTTGTTAAGCTCAAAAAGGAATGTCAGTTCAACTATAAGTATAAGATTCTTGTTTATCAAGTTAATTACTTTGTACAGGTTTGGTGCTAAGCGATAGCAGATTACTTATATAATTCTGCTGTATTTGTACAAAATCAATCATGCCTAGAAACTGGTCTTGTGTTAATACGCTAGAAGTCTTGGCAAATAAATCTCCGTCTACATTTTAAATTTCCACACGGCAGATTTGCAAATGAATGGAAAATATAAAGCTGTTAATACGTTTATCTTTGTCATCTATTGTTATATATTGTTATATACAATTCATCACACAATGGATAGATAAAATTGTATTATATCTACTTGTTCTGCACTTTTATGGTGGATAAACCTGTAAGCATCTATTGACGTATGAAATTGATGTCACATGGACATGAATGGTGAAATATCCGTTTCCAAAGTTTCGAAATATCCAGAATTTACTTTGTGTACCTATTGAAGTTTACATTGTGACATATGACGCAACGTGAGAACTGTCACAGTAATTAATGAAGCGTGGTTTGACCTTATCAGCCCAGTTGACTCAATATAATAATATCAATTAGATACTTACACACAAAACGCAAGCAAGTGGTAAAATGTTCTCAAGTTTATAAAAATATCATCTTTGAAGATGTAGTCGATATTTTTTTTTAATTATGTCAGATGCGTCAAGTAATCACGGAATGCAACAAATGGTGACATTGAATGATGGTCAACATCATGACTTACTAAAAACAAGCTATTACAAAAAATATCAAATACAACAAAAAAACACGAAGAATTTGCCAAAGCAATACTTGAACATGGAAAAAAAGAAATTTAGTTAGTTACAAGTAAAGGTGACACGTTTATTGAGCGTAGTTTTCCTAGTCACGTTGCCAATCGCATGTGTTATAAAACGGGAATGAGTACTCCAAAGATAAATTACATACGACTGATAGTAGTGATACCTATACACAGTTATTATAGCTCTATTTATTACTATATATAATATACATAGCTTCCAGAAAGTTAACAAGTATTTCTGTGACCTCTAGATTGTGTATTTGGATATTAGAGGCAGGAGATGTTTGTTTTGATGACTATATAATATATACTTTAATTACTTAATCGTTGTAGTGCCAAATGAAACACTGCTTTCTGAGAAACTTATTGGCAGTTCCAAATTAATTGGAAAGGAAATGTACTTGATGAATTTGTTTTCAAAGAAACGGACAAAGAAAAGAAGGAACAATCCAGACTAATATTATAAATTCGAAAGTAACTCTGTCTGTCTGTATGTTACCTTTTCACGCCTAAACCGCTGAACGGATTTCGATAAAATTTGGCAGAGAGATAGATTGCATCCCGGGGAAGGACATAGGATAGATTTTATCCCAATATTCCTACGGGATCGACATTTATGCGGGTGAAACCGCGGGGCGCTGGTAGTAATTTATAAAACATTTAATTTCAGCGTTTTGATTCAACCTTGTCGCATGAATTTACCAGAATGCTAAATAATTCAAGTGTTGGTGTTAGCAGTTGCCATAGCAATCCGGATTTGCGTACGATTGACTGAAAAGTACTTGGGGCCTAAAAAGGCCACTTTGGCAGAATCATAAAAGGATAACATAATGGACAGTTAACTTTTAAGTTAATCGTATCAAATCCCATTGGTGAAGCATTTTTCAGTATTTTTTTGTCTGTGCAAAAATACCAATCAATCCAATCCAAATCCAATCCCAATCTCTTTGATTGTACCTACGTAGTGCAGCGAAAAAAAGAAAAACACGAACTGTCTTCGCCATATGTTTTATTTTTATTCATAATGTTATCCTTTTATGATTCTCCAAAGTGGCCTTTTTAGGCCCCCTTATCAAACAAACTTGGCAAACGCACAGAATTACTAATAGTACTAACGGAGCAAAAGCTCATTAACCTAACATAAAATAAACACATAAAGTTGCCAAATTATGGACCTTGCTTTTTTATTCGTTTTGTAAAGACAAAACACTGTTAGACAAGAATTATCATTGGAAATTGTATCATGTCTTCTTTCCAACAAACGTTAGGTTTCTCTAGTTAAATCATTAGATGTCCGTGAGAAAATAACTTTTACATTCCAATGTCGAACAGTTTAATTTAAACGAGAAAATTTTCTATGTTTTGTATTTTATCTTTGTTTGTATTTTCTCAAGATTGTAAATAGTTGCGAGTCATAAATATGGTACGCAATATAAGTGAATGTCATAATGCAACAGTTGAATGTGCACTTTATGCGTGAAGCTATAAAATTCTTATTGATTTGCAGTCATCAGGTCAAGTCATGAAGTGACGTCATTTCTAAGAACTGACCCCTCTTGCACATCCATTCAGATTAGATTGAAAAATAACATTTAATACGTGAGATTTCTCATTAATGTTTCACAAAACAAGTCTTATCATAATTAGCCTATAATGTTCCCACTGCTGGGACACAGGCCTCCTCTCGGCGAGAGGGGGCGGGCCGTAATCCAACCAGTGAGGCTTGGTAGACGTCACATGTCTTAAATTTTTGGTTCGAGGACATGCCGGTTTCCTCACGATGTTTTCCTTCACTGTTTTAATAAGTCTTATAATGATGGATAATAAGATGTGATGTATGTTACGCGATATTTCCGGCAATTGTAAATCGATTTCAAAAATATTTTTTTTTATGGATACCTCAGGAGTGGACCCACATATTTTTTTATTAACTTTGCTTGGGTAGTTTTTGAGTTAGCTTCAATAATACGTATTTTTGCCACTTAGTCTAAATTGATGATGTTAAGTATAATAACTTCCTATCACTGATATTCATGGCAAGTAGTGTTATACGAATTTGTGTGGAGTAAGTACAACTTAAAACTCAAAAATAAAAACCATTTTACAAAAAAAAACAACCGACTTCCAAAAAAGACTGCTAAGTGAAATATAACTTTAATTTCGGAAGTCCCTGTCATTGGGTTCGCATTTTCTTCGACTGCGGAAATTAAAGTTATTTTTCACTTTGCAGTTTTTTTTTTTTGGAAGTCGGTTGTTTTTTTTTTTTTGTAAAAAAGTTTTTCTATAATAAAATCAATCTAACTAAGCGTGTCTAAACATTAGACCATTTATGAAAACATATATGATATTATAACGGACAAATAAAGAACAACAATGAACAGTATAAGTGATTTACAAGTTATTTATTTTAATTGCCATCTTTATAATCAAGTGGAGGGAATGGAAAACAACTGGCATTCAATTAAAAAATGGTCCTTTACGTATAGTTCAAAAGTAAAGCAAAATGAAGAAAAATATACGTTGTTTATATTTAAATGGCATTTTTAATATTAGTAAATACATTATGTTATGAAAACACCTGCATACTGTGAATCAATAGTATTTTATTGAAAATCGAAGTCTAATAAAGTTACTCACATGTAAAATATTGTAAACAGCGCAACTGTCAAATATACTATAAGATTTATTATAATTTAGGAGATATAATCTATAGATAGGCTAATAAAGCTGAAGAGTTTGTTTGATCGCGCTAATCTCTGGAAATATACCAGACGGATTTGAAAAAATATTTTTGCATTTGATAGCCCAATTCTTGAGAAAGGAAAGGCTATAGGTTCCATAAAATCACATTAGGACTCTTAGGAGCCGAGCAAAAAGAAAAAAGTAAGAAAGAAAGCTAAGCGAAACCGAAGTAATAGCGCGGGCAGGCGATGTGATGCGACGAGGGGACAAGAAATTTCACGCGGAAGAAGTCGCGGGCAGAAGCTAGTATTGTCTAAGAGCTAGCCTTTATTCTTAAGGCTGGCTTAGCTGTGAAGCCAGCCTAAAATGCCGACATCCGGCATAGTATCTGTGTAGTAACCATATGTATCAATGGTAGTAACTATAAGAATAATCTGGCCAACGCCCACCATTCAGAGATTTGTCTGTTTCGTAATACATCTACATACGTAGCATAGTAGGCATATAAATATGCATTGTTAATCAACATGCCCTCAAAACATCGCTGTATATTGAGCAACGATTGTTCAATAATGAGATTTAAAAAATATTTATTGATAGTAATGTTTTTGAATCGATGACTACTTATATACTCATCATTTTAATTGCTTGAAAATAATTTGCTTCAACAAAGGCAAAAACTGTTGCGAAGCATAGCTTTGCAGTTTTCATAGAAATTTCTTGTGGAGCAATATTTATTTATATTATTCATGTCGCCAGTGCATAATAAAATAACAAATTTAATTTATGCGGCACCTTGCATACTTACCATATATTATGTAGTTGATAAAGTGTTGAAATGAAAAACAACTTTATCTTGGTAAAGTTAAATTTATATACATAATAATTTCGTAAAAGTCTTTGTACTAAGGTTTGTAAACATAGGTAGTTAAGGAGCCAGTTCACTGATAAATTTGCAGGGGGCAGATAGCAGTACACAAACACGTAATCTCTCATCTATTATTACATGATAAAGAAATTGTTGATAAACTTTATTTTGTAATTTTCGATAGAGACACTCCCTTTTAGAAACAAAAAAAAAACAGTGCTTATCTCATTTTAGTAAAATAATAATGTCATCACTCAAAGCAAAATAAATATCGCTTGTTTTTTATCCGTACCTCCATTAATAACGTGGCTACTTGTTATTAAAAACTTTTATTAAGAAAATCTTGAGCATGCAATTTTCACGGCAAGCTCCATCGATAAACTTGCTTGTGTGTGGAAATCATATTTTTTTTATGTCATTGTAACAAAAATGCTTAATTATGAATATTTTTATTGCCACCAGTTCAGAACCATTTGATGTTTGTTTCCAGAGTAACGGTCCCAATCGGAGGCGTGGCACTGACGTCACAAATGGCGCGATTAGCTGTTTGTTTTTTAAGTTGACGCGTTCATTTGGGAATGATGTTTTTAACTTCAATGTCAAAAAAATGTTTAAAAAAAAATTCTAGTACCTACTTATATATAGATATTTGGAAAACAACATAATTCTTAACAACGTATGATATATCTATATTGTTAAGAATTTTAGTTTTTATCTCCCATGTTTTATTTGATAAGTATAAACTGGCCATCATTAAAGGTCGGAGACCCGTGATTTGCAATATTGTTTTAATTTCTCGTCATCCACCGGCGATATGATATTCTTAATGAATAACACTTTTACCTACACGTGTGCAGACAAGATCGTTACAGTATCACGAATCGAGAATCATAATTAAAGGAATCATTCTCTAACTCAATACGTGAAGTGACTACATTCAATTATTGTTGAACATTGAATGAAAATAATTATCTGAACTATCTTGTTAACGTTTTTGTTACGAGATGACCATGAGCAGTGAAAGACACGAGACCTGCTAATCTATTCTGTACAAATCTCACATGATGATAAGGATTGACATTATTGACAGCTCACTTCAAGATCACTTAACCTAAGTTTTGCGGTGAGATTTTGACAGAATAGATCTGCTGACCATTACCTACAGAATCCAAATATTCAATATCACTATCGCCAAACAGATTAAAATATGACACACTATATCAATCGTCCACAACGCAGATTCTAAATGTGAAAAGTTATTTTTAGTAAAGTGCAAAGTTCAATGTGTTCGTTTCTTGCATGTGGCTCTGGCAACGAAGCTCAGGCCGGAGGCAATTGACCGTTGCACTACACAACGCAATGAACTAAATATTTCATGGACTTTTTATAACCGACACACATTCGAGACAGTTCTTAGAAGCTGTACTGAAGAAACAGAAAATCCAGAAGCTAAGACAAATGTATGCTGCTGACCAGTGATCCATTTTTCAGAACAGTCATTAAAGTTTAGACATTTGGCTGATGGATTTGTGTTTGTGCCAACAGGGTCATCCAGCCTTGTATCTGACATCATTGTATGACTATCTAGAATAGTAGTTCACTGCGCTAGAAGGAGTAAACCATGTCATTCATCACATCACCGTGAGATTCAACAATGGTCCTTCGGTACAGTGGGATGGTGATGCTCGTGAATGACTGTTTATTGAAGTAATTTAGAGCTTATTGTAAAGATCTTCCATTCAAGTGTTGAAATCTATCACGATCAAATTGAACATGTCAAAATGATTTCCACTTTCAAAAGATAAAAAAATTCAAAAGTTCCAAATTAAAAACTATAAATTGCCAAAAATGGATGATGTTGTTCCGAGATAATAAAAAAGATAATGACAGGAGTACCCACAGATAATATCCGCCATCGTTGAGTGGTGTAATGGAACTATCGATTGCACTGCACCACTGTCCACTGCATCGTATCAGATAGTGTTTATGGCAAAAATCTAATATATCTAACTTAACGTCATCACGCCATTGACTTATATATTACTAGCGTAATCACGCAGACTAAACGTGAAATGATAAATTTAGCCGTCCAATGGTTTCTCTGAAAATTTGTCAGACCAGACCGTATGTTACTGGCGCTTTGCCATCAAGATCTACAGTTCTGCGGCAATTGCCATGAAGTCATCAAGGAACTTTCAGAAATGAGCGAGGTAGCCCTATACTGGATGCCAAGATTGAACAATGGCTTAGATAAGATTTAGTGCTGGCAGGTAATGAGGTAAGAAGTCAAACAATGCGACTGTTTACGGGATCCATAATTAATTCTAAATCAAAACAATGCTTATTATACTTACGTTAGAATTATCTAGGCATGAAATTTTGCTGTGTTTGGTGATGGTGCGACTAATGCATAGCATTGTTTTCATAAAGACTTTTGTATCACGAATTTCATAAATTCCTACCTGACAGATAAACATCGTCAAAGGAAAACATCGTGAGGAAACCAGCTTGTCCTAGAACAAAAATTCAAAGACTGTTGTGACAACTACCAACCCGCACTGAGCCCGCGTGAGAGATTACGGTCCACTCCCTCTCACAGAGAGGATGCCTGTGTCCCAGCAATGGGAACATTATATAGGCTGATTATTAAATGCTAAACATCGTGCTACGGATCATCCTACTTGGAACCTAAACTCAGACTTTCTGAGGCAAAAGCAAAACAACTCCAAAACAAAACAACCACTTTATTTCACGCATGAAGTAAGTAATTAAGAAATTACTAAGGTTACTGCAAAAAGATGGCGGAAGACTCAAGACTACCTGTTTTAGTACTTTTGAGTGTTATATTTATACAATTAGAGAGGCATATTCAAGGATCTAATGTATTTCAGATTTGTTGTTCCGGTTTTAGAATCAATGTTCAAACATCAACAGTGATTGATTTTTTGCTGTCTTGCTTGTTATTGACCTCCCCGATGACAAGAACTAAGTAGGTGGCAATAGCAATCGGTAGGTAGAGAACGTTACCCGACCAGACTGATCAATTCATTCACACTACATAACGCTACTTATAAAACTTCTATTTTTATACATTCAATATCAATTTATTTCATGCATTATTGCTAGCGACATGGAAAATTAAAAAGTACAATGCAAATGCGAATGCATCTCAAGAATCAGCAGATATTAATGGCCGTAATATGGTTGGTTTATCATTAATCAATACTTCAGCGGAACAATATTGGCCAACCGACTGCGTAACATTTCGGCGATAAAATCAAGAATATTATTCAAATGTATGTCAATAACAATGCACATATAGAAACTCCGGCCGGACGGAGGCGTGTTCATGAGTTTAGAAAACATGGGTAAACAACATCGTGACCATAAACAATATCTCAGTTGACCGACCACCTTGTTGTTGAATTCGCCAGAATAATCGTGAGTACAAGACAAAAGACTCCTTTACAAAGAGATTGTACACGTATCCAAAAACGTCAAAACAATGAACTTACCGGTTGCCAAAGCTCCGTGAAGGATCTTCTCTTTGTCCTCCATCATGGTGTGGGCAGTGCTAGCTCCTGGTGCCATCACGATTCTTCGAAGAGACGGTCTCCTTGCTAAAGCAACGATGTGTTTGACGCGGTGCTGCTGGGGCGCTCTTCGACGACGCGGGCGTACTCTATGAAGGCCTGCAGGCGACTGTCCGCTTACTCCACTCGTTATCACTGAGCGAACCTTATCAGCTCCGCGGCAGTGATTGCTGAACAACCATATAATAGCTGAATAGATTTTGCAGTATATTAACCAAAAATACAAATACCAATCGCCCTGGATGCTGAGTAACGCCATCAATAGCGATCTGGAACAAAAAGAAAATGTGGTCAGGATTGCAGGAAGTTGATATTTTTGGAGCATAAAATTCACTTTTATGCTTTAAGTATTTTCAGAAAATATGACTTAAACACACGTTGACACAGGGCAAGATTGAACTTTTTGCTTTTTAAGGACTCATTTATTGTCAAGCAAATTCTTTTGTTTAACTCCAAATTGCGGTGGTAGAGGTTGTGTAGATATTCAAGTAGGTAGGAACCCATCATTATCGTCTGCCTAACTTTTCCCAACTAAGTTGGGGTAGACTTCCAGAAACCCAAAAAAGTAAAAATCGTTTTTCATTGGTCTTTGCAAACGTTATCTTGAAGAAATCATAATGAATCGAAAGACTAAAAACAAGTTGAAGAACACATTAAATTCTGCTTCTGTACTATCATAATATTACCAAACAGGTTCACTAAAAAATCATTCGGCAGAATGGAGAATGATAACAAGTTGGTCATGATGAAATATCAGAAACCTTTTCATTAAATCTTGAATAAAATTTCCGCAATACCTACATATGATCGTTATCTTCATGATTGTTAGTAAGTATTTAAACAGTGCTTTCTCTGTCAATGTTTTCCACTACAATATCCACTTTTTAATAGTTTAAACGCGCTTTACTAGATCATTATCAAGAACACGTTCTTTCATCATAATGCAAGCTTTTGTTTTAGTATGACTTTGGCTAGCCAGATAATTATTGAAACCATGATTATTGGCCAACAATAGGTCTTTTTTCTCAAACTCATTGTTAGGTAAACCATTTATTGATCAAAAGCTCAACTTATAACTCTGTTACTCCAGCACACAGCATCATAAGTGTTGACAATGGACAAAGATTTCAAGTTGCAATGTTTTCAAATCAACATAATGTTCAATCTATGCTGTCCACATGTTACTTGTCCGAAACACAGGTTGATCCATTATGTATGTCCCATTCACGAGGCAACTCGTTTCACCGCTTACGTCAATGGGATCTTTAATTTTTAACATGAAACCAAACAAGAATGTTCAAAAGATAAGCAGGCATTTTAAAAGAAATTAAATATTACAGACAAAAACGCCAAAGCTTTATCGTGTTCTGTGTTGTCTAAATATTTGTTTCTCTCTGTTTCTCCTAATTTTTTTCTATTATTTAGGTTAAGGTAAAGTGGCCTAGATTCATCAGTATCAGTTTTCTTAAGAACTTGTTATATTCTAATGAATTTTAGAGCTGAAGAATCTATTATAAAACTGAAGTTTGTCTGTTTGAACGCGCTAATCTCTGGAATTACCAGTAGGATTTGAACAATTATTTTTGCATTTGACAGCCCAATTCTTGAGGAAGGCTGTAGGCTATTATTATTAACGCAACGCCGTGGAAGTGGCAAAGTTTTGGGAAAACAAGATTTAAAATACAGTCGTGCCAGCGACACGAAGAAGAAGAAGAAGAACATCAAGCTAGAACCTGTAAAAGACGAGCAGAAAGAAAAAAAAAATCAGAAACAACGCTAAGCGAAAACGAAGTAATAGCGCAGGCAGGCGATGCGATGCGACGGGGTGGGTCGGGGGGAAGCAAGAAATTTCACGCACACGACGTCGCGGACAGAAGCTAGTTACCTACTTATAATTTTGTGCTTTAGTAAACGCTTCTGAAAGATGCTTTCAAACGAAGATCCTTTCAAAAGCAAAATCATTGATGTCAATATACCTACGATACCGGAAATGACTACGTAATAAGTCTACTGAAATATAATACTGTCATATTATGAGCTATTTAATAACAACAATGTCTTATGGTAATGTGCAGGCATTGTTGAGTTAGCATTGATAGGTACAGGTAAACCTTCATGCCTACATGATGACATATAAAGCTGAACTTTTCCAGTTTTAGCTGACCTCGGAGGCATAGGCTTTTCGTACAATGAGAAGTCAGCTTATACTGGAAACGTACTTAGACAGTTTGATATGTCGTCGTGCGTACGAGTAATAGACCCTACGTCATTAGAAACCGGTGTCAATGAGCGAATTTAAGCAAAAAATGGATTTCACCATTCTTGTGGTCACTGCGGTTAAATTGTCATCAGTAAAGTCATAGTTTTATATTAGCCTTTTTGCTTAAATGTCACGTACACGTTGTTATAGTAGGTAAATATTGACCATTAACATTAATTTTCCCTTTTGTCATCGATTCATAGTGAAATGATTGAAGGTTTCAAATTAGTCAAATTACCCAGATACAAACATTCATATTTTCCTTTTTTTATTCAACCTGTATTGTCCCACTGTTGGGCAAAGGCCTCCCAGCTTTCCATTGTTCCTTGCGGTACGTTTCCCGTCCCATCTCCCGTAAACACATCTAAGCAGCAATTCCTAGGGCTATCAGCGACGAGGCCGGTTTACTTATTTATTTTATTTATGTAAGTACCTAGGTACATATAAATGATTTACCAAATAAATACACGCACGGCATTAACATACAGTCTTCGACATAATTAAGAATTGTTAATATTTATTTCGTTTTTCAGACAGTCTGTTTATATCCAAGTTTGTATTACTGATCAAAATAGCCACGAATATTTCGTTGACACTGCGTAGAAAGTCAATGTTCCTTTTCACCCATTCTGTATTACTAAACAGACTAGGTCGTCTGTAGAGGATTTCGTGCGTAATACTCGAAAACACCTCAATAGTAAAATATGCCAAAGCTTTTAAACTATTTCTCGTCTGTTGCTCAACTTTATAGCCGTGCCGACCCATGCTGACCTGATTTTTCTGGCAAATTATTGTATATACAATGATATGATGTCAATTTTTTAGCTTATCTCTGCTACCTACTTGCCAGCGGGAGATTAGGATGGGTTTATTCACTTCATGAGTTAGCATTACAAGGTGTCAGGTGTTGTTCTTTACCCACTCACATAAACATTTCCCGCGCGAGGGGCATTAACAGACTAGGCAGGAGCATTAAGATTTATATTCAAAGTGCTGCCACTTATAGAAGACTAGCTGTTGCCCGCACCTTCGTCAGCATTGCCTAATTTCATAACGATCGGTTCAGCGGTTTGGCGTGAAAGGCAACAACGAACAGACAGGGTTATTTTCGCATTTAAATCGCAATTGATTTCGCATTTATGGATATTTGTTCGGAACCCTGTTCTATCATAGAACTAAGCTCTGGAAGGTGCGGCATTAACTGTGCAGAAGTCCATGTATGTAATGCATGTTGCTTACCTTTTGTGGAGATTGACATTTTTCTTTTTTAACCGACTTCAAAAAAGGAGGAGGTTTCTCAATTCGACCGTATATTTTATTTTATTTTTTCTAATGTCAAGTTGTGAAGTTCAAGTTGGATTGTGATACTTACTCTTATCTCTCAGGCTCTTTTCTTCCACTAAACCAAACATCCTTCCCAATATTTGCTTTTTAGTCATAATTTTAAAGTTAGTTTAGCAACACGTGTCTCTATCGGGGGTGCACCATATAATCTGCCAAAAAAATTCGTAGAAGCAATACATAACAAACATGTTGTTATTTTTATCTATCCTTAGAATCTGACTGTTCTAAAACAGCACCCAAATTGCGTAAAACACAATCAATCTTCTGAATCATTTTAAAGGATATCGCTAAACCATTAAATCGTATGTTTAAAAAAATGTGTCTGCTCAACAACTCAGACAAACGTAAATAAAATGAATGTTGTTGAACTGTCAAAATACCCATTGCAACTGATAGTGTGTTATGCAATTACCCCGCAGGTACCTAATAACCGAATCGAACCAACTTGAAGACTGGCTGCTTAATTTTTGTATTAGATAAGTGAAAAAGACTTGTTCATGTTACCTATTGAAAAGTTTTCTTTTACATGTTCTTTGCTCTTTTCGGGATTTGAGAGCAACGATTTCGAACATACAACCTTTCGTGATCAACTTCATTGAAGAATCCATAATAAGTTTATGAGAAAGAGGAATATATTGATAAATCTGAAGAATATAATATAGTTATCCTCATTTACGCTATCTGTCATCATTTACTGTATTCTGTATAACTTTTGTTGGAATCTGTAGGTACGTATAGACTTACTTTTGTATATTTTGACCGTTCCATTTGTTTACAAGAGATTTTCGACGTTATTGTTAAACCCAGCTCTAGGATTGATGAAAAAAACTAATGAAGGTAGGCCATTTTGCAAAAGTGAATGAGTTCTTCTTCTGTTTGTTTTTGCTTAGTACTCTAATAACTGTATTTAGCACAGAACAGATAAAAGAGGACCTCTTTTATCTGTTCTGTGGCATTTAACATGTTTTTGTGTTACTCTAACAGAAACCATGTCCTCTTAATTTTGTTTCAGATTTTATTTTTAATTCCTTGTTTAAAATATCCCATGAGTCATGAATTCATGATGCATCTCGAACTTTCATATTGTTACAATACTCAATACTTTTATTGCATTCCACATTTAGGTATTCTTAGGTGGTAAATTTGCACTTGCACATTTTTCTTGGTGGTTTTTGCATTCCTCCTCCTGTTTTCAATAAACGTCGAACCTCTTGCATGTTAAAGCAGGAGACTACTACCTACCTATTGTGCGTGTGCTTATCTTGCAGTCGTCCTTTATTTAACGTTTCTGCTTACGCTACCGTTGCTTCAGAGGTGAAGCAGAGCATGAACTTACAAGGTTGACGAGTTAAGAATATTAATACTCCTTTGTTTGTGGCTCGCATTATAACCGCCTGTTTGTTTGTTTATATCATCGTAATCTATGTGGTTAACGCTATCCGACCAGACTCATTAAACAACCATTGTCCTTAATTATAATTTAATTGGATTCCGCTTCAAGACAATTATGAATAGTTATGCCAATTTTTGCAGTTCAATGGAATTTTTTTTCTAAAAACAGTTCAGCTTATATGACTGTATAGTTTGCACACAAATGTTTCTTTTTACATTTGTGACTTGGTGTCGCTACCTGCGCTATGAGTATACGATTAAAGTCGACATTCACACGTTATATCAATGCGTTATGTTAATGCAATATGGCATTGCATACTTCGCCAAGTTCTAGAAAGAGCACAGCTCACTAATATTAGCATATTACATAAAACTAAACACAAATTGTTCTTCTTACCTGCTTCTGTGACTAAATTCTTCCTTCGCAGTAGTGATCGGAGGATGTGTGTCTTATAAAATGCACCAAATCGTGGCGCATAGCAGTGCGCCCGTGGATAGCGATGAACGTTTCAATACACATTCGCAATAAGTCCCAGTAAACGTCTAATGTCAACTTTTTAACCAAAACTCTTCCCCAACATCGCACAGGAAATGTAACACAGTAATTATACAGTTTCGTATCTTTAGTCCAGCGTTCCAAAATAATACGTCGATAGCGTTGCCTCGTCCCGTCTCTATTTCACACCGGATCTTAATTTGCTCATTGTAACTCTTTTAAAGCGTTTTTGAGCAGGTAAATATTTGTAGTTTAGTCAATAATCGATGCACAATAAAAGTGTTTACGTAGCCGCACTGTGTGATAACGTGGACTGTTGACTGGCGTCGGGTCGCAGCGTGGCGAAAGCGAGGCAAGATTATTATGTATGGAAGGGAGCCGTCAGCGGGACTGAAAGCGAAGTGGCTTCGGGTGACATCGATTCTCGTTCGGCCACGTTCGGCGGCGGCGGCGGCGCGACGGATGGTGGGACTGGTGGGAGTGTTTTGGCATGCTGTACTTTTCTGGTAGTACTACACTGACCACATTGTATTCATAAATTATAATAGTAGGATACACAACTATACACCATAAATAATACACTGGAGTGTTATCTATAGGGAAGACTGGAAATGAAACAGTTATGGCATGTATAAGCCATAATATTGTGCACTTAGTTTAATCATCAATTCACCATGCAGTGTAATGGTCATGGAAACAGTCGATCAGGCTTAGGTCTAGCCTTATTAACCTTTCTGGAAACTGGTGTGAAAATTTTATCACCAAAGCCGTTGCATCAATCGCCACTAATGAACGCCACATTTAATTATCAGTAAAGTTATCTAGAAAAGTAACAGGCAAGTGAATTACTGGACTCAATTCTAAGTTCAATACTCAAATATGTTTTTTTTAATTATGTATACATATTACATATTTCTTTATATTTCAATAAGTAGGTACTTAAACTGTTAAAAACATGAATGCATCCATTTTTCGTAGGTATTCTTGGTTTTACCTCGATAATTAAATTATTTACAACAAGAACATTCCTCATCCATAATTTAATTAAAACAAGTTGTAATCGTGTAACTAACGAGTGTTCTAACAATAATCAAAAATAAGAAGACTTCTGCGCTCTATGATTTCGTCAGGCGTTCAGCAAGGTTGGATCCTAGGGCCAATGTTATTTTGTAACTTGTTGATTGAGTATTTAGGTCGTCTATAAAATTCCTCCTTATGTTCGAAAAATGTGTCTGCTCAACAACGTAAATAACGCAATGAATGTTGTTGAACTGTCAAAATGAAACCCATTGCTACTGATAGTGTGTTACGCAATTATCCTGCTGTTCAGTGGTTTAGGCGTGAAAAGGCAACATACAGACAGACAGACAGAGTTACTTTCGAATTTATAATAATTAGTATGGAAATGGAAATTACATAATAATGAATGACATCAGACTTTATCGCCTTTACCGTATCATAATATAAATGTTCTAATGGTAGATCAGAAGACAAGAAAAGTAAATAATGGAAGGAGAGTAGAATTAGATACCTACCAATCCATACCTACTAATATTATAAATTCGCCATTGGTTGGTTTTCCCATTGGTTTAATTTTGTCAGTTCAACAAAATTCATTGCGTTATTTACGTTGCTCAGCAGTCACATTTTTCGAACCTAAGAAGTAATGGATTAGAAAATCATTCAGATTGAGATTGATAGTGTTATGCACACGGTTACCCCGCTGAAACAGTCAGCAACAGTCATTCAAACAAAGAAGATGCGACTATTTTCGTCCCGAACAAAGATTGTTGGTTGTTATAAGTAATCAAATGTAATCATCCTATTTGGACATACCGTTTTTGGTGGGCCACAACGATGACTCTCATTTCTTCTGCCTGTTGTGTGGTACACTTTAAAAAATACTAAATCGAGACGATACGAGTACATCATGTCATGATCAAAAGTTTTTGCGAGTAGACAAAAAAATGTTAGCAAGTTATTATTAGGGTTCCGTACCTAAATGGTAAAACGGAACCCTTATTGTGAGACTCAGTCTGTCTGTCTGTCTGCTACATCTGGATATCTTAAGAACTACTAATGCTATCAACTTGAAATTTGGAATAGTTTTAGATGACGTTTGCGCAACTATTTTGCAAATAAGAAAGAAATAAAAATATATGTAAGTATATTTTTTGCAACGGACTGAAAGGGGGTCTGAAAAATTCGAAGTGGGGCTACTAGGGCATGTGGGGTATCATATGAAAGAGCGCAGTTTGCACATTCACAAAAAAAAAAAATTTAAGCCCCTTAATTTTCGACTTTTTATGAAAAATGTAAAAAAAAATACCGTTCCCCCCTTATCTCCGAAGTTTGCAAAGAGAAAAATCTGAAAGTATTCTATGTGATAGAAGTTTATGTAAAGATTACAGGAAAAATAAAACAAAGTCTCTAAATAGCACACTTTTTCAGAAATCATCAACAAAAGTTACATTAGTTCCACTATCGGTCAAGAGATGGCGCTGACATAAAACTGCAACATTCTACACCGCAGTGCACAGTGTTAAAGTTCTCTGACGAATATAGGCCTCGCCGATAAAAATTTGAAAACATATGATGGTACGGAACCCTCGGTGCGCGAGTCCGACTCGCTCTTGCCCGGTTTTTTTCGATTGGTTGTTCATGTTGGCTGTAAAGTGTTACATGCTCTATGGCTGGCTGGTTGGTTTGCAGAGTGAATGCCGTAAAAAGAATTGACGTCAAATATTTGTAAATGATATCACCCATGACTCTGATGATATTATTTTATAAAGATTACTTACTACCTACCTACAGAATTAAATTTCCTGCTGCGTATATTTGGCCCATAATACCAAATAATATTTTTTTGAGGCACGGGTCGGTCGGTAAGACCAAGCTACGTTTGCCGTGGTCCATAGAAGACCCTTCCGTGCCACGGAAAAAACCCGGCACCATTCGTGGATCTTTAACAGTCGTTACGGGTCGCCAGAAGTTCGAAAGTCTGACTACAAGTCTTACCAAAGGGGATCGTATTACCCAGTAACTGGGGATGTCGCTTCATACTTATGTAAAGTACGGTGTGCATCCGCTTAGACTGAAAGCCGACCCCAACATCCACCTTATTTAATTTTCATACTTATGTGGTTACCATTTTTTGTTGCAAGAGGCTAATCAGGTAAGTATAAAGCAGTGTCATAGGCTTAGGAAGAGGGTCAGCTGTATACCGTGTGATATTATGGGAAACAGTGTATGCTAAATCAGACAAATGACAATCATCGAGCGTTGGCGAACGTTAGAATAACAAAGACATGAGTTTGTTGTTAACAAAGGCTGATGTAATGCCATTCCTATCCTTTAGTCATTTGATATTATTGTATGTCACCTTAATAGAATAGGTGTCGATGGCAATGTAAGTATATACAGTCAGCGCAGAATTTGGCTACGAGCTTGGCACCTTCGGTGTTCCATGTCTGCACGCTATGATGGACGCGTTGATGGACGGTAGGTACTGTAGAGTCCTGTATGTTCTAGCCTTTAGCAAAAGGCACTGGCTAGAAATGTTATTCGATTCGTAGGTTTAAACGTATGTCAAATATTTTATTATGTTGTTTTGTTCTGGAAGCGTAGATTCATATTTATACCGCGAAGCTGTAACGTGTGTCTTTGACAATATAATTATTCTTCCAAGTCTTAAAGCCGTATCATTTGTGCTTCCCCCTTACAGTACCATCAACATCTGTAGCGTGCAGACAACAGGACTCAATGGACACGATATTAATTACCCCATTGATTGTGGGACAGCACCACATTTACATTCCGAGCGGAATCATCTGAGCAGGTTTTCTATGCTTCGGCCTTCCTGAGTCCGAATCCGAAGTCTATTTAAAGACTTCCAGGCAAGGCAACTCATGTCCTGGTGAGAGATTTTCAGCAGGTGGAACGAATGGGTTTGGTAGGGAAGCGCTACCTCGCCATAACTTTATCGTTTCCTTAGACCGGTCGCCAGTGAGTGGGAGGAAAAACTTTAAATAGTTGTTTACAAGTAAATGCTCTAGTCTATTCTCACCTTGTGGCCGCGTTACGCCAGAGTTTTAGCTCAAATACTTCATATTCTAAAGCTTAAAACTTATGGAGAAATAACTACATTACATAACATTAATAAGAACTAATAGAAATATACCCTTACCCTGGATTATTAACCCTTGAATAAACCCGGAGTAAAGTTACTTTACGTTTTTGGGGCCATTTGTTAAATCTCGGGTCCGGATCGCACCCTAATTGCCTAACACACTATAGATATCAATCACAATCTGAATCATTTTGAACGATATCCACTGCTTTATTTGTTCTAAAAATTGGTCTGATCAACAACGTAAATAACTCAATGAATACTGTCAAAATAAAAGCTAATCCTACTGTTAGTTTATGCAATTAGTACGCCGCTAGACCGCCTGGAAGGCGTAAAATGGGCTAAAGCCAATTTGCAGACGTCCCGTAAACAATTTTAAATGGAATGAGGCACACATACCCTTCACGTCGGAATTTAGCTAGCTAGGTAATTTATTTTGACCCTGTAGTTACTCCGAGTTTATTATCAAGGGGGGTAAGACTCAGTAAAGACCCCATAAACTTCGGGGCACACACTTTATCTTACAGACTACCCCAAAGGGGCAAATTATTAGTGCCATCACTAATTAAATATTATTATTGTTTAGGTCGTATTTTCGAACCCAGACAGGCGCTTTACTTTGTGTAAATTATTTCATCACCACTGCTCTCAAAACGGTGAAGGAAAACATCCGAGGAAACCGGCATGTCCTAGAACCAAAAATTCGAAGACATGTGACGTCTGCCAACCCGCACTGGGCCCGCGTGGGCCCACTCCCTCTCACCGAGAGAAGGCCTGTGTCCCAGTAGTGGGAACATTATAGACTGATTATGTTATTATAGACTGATTATGTATGCGGCTTTTCAGCCTTTACCTATAATTATCGACCTACTTAAATACCTACTTAGAAGTTAATGCCATGTGGTGGTAAACAAAGAAACACAACCGGCAATATCGATTGAGTACAACTTCATAATTTATTTACAGTGTTTTGTATACACGAAACCATAAATAATACAACACATCAGACAAGTAATCACTGTGTCCTTGCATTTGCCGATTGCATTATGCACTGAACTGTACAGCCACGAAAGCGATCGATGTAGTGCCACATAGTGTCACTAGTGTTACCAACCAACTCTTGTGTGTGTTGTAGATTTGTCGAAGTTAGGAAATCTGCTGAGGTAAGTTCCAAATATTCCAATAGTAGTTATTCCCTCAAAAATAAAATTGTTGAATAAGGATCTTAACCATCCTCTTTTGGAATGGTTCCTCCATTTCTCTACCTACTTAAAAGACAGTAATGTCAACAGTCAATTCTAAACTTCTTCATCATCACGTTTCTGTGCACAGCCCTTTAATTAGGTAGATCGGTATTAATATCTCTAAGTAGGCGAATACAACGATATTTCCGACCCTTTAATTAGGTGATGTATTTTAGAACGAAGTTCTAAGTAACAGAGCTTGCGGTAGGAGTAAACTGGTGGTAGAATTCGTCACGGCGTAACGAAAAAGCCAAGCGACTTTTTATTACCTACCTATATTGTAAGAGAGTCAGAAAGTAAGAGAGATTGTGTTCGTCGTTCTTGAGGGTGCTGAAGCCAATAGTGAGGTCAAAATGAAAATCCAAGATGGCGGCTGCGAAAATTTTCGTCATTTTGCGCACCCGCCATCATGGATTCATTTTGAACATCGTTCCTGCCGGGGGGGTACCCCGCCTCAAACGTTTTTGAAGTGAAAACTTCTTTAGGCGCGTTGGACATTTTTTGAAATAGGAAAAAACTATTGAACTCGCGCCACTGTTACCGTAACCGACACCGCTTCTGGATGTGTTCGGCTGTCCTCGGGATGTACTCGGTTTATCCGATAGTCCGTGAATGATGGCAAAGTAAGTATTCTGTTTGTGTTTTGTTTTCACTTCTGTCGGCACTCCCGGAGTGCCACTTTTTTTTTTAATAGGGACCCCTTTCCTCCCTTTCTTTTATTCCACCACCCCGATTTAGAGAAAGGGTCCCTGAATATCGTGTAATAACTACTAAGGTTTGAAGTCTAGAAATTTAGATGCTAGCGGATTCCAAAAGTTAGATCCCATGAAAAATGAGCCGGCAAGTAGATAATCATGTAGCTCATTTCCTACACATCTTTTTAGGGTTCCGTACCTAAAGGGTAAAAACGGGACCTATTACTAAGACTTCGCTGTCTGTCCGTCCGTCCGTTTGCCTGTCACCAGGCTGTATCTCAAGAACCGCGATAGCTAGACATTTGAAATTATGTATTTCTGTTGCCGCTACAACAAATACTAAAAACAAAATAAAATAAATATTTAAGGGAGGCTCCCATACAACAAACGTGTTTTTTTTCGGTGTTTTTGCCTTGTGGTACGGAACTCTTCGTGTGCGAGTCCGACTCGCACTTGGCCAGTTTTTTTTTTCAAATTGCTTCGTTTCCCATACCTACCTGCAAAACAGCAGCAGATTCCCAAATGTTATCTGAAAAAAAATTTAGAAATTACCTTTATATTCGTGTGTTGACAAAACACAGTTTGACATCCATCTAGGCAATTAGTTAATCACTGTATTTTAAAAAGTCAAAATAAAACAATACTTTACTGCAGCTTTTTTTGGATTGCTCTAGTTCTTTTAAGCCAGGTTGTTTAGTCCTCCGCAGCCCACAGTCTATGGCAGAACAAAAAAGTAGGTAGGTACTCCATAAAAAGAAGTAGCACTTATGTTGAAACCGATGGCAGCCTTTCACAGTCAGTCAGGAATGATTTAATAAGATCTCTGGAAGAATCATCAATGATCGATCGTCAGAAATTTTCTTTGTTCTTCAGCAGCAGAATAGCTGGTAGGGTGTATCTTCCACGAATTACATCTAGACTAGAATCATTTCTATTTAGTTTTTTTTTTTTTTTGACGTTCAAAAGTGCCTTTAATGTGCCTATTTGAAATAAATGATTTGACTTTGACTTTGAATGTCCTACGCCCTGTGGTGGGGTCTTTCAAACTCTTACTGACTAAAATCACCCCGGTGTACCCTCGTACACTTACGTCGGGGGCTACAGACGCGAATGCGGCTTTCGCTGCCCCGGACTGGGGACACGTCCTACAGAAAGTGAGGTGTTGAACTCCCCCGTTACGACGAAGCGCGCGTGGAGCACTACGCGCCACCATCTTGGGTCCTGTGGAATGGGGAGTGACAGCTATGTACGGATGACGTACCTACAGCAACTGACAGCGAGTCCCTATTTAGCCAGTAGAGCTTAGAAAAATTGTAAAATGACGAAAAAATAAATTGAAGCTCCCGAACCTTATAATGAACAAGGCCCTCTGAAAAACTTGCATCACCTCCGTTTCCTTTGAATTTTGAAACATAAATTCATGTTTTTATTATAATATTTGCAGTAAACGTATCAATTCCAACCTTGTAGAATGTGTATCAGTGATTAGTCATCTGCGTGTGTGTTAGCAATGACCCCAAACGTTACTCCTAGGTAACATGCATCAGGGGCATTAGTGCATCAGATCCGAGTTGTTTGTTTAGTTTCGAGAGTAATTTGTAATGAATTTTGTTGAAAGGAGAGGTCATTCTCTAATAAGATCTCCAAAATTATGAAAGTTTCATTTAATTTTGGATCATGTATGAAACTTGGAAGACTTTTGGGGCCGCGTCCTAACCGAAAGCGATTGTCGCGCGATTACGCGATAGTCGCGCTCGTTTATGAAGATGACATACTCGCTCGATCAATCAAGTCGCGTATCTACAGACGCCAGCACATCAAGCTACCCGAAACTGTCAAAATTTCCCAATCAACTTTGAACCATAGGCTTCAGCGATAAAGTTGAAAATCTATTAAAGAAATTTGACAGATTGTAGTAACTTGATGTGCTGGCGTCTGTACGTCATTATTCAGACAAACGATCGCGTAATCGCGTACCTACTCGCACGATAATCGCATTCGGTTCCTCTCCACTAAAATGTCGATACAAACATTTGAAATGCATATGCAACAAGCAGTAGAAGGGCGTGCAGCATCCTCTCTATCAATCATAATCTGAATCATTTTGAAGGATATTGCTAATCCATTGCTTCTTAAGTTCCAAAAATTTGTCTCCTCAACAAAGTAAATAACGCAATGAATGTTGTCGAACTGTCAAAATGAAAGCCATTCCGACATGAGTGTGTCAGGCAATTACCCCGAAGTTTTATAGTAAAAGATCCTCCTACAATAATTACTGTGACATTATAGGTACGTAGTAGGTAGCTTATAGGAATGTAGGTAAACCCAAGCTAGGTAGATATAGTAACTGCATCGCAAATGATATAATAACACACAGGATTTGTTATGAGTAACAACATTCAGCCCATAGGTACATAAGTAGGCTGTCGCGATTGAACTAGTTTTCTATTCAAACGCAGTTTTTGCTCCGGTTCCGCAGTTCCGAGGGTGTTTCAATTTTCTAGTCAAAAGCAACTGGAACATTGCAACGTAGATGACGTAGAAAAATTCAACGAAAAACTACAATGTTATCTCACCTTAATATTTATAAACATCATTAGGTACCTACTTAATTTTCCCGAGCGTTTTTTCCCGACAATCGGCCATTTTATGGCAAATCTAATGTAATCAAGGTCAGTGCTAATAATGGAGCACCAAAGGTAAAAAAACGTCTCCTTTCACCTATAATCAAAGTAGTGGACATCAGGCTTAGAGGCGCAAAGCAAATTCTGCACCGGTTTAATAACAACAGTACCTAACCCTACTTTTGCATTTATTAACATATAATATAGTAACTACCTAGGTATCATTGAAGTGCATGCTAAGTTCATTTTGGTTAAATCTTGGCAGAGTACATTTACATGTGCGAAGTAACACACGTGCTAAAACTTTGTGGACATAATAACGGTTGTTCGGTGTAGTGCTGCTTTTTTTGTTAATATTTTGAAGAACAGCGGTAAAATCTCGCTACCCACACGTGTGACAACCTTTTTATTATAGTGATAACATGAAGTTTGGATTCACTTTGTTTCTAATTGGTATGTAATCAGTTTTAAGTATTATTTAATAATAATTCAGGTTATTCGACCTACTGATGTTCTCATTGTTGTCACCTGGCCCAATCAAACTACTTACCAGGTTTTATAAAAGTCCTCTCTATTTCTGATACCGGAACACACAAATCTACCCAGTTTGTTTCTAGCCATAGCGACACGTTACGTGTACCTACATGGTTCCTGTTTTCTAATTTGACTTCCTGGTTCATCACAATTGGAACCCGCAAAGTGCTTTATAAAACTCTCACTGATAACCGCCTACCCTCATCCCCTTCATTTGAGAACTTTCACTAAGTAATGAAACTAAACCTACTTTTCGAGAAATCATGTTTTCTCATCCAAATTCTCACTTGAAGGATTAAGCGACGTGAATGTAGTAAATAATCAACCGATTAAAAATAATCCTAAAACCCTCAAAAATATCTACACAGCCTGTCCTCAGGATTCCAAACAGGAAAATTCATAGGAATAAAATACTTACAACTACGTAAACCATATAACCATATAATTATGTACTTTAAGTATAAGTAGTAGCACATAATCTTGCAGCATTCGTAAAACCGGTAAACAAACTTGATATTTTAGCATTTTTAGTAATATTATCCTTGGACTTTATGATGGAAAAGACCGTATTAGGAAATAGAAACAAAACGTGACATTAAAATTATAAAAGGTAAGCTTTCCTTCGCTTTTCTTTTTATTCAGCAATAATTAAACGTAAAACAAATGTCAATGTCCTATAATCAATGTCATTGTTCCAAATGTCATTTGATTTTGACGTATTATAAGACTAAATGTAATAGGAAGGAAGACGCCCGGTTATCCCTTCCTATTGATCATCCATAAAATTGTATCATCTTATAATTAGTATCAAAAATGCGTGGATAATTGATCAGTTTTATTTCATAAACTTAATGACTGAAAAGGACCATTTAATATAAATATTTAGAAGTACGGAAATAGTGTCGAAGGGCCTACGTTAATCGTGAGCGTAATTAGCTAGTACGTTGTAAGGATGACGTGATTCCTTTGTAATTAAAATCAATCGCGGTTTAAAATTCTGTTCAAGGTAGGTAGCATGTAGGTAGGTAATCTTTTGTTCCTCGCAAACTGTGTTTACTGGTAATTAAATCAAATAAATTACGTTCGTAATTTAAGTTTATATTACAATAACCTTTGTTTAACAAATCAATAAAATTTTCTTTGTGTTTTTAGCTGCAATAATGGGTGAAGATATTAAAGTACAAAAGGTTCGCCTAGAACACTGGATGAGTGACCTGCCTCCTGCAATCAAAGAAACGCCTTTTATATTTCTTGCTATACCAGGTAATATTGATATTTTATGCACAATTTTTTTTTCCTCTATGTAACTTCTACTTGAGCCTTGAACTATGAATTTATAGTGTTCTTAGTACTGATAGTGATATTAAGGTAGTGATATTTAAATCAAATTAATGAAAAAATGTATTTAATTAATTTTGTTATTTTTATTCATTAATTAAGTATTAGCTACAATTTGGAGTTATCGTTATTAATAAAATAATCTAAAGTTTTATGAAAAAATAGGTACAAATTCATTTAAAAAAGTATGCGGTAATGTCCAAACATAAATCTATGGCACTTTCTTTAATTTTTGTCTTAATACATATTATATCTAGGGCTTAAATTCAAACATAGAATGTCTTTCAGCTGGTATTATAATGCTAGTTGTCACTTAAGTATACAGATTTATACACTCTATTCCTCGTTTTTATACTTTTATGCATCAAAGCTGAAGTATCTCCTCATACACTTTAAATGACATTACAGGAAGCCATGATTCCATGACATACGGCATTACAAGGTCTAGTACAGTAGCCCCAGATGCTGAACCAATACTCAACCGACTGTACCCGTTATTCCGAGGTACGATTTTACGATGGACCATAACGCAGGCCAGAGACACTTGGCACCAACTTCTCATTGGCATTAGGTATCTTTGAAGTAACAATTAGCACATTTAGCACTTCTACTTACTAATTAATTTATCTGTCACCGTAACACTAAAATAGCTTTGTTTAATTATCGTCTAATCGCTCATTTAAAATATCTACTCACAGAATAAATAATTGTAAGTCAGAGTTTTATTCTAGAGCATTCCTATGAATGTAATAAAATTGTAATAATTTTTTTTGTATTTTCCAGATACTTTGACCTGAGACTGGCTACTAAAGGTGATGAAGAAAATAGCTTCTATTTCACTCATGGACTATATGGCGAAGAAATAACCACAGCTTTGACTCAAGTCAAGCAGTTTGTTGACACTCATCCTGGAGAGGTACATCTACATATTATGTATAATAATTTAGTTAATACCTTGTACAAAACAAATATCTGACAATATGCATTTGGCCCTTGCTATGCCAAGTGCCTCCCTCTCATGGAGAGGAGGCCTGTGTCTTAGCAGTGGGAACATTATACGCTAATGAAAAGCACACTTATTATTTTACATTTCTACAGATAACATATCCAATATTAATGCAGTAGGTGTATCAAATCGCAGTAAACTGTCGCCAAGCCCACTTTTTTAGGGTTCCGTACCCAAAGGGTAAAGACGGGACCCAAATACTAAGACTTCGCTGTCTGTCCGTCCGTCTGTCACCAGGCTGTATCTCATGAACTGTGATAGCTAGACAGTTAAAATTTTCACAGATGATGTATTTCTGTTGCCGCTTTAACAACAAAGACTAAAAACAGAATAAAATAAATATTTAAGGGGGGGGGGGCTCTCATACAACAAACGTGTTTTTTTCGGCGTTCTTGCCTTGTGGTACGGAACCCTTCGTGTGTGTGCGACTCGCACTTGGTCAGTTTTTCTTAACTGTTTGCCTATATGTTCTTCTGAAAATTTTTAGGTGGTCATCCTAGATTGCCAGCATTTCTACAATTTCACTCGTCAAGACCACCACAGACTGAGGGGGTACCTTCTGGACCTGTACGGACCAAGACTGGTGCCACGACAGATAGACCTACAGGCTATCACGCTCAACTCGCTCAATAGACTAAAAATGCAGGTATGTTGCTAACAGCAGTAACAGCTGACATAAAGCCATAAGCTAGTGGTAAAAATTACTATGGTTTTAATCGGGACACTGCAGCTCACAATAATTTTTACTTTACTGCGGTCTTATGATGATCGAACAGTGAGCTTGACTGGCGTGACCATGGTGGATGAGGGCTTTTACGTTTTTAGGATTCTATAGCCAAATAGCCAAAACGGAACCCTTATAATTTCGTCATGTCCGCCTATAGCGTATAAGCGCACATTATTACGAGTATGTGATAAGCTTGTTGTTGTACTTTGCCATAATTTAAAAAAATATGATGTGTCTAAGTGACTTTATTCTTTTTCATAGTTTTTTCGAGAAATAATATGAAATACAAATTTATTTTTGCGGCCGCAATTAAATAAGCAACTGAGGCTTATTCCTGATTTCCATGAACCCAAAATAAACTGAATGGTTATGAAAGGAGTGCCACATATAATAACGACATAAATAGGTAAGTTAATTAGACTTAGGCACCTGTCCCACCGACGCGATGGCGATTATCGAGATAAGCGAGTAAAGCTTGCAACTAAAAACGAGTTGACGATCAGCGAGTGCGTGCCCGGCGATGAGCGATTTATATGCGTATGTACCAAGAGCCCAGTTTCCACCACGAGCGGAGCGGACCCATTAATGACTTATTTTTAGTGTCCGACCGAAGCTTCGGCTTCGGCTTCGGCTTCGGCCACCTTCGGCCAAAAAAGCACCTTCGGCCAAATCTTCGGCTTCGGCCAAAAATTTGCCGAAGGTTTGGCCGAAGCCGAAGGTTTGCTAGTTGTCAAAATTTGAAATTTACTGAACGATGCTAGAGCGAGACGGAGAGTGTGCAGAGCAGCAGAGTTTCGCCGCGCCGCCGCACCGGACCAAACGAATCGCAGTTAGTAAAATAAACGAGTCAAAACAAGTTTGAGAGCGCGTCTTAAAATTCTAATAAGTGTTTTGTTTTTAAATATTTCATATTTGAAACTTTTATTTTAGACAATATTTTATTACCTACTTGTATATGTTGGTCACTCGGCTCGTTATTGGGCTAAATCTCTAAAGTTCTCACAATATGTATCTAGTATATTCTGAGATCAAAGTAACTATCGTATTTCTCAAGGTCAATGACACCTTCGGCTTCGGCTTCGGCCGAAGGTTTTGGTGAATACCGATTAATCGGCTTCGGCTTCGGCCAGAATTGCACCTTCGGTCGGACACTACTTATTTTACCTCGCAAGAGAAAACTGCTTACATGTGTTTCCACCAACAAAGAGTTGAACGGAAATGACTCAGCGGACAAAAAAAGTAAAAATGAGCTCGCTCATTCTTCTGTTTCATTTCTCTTTTGCGGTGGGAATCAGACCACTAAACTCTTTCTTGGTGGAAACGCAAACCTATTTCATGAAAACGAAGTCCGCTCCGCTTAGCCATTTCCGGCTCATTACTCTTTCGTGGTGGAAACCGGGCTTTAGACTCTTATCGAGTAATTTGTCCGCCATGCGACCGTCGAGTGAGTACCTACTCTCTTTGATAGCTCTTGTCGCTGCGACAAACGAGTACTCACCGGCGATGTAAAATCAACTATTAAACGACATGCCGCTACAATGGCGACATTAACTCGTAGTGGCCAGTAATCACAATAATAATAAACATCATAACGTAATTCGTCATTTGAAAACTACCGCCTGCGCCGCTCGCCAACATAGGTCTCTCTCTCTTTTCAATTCGCCTAGGTAATCTTTGCACGTTATTCGTTTTAATTTAATTGATGCGATGTTATGATCCGTGAGACCGTGACCCCGGCAAAAGACTCCTGCGCTTCAGTTCTTTAAGTACAGGTTGCTCCAAGATGCTATTTTAGAAAACTGTAAATAAACAAATAATAACGTTTAATGAAATTAAAATATGTTTTAAAACGAAAACGCAAAACCGTATAGGTACATCTGTAAAATTAATGACGGCACGCGCTGCATGTATCTCTTCTACGTATACGGACCTACAATATTTTGTAGGTACCTACGGTTCTTGAGTGAGAAAATCGTTGATTTAATAGCTAGTCGCTTCCTCGTCGCCAGTGGGACTGCTGCCTTAGGTAGGAACTACATTAATAATGGCGGCCAAGCCTAACAAATAATGCTCTTGACCAAACATACTCAGCTAATTAATGTTTTTAGTACCTAATTGACCTTTTTGTTTGTAACCAAACTTTACGTATTCGAATTTTTACGTTTTCATTGAACTATTAGAATGCCCATTAAAAAGCCCATAACGGCTTTGTAAACCTACACAGGAATTGTTGAGGTGTTTTAGGGTTCCGTAGCCAAAGGGTAAAAACGGGATCCTATTACTAAGGCTCCACTGTCCGTCTGTCACCAGGCTGTCTATATCTCATGAGCAGTGAGAGCTAGACAGTTGAAATTTTACAGGTGATGTATTTCTGTTGGCGATATAACAACAAATGCTAAAAACAGAATAAAATACATATTTAAGGGGGGCTCCCATACAACAAACGTGTTTTTTTCGGCGTTTTTGCCTTGTGGTACGGAACCCTTCGTGCTCGCACTTGGGCAGTTTTTTTTTCACCAATTTCTATAAATTTAATAGCAGGTAAAGTTATGTTTGTAAATTAAGTACTTACCTAGTTATTCTTTCTTTTATTTCACCAATATTTTTCAAATCATACTCCACCCGTACATACCTTTGTACTAAATTCCTATAAGTTTTCTTCCTTCTACTGCTATATATAAATCGTTACTAAATAAACCATACAAGCAAACGCCAACATTTACGGTTACTGACAAATGCGTGCACTGACTCAGTGTGCAACAAATCAGTGTTTCCTCAAAAAATCATCTCCGACAAATCTGCATGGTCTTCATATGACCTGACCAAGATTGTGTGGACTTTAAAAGAGACTGTGACCGCTAAATTTGTGTCGGTGGTTCTTCTCAGAGTAGTCAGATAGGAAACACCTACCTCATCTAGTTTTAAAACAGCATTTACGACGTGTAAAAGTGTATTTTCATAACCTACTAGCTCTCCTGATCTGTCCTGTCCAAATTTCAGTTTTCTCGAATTTTCCAATTTTATTTTTCTTTCCGTAACCGAACCGACCGAACCCTGATTCGGACTATTAAAACATTTATATACAAAAACTAAATCATTTCAGGTGATAGTAGTATATCGTAACGAGACGGTAAGCTCAACGGGCGAGTTCTGGCAGCCGCAGATGATGCCCTCGCCGTGGCCGCAGCAGGACGGCATCTCGGGGCTCCTGAATTATCTGCGAAACGTCGAGAGGCCCCCCAGCACGGGGTTCATTCATCAGGCTGTGCTTACGCCGACACCCACCTTTATTGTGCTCCGGTAAGGAATCCTACTACTATTTCTATACATATTATAAATTAAAATCGATTTTCGTTTCTGTGTAACAGTGTTGTTCTTCTAAACTACGCAACGGATTTTGATGCAGTTTTCACTATCATTTAGAGAATTTATTCAGGGTTGTTTATGTTTCATATTCAGGTTGTTCTACTTTCGCGTAGCAACGGAACGTCGATGATTTTTGCAGTTATAATGTATGGGCCAGATAGCGATATAAGCTACTGCTACCGGTATACGCTGTATATTTTAGATATAGAGGGCTCTCACAACCATGTGACGAAGCAAAATTCAAAGTCAACTAATGGACAGAAACTTGTCAGGTTTTTGTATGGGTATCATCATAAAATACATACACTCGAAAAACATAAACGTCCTTCTGGCGCAGTCGGGTAAAAATAGAAACATTTTTAAATTCCAGGTGGATATCAAGCTTACGCGAAAAATGTGCCGTCCCAGTAATAAAAGACGTGCTGCCTGAACTGGCCAAGTTCTCCCCAGGCCCGCCTTCACGTCACCGCAACGAAGTGTCACGCTCAACCGTCAACGTCGTCATCGCCGACTTTGTCGATATGAACGACGCCTTATTCCCCCGGACCATCATAGATCTTAACATGAAACTATTAAGACATACAGAATTAGAGAATAATGGGTAAGCACTAAGCAGCATTTCTTCTTTGAATTTAAGCTTATTTTTATTATGATTTAGCCCATATTGCGGCGATTGTGTCATTTTATTTACGAAAGTACCTGAAGCTTTTTTACGCGTTTACGAAATACAAGATTTTTCTGTGATAATGAAATCATATTTTTTATACTTTCAGTAATTCATAGTATGGTATTTTATGTATGATATTAGTATTTTATTATTATCTAAGTTGTACGCCATTAGAAATAAAACATACTGTACAAGTGCCTGAAATAAAAATAGCTGTATTTCATATAATACGTACATTGTTTCAATTTTCACAATTTATACTATCTTCTAGATTTACCAAAAACATTGTTACAAAAATCGTCTAACTGTATCCTTTCACATAAATCTCTGAATGACCATTTTTTCTGGTGTAACCCCTTGAGTTTCGGTTGATCCAAAGCTGAGAATAATTTATCTGAGAGTTCATCGGAGATCTCGATGATTCGGCAAATCTTGTCCAAGCGTCCCAAATCCTCTAAAGAGTTTGTCAAATCACATATTTGAAGAACTTGAGATTTCCTCTCATTAATTTCGAATGAATCGGTTGAGTCCGTGGCGCTGGCACTATCCAATTTGTCGTAGAGGTCAGGTTTGTTTCTTGTGCAGTTTCCATTGCTTATAGTAGTGGCTGTTCCGTCGGGACTGCAGGATCCGGAGGTTACCTCGGGTACTATCACCATCGGCCCGGGAAACTTTCTGCTCCAGCTCTCTAGAATCTGTTTATTCAAATTTTTGCTACATGTCTCAGTTTCCACGACCAATTGCAACCTGTCTTTTATAGGCATATTATGGGATTTGAAGTTCACTTCAGGATTATTGTCTTTTTCGTTGTTCACTAAAAGGATATTTCGCTTTTGTAGTTCCCCGTCAATGACATGCAGATTGTAATCCTTTTTGAGTAAATATTTATCAAATTCTTTGTCGTGTATTGTTTCAGTCGGGTCGGACTCTTGAATGCTACATGCTTTTCTTTCAGTAGGCGCTTGCGGTGATATCCTACCTTCTGTAATTTTAACTTCCATTTGCTTTTCTGTCACTAAATCCTTAACGACATTATCAGAAATCTTTGGAGGAATTTCTTTGTGCTCCTTCATAGCACATTGAACTGACGATTCGTTAGAAGATTCCATAAAATAGGTGTCAGTTTTGGTCGTGTGCTCCTTTATACTCAAGGTCGAATTCATAAAAATATTTTCCTTCAGCGAGTCATTCGCCTTAGCTGACAAGCTATTTTGAACTGCGGCCTTTAGACCAAAATAAGTAGCAGAGTTCCGTTTTGCATAACACGTAATTTTTTCACGAGAGGGTATTAAGAACGGTTTATTACTGGTAACTATTTGTTTTACTGCACTTGCTATGTTATATTCTGTATTGTTCTCTTTTCGGTCACTAGAGCTACTACATCGTACTTCTTCACTGTTGCTGTCAATAGGCCTGGTAGATAACTTATTCTTGTAATCACCACATATGTCGAATATTGAATTATTCGCTTGTGGATTATTTAACTTTATAACAGTTTTGGAGTCCATCGATCCTCCATTAGCAACCAACTTAACTCCCTCTAAAGAGCTTTTTATCGCAGGCCCAAGTTGTAATTTGTTAGCATTAGACTTCTTAAGCAAATCCTCAGTAATGTTTACCATCTTAGAGAATTCTCTCTTGACATTTTCCAAACGTTCTTGAGCTTTCATGCAATCAGTGTTCTCGGTTTGTTTTGGTCCAAATGCTATGCAACTTTGGAAATAAGTTGTTCTATTCTGCTTTGCCGCATTTTTTTGTGCATCATTATTGTCATTCCATATTTTGAATAGCTCATTTCCCTTTTTAACATCGCGATTGACCGCAGGTGCTGTAGCGGGGGTCCCAGGACTATGTGAAGACAGCGGTTTTCTTAAAACCAGCGGGCGAACGGGCGTTAATGATCTTGGCTTTCGTTTACACGTAGTATCATAAGCTGATGTGCAGCTCTTAGGCACCTCGGCGTTACATTCCACCGATGGCACCTCTTTGGCGTTACGCTCAGTTTGCTGTACTTCGTCTTGCTTTTTTGTAATCTTTGCTCGGACATACGTCATCTTACACGGAAGTCTGACTGGCTTATTAAATTGCCTTTCCGAGAAAAATATGGAGTCTAAAACCCTGCACGCGTATGAGTACTCATTTTCGTACCAACATATGATTTTAAAAAAGTCTGGTTTTAATTGCAAACTGGAGTCTGCGTCGAGAATGCACGAGTGACTGTCTCCGCTGAAGTCCGAGGATACAGCTTCTTCTTTTGATATTTTAATGATATTTTGAAGATATGATTTGCTTGCTTTTTCTACTGCGTTGATAATGTCATGAAGATTTGTGTGGGTATCTAGTCTGTGCGGAAAAAAATGTAACGATCAAATAAGGGATCAATAATAGTCTTAACAATATTGTCCGCGGTTTCCGTTGTTTTCTGTCGATTTCTTTACAACAACGCACAATTGTTATCGTTAATCTACAGAACAGAACACCAAACCTAAGACTTCCTACATGACGCCGGAGCCGCACCGGCGCCGGACCGCATGTTTGTGTAAATGAATATCGCATCAATGCGGTACATGCACGATATTCATTCGTATACACAAATGCGGCTCGGACACTTATGTAAAACTATTCAGACGAATATTATCGGCTACAAAACACGTTGCACTAACGTACCTGACAGTCATATCGAGAACTGACACATTAACAATGGGAACTCTAAAAGCCAGTCCGGTCATCTTATCTTTAACTTGTGGAATGATCTTGGCTAGTGCTTTGCACGACCCAGTCGTCGCCGGGATTATGTTCTGGTGGATACTCCTGTGGTCGCGCCAATGCTGGTTAATGGAAAATTATAAGATCTAAATATGTATGCAAGCATGTATGGAGAACAATGTTCGTTTATAGTCTGTATGGGAAGAGGGTTTTACTTTCTAGTACTTAGTACAATTTAAAACTGGTATTACTATGGCTGAAAGGTAAAATGTAATTAAACTAATCAAATTACTCATTCTGACAACAACAAAACACACATGAAAATTCATGACATTCGGGAGATAACCCTTAATGGGACACATACTTTACCTGGGTTGCTTCTGTAGACTATTCGTATGTAAAGTATAGCTATACAACACCCTACAAATATGTAATAGGAATATGATCCCAAAGTGTAATAAGAAGAACTTTCTCGCATTTTTATAAGTAGATATTTACATTTTCTTAATATTTTGCGATTTATTTTTATTTAGCTTTATAGTTACGAAGAGAAAATAAATCTACAAACTGTTTTGAACTAATATAAAAATAACTGTGAAATGAGAAGTTATCTATATAAGGGGGATGTATGAACGAATGCCATGCACTCATGACCATCGCGACTTTGCACTAGTGACGATACTTACAATAGATTGTAGCACCTTAGATATAGTAAACATGTCTATGTTGGTAAAGCTGGTGCCGAAACTAGAGAAGGTTCACAGCTGTTCCAGAAAGAAACCTTTGATTGCTAAATGTTTTTTTTGTGACAAATTTTACTATTATGAAAAAATAGGGGTATTTGCACTATGAGAAGACATGAAAGTTTATCGAAGAAGATTATGACAAGGGGTAAATGTGAATGCAATGATAATGTGAACTGTTCGCTTCTGCCACAGTTTTAGATTTTATTGTTTATACACTGGCTAGCTGTTCATAAGTTGGTTGATCTGGTACCTTAAATAGGAAATAACTAACATTGAATATTATTCGCAGCAGAATTTAGAATGCTACAAGGATATTTTGGTGCCGGGACATTTCCAGGGTCAGTAAACATGTGAAATTGTGTCACGGAAACTATTGACAAAACAAGATGGCGACGTTAGCAAGTCAACTGCAAGCAAGTCAATTGTGGGTACTTACCACCTTTATAATATACGCGCCCAATGATATTATAAGTGTAAAAAGGTGTAGATAGGTTATAAGGGCGCAGCAAGTGGCACGTTAAAACGACGTCAAGTGACTAAGTTGGACCTCAGTGTCTCAGTTTCTAGTACACGAGACGACGTACTGTCGCAAATTATATTTGTCTCTTTTTCGCCCGCGATAATTGAATCATGCCATCCAAATGTGACGTCTAAACGTAATGTAGTGTGTTATTGCAATATTATGTTATTTATGTGTGTGTTAGTGTGCCGTTTTTGAAGATCGAATGTTGTGTCCACAAAGTGTGTAAAGGTGTATCTACACCTTTTTACATATAATATCATTGTACGCGCCGCACTATGTAGGTACCATTTTGTTAAAACTCAGATGTGTCTTCTCGACATCCGTATGTCACTAACGGAATGCAGCAGAATACCAGCGTCGTGTATTGTACCTGGCATATGCTGAGCTGGACTCCCATTTGGTGCAACCATGACACACACCGCCCAGCTAGGTGTCTATGGGTCAATTTATCTTTTTAATCTTTGTTATTTTTTTTTTCACCTTTTTTGATGTTTTTAATGCCTGTATTGTCTCTTCTTCTTGCACTGAATAAACGTTTTATCTATCTATCAAAATAAGCTTATAGATGAAGAAAATAATCACACTGACAGCCCTTAAACGTGGTTTATGTGCCGATCGCATTCAGTTTTATTGGTGAAATTCGCCCTAAGTTAAGAACATCCAAAAAAAAATACACAAAAAACAAAAAAAAAAAGACTTAGGTACAGTAAAGGTTTTTAGTGGTATCATTCGTTACCTTTCCCCTCAAGCACAGTCCATCCAGAGGCTTGAGTGACGGCTTCATGGCGTGTATGCTGGTGATGAAACCTTCTGTGACGCCGTAGTTCTCTTCTAGAACTTTCACGATGGGTGCTAGGCAGTACAACGTGCTGGAGGCACAAGATAGGACCTTTTGTTCTGAAATTTTTGACAATTGAGTAGAAATTTATAGTCACTGATTGAGCCTATTTTTTAAGACTAAGGTAAGATCGCAAAAGACAGGGAGGTTTGGAAGGAAAAAGGGGAGGCCTTTGCCCAGCAGTGGGACACAAACTAGGCTAACAAAAAAAAAAAAAAAAAAAGGTAAGATAAGAAACCTCTATTATCATATATATTATTTATCTCTAATATCATGGTGAATATTGGCACAGGTACGCCATAATGGCAGCCTATTATACAAAAGGGATTTTAATGAATTTATCTAGGTACCTACGTTGTCAGTGTCTGCAAGTAGAACATTATAATCTACTAGCTGCGCCCCGCGGTTTCACCCGTGTAATTGTCGATCCCGTGGGAATATTGGGATATAAAGTAGCCTATATGTTAATCCAGGGTGTCAGCTACCTCCATACAAAATATCATCAAAATTGGTCCAGCCGTTTGAGCGTGAAGAAGTAACAAACATATAAACACACACACACACAAACTTTCGCCATTACTTATTTTATAATATATTAGTGTGATGGTGGTGCCTACATCCTGATCACGTAGGAACATCTACTGATATTATTATTTTTGTGAATTTAGTATTTATTTAGTTTTGATAAAAGCGATATCGCAGTCAATCTATACACAAAAAACGTCGACGTTCACCCGAGAGGCCGAACGATAGCACGCAATCTATAGGTCAAAATATTTGTCCCGATGCGGTAATTGAACTCTCGACCCTGAGTTGTATTTGAATATTTCTGTACTGCTGTCTATTTAACTAAGCGTTTGATGCTATGTTACTTTGCTTTTATAACTTCTTGGAAACATTTTTTTTTTTTTGCTATTTGGTTGACAATCAAGCGGGCAGCCAACCTGCTGTTATTTAGTTAAAGACCTCTGCAATATCAAAGTCATCGGATATGGGATGTCAACCAAGAGACAAAGCTGAAGAACTGTCAAATATGCTTGAAATTAGACCGGCACAATCAACCCTGCTTATATAGCTAAGCCAGGTCTGTTTCTGCAGCTGCAGAAACAGACCGTACGGTTGTAGTAAGTACTAAGTATTTACCCTAGACGAGTTATTTCGCAAAGAGTACTAGGTAGAGTAGTGGTGGCCCAGTGGTAACTGCTGCGACTTACGAGTTGTAGGTCGTAGGTTCGAACCCAGACAGGCGCTTTACTTTGTGTAAATTATTTTCATCGCTCTTAAAACGGTGAAGGAAAACATCTTGAGGAAACCGGCATGTCCTAGAACCAAAAATTCGAAGACATGTGACATCCACCAACCCGCACTAGGGCCGCGTGGTAGATTACAGCCCACTCCCTCTCACAGAGAGGAGGCCTGAACATTATAGGCTGATTGTGATGTGATGTGACTAGGTACGACCTCGTCCAAAAAGTCAGATTCTATGATAAGCCACCTTTCTCATCCATACCTATAGTAAGAACGCTTGACCCACTCAATTGTAGGCATTCATCGATTCGTAAACCCGTATTGCTAATGAAGTGAGTAATAAATTACCTGCATTTAGCTTATTGTCATTGACGCCCAGAATGATCATGGGTACATCCGCGCTGGGTGCCGTCACTATCACGCGCTTCACACCATCACTTGCCAAGTGACCCTGAGGTGATGGAAAATATAATTGAAGAAGGGAGTGTAGTAGTGTGTTACTCATGAAAATAAATAACTTTTATTTATTTAAATTATTGTACACCACCAAAAAACACTAACCCCCTTACGAATAAACGTTGATTAACGGCTGTATAGTTACACAACGCTGTCTTCTTCTTTCGAATGTCAAATTACTGAAGACTGAAAGAGAGAAATCGGTGTGTAACTATTCATCTGATATAATACGTTTATTAGTAAGGGGTTATACTATCAGCTTTTATGGGACCAACATTACTGCACTTTTGTATGGAACATATCTTATTTGGTGCCATGTATAAAAGTTGTTCATTTTCATCAGTAGGTACTACACTCCCTTAAAGAATGCCTCTACGTTCACCTGCCATACTGTACCTTCATATCAAAACTTTTCAGAAGAATTTGGGAAGGCCTTAACCTAGCAGTGGAAATATTGAAAGAAAGAAAATATAAATTTATTTCACCCAGATTAAGGCAAACAATAAATACACACCAAAAAAGACACAGAATAGGTACTTAAATACCTACTTTTCAGAGAAGCCAAGTTTTGAGTTGACTCATTTCCTACTAGTATGCAGGATAAACCACTGGAGTAGGTACAGGGTGGAAAAAGAGCAGGTTTTTAAAAACTTAATGCTTGAGTGAGCCACCTTCAAACCGATCCGCCAAGAACTCCTCATGTATTTTAATGGCGAAAATAGCCTATTCTTGAGTATGCCTTAAGAAACACTATTCTGTCCAGTCCTACCGGTTTTTTCAGGACAATAATTAAGTATTATACAAAACCTACCGAAGACTTGTCAAGACAGGTGAACATTCCAGAGGCCTCGATGACGTACTGCACGCCCGCAACCTGCCACGGCACCGTGTGTGGCTGCTTGTGGCAAAATACTTTAACAATCCGACCTGAATGGCGAGAAGGAAATGTAGCTTTAGCCTAGCTCTTGTTCTACAAACCTGTATAGTAGTAGCCTAGTCTGGGAATCTACCGGTTAAAATTATTTTGGGTCACTTTTTAGTACTAGCCTATTTTTGTACTAAAAAGTGGCCGAAAATGTAAATACGTAAGTATAAAAAATTACTACATAAGTATGAAGCATCTGCCCCATATGCCTGCCTGCCTGTAGGTAGTATAGGTACCTACCTATTACGGATTACCTACCTACTTTTCAGCTGACTTAACTCTGCTGACGCAAGAAGATGTAGGGGGTTATATTGTAAACATCACAAGGCGATAAGGCATCGACCGCGCCCCTGCTCATTTTTATTAAACTTTGTGATCTTCCCCTATCTTATTGGTTGAAATGTCAAAGAGAAAGGCGTTTTCAACAGGCGATAAGAACATTTAAAAACAAAATACTAAAGTTCTGTTATTCTTTATTTCTTAACAACAAGATTTGAGGGCATAATCTACTATCGGGTGGTGTATGTCGTAAGTTCTTACATAAATCAATTTATTTTGAAGAGACACCGGCGGGGTAATTGCGTAACGCACTTAACAGTAGCAATGGGTTTCATTTTGACAGTTCAACAATATTCATTGCGTTATACGTTGTTGAGCAGACACATTTTTCGAACATATGAGGCAATGGTTTAGCAATATCCTTTAAAATGATTGAGATTGATAGTGTAAAGTAAAGTAAAAATTTATTTATTTTGCACACTAATCAAACACAGTACAGGCATTATTAAAATAAATGGAGTGGACTGGAGCCTAAACTAGGGCAGCCCTGTATTTCAGGACTCCAGGTGTTACGCAATTAGGGTGCTGGTCATTGGGTGAATATGTATCATCAGATTAGCTATTTATCGCCTCTTTGGGCTGTCATGGGGGCGGCAAATTACCTACGTTAAAAATAAACTGAATAATATTTCAATCCCTGATCCTGCTCCATCCATCCACAGAATTGGACTCGTTCCTGACCGATTGGCCGGAGAAAGCACAAGATAAGAAAAATGGAAAGAAAGGCATGGGGGAGAGACCTTTGCCCAGCAGTGGGACAAAACAGGTTATGGGAAAATTTAAATGATTAATATCTTTGAAACTACTCAAAGTTTATCCGTCACAAATTCAGTTTATCATTATCGCCCCCGTCACAAAATTTTGAACACATTTTGAAGGCCGTAGATCATCAGGCAACGGAGATATCTACATGTGTCCAGCCAGCTTGAACTCAGGCTGGCGGGACATTAAGTTTTTATTGATTTCTCGTAAACCCTTACATGTGACGCCAAAAATCAAATTGCGTCACTAAATGTTAGTAAAGGAACCATATTCGAAAACGCTCCCGTTATTGAGATTCGGAAGTGCCAGCCAGAAGTTTTAAACGTAAATTCAAGCTGGCTGGACACCGATTTTTGCATTTTTCATAAACCCCTGTACGTATCACAAAACTTTTAGCTCGATGCCTGTCACAAATTTATGTGACGCCCGTTGTTATGCAAAAGTCGTCAAAATCACTTCCGTTACCGAGATTGAGAGACCAGCGAACAGTGGTTTTTCAAGCTGGCTGGACACGTTTTCGATCGATTATCTAAGATTATAGCGTCACAAATTCTGAAATAAGGGTGTTTAGCCGTCACATAAAGTGCCCTATTGACCTAGTAAAATGCGAGCTATTTTGAAGATTTGTCCAGCCAGCCTGAGCCACATAAAAAAGAAACCAGAGAATTCTTCAAATGTAGCAGGTACACATAGGCGTCTCCAGAAGCACGCCATTTAAATGGATCTTTGGCCACTCTCATTCAAGATTGTTGCTGCACCTAGCCTGAAGACTCCATTGCATTAGATATTATACAAATTGGCAGGGATATCGATGGCGCAATCTGTGACCATGGAATATGGATTCAGTAAGTACCTACATGATTCTGAAATGCCCTGCGTTGAAATTTCTCGTCGGTTATTTGTTTTAATTTGCTGTTTCCATACATTTTGACCGCGTAGGTATTGCAGTTTTCTATGAAACAGCTGCGCACGTCTAGAATCATGTACTGTATTCACGGTTTTAGTTTGCGCGTCGATGTCCCTGCCACCCTGTGTGATACCTACCTAATTACTATAAGAATAAAGAGACAATTTACCATCGATATTAATTTCATTCTCCGTGTGTGTGATGTGCCCTTTGAATTTGCCGTGAGTGGAGTCGAACTTAATCAAATAGCAGATATAGTCGATGTCGATCGCAGGGTCGTTAACTGCAGATAACTGGTAATCAACGCAGAGTTCATTATAAAAGATAAAGTCTTTTGGGGGTCACTAGTAGAGTGTGGAAAACTAATTCATAGTGTGCATACACACCGCGCGCCGTCGAAACCCGTCGACGCCCGCTCGTGTATTTGAGTACCTACGCTACTCAAATACACGAGCGGCATGTTGTCAACCGACGACTACAGTTATTGCCTCTGCTGTAGACGTGTGTCCCTCGTGTGTATGAGCACTTAGATATTGAGTTATGTAAGTACTCAAGTACTTATGATAGGTACCTACTGCCAATGATGTATTAACTACGTCATTGGTTTAACACGGTCCAGTTTATTGTGTGGGTACACAATAAACTGGATTGTATGCCGGAGGATGATGATGACGACTTATTTCCTAACAAATAGTGTTTGTAGCTATGGTACAGACGCCAGCAGGTCAACCTACCCGAAACTGTCAGATTTTCCCAATCAACCTTGAACCTTATGCTTTAGCAATAAAGTCGAAAATCTAATAAAGAAATCTGACAGATTGTAGTAACTTGATGTGCTGGCGTCTGTACATTGGTACCTCATATCTCTGCGACAATTTAAAAGGGTTCTAATCCCAAAATGTTTACAGCCCCTATGGCATGACAATGAGCTATTTAGTTATCTTTTCAGCCCCCGTACCTACTTCAATTCTAGATCAACATGAATTAGAACTACATGCGGCTCATTAATATAAATCCATTGTCTACGAAATACATATAAACGTTTATAAGTAACGGATCACGGGACTAAAAATCTGCAAAAAACATTTTACCTCAATGTCGGGATTCTGTAGACACGTTCTGAATATTACCCTGCCAATTCGGCCGAAACCATTTATTCCTACTTTTATAACCATTCCCGATAAACTTG
This sequence comes from Oligia latruncula, assembly GCA_948474745.1. Lineage (NCBI taxonomy): Eukaryota > Metazoa > Arthropoda > Insecta > Lepidoptera > Noctuidae > Oligia > Oligia latruncula. Next base: position 12,850,737 of record OX419702.1, on the reverse strand, counting down.
GACTGAATCATATATTAGATTTTGAATAATTATTAATATTTTGAATATTTATTTGACAATACAAGCTGGTTGACGTTTTGAATTTCGCGCCTGTGTTACGCGCTTCAATGAGATGTTAAAATCGATTTTTACAACAACAAAAATGTGCGTTTTTAGATAACATAAGCACAGTTTTAAACGTTGATAAAAATAATTAGACATACAACCAGCTAAAAATATAAAATTAACAAAAAAAAATTGAAAACCGGTATTTTATTCTATTTTGTTACCGATAAGTTAGAATACAATCACTAGAGTTCATAGACTATTCGCGAGATAATAGAGGTGAGAGATTGTAGACTAAGCATCAAACAAGAATCGTAGGTAGGCAAGTAGGTAAAAATTATCATAAACACAAAATTATGTTAATGTAGTAAGGTCATTACTTTTTGTGTTTTATCCAGTGCATCCAGTGGCATAGAGTAAGTAAACATGTAAACATAATTATGAGACGGAACTCCCATAGAAAAAGTTGAAAAACGGCGCTTGTATGAAACGTGCACTAAATTTTTACTATTTTATCTATGATTAGTGCACGTTTCATAGTTTATTTTTTTATTAGACAGTTGCGATAGTTTCTTTTTTTATTAGACAGTTGCGTCACACTGTCCAGTGGTTTGAGGCCTATATCCAGGTGTAGACATCTCTCACCTGAAATGATGGATCATTAAAAATACCTAACGATGATATTAGTCCACTGGTTTGTTCATTGAACTTTTAAACTACCTGTGACTAAGAAATTATAAGCCTTTTTTATTATTGAACAGCTTTTCGTTTGGCTGCTGGACACCTATGTCCTATGCATTATTAATACAATTTTCCCTTTTCAACTAGGTACCTATTTCAATACGATTAAAGGAAACGACAATGCAATAAAATTAATAACGATTATGTGAGCCTAGCCCATAACCAATCATCATTCATCAATGAGGGCAAAAAACAGCTCACCAGAATAAGTCACTTGATTGGAACTGTAATTCACTAAAATACTTTTAAACTTTTCCGCGCAAAGAGATCTGTCAGAATAATATTGTCACTTGTCAGCTGTCCTAACAGCCCAATTTTACGTAGCGCCGCAGGTGGCAAAAGAAATCCTGATAGTTACGACAAGGCACAAAATGCCTTTTGTGCTTTGTCGTGTCTACTTATATTTGCTTGCTCTATGCTTCATTGATCTTCTGGAAGTTGTCTATACAACGCCCCTCCTGCCTTGTCCTTCAGCTGGCTGACATTTTAAAACTCCATCTCGTGGAGCGCATACGTGGAGTTACATATTTACTCGTTTCTACATAAATTTATTCCGGTAAGTGTTCACAAACAATTACATTTTAATTAATTTCGAATTCCATTGTCTTTTCGAGCATATTTTAATCATTAGTAGCGTATTGCATAATTTGCTGCGTTTATTTCTTACCACGTAGCTACGCGTGATTGTGCCGACTTTAGTATTTATGTTAAAGTTTTCTATTAAGTATTTTTAGTTGTTGGTTCTTTTGATGAATAAGCAGTATTTCTTCCTATCTTTACCTACGTAGTTTTTTTATGCATTTCGTTTGTATTTTATGCCTTTTTTATGAGTGACCTCTACACGACCTCCATACCGGCCGGTATACGATCGTCCTACACTAATTACAGGAACATCTATGTTTGCAACAAACAATGCAATGAATACATTTTTGCAACGGAATCAAAGCCGGTATGATTATATCATCCGCTTCCGGAATTTGCTATTTATATTTCGGTAACTGACCTACGTGCTAGCAAACAGCTCTGCCAGTTACAGTCGGTAATCTGGATGTATTTTAATGATTTGATTATGTAGATTTACTTTAACAGCTCCGTTTAAGCCATTACTTGACAAAGTTAATAATGACAAAGTAGGTAGGTACCTACTTACTACGGGTTTTTTTTTTTAGTTTTTCCTCATCGACGTTTTTTTTTATGCAGGTTGGCTTATAGCTGAATAGGTAGTACCTACATTATTTCTGTCTTCTACACAAAGTTTACAAATGTCGTTGTACCTAATCATGATCTATTTATCTGACCGATGTCTCGTATGACCTTGAAATACATGGCGGTCGCTCGACGCCGACGCCTGTAAACGCCATAGACTTGTCTATGTGATTCCGCCCATAATGACTGATAATGGAAACCATAGAAAAAAAATATTTACTAGATTTTTGCGAAAGATTGCACCATGAATTTCCATAATTGGTTCACTTATTTCATTGAGGAAATGCCTAGTGATATGATTATATGATTCACCAAGGTGCGACTGGCAGGTAGTTGTCACGTAATATTTGTTTCTGCTTACAGTTTTGGCATTCAAACAAATTTTTTTCATATACCTTCATAATATTATTTTGAAGAGTTTTTTACATTGTTTCGTGAAAAATGGAGCTAATACTTACATAACTACTTCAACTATTAGGACTCCCGTAAAATATTTCTTTCCACTCGGTCTTGCTCATGAAGTCCTGAGGTTAACCTTCCGACATTCGTAAATGACCTTGCTAGGGGTCCTGTCTATTGTATTCCATTTAACATGCTAATTTTCCTGGTTCTACTAGCTAGAGACACCTCCTTGACGTAAACACCAGAAATACTCTCAACATGTTGCCAAATTATACATTTACCTAGGTACCTAATTATAATGTAGTATTTGAAAGCTTAGTAAAATATTATAGCAATGATATTAATACATCATTATTAGAACTTATATAATGGATAGAAATAAAGTTGTAGCCATTTATCAATAACATTTAATCGATTCTCTGACGTTATCACTTTGATGAAATCAGACTACAAACATTTAGTATCAATATAAATGTATATACCTGTTGCAGGTGTACAGATCGATATGCTGTTATGGCAAATTACTCACACCTAACAATTACGATTATCCTCCATCGTCGTTGGGCTTTATTATGACGTAAAGTTAATTTTCTTTGTTTCTTTCTATTACAGACATGTCCAAAATCGGTATCAACGGTTTCGGCCGCATTGGCCGTCTGGTCCTCCGCGCTGCCGTCGAGAAGGGCGCTCAGGTCGTTGCTATCAACGACCCCTTCATCGGCCTTGACTACATGGTCTACCTCTTCAAGTACGACTCTACCCACGGTCGCTTCAAGGGCACCGTTGATATCCAAGATGGACACCTCGTCGTCAACGGAAACAAAATCGCTGTTTTCTGCGAGAGGGACCCCAAGGCTATCCCATGGGGCAAGGCTGGTGCTGAATACGTCGTCGAATCCACTGGTGTTTTCACAACCACAGAAAAGGCGTCTGCTCACTTAGAGGGTGGTGCCAAGAAGGTCATCATCTCTGCCCCCAGTGCTGATGCACCCATGTTCGTTTGTGGTGTCAACCTTGATGCATATGACCCATCTTACAAAGTCATCTCTAACGCTTCCTGCACAACCAACTGCCTCGCGCCTCTCGCTAAAGTCATCCACGACAACTTCGAGATTATTGAAGGTTTGATGACTACCGTACACGCTACCACTGCTACCCAGAAGACTGTGGATGGACCCTCTGGAAAACTGTGGCGTGATGGACGTGGTGCTCAGCAGAATATCATTCCCGCCTCCACCGGCGCTGCCAAGGCCGTCGGCAAAGTCATTCCTGCTCTGAATGGAAAGCTGACTGGTATGGCTTTCCGTGTGCCTGTCGCGAACGTGTCAGTTGTCGACCTCACCGTCCGCCTGGCCAAGCCCGCCAGCTACGAAGCTATCAAACAGAAGGTTAAGGAGGCAGCTAATGGCCCCCTGAAGGGCATCTTGGGCTACACTGATGAGCAAGTTGTGTCATCCGATTTCATTGGTGACACTCACTCTTCCATCTTCGATGCTGCTGCCGGTATCTCTCTCAATGACAACTTCGTCAAGCTCATCAGCTGGTACGACAACGAGTACGGATACTCCAACCGCGTTATCGATCTCATCAAGTACATCCAGACCAAGGATTAAATGTTAGATTACGTAGAGATAAATGTTGTTATGAATGTTTATGAATATGATTTTGTCGACTAGATCGACTCTTATAATTTAAGCTTAAGTATAGCGGACAAATCTAAATTATTACTTAACTACTTTGATAGTGGTATCACACATATAAATTATCACATTTATATATTTAATGGAGTATCGCGATAAAATCAGATCAATAAAAATATACGAAATTATTTTGTTGTTTTGTTTCTTCCCTAATATGCAAACAATCTGTTCCACAAATGGATACAACCGTAGTTAGCCGTTGGAACTTTTACCACCTTATTACAAAACAAGGTTTTTCTTTAGATCAGGTTGAGGCTAAGAACTCGCGGAGCTATTTTCACCTTGTGTTTTCACCCGCGCCCGCCGCGGTGGCGGAACAGCTGTTTCATTTCTAAACTTTGCTGGTTGTTTGTGCGGTTACGCAGCCGTCGTCGCCACAGAGCATGTAACCTTTGTCGTCGCAACGCAAACTTGGCGGGCGATGATCACAAGACGGGCGGTTAGGTCCAAACCGCCCGCGCCATGGACCCATAATACTTTTTGATAGACTGAAAGCCATGGGCACCAGCTGTTCATTGCGTTATACTTACTTCACAGAAGAATTAAAAAAGAAGGCCCAGTTCTGGATGCCCAGACATGTCACGATGCCACGTATAATAACAAGTCACCGGTGCAAAATGGCGTCGGATTTCTGTACCCCCCGTCGGCCACTGGGGTCGCCGCCAACCGATCGCAGAGCGCGCGGGCGCAACCCGCCGAGGCTGCGGGTGATCGCTTCCTCTATAGTTACTTTACTCTTTGGTGACCGCGGCCCGCGCGATTCTACTAGTTGCCCGCCGGTACAGCGGGATCCGCATACAACCGCGCACACCGCGAGCGTAAAACGCGTCGTGAAATGTGCTTTAATTTTTTACATATATATATGCATTCTACAGGAGCTGCGGGCCTGCAGCCGCGGCAGACGCGAGATAATACCGCTCCGTGAATTTAGCCGCCAATTAATGAATTATGAACGTAACTGAAATGCAGTAAAGAATTTTGCCTAAATCGAAATAAAAATACTGACTCAAATTAGATTTCGTTTTGTAATAGGTTGGATTATGTTTGACTGAATTACAATTTCAGTTGGATGCGAGAAGCACAGAACCGGTCGAAGTGGAAGTGCTTGGGGGAGGCCTATGTCCAGCAGTGGACGTCTTTTGGCTGAAATGATGATGATGATGAATTACAATTTTGATAACCTGACTAAGTTCTTACTTCTTCATCATCAACATGAAAAGTAACTTGTGAAAAGTACAGACACGACACACGTAACGTGGGCGCGTGGCCAAAATCGGAACTAACATCGTAACATCGTTGTCTTGTTTTGTTGTATAAACAATTTCTCATGCCGCATTTACACATTCGTGCGAATCGCGAGGCGAATAGCGAGGCGAATAACGAACACGCATAATTATGTAAACAGTGCGATCACTATTTGCCTCGTGGCTCGCCTCGCGATTCGAGCGCTCGCGTTGTGGCTCGCGTTGTCAAAATAATTCACCCCGCGAATGTGTGAACAGTAGTTCGCGACGGCTCTCGTATACGAATGGTTCGTCGAATCGTTCGTCGAGTGACGAGGCGAATGGCGAACACGATTGTGTAAATGCGGTATCACACTTACTTATAACGCTCCCTTGTCAATGTCATTCAGGCGCAAAGATCCTTGTGGCACTCCAGAGCACAGCTCCAGAGTCTAGCTGGCAGCGTATTCCACATCAATTGTGTGTGCTTGTAATAAAAATTGAGAAAAGCTGATTAGGTATGTATACATGATACAATAAATTTATGGAGTTTCTGAGATGATAGGTTTTTTTGAAACGTAACGTACAAAATGAAGTCATCGGGAATCAGTTGGATAAGACTTAGATTAACCAAATTAACCTGTAAAAATATCAAAGTCAAATTGTGTTTCTTAGATATTTTGACTCAGGGGGCTTACCATCACCTCTTAAAGCAGGGCAGAAGTTGAACTGCACTACTTTTTTGTACTAAGTCGTCGTACAAAAAAGTAGTGCAGTTCAACTTCTGCCTTGCTTTAAGAGGTGATGGTAAGCCCCCTGTTCATCGAACAACATAATGAAAAGCTTAACGTGAATACGTGCATTGTTTGGTTTGGTGGTTCCTTACTCAGGAGACTGGATCTTGGAGTGTTGAACAAGTTCACAATAGTATAGTTTTCTTAAAAAGGAAGAGGTTCCCATGTAGGCAGTCCGTTTGTTATTTTTTTCATTATTCCATTCTTAGTCGCTGTGTGTGTATCTGGCATAAGACCGTTTAACTTGGTGTTTACTGCCGTCGAGTGAAATATCTGAAAAACTACAAATGCCGATTGCGTTGCGGGACTACTCTAGTATCGGTTTCTGAACGTGAAAGCGAGCTCTAAACTTTTAATGGCCGCATCAGGCAGCTGTCTATCAGTGACATTTGGTTTGCTTCGTGTAAATTTTGTGATGTACAAGTTTCGAATCCGTCTATTTATCAATGAATATGGTGTACATTAATAGATAATGGTTGTTTATGTTGCCTATTTAATAATAAACTAAAGACACTGTGTAGAAGTCCATAATATTGTTATTTTATTACTATAATGGAGGATCTCAATTTGACAGAAACCGAAATGAGATATTTCGGTGATTTGTTTTTATGTTGTGACGAGGAATCCAATGGGAAAATACCGATTTTAAAAGCAACAGAATTGTTTCGTTCATCAAATGTACACAACGATGTCTTAAAACAGGTAATTAGTGGTATAGGTTAGACGTACGATAACACATTTTGTGAATGAGTGATATGAGCACTAATTATGTTACAGATCATGGATATAAGCGTTGCTCCTACTAACTGTGCGTCACTGAGTCACATGAACAGAAAACAATTTTATTCAGCACTGAAACTAATAGCAGCCCATCAAACAAACATGACAGTAAAACCAGAGCTTTTGTCTACCCCTGTTGACTTGCCTCTGCCGAGGTTTACATGGGCTCTAAATTCTGAAGCGAATGCTGACTTGATACAACTGTCGAACTCACCACACGATCACCAACATCACATAAGTAAAAGGGAACGGAATTTTGGTGGAACCCTTGGTGCATATGAGCCTATAAGACTGTCATCCAACCTATCCGACAGTGATGTCCCACAGGTGTTGTCTCACGATACAACCGAAGGATTAAGTACAGACTCTGAAATTGAATCTGAAACTTTGTCACAGCGATCAGGATCCCGTGGGGTGAGTTTATTATGATTGTCTTTATTAGGAAAGAATTCTGTTATATATAGGCTTAGTCTGTATGACCCAGTTTTGTTAGTGAAACAGTGCTCTCTCTGATAGCAACAAATACACTTGGGAGATAAAAATAATAATATTTATCTTCATGGTACTATTGTTGATAAACTACTGGATAGGTCATTGGCCATTAGTACCATTAACCCCTTTTTTCTTTGTCAACTTTACACTATTCTGTAAACTTGTTTAATGACAGAAATAAGAACCAATTACACACATTTTCGGCTTAAAACTGCAATGAAAATACAATCGATTTATTTATTTAACCATTTATGTACACACATACAAACAGACAAGAAGAAAGAAACAGGAAAGTATGTACAAAGGTGAAGCTTATTTCTAAAGAAATGTCTTCCAGCATACCTGCGGTAGGAGAGTACATAAACCAATGTAGACAATGTGTGTAAGAGTAGAAGGGAAAACAAAATACATAAAATCAAAAACTGGACAAGTGCGAGTCAGACTCGCACACAAAGGGTTCCGTACCATAATCCATAATCCACGTTTGTTGTATGGGAGCCCCCCTTAAATATTTATTTTATTTTAATTTTATTATTTATTATTAAAGTAAAAATACAACTGAGTATTTTGTGAATATTTCAAGTGCCTACCTGTTGCCAATATTGATATCGGGCAAAAAGGGCAAAAAAATCGCGTTTGTTGTATGGGAGCCCCCCTTAAATATTTATTTTATTTTGTTTTTAGTATTTGTTGTTATAGCGGCAAAAGAAATACATAATTTGTGAAAATTTCAACTGTCTAGCTACCACGGTTCTTGAGATACAACCTGGTGACAGACAGACGGACGGACGGCGACAGCGAAGTCTTAGTAATAGAACAGTTCTCTAATTTCATACATAATTATAATAATGCAATTACATACATACAATCCATACTACAGTGGATGTCTCAATACTCAATAATTTATTTGCATTCCACAATGTGTACTTAGGTGGTAAGTTCTAAAAAAGAAAGAAATTATGTTCATTATGGACCCTGTCGGGCACAGCAAAAAAAAGAAAAATAAACACAAAAATGTATGTTTTCCGGCTGAAATGATGATGATGATGAATCCATACTAATATTATAAATGCGAAAGTGTGTCTGTCTGTTACCTCTTCATGCTTAAACCACTGAACCAATTTAGATGAAATTTGGTATAGAGGTAGGATAGTTTTTATCCCAATATTACCATGGAAAATAAGCGGGTGAACCCGCGGGGCGCTGCTAGTAATGCTATAATTTATATGTGCAATAGAATCACTAATCCTGCACTTCAGTTGTAATCCAGCACTTCAGATGTTTGGCACATCCATTAGTCCACCATTTGCCAGCATCATAAAAAATGTGTAGTTTCCCTTAGTATCTGACTTTTCTATAAAACACAGTACATATTCCGTAAATTCCAATAATCTGGCATGTCCTGGTAATAATGCCAGATTAGTGATACTCGTTAAGAAAACAGGTGTTTAAGTAAATAGATTTAAGCAAATAATTATAATGTAAATAATTGTTGTTATGAATGGAAATATTTTTAAGTACAGTGAAAGGATTTGATTGATATATTATGACCAAGATAATGAGTTTTTGTATTTTGTGGTGACATTTTTATCAGTCAGGTTAATGACCAGCTAATAGCAGAGAGTGCAGGTTGATAACAGAACAATGTTACATCTGTATTCAGCTCTTTAAGTCAGGTATATAAAGAGACTCTTTATTATTTTATTGGAACAAATTTATAATGAAAAAGGGTCAATTAATAATATGATTCTGTGTTAGGGGGTGTTCACATAAAGAAGCGGGTTTTCGGGCCCGACTCCTAGTACAGATCTCTGCAGGTTGATCTTCAGAAGGAAAGTTACATGTTTTACCTGTTTCTTTATGTGTTATAAGTGTGCGCGTAAGTTAATGTGGGACTATTTCACCTGCACCAATTGGTACCGACCCACGCAGACTTGCCTGCACCGTAAACTTGTTATTTTATGTAAGCACCCCATAATGTAGTAGTATGATTCTAATAACTTTGGTAAAACAGAAAATCACTAGGTATTGTGTTTTGTAACCTTTTTATTTCCTGAAACCTTGTCAGCCAAAAGACTCCCAAAAGTTGTCACAATGACCGATGAATGACTTACTTTAATTAACAAACCAAGAAACATAATTAAACCAGATATCGCCTTAATTTCATTTTAAGGCATAATAAATTACATTTTTATATATTTTTATAAAAAACATTTGAAAATATAAAAAACTAGCTGCGCCCGGCGGTTTCACCGATGTAAGTCGCGATCCTGTGGGAATATCGGGTTATCTTATGTCCTAATCCAAGTCATGGTTTACCCATGTACCAAATTTCATCCAATTCCGTTCAGCCGTTTTAGTGTGAAAGTGTAACAATACAAAAAATCAAATCTTTTCTCTTTATAATATTAGTTTAGATATAGCCCATCTGTATCGGGGTTCAAGTTACCGGTAGTGAGGACTCCTGAGAGGATTGCATTAATTTTATTATGACTGTATTACATTGTCATGGCTCTATGGTTTTATTGCTATTGCCATAGTAGTTGTTTTTATTGCATCATAATGGAATATTAGAATAATACAATGAATAATTTCTTTGTAGTGTTTACTCTGATAAATAGAACCTACACAGTGGTCTTAGTAAGAAATACTGACATCAATTTATTTACAGATCCTTGAAAAAGTTATTAATCTTATCCATCACTAGCGGCCCGCCCCAGCTTCGCACTTTAAACCTTGTAGCAGGCAAATGCCTGCTACACGGTTTTAAAGTAAAAAAGTTAAAACCACGGTTTAAAGTTTTTGTTGCGAAATCGCAACAACAAAAACTTCAAGGTCACCTTGGTTTGTAGACTGGTTTTAAACCGTGTATTTCGTGCTTTAGGCCCCGAAACGAAAGGCAGAAAGAAAAGTGCTCCCATATTTCGCCAGATGTATTTCGAAAATCTTAAAACTTATGGTCTCATACTTAGAAGTCGCTTGCCCCCACTACACCAACGTGGTCTAATATCATCTGCATGTTATGCCTAAAGGCACAAATAAAATAAAGTAGTAAATGAACAAGGCTGTATGTCACAAGATGGCGTATTAATGTGCCATACTTGTCATCGGTACAGTTTTAGTGAGCTCGTGACCTTGCAGGTGTGCTGTTAATTTACTGATACATATTCATAAGTACATGCATGCCTATGTGACATGTGTTTTTACGACGCTAGTTTTTGCTAACTGACTACGAGGAAATTCGTTATAATTGGTCTCGATTTCAATCAATAATTAGCACCCAAATGTGTATAAACTGTTTGATAAATACCTAAATGAGATTAGGGTGCTTACTAACTTTTGGGGAATTCGCACAGTTTTTTCCGTGTTTATTTACCCGAGTATCCTATTTTTGTAGTAGGTACCTAGTACAGGATTTTACTTCCTCATTCCTGATTCGCCAGTTTTTACGCTTTTAAAATCAACAAAAATGAGAATAGACAAGTAGTCGTTTCTTAGGACGCTATCTCACTGGCGTTTTACGAGCGTTAGCGCTTCTCCAACGTCTGCGCAGCGCCAACGTTGCGCAGAAACGTCGCGAGTTTCTAGTGGCAAGCGTTACACCCGCTGAACGCAACGTTAACTGCGCACACATGCTGCGATTTGCAAGAAACTTGGCGCAACGTTGGCGCTGCGCAGACGTTGGAGAAGCGTCAAAGCTCGTAAAACGCCTTTAGGATAGCGGCCTTAGTCCAGACACTGGTCAATAAATACGTACATAAAACATGAGAACATTACACACCTTATATTCTTTCTAATTACCTATGTGTCTCAGATACAGTCAACGTGTTGGTGTTTCGTCTCAGAGGCGGCTCTCTGTGAGACAAAACACCACCGCGTGGGCCCAGTGCCGCTTAGTGGACGTCACGTCACATATATGAGTTGTTGTACACACTGGTTCGTACCTGAGACCGTAACGTAACCACAGGGCCACAGCTCGTTTTCATCACACTAATATTGTAAAGGCGAAAGTTTGTGAGTGTGTGGGGGTGTGTTTGTTTTAAGTACCATCCGAGGACGTGCGTATGAATACACAAGGCACGACCGAGGACCTTTTCAAAGCGAGGACCTTTTCAAGGGTCCTCGGTTTGACTTGACCAAAGATTCGTATTCTGCAAGCGATTTTGAGTCTTTCTATATACTTAATACGAAAAAGTTGTCTGAACCTCGGTTTGATCAAGATTATTCATAATCTTACACAGACATTGTGTATCCACCAGATGGTGCCACTGTCGCCTCATACACAGACTCTTTACACTCATTTCACGTTTGTTGTATTATCCGAGGACCTATGTGTTAACTTTAACACAAAAGACCTCGGTTAGGTAGCTTTTCCAGACAATGTGTATTTAAGACCTCGGTTTGCTAGATTTTCCGAACAGTGTGTATTCTAGTCCTCGTTTCGACAGTTTTATTGTGTGTAGAAGACAAATTATATGCTATCATTGAAATAAAATTATGAAGGAGAAAATCGAAGGTAGACTGAATCCTTAAACAAATCGTTGGTAGCTACTAGGTGGACGAGGAATAATCAGGCTTTTTCTGCAGCATGTGCTAAGTACCTAGGCCCGCTTATATTATACAACATTATGATTTGCACCATAAAATATTGTATTGTCATAGGAGCTAAATACGTGTGCTTTTCATAAAGAAAATAAATGCCTTCCTAGGTGAAATGTCTGCAGCAAGATTTGAAACAAATATAAAGTACAAAGAAATACAGAACATGAACATACTAAAGGAAACCACGTCATAAACTTTACTGAAATAAAAGTAAGTAGGTTTATTTTAAAATGGAACAAATTATTTAACAAACTTTTACCAACGATCTACTTATAAAAATAATCATCAAGTTGCAATAACATCTTTGAGAAGCATGAATATAAAACTTACATAACAGTTAATAGAAAACGACTCAAACAAAAAGACTTATAGAAACCATAATTAAAAGAAATCGACAAAATTGGGCTAAAAACTTGACATAAAATTTCATAACACAATGCTTAGTTAGAAAACAACAAAGAAATATTATCAAGCGAGATCAAAATAATTTGGGAAGCATGTAAACTTAATAACTTACATACATAATCAGCCTATGATGTTCCCACTGCTGGGACACAGGCCTCCTCTCGATGAGAGGGAGCGGGCCGTAATCCACCACGCGGGCCCAGTGCGGGTTGGCAGATGCCACATGTCTTCGAATTTTTGGTTCTAGAACATGCCGGTTTCCTCACGATGTTTTCCTTCACCGTTTTGAGAGCAGTGGTGATGAAATAATTTACACAAAGTAAAGCGCCTGTCTGGGTTCGAACCTACGACCTACAACTCGTAAGTCGTGGCCGTTACCACTGGGCCACCACTGCTCTCTTAATACTTAAAACTTAATAACTTAATGGCGCCGATTCTCTTGTTCACAAACTAAACAAAATTTAAGTTCAGTGCATCTTTTTCTTTATATTTAAAAGGACAGAAGATAAATATTAGTTTAGTCCTGTCAAATTAAGATACTCCATAGCAAGTTTAGACGTGATTATAAACATGGCTATTAAAAATATTTTATCCCCATAGGGGTGTAGTTTTGAAAAATCGTCTGGGAGGTTTCTATAGCTTGACTTAAATATTACGACCAATTATCATATCAAGCCACGTAATAAAATACTCCCCTAAGAAATTGACTATCCCTCTTCACCCCGTTAGGGGTAGATTTTCTAAAAAACCTGATATACTTACTTTATTATTTATTTTGGTCTTACATACTGAGTTTCGAATTAATTGGACCACGCGTTAAAATTCTTCCCAAAATTTACACCCCCAATCTCCCTTTAGTTTCAGGTTTATTAACCATATGAATAAGATTTTTCATATAAACTGTATTCTTGGTCTTCACCCCCACAGGGGTGGAATTCCGAAAAATCGTTTGTTATATTATTATGTTCATTACTTCACTCGAAGATTTATTTATACCAATTTTCGAGTTATTCAAGCCACGCAGTAAAATCCTCGCTTGTATAATTAACTACCCCTTTTCACCCCGTTAGGGCTAGATTTTCGAAAAACCCTGATACACAGTATTCTTTATTTTTGGTCTTAAGTATAAATACTGAGTTTCGAGCTAATCGGACCGCGAGTTAAAAATCTTCCATACAAATTCTGACACCCCACAATCCCCCTTTAGGGGGTAGTTTAGAAAAACAAAAAATGCCAAACTTCATAATTTAATTAATTTAATTTAATTTTTTGTATTTGTGCCAAGTTTTTTAACTCAAGGAATAAGATTTTTCATACAAACAAAAAACAAGGGGGTAAAAAGGGGGGATCCCTTTTCACCCGCGGAGAGTAATGGGTAGCTCACTGTCCGATCCGATCAGGACCAGGCCCGTGCCGGACGGCGCGTACGTGTTCCACGCGCACCTCAAACAGATGTCAGCATCGAGGACCCTATAGGGCCGAAGCCTGCCGGGTCAGCGGGATTGTCCGAAAGGGTTACCGCTGGCCCGGAACATAAAGGGCTAAGGAAGGAACACGGGTGGGTTTTAGTCAGTAAGAGTCTGACACTCCCTTCCGCTCCACCCACAGCGGGAGGGGTCATTTGATGATTTCCAATCCGCAAAAAAAAAAAAAAAAGGCTGTCGGTCAGTCAGAAAGATGAAGCTAGTTGCCCATTCCAAAGCGCAGGTACCTATGGAGAAGAACGGGCGAGAAACTCCATGGACACTCTTTTAAATCAAAATAATATGGTTACAAAATCTTGTTTAGATCATTCATGTTAAAAATTATGCATGTGAGAACAATGTAGAACGTTAAAAACGTTACGGACGTAACGTCTAAAATCACATTCCTAGACCCAGTAGTTGCGGCTGTGCGCTGATATCTCAGTCAGTCAGTTTCTCCTTTTATATATACAGGATGAATTTTCGAAGTGAGCGTGGATGGCCAAATCCGAAACTATGAGGAATAGCGAAAAGTACTCAAAAGAGTCGCGGCCTCGATTTTGGTGAAAACTAAAACTGCATCATTGGATTTTTGAAAAATCAATATTTCTAGCCAGGAATCGAACCCGTTGATTTTGAAAAAAAAAAACACTGTATTTATTACACCATTCGATAGTGTCGCTGATAAGGATCGATTTCTGGGTTTTTGTTTACGTTATAAGCAACAATCACGAGTGTTTAACAAAATAAAGCCATTACTGTCGGCTCTCTTTGATAAATAATCCTTTGAGAAGTGCTGACAAACGTAAAGACATTGACTCGTCCTCGCTTGGTACTTCATTTTAGAAAAAGTGTGTAAGAAATAAATCGGAACATTGATTATTATCTTACACGTAAAATGTTTTAGGTAGGTAGGTAGGTATTTTCCAGGTCCTCGGTTTGTACAAGTTCTACGCGAAAAACTGTCCTCGGTTTAGTGATATAAAGTCTAACACAACGTCCGCACTTTGTACAAGCTATAAGAAATATTGTGTAAAAATACGTCCTCGGAAGGACGTCGCAGGGCTTACGTAAGAGGTCCTCGGTTGGCTTACACAAAGTCCTCGTATGTGCATCGTTGGTCACATTTAGCTGTGTATTTCAGGTCCTCAGTTTGATAGCCGAAATTCATACAGAAAAATGTTGAGATAGCATTATCCCAATAAGCTCATCACTATAGATTTACTCACCTGTCTCTTTCTATCTTATTCTAAAAGGCCAACGAGGTATTTAAACCAGTTTTTTGGAGGGTCCTCGGTTAGTTCTAGGACTAACAAGGTCCTCGTAAGGGTGTCTGTACAAACAGGGGTGTGTTTATATGTTTGTTACTTCTTCACGCTCAAACGGCTGGACCAATTTTGATAAAATTTTGTATGGAGGTAGCTGACACCCTGGATTAACATATAGGCTACTATTTATCCCGATATTCCCACGGGAGCGACACTTATGCGGGTGAAACCGCGGGGCGCAGCTAGTAAACAAATAAATCGAATCAACTCAAGCAAGCCTCCGGAAAAAGACCTGAAGTAACCGTCATTGCTTGCAGGGTTAGCTTGCTGAAGTGGTAGTGGGCCGGCCATGTATGTCGAAGTACTGATGATTGTTGGATCAGACGTAAATAAATAATCATTCTAAATTGTTTACAGAGAAGAGGACCCAAGACTGGTTCGCCGTGGAGTACAGCGAGCGAAAGTCCGACGCCAACCAATAGCGTGGCGGAGCGGGTGCACCCCGTGTGGGAGCACAGTGCTACCGGCCGGGGGGTATGGCCAGCCAACACCGGGGAGGAACACACGAGACTACTTGGTAAGAAGATCTTCTACCTATTTAATAAAAAATCTTGAAAAAAAATCATTCACTCACTGACAGACAGCGCACAGGTTAAACCGCAGAATCTAGAAGCTTAATGTTTTGCACAAGAGGTCCGAATATATAACGAAGGTTAGAAATAAGGAAGGATTAAAAAAAAAATGTGTGAATTCCGTCTGGCGCACGGATTGTTGCCCTCTAGATCGTTTTATCTTATGAGGCTATAGCAAGACCGAGAAGTTATCCGCACTCCTCCACTCTTGTAATCCTCTACAATATCTGCTTTTACGCGCCTGTTGCCTGAGTACTGCGTATATTCGTAACACCCTCCCCCCATTCACCCTCTTAGGGGTGGAATTTCTAAAAACCCTCTCTTAGTGTATATCTATCTACTCTTCACAAAGAACACACCCTCCAAATTTCATTTCTCTAGGACCAGCGGTTTAGGCTGTGCGTTGATAGTTGATACATCAGTTAATCAGGACTTTGAATTTTATATATATAGATGTTTTTGATGACCCTACAGAATACTGTAGCAATCTCATTGTGTAAACTTACGTGGATTGAGCTGTCGTTCCACCTGCGGTGCTATTCTGTAAAAATCTCACCGTGAAAACTTAGGTGAAGTGGGTGGGTGTCAATTCCTAGCAAAAACAAACTCACTTCACCTAAGTTTTCACGATGAGATTTTTACAGAATCGACCGGCTGATGCTAGGAATAAATACTATTGACACTTCAACTAAGTTTTCACGGCGAAGTTTTTCTAGAATATATCGGCAGATGAACATCTTGAACATGAAGTTCCGTTCTGGTCTCACCTTCGTGGATCACCCTTCTGGTGAACACGACAGGGTCATCAGTTTGGAGGTGGAGGAGCACGGTGTGCAGTTCCTCCGACAAAAAGGGCAGTTGCCCGCTAGAAAATATCACCCATCTGCCAGGAAGATCCTCCCTTTTCTACAGAGAAACTTCACACCTTGTTCTTCCACCAAACTACTTTTTCTGTTTTTCCGCCAGAAGTTTTTCTATTCTTAATTATACTTATTATTAATTTGCCTATTGTGCGGCTCTGTGGTTATTTCCTTTACGTCACCTATAAAATAACTCGATCGGATATCTAACCGCAACTCAAGTGTAACGATGTTTAAATCGTATTATAAATAATAAAAGTGAAATCGAATCTTGTAAAATGTTTCTAAAACTGGAGTTACAGTCAAGTTGTTCTTCTAGCTATACAACTACAAGTACCTACCTATGTTTATTTTGTTCTTGTATACACTCGTTTGGTTTCTATGTAAATGTAAGTATAGTGGCAATTGGCCTTAATTAGCCACATTTTCGTATTTTGGCGCTAGTTAAATTAGGCCATTTTTTTGCCTCTAATGACTCACTTTTTCATACACTCTAAGACGAATCCGTCCTTCACAAATATAATGTGTTTAAATCTAGATTACAAATTATAAAAATGTCTACATACCACGCATGGAATTCTCACGCAGACTGCTCAAGGAAACCTAAGAATTTGATCAAACTTTCTGATTAAATTACTCAAAAAAAATTATCTAGGTACTAGTAAAATTTAGTTAAATGTCTTAATGACCTAACTAAATAAATTTGGTAGGTCAATCTCGTAGTTGCTTTACTACTTATGACAAGAATTCCTAGTAAATTGAAACTCCATTAAAGGTTGATACTATCTAACTATCACATAAACAAATAGACCTTGGCCCCAATTCTGTATTATTCCCCACGAAATCTTACTACGTGGAAACCACGTCAATAGCATGTCTTGATAACGGCAAGGAATCGAATTGTCAACCGTACGGAAAACATGTATTTTGACATTTGAAACCACGCCAATATGACATCGAGAATACGTTAATAGCAGGGGGCCTGGAAGGCCACTTTGGCAGAATCATAAAAGGATAATATGGTGAAGGATTTTTCAGTTTTTTTTGGTCCGTGCTAAAATACCAATACCAATGGAATTTGAGCGTTACCACATTGAGTTTGTGGTTCCAAAATTTTAAACAACTCTCGTATTTAATTGTAGGTACGGAAGAGGAGTCTTCAGACCGTCACTCTTCAGAGGAGGAAGGAGATGCAGTGGACGATATCTGGGCGATCAGCGACGCGCAGGCGCGGCATTACGCAGGACAGTTTGCGACGTTGCGGCCCGAGCGCGGCATGCTGTCCGGTCAGACTGCTAGGTAACTATACTAAATAAACATAACTTCACGCCTTGTTTCTCCAAAAGGTTAGGTAGAGGTGTACATACCTAATAGTACATCTAAATTTCGCTAGTTATGTTTAAGTCCTAAATTAAAATACTTACAATATAAAATGAAAACTAATAATAAGACAATGTCAATAAACAATACAGATGTCAAAAATACAATACTAATGATATCAATATACAGATGTCAAAATATAATCCTAATGTCAAAAAACAAAACCAAAAAGAACCTTATATCAAGGACAACAATAGTTATAATTTATTAGCATGTCAACTGGATTGGTCTTTACAAATACAGCAACCTCAAAAATATATAAAGATGGAAGAGTCAAAATTTTAAACTTAATAAACAATGGTTTGCATGTATCTATGACCTGCAATCCAAACATTGTCCGAATACACTTTTTTTGGGGTTTAAAGAATTGGTTGATTAGTCTGACCTAATGTTCGGATATCTTGCCCATTCTTCTCAATACGGAACTACCTTTTGGGAGGGGCAACTAGAATCAATTCTATTTTCATGTAAATGACATTCAAAAATTATATGCCTAACTGAAATAAATTATTTGAGTTTGACTTGACTATGCTAAAAAGAATACGAGATTATTAGCTATAATTATTAAAAAAAAAAATTGTCTCCCCAGGTTATTTTTCGAAAAATCACACCTACCTGTACCCGACCTCCGGAAAATATGGCAGCTCTCAGACATAAATAAGGATGGCATGCTAACATTGGAGGAGTTCAGCATAGCGATGCATCTCATAGTGCTGCGTCGGAACAACGTGCCGGTGCCCGAGGCGTTGCCTTCCGCCCTCGTGCCTCGCGTGGACTCGCGGTATTCCGCCCAAGCCGTCACCACCGACCTGGTAGATCTCGGCGCAGACATGTTCAGTTCCGGAACCTCCGCAGACTTCAACTTCGCGCCCAAACCCGAACCCATCGACCCTTACGATGCGACGAAGGTAGTACCTAAAAAACCTGAGGAACGACAACCCTCATTGTCACCACCGAAAACTGAAGCCCAAGTCAACAACAAAGAATGGACTAAGTTTGTGGATTCTCCGACATCGAGCGTGTCCAGCCCGGGACCTAAGCCTGTTAACTTCGACTTCCACAAGTCGGCCGTGGAGCGCGATCCTAAGATCTTTCACCCGGTGGCCGTGCGCGTCACGCCCGACAACAACGCGCTGCCCCTCGAGGCCGACACGCGCTCGTCCACGTCTCCGCGTCGCGACGACTTCGCGCACGCCTTCGAGCTGGCCAGTCCGAAGCGCCTGAACTCGCAGCCGCCCGCCGAGCCGCCGCCCAACGGCGCCGAGATCAAGTCCATCCAGCGCCCGCAGCCGCGCAAGCCCGTCAAGCCGGCCGGAGTGCTGCCGCCGCCGCCCGCGCGCGACGACGGTCCCGCGTCGCTTCAGTACGCGCCTAAGAAGGAACCCCCGCCGCCGCCGCCCCCCCGCCCGCTGCGCAACCACGCGCGCTCCTCCTCGCTGGACCTCAACCGCCTCAAAGGCGCCCCCGCCCCTCCCCCGCAGCCGCCGCCCCGCGCCTCGCCGTCCACGGCGGAGCCCCCGCGCCGGCTCATCAACCAGCGCAGCGAGGGCGAGCCCGCGTTCCCGCCGGATGCGTTCGCTCCGCGCGAGTACGACGAGGGTGTGGGCTACGTGCGCGAGATGCACGGCGCGTTCGAGGTGTACCGCAAGCCGCGCGACTCGTCGCCCGAGCCCGACGTGCGCGCGCTGACGGAACAGAACGCCGTGCTGCACCGCGTGTGCCGCGCGCTGTGCAGCGAGCTGGCTGACGTCACGCGCGACCGCGAGGCGCTGCGCGTGCGCCTCGACCACGCCACGCTGCTCTAGTCACGCCACCGCCACGCCACACGCCCATGTTATTGTTTCAAATATGTAATCTCATGCAATGTGAATCGTTTATTATGTAGTATTGTTATCGTATATTCGGTGAGACTAATTATTTGTATGCCGGTGTATTTTATTCGACCCTCGCTGATCACCCCGCATCACTATTCGGCCTCGACCTGCCTTCACGTTTATATATTTTTGCTTGCGCGTAATGCTCTGAGGCATAAGGTTGTAAACACACGATTTGTGGAATATTTGACGTTAGCTAGCTTAGCGTTGCGCAGTATATTTTTTGTGCCTTTTTACATTTTTGAGCATAAGGGGTCCATTTACATTTTATTTCTAGAGGCTATTTTGAAAATAACTATATTGTTTAATAGAGCCACAGTATTTAACGTTTTGTTATACTAATTTCCGTAGTCTCAGTAGCATTTAATATTATTTGGTCACATTATATAATTTTATATACATGTAGTTTATTGTATTGTATATAATTAAATTTATAACGACGTCACTCCAGTACATTTCCAGAGTTAGCAGTGTTGAAGACTTATTAGTGTTAGACATAGTTAGGGCAAGCGTTTTAGGGCTTATAGCTAACATCAAGAACATTTTAAAGGATTTTTATAGAGGTATATAAAAAAACGACTTACGCCCAAAACACTATTAAAAAATAAAAGTCTTCGATGAAGTGAAGGAATTTACAATAAGGCCATTTTTATATTTACAAATTCAAACTTGATCAATGTTCAAATCAATTGTAAGTACCAAAAATATGATTTATAAAAATTGATTTGATATTGTCGCTAATTGTAGTGTTTTCTAAGTATATTATAGAGCATTGTATTATTCAGTGGTTGTGCTTGCTTACTCATTTTGTCAGTACTTCCAGTCATATTTGGATACCAGTTGAATATCGAAATGGATCGTCTTTAATTGAGATTTTGTTTATTAAAAGTTCAATAAATAAACTATGTTTTGTAAAATCTAAATCGGCAAAGGCTAATAATATAAGACTAAATAATAACGTTTGTATTATCCGTTGACGATATTTTTTGTAATTTGTAAAAACACAGAAAACTAATAATTCGTTGTTAGAGGCCAAATACTTGAGAATCTATAAGATTCATAGTTTTCCAAATTATCTAATTCGTTGTATTCGTACCGTGGCATTTATAATTTTTATAGAATACGTTTGTACAATATTAGAAATTAGTTGTAACTCCAAAATGTTACTGCAGGGTGGCGCTAGTGTGCTTGATTAGCATTCCTTATTATAATTTGCTTTGTCATCGTTTTAAGTGTAAAATTCCATCAGACGGAGGGTGTGTTTGTTAAAATTTTGTGAATGTTGTATTATACATTAGCTTAGCGAATGTAAAAAATGTCAAGATGTAAGAACTAAAGGGACAGACGATGTACGAGACTTGTGAAGTATGAAGAGTACATACGATTGTTATTTGTAAGTAGGTATCGACGCATAGGGGCCCCGCGCCGGGCCCCTGCAGATGTTATAAACTATCAGATTACAATATTAGCAACTGAAATATGTGTTGAAATAAAACTTGTATTATAATAAGATTATTGTAAAAGTATTTATCTTTCATTTTAGTCGTAACTTTAAGTATATGGTCCTCAGATCACAGCCTCAACGCACTGTAAATATTTTGATTCTCAGAGACATCTGTCGAACGCTTTATAACCCCACTGATCTACATTTTGGTCCAATTTTTGTACTACCTACTAATAATGTTCACCATTATACCTATTTACCTATTTATGTTTCATAAAAAAATTTATACAGTAATGCTTAAATACAATGTAGTAAATTATGTACAATAAATTTATTTCAAAATTGTATTAGTATTTGTATTTTAATGATGAGAGATGACTTGGGGCAAAGAATTTAGTTAAGCGCTTGTAAAGTATCTTAAATTAATAGCTTTATAGCGTACCTACAGCTGATTAATGAATGAGGTAGCTAAACTCGACAATCTAAATCAATACAAGCAACATTAGTTACTTCTAAACAATTTCATTACATGTTTCCAAATGAAGATCCAAATTGAGTATCTTATTTAATCAATTTTCATATCAACCGAGCGATTTCGAAGTTATCGAAAAATCGATACTGGATAAATGAAATCGCATCACGAGTCGGAATCTACCCGCCGCGCAGTGATAAGGCGCGGCGGTGATAAGCGAGCGCGGCGTGGACAGTTGCACGCGCGCGGCCGGACACCGGACACTGCCGGACACCGACACCGGCCCCGGACAGGCGGACACTCCGGACAGCACGCGGCCGACTCCTCGGCCATTTCTCTCCCTTTCCCGCCGCTACAGTGTAGCCTGTAGCGCATACCTGCGGACCTTTTTTTGTGATGGTGGTCCCCCCGCGGCTCGCGGCCGGCGGCGCCCGGCGCACTGCTCGGGCTCGCGTACATACACCGTGTTGAGACGCGACTCGGGACGCACGCACGCTGTACGCGCGTCCGCGGCGCTCGCGCGTAAACATTCACGACTACAATGAGATCTTTGATGTAACGCGCCGGATATATCCTCTCCGAACATGAAGTGCATCGTGGCTGTTGTTGTTACCGTGACCCTAGTGACCGGAGTCGCCGCCGAGGCCTCCGTGCGGACATGTGAACCTATCAAAGTGGCGATGTGTAAGAACATTGGATACAACCAGACCGGGATGCCGAACTTGGCGCGGCACACGCTGCAGACGGACGCCGACGTGACGCTGCAGACGTTCAGCCCGCTGGTGCAGTACGGCTGCTCCTCTCAGCTGCACCTGTTCCTGTGCTCCGTGTACGTGCCGATGTGCACCGATAAGGTGGCGCTGCCCATCGGGCCCTGCAGAGGCCTGTGCGAGAGTGTGTACACCAGGTGTTACCCAGTGCTGCACGGATTCGGGTTCCTGTGGCCTCCAGAGTTGGATTGCTCATTATTCCCTGCGGAGAATAACCACGAGCATATGTGCATGGAAGGTCCGGGAGAGCGTACACCGCCAGTGGGGACTGTTCCTCTGAATATGGGGAATGCAGGCGGTAGGGGAGCCTGCCGGAGACTCATCAAGCCTAATAACTGGGTGTGGGTGAGAGGGTCAGCACGCTGCGCGCAGTATTGTGATGCAGAGGTGCTCTGGGATGGAGGAGAGCGGAAAGCTTCAGAGGTGTGGTTGGCGACTTGGGCAGCTTTGAGTTTCGCGTGTACCCTGGCGGCTGTGGGGGCTCAGCTGGCGTGTGGGGACCGCGGGGGTGCCGGGGAGCGCGCGCTGGTGCTGGTGGCGCTGTGTCGCTGCGCGGCGGCGGCGGGCTGGGGCGTGCGCGCCGCCGCCGGCCGCGCTGCCGCTGGCTGCGCTAAGGACTCCACCTCACCCACACGCATGCTCCTGGCACACGACGGACTAGCGAATCCGAACTGCGCTGTTGTCTTCCTGCTGCTGTATTACTTCGGCCTCGCTGCATCAGTTTGGTAAGTACATTTTATGTTTCCTCCTAAACATAAGTCCTATAAATTACAGATTGCCATTAAAACCAGGATTGCAGCATCCACCTACTCTTAACATAATTCCCTTAGTTGCCTATATCGATACCCACGACTGATCTTTGCGGCACTTTAGTTAGCCCATTAAATTTTACTTCCTGATCATGCTAAAAATAATTAGGAAAGATCGTCCTACGTCAATAGTGTGATGGCAGACCCTAATTGGGACCTTAATATAAAATTGGCAAAAACCGGTACCTGCTCAAAGCAAACAAAACAAGCAATTCGTTCAGTTAGCAAAAAAAAATGGCAACAATTGACGCCTCTGACGGATGGACAATGGATTTCTTGTATTCCGATTTGGGCACTGTCCATATTGTTTGGTCCCGTCCCAACTTTAACTTCGACGACAATCAATTATGTTTTGTCACTTGTCGTGTTAAAATGTCCTTTAATCTGTCGCTTCGGCTTTGACAAACAGAACTCACCGAGCTTCCTTCAGGTACAAATGCATATAGATCAACTTTCGTCTTTTGTCAAACTATAGAAATGCAAGGAACTCCAACTCTTTCACAGTTCGCGCTTTGTAATACAAAATCAGAAATTATTGTCATTGTTTGTAGTCGGAGCCGGGAAGCTTACACAAAGCTATTTAAACTTGAATGGAGTTAACAGAGTTCAAACTCCTTTACTAGACGGAATACTTGTCTTATTGTTTTCTTAGTAATAAGTCATGCTTTGAAACGGTTAGGCACAAATGGAACCAGCTCTTTGTCTAGTTCGTAACGTTACGGAATCACTTTAAAATCTTGAACAAGACAAATACCTACTTGGAAATACTTCATAGGAATGTTAACTGTGGCTTCTGTAATATCCGGAGTTACGTAAATATCTATGATATGGTTTCTGAATTCCTTGTTAAATGCTGATATTTACTTACCAACATTCTCTGAAACTTACATAACTCACTTTAACTTTTTTTTCTTTGTTTTTATGCCGATTTCAATATAGGTAGGTACTTCTTAGATTCTGTAGCATTATTATCAGCCTATAACAGTCAACTGTTGGACATAGGTAGGACTCACCAAACGCAAGGCTCTAAATCCTAAACTTTCTAAAACCAACTTGTACTCCGTGCGACATAAGAATCCCATTTTTCAATTTCACATAACAGTGAGAAGATAAATCACCATAATTTCTTTGTAAGACTATTTCCTTAGAGAACGATAGAGGAACATAGAGATTGTTAACTAAAACGAATTGGGAAATAAAATAAACGAGGACCAATAAATCACGAGCAGGCGAGGACTGTGCCCCGGTCGGAGCGACAAAACACGGGTCGCGTACGTGCGCCCTAACTCCGAAGTTTAACGCACCTTATATTGTACACAGTTCAAAGGACAGACATCAAACTCGGAAAGGCTGTGTCACATTACATAAGCTGAAATTAAACCGGAATTTAAATTAGGACAGAAGATACGAAGTTACACTTTTATGTCCCAGGGCCCAGCCCATAATGAGAAAATTAGTTCTAAGAATATCTTGGCCATTCATTTTGTCGTATAAAGTGACATTTTTACTGCATAGGAAATGAGTTATGGCCGTCTTCCACAAAAAATAATAAGACGCAGCTGTAAAACTTCACGTGGTTGTAACAAAATACATTTAGTTGACGAGGACACAGAAAAACTAGCCCTGTACTATCTGCAAAGCAAACATTCTGTTGATTTTCAAATATAAATCTTATTCTTGGAACAGTAAGATACAATACGGCGGTAATAAAAAGCTTGTAAATCTGAAGCGACATGGTGGTGCAGTAAAAAACTCGCCGTCTTGCATTTCTACATAAATATTGGTTTAACTACCCATACAGCAGTTGCGATCCAATGATTGGTATCTGAGAAATATTAGCGATCGACTTCTTGCGGCAAACATTAAACATTATGTGCAGCTAGCTTTTTGTAGATACAAGCTATCATTCGTAGACCATGAGGTATTTGTATCAGTTACTGTAAAAAATAGTAGAACCTTAGACAGTGTGTAGTACTTGCATATACTGCAAAAACGAAAAAACTATAAAAAATCTAAATAACTGGTAGGTTTGTAAATGAAAAATTTGCTCCTGTCTCGGATTTACCAATTAAAAAGAAATGCCAGCCGAGGAACATATTCCCGCCATTCCAAAAATGCGTTTTGTTTTTGCTTGCGAAACCAATGCGCTAATGAAGACATTTTTCGAAATCATAACACGTAGAAAGTAAAACTTGATTCTTTAAATAGTTTACTAATTGCGTTAAACACACTAGTTGTTTTATCCTTTTTATGGCGAAATAATGTTTATGCTACAATTTTGTAGCCATAACAATGTCATCTTTATCGATTGTTGTAGCATACTGTGGACCCTGCGGACCTTATTAATTAAGTAGTTTTAATGCGTGTTGCTCCACAACATTTTACCTGACATTATAGACAAATGAGGAAATTAAAATGAATTATGGATACCGTTTTTATCCGACTGTAAGCTTAATATGTTTACCAATTACGTGCGTGCTCGAACTTTTAGATGTTTAATACTTCAAATACCAACGGTTTTAGTATAATTAAGAGAGCCTGACATTCTGTTGACATTCAAGTACCATTGGCCATGTGTACTTTGATTCCTGCAAGGGTTCTGAGTACCTAATTGCATTTTCAACAGTGGGGTACGTAAGATATAATACTTATTAATGTTTGTTAAGGTTCAGTAGGTAAGTTGATGGCCTATTAGCAGTTAAGTTAATTACTGTTCACATTGCTATTGAATTTAAACAATTGCTAAAGATAAATCGATATATCCTGTGCTAAAGGATGCATGGTTTTCAAAGCATTTAATTCCTTTACCCTTGCCAAGGCACATTAACTTTTGAAAGCTGCCCTTTGAAAGTTCGTTGACGCATAAGTTTTCTAACTCATTGTAATAATTACATTCTAATTATAAGAAACCGTTACTGCTTATCAAAGCCGCGACAGTAAAGAGTCTTATTCATCAGTACAATGAGTAGTTGCAATTAATCTGCAATTTAGAGTGGTTATCTCTTTAGTGTGCAAATTCGCGACTTGTTTAAGGTTATTAAACTTATAATCACTCACCTAGCGAACGTTGACGTTCCGGCGAGGTTGATGAGGTGTTTTGTGAAAGATCTCTTTTTAAAAACATAAATGGCCTGACATTCCAGCTCACGATGAACTTTCAGTTCGGACAACGGTCTATCCGTTGTCTGAAACTTTATCTTGAGCTACTGTTCCTTGTCATTCGATAAGAAATAATGGATGGTATAAATAATCTATTTAGGTATGTTAATTAGCCAGTGTTGTCCAAAAACAAGAGCAAGGCAAACATCTCCCTTACCTACCTATCTTTTTACACGCCTTTCTGCTAAGGGTCAGTTCACACCGAGACGCGACGCGACGCGCAGTTTTCAAGATAGAAATACAATTACAGACCTTATCTACTACACAAAAAGGTACACGATTCAGTGAGCTATGCCGCGCGGCGGCGGCGCCGCGCTGCGTAGCTCGACGTAGTAGGTAGACACTGAATTGTGTACCTTTTAATGTAGTAGATAAGGTCTGTAATTGTATTTCTATCTTGAAAACTGCGCGTCGCGTCGCGTCTCGGTGTGAACTGACCCTAATTCTTTCTCTAGCTCCAGCATAATTAGGAATTAAGAAGTTGGCATATACAGTGAACTTAGGCTTACATATAGTGCCTACCCGTGTTTCAAATCCATCCAGTTTAAGCTATGCTTCTTTCCAGATAGACTCCACGGAGTACCTACCTATAATGTTCTCAGGGGTTTCTAATGCTAACTTACTACTTGATCTGAATTGCTAGCTTCATTTCATATTTTGATTGATGCAGTGCAGATGTGCACAATTCCATCTACATCTATTGGATTCAACTAGGTTTACCAATCGTCACCTACGCCAAAGCTCAACCTAATGCATCTACATATCTATGATAACCATTAGACCAGTCATCACCTAGCCAGATCTAAAGGCATTAGTGTATCGTCGATTCCAATTTCGTCACGCCACCGTTGTTCACACACGCAGCTAATATTTAAGGAGGACACACACCCAAAACAATTGTAAATCTCAGTTTATAGCGGACATTATTAATTTCCTAGAAAGCCACAATTTCGTTACAAAACTGACTCGTTATGATAATTTCCCGGTGATTTATATGGCGTCGGTGTTCTTTCAATGTGGTTAATGTAAATCCTGGACACATTTTTAGTGAGAAAATATTAATACCTATTAAACGAAACTGAAATAGCTATGCTGCTTCCATTTTAGTGTTTAAGTGCGTAGATAGATTGATATATCGCAGATAAGATCAGGAGATATTAGATGTTGTAGATAAATAACGTGGTTCATTATCGAGGATTTCATGCAATCAATCGTCTTGGTAATATAATCCGCATATCCATTCACTGGTGTTATTATTTATCATTGTTTTATTACAGTCATGAATTATTGATCTTAGTTAAGTTTTTTAATGAAAAATGCCATTAATAAGTTGCCACTTTTGGGTTCCTGAAAATAAAAAGCACACAGAAATTTTATAAATTTTATGTTGTTTTACTTTTGATTGCGTCTTATGATCATTGAAGCTTTCGTAACTTTCAGGATCAGAGTGATTCTGTTTAGGGTTCCGTACCCAAGGGTCGACAAGGGATGCCAAGGGGACCCTATTACTTAGCTTACGCTGTCCGTCCGTCCGTCTATCTGTCAGCGGGCTGTATCTCATGCACCGTAATAGGTAGACAGCTGAAATTATCACAAGTGTGTATTTCTATTGCCGATTTAACAACAAATAATAAAAATAAAATAAAGTTAAAGGGAGATCTCCTTTAATTTTTAGCTTTATTTTATTTACAAGACATGTTTTTTTCGGCGTTTTTTCGTGTGCGAGTCCGACTCGCACTGTCCGGTTTTCTAGATTCATAGGACGTTGCCTTACACCATATTGTGTGTTAATAGCCCCTAGCGCAGGACCCTAAGTACCTAAGTACCTCAATGACCTAGTATCACAAAGCGCCCTAGGCCGCTAATAACAATCGAACCGAGTCGACGACTGTTCACCGTTCAGTAACAATGTGCGTAACCAGTCGCAGCGCCAGTTATAGCATCAATTACAAGCAGTTATCGCATTTTATTGACACATGAAAGAGGCCGGTTTAATTGTTTGTAGCGTACGTGAGGCGAAGGCTCGATGCTGAGTATTACTGAACCTCTTGCCTCTAAACTAGCCCTATTAACATAATAACAGATCGCTCAGCGCGGAACTAGTTAGCCGAGCGACTCCGGCGCATATTGTGGTCGCTGTGTAATGAGAAACGTCAAATTGGTTTTGTATTCATGCGCTTGCGCCGTGAGCTTACGCTACGGACGCGCTCCGTTATCTATCATTTGTTTAAGTCCACTCAATGTTTGAGTCTGTTCCTGGCTCAATAGTTATTACATTTTCTCCTTGCAGGTTGATTTTGACTTCTCTTACGGCCTATTTACTTTTAAAACCAATTTGCAGTTTAGTTATTCTGGAAATAACCAATTCACCAAAGGGTTTCTTTACTTTTATATAACCTCTCGTGCACATAAATTAAATAAATGCTGATTAAACAAAACTAACTTAAAATTAACTTAACTCTAGAAATATTCATGTAAGCGCTTGCTTTGTGGACATGCCTTTAAACATAAAAGCTTTTGTGTAAAGAATTCAAACTGCAGGTTTTCTGTGCTTGAAATAACAGTAATTTTATTTTCATTTAGACGAAATACCACGGATATGGCACTCAAAGCATTCCAACTGTTGTTGTTTCATAGCGCAGGCGCAGGTGATATTAGGTTTTCTCCGACAGTAGGCTTTCAGAGCATTGTGCTGTTGTAATTTGCAATCTCTAATTATGTACTGCGATCCCATAATAGGCAATGACTATTGCGGAATAGAAAGTCAAGATACCTACCTATATGTTATTAACTTATTACCAACGTTCGATAGTTTTCAATACGTAGGTAGCGGAGTTTCCGCAATGTATAGTAATGATAACGGAAAACTGTGCAATCCGTCATTCTATACAATTCCAAGGAAATGTGTACAATTCCTAAAATAGATAGGAAATCTATGATAAATTTTTTAATATGCACTTTTCCTAGGAAACCTATACATTTCCTAAATAGCAATCGGAAATCTTAAAAATGCAATATGTTGTGCTACTAGACGACGTGGATGCAAGAGCGAGCGAAGGGCACCCCGAGGTTCGGTTTGGTTAGGTTCCTTTAAAGTACCCTGCAGACAGAAATATTAGCCCCGCGGGGCTCCGTCGACCTGACGTCGCCGTCGACGACGACGTCGTTAGAAATAAAACATGCAGCATGCTAAATTTATGCTTTAGAATGTTATGCTTAATCTGATTTCAGTTTACAAACGTGTTTTATTTCTTTTAGTCACAGAAAGCATTACTTTTTATATGTTTCCTAGTATTTATCATGTTGGAATTGCATACAATTCCTAGGAAATATATACATTTCACAGGAAATGTGTGTATTAAAGAATCTTTGAAAGATTATTTTACCCGTTTCCTAAGTAGGCTCGGAATTGCATATATTTCCTAGGAATTGTGTAAAATTCCTAGGTTTCATACATTTCCGGTAACGGTAACACCATAAAATTCGCCCGCTTCAGGTAAGTGCTTATAAATAAAATTGTTGGTCTGGTAATTTCCTCTAGTTACCGTCTGGTGCTGGTCAATACGAAGGTGTATAATCTGGGGTCGGTTCATAATTCCTTGTTTATTTAAAATTTCCGTGCTGCGTCGATGTAATCTCGACACGAGAGCGCCCCGCCTCGCGCCGCCATTCTCGTTAATAGGGCTGCCACTCGTTATTACATTTTATTATCGATCAATAATCCAGCTGTGATTGTTGTTAGAGATAACATTATATAACAACCGACAGCGCGGCTAAACTACAACGTATTGTAAATATTATTACAGGCCATATTTTTGTAGTGTCGCTGCTGCACCACAATTTTCAACGAGTCCCAAAGTTGTATATAGTAAACGTCAATTCTGTCATACTTCAATGGTCAACATTTTTTTTTGGAAGATTAACTAAACTAACATTCAAAATATCGATATAAACTCCTGCTGAAAATGTGGTGCAACACTATGGAGGAAGATTCGATCCCACTGCGCGCCCGCACCGTAATTGGGATGCTAATCAGATGCTGAGCTGTTGCCATCCTGTTTCGTCTCACGGCAGGAGTAGGTGCCGTCTCTTTCTCGTGCCAGAAAGGAGTGCGTCGTAGGCGGCGGGGTCTTCAATCATCTGGCAATAAGCGAGAGAGACGCGCTTCCCTCGGGCTTCGGCCCGCCTGATATGTAATCACCGTAGTTTGCGCTGGCAGAATAATTTTCATTTTTAACAACCTACCAACTCGGCAGACCCGCGCCGCGTTATGGAATGAAGAAATGGATCCGATAGTTGTTTTTGCTTTTTAAAGTAACAATTTGCTGTAATTTTTAACATGTAGTTAAAAATTACAGCAAATTGTAAATTAATATACAATATTGTAACAATCTAATAAGTAGAGCCGCTTATAGCTGGCAATAAAATCATTTCGAGAATCACTGTTGTAAAAAACGCATTTTTTAGAAGTCGCTTGTGTTTTTATAGGCAGGCTATAAATTCTACTATGGGCTCTTTGATCGTTCCGATGCTAAATCATTTAATATTAGTAGGGGAGGTGCTCGTCATGTTCAATCTTTTTGGTGATTTGATTTTGAGCTAGAAAAACAATACACGTGCCGTGAGATGGGTCGCCGGAGCCACAAAGCGGTGTTTACCCTGGCCGGATTACAAAGGAGCCGAGGAGCGAGGATTCCGCATATCTGGCTCTCTGATCGGCGCGGGCGCAGCGCAGCCGAGATCGTATCGAGCGATCCTCATTATTGGAACACGCTTTGTTGGGTACAAATACACACACACATAGAATTGTGAGAGGAGCTATGTAGTTGTAGGTAGTAAAAAAAAGTAACAAGATTTGTTACGTAGGTCCGTAGTCCAATTTCTTTTGAATCATAATTTGTGTTACTTCAATTATCAAGTTTATTGCCTCATGCATCGATAATCTCATGTTTATTGTATGAGGGAGATGATAGCGTTAAGAAACTAGACGGTTGAAACATTATATTTAACATTGTTGATATGCCACCGCCGCTTCATGGAAGAGGTTCGCATATCTGCATCGCGAGCCATGTTTTTTCCAGAGATAAGATTCTTGGGAGCCATAATACAAGTATACACGCTAATCCAGCTATCCAGCTTCATAATTTTCTGCTTATCTCACAAAGCCACTGAAACTGAATCAGGAAAATTATTGTAGAAATATTTTATCTCAAAATTAAGTCATAAGAAATGCTGCTTGCGTCTCCTAAAGCAAAGTTATTTTACAAGAAACACTGTGTTATCTCGGCTGGTGCACCAAGCGGGCTTGTTAGCCGCGATTCACGGCTTAGATACAAGAACTGGTCCCTGCCTCGCCTGCCACGATCATATCGCCGCCCATTGTTCCCCGTCACTACGTTACGATCATGAATGACTGTCACTTTCTATTTTTACTTCAAATTTTGTGGGTGTCTGGAAGTATTTTTACAGCAGCTATTTCATGAAAGCTTTAGGACGTCGTATTTTCGTAGACAATCTGGCACAGTTTAGAGAAGTGTTCATTCATTCAACAGTGGCGTTAATTTCAGTGATATGTTTGATGTTTTAGACATTTTACAGGTAGTATTATCGCTAACGTCACGCATTTGTCTTTCCACTCTTAACTAGCGTTTCATCTTAGAATTTTGAAAGACATCGGATCATCTTTCTGTCTATTTCAACCGTTCCTATTTATTCGCATGTCAGTAAGAAGGTTGTTCATCAAAGGTCAGCTATGCAGTGGGTGGCCGATCATTTCTGTAACCCACCTCGTTTGTTGGTTTTCGATGATGGATAGCCGTGTAATTATAGCCGATTATCTTTCTACCCGTCCGCCTCGGGGAAACTGGGTAGTCTGGTGGAATTTTAAAATTGTTGTTAATGCGTATAGTCGGTTATGGTAATAAGCTTATTATCGATAGCTGTTTTGCTGGTATACGTACAGGTTTATGGAGTTTAATTAAGAATAATTTAATGTGAAGTAGCAATTGAATTTACCATACCTGATAAGATTGCTGATCAGTCCTCTATCATTAGTCTTTTCAACTAGTTATATCACCTTCGCGATTTCATCATCGAGAACGACGTTTAATTTCGTGGGGAAAGTTTTGTATACAGTAGAGGAAGACCAAAGAAACTATAGATGGACTGTGTAAAAGATTATATGGCTATAAAGGGGGTAACTACTGAGATGAAGACTAATAGAGAATTAGATATGGAAGAAGACAATCATGCCGCACCGACACCTAATTAATTAAGATAAAGATAAGAGAATGACGCAATGCAACGACATTTCTAGCCTAGGACCAGTACGATGGAGACCCTGCGTTATCCTGCAGCAACATTTCACACACATCAAGTTATATTCCATGTGTTGGTGCATTTACATATAATTCAGCATGGTTGTCATCAAGTGACTTCTCCCGGGAACGCTTCCCGGTGGTCGCTGACTCACACTGCTCTTAGTGTGAACACAACACTGCATTCTACGCGGTCAGCGGAAACCAATGACCGTGTAATGTGACCACCGTTCGGAAACGATGTTATCGGGCTGCAGATAATCATTTGCTTGTGCGCATGGATATGTGAATGTGACATCATCTTGTTTATTGCTTATCTTAAAAAGTTTTCGTCTCTTTACTTCAACTGGCTTTATTAATTTCTTAACGGATTGGCTTTACTATCTTTGCTAGTCTTCCACCTTCAAAACTCGTGGTTACCTCAACGGATGCGTGTGCGTCGTTTAGCGCCTGCTCTTCTAAACAATCTTGCGCCCGCGTTGTCTTGAATAACTTGAACATCTTAAAAGCATTTACGGTTCATTTTGACACCACGAACACAACGAAAACTGATGCCCAACACTGCACTGTTAATTAGTAGTACTTACTAAATATACTACGTACGTAGTACACTTACCTATTACGTAGTATACTTACGTTCCGTTTTGAAATCATCAAAGAAGATTCCGTTACTAGTTTTTATTAGCTCAACCTGCTCAACGATTAGACAAAGACCATCATAAAACTAATGTGTCCTTTTATTTTTACTGCCTCCGATGTCTCGTTAACTGATTTATAAATCTAACTTACAAGGTTAAGTTTGTTCTCAGAAAATGCAAAGATTTCTTTGTGTGCAAGTTTGTTCGTTTTTTCCAAATACGAAGACGTGAAATGTTACGACCCTCGCCCAAATAAATGGTCGAGGGAACCATTGTGTGGGTTTCGGGGAGCAGGTAGACTTTTTTGCCGACCGTACGGCCGTACTGGCAGCGAAAAAAACGCGTAATTTATTGGAGCCGGCTGTTTTTGAACAGTAGTTGTGTGTGCGCCGGGGACAGTTATTGTAAAAAATCGCCTGAAAACATCCTTTCTTTTCGATTTTGGTAAGACAGGTTTAGGTGGAGGACGTGGTGGTGGTTTGCAATGTTGAATTGAAACAATAGGTTCAGCGCTAAGTAGTAACTGGTCTCTCCACGGTCGTGTCGGATTGCCGTTCCATCGGATTATGAGAATAAGAGAAGAGTGAGTGCACAGCTATGTCTGGCTGTCTGCGCATACACTTGTGCACTACTTATAATATCTCCCGCGTAAATGGCTGCCATTGTCGAAATTCTGTCTGCAGGATGACTACATACCTAATTACCTATATCAACTGGTGACCGTAGGTACAGATCATCATACATGTTAGAGGAGCCTTCGAACCTCACAGAAGAATTCAATTTCAAGAACAAACTTTCCTAAACATATCCCATATAATTCTGAGCTATAAAAGCACCCGGTACGGCCTACGAGCAACAAGTTAAACTGCCGTTGCAAAGCAACGTTTCTACAAAACCGCCTCGCCCAATGTAGTTAGGAAGCCATTAAACAAATTGTCGTTTCAAGTAAATCATAATTTCTAAAATAGCAAAGCAGCTTGCAGGAAGTTGAGCGATGAAGCTTCCGTTTAATAACAAACGTTTCGGCCGAGGATCGCGTCCTAAACAAACACAGATTTCCATTAATGTCCGCCAGACGGACAGGCTTAGCCGTATATATTTATTGATTTATTGATCGTAAGGAGAAATCCCGTCGGCCGTAATTTAAACGGGCGTCCAAAAAGCGGACCGTGTTTTGGAGCCGGACAGGGCAATGTTTGGACATGTTTATGATAAAATAAAAATACCCGCTGTATTTACGTGTGCGTGCGTGCCATATCTATGTTTGTGTTATATTTTGATTCGATCTATCAGTTGCTGGTGTGAAATATTTGTATAGTAGAGTATTGTTTGGTTATGGAATGGAGTTTTTATAAATATATCAATCACTCATCAACGTTAGGCGCCCCATTACACATGCTCTATGTTTATCTGTTTATTTAGCATACTTTTTTAACAAAGATTTATTATGTTTTGAAATATGGCAGTATAGTGGGCAAAAGAGAGTCACGCAATTACCATCGAGTCAAACGTGCCAGATATTAACTGATAGAAAATTAAGAAAAAAATGCTCATTACAGCTTTTTTAGGTTGATGAGAGGTGATGGTATCACCTAAAAAAGCTGAAAGTGTCCTCCAATCCTTTAGATTTTCCCTAAAGGATTAGAGGACACTTACAGCATTTTTAGAAATAAAAAATAAAATACAGTTCTAAGCTGCTCCATCCCATCCCCTGTTCCAAGTGGCCCTGCTAAGCAGATGCACATCTACTCAGGGATACCTGCGTCCACCCGCTATCTATCCTTTTACTGCCATCGCCGCGCGCCGTTCCTTTCACACAATAAAGCTGTTCCTTATGGGAGAAAGAGATAGGAATAAAAGCCCTACAAATTACATTATTACTGTAGTAGAATTACGATTATGTAAGACGTACTTTAGTCGAATTTTGAGATGAGTTTTTTTTTTTGTAAAAGGTCTTTCAAAATGTTTTTTTTTGTTTTTTTAGAATTAAAATATGTATCATGTGATGTGAGCCAGCTTAGGTCTCTAGCCCTCGCCCTAGACGTCAGGTCCAGGGTTTGAGGCCTAGTAAACTAATATTATAAAGAAAGGTTTGATTTTTTGTAATGTACGAGTATGTTTGTTACCTTTCACGCCAAAACGGCTGAACGGATTTAGATGAAATTTGGCTTACGGGTAGACCATAGGATACTTTTATCCCGATATTCCCACGGGATCGAGACCTATGCGGGTGAAACCGCGGGGCGCAGCTAGTCCTAGAATAATCTGACAGTATTTTCTGTTTCGAAGTCAACGTCCATGTACGATATATACGTATTATATTAAGTATACTGTGCTGTGTTTAAAATTTGAATTAAACTTGGAAGTTTCTTAAAACTGGCGAATTATAAAAAACTGGCCTAGTGCGAGTCGGACTCGCACACGAAGAGTTCCGTACCACAAGGCAAAAACGCCGAAAAAACACGTTTGTTGTATGGGAGCCCCCCTTAAATGTTTATTTTATTCCGTTTTTAATATTTTTTGTTAAAGCGGCAACAGAAATACATCATTTGTGAAAATTTCAACTCTCTAGCTATCACGTTTCATGAGATACAGCCTGGTGACAGACAGACGGACGGATGGACAAACGGACGGACATACAGCGAAGTCTTAGTAATAGGGTCCCGTTTTTACCCTTTGGGTACGGAACCCTAAAAAGGCTCTCCGTGTTTTCGCACCTTTCCTTTTACAGTTAGGTACATTAAGCGACAGAAGAAACATTTAATTGTTTATTTGGTTAATGATTATACAACTGCGCATTTCAGGCAATCAATCGCCTCCGCTGTGTGTCCGTCCGTCCGTCCACCCTTCCGTCCGTCTGTCCGTCCGTCCATCTTCCTATCAGCGGGCTGTATCTGATGAACCGTAATAGGTAGACAGTTGAAATTTTTACAGAGTGGGTATTATTTCTATTCCCGCTATAACAACAAATAACGAAAAGTAAAATAAAGTTAAAAATGAAAAAGGAACGTGTTTATTTCGGCGCTACTTGCCTTGTGGCATGGAACCTTACGTTCGGCCGCTTTTGAAATGCAATCAAAAAAATAAAATTGTATGACCAACTTAGATAGTTGGCTAGTACTTAACAATTTAAATTTCAAATCTCTCGATCTCATAAGCATGTAGTTACCCACGTATCCTCGATAGCAGCGCAGACGCAGAATCACGCATCGCCTAACAAAGGACAAGATAACCAGTTTATTTACATCGCAACTATAAGAAAATATTCGATTGTATGTAAAATAAGCGCTGCAAACGGGCCATAAACTTTATTATAACGAGCCGACCGCATGTCCCCCTCCCTCCCCCCACCGATTTATAAAGATGCCCAAATCGAATGATTTTTATCTCGATTCTTAATTTTACACTTATAAATACCGACACGTTATACTCACACGAGAAGATTAGCCTTTTAGGGATGTGGCATTCAATATTTTGAATTACAAATCGTTTGCCGTTTTCGGTTTTTGAAAATCGTAAAGTTAATTTGAGTTTCGTGCGTATTTAAAACAGTAGGCAACACTGCTATGGTAGATGAACAATAACATTCGCATGGAATAGGTAGCATGTTCCATGCTAAATCGTATTACCTATTCTACCACGTCTAATCAATTAGGATTGGTGTTAATTTATTACGCAATGATTCACACTAGGTACTGAATCTTTTATGAGAAAATCCCACAGACTGCTTGAAGCTACGAATCAGGGGCCTTCACTCTAAGTCCGTCAACGAAGATGCAAGATAAAAGTAATTCGAAACTCCGAGTGTACCCTAATCCCGATGCAAACTCCCGGGAAAAAACTTAACGGAAGTAAGGTAAGGACAACTGTCAAATTGAGTTGTCCTTCATTCTTAGTTCGGGCCCAAACTAATATTTTGTGATACGGAGTTAGAAAGTTCCGTAACTTCGACCAAAACTACCGAGTCCGAGCTTAGTGAGTAGATCTCCAGAATAAAGGAAATCGCTTTTAACTTTAAATTTTCCCTATCCATCAGTAGAAATGGCGTGCCTTATCGGTTATTATTAGTAGCTCGAGGCCGCATCACGCCAGCGCAGACCAAGTAATTCACTTACTGTGAGGTCCTAAGGTCCCCAAGGGCCTTATCACACTGGTGATTCACAAGCTTGTCTTTAGTCATACACAGGAGCGACACGCGTCGACGACAGAGGATACTGCAGCCGTCGACTCCCGTTGACGCCTGCTGTCGACGCGTCGGCGGCAGCCGTCGACAACTCGTCGCTCGTATATTTGTGTACGTTGCTCAAATATACGAGCGGCATGTTGTCGACGGCTGCTGTTGTGTCTGTTGTCGACGCGTGTCGCTCGCGTGTATGCACACAAAGACAAAGTCAAATAATTAATTTCAATTAGGCACACTAAAGGCCCCCTTTGAATATCAAAATTAACAAGAAAATAGAATAGATTCTAGCTGCCTCTTCCGAGCGAGCACACCACGTGTGTGTAGCGTGTTCGCCGCGTTTGCGTATCGTGAGCTATTGACGTGAGTGTACAGTCGGTGGCCAACATTATCTAACCCACTTCCTGTGGGTCAGGCAATGTTGGGTGGGTCAGATAATGTTGGTCCCCGACTGTACAAGAGAGAGCGAGACAAGTAAGCGTAAAATATGGTGAAAACGCCGCGAACACGTCGCCTAGTCGCCGCGAACACGTCGACTAGTCGCCGCTAGCTCGCTTCGCATCCGCGGAGAGCAAGTTCACAAATCGCCTCGTAGAAACACACTAGCACATCGCCAGTATTACAATGTTGTGTAAAACTGAAATAGTGTGTAGCGAGCGTTATGGGCGATGTGCGTGACGAATGATGATACGAGCTGGAGAGTTTACGAGGCAAATTTATTAATTTTAAACGCTTCGGTGTGCCTCCGTCAAGCAATATGATTAGAAGGTGCTAGAATTTGTAGTTGGTTGGCTTTGGTGTAGACACTTACCTACATAAAACGAGAAATGAGCCTTTGAGAGCTTTTATTTCTGAAAGTAAAATTTACTGCGAGGTTATTGTATTGACTTGTTAACAACAGTCATTGTGTTATTTACGTTGTTGAGCAGACAATTTTTGGAACATAAATTATGAAGCAATAGATTAGCAGTAGGTACTTATCCTTCAAAATGATTCAAGTTGGAATTGATAGTGTGTTATTAATTCGTTTAAAAGGAACCTACATTTCCTATCATATGCTATGCAAACTATAGAAGGTTTTACTTTTTTAATCTGAATTGAATCCAACCACGGAATAAAGAGCGAAGCTTTTCCTTCCTCTGTGAACTTAATCAACGTTAAAAAGTAATTAAAACAACTCACAACGGAGTAACCAATATTATCTTGATTGTAATCTACTACGTAGAAACAAGTACGTAGACTACTGGCAACTGTGATGCCGGTGAAATGTCAGTCGCGAAGGCATTTCGATTTTGTTAATTTGCTCAGTATTAGCTCAGCTAATCCCGGGTGCTGCAGGTGTTTTTAGACAGCAGTATCCCTATTTCTACTATTCCATCAAGTTTGTTTGAACTTATTTTGTCCTACACAATGATATTATACTCGTAAATAAAAATTGGTACCTACATAGGTTACCTACCCAACATTCGATCTTCGAAAAAGGCACAATGCCATTACTCTTAGATGACACTACTTTTTAACTTATAATATGATTACTCCTACAATAATTATGATTTAAATACAAAGACTATGCTTTAGCGTCCTTCTACCCTGTCTGTTACCCTTACGAGTATGCCAATTTATTTGGGGTGCCAGCGTATTACGAGTACGTTGTATTATTTTTTATACTTACTAAGTACATACTTTACTATGCTACAATTGCAGAGAGAGCAATGGTAACCCAGTGGTACCGGCCGCAACTTACGCGAGTTGTAGGTAGTGGATCAAACCCAGACAGGCGTTTTACTTTGTGTAAAATTATTTCATCACTATACTAACTGTTCTCAAAACGGCGAAGGAAAACATCGCGCATCGTGAGGAAACTGGCATGTCTTAAGCAATAATTCAAAGACATGTGACATCTACCAACCCGCACTGGGCCCGCATGGTGGATTACGGCCCGTTCCCTCTCACAGAGTGTAGGCCTGTGTCCCAGCAGTGGGAACATTATAATGCTGATTATGCTATGTTACAATTATCAGTAAATAATTACCTGGCTGAAGCTAAAACAAATGAAACTCGAAGCTTGCAAATACAACACCTCTTCCATTTTTATTCCATTACATTACCTACGTTCATTACTACTTTATATTAGTGTTAACGATAATTTTATACTGATGTTGGTCTGTAACTACTAAGCCTCGTCTCGATAACGAGTCATGTAGGTCCCAGACATGTGTAATGCCTGACTAGTGGCCAGTCAGATCGTATCGTGTCCGTCTGTAACTAATTACGATTGGTATTGCCATGTTTTAGTACTAATGTCTATGGCTGTTTGCATTTTTTTATATTTATGTGCGATTTGTTAATAAGTAATTGTAATGTCGTGCTTAGGTGACATTTGTTTTGAGAACTATGAGTGGTTTAATCTTAGACAAAGAAAAGTATAGACGGCGGGTAGCTCCATTTCATTTCCACAAGAAAAGGATAAAGTATTGAATTATTATAAGTAACAGAAAAGGATAAAGCTATACTATTTTCGTCTCTCAGTGCGTGCCAGTTTTTTCAAGGCAGCTATATAAGTAGCCAATGTTAGTTAAGTTAGTTTTTTGTCTCATGTGTGGCCACGCTACCCGATGCTCTATAGCTTTCTTACTCTAAGGGTTTAATGGACTGTGAATTTTCATGAATTTTCTTTCCGAATCCATTCAAGGTCTTTTTATTTTATTTATTGCTTGCTCTTGACCTCAGTCACGCCTGATGGAAAGCGGTGGATGCGGAGGTGATGGAACGGTCGTGCCCAGATTTTTGTCCGCCTGATTGTATTTCTCGTGTAACGTGGGTGCAGACATACATCTCACAAACACCCAACTATTTTATGACGCATATTAGCATGTAATCTCACAAACACCTAAGTATTTTATTACCTACATATTAGCAGTAAAACTAATGTTTCACAATAAACTAAGCAATATTCCCACATACACTCCTAAGATAACTATC
This sequence comes from Oligia latruncula, assembly GCA_948474745.1. Lineage (NCBI taxonomy): Eukaryota > Metazoa > Arthropoda > Insecta > Lepidoptera > Noctuidae > Oligia > Oligia latruncula. The sequence continues at coordinate 12,810,099 of OX419702.1, read as the reverse complement.
TACAGTTGCCACACATACTTAACACCGCCATTAAAAAGCACACCTACTAAAAACGAGTCGATAATCATTATAATAGTTCGTTGTAGTTGGAAAGTGATAAACAACGATAACAATCATCGCAGGCGGCTAGTTTGAACTCTATTTTGCATCTCCGAGGCGGCACGTCAAAGGAGTAATCATGCCCTCCGCGTCCGATGCTGAGGAGGTATCCACGCACCTCCCGTGGGCGTTAAAATGTTGCTTGTTGACTTTCACAAACTGATTTGGTAGTACAATCAGTTAGATAATGTTTTAGTGGATAACATTTCGTATCTGATTTGCCGTGGTATTGAAAGATTCGGAAGCCGATCAAATATCAAATACTGGAGCTGTCTTTGATGTTGAATTATATTTTTGTTATTTTGCTGTTTGCTTTGATAATAGATATCTAATGAGCGGAAGTAAATAAAGCAGAAAAGTTCAAAGAATTTTTAAAGGCTGTCAGTTGACTAAGATTTAATTGACTGGAAATACTAATAACTTTGCGTAAATAATAATATTTTCGAAGCCAACGAGGTTAGGGCCGGATTATGATGTGCCTAATTTATCAAAAAGATCACAGAGAGATCAAAAATCTACGTTCTGTGTATAAAAAAGATTATATTTGATCAGTCACATAGATATTTTCAGGTCAAACTTCAAAGGTTGCTTTGACACTGTGGCTGAAAAATACAAATAGCCATACAAGCCCAAATGTAATTTAATATTTTTGCATTGCTATTGATTACTGATGATCACTTCAAAGTGGTCTATTTTAAAAGTGCCTGATCTCTGTAATCAGCCTATAGTGGTGCTACTGCTGGGACACAGGCCTCCTCTCGATGAGAGGGAGTGGGCCACGCCGACCCACTGCGGGTTGGTAGATGTCTCATGTCTTCGAATTTTTGGTTCGGTTTCCTCACGATATTTTCCTTCACCGTTTTGAGAACAGTGGTGATGAATATACTTACCTCTAGTAAATACATGAAATTCCTTTTTTATATAAAAGTGCACCAAAAATACGTATAAAATATTTTACAAGCCTAATCAAATTATCGTGCGCCATATTAATGTTATGACCGTACATTTTTTACGGTACCACGTTCGGTGGTATCTCAACGAGGCGTGCTGTAATAACTTTGGACACGATCGACGGCTCGCCGCGTTAGCGCCGACACAAATACCAACAATGTTTACCGAGCAATAGACTACGTTTTTTTGTTCACCAGCTAATTGGTCGCTGGAAAACGGAGCTCGTAATGAGATGTTCGGAAAACCTGTATGGAGAAAAAGTTCGTGACTTTTTTGTTTTGAAGATTGGTATTTTACAATATTGGTGTGATATTTTGGTTCTGTTAGGCGAAATTGAGGTTCTTCAATGAGCTTTTTTGATATTTTAAAATGTAATGTTATAAGGACTTGAAGAGATAAAAACTTACTGAGTAGTTGAAGCTCAGACAATAAGAGAGCAGTGATAACTCAGTAGTAACGGCCACGACTTACGAATCAGTAGGTCGTGGGTTCGAACCAGGCAGGTGCTATACTTTTGTGTAAATATTTTCGTCACCACTGCTCTCAAAACGGTGAAGGAAAACATTGTGAAGAAACCGGCATACCCTAAAAACAAAAATTCAAAGATGCACTGGGCCCGCGTGGTAGATTGCGGCCCACTTCCTCTCACAGAGTGGAGGCCTGTGTCCCCGCAGTGGTAACATTATAGGCTGATTATGCATTACGAGAGCTTGAAGATTTAATGTGTGTGATTAGGTTCGTAACCAATCAATTATCTACTGAAAATCGGCTCTATTAAAAACTTCCTGGCAAGCAGAGCCACAACTAAAGTTTATAGATCTTGAAATACCAACTGATCTAATAATTTGAAATGAAAAGTTTAAATAAAAAGTTTGTCAATCTCTAATGTAAACAATTTCACAGTCAAATCACTACTTATCAAAATATAACTTGCGTCATACTTTTGTACAAACTTTTTGAATTCCTTTCTTTAAAAGACCTTTACCCTTTCAAGTGCTGTTAAACTTTAATGTTCGCTTTTCAAATTTTGACTGACGGCTCGTTGTGCGCCTGAGTTTTTTTCAAGATGGCTGCCCTGACTTAATCACTTTGATAAATAAACTGATAAAAGGATTTATTTTTGTAACGGTTTTAAAACATGAGTTTTAGTTTTAACGTTGTTTTGTTGGTAGATCTAAACCCACTCAGTTTAATGTGGCATTTTAATGTTCATAACTCGAAGCAAATAACCTTTTTTAATTTAAACTTATTACTTGTAAAAATTAAATAAATATGTTTATGACACTATTATCTGTAAGAAGTTATGTTCATAGGTAATTTAGTTCGTATTAATAAACAACATTTTAATTGCAATCGAAATTGCATGTCACACATTTTAAGTGCGTTGATGTCTTTTGTAAGGGAGGACCTCACGCGCATCCGGAAAAAACGACACACAGAAATAAAATAATTAATTTACTACTTTGACAGTTAAAAACAAGTTCCTAGTAATATTTAACATTCTAACGACCAAATTCTAATGAAGTTTCCTATCTAAGTCGTATTTATCTAATAGTAATCTACTAAAAAACATGATTAGTGCTCTACGTATAATAACATGTCCCGCGACGACGGCTAGCTAATAATTATGAAACGATAGTATCTCATAAAAATGCGCTTGTAACATACTTTATAGCTACGATTAGCTGTGCGCAACGAAAAACCAATTTAAATAAATTTTAAAAAGGCATTTATGAGAAAACCCCATAGCGAGCCTCCACACCGATCTAATTTAAACCCTGTTTGACTGAAAGGTTTATATCGGAAAAACGACAAAAAACATGCGCCTGAGTCATTCTCGTTAGTCAGACGAGTTGCCGCGGTACCTGTCTCATAAGTGGCGGTGTTTGTTTATTTAAAATCACACCTTAACTGAATAAAAATAGGTTGCATAATTCAATGTGTAATTATGGTGGTTACGACATTTTTCAGTGAGTGAGTCCGTCTTGTTAGTAAGCTTATTGTTACCGGTGCGACTTCCGTCCTTGTCTAGCGCGCATGTTTGGGTGCGCGTGGGTGCTGCTCTCTCTTTCTAATCGTTACGGCAAGGTCGGCTCGTTAAAAGCTCTTAACGAGAAGCGAAGGAAAAGCACGACGAGCCTCTCTGAAGCTCTCAAACTTTTTACGTCTTATTTTTTGTTTAAAAAGTTCTGTTGTTTAAACTTATTTTTTAAGTTATATGTATAAGGGGGTGATAGTTGACACCATTTAGAGCATTTCGAGCCATACATGTCTTAGACGAAGTATGTTTTTTTATTTTTTTCCCAGTTAAAGTTGGCATGTTATTTTTGACTAATAGTTTGTAGTTAAAAATAAAAAAAACATGATACTTTGTCTAAGACGTATGGCTCAAAATGCTGTAAAAGGTGTCAACTATCACTCCCTTAAAGCTTTGCACTCAGCTACCAAACACCCTGTATACTCGAAAAATTCTAGCTCAGTTTTTCATTTATTATTTTGTTTTTCGTCTTATATGTTATTATACAAAAGAGCCATCGAGGTCTTTGATGTCTAATCAAAGACCTCGATGGCACTTTTGTTTAAAAAAAAAGATACGATTGAAAACTGAAACCAAGCACCTACAAAACTCTTGATCGAATTCCAAAACCGTATTTCAACATGATACCTCTGAACTTTGACCATCTCAGTCGGAGGCTCGCTCGGTATGTTCCGCGCGTGTCCCGTTCACACCTGAATCGTGCGCATCTACCCATCTCTTTCCCCCACGGCGCTATCTCGCTCGTGTACTGACACCATCCCGTCACGCCACTCAGGATAATCGCCTGAAGAAAACACCTTACGTTTATCTTCGAGTAAGTTCCGAGTTGCAATCAATTTAAATTCTTTATACTTTGTTTTGAGGCGTCGGAGGGGATCAGCTGATGTATAAAAGTTATACACAGATATAGCATTTTTATTCATGTATTGGTGTTTTTTGTTTAGATATTAATGAGCTTCCTGAACTAGTTTGACAGGATTTAATTGGTAGCTTGTCTTGTTATAACTTTTTATTACTATTGCATAATCATTATAATTTATTGAGCGTGTGACTTAACAAAAAGAATGTAGGTATAATACATTAAAATCCTTGTTTTTATTTGATGTTAATTTTAGGAAAATCAACTTTAAGTAATTGTAAATTAGTTGATTTCAGAATGACTAGTAAGTACTATTGAAAAAGACATAAAAATGTTAGAAGTTTTAGCGCTAATTGAACTTTATGTGTGGATATTAAAGTTGTTTTTTTAAATAAAAAACACATACTTGTTTACATGTTTGGAAACTATGTTACGAACGCAGTTTAGCTATCGAGGATTTAGAACGAAAAACAAATGCATAATCAGCCTATAATGTTCCCACTGCTGGGACACAAGCCTTCTCTCGGTGAGAGGGAGTGGGCCGTAATCCACCACGCGGGCCCAGTGCGGGATGGTAGATCACAAGATTTAAAAATGTTACCAATAACCTTAACCAGCCAGTACTTTTTGTCATTTTTACAGCTCAGTGCAAAAGTATTCAGACCATTCGATATTTTAACATTTTAAAATTAAGTATTATCAGTTAAATCCTGTAAAACAGTTTAAAAGCGATGGCTACAGTAACGTTCTTGTTTATTATAGCGAAGCCAACGCTCCTGCGCCGCGCGCCGTCTCGGACAGAAATAAGAGAAAAAAAAGTGGTATTTCTGTAGAAAACGACTCGACCGATTGCCTCGTTGAGCCTTCAATCGATACCTTCTTGAACCAACTTCGTATTTGTATCGATTCTTATAAGTATAACCGTTTTTATGCCGCACGTACTTATTTCGAAAATTCGCTTGACACATAAAATACTTTTGTAAAGGGGACCGGCTTATTATCGAGTTATATTTTCATTGGACATTCTTATGACTTTTTATTTTAAACGTGCATGGTATGAGAAGGGGCTCGTGGCTAAATAATAACAGCCGCACGGATCGATCGAAGGTTAAGCTACGGTTGCCGCGGTCGGTTCGTGGATGGGTGACCATCCATTACTTATCGAGATCCCTCAAAGCACCGGAAAGCACGTTAAGCCGTTGGTTTAACGTAACAGTCGTTACGGGAGGTCTAAAAGTCTGACAACCAGTCTTACCAAGGAATATCGTATTACCCAGTGGGTTTTGGAGGTCAGATAGGCAGTCGTTCCTTGTAAAATACTGGTATTCAGTTGTATCCGGTAGACTGGAAGCCGTCCCTAACGTAGTTGGCAAAAGGCTAGCTAGCTTGATATGGTATGAGAATACAGTCATATACTACACATCATGTGGTTGTGACTTATGTTAGGTATAAATATGTAAACCTTTGCGCAAAAGCACACATTCGGCTCACCTTTCAACAGGCACCAAAGCTTTTCTATGTGACTATTTACTTGCGAAGAAATTAATATTCAACAGCTAAGTCAACGCCTGCATAAAGCAACACGATTTTACATACCTACCACACGGCAAAATATTCTAAGTTTAGTTGGATGTAACACGACATGTTTGTTATGTTTTGTTGTGGTGGCTCCGAGTTGGATGACTGACAGCCATTATGACAATTTAGAAGATTACATCGTGTCGACGGGCCCATCAGTCGAAAAACTATTCGGTGGAATTAAGTGGTGCGCACACGACGGTTGTTTAGAAACGTGCGTAGGCGCAACAGATTGTCTGTACAGTAAGGGAAATGAAATAGATAGATAGATAAACCTTTTATTCAGTGCACAAAAAATGCTTAGCACAACACACAAAAGCACAATTAAATGATAAAAAATTACATGAATATACATAACAAGGTTCCAACATACAAAAAATAAAAAAGTAATACTTTGACATACTTTAAATCAAAATAACTAAAATTATTATTCATAAAGTGCGGTGTGCGTCTCAAGGATGCACCAAATGGGAGTCCAGCTCAGCATGTGTCAGGCAAATGTGCCTGGCGTTGATATTCTTTTGTCAATCTGCTTGAAAATTTGCGGTCTTGTAGCTGTTTCATACGACTAATAAAGAATGACAGTTGTGATTTGAATATACCTTCGGACAATTTAAGTTGGTAGCAAGTTTGCTAAACAATCTGTTTCCCTGACTGTACAAGTATACATGGATGCGTCTGTTGCTGGCCTATTTTATTTCTAACTCCCAAATTACTTGGTACGTGAGACAATTTTGAATTTCATTCGTCATATAATGAATCAGAGACATTTCAAGTGATAATAAATGGAGTGTAAAGAGCATCTGTCGAAATAGTCTGCAATGTAAAGTCGCTTCGCTGTTATTTATGATGTTAGAGTACAGTGATGAATGAGGCCTACTGTGCGAATGTTCGCATCATATTTCTGTCCTACTTTACAGCATTAGACAGTGTTTCTATCCATACTACTCATATTATACATACGGAAGGAACTCTGTCTGTTACCTTTTCATGCCTTAACGGCTGAAAGGATTTCTCTAAATCAGCAAACAGGTAGTCCACATGGGTTAGGACATAATTATGAGTAAGTGATGGTAGTAAGTAATAAGTAGTAAGTTCATACCCGTGGGATAATTTCCAACCTACGTACTACACGCGGGCGGAGCTGCGGGCAAAAGCAAAGCTGATATAAAAATACGAGTCTACAGCAGTGCTCCCAGACTCGTTAAGTCAGAGACGAAAGTTCTCGAACCAATGGGAATGGTACAGATAAAATAACTTCTATTTGAACACCTATTTCAAAGCAGCACGCGCAGGCGCAGTCTCCTAACAGCCGTCGTGTAATCGGCTTTAGTATGCCGTAATAGTTTCGAACGAGATGTGTACGCGCAGGGCATTAAAAAGCTCTTTGAAATCTCCGTCCGTTTCACAATAAAACTGGCGTAGTCATCCTACGGTCGGAGGAATCGTCTGTCATTCAATCGAAGTTCAAATCATGTATTCTTGTTATTATAGATAAATTTAAGAAAGCACCTGAAGTGCCTCCCGACAGTGCCCTCGTTAAATAACGTTTGATTGGAATTGAAATTGCTTTCCGAACACCATTGGGGGAATTAAGCAATTTGGTTGGTAAAGAACTTGATTTGAATGCTTTTGTGTTCCGTAAATAATGTTAATCTAATAAAAAATTGTTGTAAACAAATAATTTATTCGGCGTATCAGTCATATCTCATCTTGTTTCTTTCTAATTTAGTTATTCGGTAATTATAACCGTTTCCTTGATAGCTGATTAACAGCGGATATCCTGCCGTCAACTACTTTATTTGACAACGTTTTGGCGACTTGTTTGAAGTCGGCAATAATTAATGACACAATAAAAAAAACCTGGATTTTTTAATTAATTGGTATTTGAAAGCTGGATTCACTAATTAAAGTTTTAAAAGTCGTGTTGCGTGATTTTACGACGGTCTATTTTGAATAAATGGGCCGTTAAGAAAATTCATGATGAAACCATGTTTTTTTTTAAAGCTTGGACATTTTCCTTGCAGCCTATCTCATTACGTCTTTCCTGACACGTCCATGTATCATGTTAGAAAATTAGCTGTTTTATGATCAAACGACTGAGATCAAGTCTACTTCATAGCAGGTAGCACTATCAATCTCCAACGTAATTATAAACTGAAGGGTTGTTAAGAAAATGGTTCAGCGCCAACCGCTATAGCCTAATGATTGCAAACTTTAATTATTTGCTGTAAAACATGATTGAAAAAGTAATTGCTTATTGGAATAGCTGATTGGATTCACAGGATAATAAACAGCTCTTTTATCACTAGGTAGACAGTTGTGTGGATAAAAAAAGAAAAAAAAAAAAAGAAATTGTTTGTTTCACACCTCTTTTGTTTAACGCCGCTTCTCCTATTAGGTACATGGGCACTTGAACATAACTGGTGAAATGTGGGTGTACTATAAATGCATCTCTGCATATTATACATTGACCTTGCTAGAGTTGAAATAAAGTTGAGATTAAATAAACTTCCAATAGCTGGAGAGCTAAGCTAAGCGGAAAAAGGTGCTCGTCTCAGGTTCTTCATTTATGGCGCGGTATTATGTTATGCCATTTCTCCTTTTCATTCATCATTGAGAAGATGATGATCATCATCATCATGATCATTGATTGATTGATTGTTTTTTTTTCTTTTGTTGAGCACCACCAGACCGTTCTATTCCCTTTGCATTTTCCGTGTTCTGCTGAATACCTTGCCTTTGTCATGATCTGCCTAGCCTTTTCCCAACTATGTTGGGTTCGGATTCCAGTCTAGCCGGATGTAGCTGAATACCAGCATTTTACATAGAGCGACGTCCTATCTGACCTCCACAACCCAGTTACTGGGTAATACGATGTCCCCTGGTAAGACTGGTTGTCAGACTTTCGGGCTTCTGACTACCCATAACGACTGTGACAGATCTACGAAAGTCAGCCAGGACAAACGGCTTAACGTGCTTTCCAAGACATGGAGGGGTAGTCTAAAACATGTATGGCTCAAAATGCTCTAAATGGTGTCAACTGTCACCCCCTTAAGGCTTTGTATCCAGCTTCCAAACACCCTATATGTATAAAGATAGTCACCCATCCACGGACAAACTTCGGCAAGCGTAGCTTAACCTGATAGATCGACCCGTGTGCCTGTTATTACTATTAGCCACAAGCCCCTCGAATACCTTGCCTTTGCCTTAACCCATAAAGTTAAAACCAAAAAGTTTCCCTCAAACAAAAGATGGCGCACTATAACGAGGCCGCTTACTATTCCACGCATAGAGTATAAAGTGCTGGTCGCCAATCACCGCGACTTGGTAAAAGAAAGAAAATGGAAATACCTACGTGTTTTGTATGCGCAGAGCCTGTTTCGTTAACCGCGTTCAGTGCCCATTATGTAAATATTAGGCTGTCTCGGGAAGACACGGAACATACGAGTTACGGACAGCTTTTGTAGCTACAGTAGGCCGCACGTCACACGCGATCGCTGAGCGTGGGGTCCTGGGTTCGACTCCCAGGTCGAGCAAATTGTTATTAGGTTTTTCCTAGTAATAGCCAGTAGTTTGGAAGTTGGCAGTGTGATACGTACCCTGTGCCTCGAAAGCCGTTGGTCCTGCGCCTGATCTCTCTCCGGTCGTATCGGATTACGTACCGTCCCATCGGATTATGAGAGTGAGGGAAGAGACAGTGCATCTCTTTCTGCGCACACACTTAGGCACGTCAATGTCACCCTTGAGATTGGCCGCCATGGCCGAAATACGGTCTGAAGGACTATTAGGCCAAACGTCAGTGGTTAAAAAACACAAGCTGCACTGAAAAAAATAATTTCGATTTCATTAAGACTTTTCATTAAGGTTTTATACAGTAAGAAGAAATGTTTGTAAAACACTAAAAGACAAAACAGTAACTTTTAATGATTGAACATACTATTTACTGAAAAAAAAGAAAAAAAAAAGGAAAACCACCAATAATGTAATGTAAGTAAATTTCAACGGTTTCAACGATATCACCAAATGAATAAAACAGTTAAAACAAAATAAAATAAATATTTAAGGGGGGCTCCCATACAACAAACGTGTTTTTTTCGGCGTTTTTGCCTTGTTTGCTCGATATCTGTCACCAGGCTGTATCTCAAGAACCGCGGTAGCTAGATAGTTGAAATTTTCACAAATTATGTATTTCTGTTGCACCTATAACAACAAATACTAAAAATAAAATAAATATTTAAGGGGGGCTCCCATACAACAAACGCGATTTTTTTTGCCCTTTCTTGCTCGATATCAATAATGGCAACAGGTAGGCACTTGAAATATTCACAAAATACTCAGTTGTATTTTTACTTTAATAATAAATAATAAAATTAAAATTAAATAAATATTTAAGGGGGGCTCCCATACAACAAACGTGTTTTTTTTCGGCGTTTTTGCCTTGTGGTACGGAACCCTTCATGTGCGAGTCCGACTCGCACTTGGCCAGTTTTTTTATTTACTGCTTATTTCTTTAAGTGTAGGCTTTTATTCTCTTGAAACTCGGTACTTCGCTAGGCTAACTCAAGGTCTATGTGTTACTACGAACGAAGCGCGGTCGACTGTACTACAGATTGGATCTTGAACATAGATATAAAGAAAGAAGATCTTGACGGTGCATCGTTGCTGCAGAGTCGTTATAGCTGTAAGGCAATTTAGTTTTATGTTGGTCTTTCAGTCATTTTCTTTGCGTTTTTATAGGTGTAGGGTACAGGAAAGTTAATTACCTTGTTTTTAATTAACAAGCAATGTCCGACGCCAAGAGAATGGTTAGAGGGAGTAGAAACAAAATAAAGGATCTCAAAAGAGTAGTTACTATAAGCTGTACCTTCCTCCTATGGGTTGCTGAACCTGCTAGCACTGCTTCATTGCTTAAAACATTTCAATTCGGTTCTCTATTTCGCGCTTTCACTGTATGCAATTCGTCGTGCAGGGCAACGATAAAAAAAAAAATACAGGGTGTGTACAGTACATCATCCCACTCAAATTATAATTGACGCCAACTCAACCACCTCAACCGACATCCGCTTACATCAACAAGGTAATTTCGACTTGCTAGAACAAGACTACTCATTATGCTAACAAGAAATTATGCCCCCGTTCTCTCGTGGGGCGTGCTTGCAATTTGCCATCGTAAAACATACTTAATTAACCGACACAGCCATAAAAGACTTGTCATGTTGTCGTTGCCTAACAAGACGCACGACTGGTCGGCCGCCATGTTGGTTGGCGAGCAATCAATCAATATTTATAAGATCACATGAATTGTACAGAAGGAAATGGGTAATAACAGCTTGGGTTACTTGGATTTTGTAATTGTTCCTTGAGTGCAGGAATTACAAAGTTATAATGATCTTCTAGGAAGATGAGTCTGGAATTCATTTAGCGGTCTTTTTGTTTCTGCTTGTGCCTACCCTCTTGAAAAAAGCCCGAATTTATGAAAAGATAAAAAATTGTATGATTAGCAGTACTACAGGTTCTACGCAGCATGCACGAAGGATATTAAAATCTATGCCAAATGTAGTCTAATCTACAATAGTGGCTGCATGTAGAGCTTTTACAAACGTTTCTATAAGATCAAAAGCATGATACCTATACCTACCTCCTGCTGTGTGTAATTAAAAACTAACTTATCTGACCTTTTCCGTAAAATACGTTTATTTTATAATTATGTGCCTACTGAATGTAAAAACTGGAGGAAACAAATTATACTTAATTAATCGCACTAATTAACACGAATAATAACACGCTTTGCACCCTTGACAGGGGAATCAATTCATATACATATTTATAATTCCATTTGGCAACGCTAACTACATGGCAATTTACCTGAACACAAGCAAAATAAGTCCGTAACCCAGAAAAATAAAGTTAAAACTTGTTTAACATAAATATTCCCTTATTTGAATTCACTGCACGTTGTTGTATAAAGTGTTCCATCATTTATTTTCCTTTCGAAAAACATCAATCATATGCGATCTCAACACTTGATCGAATATCCATTCCACATCATGACTCGACCAGTGTAATGAAACCTCTGTGAGGTCATTAATCTCCTTACTGACACCCAGTTATCCGTCCAAGGAGGGTCCAAGTAAACTTGTCAAATGGTTATGGTGGTGCGTTCAACTCTCGCGGCCATATTTAGCCACCTGCTGTGAACTTGTTTGCCATTTTAGGCAGTGGAGTATGGAGTTCAAAGGTGCTCACATGCTGGAACTTAGAATTTAAGCCTTATGTAGAGTCTATTAGCCTGGTCTGAAATTCAGTATCTACATACGGTCTTGCTTAAACGTTAGGGCTTCTAAGTAAGGGTAACGATGCACATTCTCAGACTAAACAACTAGGAAAATAATATTGCATTGTAGCTTTGTAGCAAAACGGACAATTTCAGAAATAGCTTTCCATTTTGGAGCAGTCTGTTGCATAACTTCAGGAACCTAACGGTGTTTACGTCAGCAGCTCGTATTTATCCTTATAAATAGCCTCATAATACATTTGAATCTCATTAATATCATACACATATCTCTGTCAGAGGCGCAACAGAAATAGTGCATCCTGTTTCGTGAGCGCGCGCCGGCGACGAGTGTTGCGCTCGAGTGTCGAGCCGAGCGCTCGAATCGGACGGATAATCGATTTTACGAGGTCCCGAAATAAACCGAGTCCCTTCGGCACAACATGCATCATCGACGGTCACATTCTGCACCCAGCTTGTGTTGTTCTTTTAATACTGGAGGGAAATGTATAACTGGACGCACATATGTTGTTAAAGAAACATGCGCACAGATTATAAATAGGTACGAAGTTTGCTTCGATTCATAAAATCATTAACTTACATTAGCTCAATTATACAACAATATTTTTAGCATAATATGCGAAACCCGAAACACGTGTCTAGTATTTTTATGTAAAGAATCTATGTACAAAATTTCAAAACTGTATCATGAAAAATCACAAAGTTATAAGCTTGTTAAGTTCCGTACAAAAACATGCTCACGTGTCGCTCGGTGTCCAACTTTTAGCCTTTTATAAATATATTTTTGGGACAAAATATAACATTTGTAAAAATTATTGAAATCGATTAAGTTACTTATTCTGAACAAACTATATTCAGGTTTCGCATTACTAAAAATAACTGTTCAACCAGTTCGGTTAATCAAGAATTCGATCAGTATATCGGACGCCTTTTATGACCAAGTGATCTAGCTACAGAACAAGTAGGTATTAGACAAACCTAACGTGGGCGAGTCAATTTACGGAATGCAATTTAAAGTCAAAATAGGGAAACAGTAAATACTTTAATACTATCCAAATGATAGAAAACGGTACTGTATCAGAATAGCATCCCGTCTAGGGCAATAAATGGGTCCGTTCACCCAAATAGTGCTGTGGGTGTTGTGTTTTATTGTTACGGGCGGGTTAACGAGCGCTTGCGCACTGCCATGCGTCCGCGCCGAACGCTTCGTCAGTCCGTCTTGGGATATCACAAACAACAGAAACATGTAAACGTTTCCATATGAATTACTTTTTCGTATTCTATTCCGGATCATCCAAAATAGTCTGTTTGGAAACAATTCGAGTCTTTATAGCTATGGAACTAAAAATTGCCGTTTGGTATTGGGAGAAGTTTAGACAGTATACATTCAGACGTTTTTCTGTTTATGTAATAGGTCTTTATACAAGAAAGGGTCTCCTGAAAGGGTGAATTGTAGTGGATCTGGGTCAAAATTTAATAAAGATTGTTCGGGACCTATTTCGTTCTGCTACTTAATCCGGTTAGACTGGAAGCCGACCTCAACATAGTTGGGAAAAGGCTAGGCAGATGATGACTTAATTAAATAATTTATTTAAGAGACTTACGAGTATAGACACAAGCGATGCATCGAACGCGTACCTACCTACCTGAAAATATCCATCGACATTTAATTTTGTAAACATGAAGCGGACTCTCCATAAGAGTGTTTCGAAGCATAACTTAAACACTGTCCGTCATCATTATAGCTGTTTGACGGAGGTGCATGTACTACTCGTAGAACCGAGGTGCCTCAACGCAAGCACACCGGGACAAGACCGACATTTATGTCATGTCGACATTTACGACTACCCGACATTTGAAATAAGAATACAAATGTAATGGCCACATGTGTGGCCTCGTAAACATGCCAGTGTATGTACCTACACCCCAGACAGTTATTAACGAAAGTATTAAATATCCCATTACTAATTATTTTATGTGGGAAAGTGTGTTCCAGCCTCATAATCATAATGAAATCCAATTGCACTGTATTGCCTGTTGCACTTACTAGTTACTACAATGATTTCAAAAGTAAGGATACGCCCGTCTGAACATTTTACATAGAAGTTCTTCGTTCGAAATTCGAAGTTCGCGCGCACCACTGTCAACTGAGTCGCGTTGGCCCTAAAACCGTCATTTTAGGGCCAGCGCGTTGGTGCCATTTTGTCGCGCCGTTAGCCCGGTCCTTACGCTAGTAATATATATATGTCAATGAGTTACTACATTTTCATTCACTTATGTAGAGCTCCTATTGTAAAGCTTTAAAAAGGTTTGGGACTTTATAGGGTAAAATACTTCAATTTGTAAGCTAAAGGACAACGTACACGCTTTAGGAATAGGTACAGCCTTTGGACCTCAGTTGGTTACAGTGATCCCGTAGCAATCGTAGGTAGGTAGTGCAGAATATTTGGTATGTTTACGATCGGAAAATAAATAATAATATTAAAGCGTTGTTGTTTATATTATCATTTATCAGTAGTCAGTACCAGCAGCAATAGCCATATGAGATAAGATACGAATACATAATTTGCTAAAGTTTATTATTACCAAGATCCCCGGACGGCCCATCGAAACAGAAATGAAATAAATTAAAATGGCAATTACAAAATGCAATTAAGTACTCGCATAAACATACAGTTACGTGTTAATAAGACTGTCGTAACAACTTTACGGACACTCTAGGAGCTGCATGGTAGGTACACCTCATTACTTCATCACAATACATATTCATGAACATCATAACCCTATAAATATTGCTTCGCATCTCGCTCTTGTCAAATAAATATATTTCTTTACGGCGTGAAACCAATCGTTGCGGAGATAGCGTTATCGTTTAATAGCCACTTGAGCCAAGACACGACGCCACATAAACACAAAAAGAAATAAAAAATGTTCTTAAAAGCGTCCGTCCGTTCGCGCCTCGATGTAATAACATTTGCATTTCCTTGCGCTTGCGCTTGCGCCGCAAGAGGCGCAGACATACGACTCGCGCTCACCCGACGCGTCGAGCTCTCGATAGATCTCAATGCTTTATTGAGTCATAAATCGCACTCCAAGTACTTTGTACTAATATGCTAAAAGGTTTTTGTTTTATTGCGATACTGATTGACTGTCATAACATTTACAAATTCGATTACTTCAAAAGTAGTAAACTTTAGTTTCAACGTATCGGCTGTGATCTTATAATTAAACTTTTATGAGCGCTTAAACTTCTAAAACCGTTGCGTGGGTGCTCGGTAAGTACGTGAAAGAAATGAGCCTAATTATCACAATGCAAATCGTACAAACATTAGTAAAATGTTAGCCAACATGTGCCGGCGGCGGAGGCCGGATCAAACATACGAGCAAGCGAACAAACACCGGTGTTTGGACTATCGCCACTTTCGGTTCTGTACAAATAGGGACCGTTGTTTGTTCAAGTGCCAGTGACACGCCACTGCGGAGAGCTCTGCCTAGCTTAAGAAAGTCCCTAAGAACCCTTTGAGTGCCTCTTTTATGAGTTATCTGGCAATGAGCAGGAAGGGACGAAGAGGGTCTTGTTACAGTGGTGGCGGTTCAAAACAAGGCGACACCTTTCTCGGCCGTAGTGGGAAGGATTTACCTGTCAGATGTTTTAACGAGCTAAGTAAGGGTTGACAAAGGCTATAATTTACTCGAGGCGAAGCCCAACAAGAGCGTTTACGAGGCTCCGTGAACACGAGATCCCAGAGCGTTGGGACAGGTCTAAAATAAAACTAGGAACTCGGCAATCAGGGTTCGGAAATTAACGATTTATCGACCAGTGGCCGAGATCGTAAAATTTAAATTTATAAGTAGAAAAAGATGAAAACAAAGAGTTTTTATGATAGTATAACGAGTCTCAACTCTCATCGGCATCGAATTACACTGTCATCTTGATTACAACCACTTTTTTGTTAACATCAGCGGCCAAACGAGTCTGGTGTAAAATTATATTGTTGCTGCCCTAAAGAATAGATCAGATTACTTTTTTAATAAGTAGGTAACAAGAGTAAATCAAAGGTACCTAGACAAAACAAGAAGTCTTCGTAAAAAGCGTGCATAGCAACACTAAATCCATAAAACTGGTGTCAGGTTCTAATTGCCCTTTTTGTGTGAATAATTTGTCTTAATTACAATTTGGACACGCATAACACAAACAGGTTTATGTATTGTTTTTCAAAAAGAACTTGTTTTCCGAATATTTTCTTAATTACTCTTATAATTGCACCTCCAACACGTGCAAAAGATAAAGCTTTTGTGGAAAATTCACTAGCTTAGGTAGTTTCAATCATTCCTGCAGATATCTCTCACGGTATTAAAATAATTGTTTGTTAAAACTAAAAAACGATATAGTTACTGATTATTTAGAAAGCTTCATCATCATTCGAACTGTAGTTTAAATTTTGTAATATAGCCGCTAGAATTTAATTAGCACCTAGCTAAACTATTTTTGCGGTAAACCTATTAAAAAAAAAAAACATTTTATATTAGTATTACCTAAAATAGTAATCTTGGAATTTTTACGTCTTAAAAATAATGTTGTTTAAATGATATCCCTCGGCTGCTTGGCAATCTTGAAACCGAAGTCGCAAATTTTGGAAAATACGGCGAATTTTCCAAAATTGATTGATTGATTTGGAGCAGCTGCTCCAAATCTCTCGGATTAGGTATTCACGTAGACCACCGATAGTGAGATCGGGACTGCGTGGAGGCCATTCAATATCCCCCCTTTTCGAAATGAGTTTTCCCGGGAATATTTCTTTCAGCAGGTCTATAGACACCCTAGCAGTATGGCATGTGGCACCATCTTGTTGAAACAATCCTCGAGGTATTGCCTTGAAACTTTTGCTGCCTCCCCGCGCCGCGCATTTCCGAGAAATTAGGTATCCAAATCGCCAACACCCTTATGGCCCACCCTGTACTACACTTTATTACAAACTGCCTGTAGACGCGCAGTCTAAACAAAGCACATGGTAATCGTTATTGACATCGTAAAAATAACTAACATAAAAAATAGGATAGTCGATATCGAAAATATCGATAAGCTAATCTAACACGATGTATATTTTACAAGCGATCTCGTCATCGTACCTACTAAATATAATCTTGATAGTGTTATCGTAGGCCTCCGTAGTTCGTTTACTGAAAGACACCTGCTTATTACAGCTGTTTGTTGGACCTTGCCCATGGACTGTTTAATTATCTTAATTACTTAGCGAACCATCATTGATCTTGCTTAGTTGGTCGAGTACTTTTTTAACTTTACGTTTTAAGGAAGTTTTAATTATCGTTTTTAGTGAAAGCTTGTTATTACTAGTTATGTCCCGTTTATTTTATGATCCATTGGTTGGGACGCATACCTACATAAAAAACAAAACCTTTAAATTAAAAAAGCAACTACTCCTTCACCTAAAGAAAACAATTAAAAACTTTTTTGCACATTTCCAAAACGTGTCGAACAGCTATAATGCTTTCCAGCCAGTTTAACTCATCATGTTTTATTAAACAACTAGCTGACCCGGCAAACGTTGTGTTGCTCCTACACTACTCCTACCCAACTCCTACCCTACTCCCACACTACTCCTACCCTACTCCTACACTACTCCTACCCTACTTCTACCCTACTCCTACCCTACTCCTACCCTACTCCTACACTACTCCTACCCTACTCCTACACTACTCGTACCCTACTCCTACACTACTCCTACCCTACTTCTACCCTACCCCTACCCTACCCTACTCCTACCCTACTCCTACCCTACTCCTACACTACTCCTACCCTACTCCTACACTACTCCTACACTACTCCTACCCTACTTCTACCCTACTCCTACCCTACTCCTACTATAAAAAAATAAATAAATAAATAAAAAAGTATCCTATGTCCGTCTCCTGGTCCTAAGCTACCTCCCCACCAATTTTCAGCCAAATCGGTTCAGCCGTTCTCGAGTTATAAGTGGTGTAACTAACAGACTTTCTTTTATATATAGGGTGCCTGGTAATTAGTGACCGATACTTAAACACGTGATTTTACTCATCATTATGAACAACTATACTATGGGACCAAACCTGAAATCGCGAAAAAAAAATCAGCTGCTCCCTACATTTTGACGGGTTAAGCGAACATAAATGTAGGGAACAGCTGATTTTTTTTTCGCGATTTCAGGTTTGGTCCCATAGTAAAAGTTGTCCATAATGATGAGTAAAATCACGTGTTTAAGTATCGGTCACTAATTACCAGTCACCTTATATATAGATACTAGCTGATCCGGCAAACGTTGTTTTGCTCCTACACTACTCCTACCCAACTCCTACCCTACTCCCACACTACTCCTACCCTACTCCTACCCTACTCCCACACTACTCCTACCCTACTCCTACACTACTCCTACCCTAGTTCTACCCTACTCCTACCCTACTCCTACCCTACTCCTACACTACTCCTACCCTACTCCTACACTACTCCTACACTACTCCTACCCTACTTCTACCCTACCCCTACCCTACCCTACTCCTACCCTACTCCTACACTACTCCTACCCTACTCCTACACTACTCCTACCCTACTTCTACCCTACCCCTACCCTACCCTACTCCTACCCTACTCCTACACTACTCCTACCCTACTCCTACACTACTCCTACACTACTCCTACCCTACTTCTACCCTACCCCTACCCTACCCTACTCCTACCCTACTCCTACACTACTCCTACCCTACTCCTACACTACTCCTACACTACTCCTACCCTACTTCTACCCTACCCCTACCCTACCCTACTCCTACCCTACTCCTACACTACTCCTACCCTACTCCTACACTACTCCTACCCTACTCCTACACTACTCCTACACTACTCCTACCCTACTCCTACCCTACTCCTACTATAAAAAAAAAAAAAAAAAAAAAAAAAAAGTATCCTATGTCCCTCTCCTGGTCTTAAGCTACCTCCCCACGAATTTTCAGCCAAATCGGTTCAGCCGTTCTCGAGTTATAAATGGTGTAACTAACAGACTTTCTTTTATATATATAGATTACATGCATGTGTATTACGAGTATTACGACATGTGAACACCAAACCTGAGCGTGACTGGCAGTAGCGCAATTGTACATTTAGTATTTTATCTATGGTAGCGCATTCACACGTATACTCGTCAGATCTAGATCAACGGTAATGGCGGGCAACACGACCGGGTCGACTAGTGTGCTGAACTGGCGCCAAGTGCGATGACCATCAATTTACAGCTATATCATATGAAATATTTTGAAGGAAAACATGAGATATTTTCCTTCAAACCTCGCGTTTTCACAACTAGCAGTTGTCTGTGGGCTACGTGGCTGCTGTATGGTCCAAAAGTCGTTTGATGGACCAATCCATTAACAATCATAGGTGAATTAAGGGATGATCAGATCCATTCTACCACATTATTTCAGCAACATTGCAGCATTGCAGCATTTCTACCACTACCAACTACCACTAGATACAAATATATTTGGTCGCATAAACTACAGAGTATCAAAATATTAGCTTGATAACCGAAATTAAAACCGACCTTTCACGAGACTGCATCCAAATTTCACACTTCCCAGATTTCCCAGGTCTTACGTAAGCAGGTTTTCTAATCCATAATTTTCTGTTTTTCCAGGTGGGTGGTAGTAGCAGGAGCCTGGCGTGCGAGCGTTATGCGTCCTCCCACACCAGCAGCAGGCGCCCGCAACAACCGTCACTCTTCACTCCTGCAGCTAGCAGCGTGGGGCGTGCCGGCAGCCCTCGCAGCTGCTGTGCTCGTCACCAGAGATGTTGATGCTGATGAACTTACCGGTAAGCTTCTATGTAATTAGTCCTTTAAGAATCTTTTTTAGGAATTCGGAAATACGTGGCCCCCTACAATAGACGTTCTTCTTCGATCAGAGTGTGGTTCTTAAACAAAATGACATGCTAAAAATACCAATTGTTATGTAAAAACTTGCAGTAGGTGTTAAGTGGATGATGCTATATAATTTCTAGAATGTTTTGTAAGGATACAATTGGGGGTATCCAATTAACTAAATATTTAACTGCAAATTTGTGGGTCCAAGACAGTTCCTTGGGGCATTCCGCAGTCGTCGCAACCAAAATAGCTGCAAGATCTCACAGTTCAAGTAAAACCTGTCTTAGTAGTGGGCTTTATTGTACAATGTTATTAGTTTTTACGGTAAGAACTTATATAATTTATATAATTCATCCCTCTTTAACTGAAGTAATTAACCACAAAGTCAACAATAGTAGCAGGCAGTAGCAGGTCACTAACTCTTCGGAATGTCAATTCTTATTCCTGTGAGTAACATCCATAACAATGTTGATTGTAATTGACAGTTGTCGTACTAATTAATGAGACACAACTCCTGTTTGTTAATATCAAATCAATTAGTCATCACTAGAACTTATTAGGATTCGTCGCATCTTCTCAAAAAAGGCGACATTTATCTTTTTCGATGTAAATGTGAGTTATTCCTAACGAACGTTTGACACCTAATTAAGATCCAGTTTTCTTATAGAATTTTAATTTACAATTCCGATATACAGACGACTTTTATACACCATCATTGGACTACATCATATGTTTTTATAACACCCCGTTTCACAGTAACTGGGTCTACCAACTATGGTAGTTAAAGACCGGTTCGATAGTTAGCGAGTGTATAGTTGAGAAAAGATGAGGCAGGTTTGTCGCGGCAGAAGGCGGAATAATAAGCGCTGCATAACAGATGAACAAATATCTAATGAACCTTCGATCAATAATATTATTGAACGAAATAATGAACTAACGAATGGGAATTCGATTGTAATTCATTCAACTAAATAACTTTTTATTCAGGAAAAATAAACAGGATAAGTTGGTTGTAGCTAATCGGTCTGACCAAATAATACCAAATCCTAAATAACCTGACCATATTGAATAGGCAGTCGATCACGAGTCGTTTTTCTTGTTGCTTGGACATCTTTAAATGGTCACGTTAGAAGTTCAACGCATCCAATGGAGGCTGCACTATTAGAGGTGATTCACCATATTGGAAGTTATTTATTGGAGTCCATATCCTCTAGCATTGATTGATCGAACTAGATTGGAAAGCATTTTAAATGTGCGTTAAGTTTTGGCTTGAGCCATACATTTCTAACTTTGTATGACTTAGGCTTGTATCCTTGTTGTAGAAAGAAGGAAAAAAACGCAGTAATAACTTGCCAGGCAGGAACAACTAATAATATTCTCAGAGTCCCATTGTTTGTTTCTGAATCAATCAATAAGCTCCTAATACACGTCCATAGCGAATCAACACAAATGCAAGAAACGTTCCTGTTTTAATAGTCCTTTCTTGTTTGATCGGCGGCATTTTTCAAAGCGATTAAATCTGTACCGAGTGCGCGGGAGCACGTATTCATGCTGTAATGGTATTGAGCGGTTTGTATGAAAGTACCGGCTCATTGTAATGTTGTTCGTGTGCTAAACGAGATTCTGACTCGGTTTGTGCCATTAGAGGATATGTGGAGATTACTGTATGACAATAAATAATGCAGGGCTTGTCTACTTATTGCCGGTTCTAATTTAGCTGCATTAGGCGACGAGCGTAAAAAACTACTGCAGTTCTGTTTGTAGTAACCGAAGGGACAGCTTCAGATTAGAAAAGTAAGGAAGCAATCTGATAATTTCTTGTAGTTAAATGTTATTTTAATCTTTTAAAAGAAACCGCCCGCGGCGCGGCTTGCCCTATCTGCTGACCTAGAGTCGGGGTTTTCGGAAGGATACACAGTATCGGTATCAGTAAATCCCGAGATTTGTCGTCGAATCGTACGATGTGCCGCTGTTTGGGGTTCCAGAATCAGACCGCGTTACAAGCGGCTTTTTACATCCAAAATGTAATACTTCCAAAGCCAAGTACACGTGTCCCTTTGCTGGAAGCATCTAAACATGAGAGATAAAACAAACGGTCGTAGCGGTAACATGAAAGACTGAAACATCAGATACAGGAACAGTAGCTTAAGATATGAAAATTCTGTTATCAATGTACAGCTAGCGGCAGAAAACATTAGTTATCAAAAAATCCTTTTATCATTTAAGCTAGAGATGATTAATTATATAACGGACATAACAACGACACAGAAACACCGCAGCGCAATGATAATGTTTAGTAAAAACTAAAAAGATTTTTTATCGTAATCGGGTGGTCGGTAATACTTGGATCAGAAGACGCGGCCTTTGTGGTTTTTCGTGATACAAAGTTGCGGTGCCGACAAAGACTGTCTGTCTGAATCTGAAAGTGGCGCGATTAATATGCTAACATTAAGACTTCTGGTCCTTGGCAAAAGCAACCGTCTTTTCTGAAGCTTTATAGATAGTCCAGGGAGTTGGGAAATAGGACTTGATAATGTGCATTCATTTTCAATAATTATTTCCCTTAGTACGTACGAGTACCTACACCTAAGCCTATCTATATCAAAATTGCTATTTAAGTACCCTTCTGAAATGACACTACATCATGCTCATTCCGTTCGATATACCTACTTGATGTTTTTTAGTCTGTTTAGGTCCGGTTTTTCAATCGCCGGTTAACTTTTATCCGACGAATAAGTTTGGCATTTTGACAGTTTTTGTATGGACAACAATCTGTCAAAACGTCACATTTATTCTTCAAGTAAAAGTTATATTACTGATTGAAAAATCGGCCCTAATTCAATAAGGTACCAACCCATTTCTTCTTCTTCTTTAATAAGTACCTAGTCAGAAACATCAACACTTTTCATAAATACTTATATACCTATCTAAATTCCCATTTTATTTTACTCCTCCTTTTCCAAGAAGCGTTTTATCGAATGACGGAGAACAATGAGCCAATCATCACTTATCAAGCTGAATTATGAGGACATTATACTTAAAAATATTTTACTGTCTGTATAAATAAACTTTTGGACATAAATCACTTGGGGTCCGACTTGTCGGCTGTAATAAATTCGTGAATGTTAAAAACTGGATGGTTTATTATACCATGCTAATGATGGTCGCACATGGAAACCAGCACGTTGGATATTTATTTTAATAAGTTTTTGTGAACCTTCTTTTCGGTTATTTGTATTTCTGAATATGGTATTGCATAATTTAGCCCTCTTTTGTCAATTTCAGCTTCTATATCAATGAGCTGCGAGCCAAGTCATCTATTAACAAGTCTCTCATTTGCGGATACAATTTATATTAGTCTTTCACTACTTAGCCGCGAGAGCGTATAATATCTGATGTATGGTTTCTATGTGTGTCCGCTATCTGTTTATCTCGGCTGTGGATATATTTTAAAATCCTCTTACATTTATTTTTATCGCCATTAAGCGAAGTGCGAGCGAAGTGCCACGCGGCCCGATTCTCAGGCATATTGCAGTTTCAATCATGCCACGAGTATTGTGCTTTTATTTTTATTATTTCCATTCCACTTCCATTATGGCGGCCGAAAGAAATGCTCGACCATTATTCGAGCCGTTAAATACGACACCTTTCCTCCTCACACGCTCGTATTTCAATTTTAAATCGGCCCTTTTAACCGCCTTATTAATGCAAGCCTTTTTTCTCACCGTATATTTGTGTAGGTGTTCGCTTTGAGAGCAGCTTTAGTGGAAATTGGAATGTTATTCACATCTATAAAGAGCACTCTAGAAAAAGGATTCGGTATCCGCTAACGTCTATACACCACTGATGTCGTTTAATATATGTTTTTTTCTGTTTGTTAAAGGGACATGCTTCGTGGGTAACCAATCTAGTAAGTCGTTACTGGCACTGGTTATAGTTCCCGAAGCGATTTGTCTGCTGCTTGGCTCCGTGTTCCTCTCATCGGGCTTCCGTGCCGTCCTCCGGCGACCAGCACCCGTGCCAGCCCCATCTGTACTGCTGAACTCACCACCTCAGCCTCATCAGGATCAAAGTGTGCTCAGATTAGGAGCATTTGCGGCACTGTATGCCGTGCCCTCAGCATGCATACTTGCAACGTGGGTGTATGAGTACGCATGGAGAGACGAATGGCTCGCTGCTCCAGTGCCTTCAACAGAGCCTTTAACGCACCCAAAACCAGCATTCTGGGTGTTTCTGTTTCGAATATTTGCGACACAGATTCTCGGTGTCATGGTTGCGGTGTGGATCGCTACGCCAAGTTTAAAGGCTTTGTGGAGGAGGATCGCTGGGCCGAGGAAGCCGCCAATGGCGAAATGTCCGCCGGGGCCACCGCCCACGCCGCTGACTCTGCACTGCTACGCAACACACCCGCACACCCTGACGAGACATCCACACAAGTATGCAACGTACAGGCCTCCACAAACGCATTCGTACAGAAAGCCTAGACACTACCATTACTCAGCCGGAGAAACTATTCTCTGACGAGCATATATGGGTCTTAATTAACATTTTCAATAACGTGCAAAGACGGTTCAAAGACAATTTTGAGAGGAGGAACCTCTATTGCTGCATTAATTTGTAAGATTTGTGTGTATGGATGAACTAATATTCAAGTGCCATTAGTTTTGTAATTAGCTGAGGTCAGAATGATATTGCCTATAATGATAGCTATTTAAGTATTTATAATTGTAATTACTATGTTTAAAGTGTTACGAATGATGCATAATGAAGAATGGTTGGTTGTTTGCTATGTCGAAAATGTCAAGCCTCGCATTTGGTTGATGTAACTTATGAATCTATACCTATGTTCAGTCAACAAAAGAGATAAGTAAGCAGGATCGTCGGATATAGTTGAAGTTTAGTAAGAAACCGATGGATGTTCTCGAATAAAAAATAATTTTATTATTAGAAAACAAACTGCAAAAAGCTCATTTATCAAATTAAATTTCAGTCGACAACATCCATCGGTTTCTTACTAAACTTCAACTATATCCGACGATCCTGCACACTTATGTCTTTTGTTGACTGTACCTACATCGTAAGTAATAAAGGTAAATAAACCGCTATGAAAGTACCTATTCAGGGTCAAATTAAAGTAGCTAGCGAAACGGTGCAGACGTGATGGGTATCGATTTTTAAACATTTTTTTTCTGACGGCGACTTCCTTTGATAATGTTGTTTTTGTTACTTGAAGTATGGGTTGAGAAAATCTGTTTTCTTTTGTTTTAACGCTTAGATATCGATACTTCTGCCGTGAAGTATACACAAAAAACTGATTTTTACTGATGTTTCACTAACTGCGGTCGAAGACCCTACAACCTTTTCTGTTTTATCATGTTTTTCCAGCTAATATAATGTGACCCTGTAAATAGAATAGGATCACTAATTACCGTGAATGTATCTGTCAAAACCCGTGTAATTTTATTGTCTTTCAATTTATGAAAACGAATATATATAGGTATATATACCTATGGCTCACTCCGAGAAAATTGCCTTTAGCAGAAATAAGATAACTTTTTTTTGTAAATACTTTATATTATATAAATAACAGTGGTGGCCAAGTGGTAACGGCCGCGACTTACGAGTTGTATGTCGTAGGTGGTTCGAACCCAGACAGGCGCTTTACTTTGTGTAAATTATTTCATCACCACTGCTCTCAAAACGGTGAAGGAAAACATCGTGAGGAAACCGGCATGTCCTAGAACCAAAAATTCGAAGACATGTGACATCTGCCAACCAGCACTGGGCCCGCGTGGTGGATTACGGCCCACTCCCTCTCACCGAGAGGAGGCCTGTGTCCCAGCAGTGGGAACATTATAGGCTGATTATGTGTGTTATGTGTATATAAATAACTAGAATAACTACTAAACAAAATGTAAATAGGTTTACTATCTAGGTATAATATCTACTCTGAATTGTAAATTTTAATACGAATGGAAAAGATTTAAGAATTAAGTAGGTATTATTATTATACTCCGTATCATATTCTTACGTTTTATAATTATAACTACCTATCTGCTACTTTCTTTCTGGATTTCAAGTTAGTAATGTACAGACGCCAGCACATCAAGCTACCCGAAACTGTCACATTTTCCCAATCAATTGTGAACCTTATGCTTTAGCGATAAAGTTGAAAATCTATTAAAGAAATTTGACATATTGTAATAGTTTGTGTACATACCTACTGGGTCAAGTTAAATTAGCTAGCGAAACCCCGCAGACGTGATGAGTAACGATATCTAAACGTGACAAAACAAAATAAAAATTATTTGGTGATTGTTTTGGCGGTCTATAACCGCATGAGTGTAGTTAAGTTATTTGCAAAATCGGTTTTAAAAACAGCTTTTTATGTGTAAACTTCACAGATGTGATTGTTATCGACATTTAAATACTTACGCTAAAAACACAGATTTGCTAAACTCATACTGCAAGACGTAACTACAATACATGCAGTCGTTGACTCCAAACAAAATCTTTTTGAAGTGAAAATTTCTTTAGGCGCGTTGGGCATTTTTTGAGATGGGAAAAAACCATTGAACTTCGCGCCACTGTTACCGTAAACGACACCGCGCGTGTTTTGTTTATAAGACGATTAAAAACATACCCGCTTCGGATGTGTTCGGCTGTCGTGGGATGTGCTCGGTTTTAATGATATCCGATAAGTCAGTGAGTGATGGCAAAGTATTCTGTTTGTGTTTTGTTTTCACTTTTGTCGGCACTCCCGGAGTGTCACTGTTTTTTTTATATAATCGTGTTCATTTATCGATAGTCGATACACATCAGATCTGTGGAGTTACGCTAGCTTCTTTAATTTGACCGTGTATAATCAGTAAACGCAGCTTAACTCTTTGAATGGACTCAAAACTCACAATAACTGACTCTCGTTTCTACTGGATTTTAAAATGTAACATTTACATCACGCTTCGTTCCCCCAAAGGGGTAGGCAACTTTTTACGCCAGCTATGTTCGGTCCGTTGTGTTACCAGATTGTAAAAAAAAAGCTAAAACAAGAAATCTACAGCGAGAAAACCCACCTCCT
The DNA here is from genome assembly GCA_948474745.1 of Oligia latruncula. Classification (NCBI taxonomy): domain Eukaryota; kingdom Metazoa; phylum Arthropoda; class Insecta; order Lepidoptera; family Noctuidae; genus Oligia; species Oligia latruncula. Next base: position 12,783,291 of record OX419702.1, on the reverse strand, counting down.
TATTGCCAAAATATTATATAAGTATATAATGTAAATAACGACTGAAAATATTTGATTGTGAATATTAAATAAGTTCTATTTATGTAAGTAATTATTGTAAGTAATAGAATATAGTGGCTAATGAGTAGGTGTTTAATAAAATATTATTATAATGTTTTTGTTTCACTTCAAAATCTTTCTTCATGTCGCAACCATCCAATAATCCCCGCAATAGGCAGTTCCCTATGTGTACTAGGTGGCAGGGACATGAACGCGCAACCTGGTGATCTGGATTCAGTACATGATTCTGAAAAAGCGTTAAAATTCTTTATCTTTTTTTTAATCAGCTGTTTCCACTGAGTACTTGTATAATACAGGTCAGTGACTGTTTCATACAAAAGTGCAATACCTACGCAGTCAAAATTTATGGAACAGTTTATTTAAAAAAAAATAAACAACGAAAAATTTTAACGCAATGGGGCCATGTACTAACCGAATTTATGGCCACCGTATAAACAAGGTTACAATGCTCTGTGCTATAAACTAACTACGAAAAAAACACGCCTTCGAGTTTGTAGAGAAATTGCTTAAATCATAAACAAGGAAAGAAGTCTTGCTTGGAATGGCCCAAACCTTGAACCATTTTTTTTTTGTTGATGGGAAATCATCAAATGACCCCTCCCGCTCTGGGTGGAGCGGAAGGGAGTGTCAGACTCTTACTGACTAAAACCCACCGTGTTCCTTCCTTAGCCCTTTATGTTCCGGGCCAGCGGTAACCCTTTCGGAAAATCCCGCTGACCCGGCAGGCTTCGGCCTTAAGGGGCCCCTCCTCGATGCTGACATATCTTTGAGGCGCGCGTAGAACACGTACGCGCCGTCCGGCACGGGCCTGTTCCTGATCGGACGGTGAGCTACCCATTACTACTCTCCGCCCGCAGGCCCGCGCCTACGGTAGCCGGGAGTCGTCACGCGGCTCCCAACGCCCGGAGCGTCTCCCGCGGCGGCTGGGACGGGAGGCTCTCTCCCTGAGCCGTCCCGCCACCTCCTTTGCTAGCATGACTGCTTCGCAGGCGGAGGTGACTGCCTCCAACTCCCTCTTGCCCCGGACCATGGCTTGCACCAGGGCCGGACGCGAGAGGTCAGCTGCCGATCGCCTCTACGAGGACACGGCGGTGCGCCGCTCAAGCGAGGCAGACCTCCACCGTGTGCTCCACCGTGTCCTCTGGGCGATCCTGGCAATGATGACACCCGGGCGTTTCCTCCCGCCTGATGATGTGCGAACCTCCCGAAACTTCCGTGTCCGGTGAGGACCTGCGTCAGGCGGTAGGTGAGGGCGCCGTGGCGGCTCTCTAGCCACTCCTCAAAGAGGGGTCTTATCGCCGCTATCGCGGCGTGCCCTGCGCTGGGTTGCTACAGTCGCTCTTTCCATGCTGCCAACCTTGAACCATTCGAAATGAAATTTCAGAAGGCTACCTACTATCCTACTGTGCTACAAGGATCTTTTTGTGATTTGGCATTTGTGAAATTATCACAGAATGTATGGAAAAACCAGACGGCGGTGTTAGTTCCGATTTTAGCCACGCGCCATTAGATCCTTGTCCTGTTATACTAGAGGTCCTATTTTCGGTCGTTGACCTACCCTGCAATCATTAGAATCAGTAATACAACTTGTACGGACGCCAGCAGGTCAAGCTACCCGAAACTGTCACATTTTCGCAATCAACCTTGAACCTTAGATGTAGCAATAAAGTTGAAAATCTATTATAGAAATCTGACAGATTGTAGTAGCTTGATGTGCTGGCATCTGTACAATACAAGTAATGGACGTAATATATAAAGTTACTTCTATATATTACGTCCATGATACAAGCACTACAAGTATAATCCTAAAATGTCAAGATTTCATGAAATAGTTATTCAGTAGGATTACTTGGTCTTAGAGAGTTGTGCTGATGACTTTAATGGTTAAAATTCTGTAAATACATATTTGTTACGGTCGCAAATCATATTTTAATCAACATACAACTTAATATTAACCAGCAAATTGCAAAAAACGTTAAAAAATTTAATTTCGCGGGCTACTCTGGCGCTTTATATGATTCCAAGGATTATGCTGCTGAGGGCAGCTCATGAAAATTTTTAACACTGTCAACACATGGTTGTCATGTCAAAAAGCGTTTCGTTATGTATTATTATGTAATTTTAGCATTCATTTTTGGATACCTTTCTCTTGAAAATTTAAGAAAGTATGGGAAGTAACGCCTATATCTGTCTCAGTCTCACTCAGATATGTTAAGCTAAAGAACGCAACATTTCTTGATCAGTTGACAGATTGAACCCAATCTGACTGAAAGAAATCGCTGGCTATAATTTTCAAAATCTGGTGATATTCCTTCATTTCTATGATAAATCGACCAAACGAGTAATTTTTATAATGTCCTCTTTTACTCAGATTTGTCGATTGAGTAATTACTTCGTAGGAAGTTATAAAAGTGTTCTACATGGGAGGTAAGATTGAGGTTAAATGACGCTTGGGTTATTGTTTATTTTAGTTAAACTTTAGCCGTCTTTCTTTTGTTTATTTTTTTGACATTTCTAAGTAAAAGTATTCCCTTTACTGCATTTTGAGTTATTGTGAAGTTTTATATTTAATTTAGACAAATCATTGGAAAATAAATCATAGTTCCTGAACCTAAGACGAACCATTCACTGTTCTGTTACAGAACAAACTGGCTGGCCCCTGTTCAAGCATGCAACTACACGAAGAAATCTGCAGAGGAGAGGCTGGGCTTAGCAAAGCCAAAGCGGCCTCTGACTCCATTCTTCAAGTTCATGACACAAATGAGGCCAGCACTCCTGGCTAAAAATCCCGGTATTTCTTCCAAAGAGGCCATTTCCTGGACATCTAAACACTGGCAGCAGTTGGATTTAGAGGTAGGCTAAAATCTGGCTAAGGAGCCATTTATAAAGAATGTTTATCAAAACAACAACATAACAGAACCTTGTATTCTCTGCAGGGCTGGGCAGAGATGTCTAATTGATGCCTTGTTTTCGGTATCTAATGTTAAAGTTCTGTAATAATTGAAGGCAAACTATTAACTGGCCACAAATCCAAACTCAGAACTACTACATAAAAATTCCTGATAAGAAAACCCAATAACACTGCATAACCTGGGAATCAAACCCAGGATCTCACTTTCAGCTGTCCTACTTCCAACTACTAGACCAACTTAAGAGCGTTTTATGCCATTCAGCATTTCATATAAACTTTCAAGCCCTTGTTTTTCGATATTAATGAACCAATTTTAATGAAACGTCATATGCATAAGTAGGATACAAAGTTTACTTAAGAATATTTTCGAAATGTCTTATCTAGAAAAAGATTACTGGAGTCTCTGTTTCTATGGAAAATTTAAAACCAGTCTAATTTGGCTGTAACACTATTTTTCGAAAATGTTCTTAAGTAGCCCTTTAGACCTTTGTATCTGTTTATGCGTATGAAGTTTCATTAAAATCAGTTCATTCATTTCTAAAAACAAGGGCTTGAAATTTTGTATGAAATGCCGTACGGCGTAAACATTCTTAAACCGCGATATCGAGTTTGGTCCCATAGTAAGTTGTTCATAATGATAAGTACAATGACCTCTTAAGAGGTTGTTAGTGTTTTACCAATTACCTTTTATATATTAATCTAATTATCCTTTTGTAGACCAAAACTCAGATGGGAAAGGAATATGAAAAGGATTTGGAAGACTATAAGAAGATCAAGGCAATGTATGAGTCTTCACTCACTGATCAACAAAAAGAAGACATTAAAAGAGTGAAACTAGAATTGGCTGAGGCAAAGGAAAAAAGAAAACTAAAAGCTGTAAGTTATAATGATACATGTAGAAATTTTGAAACAATTATTAGCAGCGCCCTGCGGTTTCACCCACATAAGTGTTGATCCCGTGGGAATATCGGGATAAAAATTATTCTATGTCCTTTCCCGGGACTCAAACTATCTCTACTAAATTTCATCTAAATCGGTTCAGTGGTTTAACAGTGACGAGGTAACAGACAGACACACTTTTGCATTTATAATATTAGTATGGATAGTTTCAGATTTTTTTTCAAATAAAAATAATTTGAGGCTCTATGAGAACTAAATGAAGTGTTTTGTTTTCCACTGTGGCTCAGCAAGGGTTATTGTGTTACCCAGTTACTGGATTGAGTCAGAAAGCTGTTGTTCCTTGTAAATTAGGTATTCAGCTGCATTCAGTTAAAATGGAAGCAAACCCCAGCATAGTAGGACAAAGGCATAAGGTAGATGATAAAATGATAATATTATCAAGCAATTCCTTTTCCCTTAAACTAGTACTTTAAAAAAAAATCTTAATATTTTTTATTTATAATTTTACAGGAATACAAAGAGCTTGGACGTCCGAAAAAGCCAATGTCTTCATATTTCCTCTTCATAAAATCTAGAAAGGAAGGATTCAAAGGCAAAGACTTGAAACAATTTCAGGAACAAGTGAAGAAAGAATGGCTAAAACTAACTGATACTGAAAAAGCTAAGTTGGATAAAGAGGCAGCAGACCTAATGACTAAATACAGGTACGTTTTTGAGAATACTATCTCAGCTCGTTCAATGTATCAAGAATCAACCTTCTGAAAAACTACTAATTCGCTAATCCTATCTGATAACTTCATGTTTCGTTTTCGGCCGAATCTAGTATAGAGGAACCGAAGATTCGGTTACAGTTTTGGCTGAAAATCGTATTTCGGTAGGACACTAAAATGTAATTCCTTTTGCTTTCAGGAAAGAATTAGATGCATGGGAACTTAAAATGATATCAATGGGACGCACAGATCTTGTCCGCAGCAAACCTTTACGAGAGAAGAAACCGAAGGCAGTTGCAAAGAAACAATAGGAACTCGGGTGCTCTGACGAACCAGCTGACTCTTCCCCTCTAAGTAGCGATAAGGATAAATTTGTACAAAGTATTGATAAGCATACTTCCACTAGTCCAGACATGTTGAATAAAGAAAACATAGTTCCTCAAACTGTTTCTTCTTCAGAGTCAGACCGTCGGAGCACGGGTGATGTAGCCACTCCAGCTAAAGCGCCGGTACAAAGTGGCCAACCGAATCAAAGTAAGAATAAGAATATCTTCAGTAGTATTAAAAACTTTTTTAATCGATAAGTTTAGTTTTGTAGATCTTGACTTCACATCATGCATTTGTTGTAATGTTTTTGTTTTTTCAGTTGTATTTGTTTCTGAATAGAATATAGTTTACCGACTTCATGATTACGTTTTTTATTTTCATTTGTTACCATCCTTACCTCGCCGACAGAAGCGCCATCATGTTAGGTCGGCGCAGACAGCAGCACTGCTCTGTCTGAACTGGGCTTTATGGTAAATATTTTGTTGATGAATGCTATTTTATTTTGCTCATCTCATATTCACATTATGTACTCCTAAATCATTTTTATTAGTTGTGCTTATCTGCATACGAGTTACTTAAAACTGCTGTCAGAAGCACAAGTGCTCTCCAAGTATTTAATAATAACTGTGCAAAAACCGTGAATAATACCCTAAAACTGTTATCAAAGTGAAGTTAAGGTGTTTATTTTGCTGTGAAGGTGTTATCTCGTGCTAATATTCGATAAAACATCGAAAATTAAAGATTGAAAAGTTTAAAAAACCACTAAAAAACAATTCTACCCTCTCGATTTCCGAAAAGAAAGACGACATTGAGTGACCATCTGCCACCTGCCACTGTCAAGTCTGACATTTTGCAACATCTGTCACGTAGACAGTGTCGACGATCTGTCACAACCACAAGCTCAGTGTTGCCAGAACTCTGAAGAAAAAGTCTCCCAGTTTTTCGTTCGGAAACACTACTAAAAGACTTCTATTCAAACCATGGATGAACAATTCAAAATATTTATGGAACAAATCAAAACCCAAACGGACGAACAAACTAAAGTATTACTTTCAAGCATTGATGAGAAACTAGAACCACTTATAAGCGAAACCAAGAAACTGAAAATAGAAAATGAGCAATTAAAAGAAAGAATCCATAAACTTGAATACTTGAACCGTAAAAACAATATAATGGTATTTGGGCTTGAAGAGACGGAAAAAAACAACATGGAACTACTAAATAACGTAACAAAAACGTTGCAGCTGAACTCTGAAGAACTGTCAGTCTATAAAAGCGACATTAACGCTGTCTATCGAGTGGGGAAAAAAGTTGATAATAGCAAAAAGCCAAGACCTGTCAAAATATCGCTCCTTAACTACTGGAAAAAAGAACAAATTATGAAAAACAAAAAACAATATGCGAAGATCTATATAACTGAAGACTATCCAAAAGAGGTAGTAGACAAAAGAAAATCTCTCCAAGATCAAATGCAAGAAGAAAGAAAAAAAGGTAACTTTGCTATTATCAAATATGATCAACTCATAATAAAAAGTGGAGGAAAAAGTGAAAGTGAAAAAAGAAAACGAGAGCTGTCCACCACACCGGAAGAGAATGCCCAAACACGGAAACAATATGTACCCAACCCTGCTAAAGTAGGTAAAATGAATGCATTTGATTTAATGAGAACAAGAAGCAACCCAACCAACAACATACCAACAATCTCGGAGACGCAATAGGAAATAGGTGCCAGCCGAAAGAAGAACAGAATAACATACATAGAAGAACAACTAAAAACATTCCCCAAGCCGGCTGGTCACCGTGGGGATTACGACCACCACCCTCACCCGTCATCAAACAGAAATCAACAGCTAAAAATTTGCACCTACAACGTAAGGTCACTGTCATCAGCAGAAAGACTGTTAGAACTAACAGAAGCTCTTAAGAAAATTAATTTCGACATACTAGGCCTAAGCGAAGTAAGAAAGCTAGGTTCCAAAATTGAACAACATCAAGACTATGTATTATGTTATACAGGAGAAACAAAAGGGCTATATGGAGTGGGATTTCTGGTTAAGAAGGCCTATAAACAAAATATTTTAAACTACATAGGAATATCAGAACGAGTAGCTGTCTTGAAATTGAAATTTGAAGAAGAACTACTATCGGTAATACAAGCTTACGCTCCCACTGAGAAAGCGAATGACGATGAAATTAATAAGTTCTACAACGACCTGAGAGCAGCCCACGAAATCCAAGATAAAACAGTTATAGTAATAGGAGATTTTAATGCCAAGATCGGACAACCAAGGAAATATGAAAGCTTAGTAATGGGAAGTTATGGATATGGAAAACGAAATGAAAGAGGTGAAAGGCTGATTCAATATGCCAGCGAAAATAAATTATCCATAATGAACACCTACTTTAAAAAGAAACAAAGCCACAGATGGACTTGGATGGCCCCAGATCAAAAAACAAAGAACGAGATAGATTTTATTCTGTGCAATAAACCTAAAAGAATAACAAACGTAGAAATACTTAATAATGTACAATTCCCATCAGACCATAGGTTAATAAGAGCAACACTAACAATGAAGTCTCATAAACTGAGCAGAGGAACATTTAAGACCCTTTCCAAAACACTTAAAACAGACAGCGAAAAGTCAGTATACCTAGGAAACTTGAAAGAAAATACCAAACAGCTCCCAGAACATACTAACGAGGTACAAACCTATTACGACAAGTTAGAGAACATAATTACGATCAGCTTGAAAATAAAACAGGAAACCAACGAAAGAAAGGGCTCAGGAATACTAAGTGAATCAACATCAAAATTAATAAGAAGACGTACAGAATTAATCGCAACTAAAAACAAAAGCAAAGATACAAAGCAAGAGCTAAAAAGCCTTTTCAAAACAACAAAGAAGGCCATAAAAGAAGATTACAATAACCACAGACAAAGAATAATAGAGAAAAACTTAAACTGCTACAGAAGCTCCAAGCGGGCCAACAAAGAACTAAACACACATAAAGACTGGATTCAGAAACTTAACAAAGGAAATTATGAAACGAAATCCAGAAAGGACATTATAGAACATGCAACTGAATTCTACAAGGAGCTGTATAAAAAACCACCAGAAGACCCCTGCGATAAAAAGCTAATCATTTCCGAGATAAACGAGCAAGAAGAATTAGAACCTATAAACAGCGATGAAGTATTAAGACATATAAAAAAGTTAAAACCTGACAAAAGTCCTGGACCAGATAACATAAGCAACGAAGCAATAAAAATAGGAGCCCCAGTCCTAACACCATGCTTAGCAAAACTATTCAACATGGCACTCGAAACAGGAAAAGCTCCTAAGCAGTGGTGCGACTCTGACATAATACTTCTTTACAAAAAAGGTGATCCAGCAGACATCGGAAACTACAGACCAATAAGTTTACTGTCGAGCATTTACAAACTTTTTTCCTCTATACTACTGAGCCGGATAACATCAAGAATAGACAACAAACAACCAAGAGAACAAGCCGGTTTCCGCCAAGGATTCTCCACCATTGATCATATACACACACTAGACCAAATAATTGAGAAATATATAGAATATAATCGACCTCTTTATGTAGCCTTTATTGACTACGCAAAGGCATTTGACAGTATAACACATGCCTCGATCTGGAAAGCACTTGCTTGTTGCGGAATAAACAGAACTTATATAGATATTATAAAGAACATCTACTCACAAAGCAGAAGCAGAGTAAGATTAGAAACTAAAGGTGAAAAGATAGTAATAGGAAAGGGAGTCAGACAGGGGGATCCCATGTCACCGAAACTTTTCATAGCAGTGTTAGAAGGAATATTTCAAGAAATAAACTGGAGAAATAAAGGACTCAGAATGCAAGGTCAATACCTAAGCCACCTCAGATTTGCTGACGATATCATCCTCTTCGCGGAATCAGCAACTGAGCTAGAACAAATGGTACAAACACTGGACATAAATAGTAAAAAAGTGGGGTTACACATGAACACAAGCAAAACAAAAATCATGACGAACCATACGGAAAAGGAAATATACGTGTCGGGATACCAGATCGAATATGTAAAGGAATATATCTACCTTGGAAAACAAATATCATTTGATACAAGAAATAACGAAACTGAAGTAGATAGAAGGATCAACTGCACTTGGAAGAAATTTTGGTTACAAAAGGAAGTACTAAAAGGGGATTACCACATGAAGTTCAAAAGAATAATAATGGACACCTGTATTTTACCAAGTATAACATATGGAAGCCAAACATGGACATATACTAACAAAATAAAAAATAAAATCTTATCATGCCAACATTCGATGGAAAGGAGTATATTAAAACTCAGGAAGATACAGAAAACCCGAAACGAGGAGATAAGGAAAAGAACCAAACTAACAGACGCCCTCCAGCACGCTCTACGACTAAAATGGAAATGGGCAGGCCACATTTCGAGATGTAGAGACCAAAGGTGGTCATTGGTGTCAACGGAGTGGTCTGGACCGGGAGGCAAGAGGAACAGAGGCAGACCACGCAAGAGATGGGCGGATGACATCGCTGAGGTAGCTGGTCCGAGTTGGATGGAGTTGGCCCAAAACAGGAAAAATTGGCACGGGATGGAGGAGGCTTTTACCCAAAAGGGATCCATACCCAAATAAAATTAACACAAACTATTTAATTTGTAATTGTATAATTGTAAAGTATGGAATAAATGAGCTTTATTATTATTATTATTATTATCTGCATACACAATATTTTCGAGTTGGAATGCTTGCTAAAACAACCAACATCATTATTTAGACCACACACCTCAGAAATTATGACTAAATACCGCTACTAATTAATGAAAAGGGCTTTATTTCAGCCTATTTTCGACGCCTATGGAGGAAACACTGAAAGAAAAACGCGAAATACCATTCATAACCGTTTTTTAATTCAAAGATGTTACAAAATATAATTAAACTTTTATTTTATTTATAGTTGTTTGACCTTTATTTACAATATGGATTAAGCTGATACACTAAATTATTCACATGCATTTTAAGCAGCATATTATCTAATTCGAGGTACAGATTGAGATACAAGAAATAACCATTTTATAAAATTGTCTATGTATGTAATGTAACATAATTACATTTGCATGCAAGTGCCGTATTTTATTTACGAGAAAAATAAGTGAAACGAAGAGAACAATGTACTGTTACAACAAAAGCTGTTTAATTAAAAAAATCACAAATAGAGGGAAGACATTTTGTAACAATTTACCGAGCAGGTAGTGGGAATTTTCAGAGCTAGTCTAAGGCCTATGTTCAGCAATAAATCTTGGTATTACCACACCAGCTTAACTCCGAATTGTAGTTAAAAAATAACTATTCCATTACCAAAGAAACCGATTCTAAAAGTATAAGGTAGAAGATCATACGTTTTCGAGACATTAGGATTTAACAATTAAGCAATTAATTTGATCTTAATTTTTTTTTTTTTGGGTAATGTTGGGTAAATAGTGATATACCTACTTACCCAAGTTTTTATAAAGTTTTTAATAAATTTATACAAAAAGATTAGGGCAGTGTTAGAATTAAAAAGGTTAAAAGTATTAACAAAACCAATTAAATAAAAACAAAAATATCTACAAAAGGGTCTACAAGTCACAGACTGCCATACATGAAAGTGGTTCTTATAAATTGATTTAACAACTTTGGATAAGGTATAGTATTAAATTTCAAGATTATAAAACATACTCCCAAGTCCAGGCCATTGAAATTGGTTATACAGGCCATTATAATTCAAATGATTATATTCCTTTATCAAAATATTATATTTTACAAGTATAAAGCATGAAAATAGTTTACTAATTTGGCATACTATTGAATATTCTTCACATTCTAAGATGTTCTCAAGTATAAGATAAAATATTTGTTGCTTTCGCATGATTTACTGAAATAAATACAATTTAAATGCAAGAGAGTCATAAAATAATCTAAGCAAATATTATACACAAAATGAATGCATTGATCAAAAATAAAATATATTATGAACATAACTAAAACTTGTTTCTGTTGCTATATACAAAATTGATACTAATTTAAAACTAAAAATGGCAATATGTGACTAAAACGCACACATGTCACATCTTCTCACTTATGAATAAAGGCACAAGCAATCAAAATATTATGGAACATTGTGGAGCACCTTCAAAATGCAACATTACAGCTAAGGTGAGTAGTAGACTGCGAAATTCAAATTTTCTTAAGTTTTTTGCAATTTACAGGTCAGTGTCAGGTTGTATCTTGATCAAAATATGATTCGAGAATAATAGATATGTATTTATTTACAGAATTATAGTCATTAAAACCACTAAAATATCTCTTTAAGTTAAATTTGTACCAGCACTTTTCCATAAGAGATTTGTTCTTATGGTACAAATCTAACTTAGAAAGATGTATTAATGATTAAAATTCTGTAAATACGAAGTATTTTGATCAAGATACAACTTGACACTGATCTGAAAATTGCAAAAAACAAGAAAATTGAATTTCGCAGGCTACAACTGCGCATTCACCTTAACATACACAACACATTCGAGATTTTTACCAAAATTGAATTGAAGTTTGAACACTACCCCAATTTATTCTAGCCAGCTATTGTTAGAAACTGCTCAGTCAATTTAATGCCCTCAGCTTAAGTGCAAATGAAGTAATTACTATGTAATTAAACCATCCTTCAAGGTGATCAGTAGTGATTGTATGCAAATTGTGGTAAATAGAAATACACAAATGTCACATGATATTACACCCATACATTGTGTCAAGTAAATTAGTTTCTGCACTCTATGAGAAGACACAATATGCAAGAGTTGCAATGCATTGGCAAATTTAGAATTACTTCTTTGTGACGGAAACCATATCAATTTTGTTATAGCATAAATGAGTATTGGTAGGAAAAAGTAAGTACCTTCAAATGTGACCAATGACAAACTGTACATTAATTGAATTAGAAGTGATAACAAAACTACGTCGTATTTGTTATTACTGAGTTTCTCCCAGGGGGATGGCGTTGGCGCAGGCTCTGGTGCCGGTGTTACGAATGGTGCCAAATCACTGGGTTCCTCTCCATCGCCTGCCGCGATGTCATGATTGAGTGATGATAACAACTCAAAAGAATCTGGTTCAGCGATGATCACACCATTGTTGAGCGAAGTCTTGCTGCTGCTATTGTCCTTAGGGAGCGAAATCTCCGGAACTGAATCAGGAACAATCTTTCTCACCGGAGATTCTGAAAAAGAAACAATGTGCTAAGCAAAGCCTAGCTCACTTAAGCTATGATGTGTCACTAGTATAGAAGTATTTGTAATACCTCTGGGACTGTCGTCCCCACATTTCCCAGATATAAATTGGAGTCTAGTGTGAGAATTTTCTAATATTCTTTTTCTGCGAGCTTCGCGACGAGCTGCTGCAGCATCAGCCATGTTGACATTAATCAGATGACATTTCATTTATTATTGCCAGCATATTTTTTAATGATTCGGAAATCGAAAGCCGTTTTTTTTTTATTATCTACTTCCTTCTAATTTCTTTCGAATGTGCATGAATAATAAAGCATGTTTTTATTACGTTTTGCCTAAGTATGCTAGGACCTAGGACACACGTAGCTAATCACTGGCGATTTCAAAATATCACGTCCATACTGTGGCGGACTTTCCCTAAGGCCGAAGAGGCCTAGGGCGGCCAGCCTGCGCCTGCGGCTGGCAATATCCAATATCTTAGCTCAGTAAATAATGGAACTAAGACGGTTTTAAACGTGTTTAAATGTAAAATGTGTATTGATCGACTTTATATTTTTACACCGCGCAACAAGATTTAAAACATGTATTCCTGTTGTGTAAAAAAGGTGAACAATTTTTCTGAATCTGAAACAATGTCAATAAAAAAATACTGTATGATGATGATGTTCAACAGACGACATGTTTTCGAGAAGACTTTTGTAAGGCTTGTCGAACACTAATATCCTTGTATGTATGACGTACATACATACGTACAAGTGTATAAAAAGTATAGGCGCCAGGAGGTGTATAAAAACATTCAGAAATAAAATAATCTATCCGAAGAAGGATTCTAAAGTTGTCTAAATCTGCAATCTCGTTTTTGTGCCTACGTTGACAAAGTTGCTCCTATTTCTATTTCCTGAAAATAATCCTGTTTAAATTCAGTCTGGCGAGTCATATTAATATAAATATAGTAATTTTAGAGGTTAAGTAATAATAATAATTTTAAAGGGTCGTCGTTATCGATATCGGTAGGGAGAACTGTAAAAAATATGGGTGTAAACACGAGGTTTACACCCATACACGAGGTTTACATCCAGGAAGGCAGGAGGGCTAAGACGGCTACTAATAAACGGCCTAAGGCGTCAAAAACTCCTAGTCCACCTCTGTTCACACACAGATACGCTAGGGACAAATCTATCGGCAAAATCTGCGTGTGGAGTGGACACTATAATGTACTCTGTGAGTGGACATGAGATTTTGAAATCGCCACTCGCCAGGTGTCACCAGCGAGCGACCTCTTGAGTAGTATATTCCTTGCTGCATGTGTACCTGGCTTAACATGTAATTGCGATAATCGAGAATTCGGATAAAAAATTCAGAATCTCTGAAAAACCGGTAATTGTTAAAATAAGTATGTTGCAGCCTGAATCCTAATTTACTAATAATAATGAACCGTAAAATTCTATTTCTACTGGTTCCTGTATGGGCTGTATGTTTGGCAACCGGAAGTTTGAGTGTTGTCTGTTACCAGTAACGCCAAGGACTTTTGTTTGGCGCCTTTACGGGGCCGGTCGGTTTTACTGATAAATTCATCAATTTACATCAAACAAATACAAGTTTCTGTTAAATATAATGGCTGACAAAGGTGACGGAGGTAATTGTATTCAAAAATCAATGTTTCACCTGGTGGTGCTGCTGTTCTTTGCTGACGCTTGAGCTTGACAGCCAATGATTTTTTGGTTATCAAAAAAGACTTCGTAGAGGATCTGTAATTTCTGTCGTTTTGTAGAAACCTTTGATGATGCGGTTGAAGAGAGGGTAATCAATGAGGAGTACAAAATATGGAAGAAGAACACTCCGTTTTTGTATGATTTGGTGATGACACACGCTCTGGAGTGGCCCTCGCTTACTGCCCAGTGGCTTCCAGACGTGACCCGGCCTGAAGGAAAGGACTACTCAGTTCATAGGTACGTTAACCTTGTTCATATTTCGGGTAGGTACTCTATTTATACTTGATTCTTGATGATACTCCTTGGCACATCATCTTGAGGAAAGTCATGTCAATAATACCCCTGTTATCTTCATTGCTTACATCTAACAATATCCGGTTGCAATGGTTGCATTACCTTGTCCCAAAAATATTTAGTACAAAGGTCTAACTTATAACTTCTTTTGTTCTTTTTTTTTTTTGTTGTTAGTTTGGACATGGGTAGTTGACCCTGTGATACTGTGAGATACTCTAATAGTTGTTGTAAATATTGTAAAAAACAAGACTACTTATAATTTAACGGACTAGTCTACCTCTGTGTACCTACGTGTTAGATTATAGAAACCTTGTTCATGTAGGTTGATCTTGGGCACACATACGTCAGATGAACAGAACCACCTGCTGATCGCCAGTGTCCAGTTGCCCAATGAAGATGCACAGTTTGATGCAAGTCATTATGACAATGATAAGGGAGGTATGTACTGAGAGCTTTTAATTTGTTTAAGTAATTACTCCAATACCTCATACTTTTTGCTTTTTATGTATCTTTGTGGATTTTGGACGTAGATCTGTTAAATTAACATTATTTATTTATTTATTTAACCATTTATGTACACACATATATAAACAGACAAGTAAAACAGAACAGAAAAATAGGTACAAAGGTGATGCATTATCATTATTATCATTTTGCATTATTGCAATGTTGACCTATAACTTTTAACTTCAGCCTAACTCCACATGTACACTCCTTCCTATAAGTAAAATGGGAATTATTGCCTAGTTTTAGTTTACGGGAAACCATCATTTGGAACACCAGCCTCCCATAATATTTTTCTTTAAGCCCATGACTCGACAGTATTGTTTTTTGTTATTAATTTATAAGGATATTGTGGTGAGAAATAACTAAAACAAGTACATTCAAATAGTCTAGGATAGCTATCAATGGACGATCAGATTTGACGGCACGGTTGGGGCAGTGGTTAAGCGATTGACTACTGCGCTGCGTGTTGCGGGTTCGATTCCCGCACGGAACAAATATTTGTATGACC
Organism: Oligia latruncula; assembly: GCA_948474745.1. Classification (NCBI taxonomy): domain Eukaryota; kingdom Metazoa; phylum Arthropoda; class Insecta; order Lepidoptera; family Noctuidae; genus Oligia; species Oligia latruncula. Next base: position 12,768,068 of record OX419702.1, on the reverse strand, counting down.
TACAAGTAGTTGTTCCGGGTCTGGCTCTTTGTGTATGTGAGTTTAAATGTTTGTAAACATACCCACAATACAGGAGAAATTCCTAGTGTGGGGCAATGTTTTTTTTTTTCAAAAGAATAAATTTATTTGAAATATAGGTTTAGTATGCTAGACAGATGTCTTGCATAAGAAAAATGCATAGTACCTAGTAGCACATTAAAGTTATCTCTTGACAATATAACTTTTCCAGATCTATTTAGTTATCTATGTAGAGGCAATGTAAGCATTTTAAGGACAGTTCTCATTTTGGTTGTTTTTGTGATTTTAGTATCTACCTTCTAAAACAAAACACAATCTACCAGACTTGGTAAGCATTGTGTTCTGAAAAAGTAGCCAAGGCAACAAGTTAAAAACTAAAATGATTTTTAAGTTTTTTCATATTATGCTCTTCCTGTATACAAGAATAAGATATACGAAAACTAGAGTAATAGGCAATACGGGCTGGTGTCCGCAACTCCACGTCAATGCGCGTATTTTGCGTACGGGTGGGAAAATCAACTATAGTCTGATTCCACTTCTGTCATTGCTTATCAATCAAGTCACAGCACATTGTTAACTTTCCAGAATTTGGTGGCTTTGGCTCAGTGTCAGGTAAAATTGACATTGAAATCAAGATCAACCATGAAGGTGAGGTGAACAGGGCACGCTATATGCCCCAGAACCCTTGTGTCATTGCCACTAAGACCCCTTCCTCCGATGTGCTGGTCTTCGACTACACTAAGCATCCGTCAAAGCCTGAACCTTCTGGTGAATGCCACCCAGACCTCAGGTATGTCAAGATCCTGTAGATTATTGGACTCATAAATAGCCAAAATATCAATTTTACCCCATTGTGAAGCAATTCTATTGATTTTGAATAGAAGATTTTTAGGTGGATACAGGGAATTTTTTTTGGATGGATATTGAAGTCTTTTAAAAATTTAACTGTATGGTAATATACCACATAATGGTACCCCTTTATTCATAATTGTTGCTTAAAGTTAAGTAGTGATTAGCTACTGTTTTGACGATTAAACATCACTGAACTTTAATCATTGTTTATAAATAAACTCCTTAAAATATTAGATTAGTTTGACTTAATTAACTAATTACTGTGGATGTATGCTTTGGCAAAAGTGAGACCAATTAATATCCATTGTTTAACCATTTATTCAATGTGAAATATAGTAATTGTTGTTTTTGATAAAGTTATAACACTACCTTATCCACAGGTTACGTGGTCACCAAAAAGAAGGCTATGGTTTATCCTGGAACCCCAACCTAAATGGCTATCTTCTGTCAGCAAGGTTAGTGTTGTCCGTTATCTTTCTATTCTTCTCCTAAGCATGTTGATGTCAAAAATAACACGAAAAAATAGAATATAGTATTTAAAATTGGTTTGGCCGAAAATTCAGCATTGCGAATACCGTTCGCGATCGCAGCCATTAGGTCCTCACGTGTGCAGGTGACAGGGTTTTCTATTTAGAGATTCTGAGGCTAAAGTGTTTATGCCTTCGTTTCTGAGCTTGCTATCATCATGATGGTCTATAAGAATGCTGCTCATCTTCTGTCTGACAGCTGACTTGAGTAATTGGTCTAGCTTAGTAAACTTCTTTTAAACGACGCTATGGCGACTGCAATCTCAAGTTTTTAGTTGTGTAAGTAGATATATATATTTTTTATTCAGCCTATACTGTCCCACTGCTGGGCAAAGGCCTCCCCCAAGTCCTTCCAGGAACTCAGAAAAAAAAAGTAGATATTATTTAAGGCAATTTAAGTTGTTGTAAATTTACTATGCTAGCAGAGTTTATGAATGGTCATATACTCTGCTAGCATGGTCAATTGCTGTAATGTTACAAAAATTAGTTATAAATCGACAACAAGGAAAAAAAATTGAGTTCTTTACTAAATTGACACTTTATTCATAACACACGTAATACACGTACACGTAATATGTTAGTAACAATATTTCTTAATACCAGTGATGACCACACAATCTGCCTGTGGGACATAAATGCGACGCCCAAGGAGGGGCGCGTCATCGAAGCCAAGTCCGTGTTCACGGGACACACGGCCGTCGTAGAGGACGTCGCGTGGCATCTGCTGCACGAGTCGCTCTTCGGCTCTGTCGCTGATGATCAGAAGCTTATGATTTGGGATACCAGGTAAGAACTCTCGCGCTGTTAAAATACTTGTGTGCGTTATCGTATCTATCTGTACAAAGCTCACGTTATCGTCGCGCCGGCCGCGTCTAGAGGCGGCAGTACAGACACAATGGTAGAGCGCACAGCTGCTGTCATCTTCACCATTCAAAGCCGTCAGTTTCTATACGTCATGTATCGTAGTGCGAGTAAATGGTGACAAGCTTGGTTTGTATGGCATCAACACTTGCCATACAAACCAAACTTGTCACCGATTGATTTCCGCGTCTAGCAGCGGGCGCCATAGATGGAGCCAACATTTTCTATCTGACTACCCCTGAGAAGAAATGGCGAAACAAACTCAAGGCTCTCTTTTAAAAGTAAAAAAAAAAGTTAAGTCCAGACATAATCTTGGTCAGATCATGTGAAGACAATGATTAGTGCCTGAGATGGTCTTTGGAGGAACGAACCACACAGATTTGAGTGGAGCAGTCCAATAAGTGCAAGCCTGTGTCAGTAATTGTGTAGCCCAATCTGCTCAACTGCTAACATTAGGAGCTCAACACATATTACTTAATTTTTTTTTAACATTAACTGTCACCCATTGTGGTTACATATGGGCTGGGCTCAAGTGAAATGAAGTATCAATTTATCGAATACCAGTTAGCTCAAGAAACAAAATGTCAAATTATAAATAATACATGTCACATTACAGATGTAACAACACTTCAAAGCCGTCGCACACAGTGGACGCGCACACCGCTGAAGTTAACTGCCTCAGCTTCAACCCTTACTCCGAGTTCATACTAGCCACAGGCAGTGCTGATAAAACGGTAATTATCTATTTACTTCAGGAAAACGTGAGGAAAACGGGCATGTACAGTTAAAATACATGACATCCACCGACCCGTATAAGCCCTCGTAGTGGTATTCATCCCAATCCCTCATACAGAGGAAGCTTGAGTCCCAACAATGGGAAGATTACAGGCTGATCAATTAACACAAACTTACGACCCAGTGGGTCTCCCTTAGTGGCAAACAGTATCACGGAAGGCCCAGGCGGAGATGGCGGGTTGAGCAGGACTCCTTTAAAGATTGATCCTTGGCAGCTCTAGACAGAGTGATGTGGAAACAGAGTATCCCGAGGCTTTTGCCCAGCAGTAGCACAATAATGGCTAATAAAAAAAATTATGCAATCAATCTATTGCAGTCCACTACTGGACTTCTTGGCCTCTTTCAAGTTGTGCATCTGATTATGGTTGTAATAACCGATTGCAGACACAGAAGAAAAAAGTTGCGCGACGACACTCGGTTCTCCGCCTTTCACATCCAGGCTGACCCAGCCACCTTTTTCAAGTCTTCGGTCAATCTAGGTGGCGGTCGTCCACGCTACGTCTATGCTTGCCGATATGTGAAATAGGAAAAAAGAGCGCTTTTTAAAAATAAAGCCGCTCATCTTGTCTGTCTGAGAACCGCGTAGTTCTTCTAAATTTCGATGCGTTTTTTTTTTTCACTATAATTTAGAGAATTTATTCCAGAATAATATATTAATATTACTTAAACTTATATGTAATAAAGAAATCTTGGATATGGCTTCCAGTTGTAAAAACTGTGGCTGAAATAACACATCTGTTCTCTAGGTGGCGCTATGGGACCTCCGCAACCTGAAGCTAAAGCTGCACTCGTTCGAGTCGCACAAGGACGAGATCTTCCAGGTGCAGTGGTCGCCGCACAACGAGACCATCCTCGCCAGCAGTGGCACTGACAGGAGGTAATACACAAAACGACATATTTACTAAGAAAGAGAAATTTATATAAATGTCTAAAAACCTTTGCATAGAAACTGCCTAAAACACGTGCACACAAAGTGCGTAAAATGCTAAGTAGGGTCTTGTTTGCATTTGCTGAAGCTGTGGAGACACTTGGCGCTGGTTTCCTTAAAAAGATTGAAACTAAAATTGACGATAGTCCCTTAATAGGTAATAAATAGGTACTACGGGCTGGTATCCGCAACTCCACGTCAATGCGCGTATTTTGCGTACGGGTGGGAAAATCGATTATTCGATCCACCCCAGCTCCTCTAGGAAGGCCAACAACGCCTTGATGTTACTGACCGTCTCACGTAGGGTACCTGGGTTACCGAAGTACACAGCCCTGTACGTGGCGACCACCGGGCAGTTTAGAAGCACATGTGCCGCTGTCTCGTCGTCCCCCATGCAGGCCCTGCACGATAGTCCCTTTTAAACAATTATCGGTGTACGGTGAACTGTAAAACCAAGAGCAATGCCACTACGGATAAAGTTAAGCGGTAGGAACATGCATAAAATTCCGTGTGATCTGAACCATTTTTGACTACCAGCCATTGTGACATGTTAAATTGTACACAAGCAAGCAACATTAAGCAGCATTTGAACAATGGCGGGTCAGTGGTACCGGCCGCGACTTACCGAGTTATAGGTGGGTTCGAACACAGTCAGGCGCTTTACTTTGTGTAAATTATTTCATCACCACTGCTCTCAAAACGGTAAAGGGAAAAATCGTGAGGAAATCGGCGTGTCCTAGAGCCAAAAATTCGCAATGTGACATCCACCAACCCGCACTGGGCCCACGTGGTGGATTACGGCCCACTCCCTCTCACTGTGAGGAGGTCGATGTCCCAGCAGTGGGAACATACTGGTGATGATTATGTAAGCAGCATTCCTTAGCGTGAATTCAAAGAGCATTCTCAAGTGGCAATAAATTAACTACTGTCAGGTTGACTTACTTTTTTTAATAAAACAAACTTCAATGAAAAATAATTCAAAATAGTTGAAACACGTATTTTTCGACTGTAAGAGGCACGCCCTATGCCTGGAAGGTTTTTTTTAGGTATTAAGTTCCGTGTACGTTTTTATTTCTGCTTGTGTATAGTTTTCTTTTGTTGGTATACTGGCGTGTGCTAGCTGACACATTGCAAATAATTTAATTTTATGTATTGTGTTTCGTAATGCTAATTACTTTGCGTACTATTGTATAGAATCACGTTTTTCTAACTGAACAGACAGCTATGCTGCTGGGGAGTTTTTTTTGCGCCAATTCTTCTTCCCAGCTAAAGCACTAGGAAGTAGCGAAGGGCGGGCGTTTTGGGGAAGTGTCTTATGTAATTTTGAAGTTCGAAAAGTGCTGAATTTCAGCCTAGTATGAACAAATGACTTTTGGTTTTGACTAGTTATTCAAAACCTGACCTTACTGACGCCCGGTATTTTTATTTCGCAACCACAAGTACCTACCAAACTGAAATTTGATAAGTAACGAATATTGTTGCAGGCTTCACGTGTGGGATTTGTCAAAGATAGGCGAGGAGCAGACGGCTGAAGATGCCGAGGATGGCCCACCAGAGCTACTGTTCATCCACGGAGGGCACACCGCCAAGATATCAGACTTCTCATGGAACCCCAACGAGCCGTGGGTCATCTGCTCCGTCTCAGAGGACAATATTATGCAGGTATGATCATAATCATAATCTTTTATTTGTCAGATTATGGTACATTATAATTATAATGGTCTTAAGATTAGTCAATGGTATGTTAAATGAAAGAAAAAATCTATAAGTAGCACATATTAAAAGGCGCACAGCTCAACATAATTATACTACAAGTAAGAAAAGAAATAAAAGAAAACAAATAAAAAATGATATGTTAACATTAAGTGGTACGTTGATAGAAATCATCAGGAAAGTGTGTCTCGCGGCTGCGCCAAAGAGGCATAGTTCAGCAAACATGCCTGACAGCTAGTGGCTGAAGCTGGTTTTCAACTGTACCTGAAGTGTGTGGTTGATAGTCATAGTAAATTTGCAAAATTAAATGACAAGATTATTGGCAAAAAAAAAAATTCTAGCCATGACAAAGCCATGCCAAGCGTATTCCACAGGTAACCCGCCGTTATTTAGAACGATGTATGTTAGAGGGTTTGGTTTTGAATGGCGAAAACGACAATTATTATTGTGTGCACAATGCATTTTTCCGCACGCTGAATGCACTTTGCCGCACGCTGCCGACGCGACGATTCCGTGCTCTGTGGGTAAACCCAATAACTCAACATTATAATCCATACTAATTTTATAAATTCGAAAGTAACTCTGTATGTTACCTTTTCACGTCTAAACCACTGAACAGATTTCGATAAATTTGGCAAGGAGATAAATGGCATCCTGGGGAAGGACATAGGCTACTTTTTTTGTCCCGGTAGCACGTTCCTGTGGGATCCACGCGGGCGAAGCCGCGGGCAGAAGCTAGTATATACAATAAATAACCTTATATAATGACTTGTGCGCAGGTATGGCAAATGGCCGAGAACATCTACAACGATGAAGAGCCCGAGACGCCTGCGTCGGAGTTGGAGTCCGGAGTCAACGTGAACCACGGCTAGCGCCCCGCGCGCGCGCACCTGCCCCTGTGAGTGTGCTGTGACACAGACTATATACTTACACGTCACTAGTTAGCACCGGCCTCCAAAACAACTTCCAAGAAGGTCAATTCTCGCACATTTTCACGTCACAATCTATTGTCAGCGACAAACAATTTAAAAAATCTTGTCAAAATGCAGGGAAATTAGAGGGATTTTTTGACAGATTGAGACTGAGATTAGACTGTAAACGTTCTTAAAAGTACGGGAACTGCGCCTCTTGATTTAAATTATGGATGTTTCTGGTAATGAGCTCTTTCATGTTCGTATTATATCCGTTTGTGCTGTTAGTGATGGTTTATACAGTTTTTAATAAAGTCACATTGGGAATGCTAAATAATTGAATCAACTGAAATGTGTGGCTCAGTTAATTGTTTCCAAGGTCCCAGACACATTTTAATTAGCACGCCATATTTCGTTAAGTGGTCCATTACTTCTAATTGGGTCACGTAAAGTATTGCGAATCTAGCTTTCTTCGAGATATGGCGTCTTATTTCGTTCTCCATAAACAACATAATCTGGATGTAATTCTGCAATACATAGTCGGTACTTAGAATTAAGCGAAAATTAATGTTTTAAGTAAAAAGTAACAATTATGAAAAAGAAGAAAAAGTCTTCATTTGGAAACCTAAACCCATTCAATATTAATTTTAATATTAATTAGAGATAATGAAAGAGCTCTCAATGCATTTTAATTTGGATCTTATGTCATATAAAATAGATGTAAAAATTATTGGTATGGTCAGCAAGTACATAAACTGTACGATATTAGGAGTTAAGAGATAAATGTACTGCAATCATTGTTTGTGGTGATTTTGTTGTTCATACGAAAAAGAAATTGAATATTTTTGCATAATCTGAAAATATTTTTTTCGAGTCCATATTTTGTATTTTTAAATTATACAGACTAAGTGCCCATGTGACGTGAGTCCATCGGTAGAAACTAGATGTAATAATTATTATTTAATTTCCGTGTTGATTTAACCCTCTTCCTGTCTTTTGTAAAAATAGATCTCGTTTCGGACTGAAATGTCAAAAAGATCTCTTGCAAACATAATTTTAAACTAAGCTCAAGATTCTATGGACGAGTATCTTGAGGTACTATGCTATGCTATGGTTGTTTAAAATCTTAACGTATTTAGTAGTCTGTCAGTCGTATTACCTATAGAAATTAAAAAGTGAAATAATTGTTTAATTTAACTAGCTAAGCTGCTAGTGACAAGCTCGGTTTATGCCTAAAGCGATTAACCACCGAGATCAGATGTTCTTTTGTTATCGCCAAAAGACAAACTAGAGGGTTATCAGCACATAAAAAAACACTGAATTGCTAGTTGAACTCGTTTCTGCCTTTGGATGGGTCAACATAGAAATGGTCCAATTATATGTGGTTTGTATGCTCAAGAATCTCACAAACACTTTCTGTTTAAATGAATTGTATGTATTTAAAAGTGAAATGTTCTATTTTATTTTCTTCTAAAATAAATGTGCGTACAGACCACTGAAGTGCGATCTACTGGTGAAATTTGAAGCTAGAAAGAATCCTGTAACACACTGTTCACTCTTTAGAAACACCTCGCTAGCCGTGACATGTTAATTCCATTTTAATTTATTGTTTCTTATCCAATAAGTCACAAGCATGTGTTTCTGTTGTAACTGTCATTATTATTATATTAAGGGCCTCTTTCACAGCCAAATAAGTATTCCTTAGTACATGTAATGTATAATTAGATATAATTGATACAATTTCCAGTTAAAAACGCGTAGTATGTAGCATTTGATAGCTTAGCTATCATAGTATAAACGCAATACGTAAACTATTCAACACTTTGATAGTCATGATATGCTGAGCTATCGAATTATTATTGGAACTCGATGTCACATGCATGTTCAATGTTTAGTATAATCATATTTGTAATAGCACAAAGTGAAAGATGCTCTTACACTGGTGACGCGACTGACCGATGGTATTTTATAATGTTAATGCAGTAATGGAATAATTTTAAGCTCCGCTAATTAATTACCTATTATGATTAAAATTATCGTAATGATCTTTCTTGTTTTTATATACCCGACAAAAGACCGTTATTTATAAATAAATTTATCTAATGCGACGGTGTCATAAATTTTGTCCCGTTAGCATTCTGCGAAACGCGACGCTGTCGGGATATCTGGGTGGGTCGCGACCCCTGCGTGCCGTGTACACACCGCGCCCACTGCGTCATCCTTAATGTGATTGTTTTGTGACGGGGAGTGACCACACCGTCGACACTAATTCAGTCCCATCCAGTCACTCGCGACGATAACATGAGACGTATTTTTGTAGTGTTGTTTCTCGCAACGTCCACAGTCTCAGCCGCCGTCTATGGCCGCAGCCATGGCCACTCCAGCCGCGGGGGCTCCGGAGGCTCACACCACTACCCCGCGTCGACCGGACATTCAGGATATGGTTCAGGCGGTGCACACTCATACCCTGCCTCGACGGGATTGTCTGGTAACACAAACAGCGGCAACAACGTGCGGCAGACATACCATCAACAACACAACGTGGTCCAAAACAACTACAGCCCAAGATCAGAAGTTCATCACCACTACCACTACAGTCCGCCACAGCAGATAAGCTACGGGTCTACCTACCACCCTGTGTATCAAGGACACCCGCCCGTCTACGTGTACGAGTACCGAGACTCTGGCAGCAGATTCGATAACTTGCTGACTGGACTAGCGCTGTACAACTTGGGCCGCAACAGTCACTCTCATCATTACAGCTCCGAGAGACAGTACAGCGGCACCCCGGGAGAGATATGCAAGCTGGGCATCAGTAAACGAACCGGCGAGTACGAGGAGACGCGCATCGACTGCAATCTGATGTCGAGTTTTATTTGGGAGGACACGACGAGCACAACGCGGAACGAGCAACATGTTGTGAAGAACATAACGGAGGTGAAAGTGACACAGACTGTGAACGGAACTGGAAATTCTTCAGTAACGACAGTGTCGGTGACGAGTAACACTGTAGAGGACGCTCTGAAGGTGAAGGGACCCTCTATAGCGGTGACACCGGGCATGACTTGTTACATGATCAGAACTTTCAGAGATACAACTGCTTTACGGAAACCTGTGGATTGTGGACTGTTGCAAGAATACGCGCGAAGCTCACTACATAGAAGTGTGGCACAATGGTTGATGCCCGATAAGACGATAATACTTAATTTCTTGATGTTACTATATTATTATTTTGTGAGTTATTAGTGGTAAATTATTTCATTGTCATTAAAGTGTATTTTTTCGTAAATTTCCTAAGTATTTTATAGCCTTCCACATTCATACTCAAAACTTTCCTCAAGACATTTTCCTCTTTCCTTCACATCACATGCCTATATAATGACAACCGATTTCTACAACTTTTCAGTCACCGGTGTTACTTTCCGACTTCCTCTGATATACTTTTTAGGGTTCCGTAGCCAAATGGCAAAAAACGGAACCCTTATGGATTCGTCATGTCTGTCTGTCCGTCCGTATGTCACAGCCACTTTTTTCCGAAACTATAAGAACTTACTATACTGTTGAAACTTGGTAAGTAGATGTTTTAATCAACAGATCTTCGCTTGGTGTCCTAATTTTTTAGATATAAATGTGGCCCTGCTGAGGAGACTCTCCAGATCGGCCACCTATAAACCCTTATATCTTTTGAACCAGTGACCGACAAATTCTGATATTTGGCGACAAATTTCGACTAATTAGCGACAAATTTTTTGTGTTATCAAAATTAAAATCCCTGATGGGGGCTCTGCCAGAGTTAGTGACACATAATTTGGAGCAGCAGCTCAAAGTTGATTCTCACACAACATGCGTTGGCCAGTAGCCCACCAGATGAACAGACACAACACCCACTTAGTCGGAGGATCTGCTGCTGGGGAGTTTGTTGCGCCACTTCGTTTCCTAGCTAAAGTACTATATAGGAAGGATCAAGGAAGTGGTAAAGGGCTGGCGTTTTGAGGGACTGTAATTTTGACGGTCAAAAAGTGCTGACTCTCAGCTAGCTTGAAAACTACCTTGATTTTGATCTTTCTTTTTCACAAGAGGAATTTCACACCACTGATCCGATTCCGAAAATTCTTTCATTAATGGGAAGCTACAGTATTGCCGAGTGTCATATGATGTAAATTTTATACGAATTTCAATATTAACATACAACTTATAAACTATTAGGATTAGTAGTTGCTTAGATGAATCACTATCCGCCTAGGCTAGGACTAATTGGGGGCATAAACTACGTAACATAATATGTATATCGATAACAGTAGGACAAAAACAGGAAAGGACGCAATCAGTGCATCCTTTCATGGATGTGTACGCAATGCATGTATTAGGGCATTACCAACTATTCATAGTTGACGTCTATTACCAAATATGAATGGTCTTTTTTTTGTGGTTAGAAATCCTGTCTTATTTAAACATTGGACGACAAATTATGTTGATCAGTCGCTCGCGCCGTCAAGATGAAGCTTAGTTACATAGCACTCATTTTCTTACTATCAACAGTTGCGGGAAACCACCCTAGCCCTGCTAGGCGTGTCGGCCACGGGGCTCAAAGATCTAACGCGGTAAAACATAATGTGGGTCATAGCTCAGGCGGTACTGGCAGACTTAATAAGCACCATCCCACAACTGGAAAGTCGAGTATTTCAAACAGTGGCAAAGTTGGAAAGATACAGCAAGAACAAAACGTGATTCAACCTACTCGTTCTCCTAATTTGAATTCCTCTGCTGGAAAGTCGGTGAATTCAAACAGTGGCAAAGATAGAAAAACACAACAACAACAAAAAGACACAGTCCAACGTACTCCTCAATTGAACCCCTCTACTGAAAAGGCAGATAATTCTAACAGTGACAGAGATGGAAAAACACAGCAACTGCGAAACGCAGCCCAAAATACTCCTACTTCTACTTTAAAACCCACAGCTGAAAAGTCAAGCAATTCTAGCAGTGCCAAAGCTGGAGAGACACCCCTGCAACAACATAACTACAGCTCAAATACAAAGACAGAAGCTCATCACCACTACCATTACAGTCCGCCACAGCAGATAAGCTACGGGTCTACCTACCACCCTGTGTATCAAGGACACCCGCCCGTCTACGTGTACGAGTACCGAGACTCTGGCAGCAGATTCGATAACTTGCTGACTGGACTAGCGCTGTACAACTTGGGCCGCAACAGTCACTCTCATCATTACAGCTCCGAGAGACAGTACAGCGGCACCCCGGGAGAGATATGCAAGCTGGGCATCAGTAAACGAACCGGCGAGTACGAGGAGACGCGCATCGACTGCAATCTGATGTCGAGTTTTATTTGGGAGGACACGACGAGCACAACGCGGAACGAGCAACATGTTGTGAAGAACATAACGGAGGTGAAAGTGACACAGACTGTGAACGGAACTGGAAATTCTTCAGTAACGACAGTGTCGGTGACGAGTAACACTGTAGAGGACGCTCTGAAGGTGAAGGGGCCCTCTATAACGGTGACACCAGGCATGACTTGTTACATGATCAGAACTGTCAGAGATACAACTGCTTTACGGAAACCTGTGGATTGTGTACTGTTGCAAGAATACGAGCGAAGCTCGCTATTTCAAAATAGTGCACAATATTTGATGCCTTTGATGGCATTAAATTTGCTTATAATACTTATTGGCTTAAGGATAGATGAATGGATATTGTGAATAATATAATTGTAAATATCAACATGTCCGTGACTACCACCAACGCCAATCGCTTCCATATTTTGTAAATAATTAGTACTCAATTGGTACTAATTAGTACTTGAACCACAAAATTGGTACCTTAGTAGTTTTCGAGAAAATCGACTTTGAAGGCGGTCCCACGGTACTCACGCTCCCTTCAGCAGGACCACCATGAGCGCCGAAAAAGGGGGCACGCTACAGCTATTCTAAGTATACAAATAATTAAATACATATAAATAAACCCTTTCTTCAGTGCACGCAAAAGCCATAGCACAACACACAAAAACAGAATTCAATGATAACAATACATAGATACATACAAACGATACAAATAAATAAAACTCAAGTGTAATGTCAAAACAGTAGCTTTTACTAAATGCATATAAAAGTATACACGGTAGGTACTTCTGACTTTTTTGTTTGTATATTTTCTTCTGCTTGTAGGTTAGAAGGTATTCAACTTGATACCTCTATTATCAAGATTATTAAGCCATGTTGCTAGTTTGAGTGGTTGCAACTGCGCAGGACCACGTGCGTGTGTGAGGGTGTGTATGTTTCTGTGAGTTATGTATGTGTGTGCTGTGTCGCAACATGGAGCTTAGTAACAGACAGATTTCTTTCATTGTGTTGTGACGACTATTGTCAGCTGCGTCCGCACACTTGAGCGTGAGTCTAACCTCGCCTGGAGTCAGGACGTCAGATTCCTCCCCAAGAATCCGTACACCGGTGAGTCCTGGGGGTCTACTCCGAAGCGGTTAACCACCGTATCGGCCGAATGTTCGGTCATTTTCTACTACCTTTCATTTCCTATATTGACTATAGGTCCCGACCAAACTGTGCCAAACCGAACCTTTTTAGAACCCTTACCCTTTTTTTACCTTTTTTTTTTTTAATTCGTAATAGGACAACAATATTCGAATCAGAAAATGACCGAACATTCGGCCGACACGACAATCAACCACTTCGGAGTAGACCCCCTGAACCTTCCAGGGGATCGTTCATCGGACATTGGGGATCGTCCATCGGAAACATGCAAATTTACATTTTCACTTTAATATTTTCATGTTTCAAATTAAATTCACGACATTCACGTAGTAGAGCTAGGTAGATAAAGAAAAAAAATTTAACCAGGTTAAGGCACAGGCTACCAGACCTAATTATGCTTATTTGTGCAAATAAAACTCTGATATTCAAAATGTATTTTATTAACTTGCTTTAATGCAAAAAAAGAAAAATCTTCGACCGTGTTCACAAGTCGATCTATTCTGTATCGACTGTACCTAAAATCTCCCCGTGAAAACTTAGGTGATGTGAGTTGGAAGTTGTCATTTCACCTGAAGCTAGAGATTAGAGAGACTAGCACTGTGGACAGCTCACTTCAATCTCACTGCACTTAAGTTTCCACGGTGATATTGTTACAAAAGAGACAGGTTGCTGTTTGATAACATAAGTAAGTAGGTACAGTTTATGAGTATTATAAAGACATGTATGTTTGATAAAATAATCCCGTATACGTTTTCCATAGTAGATATAATACCCCTCTGTTTTTGTCGGGGTTTAAAAACTTAAAATAATTAATTTTGTAAGTAATTAAACATTGATATTTTCTGAGAAAAGCTTCGGCAAGTTTTGCCAGCACTCGTAGTACTTCGCGTCCAGTTTCTGACAAGTCTCAGCTCCCCACTTCGTTATAGCTAAGCTTAGTGAAGACTCGAACATAAACGCCTAAAAAAAAGGTTTATGTTAAAACAAGTTCATTATGATGAAACAAGAGCAATTTAGTTCTGCTCTAGTTCCATCATTACTTTGTATATAGTAGGTAGATATACAGGGTTATTGGTAAAACACCAGCAACCTCTTAAGAGGTCATTGTACTCATCATTATGAACAACTTTTACTATGGGACCAATCCTGAAATCGCGAAAAAAAAAATCAGCTGTTCTCTACATTTATGTTTGTATAACTCGTCAAAATGTAGGGAACAGCCAATGATACGCTAGTAATATTATGTCAATGGGAACAGCTGTACTCACAAAGACCTCTTAAGAGGTTGCTGGTGGGTGTTTTACCAATAACCCTGTATATGGTGACTAGTAACTAGTGACCGATACTTAAACACATGGTTGTACTCATCATAACAAACAACTTTCCCAAATAAGCGATGTGCCAGACCACAGACACAATAGAAAATCTATTGCAGTCGACGCATGCTCCTGCGCATGACTTGGTAGTTTAGCACCCTCGCTACGCTCGTAATGTACTAGTTAAATTGATCAGAGGAGCAATTATCGTAATTTTAAGAACGTTCACAGTCTGATCTGTCTCAATCTGTCAAAAATACCTCTGAATTCCCTACATTTTTGACATTGAATGCCGTTTTTAGTTACGGGAATTGGCCTTCTGTTATTGAACATCTGTGTCAGAACTAGATATAAAATATCTGTATTTCAGTGCGCTTACTAAGAGGTAGGTATCCCGCGCGGGAAGGGGGACGAAATTCGTATGGTGATGTTCAAACTGGCAGGAATAGGTAGTCAACAATTTACTCACGCAGTCGCGTGCCGCATCCCGCGCGGGATTCGCCTCCATGTAGCTAGAGCTTTTGAGACACCCATGAATTTGCTACGGGAAATTTGTTTCACCGACAATTGTTCGACCTTGTACCTGAGTATTCACAGCAATTTTCTGGGGAACCAGCTCTCCATAAGAAGCACCATTAAAGCACTTGTTATCGGGCCCATGCGGAGTCATCATGGAGTGAAGAGACGCGCCTCCAGGCAGGAAACCTCCTTCCTTCGCCTCGTATGCACCCAGAATAAGGCCCATGAACTCACTCATGCAATTTCCTGATAAATAAATTTAATGCTTAAAATATGATATAGGTAATATGATAAGAATGCTTTAATCTGGCTAGCATCCTGGCATCGCTTTCCATCGGCGTGATCGATCATCGAGGTCAAGAGCGGGCCCATTCATCAATAAATAAAGTCGAACGTATAACCTCCTCCTTTTTGGAAGTCGGTTAAAAAATAAAAAATAGATTTACAAAATGTTGTTTTGAACTAAGTTTTATATTCTTATGAAACGCGCGCACACATTATATACCTACCATAATTATCGAATAACCTTGCCTACCTTTTTTTTTGTGTTTCTGGGGTGGTAAATCATCATGGATATCCGCCGCCCTGGGGCGGGTGACGGGGTCTGTCAGACTTACTAACTAAAACCACCCCGGTGTTCCATCTCACACCTACGCCGGGGGTCGCGGGAACGTACGATCCTTCCGCAACCTCCGGCTGGAGCCGGCCTGCTACTGCGGGCCTCCTCGGATGACGGGAGGGAGTGAGGTGTCTGACTCCACCCGCGACGTCTAAGAGAGGCGCGCCACGCGCCGCCACTTCGGGTCCTGATGTGTGGGGGGCGACGGACGTCCCCGAGTCCGTCGCCCCTGGACCCATTTAGGAGGGCTGGAAGAGGGCGTTAGGGACTACTACCACTTATTCAGCTCTGTCAATGATATTATAAGTGTAAAAAGGAGCTCTTTCAGCTTATGTCCATAGAAAACAACGATTTTGTATGAGGAATCCATACAAAATCGTTGTTTTCTAAGGACAAAAGCTGAACAGAGCTGAATAGTGTGAGTAGTCCCATATCCGCCCTCTGCCGGTGCCCGGTGCGCCTGCTGCGGGCCGGATGAGTGGTCGAGATCTCCCTTTCCGCAGCCTCCTTCTGCGAGACGACTGTTTCGCAGAAGGAAACCACCGCGTCCCAGGACTCTTCGCTGCTGACCATCGACTCGACTAATACATCCGGCAGCTAGAGGTCACTGCCTACTTCTGAGATGAGGGCACGGCGCGGCTCCTCCCAAGCGGCACACTGCCAGCGTATGCCGCGCCGTGTCCTCCCGGCAGTCGACGCAGTGGTGACACCGGGCGTCCGGCTCCCTGTTTATGCGACACAGGTACTTCCCGAAGCAACCATGCCCTAAGAGCACCTACGTCACCCGTAACGACAGGGAGCCGTGCCTCCTCCTGAAATCTCGCCTACCTAACTATCCACCCTAAGGCGGATACGCGGTAATACATGTCCGAGAATCCACCCTAGGCCTAGTTGGATAAACGGAATTTATAGGTGGATTCTCGGACATGCGTTTGCGTATTTTTTGAGTAGACCATCTGGGCTAAAGCAACTCATGCACAGATGACAGAGTACATTTCCTTGTTTCTGTGCTTTCAGATGAAAACTATGCCGTAACTATTTATCATAAACAGTCGTTACGGGTAGTCAGATGACAACTAGTCTTACCAAGGGGTATCGTGTTACTCAGTAACTGGGTTGTGGAGGTCAGATAGGCAGTCTCTCTATGTAAAATACTGGTATTCAGCTGCATCCGGTAAGACTGGAAGCTGATTCCAACACAGTTGGGAAAAAGGCAAGGCAGATAAATAATCAAAAACAACAAAAATTCAAAATCATAGTTGATTAAAAAATTTATAAGTACTTAGGTACCTACTTAATATTTGTTATCAAGCAAACAAACAAACTTAAAAAAGTATTCTCGCTGAGGACAGGATTCGAACCTGCGCGGGTATAACCCATTGGATTTCAAGTCCAACTCCTTAACCACTCGGACACCTCAGCTACGAACGTTATGAGTGAATTTATTGAGCGTGCTAATAGTAATTGAAAACTTTTCTATTGTAAAGTATGAACAATGTGAAGTAATGAGTAACAGATGTTTTTTTACTCATTACATCACATTGTTCATACTTTTCAATAGAAAAGTTTTCAATTACTATAATATTAGCACGCTCAATAACTATGTGGCCTAAAAAAAAATAAAACATGTTTGAGAATGTGCAAACTGCGTTCTTTCATATGATACCCCACATACCCTAGTAGCCCCACTTCGAATTTTTCAGATCCTCTTTCAGACACTGTTGCAAAAAAAGAAAAAAAAAATCTTTATTATTTGCAAAATAGTTGGGCAAACGTCATCTAAAACTATTCCACAAGTTGATAGCATTAGTAGTTCTTGAGATATCCAGCTGTGACAGACAGACAGACTGAGTCTCACCATAAGGGTTCCGTTTTACCATTTTGGTACGGAACCCTAAAAAGACAAATACTAAGCGAAAACGAAGTAGCGCGCATTACTTCATCGGTGTAAATAATCCGACGCCAGGTGAAACCGCGGGGCATAGCTAGTCTCTTATAATGTCTCTGAACAGTTGTGTAAATAGTAGGGCAAATGATAACATCAACGAATTGAAGACAGCGATCGTAGCTGAGGTGTCCGAGTGGTTAAGGAGTTGGACTTGAAATCCAATGGGTTATACCCGCGCAGGTTCGAATCCTGTCCTCAGCGAGATGGATTTTTTAGACATTATGATTTTGGATTGTTTATGATAATTAATAGTATAAATTAGCAAAAATAATACGCATTATAGTAGGTATGCAAGGAAGCACGTGGCGTTCATTAGTTTCTACCTACGCCCGATGAGAAAAACACGTGAGTATTTAAGTAAATAGTAGGTACTTAACACACTAACATAAACACTTCTTGTCCCTGATCATTACTACACATTGTTCAATTCTAAAGTTTTAAATACCACAATAAATTCACTCATAACGTTCGTAGCTGAGGTGTCCGAGTGGTTAAGGAGTTGGACTTGAAATCCAATGGGTTATACCCGCGCAGGTTCGAATCCTGTTCTCAACTCCTCAGCGTAATATTTTGTAACACATTCAAAAAATCATTTAACAATTAGGTCTAGTCAAGGCACTGTACTTTGCCTACATAGATAGGTACCTACATTTTTTTTAAAGTCCTTCGGTTCTTTTTGCTGCGTAATTTAAATCAAAGTTTTTGACAAATTAAGAATAAAAAGTGTAGTCGCAATCAAAGTGCGCTGTGGCCCGCCTGAAGCGTTTGTTGGTTCATAGAAAAAGCACGAAATTGAAGATTTATTTAATTAAAGCATGGTAAATTAAATGAAACGTCCAATAATAAAATTAAATTGATGAAGGAGGATTTTTGCCATGCGCGACGTATGCGGCCGCCCGCCTCTACCTATCTGCTTTACCCTTTAGTAGAAGGCATTTTGTAGTAAAAAATGCAAATTATTCTCATCTGACTTACTTGTCTTTCTAGACAGCACCCTAATTGCGTAACATACCACAATCTGAATCATTTTGAAGGATATTACTTATCCATTGCTTTATATGTTCGAAAAATTTGTCTGCTCGCAACGTAAATAACGCAATGAATGTTGTTGAACTGTTAAAAAGAAAGGCCATTGCTACTGATAGTGTGTTACGCAATTACCCCGCGGTTCTAATTTAATTTTTTACATTAAACATTGACTTACTATGATAATATGGTGGTCGGAAGGTGTTCTCTTGAACGGACCACCTCGGAGGGAAGATGACGAAGTCAGCGATGGCAACACCGGGCTTGGTTGACGGGCACGTCAGCACCGTGAATATTGATGGGTCCTGCAATTGGATATTATTAATTGATTAACGTTAAATGTGCCGTAGTTTTTCGAAATTAGGGATCGTCAAAATTACAAACATTGCAAAAGTACTTAACACTAAAGTCAGTAATTTAAGACAAAATAATGCTAGTGTTGCAACTGTGGTACCTACATCACGTACAATAGCGATTCAGTCACAGATCTCTATACACTATCACCGAACCTAACCCTTTTAATAAATCTCTTCTAAGTTTTAAAATAGATTGAAGGAGAAATAAATACACAAACACATAATAGAAACATACGACTATAGACAAGTAATATTGGCTTTTTTAGGAAGTCAAATAAATAGGGGATGTTGATTGCATCATGAATTTATAAGTAGTTAAGAAAGTTATCGGCCATGAGTCACGACTTTAGGGCTGAGCCTGGGATACTTTAGGGGCCATGCCCATTATATCCAGCGGCGCATGCTTGACAGTCGGCGTCGTTATCAACTTTGCAGACTTGCTCAACTTTACTTCACGAGTAGGTACACGAGATGGGAAGAAAGATTAGGTAGTCTACAACATAAGTACCTCTATGTACCTACTTGGATTCATTCTGACTAATGGTTTCGTCTTCACTTACAAACAAAGCTTGAGCTCATCTAAACTAATCACGAAAAGATTTGGATGTAATTTGGCACATGGGTAGACCATGACCTGGATTAGGATACATTTTATCCCAATATTCTCACGGGATCAAAACTTATGCGCGTGAAACCGCGGGGCGCACGAATACGAGATAGAAAGAGAAAGACTCCGCATATAGTACCTACCTAATTACCTATCTATCTTTACGATACCCGCACCCTAATTGCGTAACACACTAATTACTCTCAATTTGAATCATTTTGAAGCATATTGCTAATCCATTGCTCCTTATGTACGTAAAGTGCATCTGCTCAACAATGTAAATAACGCAATGAATGTTGTTGAACTGTCAAAATGAAACCCATTGCTACTGATAGTGTGTTACGCAATTACCCTGCAGGTATAGGAGGCATAGGAGCTAAGTAAGATGTCTTATCATCAGACAAGATGCTAACTGTGGACATGCTTTATTATTTCATTTAGATTAAAAGCATGGTAATAAAATAAACTTACACAATGATCGTAGAGCACCGCGTTGATGACCATGAACTTGCTGAGGTCGTACTTGTAAGGCACATAGTTGCCGTGCCACGCCACCACGTCGAAGGGCGAGTGTTTCTGCTCTGCCACGAATAGGGAGCCTTGGTACTTGTTCACTATCTTGAAACCTGACGAAAGATTATTGGTATTTAATATAAGTCAATGGTTACTTCTATTAAATTACGTCCATCGTTGTAAGTACATGTTACGCCTTGTGGTTGGCACTTGGCAGACAAAAATTACAACAACTAGGTAATAATGTTTTGTGGAGGAACGAGCTATAACTTTCCTCGCATAGAAAAGGGACCCTTTATCGAAAGTAGATAGTGAAATCCAGCAGAAATTATATGGCATTCAGAACTTCAGTTAAAATAGCTGGTACCTAACCTAATATATTTTATTATCTTACCAGGTATTTCTTCGTCAAAGTATCGTGCAACAGGTGTGAGGAAATCTCTTGGATTGGCGAGTCCATTAGCTCCGATAGGTCCAAGGTCTGGTAGCTTGAAGTGCCCATCAAACACTTCGAGAATGTATCCTCTGTAATCAAATTGAAATAAATAGAGGGCCGTTTTGTTTTAGAAAATTACTCTACATAAATGCTCTACATAAACTTTATAGATTTAACAAAAAAAAAAGTTCCATTCTACCTGATTGCGCGACAACAAAGACAGGGTTTTTCATGCGTTCACGGATTCTTTATACCCTCGAAGCATCCTAACGGCTGGATGGATTTCAATACTTGCAAAGTATATTGACTCGTCTAAGGTTCGAACCCAAACAGGCGCTTTACTTTGTGTAAATTATTTCATCACCACTGCTCTCAACGCGGTGAAGGAAAACATCGTGAGGAAACCGGCATGTCCTAGAACCAAAAATTCAAAGACACGTGACATCTGCCAACCCGCACTTGGCCCGCGTGGTGGATTACGGCCCACTCCGTCTCACTGAGAGGATGCCTGTGTCCCAGCAGTGGGAACAATATAGGCTGCAGATTATGCAGTTATCTTGGAGAAAATTGCAGCAGCAGTTTTGATAAAATTTCTGTCTGTGAAACATAGATGGTGTGTGTCCAATCCATTTCGCAAAAGGCCACTAATTAATTAAAAATAGCAACTACATAACATTCTGAAAACATAAACTATTGGCATATTAGCCTCGTACGAGTAGATACTCATAAAGTTTCATTTACCGTGTAGGTCCATTGACAGCCACTGCGAACCTCATGCCGAGCTGGACAACCGCGATCTCGTTTGGAGCAACCGTCATGATCCCAAACTCCGTCGTGATCTTCAATGTACCTTGCTGGGGAACTGGGACAATGAACATCGTAAATCAATTTTGACATTTTGACAATTCGACAACATTTATTGCGTTAGTTACCTTGTCAAGCAGACGAATTTTTTCAAACATGCGGCAATGGATTAGGAATTTCTTTCATATTCCTTCGAATTGTGTTACGCGGGCAAAGTAAGATTCAGTAGGTAGAGGTCAGGATGAATGCTTATCAAAAGAGAAGAGAATTTAATGTCGGGCTTAATAAGAGATTTTTCCTATGGCCATTTCCTTGAGTAGATACCCACCGTAATTTTTAACAGAAATCTAGCCGGATGCAGCTTAATACGAGATTTTTTTCAACCCAATTACTGGGTAAGATCGAGTACCTAATCATACCCCTCGGTAACAGTAGGTACCAAGTATTTTAAATTACTCGTAATCAATCTACAATCTCACTGCTGGACACAGTCCTCCTCTCGGTGACAGGGAGTGGGCCGTAATCCACCAGACAGGCCCGTGCGGTTCGGTTTGGTGTAAATTACTCATTAATTAAAAACCATGACACAGCTCTGTGCCAAGGGGGTATTTTACTGCGATTGTCAGTGTTGATATATATATTTTTTGAAGTGAAAACTTCTTTAGTCGCGTTGAGTATTTTTTGAGATGGGAAAAACCATTGAACTCGTGCCACTGTTACCGTAAGCGACACCGCGCGTGTTTTGTTTATAAGACGATTTAAAAAATACCCGCTTCGGATGTGTTCGACTGTCCTCGGGATATACCTACTCGGTATTGTATATCCGATATGTCAGTGAAGTGATGGCAAAGTATTCTGTTTGTGTTTTGTTTTCACTTCTGTCGGCACTCTCGGAGTGCCACTGTGTTTTTTTTAATCGGCCCAAGATTGGCAGACACATGAAACACTTACCAATAAGCAGATCTCCATCGCTGCTGTAGAAAGCGCTCTTGTCCATGGATTTATTGCACAAGTAGACGTGGATGGCGAGTCCATTGCGAGAGCGAGGGTCTCCGGCCCCGCAGATGGTATGGAGGCCAGCGACGAAATCCACAGATTGGCTTGAAGGTGGAATGTCGAATGGAAGCCAGCGGGACTGCAAAGCAATAGGTACAGTCAACAAAAGAGATAAGTATGCAGGATCGTTGGATATAGTTGAAGTTTAGTGAGAAACCGATGGAAGTTCTCGAATAAAATTTAGAAAACAAACAGCTCATTTATCAAGTTAAATTTCAGTCGACAACATTCATCGGTTTCTTATTAAACTTCAACTATATCCGACGATCCTGCATACTTATCTCTTTTTATGTTGACTACATGTTTTCAGAATTACAAATACAGGATCAAATGATATTAGCTTGCAAAACCTCGCAGAACTAATGGGACTGAACTAATTTTCTCAACTAACACTTCTAATGAAGAACCTACTTACACTACCAGCGGACGTTTGACCCCCAAAAAAGAACAACACATTTTTATAATGTTCCCACTCAGTAGTGGGAACATTATAAAAATGTGGCCTGAGGAGGCCTGTGCCCCAGTGGGCACAGGCCTCCTCTCTGTGAGAGGGAGTGGGCCGTAATCCACCACGCGGGCCCAGAGCGGGTTGGTAGGTTATATTATAATATGTCTTCGCAGTTTTGGTCCAGGACATGCCGGTTTCCTCACGATGTTGTCCTTCACCGTTTTGAGAGCAGTGGTGATGAAATAATTTGCACAGAGTTAAGCTCCTGTCTGAGTTCGAACCTACGACCTACAACCTACAAATAGTAAGTCACTGGACCACCTCAGTGCTCTATTTTTTTTCTTGTTACCCTAATAGAAGTGATCGATGGCAATAGATATCGATACTTTGTACCTACCCTTGGTAACCATAAGTAAAACACACGTCGCTTCATGAGATGAAAATACTGTACCTGGTTGGGATCTGGTTCCTGTTCATCCCACTTGTGAGTAAGATGCTTTGCGACTTCTAACTTCTGGAAAGGCTTGTGAATCACGGAAGGACGAATTCTGAAATATAATGAAAATACGACTTTATATAGCCACTTGCATAAAGTTTTTATTCAAAATACAGCTTTTACATACTTTAGTAGGTGTGGAGCATTGCACTTTTTTTTATATTTTTTTTGGATTAGTTGTACAGACCTACAGTTACGACGTTTACGCCGTACGGCATTTCATACAAACTTTCAAGCCCTTGTTTTTCGAAATGAATGAACCGATTTTAATGAAACTTCATACGCATAAGCTTGTCTCAAACGTTACAAGAACATTTTCAGACGTAGTGGGGAAAATGATGGATTTTCATGATGGTCGTTAATATTATGACGGAACCGTTTTCTTGGCAAAGCTTTAGAAGTTATTGGCATTTCGATTAATCAATACGTTAATATAACTTGTCAAAAATTAAACTTTTTCTTATCTTTGTGTAGATAAATTGTTAGAATTTCTTGTCAGTTCGCCGTCGACATACCTATGGATTTATGGAACTACCGTAGGTACCTGTACAGCCAAGACCGTTTGTTCTCATGTCTGGGCGCAGTGAAGGCAGTTCCGGAAAGTTGCTCAGCATACAGTCCGTAGGGGCAACGCTGAGGATTGTTCTGACCTTCTGGGAGGGCGCCCGGTCTCCGAGGATCCTCTGAAGTGAACTCAGAGCCAAAGCCCGAGAGGTACTGTGCAAGGAGACGCAGAAAATTGGTGAAGTTCATGCTAAATCTTATGAAAGTGCGAGGCAATAATTACCCAGCCCTAAATATAGTACAGACGCCAGCACATCAAGCTACTAGAATCTGTCAAATTTCTTTAACAGATTTTCAACTGTATCGCTGAAGCATAAGGTTCAAAGTCGATTGGGAAAATTTGACAGTTTCGGGTAGCTTAATGTGCTGGCGTCTGTACTGTACATCGTTCACACGTTCGCGCGACACAATTCTGGCTCGACAAACATTGCAAAGATACTTAGAATAATAACGCGTTATTATTCTAAGCAAAGATAGGATAAAAGAATAATTTCATAGGGCGTTATGTAGTTTTTTTTGCTCTTTATTAGGTCTTCGATGGTTTTGTAATTTTTTTTTTTGCGACTTAGATTCCACCTATTGCTTTTTTTTGGCATTTACCTACGCCCAGATATTTTACGTAATTTAAATACCAGCCCTAGAATCCACAGAGCATGTAACACTACTAGAAACTTAAAAGCCTATTCAGATCCTGATATACTTACTTACGTATTTTCCACCGCTGGAGTAGTAGGAGTACCATTATGTTAGGGAAAAACCAAGTCGTAGATAAATGGTCATTCCTCTAGGTTTTTGTATCCAATATAAGCTGTTGCGGGCCGGCTGGGGGCTATTTCCGAACTCGCCCTACCGCCACAGATATCTCTTTTTTTTTTTTTCCTACAGCAGCGGCAGCGGCAGGTCGGCAACGGCTAATGCGTTTTTTGTAAAATCTTTGGCAATACCGAAAACATTAATTTATCTCATAAAGTAAGTCAATATTAAGTAGGTAAGTACCTACCTACCTACTTATTTACAATATTCTCTTTTTTACTTAAAACCCAACTAGAAACAAGTCTCACTTAACTGGTTTCCCATCATTTTCCCCACAAAATTTTACATTAGGTAAACACAACTTAATTGAGAAGTCCCATATTACGTCCTTGCATATTGTTTTAGATATTTCTTTCTTTCTTCGATTACGTAAATACTTATAAGACAAAAAATGTAATTGAAAACTTACCTTAAGCTCCTCCATCTTGAATAGGTAAAAGACGAGATGTTTGATTCAACTGAGAGTTCCGACTAGCTAGGCCACTATGTCGTATGTAGTCTCGGTGTTTACTAGCGACTGCTATGTAAATGTAGCCGGTTTATTTATGATAAAGAATGGTATTTATGTAGATAACTCGCTCAATAATATTACTTTGAGATAGGTAGGTAAATACCTAATTGTGGTGGCCCAGAGTGGTATCGGTCCCGACTTACGTCATGACCAGCCAGGAACTTTACTTTCTGTAATTCATTTCATCACCACTGCTCTCAAAACGGCGAAGGAAAACATCGTGAGGAAACTGGTATGCATGTCTTGGAACCAAAAATTCGAAGACATGTGACATATCCACCAACCCGCACTGGGCCCGCGTGGTGTAGGTATTATGGCTGACTCCCACTTATAGAGAGGAGGCCTGTGTCCCAGCAGTGGTAACATAAAAGGCTGATTATGTACCTAAACGTATCTAATAACTCAGTTCGGAGTTTGGACCCAACCATTCGAACTTATGTAACTAGCTGTTGCCCGCGACTTTGTCTGCTATCCAGGATGAAAAGTAGCCTTTGTCCTTCCTCAAGTCATGGTCTACCCATGTGCCAAATTTCATCCAAATCCGTTCAGCCGTTTTAGCATGAAAGCGTAACAAACAAACTTACTTTCGCATTTATTAGTTAGGAGGATTTGCAATAATTTTTCAAGTCTAATTAGAGATGGTCGTTGGCTTCTTGAAATATTAGCTTTGGGATTTATATTTATTATTCGTTAATTACACAATATTAGGTAATAGACATGATTGCTCATAAAACATAAATTAATAATGCTCACGCGTCATTGATAAAAATAAAAGCCCTTCCTTTCCTTGATCCTAACCTTCTTTTGTTTTTAACCGCAAGACCAATTTGGAGAAATTTAAAATAACATCGACGCAAGCACGTAGCCCATAAATGTTGGGTTTCTTGGCTTGTTGATACATTGTATAGTAGTATAGGCACTACGACGAACGTATCGACGTACGCAGCAAAACATTGCTACAACCACAACAGTTTACTCAATAGTTACCTAAGTACCTATGTTGTTTACTAGGGTAGGTCGGTACTATGTGACTACCTACTATACTTGAGGCGCTTAGGGCGCCCTGTTTACATGATTGAAACTCGATCCAGTTGTAGGTAACGCTGACACGACTGTATTTCAGATCTTGTTGGCCCAAAACTTCACCACTTCCACGGAGTCCTCGGTGGCACTGCCATATCCCAGACGTCACTTTTGACTTTGAGTCACTTTGGCTGCATGTGGGTAGGGTAGGAGGTGGATTATAGTTTGCAATCTATTTGCGACATAGCTCCACATCCACACCATAACTGCCGATGCCGTTCCGTCGCGGTAACCCGGTAAAGTGGGGTGGGGAACTGGGGACCCCACTTCCACTAGTGTCCGGAAACGGTTCAGGGACTTCCAAGTGGAAGTTCTACACAATTCTAAAGTCAGTAGTCCTTCGAAAATGAAAGCCTGCAAAAGATACATAATTATGGTCAACATATTGTTTTGGATGGGAAAACCGCCCTTTACCTACTGCGTTTCGTCAGGCCTGCGCCGGTACTAAGTTAATAAATAGCAATCAATAATCCAATAACAAACTGCGTCACAGTATTAATAATCTTAGCGAGTGCTTCAATAATATCGGACCATGGAGGTGTGTATACCGGTATATGATAATATTAAAATAACTGGTTTCATACCGTTCTCTCGAGCTGCTTGACAATCCCGTTTTATGGAAGCAAGAAAAACATTTCATAATACTTACCTACTTAATTAAATATTGCTTAATGTGGTGTAATATCGGTATTTAAGGGGAATGGGTAGTTGAGACCACAAAATTCAATTTATTTTTACGTTTTTTGCAATTTGCAGGTCAGTGTCAGGTTGTATCTTGATCAAAATATGATTCGCGACAATAACAGGTAGGTACATACATATTTAGAGAATTAGAATCATTAATATATCTTTCTAAGTTAGATTTCTACCATATGCACTTTTCCATAAGAGATTGGTGGTAGAAATTTAGCTCAACAACTAGAAATCGTACAATCTGACACTGACCTGCAAATTGCGGTCTACCACTACCCATACTACCAAAAGTAACTTCGGTTCGGCGTGGATGCACATTTAGACGCAGTAGATCATACCAAAATAAAACATTACAATTTACTTCCGCAAATATTTATTATAATATTGTTTATAATGAACAATAATGTCAAGCGATATTAAATTCGAATTGCCTATTTTAACAAAGTTTAGGACATTATAATGCTGTTATACTACAATGGTTATGTTGCGACGTGTCTCTTCAACGATTACGAGAAATATCTACAAAAAAATAGAAACTTTAAAGTTCTTTGGAATTAATTAAGTTGTTTGTAAGTAATTCATATGAAAGGCCCATCGTTTACTTTCTCATTCATAGCCAGCGATATCATATTTCATGATGGGTCATAAAAGAAATCTGTTAATATTTTATTATAAGAAGAATTATAATTCCAATAATACAAAAAAAAAAGAGTGATTTAATGCCTGTTTGGAAGGCACTATCTGTCAGATAAATTCTTAACTAGAAAATAATTTATAAGAAATTATCTACTAAATAATTTAACCGGTAGATAGTTATCCGGAGGTGGTGGATGAGGCCACGTTAAGGTATAGATATTTAAGTTGCTTAATCAGCCTATAATGTTCCCATTGTTGGGACACAGGCCTCCTCTCTGTGAGAGGGAGTGGGCCGTAATCCACCACGCGGGCCCAGTGCGGTTTGGTAGATGTCACATGTCTTCGAATTTTTGGTGCTACGACGTGCCGGTTTCCTCACGATGTTTTCCTTCACCGTTTAGAGAGTAGTGGCGATGAAATAAATGTAAATAAGGAAAAGTACCTAGATAAAAAATGGATGCCTACATAATTCTGGCAAGATCGGCAAACAAGAAATTCTTTGAAGAGACACTCGCTAATGACAAGAAGGGTAGGTAATGATGATACAAATTACATTACAATAGTAAAATAGCTTCTACATTATACAGCATTATCACTATTATTGTTCTTAATAATACTTAGTGTATCTACCGGAAGGGGATAGGCTATAGAGTTGATATTTGCTTACAGTACGCATCTGATCTTTGTGATACAGGCATCCTTATTCCTGAATAGAATGAAACCCACTTATATTCTGTTTCATTCGTTCTCTTTTATTAAAATAAACTCTTCAAATTATTAAACAATTTAGTAGGAAAACGTCTAAAATACGGCTGCCTTTCCACCAGAAATGAGCGAGGATGCGTAGCGAGGGATGTGTGTAAAACTAACCTATACCAACGCTAACTTAGTTCAAGCTATAAAAATGAAGCGATGTTATTGGTTGGTTTCACACACATCCCTCGCTACGCATCCTCGCTCATCTCTGGTGCTGAATTTAACATTAGATACTACCAAAATGCTGATATAACGTGTGCGTAACTTTTTGACTACCTAGTCATTAATTTGAGTAAAATAATATCTTTATCTATTTTTACCGAAAATTATTAATGACTGATGAAATGAACGTAGAATGAATGATAGAATGGCCGAAAAAATATTTTTAACGACCGCTTTTTACGCTTGAAAGTCCTATTTGCCTGTTTTTGACTACCTAGTCATTAATTTGAGTCAAATAATATCTTTATCTATTTTTACCGAAAATTATTAATGACTGATGAAATGAACGAAGAATGAATTATTAATGACTGATGAAATGAACGAAGAATGAATGATAGAATGGCCGAAAAAATATTTTTAACGACCGCTTTTTACGCTTGAAAGTCCTATTTGCCTGTATAGCACAACCGCAAAAGTCAGATGCGTTTACTAAAAGCAAATAACATCCATCAGTTGACATTGTACAATAGAACGGAAGATAGTCGTGATTTCAATAAAAAAACAATCATATCCTTATAAACGTAGACAAAAAAGAAACATTTTTGATTTATAGAAATTATTTTGTAATTTTTACTGCGAGTTTTATTACAGTTAGTACAGACGCCAGCACATCAAGCTGTCAAATTTTCCCAATCAACTTTGAACCTTAATGTTTTAGCGATAAAGTTGAAAATCTATTAAAGAAATTTGACAGATTGTAGTAGCTTGTGCTGGCTTCTGTACATTGTAATTTTTTAAAAGCTGTTAATTAATGAATCGTATGAAGAAAAAAAAAACAATATCATGCTCACTACAATATCTTCAACAGCGCAACAGTAAATTGGTAAAATAAATCGAAATGACCGAATGTGTATTTATTTATCTATTATATTATAAAAGTCTTCGA
Organism: Oligia latruncula; assembly: GCA_948474745.1. Classification (NCBI taxonomy): domain Eukaryota; kingdom Metazoa; phylum Arthropoda; class Insecta; order Lepidoptera; family Noctuidae; genus Oligia; species Oligia latruncula. The sequence goes on along the minus strand of OX419702.1, from coordinate 12,738,649 downwards.
ATAACTTCTATTGATTAATCCTTGAATATTCAAATAATTATAATTATCTAATACTAAAAGCTAAAAACATTGATCTAATATTATGCATAAACAACAAACTTAATGGTAAACAACACAAATCACAGTTACGTAGCAAATAGAGTGCAGGCTATTTTTACATAAAAACGAAAATAATATCAAAGAGTTCGCACAAAGCACCAACTTACAAAAAAAAACATAGTCAAATTAAATTAACTGGCGAAGCTGCACACCGGTATCTCAGACATACGATAAAACAAAACAAAGTTTTTTAGACTCGCAAGTAAATATAAAACAAAAATTGGCATGTAAAAGACAACGAGACATTATTGAAATTTGAACATAATTCCGACATCGTAAAGGTTCTCATTACAGTAACTGACATCAAATCCAAGTCAATTGTGTGATAAAGACTATAACGTGCTCGGATTAAGGTTCAAAATACAATTACTGGCACGATGACAACCCACTTTGACCTTGTATATTAACAGTTTATGGTTAGTTTGAAATTCAAAAGGAGTCGCGGTGCCAGCACCATAGCTAAGAGAAACATTCTCTTTGGTATAGAACCGGGCGAGGGTAGTGCGAATAGCATTGATGTTATTACCCTAATTTGAAGTAAAAATAGCCTTAGTATAAGCGCAATCACATACACAACAAATACCAAGGAGAAATATTTTAAACAAAGCAATAAAAGACAATACAAGAAATAAATTCGTACACGAATACATAGAAAATATAATAAAAATATAAATAAACTGCCGAAGAGTATAATATTTATTCATACCTATTATTATTTATGTATTCGGATACATATTATGTAAAAGTATATTATTATGGAATTTTAATTTGCAGTTGCATTATCATATTTCATAACGCCACGTAATTTTACCTGTTTGCAGGTATATAATAAAACCAATATTTTATTGTTTGTTTATTCGTAATTAATTATTGAATAAATCCTGTTTATGGAATCCTTAATTGCGGTTATGTTTATTGCATTTAATTACCAGGAAACCGATTTGCAAAACGTCAGATAGTTTTATAGCACAATGTGTCATACAGATAAAAATACGTGACGTCACAGTTGACGATGCGCTAATACCTACCCTAAATATACATTAATATCACACAGCCTTACAGCGGCCTAATACACATACGAAATGATATACAATTGATATATTTGGTAACGAGCGAACAACCGTCAGAAAATTGTTCTAATAGCATAAATAACTTTTTTGAGACCTTTTCAACGAAATATTAAAGCTTATAACATCATCCCTCCAACCCCGGGAACATTCCTTTTTTGAACGAAACGAGACAATTTTTAAAACAAAACCGTTTTAAATTAGCTTTAAAAATAATAAAGCTACAAAAGGTCTGTAGTAAAAAAAACTATAATTTCCCCCATACAAAATCTACTAAGCCGTCACACGAAGCATACTCATTCTGTAAACTTGTAAATTTATATCCATTTGTAACGATTATCGAGTATTTCGAGTAATCGATTATTGGTTAGGATATACTTTCGCAGACCAAGTTTCAGAATAGCGCGAATTCACAGTACACTTAGCCAAAGCTCTCTTCCCTCACTGTTCCCTTTATATAATGCTAATAAAAGCGCACTTTGTTCGGAGACTGCACTAAGCCCAAGTTCGCGTGGACGTAAGATTTTTTAACGCACTGGATATGCAACTCTCGGTGTTGAGCCGAGGGTTGATAGTCCAACAGAGCGCATCCCAGCGCGTCAATAAAACAGACTGTTGGATTTTCAACACTCGGCTGTAAGATGTGCGTTTAAAATCCAGTGCGCGAAAAAAAATCGCCGCGGATAAAACACGCCCGTACTAACCTGGACTAAAACTTAATTTTAGTGCTTCTTCTAAACAAGTATACAAGAAATAGATATACAAAATATAATTACATAATTATACATTTGGGAAATGTGACCAGAACAAAATATAAACAATATTATTTTAATACAATTTTCAAAGTATCAGCGCTTTAACGATTAACTCTGGCCGATTTTAAAATAATTGATTATTATTATTTCATTTAAAAGCTAAATATGTATGATACATGTTTTATAATATTTGATTTGATATAATTTTTTTTCGTGTTTACATTAATGCTACAAAGTCTGAAATCATCTTCAAAGCCACGAAAAAAAAAAGATAATTTTATTTATTTATTTAAACTTTTCGCACAAAAAGGTACAAAGGCGGACTTAGGCATTCTCTACCAGTCAACCAAGGGTGGTGAAGAGATTAAATCGAAGAAGAGAGAATCCTTAGTAAGATGCATAGATATAACATTTATCATATACAGGCAAGGTTTAAACGACATTTTGAAAAGTATCTTTTGCTATCTGACTTTTGAACTTGATAGTACTTTTGTGGCTGACTTTAAGGATATTTTTTCTCTTTTATATCATTAATATAAACACTATATTATTAATATCATAGCGGAGTATTGTTGACCTATTATTACTATTAAACGTGAGAACATGTAACTACGTAATAGCAGTATACAAACTAGAATCGATACATTAATAATTAATATTATTATCATTAAAATACATAATAAGAATAATGGTAAATAATAGTTATTATTAACTTGTTTTTGAAGCAAACGGCGACAGTACAACATTTTTCAATTGTCTTTGGTAAACTATTGAAGCTAGGAAATGTTTGGAATGTCATTTTAAAAGAAGAAAAAAAAATACTACTCTTCTACATGCAAGAAATCTATTTTGTATCAATTTCGTCGTTTGCTTCTAAAATCAACGATATTAACTATACACGAGCGAAACCTTTAACGTGGAAGCATAATTATATTTTACAATTTAACTAAATTGTGCTCGCAGGACGCTTTTTCTGTCTCACAGAGGAAAGTTATTGTTATTAAGCTAAAACTGAGTATTTGAGATTTCTCTTTCGATACTTTAACAACACCATGTAATCAGTCACGAAAAATACAGGAGAATAGAAGTTACTGCGGTTATGTCCCGAGCTGTAGTATGGCAACTCGGGATAGAAGCCAAGTCTTTTTTGCCCCAACATTCTGGCTGGTACTGTCAGATTTAGAATGTCTTCAACTGCCACTTCCTCTTTTTTAAACCCGAAACAAGTCTTAGGAAGTAGTTTTTGTGATTAGTTGACCAAAATTATATAGCCAATCATCATAAGATTTGACAAAGTAGCTGGGGATAAAACGGGCTTTCATTAACCTCCTTCCTAATAAATCAAAATCAAAATATTTAATTTCACATAAGCCTACATGGGCACTTATGAAACGTCAGAAGCTAGGTGCACGGTAAACGTATTATATAATCAGATAAATAGTTACACACCGATTTCTCTCTTTCAGTCGTCAATAATTTGACTTTCGAAAGAAGACAAATGTTGTGTAACTATACAGACGCTATACAACGTTTATTAGTAAGGGGGTAAGTATACAGGGAGCCATGTAACCATGTATTCAGAAGTTCTGAATCCATGGTAACATGTTGCACGTCGACGACCCTGCCACCCTATATTATGCCACTAAATGTAGAATTAATTTCAATAATATGTTTTGTGGTATTCAACTGCATTTGGTTAGACTGGAAGCCGACCCCAACATAGTTGGAATCATCATCACATCATCATTTCAGTCGAAAGACGTCCACTGCTGGACATAGGCCTCCCCCAAGCACCTCCACTTCGACCGGTTCTGCGCTTCTCGCATCCAACGAGAAAATAATAGTTGGAATAGGCTAGGCAGATTGATGAAGTATTTTTTTTAAACTAGGAACCACTTATATGGTGTTGTTAAAGTTGATAGATAATAATTATTATGTAGTTCACTAGGTCCTCTATGCTGAGTAGAACGAGGCAAAAAAGCGCTTATAATTAACAACTATAAATTCACATTTCCTATTATTGTTAAGTCTAAAACTGCCCACCTACAAACTAGTGGTAAGATTCGATGACCAGGAACTATTTGCATCTCTGTACCTCAATTTTATACTTAAAAGCCTCATTTTAATACTTATACTTACATCGAAATTTCAATAATACTTTTCACTGGATTTACCCCAAATTATATTGCTTCCTCATAACACAAAATAAGTACATACAAACACTTTTTACCCATTCCACATTCCATTTTTATCGATATCGATACCATTCGTAAATCCCTAGCTCAATCCTAGTATTGAAATCTTACCACTAGTGATGTAGCTTCACATCGTATGGTCGCATTACTGTTGCGGTAACATATGCGACCAGGCGGCCTCGTATTTTGTGTGCGCTGAACTGCACGCAGATTTTGTGGCCTCGACCACGCTTAGCGGGAATGGTTCACACTGAAAGATAAAATGTGAAGTTGTTACTTGGGCATTATCTACTTGTGTTTGGTAAAATTAATTCTGATCTGTCGATAAGCTCGATGCAATAACATTGAGTGGTTAAAGCTCTTTTCAGTTTGAATTAATAGGTACTTTAACTACTAACACATGAACTACGAAAACCGACCTTACTGCTACTAAATGAGGGTGCTGTCAAGGTCCAAGTGCGGCTGACGGTGACGGTATGTTTTGATTCAATGATTTTGACTTACAGTGAGCGCACAGAAGGCCTGTTCTACGGCCGCGATGAACCTCTCGAGCTCGGCGCTGCTGGCCAGCACCAGCGCCAGCCCCGCGCCGCGCTCGCGAGCCTCGCACACGCTCCACTCCTGAATAAGAATAAAACATGTATATTATCACACTAATATTATAAAGGCGAAAGTTTGTGAGTGCGTGTGTGTTGATATGTTTGTTAGTTTTTCATGCTCAAACGGCTGCACCAATTTTGATAAAATTTTGTATGGAGATAGCTAACACCCTGTATTAACATATAGGCTACTTTTTATCCCGATATTCCCACAGAAACCGCGGGGCGCAGCTAGTAATATTATATTTATGTTGTATAGTTATGTTGAAACTGTTTGTACTCCCCATTACTTGTCTCTAAAGGGTATTAGAAAACCAGCGTCAGTAAGCATCTGTCTGGCATGAATGCTGAAATGAACCATTTTGGCGCAGCCGCACCCACAATTGTAGTTAAAACATTGTTTGCAGCATAATGCTAAGACCCAGCGCTGGTTTTTAGCGACGGCTGGCGTTGACGTGATGATGTCAACCGGTGCAAATAAGATAAAAAAAGTATGAATTCTGAATTCAAAACATACCAAACAGCACCAGTTTTCATCTGTATTTGGTATTTTAAACGCTGTCAAGTTCTTGATGGACCCACAAGCTAGGATCTCGATGTCTGTCCGCATCTCTTCTATGTATTCTGAAACAAGTCATTTGCATGAATATTGTATTCATTATTTTATTAATTTTAAGAGAAAACTTACAGCTAGTAAGTAGAATTTACTTTAAGGGGGAAGCGCTAAAGTAGCCCGCGAAATGCAAATTTTCTTACGTTTTTTGTAATTTGCCGGTCAATATTAAGTTTTACGCTGATTAAAATATGATTCGCGACCGTAACAAAAATGTATTTACAGAATTATAATCATTAGAATCAGTGATACCACTTGTTAAGCTAGTATAATACTAAAATGTCAAGATTTGATGAAATAGTCATTCAGTAGGATTACTTAGTCTTGATGATTTTAATGATTATAATTTTGTAAATACATATTTGTTATGGTCGCGAATCACATTTTATTCGACGTACAATTTAATACTGACCAGCAAATTGCAAAAAACGTAAAATAAATTGAATTTCGCGAGCTACCCTGGCGCTTTCGGCTTGACAAAATTGGCCTAAAATTGCATTAGACCGGTAATAGTGGAGAGAGGGAGGCCTTTGCCGGGCACTGGGACCACATAGGCTTATAAGAATAATATGTCACCGCTAATGTGCGTAAATCAATTAGAGTGCAGATTAACTTGTTAATCTGCAGATTATCTGGTAGAGTCCGTTAAAGTGAAAAAAAATAAATTGTTACCGGCTAAACCCGGTTGTAGGATGAACGAGAAAAAAAAAAAAAAAAAAACGGTGATGAAACGCTAAAACCGGGTTTAACCCTAGGCCAAACAAGTTGTCCCTACACGGGTTGCATGGTTGCGGTCGGCCGATAGGCGACGTAGGATACAAGAGCGAGCGAAGGGCACCCCGAGGTTAGGCATGGTTAGGTTACTTCAAACCCTTTATACCGGTAACATATTATACAAAATCTTGTAAAACATTTTAAAAGAGTAACTTTGGAGTTTCTTGCCCATTGTTCTCCAAACGACAATATCTTTTAAAGGGGCAACTAGAATAAATTCTATTTTCTTGTAAAATGTTGATAATCAAGAGTGCCTTTCATGTGCCTAATTGAAATAAATGATTTAACTTTGACTTTTGACTTCAATTTACTTAGAGTCGGTGAAACACGTCTTTTTCTTTCATACATCTCAGAAATCACCCCGTCGTCGTCTCTTTGCAGTCATAATATGTTTTACACAATCCATTCATCTCTTTTTATTAAATTTTTTCACTAATTTTCGCCTAAAATGCTGCATTTACATACCTTTGAGCAGCGCCTCAGAGCCCCTATCCTTTAGATAAGCGGCGGCACCAGTCACAAAGGCAAGGTCGAGTGTATCGCGCACACTGATGACCTCGTGTGGTGTCACCAGTACTGTGCACGCGGGCGGGGGCCCGGGCCGCTCGTATGACTTCTTAGCGCCGTCCTTTTCTTCAAGAGCCTGAGAAAAGAGAGAGAAGTTTGTATAGTCCTCCGTTCCGCGCAAAAAAAATAAAACCCATGAAACCCAATTTGTTTTCCGACATGCACACGAACTAAGTCGCGGGCACAGCTAGTGAAATAATATGACACGTACTAAAAGCTTGTTTTAGGGTCGTGACACAACATAAATCGAAAGGTGGGTTCGTTTATTGATTCTTTTATGACCTTTGCGCACCGTAAGACTAACATTGAAACACTTGAAAGCTTTATTGGTGACGTACTTTCATACAACATTGACATTTCTGGTAGTCTAAAGTACACATCCTGCACACCATTGAGAAGGATTTCATTTTGATTATGGGTCAATCTCGTTTTGGATCTATATGACACGGAAGGAAACATGGTACTTATGAATATTACTTATTGTTTGTATGTAACATAATAATAATTATAAGGCATTTTACGTGGTTAACTTTCCCATTTCCTGTGTTAACGTACAAAATTAAGTTCACGTAATGCAGAATTAATAACTTCTTTGATCATCGATAGTGTACAATAATAACAAACGATTTCATTTCAGTAATAGTAGAATATTCAGAAAGGGGATAAAGCAGTGTTTTATGTCGCGGGCGCAATATTGATTTAAGCTCGCCCAAGACGAAGACAGACAGACTTTTGTCCCTGAAGAGAATACTCTATTTTTCACAGCTTCTGCGAGATAATAAAAAAAGCCATTCGTAAAAGTTTTTAAAGGAGTTTTAGTTGAGGTTCCAAATTCAAATCACATTATTGACCAACGAGTTATAATGAAATTCAGTACAATATTATTGCCCTGCTAGACTATAGGGTCATAATGACTTATTTTAGGGTTGCATGACATATAATTTGACATTATAAAGAAGGCAGTTTTAAAAAAAAAAAATACCTGTGCAGCATGTAACAACAAGCTCTGCAGCCACGAGGACGCGGTGGCATCGTCCGGGGCCGCCATCAGGAGCCTGCTGTTGTCTGCTAGGGCGATCTCGAAGCAATGCGGCCTCCGCGAAGTGTCCAGGTGTCTTCTGACTCCTAGTACCGAGCGGAGGGCGATGTTATGCGGCAGTGGGGACATGCCGTCTGAGGAATGGGAGCCCCAGTGTAGGACACCGGCCCTGGTGACAAAGAATATTTGTGTGTTAAAAAGTGGTCTTGCAGATACTGTTACACATATTAATTTTTTTTTATTTAAATCTAGCGTAGATTTAGAAAGAGTTCTAAAGTGTAGATAAGAAATTGTCGGCCAGACCAGTAAACAAACCGATTTATGAATTTTGACTTGTCTTAGCATTTTCGCAGAACAAGACAAGAGTGAAAGAAAGGCCCCCAGTTTTGACACACATCTAGTGTCAAAACTGGGGGCCTAAAAAGGCCACTATTATTATTATAACTGTGGGGCACACACACTAAAACAGGCTAATGTAATTGACAGGCTTATGGTGATTTATCGAGGTACGCACTGCTTATATGCCTTTATGCAATGCACGCCACTGTTCTTATGGTACGCGCGTAGCTTGACCGGTTAATTAGGTCCCCTTAAAAATAAGATATTTACCTGAGCAAAAAATAACATGGCTCGAACCGCCGGCTCCTATCAGACCGGCACATGAGGTACCCTTCTAACGGCGGGGCGAAGGCGCCGGGCGCTTCAATGAGACGGTCACCCGCGTCGCCTGAACATACGCGCCCGTAGAATAGGATTTGCGGTATCTGAAACAAAGTATGTATATGTAATACAGTTTACCTCTCTCTTACCGAATGTGCGTGATTTCACATTTTTAAAGGCGACTGTACACCTTATGGCAAGCCGCATTAAGATCATAATAGAAGTTCTCATCAATTTTGGCTCTTTGTTCGGCGAAAACTGCCTTATTGCCAAAGTGAAAGATTTTCCTAATACCAAGCTAATACAGGGTTATTTTAAATTGGCTAGCTAAACTCCGGAGACGCGAAGGATATAGATATCTAAACACGATAAAATAAAAGTCTCCGAACATTTTTAGTGTTGGTACTTGAATTATGAGCTTGAGAAAAGCTGTTTTCTTATGTTTTATCATGTATATTGACACCCATCACGGCTATGAAGTTTACATAAGAAAAAACAGACATTTCAAATTGATATTAATTCAAATGTACAATAACTGCAGTAAAAAACTGCAGCTTAATGAGACAACATCATTCTTCTTTCACCAAAAAGTACTGGCTGGAAACAACTTTATTGGCATCCCTTATCTTTTTAACAGGCTAGTAACATAACTAACATACAGCCAATAACCGATAATCCGAAAAAACACGCTGACCATTCTCTCATGTAGTGATAACGGTTTTTATCATAATATTGTTTTTGTTTCATAGAGCGAGGTCAAAAAAAAAATAATGTTCATATTAATATTATTAAGACTTATCAGGTCGACTACCTTAAAAACTCGAATGTTGATGAAGATGAAGAGAACAATTGAATATTTTTTATTTAACTGAATGAAAACAAAACTATAAAATTGTAATCATACTATTTCGGGCACATTGTTCTAATGTCCACATGTAAGCTGTAAATAATAGAAAGGTGCGGAATATAGGATATTTTTGATTTGGGCTTAAAGCAAACATATTCAAAAAAAAAAAATCTAATTCTCAGGGTCAGTTGTGCAGCCAATATTGGCCGATAATAATAAGCCTTTTCGGTATTTGACCTTTTTTTACGCCTTTTTGGTCCCTGGATTTATGGACCCTCATTCATCATCATCTGCCTAGCCTTTTCCCAACAATGTTGGAGTCGGCTTCTCTTCCTATTCACTTAATATTTATGATCCCTATATTCGCCAATGTACAATGTGAGTAGACTTAATATCCACCATACTCTAGCCTAAAAACAAGATACATACCCGCCTCTCGTGCCTCTGCCTGGCCACCGCGGCTGCCAACTCCCGGCATCCAAGCGGGATCATGGCCGGCGGTCGCTGGATACGTAGCGGTGACGTCCGTGCACTCCACTCGAGAGAGGACGCGAATCTCGCCCCAAGTGTAGCCTCCCCGGTGATGATCGAACAGGCTATGTTACCTGCGATGTCCAGGATTTGTATGTACTGCGCTTCTGGGCCCACCTATGTAAGAAAATATAGTAAGAAATCGGCAAGCGTTGAGTAGGACGCCCCTACGCTAGATGGTATGACGAACGGCGACCTTAAATAGGTGGCTGGGATAGTATTATGTTGGCTGCAGAGGGTTTTTGCGCAACTTACGAGGATTTATTAGTGGCTGTGATAGGCTGAGTTGATTGATTGAAAAAAAAAAATTGAGAAAGAAAGGATTGAGTTAGAAAAAAAAAGTGTAAAACAAAACTACAGAGCCGTGGGAATAGCTTATATTTGATTCGTTCTGGAATTCGCTCGGTGAAAAAAAAACCTACGACAAATGACACTCGTAAAATCACGAGATGTCTCCGGAGGCACGTATCGGGAGAATATTTTTGCCGTCGACAGTCGTATCAGGTGATGAGGCAGGATAAGCTTCAGTTAGGTCCTAGTGAGTCATCCGCATATCACTACAAGTATCCAGACCTTCAGAAAATTATTAATAGTTAGGCTTCTTTCTGTCTTTGCGTAGAAACTGCTGAAGACATTCGTATGTATAAGTATCGACATCAGTATTTTACGTGTTTTCGGGGCATGATAAATGGTCCTATCTAAATAGCTGTGTTTTACCTACGAGCTCCTCAACAATCGATTTGGTCAAAAGACACACAAACAATAAAAGACAATAGACATTACAAATTAATGTGCACTTGTCTGCATAACAAGGGGCATTGATCTGAATATATTATTATAAACAGTTTTGCGTATCGTAAGGTCGATAATAATATGATGATCCACTATGAGCTAATACGCCTGTAATATTATCAAATCGTTATTCTAATGAGTCATTGAAACCGTTAAGATATTATTGACCCAGCTTTAATGTCTGTAATTGTATAAACATCTACATCTCTCAAGGTTTAGACATAATTACATATAGAGCAGTGTAATGGTTCTGATATGCATTTATTATAGCTTGTTTACGCAAATTACGAAATGGCTTCAGATCCCTCAAATTTTTGTATGCAATTCGTCAGTCATACGAAATATACCGAATCTGTCACGCCGAAAATCACCAATCGATTCTTCCGTTGTCATCTTTCGAAAATCAACGAAATTTGCACGAATCCCTGTAAACTACTTACAACAATAGCATCCAGTTCGTTATGAGGTAGCCGGCATAACATTTCGTACTCCGTACCCCCAGGCTTCACGCTCGCGACATAAAGCGCGTAGTCAGTGATGAAAACTAGCAAAGGTGTCCAAGACCCATCCTCCATGCTGTAAGCTGACTTTACTTTCATCATCTGAAAGAACAAAAGACTGAATGAAGGCCGAAAGAAAAAGTCTAAAAATACCACAAGAATACATTTCAACCGTTAAATCGACCTTTCGACCGATGATTAGTGGTTTTCAAAACTTTTTCGCCAAATTAGTACCTTGTACAAAACATCGCGTAATCAAGGTCGTATTACGGTGAACGAAATTGCCGTGCGATTTAGTAATCAAACATAATTACCCTATTTAAAGTTTCATTCGGATACGAGAATATTTGTAGTCTGAGCTTTTCATTGCACTCAATGGCTACGTTATCTTCGAAACTATCGAAGTAGGACGGCTCGTCCGCTGTCAGCAGCCTCACCGACAACCTTTTGTTCTCTATCACCTCTTTGTCTATGAGCCTCGACATCCTGTTAGCTGACACATGGAATGTATCAGATACCTCTTTCAGTGGAAGTATTATGCTCGGAAAATGTTTCTCCATTCTAAGTTTGAATTGAAAGAATTTATTGTTCTTGATTTTGAGTTCAAGGTCTTTCCTTTGACACACATTCTTCAAATATCGGTTCAATAGCGCCGACTTGTTGGATTGTAGCTTTTGATTCCCGGGACTGTCGAAAAAGTCGTCATTAAAGTCTTCGGCCCCCTTCAAGGTCGAATTATCGGTGTTTGAACAGTTGTCGCTATTCACTTGCGCTGGCGGCTCGTCGTTTACTTTCTGCACTGTTGACGCGGATTTACGACTGTACCTGTTTACATTCTGCTTCTTAGGTGACGACAAATGCTTAGAAATGCCATTTTTATGTTCAGTCTCGTCTTGGATATTTTTGTTGAATTGTCTCTTGGGGGTTGAAGTCTTGCTTGAAGAGTCGGTATCGGTAGACTTGTTAAGGTCGACTTTACTTGTGCTAGTGACTAGCTCTTTAACTGGTGTTGTCTCAGGGATAGGGACAAAAGTCTCTTTGGGTGCATCAAAAGCAGTTTGGAATGTATCATGGACATAGCTGTAGGAGACTCCCTTGTGTTCATAGACAGTACTTTCACAGTTTACAACATACTTGCTTAGTGGTGGGAAATCAGCTTTGTTGGGTTTCTTATCAAGTTGAGCTTTCATGTTCAGTGTAAGTTTATGCCTTGGAGACCCTTCATTGGGAGTTCTATCACCAGCCACTGTGGTTTTTGTTGGTGTTGTAATTTCGTTAGGTTTTGCAGTCTCTAATGGCTGGCCATTCAGATTGATTTCAACAAAGTCATCTTCATCTTCTGCCTGGAACCCTGAATCTAAGCTTTTAGATAGATTTTTATTGTGGTTAACATCACAAGGTAAAGCTTCAACAACATTGTTCAATTCCAAACTGTTTTCAGGCAAACCTTTTTCTGGTGCAAAATTGAAGTTGAAATTTTTGTAAAAATTCTTCAAAGAACCTATGATATTGTTAGCATCAAGCAGGTTTAATACTTTGTTATGTGATTTTCTTTCCTCAACAATACTAGTAGTAATGTAGCGTTTTTTCTTCAATACAGATTTTACTGTATTGGGACTGTGTGAAACTTCAAGGGGCATTTTCATGCGATCAGTGGATTGATCAATATCAGCTTCAGAAAAATATGTTTTCCTCATAAATGCAACATGTCCATTGTTTTCAAATGCATCACAGGAGTAGGACTTCTGAGCTTGGTCACATTTCCTGTGCAACAGTGAAGTTTCAGTTTTATTTGAATGTGAGGAGGATGAGTCACTGGATGAAGTCTCAGAGTCACAACTGAAATTAGAATCTGAGCTGTTTGAGTCACATCCATAAAGCTTACCAGTGGGCCTAGGTTCATTATTGTTGTCCTTATCATTATTATTGTCCTGGTTTTCAGGTTGATAATTCTGACAGTACTCGAATATACCACTCCTGTCATTTTTAGAGTCACCATAGGTGAGGATATCAGACATAGTCTGTTGAGCTACATCAGCTGCATACTTTGGTGTCCTGTCCCCTGATGCACACCATGAAAACCTGTCTGTTACAATATTATTCTTCTGCCTAAACCTATCACAGTATGAACTATCAGGTCCATATGATACAAAACCTCTTTCAATGTGAATGTTGTCTGTTTTAGTGTTATTTAATATATCTTCATGAAACGAAACCCTTTTTTTCTGAGAACTTGGTCCACTTTGTGACTTTTTCCGACACCTTCGTCGATAAACAATATCCTCAGATAGAGACTTCTTTGGTTCATTCCTCAAAGCAGGCTTTCGATACTCCTCAGCACCTTTCTCACTTTCTAATGCTTTTAAAACTAAATCTGGCAAGTTTTCATAGGGTTTTTTGTGTGTCTCAATTATTAATTCTGGAACAATGTCATCAGGCACACCAATGTTCTGATTGTCAATATCACTGCGGGTCATTATGCTGCTGGTGGTACTCTTGATCATGTCCTGGGAGCATGACGGCGGCGCGTCGTAAACACTGTCACACGCTAATTCCTCGGCCCCTATGAGACTATGCGACATGAGCGCTTGGCTCGTGGCCTCCGAGGCCTCACTATCTAAACACAAAACACCAGAATCACCAGGCGTATCGGCCAAACTACTCGTTGTACTAGAAATCAAGTGAGTGTTGCCTTGAAGACACAGCTCTGTGGGCTTGCCCGCGCTTTCGTCCGCGCACTCCATCTTCGCGAAATGCACTGTATCTTCAACGCCGTTTGTTGCCGCTGTCGCAATAACAGTGTCGTCAGTTTTATGACGACGTTTGCTTTTATCGATCTCGTTGCCTTTTATTTCAGTAGCCTTGTCTGAAGACATGATGATTTCTGACACTTGAGCGCTATTCCAATAGTTTTTTATTACCTAAGAGCGTTAATATTGTCTCACTTTAATTACTAATCGTACTCATTTTGCCATTTATTTATAAAATTCTTGTAAAATACGACACAAAACATGACGAATACACAGCAGCCATATTTAACATTTTGACATTTACTTGTTTTTTTTTTCTACAGAAGGCTTAGAGATAGAAGGGTACCTCCAGCACAGAACACTATTACTCCTAGGCGTAGTCAAGATATTTTTTATACAATAGTCGATTATGCTTCGATTACCAGTAACAACAGATAAAGATAATAATATACAAATGACAGATGGTACAAACGATACCGATATAGCGATAATGATCTACGGATACTACTACAATGATGGAAGTAGGACAAGTATGAAGTAGCCCAATTAAGCAATGAAATCACTATCATACTATGTCTGGCAACTTTTATTCAAACGTTACCATACCATACAATATTACTACAGATATCGCTCATCGTTTTAAAATTTGTAGGGTAAAAAGAATAGAGAAACGAATCACGTTAATTTTTGTATTTTCATTAGGTATTCATTCATTACGGACCATTCAGATCGAGACGGATCATTAAGAATTTTGGATAATATTTCTGCTTACACACGAAGGAGCCGCCCCTGTGTCTTTCATTAATACGGCTGATATGGGGGTAGCTACGCCCTTATTTGCTCATCATCACATTTTCATTCTATTATAGAATATAGTGTGTATTCTACACCCAATCGATCAATGATCCATAGATAATAGGCGATGTCTTGTGGTTTTACTCTAAAAACCAAAATCAATCAAATACTTTTCTTTTCTATCTATAGACAACTGTCAGAACTGTCAAAAGTTTGAATGAAATGCGCGATTTGCCGATCTAAGAATAGGTTAGATTTTCAAAATAGAGTTAAATTAATTTGCTCGTATTGATGTATTTACTAAAATAATATCATGGAGACTAGGAAGACTGCTGTTTTCTTATCGCTACTGTGTTTACTTGGGTGCGCATGTGATGGGGCTAAAATAAACACTCCAAGGGTGTTGTTACCTTGGTTTGAAGATTTGTATATCAGTTTTACCTTTGAAATAATTGAGGGAGGATGTTACACATGGTAAGTTTTAGCAGAGAACATAATTAGTTTTATATATGTTCCGTTTATTGCCCAGAAAGATTACGTAAATTGTTTTATTTGCAGGAGTTTGTCTCGCGATGACATCATAGATTTGGAGCCGCTGTACGATGATGCTTTAGGCCACTGTTCACGAGCGGCACGCGTCTCAGTCTCCAAGTCATGTGTACCACCCGGCTCAGTGATCATTCTCGCCGAGGAAGTCAACACAGGCGAGGTATAGTGTAGCCTCACGAAAAGGCGGGAAACTGCATCCTATTAACATTGAAAACCATTATTTACATAAGTTTATTGAATTATCACCTTATCAGTGAAGTTTGCAGATAATGTTCCACAGCTGTTAATTGTGTAGTGATGCTTATGTCATTCAATGTTGTGTTTGATATTTTGAAGTATTGGGCATTGCAACCTAAATCTTTTTTTTACTTGAAAATTAGTTTAATCTTGTCGCACTCATTATTAGACAAATAAGTAATTAAATAAAGAAACATTGTTCACAAGTTAATCATGAGCACCAGCCTAAGCATAGCTATAATGGAGTTAATATTTTACATTTGTCCAGATTCTGCGAGGAGATGTAGACATAGACAAGGTACGGTCTCTTAAAGTAGTGAGTACAACATGGAACCTGTTTCTGGAGGAAGCACCAGAGGCCTTTGAAGTGGTTGCCTATGATGATCAAGGTATGTTTTAAATTCTATGTAATATCCCCTTCGACTCTTAGGAAGTCTTAATAAGGTCGGTAACCATAGAAACAGTAATTGTGTCTCATTAGTAACAGTAAGGGTCAGTTCATACCGAGAGGCGACGAGACGCACAGTTTTCAAAATAGAAATACAATTACAGACCTTATCTACTACACTAAAAGGTACACAATGCAGGGTTTACTATGTTGCGCGCGGCGTAGCTCACTGGATCTTTTACCTTTTTGTGTAGTAGATAAGGTCTGTAATTGTATTTCTATCTTGAAAACTGCGCGTCGCGTCGCGTCTCGGTGTGAGCTGAGTCTTAAGCTACTTTTTAGAGGAAACTGTTTTATCTGCAGTTAGGTATCCTTTTCTAATACAGTGGATGAGAGAAGGTAGAAAAAGTAAGTGTTAAAACAATCTGCATTCATAAATCTATTTGGCAAGTTTTGGTAATGATAGCAATTTACATTGGCATTTGTACCATTGGTTCAGTTCGGCAATGGATATTATGAAGAAATGAGGATGCATTGATTTAATTTAACCTATTGATCCCTGACTAATGACACTCAGCAGCCTACAGCAGCCCACTGCTGGATATAGGCCTCTCGAATTGCACGCAATTCCACCGCTTGATTCTCGGCAACTCTCATCCAGATGCTACCAGTACCCTGCGAATATTATTCCTCCACCTAGCCTGAGAGCATCCTACCTTATCTTTTCTGATTCGCAGTCTTCACTTTACCCATTGATGTTGAATGATGTCACAAGGTTTACCAGAAAAAAATGAAGATCCTATTATTGTACAGAGGAAGTATTTTCTTTTTTTCTATGGTAGTAATAACATTGACAAAAATTATTTTAAATTTTTCTAGGAAACACATTTTCAACTCTGGAAGGAATAAGCTTCACATGGACTATTGAGAATCTTGGCAGTAATGTTGGTGAAGATCTTCTCGTTACGTAAGTAGTACATACTGCACAGCCATGATTATTATAATTGAAATGATGACTAATATTAGAAATGTTTTAACAAATAATGTTATTTCAAAGGAGGCATAGAAAAAAACATACTTACTCAAAAAAATCAGTAGAATCAATAGAAATATGGAGAAGCTACATGCTTTAAAAGTTGTTGAAGGAGTTTATCCCCTTTCTTGTCGCGCGGTATGGGCAATGTCTGGCACTATAGGCCGACTGCTTAACTGAGATCTTGCCTGAGGTGGCAGGGCGGTGCAGGAGGGGTGTGGTGACGTGATGCGAGAGCTCAGTGATTCGTCAACTTGTGACAACTATAACCCCTCCCGCACCAGCAGCTTTTCATTAAAACTCTGTTCTAACTCTCCAGGCTAGTCAGATGGCGGGATACAGACTACGAAGCTCCACGCGGGGTCACTGAACTCGAAGCACGAGGACTTCGCTCCCACTCTGTCCTGCTATATGGTCAGGCTATGGGCGAGTCTCGAGTCACTGCATGCCTAGATGACATATGCACGGATTTCAACCTGCAAGTGATAGCCAGTGTCGTGTTGATGCCTGCTACGGCAAGCATCGCGGCTGGTGATACACTGAGATATAGGCAAGTGAAAACTGTACAAAAAATAATTTGAATTATTAAAAATAAAGATTCCTTCGTCTTTCACACGGGAATCTCTTTTTTATAGGAAGTTTTTTTTTTTGGAAAACATGCACTACATAAATACCAGTTACTGCACAGTAAAATTTCAAAACAAAACAGTAAAATAAACAAATAAGTAACAAACAAATAATATTGGCACAAAAAAGAAACCCATCTTTCGTCCATCATCTCCATCTGACAGAATAATCTTAGAATTATCGTTACTACACACAAAATAAAGGAAAGGTAGTGATTCAATTTTAAATCCTCAGCCATTTGCTTTTCTTGGGTCCACAAAGTTTAGGACTGAGACCTAATTTAAAATGTTAAAAATCTTTAACTTAATTAAAATGAAGTATGTTCTTTTATAAAACTATACAATAACAATATTTCCTTCTTAGGGTCGTCCGCGCGCGCGCAGGCCGGCTTACCGTCCAAGACATCGCAGACACTATGTATTACTTAAAAGTCCCAGACACCAGCATAGCTCAACTAGAAGACACAATCAGCCTAGTTAGAGGCACAAAAATGGGAACTACGAACGTCCACCTCATGTCGGGAGCAACTGAGGTTGCTACGGCAACTCTCACCGTCGCAGAGGCATTCAGCATTCGAGTGACCCTACGACCTTCAAGCTTACTCATAAAAGGAGAACCTTTTGTTGTACACTGTATTGTGTTAGATGATAAAGGGCATGCGTTGACAGCTGGTGATCAGATTCTGATAAGGTTGGCAGTGGATGGAGAAGCTAATGTTGATCTGCTGCGGTCGACAGAAAATGGTACTTTAACTGATGCAGTTGCACAGAATGCTGGCCCCTTGACTATTACTGCGCGGTTGCATTCTATTGCTGGAAGGACAAATTCGAGAAAGGTATGGTATTAAACATTTATAAAGGACATAATTTTGTTGAGCTCCTCTAGTTCTGAGTTGAGCTACACAATTACAGACAAATGCTTGCACTGATTGGACTGGTTGGACTGGTCCACTCAATTTTTTTTTATTGCATAATGGGCCCGCTCTTGACCTCGTTCACGCCTGATGGAAAGCGGATGTGGGATCTGTGTGGTTCTTCCTCAAAAGACAGTACTCTATATTATTGTCCTCACATGATCTGACCAAGATTATGTCTGGACTTTAAAAGAGTGACCTTTGTGTTTGTTTCGCCATTTCTTGTCATGGGTATATAGAGGTATGAGGAACAGGGTGGCAACTGCCCAATGATCCATGTCGGGCCGTTGTATCTATGCTAGTTGCGCGGTAAACTCTGCTTGCGCGATGCAGGATTTGCGTGACGTCAGTATGACGCGTTGTTCGCATGTGGCGTTGTAGATACCGCTACAGGTAGTCAGATAGGAAATGATAATTCCATCTAGCTTTTTTTTTTGTCAGTTTGTTGTCAGATGTGACTTATGCATTATAATTTTCCTTTTAGGTGGAAGGTCAAGTCACAGCCGTTGCAGTGGATCCGTTAGAAGTTGTACCACCACATATCTATGTAGCATGGACAGACACAATTCAGTAAGTAGTATTAAAAAATATACATAAAACATAATGTTGGTAGTTGTGGGATTCTTGGTTCAATCCCCAGGTTGGGCAAATTGGGTTTTTCTAATGGGAATTTCACAGTACCAGTCTGGATTTGTGGCCAGTTAATGGCTTTAGGCTTGGCAGTTGGCCCATATTAAAACTTAAACTTAAAAATGGTTTTAAAATAAAATGTGAGTGTACACTCTGCCAACCCACATTTCGGAGAATACAAGCGTGCTGTTATGTTAATTATGTACAATACTTATTATTAATTTTATTTCACAGAGAAATCAATCTCAAACACATCGGTGGAGGCGACGAGCCGGTGGTGTGGTCGGAGATAGAGAGCGAGATAGCACCAGGACCTCTCTCTCTAACGTCAGACGGCGTAGTGACGATCCGAGGAACCGGCGAGATCGGCGTACGAGTGCAGTTGAAGAATTATCCACATGTTAAAGCTATTGGAAGGTAAGTTGACCATGATGGCAAATATTTTTCTTCAATATTGATGGTGGTTTCAGTTTTTTGACATGGAAATTAGTACGGAATTTTTATACGAGTGATTTTTTTATATCCTAACGAAAATCTATTCGTCGCGAGAAACTCGAAACACGAGTGAGAGTTCCTGTATATGATAACACAAAATAATTAACACTATTTATAAACATGAAATTGAACTGGCATATGCAATGTCGTTTTCTGTAAATGCCTATATTTTCCATTACCTAAGTATTTTCTTAGCCAATAATGTACTGCTTAAGGAACCCCTAACTATAATAAACACTGAATTGTATGGTGTTTTAATATTCTATTAATATATTTTGCAGAGTATTATCGACGCCGTTCGAAATGCTTCAAGTATCGAGTTCAGGCTACGCTCGCGTCGGCAAGCCGCATCATCTGCACATTGCAGTTACAGGAACGAACCCTGAAACCGGCGAACTGTTCAACTTTCATACGTAAGTAAATTACCATAACAGCTAAGCAACAGTACTAACCCTTGTTTCCCGCAACATCTAATGTTCCTGGAAACAATGTTCGAAGTAAAACTATAGCCGTTCCAAATCTCGAGCGCTTGGTACGTGTTTTATGAAAATAATTAAAATGTTTGAAACACACTTGTTAAATGCAACAACTGTACAAATTTCACGCTGGACGGATGAACATTAAACTGTCTAGATGATTTATAAAGTTTTAACTTGTGTTTTCGCAGATGCAACTGTGGATCGTTCGCTGTGACGTTACTGGAGGGACCAGAACCACAGAATGTTACTGTAGCAAATTGGATGCAACCTATGGGTTAGTATGACAATTCAACATCTACATCTCTAAGACGTATCTGCGACTTAATTCGAGGAAGTGTATATTCGTTACATTTTTATGCAGTCCGTTAGATAGTTGGAAGTCTTCAATAGTCTTCGATATATTTTCGATCCTTTATTTATATTTATCTTTTTCTTGCTACTGCAGATGGTGCGTGCTGCGTATTAGAATGTGCTTGGAGTACTCGCGGCGTGTCTACAGTGCGCGTGTCGCGCGGCCGCGTGGGCGACACCACGCGCGTGGCCGTGCGCGCGGCGCCGAGCTTGTTGTGGCCACTTCATGCCGCTGCGTTGCCGGGCGCTACACTCCCGGTAAGTGTAACGTCTAGCAGCCGTGTCTGCGTAACTGCTATATCACTTGCAGCTCCTAGCCTTCTGTGTACACACCACTGTGCGATATTTCCTGGTAAGCCTTTAAAAAAAAAAATTATGAAAAAAATTAATTCAAAATTACAAAATCCGTAAATTTCGGTGAGCCATACTAATGATATTGTTTGAGGTAGTAGTTGACGATGACACGTCTGTCAGGCGTATCTTTAGCTTTCATGAAACTGACTCAGTCTCCTAACAACTGTTACTAAATTAACGTTATTTTCCACAGATTCTAGCTGAGGGCGAAGCGCTAGTCCCGCAGTCCCACGACACTCGAGTGGCTGAGATCACCGCACGTGACGGACCGCCGCCTCATAGATACCCTGATGTTCAACTGTTCACCTTCAAATGTCGTAGAGTTAGTGTTTTTTTTTTATATTAATATTACGTGAGCTTCATGAATTTTGATTCTTTCCTGTTTATATTTGGTATACTTGCTGCTTTTCAAATAGACTGACATCCCATTTAAAAGACGTCGTTACTATTACTACTGATTTGCCCAATTTTTTGTGGCAAGATCTGTAAATGATAATTATGCAAGAAGGCTTTTTTCTACGCAAATTATGTTTCATTCATCCTGTATTTGTCCACCATAATTATTACATCACAAGTCAACTCTATATTCTTCCACAGAAAGGCGAGTCCCGTCTAGAACTAACATCGGAAACGGATGACGAACGCGAGTCAGTGTCGCTTGAAGTTAGATGCGCTCCACACGTATCCCGAGTACGACTTGAACCACCAGATACTCCTGGAAACTGTTCTATACCACCCAAGTATGTATTAATATGTATAGTATATAAGGTCAAAACATTCTGAGAGCGAGACAGCGACTCATGTGCTCTCTTTTTCACACTTGCGAGCTTTGTAACCAGACAAGTCTGTTGTTGTTGAGTTTGTTGTTTGCTGTTGTTGTTTGAGTGGAAGGGAAGTGCTTTTATCTATAAAACTAATTTGTAGTAATGCAACTATTTGTCGATAGTGGTATGAATACTGTGATGCATCACTAGTTTCATGACGTTTTTGTATCTGAATTTAGTGAAATAAAAGAAGAAAGCACTTTTACTTTATTTTAAGAGACCTTTGTCTAGCAGTGGGACAGTAATAATTGACAAAAAAAAAACTTGCGCTTATATAAAATCCACGATAAAATCAAAACACCAACAAATAATTTAAAAGAAACGGTTATTTAATCAACAGAATGAAGAACTGTGAAACTTGATACAGTAACTAGTGATAATACAGAAAATATAATAATAAAACCACTATTTTCTTACAGAATCTGGCTTCGTCCTGGTCAAGAGTTATCAGTGAAAGTGACTCTCCTAGACGCGATAGGTCGCGAACTTCTCGACGAGAACGGTCCTAAGATGTCATGGGAAATTGAACCTCATCACCCCGGCTTACAGTACAAGGCTACTAACAGGCTCTTTGTTGAACCGCATCCTGAGTACGTGCCTGTACCTGTACCGAATAAGTATTATCAAGTAAGTACTACATGATAATTGTAAAAAGACAGTAAGTATTTAAAAAAAAAGTCTCCGCTCAAGCTGGACTTTTTATACCGGCGGCGGCGGCACCCTAATTAAATAAAAAAAAAAAATGTTTATTGAAGAAAAGCCTAAGTACATTCCAAAGCAATGATAAAACAACTGAGTGGCTATGCTAAGCACAATACATGGAAACCCAGATCTCTAAACTAGGGGTGACCCTGTATCTTAGAGATCAGTGTCCCTCCGCAGCAAAGTCACAAGCCAGTATTTGTAACTCAATGGCACTTAACAAAGTAATTGCATAACAGCAATATTCAATGTATCTGGGATTGTCATTATGACAGTGTTTTTCCGCGGCAAGCGTAGCTTAACCTGATCTATCGACCTGTGCGGCTGTTATTATTTAGCCACGGACCATGAACACATATATATACATGTATATAAAAAATCGCGTTCCGACACGAAGAGAATGACAAACGAACAAACACACTTACATATTTTATATTTACCTGTTTTGGGTTGCGATTTCTTCGTTTGTATTACAAATGCATTTTTATTTGTTTTCAGGTAGTGTTAGCTGATGACCTAGCTATCGGATGGACTGGTGTGTTGAAAGCGAGCATTCCTGATGCGACTGCGTCAATTCAAGCAAGGGTCGTCGCTCCGTTGAAATGCGATCCAATCAAGGTGGGAATATTTTATTTTGAAACCTATTTATATATTTGTGTATCTATTTTATTTATAATTCTATATATTTTTTTATTTATCATTGTTTCTCTCAACCAAAGCATCTGCCATCTAATCTCTTCACCACCCTTGATTGACTGGTAGAGAATGCCTAAGGCATTAAGTCCGCATTTGTACCTTTAAATGTGTACGTAAAGTTTAAATAAATAATACATTTTGTAATATTGAATGACAGTAATCGTCTGTCGTTGTCAGGTTCCATTTGTTTAATTTTAAATAGGTACTCTCCTCCTGAAAGCCTCATCTCTTACTCTGAATAGTAAATCTGCCATAAATTATCATTTATACAGTTCTGATTAGTCAATTAAATTAACAACAGCCAACCGAATTTAAAGACACGAAATTAGACTACATCAAGAAAGAAAAATATGCTTTCGAAAACAGAGCAGTTCATACATTACATACATTACACTAACCCCCTTACTAATAATCGTTGTATAGCGTCTGTATAGTTACACAACGCTTTGTCTTCTTCTTTCGAAAGTCGAATTACTGACGACTGAAAGAGAGAAATCAATGTGTAACTATTCATCTGATATAATACGTTTATTAGTGAAGGGGTAAGTAGGTATTCGAGCTAACTTATCTTTTTACATGCATGTGTCTCTGTAAAATAAAGCATTTTTTATTTCTTTCTTATCAGATGATGATGATGATGATGATCAGCCAATCACGAAAGTATGAATTTGTAACATTAGCAAGCGGTTATATCGTAATAATATTTTTTTTCTAGTTGAACATAGCCTGGGAAAGTGAGACAGTTAGCAACATAGCGAGCATCTCAGGCGGTAGTGGTCGTTACGACGTGGAAGCGCCTAAAGGGGTGTCAGCAGAGATCGAGGATGGAGCGCTCACGGCCACTGTGCCTGGCCCGGGGTCGTATGACCTTGTGGTCACTGATATGTGTGTTCAGGGAGAGAAACAGTTGATTGAGGTGAGTTCAAGATTCATGTTATGAATGAAGATCGATTATTGACGATAAAATTGTGATTTCGTTAAATATTTATGGAATTATAATATAATGACAAAATTGAAGTAATATTTGGAATGAAAGCCCGCAGTTTCGTCAGGTCATGAACGAATGAGTTCAAAATTGTTGTGGATAACTATTTCAAACTTTCTTAAGTCTTGTATAGTTGCGTCTCATGAAAATGTATGTCATGTTTTGCAACAAAAAAAAAAACCATTACTATTATATTGTTATACAACTTTTGTTTACCGAGAATACGAGGCTTTACCAATTTTGACGTTTTTGAAAGACAAACCCTTTACGTTTTAAATTTTTACTTTTATCTTCAAGGCATGCATAATTATTTCTATTTCCATCAGGTCCATATCGAAGAAGTACTGAGCGTGGAAGTGTCCACATCCCGCGCAGTAGGCGTCGGCGCGTGCGTGCCTATCTCCGCGCTCGTGAAGGGCGTGTCGCACCGCTACCTGTCGGCGGGCCGCGCGCCCGACTGGCGCGTCACGGGCTACGTGCGTGTGCGGGGCGGCGACATGTGCGGGGTGCAGGAGGGGACGGGGAGGGTGAGGGCGCTGCTCGCTGGGGTGTGGAGCCCTGAGATTGAGGTGAGTTATAAAATGTTACTTTTTTATATGCAAGGCTGGAGTGTCCTATTAAATGCGTGAGTTCTGGCGCCAGTAAACTTCACAGAGTATTTTCAAGCTACAGTGACCATTTCAAAGTGACACAATAGTACCCGTAGTAGGTATCTTAACACAATGAACGATGCCGTTTTGTGTGAAAAAGCATAATTATGTTTCAAACTATATGACATATTCATAAAGTGCATGCGCTTGCGAAAAGCCTTTTGGCAAGTTATAGTTGTAACCTCGTATTTTATTACGATGCCCAGTCATGGATTACAAACAAATTTCGATACTACTCAAACTTAAATATGACTCTTAAAAGACATTAAAACCTAACTATTTTTGTACAGGTCCTAGTATTTCCGCCTCTAGAAGTGGTCCCATCAAAGGCCCGCGTCCCGCCGGGCGCGCGACTCCAGCTACGTCACCAAGGCGGGCCCCCGCCGCACCTCGCCGCGTTACAATACAAAGCTACGTCAGGACTGAGTCATGTTGAGGTATGTATGATATACTGAGCGCAGGCCCATAGACGAGGATCAGAACGCGTTATGTAAAACTCGTCCATCCATCAAAAAAACCCGGAAATAAGCACTATATAGTATACTCAGTATAATAACTACTTATCCATCCTAAGGTTATCTGGCAGAGATTGCCATCATTTATGACGATGGCAATCTCAAAAACTTGTCTGTGAATTCACTTCTTTGCTGTGCAACAAAGAAAACTTCATCTATCTAGCCATAATATTATATTATAGAATTCAATTTATCATAATAATATTCAATGTCAGAAATTAAATGAAAATTACACTGTTATCATTCCCCGTTATAAGTCCAGCCAAGCTTCCAGCTTCCCTTTAATAATGATTACTAATATTATTTCTTTTTTCCTTCCCTCCAGCTACCAGCTTACCTTTAATAACGACTAGAAATATTTTTTTTCGACAGGTGACATCATCAGGTACCGTACACGGCCTATCAATTGGAACTTCCCGCATCAGGCTTGTGGCTACCGACATCGCTAATGTTGAGATGGCTAGCGCTGAATCTGAAGTTGAGGTAACGTACATTTAAAATGATTACTTTTTGATTGTGTTGCAATGAATGAAAAAAACCGGTCCAAGTGCGAGTCGGACTCGCAAACCGAGGGCTCCATATAAATTTGAAGGTATGTAAATAGTTTATCACGGGATTTTTGTTTTTGTAATGTAACTACAAATTTACGGTTTTCAGTTTTTTCCTTTACTTGTGTTACATGACATTGCTTCTTGCCAAATTTCGTTATTCTAGGTCAACGGGAAGTACCCTATAGGTTTTGATTCCGGAACATAAATACCCGTATCTTTTGAACAAAACGACGACGTTTTGTCGACTTAGATAGTTTGAGTTTTCACTGCTTCAAGGGATAGCAGCGCTGAGTATTTGATATTAATTTCAACTTGATAACTCCACGCGTTCCTGAGAAAAAGGGTCTCAACTGACGGACAGACGGACAATGAAGTGATCTTATAAGGGTTCCGTTTTGCCTTTCGAGGTATGGAACCATAAAAAGTGGGAATGAATGCGCAATACAGCTGTTCAATCTGAAACAACGAAAATATAGTTTGTTAATCATCATCATCATCATTTCAGCCGAAAGACGTCCACTGCTGGACATAGCCAAGCACTTCCACTTCGACCGGTTCTGTGCTTCTCGCAAAAGTTCTTCTAGTTTGTTAATACAACAATATAATCCATACTATAATATTATAAATTCGAAAGTAACTCTGTCTGTCTGTTACCTTTTCACGCCTAAACCACTGAACGGATTTCGATAAAATGTGGCAGAGAGATAGATTACATTTCGGGAAAGGACATAGGATAGTTTTTATCCCGATATTTCCACGGGACCGACACTTATGCGGGTGTTCAGGAATGATATGAAAGAGAAGGGACTGATTGATAGCGTGACGTCTGACTGGGGACAATGGCACGAAGATGATGATGATTGTATTAGTCATAGTCATTTATTCATAAACAAGTAACTTGTATCTGAATTTACATGTAGGGTCTCCCCACATTTATCGACGCGGAATCGGCTAACACCGTTCAAAAAAGCCTTTATGTCTACGTAATAAGGGTGTTACTAATATCATTCGCATCGGCTCGGCTCGGACGACGCGTCGCGACGCCGGCCGACGGCGAAACGAGCGACAAGGGCGATAAGTCGAGTATCGCACTCGGCTTAAGCCGATTCCGCGTCGATAAATGTGGGGAGACCCTTACACACAATATTACACAATTACAGTATACAGGGTTAATTTTCCAAGTGGGCGTGGTTGGACAAATCCGAAACTATGAGGAATAGCGAAAAGTACTCAAAGGAGTCGCGGGCTCGATTTTGATGAAAACTAAAACTGCATCATTGGATTTTTGAAAAATCAATATTTCTAGCCAGGAATCGAACCCGTTGATTTTGATAAAAAAACACTATTATTACACCACTCGAAAGTGTCCATAATAAAGATTCAATTCTGGGAAGTAATGACATACGGCAAACTTAACTTATGACAATGAGTACACAATTTTACATTGAAGTCGTAATTTGAAGTCTTCCCGATTTCCAACAATATCATCCCCAAAAACCATGCCAACAATTTCTATTACAGTTACTATTACAAAACACTCATTATGATTATCTCCGCCGTCTTGGATTTTGAATTGACTACGTTTTCGACATTAGTAATTCTGGACACCATGAAAATGACACCCATGATGTCAAAAGTTGCCAATTTTTGGGCGGCCATCTTCGAATTTGATTTTGTTTGATGAAATTCTTTCCTTTCGACGTTTAGGAAACTCTTCGTGTAAACTTGCCTTTAGTAAAATATTTGTTTGTTTCCAGGTAATCCCGATATCAGGCGTCCGCGTGAAGGCAGCCACACAGACCTTGCTGGTGGGGTCCCCGGGCCCCGTGTGGGTGGAGGCGGGGGCCCTGGGCGCGGGGGCCCTGGCCGCGCTGCAGCCGCCGCCGCGCGTCACGTGGACGCTGCGCGACGCGGCCGCGGCCAGGCTCTACACTACGCATGCTGATGGTAACTGATGAAAACCTTATATCTTCCTAAAAACGCCTATGTGCGCCAGATATCTTTACCCACACATAGTTTTGATTTTTGGTCAGTTTTTCGATAAAAAAACAGTCAGTCGTCATTTTTTTCCACGTAAGTATAAAAGATCTGTTGTTGGTTAAATAATAAAAAAACAACATTCCAGATAGCAATGAGCATTTAACATATTTCAGCCAAAAGACAGCCACTATTACAAGCAGTAGACGAGTGAACTCGCAAGTAATGCGTTGTTGTACTTGTAACGTAACAATATCCAGCTTTATCACCAGATGCCAACTTCACGTGACCAAATTTCGGCTAAAATATAGATTTTTAGGAACCCAGAGGTTACAGCCATGACTTACAAGTTGTAGATTCGAACCCAGACAGGCGCTTTACTTTGTGTAAATTAATTCATCACCGCTGTTCTCAAAACAGTGAAAGAAAACAAAACTGAGGAAACCGGAATATCCTAGAACCAAATAATCGAAGGCATGTGACATCTATCAACCCGTACTGGGCCCGCGTGGTGGAATACTGTCCACTCCCTATCGACGAGAGAAGGCCTGTGTCCCAGCAGTGGGAACATTATACGTTGATAACGTATAGATTTTTGCGCAGCTAAGCTGTACAGAGAGCACTTATTACCCACGCAATGTAATTATGAGCACTTGATTTTCATTGCAAATGTTGACCATAACACATGGTTGGTTTGTTTATGCACAGATATGCTTGAGAGGTCGGTTGCCGAAGGTCTGTCAGTGCGAGTGGTGCCGTTAAAGCCAGGAGTCATTACTATTGACGTTCGAGTGAGGAACATGGGACAGGTGAGTTCAAACATTCAAGAATAGTTCTGTTTCCGTGCGTAATAATAGTAGACATTATAATTTTTCCATATAACGCGGCTTGCGGGAGGAGTTGACTGGTAGAAATCGGCACGTAAGGAAAAAGCGTAATGTTATGCCTCCTCAATGCGACTTTCTATCTCTCACTCTTTCTCTTTCTATTATACAGGAAGATTTTTTTATCACCATCCAAATTTTTACAGGGTGTTCTACCCATGAATATGAACAACTTTCACTATAGGACCAACTCTCACATCACGAAACAAAAATCAGCTGTTTCATACAAAATTTCAGTAGAACACCCTGTAAAAATTTGGATGGTGATAAAAAAATCTTACTGTATACGAGTTTGTGTGCGAGTATCCCGTAAGGAAGTTCGTTTCTGACGGGGATGTGCCGACGGCATTTTATTTTTTTAATGCTTACGGTTTTGCGTACGTGTTTATTTGACACCGTTCGATTTCGAACTAATAAACAAGAATGCAGTTTAAAAGCCGTAGATAATAATATAATACCGAATAGTTTTTGTATCAGAAACTTTCACCAAACAATTAGTCAAATGGAGTCATATAAAATAGGAGGTAGTCGAAATAAAACCTTATTTCTATAATGTTCGTGGAGGTTTTTGATCGACCTGTGATTTTTTTTCTCTATGATTTTCTTTATACTTACCTATTCATTTTTCACAGGCTGCAGAAACCCGTTCCTGGGACAGCACAATCGAGATCCTCGGTCTAGCCGACATCCGAACGTCACTCGAGGGTCGATCCAAGGAGTTATCTTCAGGAGACCGGCTTGCCTTAGCAGTCAGCTCTATCGTCAAGTTGAAGTCTTTGCCCAGAGGAAGTTGGAAGGCTTATGGCGATGGTGCCTTGTCTATAACCGCTGGTGGTGAAGTGACTGCTGTGAGGTCAGGGTATGGAGTTATAGTGGCACAGCATAAGGATGAAAGGAATAATATTTATAGAGAGACGGTGAGTTTTAACTTGGTAACAAAAGTTACGAGATTTAAAAAGTTTATTTGAATGTTATTAATTTTGTCATTCGATTGCAGACAACACTGTCAAATTACATCATTTTTTAAATTTTTATCTTCATTCAATTCATTCTCCATTGTAAAAAAGAGATAGTGCTATCGGCCTTGCTCCGTCTCTCTTTCACACTAGAAAAATGGTGGCATTAATACGTCAATACGGCTCCGGTATTTTCTTATTCTTGTCGGATTCGCTTTTACGTTTCAAAGTTTTTGACAGTTTTGACCATTCTTCCAAAACCGTTAGTAAATCGGCTTTTTAAATGAATGGATTGTTTGTTTACCCAGGCGATACACGTAGAAGTGGCAGTACCAACATACTGCACAGCGGAGCCAGCGGGCGAGCCACACGAGAGCAGCGTGCGCCTGGTCATGCGGGACTCGGTGGGGCGCGCGCTGCTGGCGCCGCACGCCAACGTGTCTGCGCGGGCGCCGGTAGCCGCGCACTCGCGGGCCGCGCCCTCTAGCGACAGGTAACATACTGCTGGCGCCGCACGCCAACGTGTCTGCGCGGGCGCCGGTAGCCGCGCACTCGCGGGCCGCGCCCTCTAGCGACAGGTAACATACTGCTGGCGCCGCACGCCA
Source organism: Oligia latruncula (assembly GCA_948474745.1). Lineage (NCBI taxonomy): Eukaryota > Metazoa > Arthropoda > Insecta > Lepidoptera > Noctuidae > Oligia > Oligia latruncula. The sequence continues at coordinate 12,708,665 of OX419702.1, read as the reverse complement.
ACGTGTCTGCGCGGGCGCCGGTAGCCGCGCACTCGCGGGCCGCGCCCTCTAGCGACAGGTAACATACTGCTGGCGCCGCACGCCAACGTGTCTGCGCGGGCGCCGGTAGCCGCGCACTCGCGGGCCGCGCCCTCTAGCGACAGGTAACATACTGCTGGCGCCGCACGCCAACGTGTCTGCGCGGGCGCCGGTAGCCGCGCACTCGCGGGCCGCGCCCTCTAGCGACAGGTAACATACTGCTGGCGCCGCACGCCAACGTGTCTGCGCGGGCGCCGGTAGCCGCGCACTCGCGGGCCGCGCCCTCTAGCGACAGGTAACATACTGCTGGCGCCGCACGCCAACGTGTCTGCGCGGGCGCCGGTAGCCGCGCACTCGCGGGCCGCGCCCTCTAGCGACAGGTAACATACTGCTGGCGCCGCACGCCAACGTGTCTGCGCGGGCGCCGGTAGCCGCGCACTCGCGGGCCGCGCCCTCTAGCGACAGGTAACATACTGCTGGCGCCGCACGCCAACGTGTCTGCGCGGGCGCCGGTAGCCGCGCACTCGCGGGCCGCGCCCTCTAGCGACAGGTAACATACTGCTGGCGCCGCACGCCAACGTGTCTGCGCGGGCGCCGGTAGCCGCGCACTCGCGGGCCGCGCCCTCTAGCGACAGGTAACATACTGCTGGCGCCGCACGCCAACGTGTCTGCGCGGGCGCCGGTAGCCGCGCACTCGCGGGCCGCGCCCTCTAGCGACAGGTAACATACTGCTGGCGCCGCACGCCAACGTGTCTGCGCGGGCGCCGGTAGCCGCGCACTCGCGGGCCGCGCCCTCTAGCGACAGGTAACATACTGCTGGCGCCGCACGCCAACGTGTCTGCGCGGGCGCCGGTAGCCGCGCACTCGCGGGCCGCGCCCTCTAGCGACAGGTAACATACTGCTGGCGCCGCACGCCAACGTGTCTGCGCGGGCGCCGGTAGCCGCGCACTCGCGGGCCGCGCCCTCTAGCGACAGGTAACATACTGCTGGCGCCGCACGCCAACGTGTCTGCGCGGGCGCCGGTAGCCGCGCACTCGCGGGCCGCGCCCTCTAGCGACAGGTAACATACTGCTGGCGCCGCACGCCAACGTGTCTGCGCGGGCGCCGGTAGCCGCGCACTCGCGGGCCGCGCCCTCTAGCGACAGGTAACATACTGCTGGCGCCGCACGCCAACGTGTCTGCGCGGGCGCCGGTAGCCGCGCACTCGCGGGCCGCGCCCTCTAGCGACAGGTAACATACTGCTGGCGCCGCACGCCAACGTGTCTGCGCGGGCGCCGGTAGCCGCGCACTCGCGGGCCGCGCCCTCTAGCGACAGGTAACATACTGCTGGCGCCGCACGCCAACGTGTCTGCGCGGGCGCCGGTAGCCGCGCACTCGCGGGCCGCGCCCTCTAGCGACAGGTAACATACTGCTGGCGCCGCACGCCAACGTGTCTGCGCGGGCGCCGGTAGCCGCGCACTCGCGGGCCGCGCCCTCTAGCGACAGGTAACATACTGCTGGCGCCGCACGCCAACGTGTCTGCGCGGGCGCCGGTAGCCGCGCACTCGCGGGCCGCGCCCTCTAGCGACAGGTAACATACTGCTGGCGCCGCACGCCAACGTGTCTGCGCGGGCGCCGGTAGCCGCGCACTCGCGGGCCGCGCCCTCTAGCGACAGGTAACATACTGCTGGCGCCGCACGCCAACGTGTCTGCGCGGGCGCCGGTAGCCGCGCACTCGCGGGCCGCGCCCTCTAGCGACAGGTAACATACTGCTGGCGCCGCACGCCAACGTGTCTGCGCGGGCGCCGGTAGCCGCGCACTCGCGGACCGCGCCCTCTAGCGACAGGTAACATACTGCTGGCGCCGCACGCCAACGTGTCTGCGCGGGCGCCGGTAGCCGCGCACTCGCGGACCGCGCCCTCTAGCGACAGGTAACATACTGCTGGCGCCGCACGCCAACGTGTCTGCGCGGGCGCCGGTAGCCGCGCACTCGCGGGCCGCGCCCTCTAGCGACAGGTAACATACTGCTGGCGCCGCACGCCAACGTGTCTGCGCGGGCGCCGGTAGCCGCGCACTCGCGGGCCGCGCCCTCTAGCGACAGGTAACATACTGCTGGCGCCGCACGCCAACGTGTCTGCGCGGGCGCCGGTAGCCGCGCACTCGCGGACCGCGCCCTCTAGCGACAGGTAACATACTGCTGGCGCCGCACGCCAACGTGTCTGCGCGGGCGCCGGTAGCCGCGCACTCGCGGACCGCGCCCTCTAGCGACAGGTAACATACTGCTGGCGCCGCACGCCAACGTGTCTGCGCGGGCGCCGGTAGCCGCGCACTCGCGGACCGCGCCCTCTAGCGACAGGTAACATACTGCTGGCGCCGCACGCCAACGTGTCTGCGCGGGCGCCGGTAGCCGCGCACTTTCGGACCGCGCCCTCTAGCGACAGGTAACATACTGCTGGCGCCGCACGCCAACGTGTCTGCGCGGGCGCCGGTAGCCGCGCACTCGCGGACCGCGCCCTCTAGCGACAGGTAACATACTGCTGGCGCCGCACGCCAACGTGTCTGCGCGGGCGCCGGTAGCCGCGCACTCGCGGACCGCGCCCTCTAGCGACAGGTAACATACTGCTGGCGCCGCACGCCAACGTGTCTGCGCGGGCGCCGGTAGCCGCGCACTCGCGGACCGCGCCCTCTAGCGACAGGTAACATACTGCTGGCGCCGCACGCCAACGTGTCTGCGCGGGCGCCGGTAGCCGCGCACTCGCGGACCGCGCCCTCTAGCGACAGGTAACATACTGCTGGCGCCGCACGCCAACGTGTCTGCGCGGGCGCCGGTAGCCGCGCACTCGCGGGCCGCGCCCTCTAGCGACAGGTAACATACTGCTGGCGCCGCACGCCAACGTGTCTGCGCGGGCGCCGGTAGCCGCGCACTCGCGGGCCGCGCCCTCTAGCGACAGGTAACATACTGCACAGCTGAGCCAGCGGGCGAGCCACACGAGAGCAGCGTGCGCCTGGTCATGCGGGATGGTGTTGGGAATCGAACCCAACACAGCGCGTTGCACGCGGCCTGCATGCGTAGGCAGCGTCATCAGCTAGTAGCGCGGCGGTGCTCTCAGCCCGACGACCACTCGCTTCCACGGACTCCACCGCGACGGACGATACTCCTCTCTGCTTAACTTATCGTTTGTCCGGGAAAGTTTTGTATTGTTATTAAGAAGGGCATTAAATCATTGCTCCTAAATACAGTCCACTATTTTATTCCTCCAGATGATAACTACTTTAAATAATACTAATAACTTACATTTCCTTCTCAGTATCCTAGGATCCGAGCTTTTGATACCAAACTTGGATGCGGCGGGAACATTCATGACCTTCCAAGGGTCTGTGAGTGGAGTCACAGTAAAAGATGAAGTCTGGGTCACCGGGACTGATCTGCGAGCTGACAGGGTTGTTGGTAAGTACTGAACTACTTCTAATATGAAAAGTAAAGTATAAAATAATCAGTTGTTGAAGACATTTGTTGTTACATAAATGAGAGAAAGAAATAAAGGCTTATTTTTCATAGAAACATGTGCATACAAAAAAGATAACTCGAATAAAATATCACAAGGTAGGCACCTACCTTGTAATATTTTAGGTACCGCACCACCATAAAGAATGTTGTAATGTTCTATTCTCGCTGATTTCATAAACATATTGAAACATCAATGTTCATCTCTGCAGTGACAGGCAGCTGGGGCGTGTGCCTAGACGGTGTGGGCTGGAGGTCTCCAGCCGGCGTGTCGGTGTTCGCGGGAAGTGACGTGTCACTCGCAGTCGTCACGCGCGACGCGCCCGGCACGCACATGCTGCGGCTAGACCGGCCGCACAACGTGTTCACGCTGCATCAGCTACAGTTAGACAAGGTATGTGAGATACGTTCGATAAACATTTCTAGAATGTAACGGTTGTGTTGTTTCTAAAAAGAAGATGTAAAATCCAGTGCTTTTCATGCTAACACGCGTAAATATTCGCGTTATTTCGTTAATACAAAATTAACTTTATTTCAATCGGATTAGGGTATATTTTGTTTGACCCAAGTATCGCGAATAATATAAATAACGTGACGCATGTAACGCGAATATTTTGACAAATACGCCAAGTGAAGTCCCAGCATCATGGGAGTTTTCTATTTCGACACGTTCACAAAATCCGTGTCACACTATAATAATAATTATATTCTCTCTTTTTCACACACAATTTTCGCCTTTAAAATCTTTACTTACCCGCCAATTTGAACCCCCAGATGGAGTTCCTTCCCGGCGAGTGGCCATCAGCGTTAGTCCCTCTCTCCTTCACGGCATCCGGCCTGACATCGGGCCCCCTCCTGTGCACGGAGCAACAACGCTACGCGCTAGAGGGCGCGGCCATCGAGCTGCCCTACAACTGCAGGACTAAGGCGCCGCACACTGCCGTGCCTGTGCTAAATGTTATTACTGGTAAGGAACGTGATTAAAAATTAGGTTAAAAGTTCATGGAATTTATTTATGAATTGGGGTATAAATCAGACAAAAATAAATAAGTGGCAAACTATAAATGCGGACGTTCACCAAAAAAGTTACTAGAAAACACCTCCACGTTGTGGTGTCCAGCCGTCCGTCGCTATGCTTCATTTTGATACCGACAGACGCGTGCGGCGTGTGACTTCCAGTTGCGGCGACCCATCCGTCGCAACTGGACGTCGCGGGTAGCGTGCGAGCCACACCGCGCCTGTGTATTTACGAACATAGCATTCGCCCGTCGTCGGTGACAGACGGCTACACGTCCCAGCACCCTAATTGCGTAACACACTATCAATCGGAATCTGAATCATTTTGAAGCAAATTGCTAATCCATTGCTTCATAAGTTCGAAAAATTTGTCTGCTCAACACGTAAATAACGCAATGAATGTCTTTGAACTGTCAAAATGAAACCGATTCCGATTGATAATGTGTTACGCAATTACCCCGCTGGTCGCGGTCGGCGTGTGTGGTCAGATAAACCGCAGCCTAAGACACCAAAAAATAATGTTGCCAAACCATTGCCGTAGCTTTGAAACTGCGAGTCGTAAATATATCAAATCACGGTCTTAAATATATCAAATTACGCTAGTTACCTAATTACTTAACGTGTGTCGATGTGAAAAATTAACCGATTGCAATTTCCCATCCCTTTCCGCATCATTTCTTAATAAATTCACCTTTATAACATTTTATTCTTTTACAGGAGAAATGGGCTGCAAAATAATCCCAGCTAATCCAGTCATAGATGCTTCAGAAGTGGAACTATGTGCCGAATGGGGAGCATACAGAGCATGTACTAAAGTGTTGCTCCTGCCTCAGATCCGACTGTCGGTCAGCAAAGTGTCGCTACTGACCCCTCCTGCAACGTTCACAGTGTCGGGTCATCCACAGGCGTTGAAGTTAGTTAGGTTGATCCCATCGCCAGGATTGAAGCTGGAAACTAATGTTGATAATGGTAAGTGAGAGTATTCATCTATAACTGTCTAGTGTTAGGAATATACGTATACCATATCATAATTTATCCTCCAAACTTATATTAGCGTGGTGAACTCACTGCTTGAATATTAATCTGAAAATCCACCCTGTATTACTTACTATACAGGATGGATCACAAAATCAAGTAATGCAATAACTCCTCATTAAAACCACTGACTTACTTTTTATTTTAATTCTAAACGCCTGCTTGCATTAGTTGAACATTCTTTAAATGTGTAAAAAATTCGTTTGCTAGCTCGGCAAATATGAAAAACTTATCTTGTATAAACGACTTAGGGGCCGTCTCCACGAGCGAGAGAATCGCGGCGAAAGTCTCACGGTGCCATCAAATTTTCGCCGCGATGATATCGCCGTGTGGAGACACGTTCTAAGAGATTGTATAGAAATACGTGGCATGACAATATCGCCGCGATTCTCTCGCTCGTGAAGACGACCCCTTAGTTAATAGAAGTCTGAAGTCGCCAACCCGTCTTGAACAAGCTTGGTGATCAATGTCACGCCTTCCCTGTATGAGAGGAAACCCTTGCCCTGGAGTGAGGCAATAATAGGCTAGTATTACTATCTTCAACCATCATACCATTCTTTATCTTCATTTGCAGGTGAAATGCTCGCAACAATAACAAATGAAGCCTCCACCTGCGGTCACGGCTGGGTGACCGTGCGATCAAAGTTGACCGCGCAAGAACTGCGTGTTGACGTGCAAAGAGAATGTGACGTCGCTTGTGGCACGCTGTTGGGCGCTCTGTTCTCTCTCATCAAGCCGTACATATCGACTATAGTCACAGTTGGTGCGGCCGCTTTAGCGTATTTATACAGTAAGTACTCTTAAAGATTTTTGATTGAAAGAGAATTATCTTTTTATTCACTCACAAAATCATCATCATCTTTTCATTTACAAAAATCATATCATATCACCTCCGTCCCGTTGATAAAGTCCAGTTATGTATTAATTCACTGAGGTAAACCGACAGTTGCTATCACTTGAAATAGCATGGTCATATTTATTGTAACAGTGCTCATTTAGTAAGGTAAATAGATTTGTACTTAATAAAAACATGACTAAAATTGTGTAAAGTGCAATATATTAAACATGGCCATATTATTTAGCTATGATACTTAGCACCTGTCAGTTTACTCCAGTGAATTTATAATTCGACTATAAATGTTCTGTTCCAGCCAATATTACATTTGGCCTGTTCGACCTCCTTAAGTATTTTACCCCTTTGCACCCCTACCATGACTACATTCGACGTTTATCAATAAAAATCCTAACCAGCAATTTCCTCCACAGTACAACAAAGAATGCAGCGCAAGGCTCAAATCCGGATGCCTATGGATCCAAACGAGACTGTGCTACCTCCAGATTCGTCTCCCGTACTCAATCGCTCCAGAACTTGGTCTCGAAGTCCATTCGCGTCGAGCGGACCAACAGCCCCTGTATATGGTGATGCAAGCATGTTACCTGAACAAAGCTTCTCGCCTAACGCGACGAGAAACTCCATGTTTCTATAGCAGTTGGAAAGGGAAAGGGTTGCCAGGGGGAGAGCGGGGATCGCCCAACACGTAAGGCGGTTTTTTAGGCTTTTGATTTCGGATTTTAGGAGTTTTTCTATTTGGTTTATGAGATGAAGACCTCCTTGACCCTCCTACTGCCGGAACTAATTAACCGGTAGCAAATGTATGGGGAAGCCGGGTTATTACCCGCGCAGGTACTTGTGAAAGCTTTCTTGTTCAGGTACAAAACGTGTCGACTTAAATGTTTTGCGACAATTAGGTATATCAGATTGAATATGTTTAGCAGTAGCGTAATGGATATAAGAATTACTGAAGAAAATAACCATGGAATATTTTTTTATAAATGGCATCTCGCAGGAGGGGCCCGTGGTTAAATAATAACAGCCGCACAGGTCGATCGATTAGGTTAAGCTACGCTTGCCGCGGTTGGTCTGTGGATGGGTGACCACTGACCATCTTTACATACCGAGACCCCTCCATGCCTCGGAAAGCACTTTAAGCCGTTGGTCCCGGCTGTCATTCGTGGATCTTTGACAGTCGTTGCGGGTCGTCAAAAGCCCGAAAGTCTGACAACCAGTCTTACTAAGGGGTATCGCATTACACAGTAACTGGGTTGTGGAGGTCAGATATAGTCGCTCCATGTAAAATACTGGTATTCAGCTGCATCCGGTTAGAGTAGAAGCCGACCCCAACATAGTTGGGAAAAGGTTGACCTGCGAGATCATCATCTGCCTATGATGATCTCGCAGGTCAACCTAATGCAGTACGGCGTAAACGCTCTTAAGCCGTCGGGGGAGGGCAGCAAGGGACAGGCTGCATTGGATTCACTTGGGACAAATTTGAAGCTATAGCCTCAGCACTCTATGGCCTCAGCTCAGCGGGCTGGCTCGAGCAAAGTCGGGGCGGGTAATAACCAGGCAAGAAAATATAAAACATTTATAAAATCAAGTTTGTCGCGACTTCTTCTGATCTGGCAACCCTACAAGGATATTGTTTCGCCGTATCGGTGTATTAATGTTAAATAGTTAATAAGGTGACGTCAGGCGAAAAGATGGTTGTGAGAGACCGTTGACATTGGCCAATACGAATCGGATTCGTCCATTTTCGATGTCATCGAACGCCAACCGTTAGTCAACCTCGGGTGAGTATAGTTTTCATAGTCTTAGGTTTAGGTAACAAGGTCATTTGTAAATTGAGGTTCAAGTAGCATTAACCTTTCAACCGCTTGTGTCGCATTTATGCGACACATATATTTCCGTGCCCCTACCGCTCATGTCGTATTTCTGCGACAGAGAACATGCATTCGAACAACGATTGCTCCTTCTAATTTATTGTAGGTATTATTTTATCGATTTGTAGCCGCGTGTTAGGCAATTACTATTTAGCCAAGGCAATTACTATTTAGCCAAGGCAATTGATATTTTGCCAAGCGCTTGAAAGGTAATATAGTAATAATTTTATCGACACATACTTCTATGGTCTATACAAAAAGTATCTGATGGAAATGTAAACAAATGGATCAGAAAACGTACCTTTTGATGCCAATTTGTAGAGCCACTGACAAATTGAGTGCTTTGCCAATTTTTAATTGTCTATTTAGAAAATCAAAGTCGGGTTACTTACACCATTTATAAGTCAAGAACGGCTGGACCGATTTTTATGATCTTTGATTTGTTGGATTTGTCTCCGCCCCGAATAGCAGAATAAAACATAGTAACAATTTACGAAAAAAAAAATGCAGATAATTGATTTTTTCATACATTCGTTCTTATTGTTTATTTATATCTAGTCGTATGCTGCACTGGCTGACGTCATCACGTCAGCGCCGGCTGTCGCTGAAAACCAGCGCTGGGGCTCTGTCTCGGATAGGGTCTTAGCATTGTGCTGAGCGATAGCCCTTTTGCGTAGATGTGACGCATATTTTCCCCCAATTTTTTTTTTGTTTTTTTTTATGGATCGTTTGCCGCAAATAAAAGTCTTTTCTTTCTTTCTTCTCTAATTGGTTCTGAGGCCGAAGGTCCGGGGTCAGCTAGTAATTTAATAATAAATTTTTTGTTGGAAAAAGTGTTGAGCTTGAGATATTATGAAGTTGAAACCTTCTAAATATAGAACATTATGACTAATTCCATTTAGTGAGTGATTGCATAAGAATTTAACCTTTACAGGGTTTGTTTACACTTTCAACAGATACTTTTGGAACAGACTATAGTACTCATCTCACTGGTCTACACAAATATATGTCCACCCCATATACTTCTATTTATTAAGATTTTGACAGCATTTCTAATTTGAAATGCAACATTTGCGTATTAATGAGCTACCTCATCTACGTGGTTTTGTTTTTACATTCAATTTTTTGTACACACTTTATGAAACGCAGATATAGAAAACAAAAGCACATCGACCGCGCCGTATCGCATCGCATCGCAACCGATGTGATGATTAGCCCTCTTGTATCTTTGAATGTTGCCATTTTCAAGGGCACTATACGGCTATATAGCCGTCATAACAATAAAACTTCTATTATGTCTCGTCGTAACGTAAGTGACCTTTATAATAAGTACAGTATCCGGATGTAGATATACATGGTGGCAATGGTGGGTGGATGTAGGGATACAGGGATAAAATTTGCTGTTCCATACATTTTGACCTCGTAGGTATTAATTACACTTTTGTATCAAAACAGCAGATTTTTTTATTAAACCTACGAAAAATTCCAACAGATAACCTACGAAAAAATTCACATGTGTAGTGTATCCATGGAAATAGTGCGTTGAGGTCACTGCCAACCCTGTTTATTAAATCAGTTTTTACAAACTAAGGTCTTATTTCAACAAAATATTAGTCCAAATACTCATTTCTCCAAGTAGTCTAAAATGACGAACGGTCCCTTTTCGTGCAAGCATAAAAAAGACCTTGAAAAAGCCCCTCGTTGAAGCAATAAAAAAAAACTGGTTAAGTGCGAGTTGGGCTCGCGCATCGAGGGTTCCGTACAAATTTGTAGGTATGTAAATAGTTTATCACGGTTTTTTTTATTTAACTACAAATTTACGGATTTCGGATTTTTGCTTCTTACCAAACTTCATGATTCTAGGTAAACGGGAAGTACCCTTTAAATTTTGATTCTCTTGAAATATACGTTTTTTTGCGGCATAAACGGCAGTATCTTTTTTTTACGTTAACTTAGAAATTTGGTTTTTCCACAACTTCAAGGGACTGTAGACCTGAGTTTATGGTTTTCCTTTCAATTCGATACATCCACGCGTTCCCGAGATAAATTGTCTTGACAGACAGACAGACCGACATTTCCGTTTTTTCCTTTTGAGGTACGGAACTCTAAAAAGAGCTTGAAAAAGCCCCTCGTTGAAGCAATAGAAAAAAAAACATAAAAGATTCTATTCATCGTTATTGAATTCAACGTACTGTATTATCTAAAACAGTTTCTGTAGATGTTATTATGTCGGCACTTATTCACAAATCACAGACGGCTCTCAGCCCCATTTAATCCGTCGTATTTTGAGGGGTGCAGTGTATGTATGTAAAATAATATTTATAATAATAGTGTTCGTCGGAGTTGTACCCATTAAATTGAGACGTAATTTATATACGTACTATATGAAGTTTTTTATAAAATATACCATCATGTTTTTACCCCCAGCAGGGATTCGACTTCAACAACATTATTTTGATTTTAGGATTTTAGGTGTCTTGGATTGTATTTGCCTTTGTGGCCCACTTTAGTCTATACCTACTATAAGAAATAGAGTATAATGTCAGGCTATAAAACAAATTCCAGAATTATTATTACATTATAAAAACAGCAGGAAATTTAGGGAACCAAATGAAAATACCAACAATTTACGTATTTGCTTTTATTACTCTCGTGTTATTAACAAAGTTGTCCACTTAATTGTATGGTTACATCAAAAATGGAATGTCTAAAATAAAATGACATAAGAAAACGTTATTCTCAAAAAGATACTAAAGTATCAAGATGTTTGATTTTATTATAATGGTTATTGTTGTAGACATAATTGGTTGGTTAAAGTAGGATTATTGTTAATTCGCTTCGCTTTTAGAACCAACGAAAATTTTGTTAAAAATTTAACTAAACTAGCCCGCGAAACGCAAATTTTCTTACGTTTTTTGCATTTTGCAGGTCAGTGTCAGGTTGTATGCTGATTTAAATATGATTCACGACCGTAACAAATATGACTTTACAGAATTAAAATCATCAATATAACCTAATTTCATATAATCAAATTGAATGATTATTTCATGAAATATCAAATACATACCTGTAACATAGAACCTGACACTGACCTGCAAATTGCAAACAACGTAAGAAAATTTGAATGTCGCGGGCTACACTGGCGCTTTCCCCTAATACTGACGACAGAAAATCTGGACATGATGTCCAAATGATTGCATTTGTTCTGCTTACTCTAGTGATAAATAAATAAATGTAATAGAAATGTAAATACAATTTGTAAATAAGATCTCAAAAGAACTAGAGTTAGTTGTTGTTTTACAATTGTATTCGCATTTCAATGCAACTAACTTTTTTGTGACGTATTGAAAATACAAACACATGTTTTTTTATGATGAAGTCTAAGTCATTTTTTAGAAGTCAATGTTTGTTTAAATAAATAAAAATATGTGTTTGTAACCTGTACTCGGTATGGGATTTCTGAACTTGTGATGTGTGAAATAAAGTATTTTTCTAAACTTATCGTTTTATTGAACACTCCGCAGAACACACTATATTTATATTCCTTTATCAGCTTTTTTTTCTCTATTTTGATCTGCAATCTGCCAGTCAACAATTTCTTCATTAAGAATCATTTGCATTCGACTTGAGGCATAGCTTAGCTTGATAGGTCTGTTATTGCAAGCCTTTTAAGTCTTTGTTTGTAGTCAGACTTGGTTAGTGCAACTGCTAGTGGGTTACTGGGTTTAGGTATAATATGCCTCAAGTCTTGTCATATAGCGTGCAGCATAGACTTTATCGCCTGTTGCACAGTGTAATTTTTTTTAATGTCGTGTAATTAATTACTATAGAAACTATGATACAGTAAGTGCAAGGTTTAGAAATTAACACCCTGACTTCAATCTGAATTGGAAATGTTCTAAATTCTGACGGTTAGAGTTGTAGTAATACAAGCGTCAACGGGGTTGGATTGAATAGCCGCCGGGTGGGTCTGGCCGGACCCCAGAATTTGCATGGCTACGATGTCTAAATAATTATGTAGATATGTAACATACATCATTTTTAGGGTTCCGTACCCAAAGGGTAAAAACGGAACCCTATTACTGAGACTTCGCTGTCTGTCCGTCCGTCCGTCCGTGAGTTTGTCACCAGGCTGTATTTCAAAAACTGCGGTAGGTAGCTAGACAGTTGAAAATTTCACAAATTATGTATTTCTGTTGCCGCTATAACAACAAATACTATAAAAATAATTAAATAAATATTTAAGGGGGGCTCCCATACAACAAACGCAATTTTTTTGCCCTTTTTTGCTCGATATCAATAATGACAACAGGTAGGCACTTGAAATATTCACAAAATACTCAGTTGTATTTTTACTTTAATAATAAAATTAAAATTAAGGGGGGCTCCCATACAACAAACGCTTTTTTTTCGGCGTTTTTGCCTTGTGGTACGAAACCCTTCGTGTGCGAGTCCGACTCGCACTTGGCCAGTTTTTTTTAATCCGCCGCGGCGGCAGCGGAGAGCCACGCGGGGGGGGGGGATGTTAGGGGAGCGATCGGAAGGGCGCATCAGCAGATGAATAAAATCGATAAAATATCAGTGTTGCTAGCCGAATATTGTTTAAGTGTCCCAATATATCGGGAAACTAAGGAAAGTTTAAAGCAATCATCACTAAACATTTTTATATAATTACATTGAATCTCCTATTGCTCCTAACATTTCCAATAAGTCTTCTTGTGGAGATTTTGGAATATCTGGAATAAACGTAAGATCAGTGTTCTTTATTTTGACACTTGTGTCTATCGTTTCAAATTGAACGTCTGTAGTTAATTCTAAAGTTTTTTTTTTTGAACTTGTGGCTCCAAATTCAATAGGCAACTGTAACTCAACTTTATTCTTGGAATGAACATTTTCTATTGAAGCTAAAAGGCAGTTTATTTCATTCGTATCGGCACATCGGTTTTCAAACTCTTCAATAGGATTTTTCTTGTTATCGTACTTATAAATATTTTCGCCTAGGTTATGCAAAAGGTTTGTACTTATTGTAGAAGGTAAATTAAAAGTTCCATCTTTTCTTTGCAGCCCCAATCGCATTAGAACAGATATTTTTGCGTGATACTCTGAAAACCAAATAATAAGGGTATTGCTTAGACATTTATAATCGTCATCAGTGAATTGATGAGATAGACTCTCGAATCGTCTCATAGCCTGTTCAATAATAGTTTTAGGGAAAATTTGTGGCATTAGCATGGCAACATTTCTCAGATGACGGCGAGTGATGTCGAAAACATTTTGATTCGTAGCTACAGATAATTGCCATTTCAAGATCATAGTCATGAGATCCCACAATTTACTCATGGAATAATCGTCTAATTTCATTATTGACGAGGTGGAAATATCTTGAAGTAGTTGTTTTACGAGAGTGTGGGCGGCCACCGGCTGCGGTGTAAATAATTCATCGAGCAGTTTAGGATGAAGTAATACAGTCGCTACTTCGGTGAGTACTGAAATAAATCAATTAGACAAATTCAGATATCTTAAAAAAAAATGTGGTAAAAAAAACAGTGGTCCTTTTTATTTTACTACGACTTACCTTTTTCAGATTTATCCAGTGAAATATTCTGAGCTTTCAGCCTCTGGTCTATTACGAAGACCATCTCACATCCCAAATTAACAGCGAGAAACGGGGTCGCAAAGTGTGACATTTTAATAGCACTGCTCTCACTAACATCCATGGAACACTGAAATAATCAATAATGTTTCCAGATAACCTTGGCTACACTAGTGATTCTATTTACCAAAAACTGTTGGAGAATTTAAGAAGCGATGACAGAATACAAGATATTTCTAGACATTTTCTGGCTATAACAGAGCCTCATAAGAGAGTATTGTATGTGTATAATCTCATAAAAATCTACCAACTGTTACCTCTTGCTATAAAAGAAGACAAGTGTGAGTTTGCGTCTTGCCATTACCGTAACCTTGGCAACAAGCAGTACGAAAGGAAAAAACTGTATAAGGCATGGCAATATTATAACTTGGCATTGATGTATTCACCTTTACTTTGTCCATGTTATACTTTAGCTATTTCTAACAGATCAGCAGTACTTGCCGGTTTAAAACAATATGAGGCATGTTTAAATGATATCCAAATGGTATTTACTATGCCATGCCCATTGTCAATAAGGGATAAACTTCTTAAAAGAAAAAGCATGTGTTTAGAAGCTTTACAGTCAGCCCAAGAACCGGATTTTTTTGAGAAGAATAAACTCATAGAGGATATATTTACTTTGAAGGGTTCCAGACATAAGAAATATGTAGATGCAAGCTCAAAGCTGACAGTTATGCATACTCCAGGATTGGGTAGACATGTAATTGCCACGGAGGACATTAAAGTCGGTGAAGTAATAGTACAAGAAGATCCATATGTGAGCGTTCTCTTACGAGATCAAATCACAATCACTTGCGCGTATTGTTTTTCAAGGAACTTTAATTTGTATCCATGTCCATATTGTAGTATGACCATGTACTGTAGCAGGAAATGTGTCGAAGCGGCTTGGGATTCGTATCATTTTAATGAATGTCCTTTTCTAGCAAGTTTGCTCGATAATAAGTTCACTAAACTGGAATTGCTTGCTTTGAGAACCACAATTAAAGCTAGGACTGCCCATAAAACATGGGAAGATGTATTCAACACTGTGGAAACAGTGGAAGCTTGCACTAATACTGATAATTTAGGATGTCACAAGACGGAAGATGACGACTTGGTTTATGCTTCAAAATATTATGAATCAATTCATTCTCTGTCCACAAATTTGGAAAAAAGAGATGTATCAGATATGTTTCAAAAGGCAGTCACTGCTGCCATCCTTATGCAGTACTTGGCTATGAAAAATTTCTTAGCAGCAGATGATGCTGAATTAAGAAGAAAAATTAAGAAGTTTACTGCAGCAACACTGATGCATCACTTGATGACAGCTCCAATTAATATGCATGGCATAACTGCTAATGTTGAGGATGAGGACGGCAATTTTGTAGATGAATATAATATAGGGAGTGGCGCATATGCTTTCCTGAGTTTGATCAATCATTCATGTGCACCAAATGTGGTGCGGTATACCAGACTGGGCACTACACAAACGACTTTGGTTGCTCTAAGACCTATTAAGAAAGGAATGCAAATCTATGATAATTATGGGTGAGTTTTTTACTACATTTGTAATGATATTGCAATATAATATACATACTTACAGTCTTTTTTCCAGCCACGTGGTTCAATCAGATTGTCGTTTGATTCAAGAAATAGTTTCAAGGTCCATGAGCAATTGAGCATTTCAATGTCTATATGTTCAAATATCAATTGATTGAACAACGAGGATTCCAGGTGCAAGTTTCCAATTTACTAACATAATGAGTTGCTTGTCTTATTTATATGCATCTTATATCCTAACATGTGTATGAAAACAATGCCTAACAAACAAATGCTTCTGTAATTAACAATAGATACGTCGAGGTGCTTCGAGATGAGGAGGGGATGGTGACGCAGGGGATCTACAAGAAAATGCCAAGCGAATGCTCCATGTACGCTGAGATGGCTGCATGCGGCATCACTAAAAAGTACCTAGACATATTTTTGGAAACATAGTGTCTAGACTAGACCCTTAATATCGCTTGACCTAACTAAGCATGCTAGTGCACGAAGACCAGCCAAGCAGAAATGCGCGCGTGACTAAGTTTTGTCTTCGCATCGCGCGAGATGAGACGACGAGATGATATTGTTGCGCTGTGCATATCAGCCTGGCTGTAATCATTTTGAAGAATATTGCTTATCTATTGGTTCATGTATTCGGAAAATTTGTCTGCTTAGCAACGTAAATACCGCAATGAATGTGGTTGAACTGTCAAAATGAAAGCCTGATTGCTACTGATAGTGTCTTACGCAATTACCCTGTATCCTGTGAGTGTTGAAAGAGGCGACTGAGGGCAAGTCACCTACTCTTGAGATCAATATATTCATTGCTGTTATATGAGTTGATATCAATAGAAAGGGGTTGACTAATTGGTTAGAAAGGGGGTGACTACTGAGGTGACGACTAATAGAGAAGTATGGAAGAAAAAGACATGTTGTGCCGATCCCAAATAAATTTGGATACAGGGTAGGAGAATGATGAATATAAGTTAATTCAGTTCAGAAACATACATTTTTAAATGAAAAGACGAGGTTTTACCAGCTTTTAAAATGTTACAAAAATATTAATACCATCTAATATTTATTTTCCAGAGCTCATCACGCTGTACACACCAAGGAAGATCGGCAAGCAATTCTTAAATCTCAGTATAAGTTCACCTGTCTCTGCGAGGCTTGCACTGCAGACTGGCCGCTATACCACAACTTGGAAACCATCCCAAATAAGCCGGCCTCTATTGCTAAGCAGATGAAATATTTGAATGGAAATGTCTTTGAGGCGCTGCAGAAAGCCAAAAGAGATGATGCACTGAAACTCTTTAAGCCCTTATGTAAGTTAGCCACGGCTTTAGAGCCTTATCTTCCTTGCAAGGAGGCGGCTGATTGTCAGGAGGCGCTGAAACAGTGCCTAGCCATACTTTCAGGCGTGCTCGCTGAAGGCTTTACCGATTATGCTGAGTGGGGAGTCCCTGCACCCCGGAACGTAGGACGACCCGCTTCTGCGAAATTCTATGTTGGAGCTGGTGCAGCACACATTCTTAACGACTAAAAAAAATATATATCGCGGCCTTGGGGTAACAAGGTTCTAAGTAGTTAGATGATAGGTTTTCAGGAGACCTAAAACCAAAGTTATTGCATTTGTTGTTGTCTCTTTGACTAGTTTATAAAATGCGGTGTTGTTTTAATTTATAAACCAACTACTTAGTAAAACAAAAATTTTATACAGAAAATATATCAATATTTTAAAGACTAAAATAATAGATAGTTTTTGGTTCTATCTGTAGGAATTAATTAAAAGAATATTTTTAGTAAAACAATGTTCTAAGTAACATAGCACCTTGGTGATTTGTATTTGAATGAAATAAGGTACAAAGGGTTTACCTGAAAAACTGTTTATTCTTACAATTTAAGTAAATTTACATTGTAGTGACTTCTCTTAGTAATGCTGCAAAGTACTATTTGTCAAGAAGAGGCATAAACATCATCATCTTCTCTATATTTTACTTTGTGGGCAGGCAATGTTTTTCATATGAATTTTTTGAGGTGTTGTTCCTGGGAAATTGTATAATGATTTGATATTCACCAATTCATAATTGGTTGCTACGTGACTAGTCTTGTATATTACAGTAAAGTAACATTGTGTAAATTTTAGTGCTGTCACTGTAAGGTATTTTAGCGACTTTGTACATGAATCAAAATCGGTAATGTCTTTCACATTGATTATATTATTGGGACTTTTCTCATTAATTCTTTTTAGCAACTTTAAGAATGAGAGGGGCGAAAAGAATTCTGACGTTCTCATAGCATTGTCAATTTTGGAATGAACATTATCAACTTCTTGGACTGCGGAGTGCCCTGGACTACTGTAGTGAGGTTAAAAACATTAAGTTTACTAAAATAAACGAAAGCGCTAGTTTCAGTATGTGGACACAAAATAATATTTTGGAGATCGATATATAGTATACTAGCTGCGCCACGCGGTTTCACCCGCGTAAATGTGGATCCCGTGGGAATGTCGGGATAAAAAGTAGCCAATATGTTAATCCAGGGTGTTAGCTACCTCCATACAAAATTTCATCAAAATTGGTCCAGCCGTTTGAGCGTGTAGAAGTAACAAACATATAAACACACACACAAACTTTCGCCTTTATAATATTAGTGTGATTTTCCTGCAGTAGTGTCACATGAGTAGACAAACGGAACAGAGGCAAAGCTTCTTAAGAACGTGCAAAATTGTTACCTATTCTGGTAGGGTCACATTATGTTAAGACAAATTAAACAAAACATTTGTTACCTAAATAGTTTTATTATTCAGTATGATAGAATCATTTATTTAAGTAATTTACAAATTACTTACTCTAATAATTTACTTTTTATACTTTTTGTTTTTTAATAATTTATTGTTTCTTTTAATGGTGTGGTAAATTCTGAATCTAACATATAGTTTTTTCAAGTAGGTAAACGGGAAACACTCACATGGCATATCAAATTTATAATCTTTAATACGTTTAAGTATTTCGTTGCCAACATTGACAATATTTATTTCAAGATCGAAATATTCGCGAAACTTTTGCTCGAGCAATTCAACAAATGCGATAAAATTAAAAGGATTAATTAAATTTAAAGGATCATACTGTATACATATCATTACCATATTTTATTCATTTACATTTCTTCTGCATGTGATTACTATAGAGATTTGAGCTTATTGACAAAACGTCAGATAAATAACAATAAACAGTACAATAAACAAAGACCTCTGACAATAAACAACCGTTATTAAAACGCTACCTCGAAAATCTAAAATCATCGAAAACCTACTAAGCTAGCGAAATTGATGCAAAAACCTACTAAGCTAGCGAAATTGATGCAATTCGATGCAATTCAAAACTTTTGAAACGCAAAAGAAGAGTGATGATGGCTATGGCTAACTTGCAATGCAACTAAAAAAACAAACAACGTGCGTCGCAACCCTGAGATTGTCAACTGGCTGTGCCAGCGTAAACCGGTTTCGTCCAGTCTCGCCGCGTACGCGACAAGCGGCCAGTGGTCACGCACACATGCCCCGCGTGCTTGTAGTAGTGCAACCGATTCGCGCGTTTGTATGAAGCTTTATCTCTGTTCCGTTTATCTACTTTGTGGTAGTGTGCCTCAACAGTTGGCAAGCTCTCAATATGCTTTCGGACAAAATCTTTTCTTTCTTGTGACATCTTGATGTTTCTCTCGTTTGTTTTGGCTGGTTAGCGCTGTAGAACTATTCTTTCTGCTGTGCACATCATAAACGGTCTTCTGAGATA
Source organism: Oligia latruncula (assembly GCA_948474745.1). NCBI lineage: Eukaryota > Metazoa > Arthropoda > Insecta > Lepidoptera > Noctuidae > Oligia > Oligia latruncula. The sequence continues at coordinate 12,689,425 of OX419702.1, read as the reverse complement.
TGCTCAGTGTTAAAATAAAAAGTTTTGCAGACCCGAATCGTATTTCCGTTTACTTTGAAATAGTACATGAATGTTAACTTCTTTCTTTGAGAATTTGCTGTACTTCTCTTTTTTTCAAAGTGTTTTGTTGTTTGGGAAATGAAGTGGTACTTTTGATCTTGATTCAGTTTATAGTAATCAGCATGAATTTCTTTTTTGAGATCGATTCTGTTAGAATCTCACCGTGAGAAGTTAGGTGAAGTGTGCTGTCATTCCATTCTGTAAAAATCTCACCGTGAAAACTTAGGTGAAGTGAGCGTGGAGTGAGCTGAGCTGTCAATAGTGTCAATTCCTAGCAAAAGATTTCGGAGGGAAAGCAAGTAATAGTCTTGGTGACAAAATATGTCAATGTCAGACAGTGTTGGATTTAGGAACGTTGAAAAAGATAGCACAAAAAAAACGAAAAGGATTTATTATAGTAGTTATAAAATAAAAAGATATAGTACACTTTCATTATTTTTAACCCTCGACGCAAAAACGACGGGGTGTTTAATTTAACATAATAGTCATTAAAATCAACACCAGTTATGGCAAAACTTACTCCTCTAAGTTTATCAGTTCTTGAATATTACTATTAGTTCTTATCTTCATCCTTGGCATTTAATCTCATCAACATATCCTCAGTAGGAATAAAATCAGTACAATTCCCACTTTTGCTACCACTTTTGATAGCGTCACAAGACGATAAAATGGCGTCTATGGATTGTGTTGCCAGTTTGTTTCATATCTTAGTCTTGGTAAGGTTCACTTTACTGTATATTCGTTCGCAGTCGGCATTTACATGTGGAAGTACTAAAAAATCTAGGACAAATTTTGATATTTCTTTAAACGGCCTATAATTTTTGTCAAATCATGCCATTGGTAATAGTTTACTCCAAAATACATCACTTTTTTTTCAGAAGTGATTTCTTTCGGTAGTATTGCTGAAGCTAAGCTAAGGCTCGACACTGGTTATCAAGCCGCTGTATGTTATCCATGTTTGTTATATCAGTGACACTGGGAAAAGCAGAAACAATCGGAAATATCGATGGAGTAATCCTTTGTTCATGTTGACTCAGTGTTTTAACCGGACTCAGCACTGAAAGTAAAAGCAGTGGTTTGCTATTAAAATCATATCTCTTCCTGATCTGTTGAGCAGATTCAACTAAAAAATCTTTGCATCTGCTAAAAAATTCTTTAGGTCTGGCCATATCTGCTTTAATCTCTGGGGATCGATTTTGGCAGTATCTACTACTCCAAGGTACATCTGATCATCTTGCAATTGCCATGCAGTGTCTGCGGGAATAATGTCGCAAATTTCAGTACGATTGACGTAATTCCTTTGCATAAAGCAAAACAGGAAGTCTTTGTAGAGCTCTTTAATTTTGTGATCTAATTCCGTCACACAACTATCTCTTGAGACTGGAAATATAAATTCAAGTTGGTGAATTTAAGCAGTCCCCAGGACATGAATTCATAAATTCATAATATAGTTTCATGTAGGTATGGGTCTCTTAGCAAATCAAGAATGATTTGGCCAGATATTAAGCGCTCTGATAGTGCCATATCGGTGAAATAGAGCTTGAGAGCTTCCCAAATGGTCCAAAATTCTTTTGACAATTTGAACCAGCGAAAGCGACCTTGTCTGGGATGGGTGTAACATTTTTTGTGGTTTTAATTCTAAAAATGTTTGAAATTGAACCAGTTGCGCACATCGTTTAGAGCTCATCTTTAAAAAACGAAATTTATACTTCTTACTAGCTCCTCACACATATTAGGCAACTTTGTCACGCTGCGCTGGCGCAAAGATGAATCGAATGGCAAGTACATTTCATTATCATTATTCCGGGGCACTCCTTGAATCTACTGGCCACAGAGTTTTCCGAACCCATCATGACATTACACCCGTCAGATCCGAATCCAACAATATTTTTAGTGGTATGTTCAGTATGTTGTCTCGTAAATGAATAAATTAATTTACTGTAAATATTTTTTGCAGTTGCTCCTTCATTTGCCTCATTCGGGTCATCACCGCTAAATAAATTATGAAGGTTCCAAAATTTACTTCTTATTTTTCCTACATCTTCGTCAAAGTAACGAACAACTACACATGAAGCTTTATTGGTCGAAATATCCGTTGGTTCGTCCGTCATTACACTGAACTTCGATGTTTCAAGTTCTTTGGCTAATTTCGCTTTATAGCTTGGACTTTATAAACTATTTTAGCAATTCTTTTTTCGAGTGAAATTCGTCTCTTTTATAACTTGAGTCCGGTATGCATTCTTTTAAAACCTTGCCTAAATGGTCTGAGACATTAAACGCTATGTTGTGTTCAGCAAAAAAAGCAGCTAACTTAATTTCCGCAATTCTAGCTAATTTGTTGCGCTAGGTTCCTGTGTCGAAAAAGTGCTTGCCGTAAAAAAACTCGATACATTTTGGGTGCCTCGCATAACAGACAAATAATTTATGTTTCAGATCTTCACTATGTTTTGTGATTCTGTGTTTTCTGCAACTATAGAAATGTCCCAAAGTTTGCACCTCGCTTTATAATTATTTTTACTTACTGAACTTAGGGTCCTTTTCCCAATCCGGCCTATACTTTTGAAGACGATGTTTCTGTTTTTCTACCATATCGCCTCTACTCTGACGTTTTTTCTTTGGGGTGGATACCCGGTCTACCGTCATTTTCATGAGCACTGCCATTTTCCATTATTAAAACACAAAAAACGTATTATTTTACACAAAAATTCGCAAGAGATGTTATCACTTTGATCAAATTTCGAATGGAATGGAAGGATCGAGATTAGTGGAAAGAGAGAAGTGTACTGCGGAGGATAATCGGGGAATCCCCGGCCAGCGATACAGAAAACATCGCAAGATCAGAATTCGGTCGGATACACGCACGGTCGAAACATTCATATGACGTAAAAGCGGGAGCAAACTTTAAATTATAGTATTTTAGCGTACTATCCTTTTTTTTTTTGCGGATGGGATATCATCAAATGACCCCCTCCCGCTCTGGGTGGAGCGGAAGGGAGTTTCAGACTCTTACTGACTCACCCGTGTTCCTTCCTTAGCCCTTTATGTTCCGGGCCAGCGGTAAACCTTTCGGACAATCCCGCTGACCCGGCAGAGCGTACTATCCTTAGATGTGGATAGTATATAGTATAAAGGGCGAAATTGTAGTATAAATACTATAATTATAGTACAAAAAATTATATTTTGTACTATAATTATAGTATTTTAAATTTACGAAAATTTAAAGTTACACATAGAATCTTTTTCACGAGTTTTATTACGAGAAATATTTCGATTACCTCAACGCAAAAAATACAGATAGAACCCATTTTTATTATGATTATATTTGAAATGAAAAAAATCGAGATAACGAAGATTTTGCAGATAGAACCTTGTTGCCCCAAAGCGATATTAAAGACTGTTCAGTCTTTAATAATAATTATTTAATTATTTTAATGCAACATTTTGCAATTTATTTTGCTTAAAACTATTGCTTTGCGTTTGTTTATGATTTTGACTGACGCGACTGTTTCCTTATTATTTTTACAGTTCTTTTTGGTTTTTGAAGCAGTCCGGATAGTTTTTGCCAAAAATATTGATACTACCGTCCTTCCACAATTATTTTATCTTTGATTTTGCATCATTGCCAAAATCACAGTAGTCTTTTTAATCACAGCAATAAGCGGTTCGGTTCATGACGCTGGCAGAAAAGTCGACTTCGGCTCAGTTTGCCAAAGAAGAAAAAAAAGAACCTGTTCGGTTGCTGCCATTGACAAGTCTGTCTAAATCACAGCGATCTTTATTGTCATTACAATAAGGTAGCTATTGGGTTGCTGTTGTTGAAGGTAAAATAATTGTGAATGGACTACGCTCACGTAGTGGCAAAGCTGCCTTTTTGATGTTTTATGACATTATGCAGGGAGATATTCAGTCATTATGGCTAAAGTATTGAAACATACAATGTACCTATTATTTTAGTTTTTCTGTATGGCACAAATATCGTACAAAATTAGAACTTATTACTTAATTATGTTTTATAATGATAATTATTTGACTTAGTTTAAACACTGATTTGACTTTGTTTCACGTTTCTAGTCCCCAAGGATATTTTTAGGATAAGTTTAAATATTTTAGATTTTGGTAACTATTTATTTAATTAAAAAAGAAGACAATGATAAGACTATTGGATGTATCAGGGATATTATATCACATTATGAAATTATTCGAGAGCTTTGCCTACTCTTAAAGGGTATCAAAACGGATCATTAGTTAAACTATGAGCAAAAAATAACCCCATGTACTGAAATAATTTGCACGCAAAATCAAAAGTTAATTAATTTTCCCACTGCTGGGACACAGGCCTCCTCTCTCCAAAAGGGCGTATAGTTTCACATTATTCATACATAATAAATATTCTTGTCTGCATTCGCGATCTCAACTAAAAGTGCTGCTGCAAATTTTTGTTATTCAAAATGCCCATAAGATTAGCGATTTGATCATAATTATTGTTATATAAACGGCCGGAACACTGGCCATATATAAAAAAAAATAGTATTGCATCTGTAGCCAGTAGAGAGGGGAATAAAAATGGGTCTTATTACACTGGACCACCTTTGTACTTGATTGAGTTTTGAATTAAGTTTCTTGCTAAATACATTATGAATGATGTAGTTAAGGTAAGACCGATGATACATCTTGCTATTCATTTCTTATATAAGCTGACCTCACCTTGCATTATTTTTCCGTACCTACTTACAATAAGACGTCAGCTTATAGTATAATTAGCCTGTAATGTACGTAATCCACCACGCGGGTCCAGTACGAGTTGGTAGATGTCACATAACTTCGAATTTTTGGTTTTACGACATGCTTGTTTCCTCACGATGTTTTCCTTCACCGCTATGACAGCAGTGGCGGTGAGATCATTTTCACAAAATAAAGCGCCTGCCGCGGACAGGCTTTTTCGCCTACAACTCTTTTAGTCGCGGCCGTTACCACTTGGCAACCACTGCTCTCTCAGTCAGATCAGCTTATACTAGTAATGTATAGCTTGGTATATAACCGTGCTTACCTACTTGAGCCAAGTAGTTATAATGTCGTTTAGACAGTCAACATTTATATAATCAACGTGTTTCTATAACAGTGCTAATTAGTAGCCTGTTCTATGTTTAGAAATAAGTTATATGTAAGAGCGTATTTGATAGAATACTGGAGAACGGAAACTTACCACTTGTTACAATATGAACATGTTCAGTTTTTGTATCGACAAACAATGTGGGTTGCTGATGATAGATAGGCCTCTCTCAAGTTGCGTGACGACATCTAGTTCTCCGTCTTCCGCAGATTTTCCGGATAATTTTATTTCGGATCTTATCCTTAAAAAAAAACACCGAGTATGGTTCGGTCCATAGATAATCATTTTTCATTGTCTCACTGCTGGACTAAAGGCTTTTAGGGATCCAAACCTCTCAATCGTGTGAGATTACCGGCCACGTCTGCCCTGCAAACATGTCCGAGTTGTCACACCACTTTTGACGCGGTTGACCTCCTCGGCCTGTAAAGCATATAATAATAATAGCCTCCCCGACCGTTTTCGGTCACGGTGGCCAATCTCAATGGAGATTAGCCAGGTACGCAGGAGATCATAGTGCACAAGTGTGTGCGCAAACACAGGTGCACTCTCTGTTCCTTTTCTCTCATAGTCCGATGGGACGGCAATCCGACACGACCGGGGAGCGTTCAGGCGCAGGACCAACGGCTTTACGTGCTTTCCGAGGCACGGGGGTATTAAACTGCCAACATTCAAACTATGGAAAACCCAATAACACTTTGTCTGGCCCGGGAATCGAACCCAGGACCCCACGCTCAGCAGTCGCGCTTGCGACCACGAGACCAACGGGGCAGTCGTAAAGCGTATACAGTATGGCAAACGAGAGATAGCGTTTTTGACACCTGTCAGTTACTTACAAACGATCTTTACCTATTATCTAAAGTGGTAAGTCGTAAGGCCTCATTTATAATGTGTGCACTTACTAGTTCTTCTTATGTCACCATGAGCTACTTTGAACGTGAAAATAGCTCATCGAGCTCATCATTGGCTCATCATCGGGTGTTGAATAGCACCATCGGCCGGTCGGGGAGGCTCTCTAAAGGCGGGAAAAGACTTATAACGCGCAATGCCGAGTAACGTCAATGAAGCATGCTCATTGGCCACATATCATCTCGTTTAGCCACGTCGGGTGTATCATGTGTGCTGCGGCCAGCTGGGTACGTAATTGCGTAACACACAAATAGTAGCAATGCCTTTCATTTTGACAGCTCAACTACAATCATTGCGTTATTTACATTGTTGAACAGACAAATTCGCACATATGGTTCAATGGATTAGTATTATCCTTCAAAATTATTCAGTTTGTGACTGATCGTTTGTTACGCAATTAGGGTGCTGAATTGCTGATGTTTCTACTCCTCTAAGTATATGCAAACCGATACTGGTATATAATACAATGGTAAGTTTTCTAATATCCAGATTTTTTTAGTACCTATGTAAGTCTAACCTAGTATTAAAGAATTTGTGTGTTATTTGTGTCCTATTAAGTTAGAATTTTGATTTTTGAATGAAGAGATCTCTGCAAGTGATTTCGTGTGATAGATATTGTTACGATTTGTACTCAGGCGTTTGCTATTCTTGTACAACCCGATTCAAACTTTATGGCGGTTTGGAACATGAGGCGAGTCGCTGCGCAGTAACGAATTCATGTGTCAGCGGGGGTGAGGGGTGAGGTACTGCGCAGCGAGTAGCGCACTTCAGTCCCGCCATAAAATTTGAATCAGATTATTAGTATGTGGTCTCTCTATGAGACGTTTTGTTACAGACCTGAAGGTTAATTCCCATAATTAAAAACGTTCAAAATCTAGGCGCAATCTCATCTCAGCGACAATCGATGCCAACAATTTAGGGATATTAGAGGTATGTCGGACGGATCAGACTGTGAACGTTCTTAAAATTACGAGAATTGCCCCTCTGGTATGAGATCAGATCCTTAAATTCGGAAAAACCTGGTTAGAACATGCTTTCTAAGACAGCGTTGATCGAAAGCAGCGCAGAGTGGAGGGTTTCCTAATGACGTAGAATAATAAACTTTATTATCGATGTCTTATAGTGCAAACGAAATCCCTTGAGTATGCTTGGGGACGCCCGAGGACCGTTAGATTTCTACGTCCGCGCAATTTTGTACTTAATGACACTGATAACAAGGATTTTTATTCAATGTCGCCAGAAAATCCTGTGCTCTGTTCATCTCTCAGTTCTGGTTTTGAATTATGGTCTGGTTGGACAAAAATGAGCCTACCACAGAATTGGCCTAAATTATAAGGTTTTGACATCGTTGATGTTAAGTGTTCGGTGCTTTTTGCGTACCCTAGAAGGGAATTGATATGAATTGGTGAAGAATAGGAAGTTGTGTGAATGAACGAAAAAGACGAATTGGGAATGTAGGCAGTTTTATGATCGTAGATTGTTTTTTTTTTGTATTAACAGCAAGTACTTACCTAAAATCTTATTCGAAAATAAACTCAAACAAAAAGTAGCATTTTTTAATCTCAAATAACATACACAGTAGTATAATATGTATACATAATGCATAACCACAATATTACATAGCCTTTGATGTCTACGATAAGTATAACAATATCTTTTCAGATCTGAGTGTTGTGTAGCCATAAGTACTTACAGGACAGGTAAATCAGAAAAGGTATGCGTTTCGGAAATCTTCGTGTTTCAGAATTAGTACAGCGACTGTCGCGCCGCAGAGTAACCCACCCCCCAATGAGGAAAAGCTTCTAAGAAGGGCACACTCATTTAGCCGCCATGCTTTTTTTGGGCTGAATCTGTAATCTTTTTGGTGGTGTAAGGGGCACTTACCATCTTAGTACCCCAAGTCAACCTCACCTGCTCGTGGTGTATCCTGCAGAATCAAAAGTCTGTCTCATAGGCAAAAAAGGTAAAGGCAAGACATAGGGGCCGGTTATACTCTTCGGACTTTCGCTGTGTACGTGGTCTTTGTTGCTATATACTCTTCGAAAACCGGTCTGCTCCGTCGGCTGAAACTCGACGAATCTTTGCGCTAGCCGATTCGTGACGACTCTTGAAAACAACTTATTTACGTGGGTATGGTATGAAATGGGCCTATTTTTTTTAGAAGGGTTTTATCACCCATTTTAAAGATTAGAACGGATACCCCCCAATTAGATTTCATCATTGATTGAATGAATAAATGAATGAATGAATCATCGCGCGTTTGTTTTTCCGAAAATAGGCGATGATTGCCGAAGCGCATAGATTTTCTGGGCTATGTTTAATTGTTTTGACTTTTAGTACTTAGATTTTAAGAGTATTTAGAATAGGTCAGCCATACACTGGCTGATCTGATTAATTATTGTATACTTGAGTATTTGACTACTTCTCGACTGTTAAACTCTGCTCGGGTTATTTCTTATTTAAATTATTTAGAAGAGTTGTGTGCTATTATCTATTTTTGTATTTAAACGGTGCCAACCAATAATGTGTGAATTAAAATGAAGTAATTTTGTATTTCTATTCCTCAGTTGTCATTAAAAATGGTTCCTACTGTATTTGAATTATCTTGTAAAAGATGTAGTCATGTTAATTTCCTATTAATATTGTTGGTCATTGTAATTAATATGATAAGTACAACGTAGTACCTTTGACAGTATTACGCCTGTGGAGTTTGCAGTGCGTTAGCATATTAAATATCTACTACTTTAAAAGCAGAAAGTCTTCGCATACCCGTCTGGGGGCCTATAAAGGCCACTTTGGCATAAGAATCATAAAAGGATAACATTATAAATCATAATATGGCGAAGATATTGTTTTTTTTTTTCGCTGCTCTACGTAGGAATAATCAAAGAAATTGGGATTGGAGTTGGATTGGATTGATTGATATTTTAGCACTGACAACAAAAAAATACTGAAAAATCCTTCACCAATGGGATTTGATACGATTAACTTAACAGTTAACTGTCCATTATGATTCATAATGTTATCCTTTTATGATTCTGCCAAAGTGGCCTTTTTAGGCCCCCCTAGGTTTCAGGAAAAAATCAACAGTAAAACAAGAAATAATCATTAAATTAAATGATTATTTGGCCTAAATTGGATTTAAGGTCTTTTGTATTAAAACATTGAAATGCATCCGATTTTATATCGTATTTAACTAAAATGGATTTTCTAAAAAAAGCTCCGGTTACCGGCGACTTTCTGTAATCTATGAATGTTGTACTACTTGCTGTCTATGTACTGAATGTCTTACTGTTTTTCTGAATAAATGTGTGGAATATATAAGTTTTTTCAATTTCTCGTACTATATATCCTATTAATTCAATACAAACTAATATATACACACACATACTAATTATGTCGTATCTGTATAAATTTTACCAGATGTACAGTCAACAAAAGAGATAAGTATCCAGGATCGTCGGATATAGTTGAAATTTAGTAAGAAACCGATGGATGTTGCCGACTGAAATTTAATTTGATAAATAAGCTGTTTGTTTTCTATTAATAAAATAAAATTTATTCGAGAACATCCATCGGTTTCTTATTAAACTTCAACCATATCCAACGATCCTGCATACTTATCTCTTTTGTTGACTGTACATAAATAATAAAATAAATACAATTCAATTAATAATTTCAGTTTTGAACTGAATAAATGTTGTAATAAAATGCATTAAACAATACAGATATTTATAAAAAATACTCAATACATATAAATAGACTAAACAAAAATGTATGTGTCTGTACGTATTTTAAAATTACCGTTGTACTTAAAAGAGGTAGTAAGTAATTCAAATGGATGTAAGTTGTCATTCAATTGAGATAAATAGTCTTTGCATTGTGCAAATAAAAACAAAATAGCTCTATAAACTAATATCAAATAATTATCACATACTATATGCATTTAATAATACCTACCTAATACAAAAAAATACCTATAGGTTTACCGGAATATCAAGGCTTTTTTTTTGTGATTTTCATATGGCAATGTCAATCCATATGAAAATTACATTTGCTTTCTCACTGTGTATACATAGTGAGAAAGCAAATTTTGACGAATAGTGGTTATCTTTTAATGTTGGTACAGACGCCAGCACATTAAGCTACCCGAAACTGTCAAATTTTTCCAATCAACTTTGAACCTTATGCGTTAGCGATAAAGTTGAAAATCTATTAAAGAAATTTGACAGGTTGTAGTAGCTTGACGTGCTGGCGTCTGTACATAAGCCATTTGGGAAGGGAATTTCTAACATACCTACCTAATCTTATGTATGGTCAAACATGCAAGGAATACGTCAAATTGTAACTCTTCCATCGCCCTGTATACAGGGTGTTTGGTAAAAGGACCGACACAATTTTTTGAGGGGTTGGGATGTCATTTGCTAGCACAAAATTGTTTTATTTTTATTATTTATAAGTTGTAATGATATTTCGGGTGGTTAAAAAGAAACATTATATTATCTCAATAAGTGTTATGAGTGAAAACTAAGGTAATACCTATATGAGACTTCCTATCCATAAGAAAAATTGTGTCGTTCCTTCTACCAAATATATATGGTATATGGCAATTTCTAACACATCTTCGATTTGCCGATCTCCATTCTTCGATGCGTTTAGATTATTAACAGTGGACAAATAAACTATCATCTAAATATCTATCACGTATTTAAAGTATCGTATCAACATTGGTTTATTATCACCCTTAAAATTCTATACTAAAGTTGCATACCTAAATGCATAGGTATGCAATAAGTAGGTAAATTATAAATATTATACAGGAATAAATTGAAAACTTGCGCACACTCGAAATACCTAGGTGGTGCAGTAAAAAATTTTTTTTTTTTTTGCTAATCTCGATTTATGAAATATTAAACTTTTAAGTGCAAATTTTTGTTCCTGTAGGGCGTCCCTCTAAAAGCTAAACTGCTAGCTTGAAAAATCTGGAAAAATTCACGATGATAGTGCATTTCATGAACTTTAAAGTAAAATTATAGCGGTTAAGATAACTTTATTAGTTTAGCAGTAATAGTCGTTGAACTTGGGTGTTGGATAATTTTGTACCAAATACAAAATCCATTAGCATTAATCCTTTAAAGTGACTAAGATGAAGTAGTTGCTTGTTTATAACGGGTAAAAAGACTTGCATTGAAAAATGTACTCTACTGTGATAACGGGCTACTTACTACGGAACCCTGCACTGTGCGTGGCCCGACACGCACTTGGCCGGTTTTTTTTTAACAAAATAAATGAATTTAATTTAAAACTACTTTGAGTAAACTTTGATATGATAATTCTTTAGGTTTTAAAGTAAATTCCATTGAATACTTAAGCGTTACGCACTTACGCCGTGATGTCGAATAAAGTAAAAAAATAGATATAACTTTGCAATTTTTTTGTATCGAGAAAAAATCATTGAATCGTGTATTCCTTTTACACGATACTAGACCAAAGAGTCAAAAAACAAATACCAAAATGTTAAATCCCTGTTCCACATAGGTACTGAACAAGTTACACGAAATAGAGAAACCACATTTTTTTTCAACATATCACCATAAAAACATGCTAACATGCTTTGTTTCTATAAAACACGTTGAATTAGATGTTTTAATTTGGCGCACCTATTCAATTTTATCATGTATATTTAAACTATAATAGTACCTACTTACATCTATTCTAATCAGTATTTGCATAAAAATAAGGCAGTAAGTACGAAATACCAGTTCAAACTATACTTGGTTACTGCTGCATTTGTATGCATCTTCCGGCTTTCATTTTTAATGCCAGATGTATATTCTGTAGCTTTATCTTCATTGAGTACTTTAATTCGACCGTCGACTTGCGTATCCACAGGACTGTACTTTCTCAAATAGTATAAAACAGGGTCTACTTCATTATATGAAAGTGTTTTCCTAGGGAGTTCTACAAACATACTGTAACCATCCCCGCCGTCAGCTAGGAAAGATGGCATCATTAATTTGTATTCATAATTATCTTTTACATCTTGCAATTCGTAAAATCCACAATTTGAGCACACTGCTTTAGCGTTAACAACACGAGAACCTACTGGTCTCGCTAAGTCGTAAGTGACTTCCATTCCAGAAAATTGTTGGAATTGTCCAGTACTATCTATAGTGCGCCATGTGGACACAGAATGTTCTAGACTCTGCTTGAGTATTGCTCCGTTCATTGTGACTATCGCTAATGAGTCCGAAAATGGTAACACACTAATCCAGTCGCCTCTAGTTAAAGTGAAGGGAGTTCCTTCATGGTATATAGATGTGCGTATCCGTCCCCCTTGCACTATTGCTATATTCACATCAGGATACTGTTCGTGGTATTTCTCCCTGGTATAGTTCAACATTGCATCAGCAATCAAGTCACCTAAATTGCATTCTCTTAGTCGACAGCCAGTTTCGTTCAAAAATACTAGGGAACTTCCAACAGCTTCGTTGTTTATACGATCCATGTCTTTACGATATTTATTAACCGTTTGTAAAAGTTCCGGATCCCTTGGTATTTCCTGGTCTAACAATATGGGAGTTCCTTCGCATTTTATAATTTCGCCTTCTGAGTCGAAAACTAATTGCAGCTTTCCCATGTATTTAGTGTAAGCATAAGCTTGTACGACCCTCACTATTCTACCGTCTGCTTGTTCTACTTCTGTGGGGTATGGTCCCTCAGGGACTTCAGGTCTCTCTGAAGTACTCTCAGCGTTCCAAAGGAATGTATTAGAATGGCCACCGATTACTAAGTCTATATCTTCGACTTGTCTCGCAATCTCCAAGTCTGTCACAAATCCGGAATGTCCTAAAGCTATCAAGATGTTTACATTTTGTTCTTTTAGTTTTTTTACTTCTCTTCTAATGGCTGGAATTTCATCTTCGTATTCAACATCGTTTTTCGGAGCGAGATTTTTTGTGTTTGGTGTAAGATATCCTATAATACCAATTTTGACATGGTCCTTGACTATTACAATTGATTTATATAAGTTCTCTTCGTTCTGCAGTTCGGGAACTTTGTCTAAGATGAGGTTTGCTGCCACGACAGGCGAGCTCAAGTTTCTAATAAACGGTACTACTCCATCCACAGCTTCGTCGAACTCGTGGTTGCCGAGAGACTGAAAGGAAAAGTTAGTGTTATGTTAAATTGTTAGTACAATACAATAATGGTCCAATCTGCCTGCGCTATACGATTTTTCCGTACTGTACTGTACTTTCTCTCCATGTATTGATTACAAAAGAATAGGGATTGGATATGGGCCCCATATTCATCATTCTCAGCTTTACGCGTGCCTGTACTTTTACGTTTGTGTGTAATACTTAATAGGTAATAATAACTTGGCAAGACATGAAAACATATTAGGTTCTACGTACCTACCTACGTACTTCAATCAGGTTTTAGGCGTATCTCACACTATCACGCGCCATGCACGTGGAACACGCGCGTGATTTGTCTATACAAACTCAATAAAAACACGTTACCGCGCGGACCATTTGGCCCCGTATCCCGCGCTGCGGCGCGTGGCGCGTTTTAGTGTGAGATCCGCCTTAGTAGGGAGAGAAATAAAACTCAGGGTATAGGTGTATAAATATTGATTTGGTGGATAGGTTGACCTGAATATTCACTTAAAAAGCAATAGTTTTACAAATATTCTTAAATCATCTTATAAGTATTTCGTTAGTTGTATGGTTTTACTTTCTTAATCTCTTGCGTCTGTGATGTCATCATCAGCATTCTAGGGCGTTTGCCCACCGTGTAAATGAAATGTAAATAAAAATAGGTTGCAGAAAAAAAAACTTTTATTACAAATTTAAAAAAAAACTTAATATTTTCTACTGTGAGTGAGCAAATGACCATACCCTGTAATTGGGTGTAGACACATACGTGGTACATAATAACATCTTATATTTTGTATTCGCAATAAGACGCGATCGACTGGATTGGCCGCCAACTAGGAACGGCTGATTACAAACCTTTGATATGCAGGGATAATTAGCACAGTCAATTAAACTATCATGCATTATCAACTTTGGTGTATCATCTTAAAATTCTACACTTATATGGTAAATAACTGAAATGAATTACATTCAAACTAAGCTTACATCCATTCGAATGAGATATGAAATGAGCATTACCTAAGTTCCTATCTAAATATTGCAAGCAGCACTAACGGCCTGGCCACAACACTTAGATTGCCTCCTTTGGCCTTTGTTGCCGACAGGCGAACATTCTTTAACTTTGTCTTCATTGAGTACTTCAATTCGACCGTCCACTTGCGTATTTACAGGGCTGTAGATACCTACTTTCTCAAATAGTACAAAACACTATGTAATTCATTGTATTACTATTACAAACATACTATATCTATCTCCACCGTTTGCAAGGAAAGTGAGCATCATTATTTTGTATTCATAATCAAAAAATACCAACCAACAAACTTTCTATCCTGCAATTCGTAAAATCAACAGTTTGAGCACACCTCTATAGCCCTAACAACGCGAGAACCTACTGGTTTCGCTAAGTCGTAAGTGACTTCCATTCCGGAAAATTGTTGGAATTGACCAGTACTGTAAGTGCGCCATGTCGATACAGAATATTCTAGACTCTACTTGAGTATTGTATCGTTCATTGTGACTAGGTATTGTTAACAAGCCCGAAAATGGCAGTAGGTACGTTCATCCAGTCTCCTTTAGTCAAAGTAAAAGGCGATCCTTCATGATAAATTAGTGCTCTTATGCCTCCGCCTTGCAGTAATCCTATAATCACATCCGGATCTTTTCGTGATATTCTTCCCTAGTATAGTTCAGCATGGCATCAGTAATTAAGTCACCTAAATTGCATTCTCTTAATCGACATCCACCTTTAACTAGGTTAACTAATGAACTTCCAACATCTTGGTTTCTAATGCGATCGACGTCTTTACCATATTTATTAACCATTCCTAAAAGTTCCGGATCTCTTTATATTTCGTGGTCTAACAATATAGGAGTTCCTTCGTATTTTTTAATTTCGCCCGCTGAGTCGAAAACTAAATGTAACTTTCCTATAAACTATACACATAAACTACTTATACTTATAGTACTTTTTGGATTAAGTGAAAGCGTAAGCTTGTACGACTCTCACTGTTCTACCATCTGCCTGTTCTACTTCTGTAGGGTACAGTCCCTCAGGGATTTCTGTCTCTGACCCACAGTTGGCGTTCGAAAGGAATGTATTAGAATGGCCTCCATTAAACAAGTCAATATCTTCGACCTGCCTCGCAATTTATGATTCTGTTACATATCCGGAATATCCTGTAAACTAACTATAGTTGTAGCTATTCACGAGCGCGCATTGTATTTTAAACCTTATGCCAATGACATAAAGATTTGCAAAAGCTATACCTACATACTCAATATTAAAGGTTACATTTTGTTCTTTTAGTTTTTTTACTTCTCTTTTAATGGCTGCAATTTCATCTTCGTATTCAACACCGTTTCTGGGAGCTAGGATATTTTGTTTTCGGCGTCAGATATCCTATAATACCAATTTTGATGTTATGTTTGACTATTACAATTGATTTATATAAGTTCTTTTCGTCCTGAAGTTCGGAAACTTTGTCTAAGATGAGGTTTGTTGCTACGACAGGCGAGGTCAAGTTTCTAATATATGGTACTACTCCATCCACATGTTCATCAAACTCGTGATTGCCGAGAGACTGAAAGGAAAAGTTAGTGCAGTGTTAGGAATTTTGTTAGTACATTTTAAACACATTTTTGTATGTCCTTGGATTGTACTAGTAATGTGCTTATCACTACATATTATAAAACAAAAAAAACCCCCGCCGCTTTGCAGCGTCGTCTGTCTGAACGCGATAAACTAAAAAAATATAAACATCCGAATTGAGAACCTCGTTCTTTTTAGAAGTCGGTTAAACGACATAACACATTTTCATACGGTTTTCACCAATAGACGAAGTGATTCATGAGGAAGGTTTTATTTGCATAATTTATTCAGTTTTTGTAATTTATGACAATGATTGTTGAAGATGTCGGAAAAAATCTTGCCGGAGTTTTACTGGCATGCGTTGCGTAAACCAATAGAGTTAGGTATATGAAAACAATGTATTAATGGGATATTTTCCGACATCGTCGCAGGCGAATCCGCGTGCAAAAGTTAGATAAAAAAAACATTAACACTTATCTTATTAATTAAATGCTTGGATTAAATTGGGTTAGTTCACAAAAAGCTGTTGTACTGCTCCAAAATAGACTTAATTAGTACCTAATTATCGCTTTGTACGCGTAAAAGGATGGTGATGTTATGAAATTTTAAGGAGAATATTTCCCCTTGGTTAGGTACAGACAGCCAGCACATCAAGCTACCCGAAACTGTCAATTTTTCTCAATCAACTTTGAACCTTGTGCTTTAGCGATAAAGTTGAAAATCTATTAAAGAAATTTGACAGGTAGTAGTAGCTGGATGTGCTGTCGTCTGTACCTATGATTAGGTATCATATTATTATATAAAGCAGAGTTTAGTAAGAATATCTGCCGTTAACAAATTCACAAAGGGATGTAGCTAGTGTAGACGTAGGAAATACATATTTTATGCATTAACTTGAAGAAAATAAAACCAACCGGAATACTAAATAAATATATTTATTCCACAAAAAAAAGTTTAGGACACATTGTAGTCAGTCATTTAGTAGTAATCATACTTTGTATACTATTTAATCAGTAACACAACATTCAAAAACATTTCAGTCGTTATTAATACGAATTTAATTAATTAATTGCTAATACTCAATACTCAATTTGTACTACATAACAAAGTTTAAGCTACAAATATGTTACAAAACATATCAGAATTGATACCACTGAGACTTTTACAATAGACGTCGAACTATTGCTTTCATTTTCACTAACAAAAGTGATCCGCCCCTCGATTTGAGGATAAATTGGACTGTGATGAGAAATATAATATTCAGTACTTGATAACTCATTGTAATCCAAGGCTGCTGTAGGTAAACCCATGAACATGTCGAATCCGTCCCCACCCGTAGCAAGGAAACTAGGCATCAAGATTTTGTAAATTTCTTTAGGTAATATTCTTGAATATTTTGGGATGACGCAAGCCCAACATCTGGCTTCGGCACTGACAATCCTAGATCCACTTGGTTTACTAAGATCGTATATAACTCTAATACCGGAGTATTGAAGGAACTCTCCGGGTTCTGCCAAATTGTTAAAATGAGCGACTGATTGTTCAATCATATGTAAAAGGACGCTGCCGTTCACTGTTACCGCTGCTGCATTGCCATCAAAAGGCATTACTCCGAGTAAATCACCTTTAGTTATATTTGTTGGCATTTTTTCACGCACTATGGATGTCCTTATACCGCCTGCTTGAATTATAGCAATCGGGGCATCTGTCCAATGCTCGCCAGTGTATTCCGATGCGTACTTATATACCATCGCATCGGTGATCAAGTTACCTATGTTGCACTCTTCACTTCCGCATGGTCTGGCATCTAACATAACAGCTGTGGATCCAATTACGTCCTCTGTAATATTAAGGACATTGTCTCTGTACCTGTTTAAGATTTTGAGGACTTCTTGATCTTGTGGCACATTCTGGTCTAAAAGAATAGGAGTCCCGTCTGCACTGATAACTTCACCTGAAGGATCAAATACTAAATGCAATTTTCCCAAGTATTTTGTATAAGCATAAGCCTGAACAACAGGAACGCGTCTTCCGGAAGCTTGTTTCATGTAAGTGGGATAGGGGCCTTCTGGCTGTTCAGAATCTGGGCTTGTGCCATTCCAGAGGAACGTGTTTGTGTGTCCACCAACAACTAAATCAAGACCTTCCACTCCTTTTGCTATCTCTAGGTCCCTGTGGAATCCAGAATGTCCGAGGGCGATAATAATGTTAACTCCTTCGGATTGCAGATTCTTCACTTCTTCGTTCAGTGCTTCGATTTCATCGGAATACTCGACATCATTTGGTACAGCTAATACTTTGGTTTCGGGAGTCAAGTAGCCTACTATACCTACTTTGTGACCGGCAACATCAAGTACTACAGACTTCTTAAGATTAGTTTCCTTGGCAAGTTCTGGCACTTTATTTAGAACAAGATTAGCAGCTAATACTGGACATGTTAGATTTTCTATGAACGGTGTTAGCCCGCTGACTCCGTGGTCGAACTCGTGATTTCCGAGAGACTGAAACAAAAACGTGTAATGTAGTAAGAATTCAACTTGCTTTTTATGTGCACTTTGTAATTTAAAAAAAAACATAAACGTAATACGTAGGTACCCAGATAAATAGTTCTCTATTTATTAGGGTCAGTTTACGCCTGCGTAATAAACTCGTGCCTGTTTTTCCGGCCACTCTTTGTTTGAATACGCCAACGTCAGAATTCAATAGGTAGATACATAGGTAGGTAGGTATGTTCAAAATTCGAGGTTCAAAGAGAAAATCCACCGCTTGTGAATCCATTGAAAGTTTGAAACATGGGGTGGTTAGCCAGTCTCATACGCGAGCGTGTATGTAGGCAGTGCAACATCATTCAATCATCGTGATTACTTTGTTCGGACATATTTTGTGTCGGATCTCAATTGCAGTTTTATTGATTGGCCGGTGCGGTGTATTACTGTAGGCAGTACATAGATCGTATGTAGAGCCTATGTACTGTCTGTTAACGATTTTTGTTACGCGTCCGCGGACTGGCGAATTTATAAATAGCTCTCTGTGGGCTTACCGTGTAGTTTTTTAACGTATGGATTCTCTTTGATGAATGTCGTTTTTGTCTTTGCTACCTAACTATTTAATGTTATCCTTGTGTAAAATAATGTTTATAGAAGTACACATAGATAGAGTATGAAATATTTTAATTTTATGGGGTCACACGACGAGCGAAAATGAATACAAATACATCATCGATACATTAATTGTGTTTTATATTATTTAAAATAAAGAAATAACATTTTATACACAAATATTAATAATAATTACAAATAATATTGCACTTCGTTTCAACTGCTAGACTATATAAAGATCTTAAAAAGAATATACAGCATATAAGTAACATTATAAATAATAATAATACTGATCTGGAAAATGCTTTATGTTAATAAGTGTTATTAATAAAAAGGGAACGAATTTTTGTGTAAGTTTCTACGCAGAAGTATACCTAATGTAGCCATTATAATAAAATTTTTACCCCTGTCCTGTACCCTGTATCTACACCCCTTTGTGCTCATTGAACGTATCTGAGTTGAGCTCATGAAAAGATCAGAAAAGAAAATCTATCTACGAATTTAAACTTTAATTTCAAAATCTACTTAACAAGTGAATAGTATGATTTTGTTCGCGTTACTAATCATTAAAGAGTAATTTATAGAACCAAGGTACAAGCGACCATAATTACTGATACAATGGACAATTTCAAATATGTTGCTGAGTTGCGCAATTTTTCAAGGTTATCGATAATGATCCGTCCTTCAACACCGGGATACACTGGACTGTGTTTCTCAATATATTCAATTGTAGAACTTAATTCATCGTAACTTAGAGGAGCTGAAGGTAGACCATCGAACACAGAGAAGCCATCACCTCCCATCGACAAAAATGCTGGCATCAATATGTTGTACTTCATCGTCTTATTTAGAACGGAATATTCAGGGTTCAAGCATTCACCACACCGCATATAAACTTTTGTGACTCTCTTCCCTGGTGACTGACGAAAATCATATTGAACAGTCATTCCAGACATTTGTAGAAACTGTCCCGGAGCGTGTTTCGGGTTGTACCTCCAAACAGAGTGTTCCAGCATCTTCCACACATCACTGCCCTTTATTGTTACTTTTACTATGTTACCATCAAAAGGCATCACACGTAACAAGTCCCCTTTTGTTATGTTTGCTGGTAAATCTATATGAGCAATAGAAGCTCTGACTCCACCACCTTGTATTATTGCAACAGGAGCATCACTCCAACCAAATCCTCTGTATCCTGAAGCGTATTTATGTATCATCGCGTCAGCTATCAGATTCCCCATATTACATTCTCTCAAGCGACATGTCGTTCCATCTAATATTACTGAAGTATTGCCAACAACCTGTTCTGTTATTTGCAGCATGCTTTCACGATAACGATTTACAATGGTTAGCACTGCAGGCTCTTGTGGTATCGAATTATCCAGCAGTACAGGATTTCCATTAGAACTGATAATTTCGCCATGTGAATCAAATACGATTTGTAATTTACCTAGATATTTGGTGTATGCGTAAGCTTGTACCGCTGGGACTAATCTACCAGATTTTTGTTTTACTAATGTTGGATATGGTCCTTCGGGTTTTTCAACGTCAGGACTGGTCCCGTTCCATAAAAACGTGTTAGTATGTCCACCTATTACTAAATCGATATCTGATACTTTTTCGGCTATTTCCAAATCTTTGGTAAAACCAGAATGTCCAAGAGCAATAAGAATATTCACTCCAATACTCTTAAGTCTGGCAGCTTCTTTTTGAATTGCTATTACTTCTTCAATGTATTCTACGTCATTCCTTATAGCTAATACTTTAGTGTCGGGAGTTAAGTAGCCGATGACACCGATCTTAGTGCCATTTATATTGAATACAACAGAGTCCATCAAGTTCTTTTCGGCTTGTAACTCTGGTTCTTTAGCGAGGTTAAGATTGGCAGCAAGGGTTGGACATGTCAGGTTCTCAATAAAAGGTGTTAGGCCCGATATTCCGTTATCAAATTCGTGGTTTCCCAGGGACTGAAACAAAGAATAGAATAATGTAGCATGCTGTTAAAATATTGCCAAGAATCGTGCAAAAATCTAAGTAGGTCCCAGGTATAGTAATAAATAATACGTGCAACAATGATAGTAAAGTTAGGTTAGTGCAACAAATTACAAATGTCGGTTAGGTAAAAATATGTTTAAGCAACATAAATATTATAATGGTATAATGGTTGGCAAAAATAACTGAAGAAGAGTAGGTCAAGTTGAAAGTTATTTATATTACATGCAGAACATTTTCATGCATTTTAATTCCAAGTTACTACTTAAAATATCATGCCTACTAAAATATAGATACTTACAAAATAGTCCGCTTAAATCTTTTTGTTTATATCGTCCATAATTGCTAAATTGTATTGTTCTTTTTAATTTATTAAGGAGGGAAGAAATTTTTTTTGGAGTATATGCTGTAGTTTATTTTCCTAGTATGTATTAAAAAAATTTAAACAATGATTTAAAATATTAAAAGAAATATTACATACATAATATTTTTTAATGTGGAATTTGTACAAAGTATAAAACAATAGAAGAGGAAACATCTTTAAATCATGCTGGTTTTGTGTATATTATTTAAGAGGAAGCACATACTGTTCATAGAACATATTTTCAGGAAGTTTTCTTGTGATAAGAAAACACTTTTTTGCAACCCCTCTCTTCACCACTAATTATAATATTATGGCACTAATGCCAAGCGAATCTTCTATTTCTAGTTAAATCTTGTCATATATATCTTGTCAAGTGAGGTTAATTTGTTTTGTTTGAAATCAAAGTCTTCTAGGATTTAAATTCTATTTTGCCCATTCCCACTGACTTGTTTGATGTATCAGGTGAGTTACATTTTCTTCATTTCATTTCACGTAGTTCCATCGTTCAGAAAGAAGCCACAGGTACATTCCGTGAAGAAAAAAAGCAGGAAAAGCTTCACTTACTATCTTATGTTACATTCTTGTAAAAAGTAAAACTCATCATTACAGTTGACTTTTATTAACTGTCAACCACTTCCACGACTTCCATGTTATGTAATATGATTCGTCCTTCCACGGCAGGATACAAAGGACTATGACTTTTTATATATTCTTCTGTGCATTGAATTTCATCAATATCTATATGAGTTACCGGTAAGTCATCGAACATGAAGAAACCGTCGCCTCCATACGCCAAAAATGCAGGCATCAAAATGTTGTACTTTTTTGTCGTATTTAGGGCAAAATATTCAGGATATGAACATTTGCCACATCGCAAAGATACTTTCTTGACCCTGTTTTTAGGAGGTTGTCTTAAGTCGTATTCTACTCTCATTCCTGACATTTGTAAAAACTGTCCCGTGGGGTACAATGGGTCAAACTTGTGTACAGAATATTCCAGCATTTTCAATATTGCATGTCCATCTATAGTTACTTTAACTACGATACCATCAAATGGCATTACTCGCAAAAGATCTCCTTTTGTAATATTACTCGGTAAATCTACTTCTCCAAATGAAGATCTTATGCCACCACTGTGAATAATAGCAATAGGAGCGTCAGTCCATCCGTGGCCTCTATACGTAGAAGTATACTTATGTATCAGCGCATCAGCTACAAAATTTCCCATATTACATTCTCTTACTCGACATGTGTGGCCATCTACAAATACTGAAGTATTGCCTAGAATCTCTTCTGTAATTTTTATGACATTGTCATGATAGTAATTGACAACTTTTAATACTTCCTGGTCTTGTGGTATCGTATTATCCAAAAGTATTGGATTTCCATTAGAACTGACAATTTCACCGCCAGAATTGAATGTGATGTGTAATTTTCCAAGATATTTTGTGTATGCGTAGGCTTGTACTGCAGGAACCAATCTGCCAGATTCTTGTTCAACAATAGTCGGGTAAGGTCCTTCGGGACCTTCCACATCGGGTTTACCCCCGTTCCATAAAAACGTGTTCGTATGAGCACCTATTACAAGATCAATATCTTCTACTTCTCTGGCAATTTTTAAATCCTTTATAAAACCTGAGTGACCAAGAGCAATGAGTATTTGCACCCCTTTACTTTTTAGCACAGCTGCTTCTTTTCGTATAGCTGTGACTTCATCTATATACTCGACATCGTTTCTTATAGCTTGGAATTTAGTGTCGGGTGTTAGGTATCCTATGACACCAATTTTAGTGTTATTAATGTCAAAGACAATTGACTTCATTAAATTAGTCTCAGCTTGTAATTCTGGCTCTTCTGTGAGAATAAGATTGGCAGCTAGAACGGGGCATGAAAGGTTTCTAATAAATGTAGTGAGTCCAGGGACGCCGTTATCAAATTCGTGGTTTCCCAGGGACTGAAACAAAGAACGAATAAATGCATTACAGTGTTAAGGTGTGAGAAATTGACAATCATGCAAACATACAGACATTCTCGTATTACAATGATAACCATTTTTAGTCATTCACAATATTTATACCTTAGTGAGAGGATATTCTTAAATGTTCGTTTGAGATTATTGATATGACATTAGGGCGCAATGATAAAAGCCGTGATCATTGTACTATAGCCAACATTTACTTTTACAGAATAAGTATAAATTAAGGCTCCAAAGACCTTCAAAGTGCCTGAAAATGGTTTAGTTTCCATGTCGTCCAGTTTAAATAGTCAAGGGTCAGCTTATAATGTTTATAATGAAATTGGTAGTTTCTTGACTATGAAGATATCAATCAATAATGGTAAGCACACGTTTTAAAAATCGCAGCATGAAGCTGGGTATCCACTCACACTAACCATGAATCGTGCATCTCCTTTGTCGTCGTGGCCGTTTTTAACGCAACACAAAGCGGATGCCCGAACCACAGTTGGTGTGCGAATGTGCGCTTTTATAATTTTTAATGTGACCATATTATCGTGAACGTCCACGTCCATAAAATGTATGGAAATACGTGCAGTTTACGACGTCATCGTCGACGGAATTTTAAAAGTGTATTCATATAATTTCCATATATTTTACTTACCTGTATGCTCGTGATGCCGTGGACGTTCACGCTATTATCATCACGTCAGAAATTATAAAAACTCCCATCATAGTAGATACACAGGCTAATGTTAAAACAAGTAGGTATACCTACGGCAGTTCACCTATTATTTAGTTTTTGCAAACTTGTCCATAGGTACCTACCACACTTATGGATTAGATGGTTCTGGTAAAATATCGTGCATAGGTATTAGTAACAATGATATTCTTAGACACGCACTAAAACATTATATGACAACACTTATCTTTTTATTCTCAGAATTTAAAATGCATTACATGCGTTAGGCTTTCTGCTACAGTTGCAGGTAAAGCTACACAATATACAGTGTAGGGATCCGGATTCAATATGTGTCATCTTATGTGTAGGTTTCATATATAAAATTATTAAACACGATGCGGTCGTTCGTACATGCCAGTATCATTCCAAATATGCAAATCAATGTATCATCCAGGTAAAAGTTATGCTTTTTCAAAATACTTACGACTTTAAATTTTGATGTCTTATGATCATTAGCTATATAGTGCGATATTTTTCTATTGTAATCCACTCGTAATGCATTATAACTTACTTTTACGATTACTCCAGGGGGCCTAAAAACGTCACTTTGCCAGAATCATAAAAGGATAACATTATAAATCATAATGGACAGTTAACTGTTAAGTGAATCGTATCAAATCCCATTGGAAAAGGATTTTTCAGTATTTTTTTTTTCTGTTTTCTAATACCAATCAATCCAATCCAAATCCAATCCCAATCTCTTTGATTATACCTACGTAGTGCAGCGAAAAAAAAAACACGGACTGTCTTCGCCATATTATGATTCATCATAATGTTATCGTTATAATTACCCTAATACCTACCACCTACCCCCCCCCTTACCTTAATTATTATTTATTCCTTATGATTCTGCCAAAGTGGCCTTTTTAGGCCCTCAGGTAAAATGAATACAAATTTGTTTTAAAATGTATATTGTATATATTTATTAAACTTAGCACATCAAATATTTTGAAATTCCCATTTATGTACATGCATCAGCTCATTCCAAATGAATTATAATTAAGTCAGTTAGTTCAAAGCAAAGGATATTAGAGCAACAAGAAATAGAGAGGAACTTAGCACAGCAGAACCGGCGCCGCTCCGTGGCTGAAAGAATATACGCCCAGCCACTTCTGGGTATATTGGGCTTCTCAAATTAATGAACTCTTCCGTGCACGTCACCGCATCATATGCAAGCACATCTTTTGTTAGTTGAGACAGAAAAGAGTATCCAAACTCTCCGTCTGCCAAATCCGCAGGCATCAATACTTTGTAGT
The DNA here is from genome assembly GCA_948474745.1 of Oligia latruncula. Lineage (NCBI taxonomy): Eukaryota > Metazoa > Arthropoda > Insecta > Lepidoptera > Noctuidae > Oligia > Oligia latruncula. The sequence continues at coordinate 12,664,196 of OX419702.1, read as the reverse complement.
TCCTACCATCTTCGATTTCATAAAATTCAGGAACATGGCATTCCCAGCAACGGACGACGGCATTAAGTAACCTAGACCCTGGTTCTCGATCCAAATCATAAACTGCACGTATTCCAGAAAACTGCAGGAATCGTCCCCTGGAACTTTCTCTATCGTAATCTCTGACAGATTGTTCCAGAACCGATTTGAGGACTATTCCATTCATAGTCACAGCCACTAGGTTACTATCTAAACTCAAAGCGGAAAGTAAATCACCTCTTGTTACATCAGCAGGTCGATTGGATGGTGCGATTGAGCCTGTAATAGCGGCGCTGTGGATGATAGCTATAGGGGCATCTGTCCATCTTTCACCCTCAAACCTTGTAGCATAATAATACATAATGGCATCAACGATGAAATTTCCAAAATTGCATTCCTCTTTAAAGCAAGATTCGCCATCTAAGACGACTGATGTATTTCCAATGACTTCTGTGTTTCTTGAAACGACATCTGAGTAATAAGTTTTGCCTATCTCCAGTGATGCTGAATCTTGAGGGACTGACGAATCAAGGAGAATGGGATCGACGTTGTACTCCAATATGTCTCCATTTTTATTGAATTCAGCTTTAACGCTACCAAGGTATTTATCATAGGCTGTTGATGGAATTATAGGTACTTGCTTTCCTGACTGCTGAGTCACAACAATGGGCTGATGTACATCCGGACCAGTCTCACCATTCCACTTGAATCTATTTCTATTACCGGCAATAACCATATCGATACCAGCGACTTCTTTCGCAATTTCTTTCTCTTTCTCAAGAGTCGAATGACCTAAAGCGATTATGATGTTGACTTTTGAAGCTTGCAGTTTTTCTACTTCTTCTGTAAGTGCTAGAACTTCATCGATATATTCAACGTTACCAAAGCTATCCAACATGCTGTTTTCCGGTGTCAAGTACCCTACAATTCCAACTTTAACACCTTGTATATCAAATACGACGGATTTTTTTATATTGGCTTTTCCTTCAGCTGATTTTATGTTTATATTGCTGGCTAGAATATAGGTTTCTAAGTTTTTGAGGAAAGGTGAAATCTCCAATGTTTCCTTGTCGACTTCGTTGTTTCCGAGTGACTGAAAGGATAAAATACATGTCGAAATTAATGTTAACAGTTAGTTGTTAGTTTTAAGAATTAGTTTTGTTAGTTAGCAGTTATAATCTTATAATAAATAGAAATATTAGAGAAATTGTAGAAAATGGGAGTTACATAATTATATATAGGTAGGTCCAACACCAAATTACCATCACCAAAGCAGAGTTATGATTGCTGTTCACAAAGAGACACATATCTCTAAAAATATTAAAGTTTTTAATGTTGGTTAGTACAGACGATATTAATTAGTAAAGATCTTATTCCTAAGTTATTATGTTAGTAACTTCTTCCATAATAAAAAGTACTTACAACATTGTTCTATGATCTGGTTCAAATTTAATAAATTTTTTTCTAATACCATTAAGGTATCATCTTCGTTCCTTTAAATCGATTTTGACAAAAGTTCCCGACCTTTTATCATCATCGATAGGTACCAGGAAAATACAAGATTTCATTCCTTCATCTTACATTGAAGCGAGTTTAATTGAAGCACTTGAGAAAAATTAAGAAAACCAACTTGGTAATTAAGTAGCAGCTAAGTAATCAAAAGTTCATAAAAAACAGTTGTTGAGAACAAATAAATTCAAGAAGTGAGAGCCAATAAAACTTGTTGGAAAGGCTATAAACAATTTTTTTTAATCAACAGTTGGATTCCACTTCGTTGTCCTATTGTCCTATACAAAAACTTTAGAGAATATTAAATATGAAACGAAACGAAACGGCATGTGAAACGAAATAAAACAATAGACGGTATGATAACAAAATGCAGACAACACACGATTGACATCACAAATACCTAGTATGATTTAGATCTGAATCTGCACCCTAATTGCGTAACACATTATCGATCTCAATCTGAATCAATTTGAAGGATATTGCTAATCCATTGCTTCATATGTCCCAAAAATGTGTCTATTAAACAACGTAAATAACGCAATGAATGTTGTTGAACTGTCAAAATGTAACTCATTGCTACTGATAGTGTGTTACGCAATTACCGCGCTGATCTCGGCTTTAGATCTGAATGTGAATTTCGAGAATATACACGCATTGGAATTGATATAGTCGGTAGCCACGGTCGCCAACCAAATTCCTACGAACCTAACTACCTACATATATCTACATAGGTACGTAAATCAAAGAGTGATTTGTTTTGCTTTTTAAATTGTTGGTCCATTCAAGTTCCAATTCGGTATTTGAAGCAATGGACTCTAGCGGCTGGCCTGTTATCAATGTCACTGTAGTGTATAGTGTAATCTATATATGTATATATTTTTTATATATCATGGACACCGATTTTGGTTTGCTTTTTGTTACATCATGTTTTTGTGCGCAAGGTAACTGGAGGCCCACCTAATGTTAAGTGGTTCTTCAACCTATATGCATTACCTTGTTACTTACTCGAGAACATGTTCAACCACAAAAAGAAAAATTGTCCTCTAGACCGAATTTTGGCCGAGTCCGCGTATCACTGGTCAGTTTCCCTCAGTCGTCAGTTTATTTAATTCGCCAGTTTCGTTGATTAGTTAGTTTCACTGATTCGTCAGTTTTACCGATCAGACAGTTGCGTTAGCTCGGCAGTTTCTAGTGTTTGCCAGTTTTCGTCGAATCGTAGACTTATAGCTTAGGGCTTAGGGCTTTCAGAATCAAGACAGTGGTATTGTTTTCGGGACGAATTTTTTACCTAATAAAAAGTACTGCAAGGATACCGTGATAAGTTATAGAGGTTCTGTGAATACCTAGATGGAAATTTTGTGAGTTGTAGAAAACTTACCTAAGTTTGCTTGCCATTATCAACGTTACGTTACGTTTATCGTAGTTATGTACTTATTATTCCGTTACTGATCCCAATAGTAAGAGCGGTTCTGCACTACATCCGATCCGAATCCGAGAAATGAATCTGGTCCGAAGTGACCATATTCCTATTTGTATGATGGGTTGCGCACTAGATCCGAACTCTATCCGTCCGAATTTAAACATTTCCAATACGGATTGAAGTCGGATCCTTAATTCAGTTCGGATGTAGTGCGAAACCGCTCTAAGGATGTTGGGGCGAAAACTTTAAGTACCTATCTACCTCGGAAAAACAGTAACATTGATAATTTTGAAGTATGTATGTAGGTAAGTATATTCTCATGTTGTATGTTTATATTTAAATGAGTGAATTGATTTTTGACCTTATGTATTTTGTTTTCTCTTCTCTTACAGAAGTTGTAAATCTCTTTTTTTATTTACTCTCCTATCGCAGGAATGCTGAAAGAGATTTCTTTACCAATAAGCATCACCTTTGTACATATTTTTCTGTTCCTTTCTTCTTGTCTGTTTGTATGTGTGTGCATAAATGGTTTAATTAATTGTAACCTTCAAAATTTTTTTAAAACACTAATAACCGCAAGATATGCGCCATTGACCTCTCATTTTGACGTCAAACAAAACAGAAGCAATTGTACCCATACATGAGGAGTTTGGAAACTTTGATCGAAATCAGCGTTTTATAAAGCCAACGCGGGACGCTCACAGCACGAATAATTGACGGACGAAAAAACGCGTTGATGACATTGGCGGACAAAAAACCGTACAACGTTCTTTTTTTAACGTTTTTTTTTTTGGTACTCACAACAGCGTCTGGTTGCAAAGCGTTGACGAATTCCGCGGCGATCTTCCATTTGTATATGGTGAACCATGCTGTGCCGGTGTAAGTGTCTCCCGCGTTGAGGTACAGGACTGGAGGACCCTGCCCAGAATTGGCCGCTTTACGAGCTTCCTTCACTCTGAAATTGAGAGAGATTCAAGTCAAAAAAAGATTCAATTGGCTTATAAGTATTTGTCAACAAATATATTTAAATTAGAGGCCTTTCTTTGAGAGGGGCCCGTGCTAAATTAATAACAGCCGCACAGGTCGATCGATCTGGTTAAGCTACGCTTGCCGCGGTTGGTCTGTGGATGGGTGACCATCTTTACATACCGAGACCCCTCCGTGCCTCGGAAAGCACGTTAAGCCGTAACTGGCGTAACTGGGTTGTGGAGGTCAGATAGGCAGTCGCTCCATGTACTATAACAGTCAGAAGTCGACTAGCAATCTCACAAAACTATGGCATAAGAAGATTAGTTGTACTTATGACCTTCTTCTATAAGAACGTTTGACAACACTACACATTGGCAACTTGTTGCCCGCTTATGATTGTTATTACAAACTAGCTTCTGCCCGCGACTTCGTACGCGGATCCTGTTGGTTATGCCAGCGACAACGGGGTAGACAAAATCGAAGATCTGAAACGTCTGATGTCGAATTCTAAGAACCCGGGGACTGGATAACAACGGGATGCGCGAGACGATTCAAGACGTCATTTTCATGCAATAATGAACCAATAGGGTGGTAAACTTGGCCTTGCACTTTGAATGTTGGCATAAATGGGCCTTCTGAAATCTGTTTCGCAACAAAAGATGTCATTTGAAAGGCATTATTGTACGAACGTATGTTGTTCAAGAAATGTTTTGACTGTGATGGTCACCGATTAGCAGTGATCTTAATATTTCTGGAGGATTTTGTAATATTTCAATATCTACTTTCCCACCTGAGCAACACATACCGTTTGTTTCTTTTTGCTATTTAACAGCTTCACAAAAAGTAAAATTTTTAACCATACCTCCGATGGCGGAATATGTGGCGTAGGCAATCATAGGAGTATACGTAAATGCACTCCGTTCCTTATCAACCCAAGGAAGGTCGCCATGCCCTACGGCTATATCTTGAGACACATCCGATTCTTCAGATGATATCGACATTCTGTTCAGAGAATGTCGAAGTCGATCAGAATTCAAACGTTCGTTCCGCTCTTCTTAATCTGTCTCTTCATGCCGTACTCCAGCAATTCTTCCTTTCTCACTTTCTGATTATGAATATTTTGTTGTGTGCGTGTTCGGAACAATGTATGATAATCTCACCGTATCAGCGGTCAGTCGCGCATCATATTCTTCACTGGTCTCTAGAGATCTGGATGTAGATGCGTAAATACGCTGAGAACGCAGGCGTGCTTCGCGATCCGAAGAGGTTTCCACGGAGCGAGTTGCAGCCTGATGTTCTCAAACAGCATCAAGTCTCTCCTGACGCTCTTCGGTAGATTCTTGGGATCTTATGATCCTCAATCTTTTAGCTCCTTTGGAACATTGGGAAAGATTTGACCTCTTTCTAGGCATGGTTATAGTTTTATTATGAAGATACCTGATCAATTAAAATCTAAGTGACTGCTCCCCTACCAAGAGTGCCCAGACACGGGATCGTCTGGCCCATGTGCTGGTTTGGTCCCTGGGGTGGTCACGGCGTGCTATCTGTTCTGGTGCGCCGGTGATGGGGAGTACTCCCCAGCGGAGGGTCCGGTGACGGACAGCCGCGGCGGGTTCACGGATGAGTGCTAACGCGTGCCCATGTTCCCGCCGTAAGCGGCAGAGGAGGACACAGTGGAGTTTTAGTGGGTTAGAGTCCCACATAACTGCACTATCTCCCCGTGGTAGTGCAGAATGCATGAGCATTTCTTCACGTTAAAAAAAAAATAAATGGGAGTTTTGGCCAGTAGAGTCAAATTTTCAATGATATACCATCGTCATCGAAAATCAGTCCTAAACTGTTACCGCCTTCACCGCGTGGAGGTGAAATTAGTGATAGCTTAGATTTCCACATCAGATGTTTCTGATCTTCGATTTTTATAAGTCAACAGGAAATGCCCATCAGACCGAATAACTTTTACTAAGACGTCATTCCTATATGTGTTATGGTGTAGCTGGGCTCTTGGAGTTCCCCATCAGGTGTTCCAGATCTTCAAATTTATTCTCTCAGCAGAAAATCCTCATCACGTGGAACAATTTTTGCTATGGTACCATTTTTGTATCTCTTATAGTTAAGTTGGTCTGTTTCGGTTCTGCATCAGGTGTTCAAGTTTCCAAGAAACATTATAGCCTGAATGTTGTCCAGCCATAATGACTATACAACAAAAAAAAATCATTCAAATCCGTCCAGTAGTTCCGAAGATCGGACGCGCAGGCCCCGAGGCGTGTACGTACTCTGATAGAATACCTTAACAAATGTTCGCCGTGATTCTTTAAATTGACATAACTTTTTATTTATGAACCGATTGACATGAAATAAACACTAAATGTTAAGTGAAGCCTACTACAATATATTAGTGAAACCCGCATCTAAATCGAATAAGCCGTTTCTGATATTAGCGTGCACAAACAAACAGATAAACAGACAAACAGACAAACAGACAAACCGACAAACAGACAAACAGACAAAAAAAATATTAATTACAATTTCGGGTTCGGCATCGATATAATAACAACCCCTGCTACTTTTTTTTTATATATTTCCATTGTACAGACACCACTTTTCTACAAATTTATTATATGTATAGATTTCAATAAGTTAGGTGAGCGTTACGGTGGCCAAAGTAGTTAGCATTGTGCCTCGCATGGTGAACGTTCGGGTTCGAGTCTCACATCAAACATGAAAAATATTTTTTAAGTATTACAATCAAATGAAATAAGAATGCCGAGTTTCTAACAAATATTTTAAATATTCCACAACTAAACGAATATTCTTTCGTTTTACAATTATAATCTTAGCGTCGTTATTAAAATATGAGGGTAGATTTGAAACAAAGTGATAAGTTCACTTTGTAAATCTACCCTCATATTTTAACTACTTTACTAGTTTACCTAAATTATTCCACTATTCGCTATTGTTGGTTGGTGAACATAGTTACGAACGTTTGTGTTATCTTGTTGTTGCTATTTTAGTATTCTTTTGAATTCAATATGCAGGCTAATATTAGTATTGAAGCCAATGCAAATATTGTGGCCCTATAATAACATAAATAAGTGTAAAGGATTTCTTTTGTATAAAAAATATTACAATGTTACCATATCAAAATTTGTTTCATTTATTATCATATTATAATAATAAATTACCTTTATTGTAATATCTATTTGTTCAAAGTAATTTACTAAAATAAATTACTAAAACATACAAATAATAATAATTATATAAAACATCAAAAAAAAACTGGCCCAACTAGGATTCGAACCTACACCTATCCCGTAGCGAGTGCAGCCTCGTTACCGATCTAGCTAATGTTAACTTATATTCACTTGTTGAAATTTTGCATTACTATGAAAAAAATAATCAGACTGCGATAAAGAAACAAGTTACTGATATTGTCATCCTTGTCTAGCATTGACCACATCTATGACTACTCGTAGCGCGATGCTACACGACATGTTAGTTTGTTAGCGTTGGAACATCACTCACACGGATAAAAATGCGTATGTGTGTATAGGCGCCGCTGCCCGTATAGCGCAGGCGATAATGATCATTGCGGTGTAAGTGGACTTCTGGCCGTGACTGTACAATACTGGTACTCAGCTGCATCCGGTTAGACGCTAGGCTAGGCAGATGATGATGAGGCCTTTCCTTGTCCAGCGCACCATGGGCAGTCAGCTCTTACCACCACCACCTCGCTGCTAGCATATTTACAATGGCGTGAGCTGTTCATAAGGTACCTCAGTGTAGGCCGCAGTGGCAACAAAACACGTATAAGCTGACCTCGTATTCTATTGAAACTTCGTACTACACTCGGTTAGGCTAGCTCAAGGTCAAAGTGTTACAACTGACGTGGAGTCGATTGTACGTCAGTTGTGTTCATATAGGACTCCTATACGAACAAGAAAGAACAGATGGCTATATTTAGAATCACACTTATTTAATTAACTACATAGAGTAAGCAACTGCTCAATATCCGTAAAAACAAGCCGATGCATTCAAATTTCTTTGCCGACATATCAATCCAAATGTCACCATACACTCATCATCATCATCATAATCAGCTTATAATGTTCCCACTGCTGGAACACAGGCTTCCTCTCCTCTCTGTGAGAGGGAGTCGGCCGTAATCCAGTGTGGGTTGGCGTAATATGTCACATGTCTTCGAATGTTTCGTTCGGACATGCCCGTTTCCTCACGATGTTTTCCTTCACCGTTTTGAGAGCAGTGGTGATGAAATAATGTACACCACTACACTCATAACAGATTAAGACTGCACCGAGCGCACAGTGGCGCCCTCATCGTTTGTTTGGTTATTTCTTTTATTTTAGAATGAAAATGCAGAAAATAAGCACTTTAAGTTGTGCTCCACAAGATTATACGTTAATATTAGTATAAACGGTAGTTTTAAATTGTTTAGTTTTATTATAATCACTAAAACGGAAAATAGTGGCCACTATTATCCGTTTTAGTGATTATAATAAAACTAAACAAACGTATAACTAACGTATAATCTTGTGGAGCACAACTTAAAGTGCTTATTTTCTGCATTTTCATTCTAAAATAAAAGAAATAACCAAACAAACGATGAGGGCGCCACTGTGCGCTCGGTGCAGCCTTAATATAATTAACCCCTTTTATTCATAAATGTTGCTGAGAGTTAAGTAGAGATTCGCGACTGTTTAATCATACATTTTTGACGCTTAAACGTCACTTACTTTTAATCATCATATATAGAAATAAACCCTCAGGGCTCAGTGTTAAGCATTTTTGTAATGTCCATTGTAATTATTGGCAGTCACCTTGGCTTACTCTAATCTTAAACTGCCCTGAAAATTATTTTGACAGCGCCTCAGAATTCTGATGAATTAAATACGTATGTATGTGTAAATGTATTTAAAGCATACTTACACATGAGCAACTCTCGGGAAGCCACCGTAGCATTTGCCGGCCTCTCGATCAGCAGTTGTGCAGGTTCCACTCAGCTGGGAGGTCTGTTCGAACCTCGCGTGCATGTCATTGTTGTGCAAGATGAGGAGTTCGAAAGTCTCTCCAGGCGCTTTCACCACGCTGCCCGAAGACAACGCCGCAACAGTCAGCACTGCGGTTAGTAGGACTTTCTGAAAAACAAAAAATTAAAATTTTAAGACCTGGACATGGAAGCCGATTCTGCTCGTTTTTATTTTGACACGGACTTTGCACCTAGTCACACTTTCTTTCAAAACCCAAAGGATTTTGAAGGAAATTCCTTATCCATTGCTTCATATGTTTGAAAAATTCGTCTGCTCGACAACGTAAATAACGCAATGAATGTTGTCGTATTGTCAAATTGAAAGACATTGCAATTGTTAGTGTGTTATGACCCCGCTGGTCTGGAAATCAATCGATTGATCTTCGTTATTGAATACACACGTAGGCACCAGTTCGTAACTAATTGCGTCCAATTGTGGTAATTTATATAATATATGTCTATATAATATGAACTAGCTTATGCCCGCGACTTCCTCCGCGTGAAACTTCTTGTCCCCCTTACTTACCCTACCGCGTCGCATCGTCCGCACGCGTTATACCTACTTCTTTTTTGCTTAACGTTCTTTCTGACTTTTTTTTTTGCGCGGCTCCTAAAAGACCTTGCGTGATGTTAAATCCTCAAGAATTGGTCTTTCAAATCCAAAAACAATTTTTCAAATCCGACCGGTAGTTCTGGAGATTACCATGCAAACTTACAAACAAACTTTTATTTCTTTATAATATTATCATTAGTACTTATATTAGTATTAGTATAGTTATCGATCGCTATTATTTGCTCGATGAGCATTTTTAAATATTGCTTGTCCCTTACGCAAATATGGCGTACCTACCTAACTAATACCTGCCTATGGCAATAAAAAAATGTGTCTTTTCTCATGCGTATTTTTTTTCATTTAACGTAGTCATTGTCCTTTTCCCGTGTAAGTACTCTTCGTGTCAGCAAATAAGCTGGACAAAGGACAAAAGGTTGCAATCATTAGCCAGCAACAGAAACAAGTCATTTTTCGTCTGCCCAAGCCTGAAAACGCGTTCCTTTGCCTCGGAATGGGCTTGTTTTTTTAATTGGAATTTTACAGCACTATTATTTGTCTTGATGATTTTTAAGACTGACTATTTTTCTAGGCCTCGAGTCCAGATAGAAACAGCACTTCGATTGATGTAAGGCATAGGTTTAAAAAAATATTATGTATAATTTATATATTATTATAATTTTTATGTAATACAGAAAAAATAAACTGTGGCTGCTTCCCGCGGTTAAACTCGTATCCTAGGGAAACTACCTAAGTACCTTCTGCATAATTCGAGTAATAATTATAATATCCTATAGTGATCTTATGTTGGTAAATGTACCTCGACTCCTCGAGATCTCTATACTATATAATATAATAATATGTAATATAAAACGTTTATTTTCTCTACACAAGTAGAGTTTGACAGTAGTGCACGAACAAGGAGCAAGGCTAGGAGTAAGTTTAATATTAATTTATTATAAGTATCTATACACATAAACCTTTCGGAATAAAATTTACTAAATCATGGTATTTTACATGGAGCGGCTGCTAATCGGACTGCCACAACCCAGCTAATAATACGACCCCCCTTGTTAGAACTGGTTGTCAGACTTTCGGGCTACCGGGACCAACGGCGTTACGTGCTTACCTAGGCACGGAGTGGTCTTGGTAGGTAAAGATGGTCACCTATCTACGGATCAAACGTAGCATGCGTAGCTTAACCTGATCGATCGAACCTTGCGGCAGTTATTACTTAGCCACAAGCCCTCTCGCGACTTTAATTTATAGTAGGTGTGTAATAAAATTATAATGATCGGTAAGTACATAGGTAAGCCACCCGCTAATTAATGGCGCAGCTTTTGTGTAACAGCACAAAATACAGAGAGTAGTGATGCGAACGAACTGTAACTAGCCGCCGCCGCTGCTGGAGTTGTTTCGATGTAGGTACTTATATGTATTTTTGTGTGCGTTTTATCGACGCGTTCGAACTGATATTTTGTTAGGGCGGAGCTGCCATCAACCCCGCGTACGTGCTTACGCATAGCTACACATCAAGGTGTACGTAACCAGTATAAGCTGACTTCTAAATGTACGAAAAACCTGTACAATGTGAGGTCAGCTAAAACTGGACATGTAGTTTGATGTGTTGCCGTGTGTACAAACTATAGTTATCTACATGATTATAGGGTTACTATCCGTCTGAACGGTGTTTGACGGTGGTATGACCGGTTTTTTGGGGCCTCGTCCGGACTTTGTCCGGCCTTGTCATTTGTCCAGACTTTTGGAGTTAAGGGTTTTTTTTTTGTAAATTTATAATAAGATAAATTATAGAACTGAGAGAAATAAGAGAAAAGTAAAGTAAAATGCCAGGGCTTTTTTGCAAATGGTTCTTTGTCAGGACTTTTCAAACGAATTGTTACATAGAGTTACTATCTACATAGACCCTGCTCTTTAGGAAATGGATAGATTCTGATATTATTTTGCATATTGAATGCCTGGTGCTTATTCTATCATCCAAAAATTATAATGGAAAGACGATTTCATCAAATAACTGAACACAGGCTTTGCGCTCGTTTTAAGGGACTTAACAGACAGACAGGACCTAAACGCAAAAAACACAAGTTTTCGAAACAATAAAAGTATATGATCGACTACAGTAAACAAAATCAGAAAATCTATGATATTCTTCAGGATTTAAGCTAGGTTGATAGTGTGTTAAAAACATAATATAACTAATTTGATACGATAGACAAAAATCATGAAGATACCTCTCAAAACTTTCTTTTTACAATAAAAACCATACTAATATACATACCGCACCTTTAAAGCAAAACCGTTACTAAACGAAATTATAAAATTTTACAGGAGAGCCAATATTAGAAAAAAGTCATTGTTTTTGTTTTTGTCAATAAAATCTGAGTGCAGGGTTCTTCAAGACAAAAGAACCCTGCACTCAGATAAAAATTTTACAAGCAACATACTAAAACACTAGTGTTTTAATTTATTTCAAAATATGAAGCAATTATTTAATTACAAAAAATCTATATTTTTTGTAATTAAATAATTGCTTCATATTTTGAAATAAATTACCAGGGGGTTGTGTCATCCTGCTTCTCTTTCTTTTCCAGTCCGACAGTGACCGCGCTTTAGGTCATGTTCAAGAGCTGTTAGTGTCAATATTCGAACAATGATCTGACAGCTTTTGAACGCACTTGAGATGTGATGTTCGCTGTTCAGTTTCATTCGTGAAATCCGTCGTTAATATGGCTTACCGAAGTAGTCACCGTCATCATCATCTGCCTAGCCTTTTTCCAACTATGTTGGGGTCGGCTTCCAGTCTAACCGGATGCAGCTGAATACTAGTATTTTACACGGAGCGACTGCCTATATCTGACCTCCACAACCAAATTACTAGGTAATACGATACCCCTTGTAGGTTGTGGTAAGACTGGTTGTCAGACTTTCGGGTTTCTGACGACCCGTAACGACTGTCAAAGATTCACGAATGACAGCCGGGACCAGAGGCACGGAGAGGAACTAGTCACCGTAATAGAGTAAAAAAAAAATGTTTATTACATTGACGGCACCGAGGTTTTCGGAAACATTTTCCGAATTATTTTGGCCTCCGGTGAATCTGTGCTGTTATTTTCAGCAACTAATTTTCGTTATGTACCTATCCTGTTTATATGGAGGTGCCTCGGGGTAGTATGCATGCCAGATAGATATATGTCATGTAAGTATTCTACTCGATACCTGGAAATAGGACAACCAGAGAGGATGCGTCATGATTTAATGACTGTCTGATTTTTACCAGTTGACCGTAAAACATCCGAGGTAATTTGTAAGTATCTAGTAAAGTGGTCGTAATAGTAGCAACCTAACTGCAGAACTTGTTCTGGGTTCGAACCCAGGACGGGGCAAAGTCTTATTGGTTTTTTTTTTTATGTTTTTGACGTTTTTATAAACCCATACTTTTGAATCTAAGCATGTCATAATAAAGGCGTCAACATTGTTTTTTTTTTTACGGTATTTGGCACCTTTTAAGTTTTTTTTTTATTCATAGGTGGTTAGTTATAATTTAATTGTGCTTTTGTGTGTTGTACTCTTTCTTTTGTGTGCACTAAATAAATAATTTACTTATCTAAGTATCTGTCTCTAATATTTTATATCAAAAGAAATTAATATTAAAATATTGAAAATAATACCGATATTATGTACTTTTCAGCTAAAAATAGCACACACCTATACCTATCCACAGATATTCTTACAGTAACATTAATGATGGCTATTGCATAATGCTCCAATATTGCGTATGTAGGTATTGTGTAACATTCATGAAACGGAAATTGCACCCACGCAACGGTCGCCGCCCGTTCAGCCAATGGAAATCCGCGAAAAATCCTTTTTTACTAAATCTATACGCGCGGCTCTCGGGCCGCGTGATTCGATAAACTAATTACTTTTTGCTGCGTTATAAATTGGCTAGTAGACATACGTGATGTGTAAAATGAACTTCTTTCATGTACCTATGTACGGTGCGGATAATTAAGTATCCATCCACCTGAACCCGTGGGTGGATTCAGCGTGTATCAGAAATGCGAGGCCATATAAAAAAAAAACCGGGCAAGAGCGAGTCGGACTCGCGCACCGAGGGTTCCGTACGTATATGTTTTTAAATTTTCATCGGCGAGGCCTATATTCATCAGAGAATTTTAACACTGCACTGCGGTGTAGAATATTGCAATTTTATGTCAGTGCCATCTCTTGACCGATAGCGGAATTAATGTAACTTTTGTTGATGATTTCTGAAAAAGTGTGCTATTTAGAGACTTCGTTTTATTTTCCTGTAATCTTTACATAAACTTCTATCACAAAAAATAATTTAAGATTTTTCTTTTTATTTTACCACTTTGCCGGCGTAATTAATATACACACTCCTACAAAATTACAGCTTTCTAGTACAAACGGTCTCTTAGCAAAACCTCCGACAGACGGACGTACATGACGAAACTATAAGGGTTCCTTGTGGTAGGTAATACGGAACCCAAAAAATACATAAGGTATCCCAAGAAACCGAAAAAAAAAAATTTAGACTTTCGTGTCTACTATTAATTGTCTACTATTAGTTATCATCTTCGTCAAGCACTCTCAAAAGTAGCCCACGGACAGACTAGATTAGGTTTTCAGCAAACAGGGTAAGCTAAATCAGATAATTGTGTGCGAATAGTGCAATTATTTTTACTCTTCCCGCGCCATGTTGACGCGGAAAGTGGATAGCGTGGTACCAGCTCTAATTGAAATTGAGCCCTTGAGAGATTATAGCCGTGAGCCCGTGATTGTACCTATGTACACCTACATACACAGCTAGTGTACTTACTAATTCCATGCTGGTTAGCATCGCGCATTAGCCCGCGCACACTGAACGAAATGAATGAGTGAATGGCGGACCGAATGTTTTAATTATTTTCTGTTCTATTTTTGTTTTAGCACTTTTGAGGGAGGGCGTGATGTTATCTATAAGTTTAGTATGCTTTTGTTTTATATAATAGACAAGAATTGACTGGACTTTCTTGTGATGAAAAAAATATTGATACAAATAAATCTTTGAATCTCGAACCTACGCAGCTACGTTAGTAAAGTCTAGAAAATAATAAAATTATCCGACATAAAAATTACTGCTATTTATATTATTTATAAGTTACTGTCATTTTTAATATTTTCCTATTAGTTAAAATTTGAACACTGCGTCTTTGTTATTACCATAATACCATTATTACAGACTTGCTGCCTAAAAGATACAGGTATTGACCGCACAGTTGCTTTGTTTTTTTCTAGAGCGTGGTCACTTTTGTAAAGCTATCGCTCAGTCCATTCTCTATGGCTATGGTTTTTAACGACACATTTTTATTGGCTTCGCGCCTGTAATTTCTATATAGCAACATATTGCGGCGACACGACATTTGTTACATATAAAATAGAAAGATTAGGCGCTATTTTAATGAATAGAAGACAGCTAGATGGACCAACGACCTGGAGGACAGGGTGTTGTGGGGCAGCCTGGGGGAGGCCTATGTCCAGCAGTGGACTGCGATAGGCTGGGTTGATTTATATAGTATGAAATTAATTGAATAATATTAGTAGTTGTAAATATACTTTTTAATGTGTGCTCTGAAGAACCACCTAGATGACAAACAACAGTATCACTCAATCTTTGGCTGGCATTTCCAGGGTTTTAGTATTAAAATAGCAAGTTGTCGTGACTCTAGTCCATAAAGTTCTCGATCTCTATCATGTAATTGGTCAGTTTATCTCGATGCTGTCCAATTGTTCAAAGGACTTCGCTTCATCTGTCTTCTCTATCTACCTATACTAATAATAAGACTGAAGAAGCTGTTTGTTTGTTTAAACGGGCTAATATCTGGACCTACTGGTCGGATTTCGAAAAATGTTTTTGCATTTGATAGCCCAATTCTTGAGGAAGGCTATATACTAGGATTCTTAGGAGTCGAGCAAAAAGAAAAAAGTCAGAACGAACGCAAAGTGAAAACGAACGGGCAGGTGATGCTATGCAACGGAGTGGGTCGGAGGTACAAGAAATTTCAAATTAAGTACAATACGACCGACGTAACCTGGCGGGCCTGAACTTCGCGCAGAAGGCTGCGCACGAAAGTTTTTGAGGCGAGTGTGAGTGAGAGAACATGCGCGAAAGTTCGCAAAGGCTATACTCAGGCCCGCCAAGTATTGTACTTGTAGTAGGTATAAAGTAAAGAGCTGCAGAATGTCCTCTTAATCTCAACTCAACCGTGATTAATCATTAGTCATTGACATATATATTACTAGCGTAAGGACCGGGCTAACGGCGCGACTAAATGGCACCAACGCGCTGGCCCTAAAATGACGGTTTTAGGGCCAACGCTACTCAGTTGACAGTGGTGCGCGCGAACTTCGAACTTCGAACGAAGAACTTCTATGTAAAATGTTCAGACGGGCGTATCCTTACTTTTGAAATCATTGTTATTAGTTAAATATCTTGATGTGTTTGTTCGGAATTCGACCAAGGGATTCAAGTTTAATGATTGTATGACCACCAAAGATAAAATAAAATCTTTTTTCCTTCTTTAAAACTCACTATTGATTGCTTTAATAAGGCCATGGTAGTATGACGTGCATGCCATTAAAAATACCTATGAAAACATTCCATTTATGAATTTGCGTCGCGCTGAACGTTTCACTTGTCAGCCGACCTTGCATTGATGTTGAGTCTATTTGTTCATTCAGATGCACTTTTATGAGCTTTCATACAAATTATTATTCACCAAGGCTGATTTACATCGATCTTACTTATTTACATTCATTATAAGTAATTCGATTGTAAAACAAAGAAGTCCCTTTAAACTAATGACGAGGACAACACGGAATTATTAGGATAGGTTAGGTTTCGTGGAAGGCACAGAGCATGTAACACTTTAGTGGAAGGCGCACAAGTTCCCATGATCCCCGGTTCAAGTGTGGGAAGGGAACACCAGGTTGGTGTTTAGTCAGTAACAGTCTGAGTCTGACGCAAGCCCCAGGACAGAGGACTTCCACTATCCACCCCGAAACAAATAAAAAAGGTTAAAAAAAAGGCTAGGTTAGGTTAGGCGCGAAACTAAATCGGAACTAATGCGGCCATCTTGTTTTTCAATACAATTTCCACAGACAATTACATAAATGTTTACCAACAACGTCCTCTTGTCAATGTCAAACAAACGCCAAAACAGTAGGTACAGTCTTCAAAGTTATATCTCTGAGTTTGCATCACTGTCAAAATCATAGTGGTCTTTATAGCCGTTGCAATAAGGTTGGGGTTGGGTTGCTGCCATTGACAAGTTTGTCAAATTCATAGAGATCTTTATAATCGTCACCATAAGGTTGCTATTGGTTTGCTGCTGTCAGAGGTAAATATAAGTACTTATAACTATGAAAGGACGCAGTCTCGCGTCGTGATCAGCTGTCAGTTAACACGTGTCGACACTAGAGAAATGTCGCTATTTTTAATGGGCCAGTCAATAAAAGGAAATGCGGTCGGAGAGACTTTTGAAAAAGCCTAAATAAAAAGTCATAATTCGAGGATTGGGTCTCGCCTATTTCCTCCTCCAATATTGGACCAATTTAAAAGATATAAATATCATAACTTATGAAGGATATATAGGGTTATTTTTAAAACACCAACAACCTCTTAAGAGGTCATTGTACTCATCATTATGAACAACTTTTATTGTGGGAACAAACCTGAAATCGCGAAAAAAAATCTGCTGTTCCCTTCATTTTGACGAGTTACACGAACATAAATATAGGGAACAGCAGATTGAAGTGAAGCAAGTTGGCAACGCGCTGAACTACCGGTCATTTACCTCATTTTGACCGTTCCTACGAAAAAATGGGCGTGCGACGACGCGTTTTGGCAACGTCGCGACGTTGCCAAAATTACGACGTTGCCTACGCGCATGTACTTACTGTATGTGCATCCCTTTCCTTAATGACATGCTATACAGTTTCTTTGTACCACGTTGAATTAGATATTTTAATTTGGCGCACTTATTCAATTTCATCCTGTAGATCATTGACATATATATTACTGAAATCATTGCTGTAGATATTTAAAATTAAAACTCCTATAAAGATTTCAATGAACTTTTTTGGTGTTTACTGAACAGGCAACCCAAAATCTAAACAAAGCTTTATGTTCACTGTTTCAACAATAGACAATTCAATTAATTTTTGAGATACCCAGCCATCTGTTTAAAATAGAGTCGTGCTTAAACAAACTTTTCCTAAATTCTGTGCCTAAATTCCTATAGTTAAAATGTTCTTTTATAGTGTAGCATCAATATTTAATAATAAAACAAAATTAATAGGTAGGTCCCGCAGGCCCAGACGGAGATGGCGAGATGAGCTGGCCTCCTTCAACAAGAACTGGTCCTTAGCAGCTTTGAACAGAGTGAAGTGGACAGAGAGTCGGCCTTTGCCCTGCAATGGGGCATTACAGGCTTTTAATAATAGGTCTATGTAAAATTTGTAAAATGAGGAGTGATGTGGTAAGGTAACGTTGCGGTCTTATAGAAGATGTAGTGACAAACATCAAAAATGTATGCTTAGATAAGACAGTTTATCAATGTTGAGAGAATAAATAAAAGGCCGTTTTTGCGTGATTGAAAAACATCCAAACCTACAAACTTTCACATTTAGGTATAATATTAATATTGTAAAGGATACCTAACATTGTAAGGTATTGCTCGAACTGTAGTTGTAACAGTTCAGTAGGTACATAAATATGTATGTGTTTTTGACAGTAAGTAAGTAAGTAAAGTTCACAGGAACCTATCAGGAGGCGGTGAAATAGCCCACTTGAACTTCGAAGAAAAAACTATAAATAAAAAATACATACAATATAGATTATCAGCTCTGTTGTTATGCAATTGAAGCAATTGTCCTAGCGATGTATCGGCCCACATTCGACCCTCTGTTATTTTAAGAGTCAGTCAAAGGAAATTGTTCAAATAGCTCTCATTGTGCTCAACTCTGTTATTCATAAGGTATGCATAAGTTCGAGAGAATGTCAGTCGGACAGGATTAAGAACTTAAAGTATATAAATTACTGTTAAACAGTAACAATCCCACTGCTGGGCAAAGGCCTCTCCCCATGACTTTTCGACCCAGGTCGAAAGTGGACCGTTGGTCATTTGTTTTCTCCAGCTCGTACCGCCATCTACGGGGTCTGCCGCTACGTGAAGATAAATAACAAAGGACACTAGCGCACATAAGTGATAAGAGTTTAATGAAACGTGTTACTTTTTTCTTAACATCATTGCATACAATTCAAAATGTGCCAATTGCCTATTACATTATTTCTGGGGTTGTCGTTTCGCCCACAAATAAATTAACTTTGAGCGAGTCGCCTATATTAAAAAAATAATTTTATTTAAAAGTGTCGATTCGCCCGTTTCTTGCGAGAAAATTCGTGTGAATCGAGTAATAAGCAAAGCCAACTCCGAAGGGTGAGGCAAACCATAATATCATATACTGCCTATAATCAGCCTATACTGTTCCCACTGCTGGGACACTGGCCTCCTCTCGGTGAGAGGGAGTGGGCCGTAATCCACCACGCGGGCCCAGTGCGGATTGGCAGATGTCACATGTCTTCGAATTTTTGGTTCTAGGACGTGCCGGTTTCCTCACGATGTTTTCCTTCACCGTTTTGAGAGCAGTGGTCATGAAATAATGTACACAAAGTAAAGCGCCTGTCTGGGTTCGAACCTACGACCTACAACTCGTAAGTCGCGGCCCTTACCACTTGGCCACCACTGCTCTCCAGCTGAGGCAAAGGTGTGCCTATAATACACCCACATTTCGCTAATTATGTTTTAGTCTCTTGTAATAGGGTGCGAGCCTATTGCCATCAATCGGGCACAAATCCACACCACGAACTGCTGCTGATAAATAAAAAAAAATAAAAAAATAGATACTATGTGCAGCAATATACAGGGTTATTGGTAAAACATTAACAACCTCTTAAGAGGTCATTGTACTCATCATTATGAACAACTTTTTACTACGGGACCAATCCTGAAGCCGCGAAAAAAAAATCAGCTGTTCCCTACATTTATGTTCGTAGAACTCGTCAAAATGTAGGGAACAGCAGATTTTTTTTTCGCGATTTCAAGTTTGGTCCTATAGTAACAGTTGTTCATAATAATGAATTATACAGGGTTATTGATAAAACATTAACAACCTCTTAAGGGGTCATCTTAAGAGGTTGTTAATGTTTTATCAATAACCCTGTATAATTAAACCCTGGTGTATTGAATCGTGTGTCATGTAATTCGATTAAGGGTGAAGTTGACCAAGGTTTATACCTAGAATAAGGACTACGCTATAATATAATAGCATATAGCTTAAAGTTTATAGCACAACAATATCGCTCGCCATAATAATATAATAGCATATAGCTTAAAGTTTATAGCACAACAATATCGCTCGCCATACATTTAAATAATATATAGTACTAGCTGCGCCCCGCGGTTTCACCCGCATAAGTTTCGATCCCGTGGGAATAAGGTTGACAAAATAAAAATTGCTTCTGAGGGCTTGTTTTTACCAAATTAATATTTTATGCGTGGAATAAAATTGACGCGTCGGACAGTCGGACAGAAAAACTGTCAAAAATTCAACATTTATTTTCAGAATTAAGCTCATTACAGACTACGCTATAATATAATAGCTTAAAGCATATAGTTTATAGCACAACAATATCGCTCGCCATAATAATATAATAGCATATAGCTTAAAGTTTATAGCACAACAATATCGCTCGCCATACATTTAAATAATATATAGTACTAGCTGCGCCCCGCGGTTTCACCCGCATAAGTTTCGATCCCGTGGGAATATCGGGATAAAAAGTATATGTTAATCCAGGGTGCCACCTACATCCATACCAAATTTTATCTAAATTGGTGCTGCCGTTTGAGCGTGAAGAAGTAACAAACATATTAACACATACACACCCCACACTCACAAATACACACACTCACAAACTTTCGCCTTTATAATATTAGTGTGATGTGATGTGATAGCAAAGTGTGAACGTGTTCTAAATAAATGTATGGCGAGCGATATTGTTGTGCTATAAACTATATGCTTTAAGCTATTATATTATAGCGTAGTCTGTAATGAGCTTAATTCTGAAAATAAATGTTGAATTTTTGACAGTTTTTCTGTCCGACTGTCCGACGCGTCAATTTTATTCCACGCATAAAATATTAATTTGGTAAAATCAGCCCTCAGTAGCAATTTTTATTTTGTCAACCTTATCCAGAGAAAGGAGGTATTTATTGATTTACACTGGAATGAATAACAGGATAGATATGAATTTGCAACAATATTCAATCAATTTTGTACCTCCACGTGGCTTTTACACTCGTGGTTTATCTTTCACCGCAAAACGCTATAATTTATCTCTATCTTGCCGACACGATAATGGGCTCTCCAATAAACGGTAGGTAGTAAAAAATTGTCTCGTTTATATTTACCTATCAAACCCGTCCTCAATAACTACATTGCAGTACTTTTACATCTAAAAAAAAAACAAAAGAACAGCGTACAAGAACCTTGACTTTTTGTGTGACGTAACGACGCAATAAAAATAGAGCAGTGACGTCCACTTTAGGTACTACAATGACAGGAATAGTTAATTTTTAATGGACTTCCTTTACACTTTCATAGGTACATTTATTCGTTGAGGAAAGTTGAAGGCAGAAAGAAGGCATCCATTCCATGTTAACAATTTGACTTTTTTGACAGTTCCTTAGTGTCGTAGCAGTAAGGGCGTTTTTCGTAATTGACGTTTTACTAGCTACTGACTTGCAGTTGACCGTATTAAACTCAAAACGTCAATCACAGGTTGCATGTGCTTTTTTGGTTTCTTGCTGCGCCAATGGTTGCGTTGTTATACTGATAATGATCCTACTGTAGCTGCACTGTGGTAACTGTGGCAACTTTTTACCTCGCTCTGGAGTTAATAAGTTTCTGAGAATCTCAGGTAGGTTGCGTGAAGGCATCCTTTACAATTAACTAAAGTTTTATTCGGCAGTTCAATGAACGTCGGACGGCTTTTTTGTGCAATGTCTCGTCTCGTGGCCGAGCGTAATTTTGTAAGAATCAAGATCGGTCAACGGCAATGATATTATAAAGGAAAGATACGCTACGTTCATACTGAGTGACGTTCTGTATTGTTGCGTTGTTATTACAAATACTTACAACTCCAACTGCGATAGATAAATACGGAACGTGTGACACAGAAAGAGATAGAAACAATAAAATTACAACAATTGTCTGAATTTGTCTGGAACAATTGGCGCGCGCTAGTGTCATATCATTGGTCAACGGTGATGTTGAGTTTAATATGGTGTAGTTTTAATATTGGTTGTATTATACACAAGCTGTGCCCGCGACTTCGTTTATTTTTTTTTGCGCGGAACCCTAATTCTTTTTCTAAATTAAAAGTAGCCTTAGTTACGCCTTAAAATCAGGTATATGCCAGTGAGTCTCGAAAATCGGTCCAGCCGTTTCAAGACTTCAGGGCACACAGATAGTTTATAACCTCGATTAACACAGGATAAATACTTTTTATCCCGGTAAGCCGACACCCACGCGGGCGATCCGTGGACATAAGCTAGTCTATAATAAATAATTTGAAATGATAAGAAGTTAACCGTAATAGCTCCCTGAAATTCCCAATACAAGACTTAGGTGATAACCATATATTATGTGTTTTTTACATTTCTATAGTGACAACTCACTTAGGTGAGTTCTTGAGTGTGAGTGAGTCTTGTATTGGGAATTCTGAGGGGCAATTCTCGTAATTTTAAGAACGTTCACAGTCTGATCTCAGTCTCAATCTGTCAAAAACACCTCTAATTTCCCTACATTTTTGACAAGTATTTGACATTTATTGTCGCTGAGATGAGATTGCGATTAGATTTTGAACGTTTTTAATTACGGCAATAATCACTTAGCATTATGCTGAGCAATGGCCGTTTTCCCCCACCTATTTTTTCTTCGTGTTCTTTTTTTTCTGATCACTGCAATAACTTGCAGTGATCAGAAATAATGTCCGAAGAATTTCGCGTAATCAAGTGAATTAGGTGCACAATCAGCATGTGGTATTATCAGGTACCGATATCGATGTTTATTGCAGCTTTAAAATTTATTAATTAACCTTCTTAGATAAATAGGACAATAAATTGTATTGTATCAGCTTAAATACTTAATTTTTCGCCAGTAGTAATCATACTGTCAGCGATAACGATCGTAGATATCGAAAATCTTGTTATTTGGTCTTTAAAAACGTATCTACGCTATCGGGTTGATAGCTAATTGAAATTAAATTGTTTGTCAGTTGCATATGTTTGCAGAAACAGAAAGAAAAAATAGGAAGAAAGAAAATACGTTTACTCGCGGTAAACATGACGCAGCAAAAGAAAAACGAACAAAAAAAAAATTGTGGGGGAAAACGGCCATTGCTCAGCATAATGCTAAGCAGCCGCCGACAGCCTGCGTTGACGTGATGGCGTCGCCGTCGCGTCAACAGGTGCAGCATACGATCAGATATAAAAATATAGAAAAAAAAAATGCACTACCTAGTTCTAAAAGGCTAGGTTAACATCAGATTGAAAAGACGAAATGACTTTTGGAGCTGCAAAGGAATGCACTTAAAGAACTTACAACCCGCTCGAGATAAGTTTTCAGCTGACCGTCAGCAAAACTAACAAATATCGAGAAAACTGAAGAATACTAAGATAATAAAAAAAATATATATATATACCTACGTAAGAACCAATTGCTTCTAGGACGGTTTCCTCACGATGTTTTCCTTCACAGTTCTGGCGGCCTAAAAAGGCCACTTTGGTCGAATCATAAAATGATAACATAATGGACAGTTAACTGATTGGTGAAGGATTTTTCAGTTATTTTTTTTGTCTGTGCTAAAATACCAATCAATCCAATCCCAATCTCTTTGATTATACCTACGTAGTGCAGCGAAAAAAAGAAAAACGGACTGACTGTCTTCGCCATATTATAATTCATAATTTTATCCTTTTATGATTCTGCCAAAGTGACCTTTTTAGGCCCCCAGTTATCGACACACATCCCGTTAGTGAAGTTTACACAAATGAAAGATTTTTTTAACTGCTATTTCAAATGACTACACTAATAGCGGTCGATGACCCCCAAAAGAAATCATCAAATATATAATTTTTAATCCACAGAAAACCACAGAATGATAAGGAGCTAATAATCACCAATCAAATAATGCATAACACACAATTATACACAAAACTCAGCATGACTGCGGAGTTGTGTATAATTGTGTGAACCGATTACAACATCGTTTTTAGGATTCCGTACCCAAAGCGTAAAAACGGGACCCTATTACTAAGACTTCGCTGTCTGTCCGTCCGTCTCTCCGTCCGTCTGTCTGTCACCAGGCTGTATCTCAAGAACCGCGATAGCTAGACAGTTGAAATTTTCAGAAATTATGTATTTCTGTTGCCGATACAACAACAAATACTAAAAACAAAATAAAATAAATATTTAAGGGGGCTCCCATACAACAAACGTGTTTTTTTCGGTGCTTTTGCTCTGTGGTACGGAACCCTTCGTGTGCGAGTCCGACTCGCACTTGGCCAATTTTTAATTACTTATTCGTCAGAATACCACACACGACACAACGATACGACTACATTTGATAAGAATGCAATTCGATGATTAATTTCAAAACAAAACGTTGCAATTAATAGAATTAGGTATTTAAGGCATTTGGCGACAATAGCATACAGAGATTTCGAAGGAGAAAGGTATTGATCATTTTAATAATAGCCGTTATTAAAAGCCCAAGATAAGCAGTGGACATTTATATACGATCACTTACCCCTCTCCATACATACATAATTATCAACTCACTTAGTTTTTAGCTTGGTTTATTTTATTTTATTGTAACTTGCTTTTCTTTAATCTAAATAACGTTGTACTTGTTAGCTTAATTTCTTAAGCAAATATCATACTGAGAGGTTTGGCGCTGCATACCGAGACACAGTTTTCACCTAGTTCGGTTGCAGATGCTCCCATTTTGTATTGTATTATTTTATAGTAGCGTAATAGTTTTTAAGTTATTTTTTGTACAATCTTTTTTGGCAAATACATAAATTATTATTATTATTAATTATTATACTGCAGCACTCTGAGTCGTCACTTAAAATTAATCAATCATTTACTTCATATTGTCTAGTTCTAGTCTATTCAGATATTAGTATGCTGGTTAATTAAAAGTTAACCGATGGCATGACACGCCAGCATTAAAGACATCATTCGTTGGGTTCTTGTCACCCGAGGGTGTCAGCTGTTTTAGAACCCAATGAATTGGCACGCGACGACGATGGGAAGAGGCCAGGGGGCCTGAAAAGGCCACTTTGGCATAATCATAAAAGGATAACAGTAGAATCATAATGGACAGTTAACTGTTAAGTTAATCGTATCAAATCCCATTGGTGAAGGATTTTTCTGTTATTTTTTTTGTCTGATGCTAAAATAACAATCAATCCAATCCAAAAGTGCAGCGAAAAAAAGAAAAACACGGACTGTCTTCGCCATATTATGATTCATAATGTTATCCTTTTATGGTTCTGCCAAAATGGCCTTTTTAAGCTCCCAGACGGAAATACCATAATGCCTTGGAAGTTTGTTAGGCCTTTGTGTGGCCAACCTGTGCCGACACCCTCGTGCCATCCCAGCTTCCTAGCACGGCGGGCTGTGCTGGGGCGGAAAAGGTTAATAATTGATTATTTTTAAGTGACGTTTCAGAGTGCAGTAATTAGAGGCGAAAATTTTAACAAATTCTAAATTCGGTGCAGTAGTTTCGGAGTTTACCTCTTACAAAAACAAACACTGTAACCCATAATATTAGTACAGAGTAATTACTACTCCATAATATTTGTAAATATGTCGCTAATGATCTGGCAAAGTTCCAGTAAAAGCCCTTGGAAACAGGCTGGCCCCAAACGTATAGTTGTTATGAATTTTTGTTGTTTGGTCATCTTCAAAATAATATTCACATATAGTTTAGAGAATAAATAGCAGCATCCAGTAGTACTGGAAGCTGACCCCAATATAGTTGGGAAAAGGTAGGCAAATTAATTCTTTTTCTTAGCGTGTCGATAGCAATCTAAATGAACTCGGCCCAGAATTCGGCTATTGTATGAAATGAATTGGTATAGTTATTGCGCGAACTGCAAGTAGTAACAGTTTAGCAGGCATGTGTTTTTGACAGTAAGGAGAAGACATATTGCGCCAACCCCAAACAAATTGACAATGATGATAAGTTAGAAAAAGGCTATACAGATGATGATGATGATTTAGAGACTAAATTCAAACAGGCTGATACAATTTCCATGCGGGCCACGGGGCATCACGTACGGTTAACGAACATCTTAGAGGGCGTTAGTAAGACGCATGTAAGACGCGTTCATTTGTCAGTTCGGGAGACGTTCTAGGTCCTGTATTAATTCAAGTCGTCTTACTCACATGACATCAATGTATATGCCTAACTAACGAAATTTTAATAACCTGTCCTATCGACGTGCCGATCAGCAGTATAACGGCTTAAAATAAACCCATTACGGGACATATCCTGGCGATGACAGTTCTTGAATTCTTAATGTCTTCGGGACGATAGATCCCGAGATAGATTGGCAGATAATGATTTTGCTTAGAATATTGAAATGAGTTTTTGAATAGATACAGATCTATGCCATATTTGGTAGTGTTGGATTTTCCTAGTCATGATTAACAATCAGTAAACGTACTTTACAAAGAAGGCAACACGATGTACTGTTTTGAAGAAGACCTAGAAGGTACGTAGCAGATGGATTCGATCATCCATATTCATATCCATCAGTCTTACCAAGGGGTATCATGTTACCCAGAAACTGGGTCGTGGAGGTCAGATGGGCACTGACTGGACTGGTACCTACTCAGCTGGGTCCGGTTAGACTGTAAGCCGACCCCAACATAGTTAGGAAAAGACTAGGCAGATGATGATGTCATCTTTATGGACGCAAAATTTAACACATTTACATTTGTATCGTTTGCCGGGACATGCATCTAAGTGTTATCAAGTTTTTCATTGGCAGACTGTACTTATGTTACAGCTGTCATAGAAATAGGTTTTACGGTGTTTTAATTTTAACATAACATCATGTCTGTATTCCCCGAAAAGTTAGGCAGATGTGCACTTTACCCACGTTTTCCTTGTTGAACGTATATTGGAAACCATTGTACAATAACACGTCTCTGCGTCGTTGACTGGATATGAATTTTATTGTTTTATTCCATTTAATAATAAAAAAAAAACCGGGCAAAAGCGAGTCGGACTCGCGCACCGAGGGTTCCGTACCAGCATATGTTTTTAAATTTTCATCAGTGAGGCCTATATTCGTTAGAGAATTTTAACACTGCGCACTGCGCGGTGTAGAATATTGCAATATTACCGACCGATATTATAGTGGAACTAGTGTAACTTTTGTTGATGATTTCTGAAAAAGTGTGCTATTTAGAGACATCGTTT
This sequence comes from Oligia latruncula, assembly GCA_948474745.1. Lineage (NCBI taxonomy): Eukaryota > Metazoa > Arthropoda > Insecta > Lepidoptera > Noctuidae > Oligia > Oligia latruncula. Next base: position 12,637,042 of record OX419702.1, on the reverse strand, counting down.
TATTTTTTCCTGTAATCTTTACATAAACTTCTATCACATAGAATTACCTATTTCTGATTTTTCTCTTTGCAAACTTCGGAGATAAGAGGGGGGAACGGTTTTTTTCTTATATTTTTCACCAAAAGAGACAGTCAGACAGACAGAGTGAGTCACACCATAAGGGTTCCGTTTTACCATTTTGGTACGGAACCCTAAAAACAATAGCAAGCGAACCGAAACAACCAAATAAATGTCCAAGTAGTACCCACATTTCAATAGGTCACAAGGTTGAGTAGGTCTTTCTTAATCACGGAGATAGATGGCGCTAGCGCTGCAGTGAGTGGTTCTACTATACTATTGTCGGAGCAACAGAGCCACAAGATACAAGCGATGCTTAGTTTGTGGTTCACCGAATCCGTCACATTGTATTTTTACTTTTTGATGAATAAAACTTACTTATTTACTAACAAACAAGATGGATAAATAAAAAGTATTATTTACTAGAGGTATTGTTTTCTTAATCATAGGTATTAAGTTTTTTAATGATAAAATATGAAATAGATTACTTTGTTTGACTAATTGCGTATGTATAGGTATGGTATGACTACAAGCGTTTAAATCCTATTTATGAATTGACTGTCGAGTTGCGTATCTGTCGAGACGGGCATCTGTCGAGTTGCGTATCTGTCGAGACCGGCATCTGTCGAGTTGCGTATCTGTCGAGACGGGCATCTGTCAAGTTGTGTGTTTGTCGAGCTGCGTCTTTGACGTGTTGCAAATCTGACGAGATGCGTTTCTGTCAACATGCGTTTTCTGACGACATGCGTATTTGACCACTTGCATTTCTGACGACATGCTAGAGATCCCATTTCGCCAATTATGTTTATGTCCCATGTAACGGAGGCGAGTTGATTGTCATCAACTGGAAACAAATCAAGACTCCGGGCTGCTCCTGAGAAATTCTAGATGGAAAAATCAATTATCACTATGCCCGACCCGGGAATCGAACACAAGACCTTATGCTCAGAAGTAGTGCTTGAGACCACTAGACCATCGAGGAAGTAATTAAAAAACTTTGTACTGTGTTTTTAGGGTTCTGTAGGTACGGAACCCTAAAAACACAGAAGAGAGGTCAAAAGGAAAAAACGGAACCCTTATAGGATCACTTTGTTGTCCGTCTGTCTGTCTGTCTGTCAAGACGCTTTACCTCAGGAACGCGTGGAGGTTTCGAGTTGAAATTAAAACCATATACTCAGGTCTACAGTCCCTTAAAGCTGTAAAAAAATAAAAATTCTAAGTTAACGCAAAAAAAACATACGGCCGTTTATGACGCAAAAAACGTATATTTCGACCCTCTCATGGGAATCAAAATTTATAGGGTATTTCCCGTTGACCTAGAATCATGAAATTTGGCAAGAAGCAAGGTCATTTAGCACAAGTAAAGGAAAAATCCGAAAACCGTAGTTACATTAAAAAAATCCCTTGCGATAAACTATATACATATCTACAAATTTGTGCGGTACCCCCGGTGCGCAAGTCCTACTCGCACTTGTTTTAACTTTGTACTGCAAATTAGTACCTACAATTCATTTGAAAGTGCAGACCCTATGAATTTTAAAAATCTCTCGATACTAGCATTCCAATACACAGTCTGCATTAAACCGTAGCAATGCTGAACTAAGTGCAATCAAGTTAAAGGAATCTCAGGGGCATCAGGAGTTACCGCTTCAAAGCTGAAAAATTGTTTCCTCTGAAAACGTGGAATGTTCTTTGGTACAAATTAAAGGCTCTGATTTATTCACTCTCACTGAATTTTTGACTGTATTTATATTGAGACAAAGTTCACATTCCTTTGGTAGTGCAATAGTTTTAAGTATTAGTAAGTGGAGTGTTTGCAAGACTCTGTGGTCGTGGTTTCGCTTCTAGCTAGTCTATGTAAGCTTTATCTATTAATTAAATTCTTACCCTACATAGAGGAATGTGAGCTATGGTTTGTACGTTAACTAAATTCTTTTATCCAATGTTTTGTACGAGAGACCGTTTATTTGTTTATGGTTTTCTATGCACAATGGAATTATTAAAAGAATGACATACCTAAGGAACTATTAACCAAGTTTAGGGTCACGTAAATATTTCAAAACCTTGTAATAAATAAATCAGCTGTCATACGTAACTTCTTCAATACCAACCCGACCCAAATCTATCCTATGGGACAGTCGATTTTTTTTTACGATAACGGTGTTGGTCCCATGGAGAAAATAGTTCAGTTTGATGATCTGTAACATACCCTTATTAAATATGATTACACATTTTTGACACACGCTGTGTACCTACTTTTCTTTTTTTAATACCTACCTAATAGCAAACGGGGGCAGTGCTGGCCAACTCACGACTGAATTAATGCCGTAATGTGCCGTACCAATCCCACTTAAGATTGGCAGTTTTCTAGGTAAAATCCGTGATGGCATCAACCCCTCAGGATACTGCGCTCCATGGCTCGCTGGCAAAACTCGAGCAATTTAAATTCATAATCAGCCTATAATGTTCCCACTGCTGGGACACAGGCCTGCTCTCTTCGAGAGGGAGTGGGCTGTAATCTACCAAAGACCTGGTTGGTAGATGTCACAACTCACATGTCTTCGACTAATTGGTTCTAGCACATGCCGTTTTCCTCGCAATGTTTTCCTTCACCGTTTTGAGAGCAGTGTGATGAAATTATTTAACACAAAGCCTGCTTGGGTTCAAACCCACGACCTACAACTCGAAAGTCGGGACCGTTACCACTGGCCCACCACTGCTCAAATTTAAATTACAAGCATAAAAATAGATTGTATTATCAATGTAAATACTATGTAGTACTGTATGTTTAGTAAATCGCATGTTTCCGACGGTTAAATACCTGAATAATAATATGTTATTTTCATAATGACACACACTTGACACTTTGCCTCCACTTTGATAACAGCGATGTTATCAACTGATAAAAAGATTATGTATTATATAAACTTACTATAATTTATTGTAATCAGGGAATGTGCTGTCGACCACACAAGTCTTTTAAGTTTATAAGTTTATTTACTTCATAATCTTCTTTTAAGTACAGAGATACCAGCACCTTAATTGCGTAACACACTATCAATCAGAATCTGAATCATTTTGAAGGATATTGCTAATCCATTGCTTCATATGTTCGAAAACATTGTCTGCTCAACAACGTAAATAACGCAATGAATGTTGTTGAACTGTCAAAATAAAAGCCGTTCCTACTGTTAGTGTGTCACGCAATTACCCCGCTGTAACAGAAGACTTCCCCCTTCCATGTATATGTGTACATATACAAAGCCTGTTAATAAATCGTTGAACACATAATAATTAAATAATAACCTTATTGGTAATTACCTACCTAATTATATTGCGCCGTTTGGGGTTGAAACCCTCGGGCCGTGGGGTTGCGAGTGCTCATGGTTTGTTCAATGACATCTCCAAACGGCTGGTTGACACTTCCCGTGACCCAAGGGCTGGCTTTTATCTTGGCCAAAGGACATGTATTGCCATACAACGTGGCAATGCCGCCAGTCTCTTGGGTACATTACCAGTCGACAGCGATGTGGAGGAACTTTTCGATGCCATATTATTTTAGTTTTAGGTTGGATGGTTAGGAGAATTTTTATTTTAATAGTTTGTAAGTTAATTAAGTGTAAGAAGTCTATCCAGTGTATATATTTTTGTTCTCTCCTAAACAAATACATAATAGTAATATTTATCAGTAAAAAAAATGCTAGCCTTTTTTACTTTTAATATAATAAAATTGCTGACCTTAACACAAAACAAGAAAAACATTAGGATGTTTATTCCCACGATCTTCTTTCAATACCTACTCGATAAATCATTGCTGTCAAGTCATCGAACAACAATAAAATCAATCAGAAACGTTGTTACACTTTGACGAATTTCCAAAATTAGTCTTGTTGTCAATAATATTAATTTCAGAAGAATCTGTTTGTGCATGTTTGATTAGGTGCTCATCAGAAACTTGGTTTAGGGATGTGCCGAGCAACTTGTGTTGCTGATTGTACTCATTAAGTAAACGAAATGTGTGTGTGTGTTAATATTTGTATGAATTTTAGTGGTTTCCGGTCTGTTCAAATATTTTATTGTTTTATTAATTTCTCTAGACGACCTATTTCTCGATTTTAGGTTTGACTGGTAAGCATAATCAGCCTATAATGTTCCCACTGCTGGGGCATAACCCTCCTGTCTGTGAGAGGGAGTGGGCCGTAATCCACCACGCGGGCCCCGTGCGGGTTGGTATATCACATCTTCGATTTTTTGGTTCTAGGACGCGCTTAAATGGCACCTGGGTGAATGCACCTGACACACAGCGACACATTCACTCAGGTGCCATTTAAGCGGGTGCCCAATGTGGAATACGTCCTCAACTCAAGAAGCGATAACTTCTCACTACATTTTCACTTGCTACTTGCAACAAACTTTTCCAGACACAGTTTTTGATTTCCGGTACCATCCTGACTGCATTTGTCGTTCCTTTCGCTTAAAGCCACAGCATACAAACAACATGCAATTTGTGGAAGTGTGTCTGCAGTCCATTTCCTATTTACCAACACTGGTGGATGTCATTTCCTTAGTCTGCGGCGCTGCAAGATAAGCAGGTTACTGTACCTTTTCATTTTACCTTATTGTGAACGTGATTCAATGTTTTCCATCTGTTTCGACTTCGGAGAATCTTATTTTGGTACTTTGTAAATTTTTAAGGGTGACATGTCTTATGGAGACTTGTTTTACTGAGTGTAATATTTTAATATTTTCTTAGTAGACTAGATTTAATACTAAAATATTACAGTCTATAAATGAAGCCTTTAAAACTTCTATGAATTTTAAATAGATTCAGGTAGTTGTTTCCATTATGAAACACTAATCTACAATATTCCGATTCTGAAACATTCATTCCTTTATTTATAAACGATAATTAAAGTTAAGAAGAGACGTATACACGTCAAAAATATATGGTTCAACAGTCGCTAATCATAACTAAACATAAAGTAACGTTTATAAATAAACCCCTGAGTCTCACAAAAGAAGACATAAAATCACAATAATGTTGAAATAACCACAATAGTTAATTGAACACTGTGGTTGAAATTAATGATATGTCCGTGCTGGACCATACTTGTATGGGAGCGTTATCCATCTCCTTTCAAAACTGTATCATGAAAAATCACAAAGTTATAAGCTTGTTAAGTTACCTGTTTGTCCGTACAAAAAACATGCTCACCCGCACCGCTCCATGGGGTAAAAATGATTGGAATCGATTCAGTTACTTATTCTGAACAAACTACATTCAGGTTTCGAATATTACTAAAAATAACGTTGTATACACGGATTAAATATTATTGCGAAACTAATAACGATGTCATACAGGTTCTGTCTACTAAAGATCCTTTTATACTACGTGATACCAATACTAATTGCACAGCACAGGACCAAATAGGTAGGCAAAACCGATCCTTTCCGACGGCTCAACGATGATATAGACATTCCGATACCCTTTCTGGGTAACGGTAGATCCAATAGTGACGGGAAAGACAGCTTGACAGCCGTGACGTGGACAGCACTAGACTAAGCTCTAGAAAAATGCGGTAATCTGCGACGACAATTATGAATGGAGATATTGAGAGTGTAGGATTGTTTTTGGATTTCGTAATGGTGTTTTAGGTAAGGTGGATGGATGTCTGTGGGTTAGATTTTGAAATATACATAAAGCCCATCACTGATGTGGCTATAATATATATTAAAAACATCGTGAGAAAACCGGCATGTCCTATATAGAACCAAAAATTCGAAGACTTGTGACATTCACCAACCCGCACTGGGCTCGCGTGGTGGATTAACCCTTAGTATAGCGCGGGATACAATGGCTTTTTAATTGTTTCTGTAATTACGGCATTCAACCGGTTAAGGCCGACTCCCTCTCACCGAGAGGAGGCCTGTGTCCCAGCAGTGGGAAGGCTGATTATGTAATTTAATGTTCACTACCCGCGATGCAGAAACTGTATTTTAACAATCAGCACATCATATTAATGTGGTCAACATCATCAATCATTATTTGAAAAACGTAGATGTATTTTAAATTTTCCGATGTAGGTACTTACGAATAATATTAGTACAATATGTGAGTGACAGTTGGCACTTACACTAATTATATCGCTAATTAATTACTGACAGATTGCAAGCCAATGGCCACCGGACACGATATTTACTCAATATCTATAACGTATACCTACGAACTTTTACATTGCAATTTGGTTGTGTTTCTAATCAAAATGGCCGTTATAATATTTTGAGCTACTCGCGCTTTTCTTGTGGTAACCAAGTGTACAAAAACGCTGTGAATGCCTGCATGAAGACAAGTAGCGTCAGCACATAACACACACACACGCACACACACTTCCTATTTCGTCATTGTCTCGGACGGGACCGAGGGCACCTCTCCGCTTACACACGCATCCACAGCGTGTTTCTACACTTGGTACCACAAGTAAAGCGCGCATCACTTCGATAAAAATACAAAAAAAAAACAGATAAAAAAAATCTTAAAAAAAAAAAACAGATTTATAGAGATTTCAGATAAAAATACTGTAGTATAAATGGGCCCAATATAGGTCCCTGTGGAACGACGAGTGTTAACGTCTTACTATAATAGAAACTGGTTTAATTCAAGCCGATTTTATGGGTTCATTGATGGCTTAAGGTACAGTCGAATATTATAACGATTGACTGATTTTCAGCAACTAGGTACCTCTCGAATGACGTATTGACGTAAACTTCATACGCATAAGCAGGATACAAAGGTCTAAAAAGTTACTTATGAACATTTTCGAAAAATAGTGTTACAGCCAAATTAGACCGATTTTAAATTTTCCATGGAAACAGAGATTTGCGTACGGTCAGTATTCCGTGGTCAGTACCTACATACGCACCGCTGACGTCAGCGTCGCAGTATGGGGCTATATAGAACACAATGTATATTCACCGACCGTACGCGACCGACGCGACGTCAGCGTAACAGGAATTCAGGCCTTAGTAATAGGGATCCGAGAACCCTAAAAACCTTCATCAAAATTCATTATAACAGTAATTGTTACTCAAACTTTGTCCTTCTAAATTTACCTATGAAATTATCACCTTCCGCTACATATTGGGATGTACAAATTCATGATGACGTATTGCCTCTAATTGGCCAATTACGTACAGCGTAAAATAGTCCAATTCAAATCATTTTTTGAACTACTTAGTAATTGCGAAATTACGTTTCACAATATGGCTTGTTTGTTAGCTATATTAGAATGAGCATTTTGCTCGTAACTAGTTCTTGATAACAGAACAAGATGAGTTTTCATTTTGAATATGAATTTTCCAACCATGGAATTTGACTCAGCAAATTAAGCGGAATTGGAATTATATAAAACTAGCTGACCCCGCGAACTTCGTACCGCCCCGCCAGCCGCTCTGCCCCCGCTTTTTAAATCTCTGATATCTTCAAGTTCATTTTAATGATATGCTGTAAAGGGCAATTTTGATCTCCATGAAATGCACAACGTATTTAATTGGTTATGGATTAATACTGTATTGTTTAAAATATCTTGGTAAATATGTAAAAGATAAAAATGGTTACTGTGGGTTTTCCGTAAGAGATAAACATATACCATCGCGGGCTTTTGACATAATGAAGGGTGTGGTAATCATAATCAGCCTAGCCACATACCTACGTTTTTTTTTTTTGCTACCTCTAACAGCGGGTGAATATCCGCTTTCTAGTCATATCATCTTTCATCATCGAGTTTCATCCCCCAATATGCATATTGGGGGATGAAACTCCTACCTACTTATATACAATTTTCATAATTCAACGTTTATGTAAGTATATTTTATTTATTACTAGCTGACCCGGCAAACGTTGTTTTGCTCCTACACTACTCCTACCCAACTCCTACCCTACTCCCACACTACTCCTACCCTACTCCTACCCTACTCCCACACTACTCCTACCCTACTCCTACACTACTCCTACCCTACTTCTACCCTAACTCCTACCCTACTCCTACCCTACTCCTACACTACTCCTACCCTACTCCTACACTACTCCTACACTACTCCTACCCTACTTCTACCCTACCCCTACCCTACCCTACTCCTACCCTACTCCTACACTACTCCTACCCTACTCCTACACTACTCCTACCCTACTCCTACACTACTCCTACCCTACTTCTACCCTACTCCTACCCTACTCCTACTATAAAAAAAAAAAAAAAAAAAAAAGTATCCTATGTCCGTCTCCTGGTCCTAAGCTACCTCCCCACCAATTTTCAGCCAAATCGGTTCAGCCGTTCTCGAGTTATAAGTGGTGTAACTAACAGACTTTCTTTTATATATATAGATGACTAAGAAAAGTGTATTTAATGAGTGCACGTGCAATTTTACCATAATTTCACGGTCTCTACTGACAATGCTATTGACGTCAAACTCATTCACTGGTAAAATGACATTGGAATCGCCATTATTATTTAAATATAATTCACCTGTGTTCACATTTTTTTCTATTTAACAGGTAACACTGATAATGTTGTTATTTCACACTATTACTTGAGTTAGCTTGGCATGAAAATATACATGGATTTCGCAATGTTTGTTAAGAGAGTAAAGGGTATAATTTTTATACTACCTCATAATAATGATTCCTTTTATCCATACTTACATTATAAATTCGAAAGTACCTAACTCTGTCTGTCTGTCTGTATGTTACCTTTTCACGCCTAAACCACTGAACTTATTTCGATAAAATTTTGCAGAGAGATAGATTGCATCCCGGGGAAGGGCGTAGGATAGTTTTTATCGACATACCTCACGGGCGAAGGCGCGGGCTGAAACTAGTTGAAAATAAAAAGCCATCTAGGTACCGTATTTTGTAATCCATTGGGCAGCCAGAAGACCCGGAATAGAAATTATCTGCCGATTTATTCTGTAAACATCTTACCGTGAAAGCTTAGGTGAAGGGAGCTTGAAGAGAGCTGTCATTCCAGCAGCCAGTCTATTTGATACGGCAGCGAATTATATTTAGACTAGCTGTTCCCCGCGGTGTCACACGCTGCGCGGCTCCTAAGGGTCGTAGCGTGATGTTATATAGCCTATAGCCTTCCTCGATAAATGGACTACCCAACACTAAAAGAATCATTCAAATCGGACCAGTAGTTCCAGAGATTAGTGCGTTCAAACAAACAAACAAACAAACAAACAAACAAACTCTGCAGCTTTATAATATTAGTATAGATTTAGATAAACATACAACCTGCGGGGCAATTGTCGCAAGTTTAAGAACGTTTACAGTCTGTACTCAGTCTCAATCTGTCAAAAATACTAATAATAAATAATAAATACTAATAATTTCCCTACATTTTTGACAAGTTTTTGACATTGATTGTCGCTGAGATGAGATTGTGACCAAAGACTACAATATAATGCTGATTGTGACTTGATTTTGAACGTTGATACTGACCTGCCATTTGCAAAAAACGTGAGAAAATTTGATTTTCGCGGGCTATACGAGTACTGGCGCTTTTGCCATAAATAACAGCCAATCGAATCCCTTGACAAGTTTGTCAATCTGTCACCAACCTTTTTACTATTAAACCTTTTTATAAGCCTTAGACAAACAGGCTGCAAGACCCCTATAATAATATTATGATAATATTATGCACAAATAGAGAGACAACACAGTGTGTTGTAGTTACAGGCCATTAAGTACAGTTCCAATACAATTTCGATGACATATGAGCTTCCTTGTGTGTGTAGCTGTGTGAGTGATCGATATAACCACGTCGTTACGATGCCGATGCTTCGTCTCGTCGCTTTCGGTTAGGGATGTGCCCGTCTTGAGAAATAGTATCGATGTTATTAGAGATGCTTTACGTACCTGAACTGGTAGATTTAGTTACTTACATCATTTTGATAAAGTTTCAGAAGCTAGAAGTTTTTTCTTTTCTTATAAATCTGTTTTGATTTTAGGTATAGGAAGATGGGTAGCATTTTCATCATTTCTGTTTTTTTACTACTTAAATATAATACTATTTATTTTTAATATTAATGTATCATACACATAAGCTAGAATTACAAAACCGGTCGAATTGGCGACATTTGGGGGTCACATGTAGGTATCCAGCAGTGGCTGTCTTTCGGCTGAAATGATGAACACATAAACCTTCCGAAATACAATCTTTGAATGATGGTGAAAACCGCATCAAAATCCGTTGCGTAGTTTAGAAGAACAAAGCGGCCACACAGACAGACACGAATAGCTTAAAAATAGATATAATGCAAAATAGAAGTTAAAAGGTAATGATGTTGTGTTACAGAAAGTTTACGTAAGCTTGAAGCAAGTGTCAGATTGCTTAGTTTACCCCTTTACAGCACAAGAGTAAAGTATGTCATACAAAAATACCTTTCACAGAACATTTTCCATTATAAACTTCATGGCTAGCTTTAATAAGCAGCGACAGAATGCTTCCTTTTTTCCCCGACGAGCATTACCAGCACTGAAAATCGATTGAGTGAAATTTCATCTCGGAGACTCAAGTCGGAACTGGCTAAGCTCGGTCGTCTAGCTTAGTTATAGCTATGTTTTACCTGATACAAGTCAAAGACACTGCAATACGGCACTAGGTAGGAAAGAGCAGAATACACACTGAAATTTAACTCTTACGTAATCACTGACTTAAGGGACACATTTATCTGTATTTATGTAGGACAGCCATGACAGGGTAACACATTTAATAGAAGGTATTAACTTTACTTACTCGTATCAGCTATTTTTCCAGTAATTATTGTTTGAAATAAAAAATAATTGTAACCGAAAAAGACCCAACATGGCCACAGGTCCACAGCACACAAAAAAAAAAGAATTATATAAACAAAATATAATTTTTATACAGGGTTATTGGTAAAACATTACTATGGGACCAAACCTGAAATCGCGAAAAAGAAATCAGCTTTAAGTAGGGAACAGCAGTTTTTTTTTTTATTATTTTTTGTTTAAGCTGTTAGCACAACTTATTATTAACCTTCTGAACTTCTAAGTACAGTGTGACTTTGTCGTACTTATGCCAATATTAGTTTCGTGTGTATTCCGTTTTACAGCTTATCTATAAGTAAGAATTTGAATGACGTAAGTTATAACTTATAACGGAAATACGACTCCGAGGAATCTTATTGCATTTTGTTTTTTCATATTATGCATTTTTTTTTTCTTTTTGTATTTTGATATGGATGAGTTATCAATGGATATGTTATAAATCTTCTTTATTATCGTAAAGAAACTGGTCGGTATGTTCTAGAACCATAATCTCAAAAACATGTGACATTCACCAACTCGCTCCGGGCCCTCGTGTAGTGTATTAGGTACGGTCCAGCAGTGGAATAAGCTGTATTTTTTGCACATAAATAAAACAGTAAATTAAAGTTAAGTGCTTTAGTTCTCACAAAGTTCAAGTTCAAACATATCTTTTGATTCGCAGAACCTGATTTTAATAGCTGACCACGTAATTTCAGCTCAGCAGATATATATATATTTAATAGTCACTACTGCTCTAAGTGGTAACGGCCGCGACTTACGAGTTGTAGGTCGTAGCTTCGTACCCAGACAGGCGCTTTCATCATCATCATTTCAGCCAAAAGCCGTCCACTGCTGGACATAGGCCTCCCCCAAGCACTTCCACTTCGACCGGTTCTGTGCGCTTTACTTTGTGTAAATTATTTCATCACCACTGGTCTCAAAACGGTGAAGGAAAACATCGTGAGGAAACCGGCATGTCCAAGAACCAAAAATTCAAGACATGTGACATCTACCAACCCGCACTGGGCCCACGTGGTGGATTACGGCCCACTCCCTCTCACAGAGAGGAGGCCCGTGTCCCAGCAGTGGGAACATTATAGGCTGATTATGTATGTAAGTATGTATTTAACCTTTTGACCGCCACGTCAATAACGTAGGTAACGTAAAAAATCCGTGTTCTCTACGCCAAGCGACAAATTCCTTCTTTCTTTCATACCTACAAAATAATAGTCACGGCACATGTTTATTTTGAACTGTAAAAAAGGGTTATTTTCGACGTGGCATGCCGTCCGTGGCGTCGTGAGCACTTTTTGATTTGACGTCCATAGACGTCTGTGGCGGTCAAAAGGTGTCATAAAGTGCAAATAGCTGCGCCCCGCGGTTTCACCCGCATAAGTGTCGATCCCGTGGGAATATCGGGATAAAAGAATCCTATGTGTTGATCCTGGTTATAAACTATCTGTATGCAAAATTTCATCCAAATCCGTTCAGCCGTTTGTGCGTGAAGAAGTAACAAACATACAAACGGGTTTACTTGAAACCGAATGACGTGAGATCGAACAACACTTGCTCGAAAACATTAACTCGATAGTAAATGAAATCGATGAATTTATGAGCGCGACAATTCACTACCTCGATGCATCAAACTCAAACTCAAAAACACAAACTCAAAGCATTTATTTCAATTAAACCAATTACAGGGACTTTTGAATTGTCAAGGGGTCGGTCAGTCAGAAAGATGAAGCTAGTTGCCCATTCCAAAGCATAGGTACCTATGGAGAAGAACGGGCAAGAAACTCCATGGACACTCTTTTAAATCAAAATGATATGGTTACAAAGTCTTGTTTACATCATTCATGTTAAAAATTATGCATATAAATATTTAAGGGGGGCTCCCATACAACAAACGTGATTTTTTTGCCTTTTTTTGCTCGATATCAATAATGGCAACAGGTAGGCACTTGAAATATTCACAAAAAACTCAGTTGTATTTTTACTTTAATAATAAATAATAAAATTAAAATTAAATAAATATTTAAGGGGGGCTCCCATACAACAAACGTGTTTTTTTCGGCGTTTTTGCCTTGTGGTACGGAACCCTTCGTGTGCGAGTCCGACTCGCACTTGGCCAGTTTTTTTATTTCTGTGATATACCTACTAAGTACGTATATGTATAACATAGACATATTTGTACTGGGGGCCTAAAAAGGCCACTTTGGCAGAATCATAAAAGGATAACATTATGATTCAAAATATGGCGAAGACAGTCCCTGTTTTTCTTTTTTTCGCTGCACTACGTAGGTATAGTCAAAGAGATTGGGATTGGATTTGGATTGGATTAATTGGTATTTTAGGACAGACAAAAAATAATTACTGAAAAATCCTTCACCAATGGGATTTGATACTTATCATTAACTTAACAGTTATGTCCATTATGATTCATAATGTTATCCTTTTATGATTCTGGCAATGGCCTTTTTAGGCCCTGGTATTCGACAAAAGTCAAACAAATATTTTGTGACTGTGCTCTGTGCGCCAGAAACAAAAGACAAACGCTTCATCGAGTTGGAGCATGTTTGTGTCAAAAAATTTAATGAAATGTTCATCAAAGCTCTTCATGTCACTACAAATGAATATTAAATGAAATGATATAAGAGTAAAATAAGCTAGATGAGGTAGGCGTTTCCTATCTGACTACTCTGAGAAGAAAGGCTGAAACAAACTCAGAGGTCACTCACGGTCTCTTTTAAAGTCCAGAGATAATCTTGGTCAAATCATGTGAAGACCACGATTTAAATCTGAAAGGGTATTTTTAGGAAATTACCACAGATTTAAGTGGACCAGTCCATGAGCACTTTTTTTGAGAATTTATTCAAATGTATTTTTTCGTATTGTTCTAACATGCGGAAGTCAGACTTTTTGTATGATCAACGTACAAAAATACCTAGGTACCTTACTTTTTTGTCGGATCTTTTTGTGAGTCTTTTGTTGTTTGTGGTTTTGTTTCCCGACAAATCCACCATGCTGTACTAGAAAAACAATGAGGGGGCCTAAAAAGGCCACTTTGGAGAATCATAAAAGAATAACATTATGAATCGTAATATGGCGAAGACAGTCCGTGTTTTTCTTTTTTTCGCTGCACTACGTAGGTATAATCAAAGAGATTGGGATTAGATTTGGATCGGATTAATTGGTATTTTAGCACAGACAAAAAAAAAAAAACTGAGAAATGCTTCACCAATGGGATTTGATACGATTAACTTAACGGTTAACTGTCCATTATGTTATCCTTTTATGATTCTGCCAAAGTGGCATTTTTAGGCCCCCAGATCAACTTAGTACCTAATTACCTCAAAAAATGAGTAGTAGGTTAGTTAGGTTAGTAATCGGCCTATAATGTTCCCACTGCTGGGACACAGGCCTCCTCTACGAAAGGTAGTGGGCTATAATCTACCACGCGGGCCCAGTGCGGGTTGATAGATGTCACATGTCCTCGAATTTTTGGTTCTAGAACATATTGGTTTCCTCTCGATATTTTCCTTCACCGTTTTGAGAGCAATGGTGATGAAATAATTACACAAAGTAAAGCGCCTGTCAGGGTTTCGAGCCTACGATCTACAACTCGTATGTCGCCGGTTTCCTCACGATGTTTTCCTGCACCGTTTTTAGAGTAGTAAGTATGTACTCTGTTTTAATCCCTGCATATGGAAATCTATACAGTTATATACACGCATATACACGCGTGGCCGCGGGGCGTGGCTGCTGCCAGGTACATAATTAAAGCATATTTCATTTTCCATTTGTAACACAAAACCCGGATGAAGCCTGGTACTGATTTTCCAATATTTTGTTTTAATCAGGTCAGCGGAAAATGGAATGATTCGCCGAAAACTGTCGATAGCAAGCTTTGTTTATTAAAACCTTTTATTGAACGAAACGCAGGTAACGTCGGGTTCATTTTTTTAAAAGCCATTTTCCCTGAAGGCTTAATTCGAGTACCTATTGGAAATGTTGGAATAAACTCGCAGAGCTACGTTGGACCACCATTTTGTAATTAAAGTCTGGTTCAATTATCCGTTATTAAGTTCATTATTAAATCCAGTGCGTTGTACTTTGTAGGTAGGTACATGAGGGCAGCCATTTTATTATGCAACGCCATTTTTAATTTTGCGTAGTCGATTTTCCTTTGTAATTATTGTCTATTAGAACTAATTGGATATTGATTTCGTTGTTGTAACAATACTAGCAATGCTAGTGCATTCGTGAGATTACCTGCCTACAATTCCTTGAACATTGCATGTCATGTGATTGAATATGATTTATCAATTCCATTGTTTGATTCTTTGGAAACAAAAGGAAACCGTTTAGAATTTAAGAAACAATTGAAAATTAAAGTCAAGGTATCTAGCAAAAATATAAAACTATAGTAGGTATGTGATGAATGTTCGCACTCTAATCTCAGTCGTAATCGGTCAAAAATAAAATCAGTTTACATACATTTTTCACAAGTTTTTGAGATTGATTGTCGCTGAGTTGAGATTGAGACTTTGAACGTTTTTTCAGTACGAGAAATTGGCCTTCAGAAATGGAATACTTCTAAGATAGGAAGTAAGAAACGAAACTCAAACTTTCTCTCGACAGAAGTCGAAGTTTCTAACTAAGTCAATGAAGTCCTATTTAACAAAACAGTAGCCGCTTCTAAGTCGTCAAAGCAGGAAGCTATCTCCGGCTTTATTGACATGTCTACGGAGGAAAGTCGGCAAGAAATCGGATTGATTGCGATCCGATGAAATTGGCACTAATGAACGTGACACTGTTCCCAAGATGAGAATCTGTGTCAAATATGTCGGTGAACTCTTGAATGTGTTTTAAACGATAAGAACATGAGTAGTAAATAGTTTTAAATTAATATAAAGATAGGTTCAGGTATACAATGTGTAACTGAATTAATGCACATTATGAAAATAGTTTGCTAAATCGATTTATGTCATCTCATCTGCCTGGCTTTTTCCCAATTATGTTGGGGTCGGCTTCCAGTCTAACCGAATGCAGCTGAATACCAGTAGTCGGGTTAGTTACACCATTTATAACTCAAGAACGGCTGAACCGATTGTGATCGTCTTTGATTTGTGGGATTTGTCTCCGCCCCGAATAGCAGAAGAACTATTAAAACTTGGGAAACATTATACAAATTTTGTTTCATAAACTTACATTAAAATGATTATACATATACAATATTCTAGCTTCCGCCCGCGGCTTCGCCCGCAAGGTATGTCGATAAAAACTTATCCCCGGGGTGCAATCTATCTCTCTGCCAAATTTTATCGACATCCGTTCAAAGGTTTAGGCGTGAAAAGGTAACATATAAGTAGACAGACACACAGAGTTACTTTCGAATTTATAATATTAGTAGATGGATATCACAACTACCTGTTTACACTAGGTACTAAATTAAATGACTAACTAATTATACAAATAAATACAAAAACAAAAGGACACTAGAGCGGGTTGTTTCGTGTCCACTTGACGCACGTGTATACGTCAAAAATGGCGCTAACTATCGTCAAACCAATTATAGCGTTGTTTCAAATTACAATTACAAAATTATGGCCAAATGATAACGAGTACCTAATCGTTATTAGTTGACGTACGTATGTTACGTTAACCAACCGTTTGAGACAACCTACTCTCTAAAGGCGTCGATGTACTCGTCTGCATCGCTGTCAAAGGTTTTTTCCTAAGACGTTGAATATACCTACCTACATTTGAAATTTTTCATTGAATCTAAATATCTAAATAATCTGAACTTTAAAGCAAAAATCAGGTAATATTTATGTGGAAATCATATCTCAATAAAATTTCAATTCGAAAATGTTGCAAGTTTGCAACGTAACTCGTCTAAAACCTCATCTCTGTCGATTTCAATTTAAAATCGATTTCATCTTGGAGTACCATTAGCGACCGGTCGGAAGTCGAGTGACAAGTATAGTAAGCTAGTATAGTAACTGGGTCAGCCGAGCTAGGTAAGATGCATCGATCTTGCATGTACGGGGATTCTTAAACTGAGTAATGAAATCGAATATTTCGGGACATCGCCAAGCGGTTGGTTGACTCTTGTATATACTATATATTATATATAGTATGTATATTTTATTGTAATGAAATTACACAGAATAAAAATTGTTATCTGAGGGGTAATTCCCCTAATTTTAAGAATGTTCAGTCTCAATGTGCTAAAAATACCTACCTCTAATTTCCCTGCCTTTTTGACAATGATTGCCGCTGAGATGAGATTCCGACTAGATTTTGAACGTTTTTGCACACCCGTGTAGTTTGGAATACAAAAGGTATACAATAGGTAGGTATTGTAGTAGGTACCTACTTATAATAATTTTATTCCAAGTACATCGTCTTCACATAATTCATTCAATTCATTTAAACACGGTCCAATTAAATTAGCTAGCGAAATTCTGTAGACGTGATAAAACACGCCAAAATAAAAAAACTGGCCAAGTGCGAGTCGGACTCGCACACGAAGGGTTCCGTCACAAGGCAAAATCGCCGAAAAAAACACGTTTGTTGTGTGGGAGCTAGGGTTGCCAGATCGGAACTTACCGAGTCCGGGATAATGCCATGGCGGGCCGTGGCTATAACTATGAATATATGTATAAATATAAATGACGGGATATCTAATTTTATATTTGTATTTATTTTTAAAGGAAAATACATTTTATTTTTCGCGTGAGAGTTAGGGATGCGAGCGAGAGAGAGAGGGATGACATGACTCGGCGGGAGTCAGGGCGAGTGAAGCAAACCCGCTCGCTGCCTACCGCCTAGCCGTATCATTTATTGTTATTATTTTTTTAATTATTAAATTTTTCGGAATCCGGGACAATAGTTCGAATTACTGGACACGGGACAAGACGTAAAATTCCGGGACAATCCCGGAAATCCCGGACATCAGCTGGCAACCTTAGTGGGAGCCCCCCTTAAATATCTATTTTATTCGTTTTTTTAGTATTTGTTGTTATAGCGGCATGAGATACACAGCCTGGAGACGGACAGTAGAGTCTTAGTAATAGCGTCTTGTTTTTACCCTTTGGGTACGGAAACAAGTTACTTGAATTGTGAGTTGATAAAATCTGTTTTATTGTGTTGAAAACAGAAGTGGTTCAATTTGAAATGTAAAATTTTCAATTCGTGAAAACGTTTTTTATAAAGTTTTTTCTTTTATGCCAATAAAATATAATTTCCCGATAATAGTACAGACGCCAGCACATCAAGCTACTACGATCTGTCAAATTTCTTTAATAGATTTTCAACTATATCACTAACGCACAAGGTTCAAAGTTGATTGTGAAAATTTTGACAGTTTCGGGTAGCTTGATGTGCTGGCGTCTGTACCTATACAGGGTCAAATTAAATTAACTAGCGAGACTCCGCATAGGTGATGGGTATCGATAACTAAACACGATAAAACCAAAAATAAATTCTTAATTTCATGACTTTTTGTAGGGTCCATGACCGCAGTTAATGGAGACACTGGTAATATCAGTTTAAAAAATCAGTTTTTTTTTTGTGTCAACATTCACAGATTTTATGTGAAAGGTATCGATTTCTCAACACGATAAAACAAAAGAAAACAGATTTTCTCTCTTCTCATACTTTAAGTAACAACCAATGTAACAGTAGTTAGCCCCCTAAAAAAATACATCAAATTTTAATTTGATAAGTATATTGATTAATTTATTATATACTAGTTTCCGCCCACGGCTTCGCCCGTGTGGTATGTTGATAAAAACTATCCTATGTCCTTCCCCGGGATGCAATCTACCTATCACTCTGCCAAATTTTATCGAAATCCGTTCAGTGGTTTAGGCGTGAAAAGGTAACATACAGACAGACAGTTACTTTCGAATTTATAATATTAGTAGGTATGGATTATTAATTTTAATTTAATTTGTATTTGGATAAGGATATCCATCACGTCTGTAGAGTCACTACCTTATTTAATTTGACCCATGTATACTTCTTGTTAATACTCTACTTCTGTCACCGAGAAGCCAGCCAAACGCGGTGAATCTTGACTTGATAACCTGTCTTCAAACGTATTGACCCGACATTTTCAGGCACACAATAATAGCTAGCCAATGTCTATGTACCAACATATATACGTCTATGTATTTATGTACGTGTATGTAATGATGGCGGAAGACGTTACAAAGTGAACTGTGTAATTGGAAGACTACATATGTATAGGATATGGACCTACTGCTTGTAGGTTAGTCTGTGTGTGTGTATGCAGTGGCGTAGCGTGCCTTGGACGGGCCCTGTCTTTCAAAATTAGTTGGGGGGCCCAAATGAAGGATAAAGGTTTCTCACAAAAGAAACAAAAATGCTTGCATTAAATTAAAATAAATATTTATTGATGTAAGGTATTGCTTCCTCCTAGAAATTGAGCTAGCCAAACAATTCAAATGAAATATACACTTTTCTTGCTTTTTTTTCGGCAAATTGATTTATTAAATCATCTATAGCTGAAGACGATTTCAGTTTTTCTAAAATTTCTGCCTCTACATAATACGGCACGTATGGCAGTTTTTTAAAGGTTTTTTTTCCCGGGAAGCACGAGATTAAGTGACATTTTGGATAACATTTGACTAATTTTTGCTTACACACGTTAGGGGCCTCTGTAGCCCGGGGGCCCCGTATAATTGATACGACTATACGGCGGTAGCTACGCCCCTGTGTGTATGAGAATTGAAGGGGGAATATCTTGGATTTGATCTACGGTTTATGTTAGCTAAATTCGAGTAAGGAACGCAATACCTACTCTTGGCGATGTTTTTGTATGGACATTGGACATGTCACATGCGTTGATACGTCACTGCTCGGGAAGTAATCTGTAACTTTAGTACAGTCACTGGATTTTTTTGGAGAAGGTACAAACAATTTTTTTTGTCTGCGTAAAAAATTAAACTCAAATTGTACAGGCACTTTTGAATTTTCAAAATTAAATAGTCAGTCAGTTAGAAAGTTGAAGCTAGTTGCCCATTCCAAAACGTAGATCTCTATGTAGAAGAATGGACAAGAAACTTACTAGTAGTTTTACTCAGAGTTAAAGTAGGTACCTATGTGCAATAGGCTATTTGACTGGTTTCTGATAAACATCTCAGATTATTTAATGGATGGAACGAGCCCACAAAAACCTATTACTTCAAATTGCATAATGTATTTCTTTTAAAAATAGTAAATAAAAATGTACTGTTTAAATAAGCCGCCAAAACGCTATCTTTAACAATATGGCGTCGTGACGTCACGATTCACGTAAACAAACGTTGAAACGGTCGAGATACTAGACAAAAGTCATCTGTTCTGTCAACGATAGACAGAAATTTACTAAATCATAACGTCATCTTAAGTTCAGCCAATCCAGACCGTTTTCGATTACGTGGCGCCAGATTTAAAAAGATTAAGTTTTTTCGGGATTTTTTTTATAAATAATACATTGTTTTGTAGTAAAATTAATGCACATCGATTTTAAAAGCGATAATCTATACGAGTGTCAATAATTATGACCTTATTTTTTACATTGTCAAATAGCCTATTGTCACTGTTTGGAAAATATTTTTCAATAACCCCTGCATTGAAACATTTTTTGGTGAAGGTGAGTAGACTGTAATCATATTTTTATATACTTTTTATCGTCGTAAGAGGGATAGAATAGAATATAACGGTCTGGCTATTTCATAAAGGGCTAACGTAAGATTCTGATATATTCGAGCTTCAATTTCGTTACAAAATCTACCATTATGCAACGTCCTAGCTTATAGGCACGCCGTCAAAGGAGTGGCTTTGACATCCCATCTGGTTGCTAGGCAACTGTAGGTAGATGACGTCATGTGAAGAAGGTGGGGGTGGGGACGGTTCTCCCTATATCCACCCTTATGTGCATTATTGCATCGACATGTTTAACGACGGGCGAACTAAGAAATATGATGCTTGAGATTGGAAGACAGATTCTAGGAGAAATTGTGCTGTGAAGGCTTACTCGTTCAATCTTATTTTTTATTAATTTAACTATTTATTTGCACACATATAAACAGACATGAAGAAAGAAACAGAAATATACGTACAAAGGTGATGCATATTTCTAAGGAAATCTCTTCCAGTATACCTGCAGAATATATAAAATATTATAGAATTTCATAATTTTTTATTATTTGACCAAAGTAAATTAAAAAAATATATAATATATAAAATTTTTAAATCGATTCGTATTCTAAAAAATCTCAACCGTGTAAGCTTAGCTGGGTCAGCCAAATGCTATAACTGACTGTACATAAAAATTATGTAGACAACGTGTGTAAGAATAGGGAAAACCAAACACTTACAACAATCAAAATAATTCTCTAATTTAAATATAAACGTATAAGAGAATATACTACTGACGTACATACATACTTCTAGAATAAATATCACTAAAATATATATAAGTACCTAAATTTACATAAAGAAATTTAAATAATAAATACGTATGCAATTATGACAAAGTGGAAAGATAGTGTTCTTTTACTCTTCGTTAAAATGTAGTTGATGTAAAAGAGAGATTTAAAAGAGTGTCCATAGAATTTCTTGCCCGTCCTTTTCGATAGGAAACTACTACGCTTTGGAATAGGCAACTATATAACTATCTTCACCTTTCTGACTGACCGACTCTTTTTTTTTTGTGGTTGGGAAATCATCAAATGACCCCTCCCGCTCTGGGTGGAGCGGAAGGGAGTGCCAGACTCTTACTGACTAAAACCCACCCGTGTTCCTTCCTTAGCCCTTTATGTACCGGGGTAGCGGTAGCCCTTTCGGACAATCTCGCTAAAACTGACCGACTCCTTGCTTGACAATTTAAGAGTTTCTGTAATTGGTTAATTGAGTTGTATTTGTTTTTAATTTTCTTTTAACCCCCTTACTATTAAACGTATTCGGTCGTCAGTAATTTACTTTCGAAAGAAGAAGACAAAGCGTTGTGTAACTATACAGACGCTATATAACGTTTATTAGTAAGGGGGAAAATGTTTTACTTGAACAACATAAAAATAATACCAAAATCCTGTCTCTTGGTTAACTTGTCCCGACAGGGGTACCTACAGTATTGTGAAATATGAACAGTTTTTTTTGTTATTACCTACCTATCATCACGCCTTGTTTCTCCGAAGGGTTAGGCAGAGGTGTACCTATCTATACTGCGCCCACATTTCGCAAATTATGTTTAAGTCCCATGTAATAGGGGGCGAGCCTATTGCCATCAACCGGGCACAAATCTGGGGTATTCCTCGAAACGCACCAACTTTGAAACGCACCAAATGAAACGTCTATCGATATAATTTTTTACGAATCCTTCATGCTCTTCTCTATATTTTAGCGTTGATGCATTTCGAGGAATAAAATTACAATATTTTTATTTTGTTTTTTTCGAGGATAACCAGGATTAACACAGATACTATTTATCCCGATGTCCCCACGGGTTAGATACTTATGAGGGTAAAACCGCGGTGCGCTGCTAGTAAATTATAAAATCTAGTTGAAGCAGTAGGTATTAGTTTATGTTTGCAGTTAACTTTGTAGCACGGTTGCGTGAATGTCATTGTAAATAATTATGTAAAGTAGAGCGCTGTCTTCGGCTTATCATACCTGACAACACAATTACAACATATGGTTTAATTACATGGCAATCATACCGTACTTTTATTAGCACAACCCGCAATAAACTTTGTATTAAATACAGAAGTATGAAGTATGTGGGCACATTGCTCGCAGAACAGATGGCCGATGGGGCCGAAAGGTTCTACAGACGTAGCGTTGGAAGGCCTCCCACAAGGTGGACAGACGATGTTGTGAAGGCCGCAGGAACCCGTTGGAAGCGAGAAGCATAGAACCGGTCGAAGTGGAGGTGCTTGGGGGAGGCCTATGTCCAGTAGTGGAGGTCTTTCGGCTGAAATGATGATGATGGAAATACTGAAGTATACAGTGTGTATCAGTGAAAGGTGTGGTCAAAGGGCTTTGAAGGTCCTTGGCATACGTACCCGTCTGCCATTTTGTTTTTTTTTTTTCAAAATGGCGGTCACGCATGAAACCTATTCGTATATAAATCGATATAGCTGCCATCAATGCATACAGAAAGCATACTAAGACCAAACCCTGTAAAGCGTCACGTTTCCGAGATATTAACGTTCAAAGTTGATCACGTGCCATCCATATTTTTTGAACTTGCTTACATATCTATATACGATTTTTATAATCGACTAGCTGCGCCACGCGGTCTCACCCGCATAAGTGTCGATCTTGTGGGAATATCGGGATAAAAAGTATCCTATGTGTTAATCCAAGGTGTCAGCACCTCCAATACCAACTTTTATGAAAATTAGTCAAGCCGTTTGTGCGGGAAAAAGTAAACACACTCACAAACTTTCGCCTTTATTATATTAGTGTCATTTGTATAGGCTTGCGTGGCCGCCATTTTGAAAAAAAAAAAAACAAAATGGCGGACAGGTATGTATGCCAGGCTTCATATAAAAATCTTTAATCCCCTTTAAAAGTTTGGTACAGTACAGACCATTAAAACCTGGACAATTTTCTACATGGGAGCAACATCGTCATAGCTAAAAAATTATCAGTATATACATTTTATTCTGTTTAGTTTAGGTAGGTACTTACCTAAGTACATGAATGCAGCTCGTAGGGAGATACAGGTTTATCCTGCAACGAGATTTGCAGCCACTTCTTCACTTATAATAAATTAGCAGTAATCGTACGGTCACCAAAGAAGATAAGTAACCAGGTGCAGGGTTGTCTAATATAGTTGAAGTTTAGAAAGAAACCGATGGATGTTTTCGAAAAAAAAAAAATTTAGTTAATAGAAAACAAAAATTTTATTTAACAACAGTTTATTTATATCCGACGACCCTGGTTACTTATCTCCTTTGGTGACTGTACCTACATGTTTCTAGAACCGTCATTTTGACTACCAGGGGCCTTATTATTATGATTTTCCAGTGTGAGAGAGACAGACGCTAGATGGAGCTATACGTAGAAGGCCGATTGCACCATCTCTTTTTTGCACTGGAATAATAATTTATTTATTTATTTAATTATCTTCCTACTGGTACGCCTTACAGCAATTACACCAGGCGGAGCGAAAAATTACTTCATATGATGGCATTAATACTTCATAATACGGTCCCTGAGGAGCTGTTCCCGTATATCGTATAGGTATTTAGGAACATTCGCACTCTAATTTCAGTCACAATCCGTCAAAAACATGTAGGTACCTCTATCTAATCCACCAAAATTTTTGGCAAGTTTTGTTTTGTTTTGCGACTAGATTTTTAACGTTTTGTAATTCGGGATTTCGTCTTCTGGTTCTGCAGCCCTAATTGCGTAACACGCTCGAAATAGCTATTCCTTTCATATTGGCAATAAATGGTAAGTCAAACCTACGCATTGCGTTGATGTAGGTAGCTGTCAGGTAGTTGGATTTGTCAATGGATTTTGGAGTATTGTCTAATTGACCGACGACCTTATAAAGGCGCTGGGATAGACTCCAGTCACTCTGTGCGGAAAGCGAGAGACAGAGTGTTCTGGCGCAGCCTGGGAAAGGCCTACGTCCAGCGAGTATTGTCTAATTGACTGACGACCTTATAAAGGCGCTGGGATAGACTCCAGTCACTCTGTGCGGAAAGCGAGAGACAGAGTGTTCTGGCGCAGCCTGGGAAAGGCCTACGTCCAGCGAGTATTGTCTAATTGACCGACGACCTTATAAAGGCGCTGGGATAGACTCCAGTCACTCTGTGCGGAAAGCGAGAGACAGAGTGTTCTGGCGCAGCCTGGGAAAGGCCTACGTCCAGCGAGTATTGTCTAATTGACTGACGACCTTATAAAGGCGCTGGGATAGACTCCAGTCACTCTGTGCGGAAAGCGAGAGACAGAGTGTTCTGGCGCAGCCTGGGAAAGGCCTACGTCCAGCAGTGGACTGTGATAGGATGATGTCTTATTGAATACGTTTGTGGTTATGAGTTACGCAAATAGGATGAAGGACTAATACAGAGTTGATCAATGTTTAAGCACGTTTAAGTCTTGAAACTACCCATTTAATCAATTGTCCAATAGATATCATTGATGAGTGACCTCATCAAAATCATTAAGATATTAAACGTTTATTGCTAAACACGGACTTCATAATAAATATTTAAATTAAAGATCACAGAGGTCAAGTCATGTTTCTTTAATCAGAATACTTGTTATGTTATGATTATTTTGAAGAAAAAATCACTTAGGTATGCGAGCACGTAAAAAATGCACATCAACATTATCAACAATAGGTAAGTAGGTATATAGGTAACATTATTGTAATGGATTAAAGTCTATCGAAAGACCTTGATTTTTATGTTTTAATTAATTTTTTTATCAGTTGGTCTATTGTTACTTCTAATCCAACCTAGATGTTAATTTTAAGCCTATTATGTCAAAGCTAAAACTTAAATGATATAGTGCTAACTTGGCTACTATAGGTATTCTATAGAATAACGGACAATGGCATACCTATCTTGCACCGCATTCCCTGTCACCTGCACACGTGAGGACCTAATGGACGCGTCAGCAAACGGTATTGAAGTTGCTGAATTTTGGGTCGAACTAAACAGTAGGTATACAGGGCGGTAGGGGACATTTTGGGATGCATGAAGAAGCCTCCTCGTGTAGCGCAGTTTGTTCCTCCGCTGTCACAGTCGAGTCACACCAAACACCTTATTTGACTGGCCAATTCTTCCCTTGTGGTGGTAGGGCTAACGCCCGCCTGGTTTGCGACCACCCTACCACCGCGATACGTGGGAGTTCCAATGCCTTAGGCATCTTCTTGGCACGCTCGTTCCATCATAGACCTCATCCAACGCTTTCCACCAGGCGTGATCGAGGTCAAGAGCGAGCCCATTCAGTAATAAAAAAAAACATTGACGCACAACCTGTTATCATGGATTTAGTACATGTTTCTGGAAACGCTTGTCATTTTGCGTCGTATATTTAAAAAACTGGTCAAGAGCGAGTCGGAATCGCGCACCGAGGGTCCCGTACCATCATGTTTTAAATTTTTCATCGGCGAGGCCTATATTCGTCAGAGAATTGTGTGTGATATTGAAATTTTATAACTTTTGTTGATGATTTCTGAAAAAGTGTGCTATTTAGAGACTTCGTTTTATTTTTCCTGTAATCTTTACATAAACTTCTATCACATAGAATAATTTCAGATTTTTCTCTTTGCAGACTTCGGAGATAAGGGTAATAAAAAATCTGCTGTTTCCTACAAAAGTGCAATATCTACACTGTCAAAATGTAAAATGTATTTTTTTTTATTAGGAATTCTGAATCATGTACTGAATCCAAGGTAACGATTACGCGTCGATGTCCCATCACCCTGTGTATTATATCTTTTCGTATTATATATTATTATATCGTAATATTATTTCGTATAACTGCCATTGACACGCAAAGAAGAAGACGTATATCGGTAACTTTACTGCATGAAAATATAAACGGTAACCTCACGTAATCCCACGTGCGAACGCTTTAATAACGCGCTAATGCGCTCTGTTGGATTCTCAACGTTCGGCTCAATGCCGAGAGTTAAAAATGTGTCGTTAAAATTAAAGCGCCTGCGAGCACGTGGGCAAACATATTGCAAATCGGGTTTGCAGACAGTTAGTAGGCGACGCGACGCGCGGATTCCTTTTCTTAGCATTCAATTGTTTTAAATATAGCTTCCACTGTCTATCGAATCTATTTAGCAGGTATCTTTAACTTCACTCTTACAGACTATGCTTGGAGAAAATTGTCCTTGCAATGACATAACATCACGCCTGCACACCATTGAGCGATAGGCAGATGTGTAAAGTACACACATTTAGCCAGTTGTGTTGTGTTGGATAAAACTTGTCTTTAAGCAGTCACTTAGGATTTTTTTTGATCAAGTTTAGAATCTAATCACAATGCACAGAGTTGGGTTCGAACCCAAAACCTCTCATACTCAAACTTTAAAGCGTTTCAAATAAATCAATAACAGGCACCTTTGAATTGTCAAGGGATCGGTCAGTCAAAAAGATGTAGAAGAACAGGCAAGAAACTCCACGGAAACTCTTTTAAATCAAGGATCAGACCGGAATAAATCAAAATACTATGGTTACAAAATATTGAGACATGTGAGAACGACACAGAACGTTAAAAGCGACCATTATGAAAAGATTAAGTGAAAATCAAATATTAGATTTAAATAAGCTGTGGCAGCTAATGGCTGAAATACAGAAATCTAAAAATAATAATTAGATGTCCTGTGGGCCGAACCCAATAACCTATTTTCAGTTAAAGACAGATCGCTACCGCTACTGATGTTAACCATAATTGCCATTATAATAACTATAATCATACAGATTGCTACAGGAGGCGGTGCTATTCTGTAAAAAGATCACCGTGATAACTTAGGTGAAGTGTGATTAAAGTGAGCTGTCATTGCACCTGATGCTAGGGATTGACACTATTGACCGCTCACTTTAAGCTCACTTCACCTAAGTTTTCACGGTGAGATTCTTACAGAATAGCATTACTGATATATATAGATTATTGGGACGTCAAAACCAGATAGATAGGTTGTCTATCTCCAGTCTGCCATAACTGGTGATAGATAGGTAATTGGGGTCGGCCGTAAGGGATAACCCGGCAGTTCACGAACATGACGCATGGATTAGCACCATTCACCTCACACTTAGCAGCTAATGTTTCCATTAAAGTTTACTCCCGAATGTCTTCTACTTTATCAAATTAATATTTTTATCGGCGACAAGGATAAATAAGTCCATTAATTTGTGATGGAATTTTACTCACTGGGATTTTAGTAAGTATAATATTAACACAAAAAAAATGTTATGCATGAACTACATTTTCAATTTCATTACCTACTAACAGGCCACAGTTCTTCGAAAATCAATTGTTAAGATTTTTTGTTTGAATTCCACTTAGTTCCACTAAATTAGCGGTCTGCGTAGCAAATGCTGGAAACACACTTGCATCTGATGTTGGTAAAAAAGGCCGGTTCGAATCGGGCTCGAAGGACCATCAGGGGCCGTATTATACAGTATTAATGCCATCATGATTCCAATCTGAAAAAGGGATAGTGCTATCGGTCATCTTAAGCTCAGTCCAGCTCAGTCTCTCTCTCGCACTGAATTTGAATCATCATCATCGTCAGCATCTGAATCATGATGACATTAAGACGTCATGTGGAACTAGTTGTGGTTCAGTCCGATTCAAACTTTATTGCGGGTCTGAAGTGCGCTACTCGCGGCGCAGTACCTCACTCCTCACCCCCGCTGACACGTGAATTTGTTACTGCGCAGCGACTCGCCTCATGTTCCGTCTGAGCCGCCATAATGTTTGAATCGGGCTTTAGTAAGCCATGGTGTGAAATAAAATAGCAGGCGTTTTGCACACACGATGAGTGGAATTTTTTGTCTTATTATTTTCATTGAATAGACAAAACCGATCACACAGAAGGAAACGGAAATGAACTCAAAAACTATGAAGTATCGTTTGTTGGTGTTGCCAACATCTATCGTTATAAGGCTTAGCGCTATGACAAGATACATACTGATAATTATCATGTAACCAATCATTTTTAGCTATCGTTACGAATGATAGGAGAAGAGGTGGCCAAGAGGTGATGGCCGCGACTTACGAGTTGTAGGTCGCTCAGACAGGCGCTTTACTTAGTGTAAATTGATTCATAACCACTGCTCTCAAAACGGTGAAGGAAAACATCGTGAGGAAACCGGCATGTCCTAGAACCAAAAAATTCGAAGACATGTGACATCTACCAACCCGCACTGAGCGCGCATGGTGGATTACGTCCCACTCTCTCTCACCGAGAGGAGGCCTGTGTCCCAGCAGCGGAAATATTATACTCTGATTATGCGAATGATTGGATCGACTGCGTTCTTATCGCACATCAAAGAATTACGAAGCCACTAAAGTTGTCGTGTTATATTCCGGTGCTCACTTGACCACCGGAATAGAACACGACGACTTTTTTTGTCACGACGACTCTTTGGCAGGCATTGCTTCGATACGACAGTCGCTGTGCGGCCCCAGTATCAGTAGGTACCTACAGTCGACCGCCATCGGTGGTAACACTTTGACACAGTATAAATTTAATATTTTATTTTGTGACTTTGACCTTGAGCTGGCCTAGCGTAGTACGGAGTTTCCATAGACTATTGAGGGGTAATTGCGTAACATACTATCAGAAAATCAAAGTCTTAATTTTGACACATCAACAACATTTATTGCGTTATTGATGTTGATGAGCAGACAAATTTTTCGTACAAATAAAACAACGATGAATCAATATCCTTCAAAATGACTCGGATTGTGATTAATACTGAGGGGCAGTTCTCGTAATTTTAAGAACGATCACAGTCTAATCTCAGTCTCAATCTGTCAAAAATACCTCTAATATACATTTTTGACACGTTTTTGACATTGATTGTCGCTGAGATGAGATTGCGACTAGATTTTAAACGTTTATAATTACGGCAATTGGCCTTCTGTTGTACGACATTCTACATCAAGAGTAATCTCAACGTTTAAAATAAATGGTTCTCCTTGAAAATCAACTGTGGTTTTTATCAATACTACTCGTGATTTGTATCTGCTTAACTCATCGACAATGAACGCAGTTGATCGATGAACAATAGAGATCAGTTTTTATTTTATTACTTAATACCTACTCAGATAATTATAGCTTTTGAAGGTTATCATTAAATAGCTTACCGAGTTTCTTATGAAGTTGTTTTGGTGTTTTTGATTTTTTGTTGCTGGACTTTATATAAATTGATAATGCATTTGCAATTTCTTAAATGTTATTGAAATAATGTTATAATGGTCTACAACTACAATATCTTGAAATTGCTAAATTTAGAATGTAGTTTTGAATTAATTTAGTCGATAATTGAAGTATGCTGTCATAATCAGGCTATAATGTTCCCACTGCTGGGACACAGGCCTCCTCTCTGTGAGAGGGACTGGGCCGTAATCACAATCATCATCGTTGGTGGATGTCACATGTTTTCGATTTTTTGGCTCTAGAACATGCCGGTTTCCTCAGAATATTTTCCCTCACCGTTTTGAGAGTAGTGGTGACGAAATTATTTACACAAAATAAAGCGCCTGGCTGGGTTCGAACCCACGACCGACTCTTAAGTCGGGGACTTTACCACTGGGTCACCACGTGGCCAACTGTAATAAAAGGAGTGCATTATACAAAACCTTAATCTGTACTAATATTATAAATTCGAAAGTAACTTTGTATGTTACTTTTTCACGCCTAAACCACTGAAAGATTTCGATAAAATTTTGCAAGGAGATAGATAGTGAAATTTTGGCAAAATCTTTTTGGTAAAACGGCAGGATCCCACCATTCACAGTGTGAAAATATGTCTAAAACGCAACTACGCTTCAGGAAAAATCACGGTGTGGTAAAAAGGATCAAAATGAAAAGGCAACGTGCCGAACGCGTGCCTTTGAGCCCGTTTCACACACAAGTCACAAAAAAGACAGAGTTCCCACTTGCGGAGGCCTAAAGCGCGTGTGAGTGACAACATTGGGAACTGGACCGCTTCATAGCATCGATGTGCTTCGAAAGTGCTAGTGTTTTTGTCCAAGACTTTAATAGGTAGTCAAATTGGCAAATCTCCGATTAAAATTGTACCTACCTGTGTAAATTGAAATTGTAATCCTTTTTTTTACATACAGTTTATAAAAATGTTGATTATTGTGTCACGTTTCTACACCGTGGCGCTTTAATGGCGCTATTAATTTAATATGTAACACACGTTTACGGTTCCCGTTTTCGTTATACATATGAACATCTTTTAATTTCATTAAAATATATTATTTATTTATTTAAAAATGATATCATAAAGAACTGTAAGTCTAAGGTAATATGCCGGGGTCACGGATCGCATCAATAAAATGAAAACGAATAAGGTGCAAAGAGTAGGCGAATTGAAGTAAAGAGAGAAAGAAAGCCTTATGTCGGCGAGTGGCGAAGGCGGCCCGGTTTTCAAATTACGAATTATTTTATGTTGTCATATTTTTATGATTACTGGCCACTAGTCTTACCCGTGTGTTAAATTATGGCGAAAGCGCCAGGGTAGGCCGCGAAATTAATTTTTTTTATGGTTTTTGCAATTTGCTGATCAGTATTAAGTTGTACGTTGATTAAAATGTGATTCGCGGCAGTAACAAATATGTATTTACAGAATTATAATCATTAAAGTCATCAACACAACTCTCTAAGACCAAGCAATCCCACTGAATGACTATTTCATGAAATCTTGACGTTTGAGAATTATACTAACTTAACAAGTTGTATTACTGATTCTAATAAACCTTTCTCTTGAATCACTCTATCTATTAAAAAAAACCGCATCAAAATCCATTGCGTAGTTTTAAAGATCTAAGCATACATAGGGACAGACAGCTAAAAAGCGATTTTCTTTTATACTATAGTGATTATTGTAATTGCTCCTATTTGCTTTCAGGCCATTGTAAATGTTGATATTTTCTTAGTTTTTGGTAAAATAGATGATAGATAGTTAAAACGTTTATTCAGTGCAACAAAAGACACAATACCGTTATTAAAAAACATCACACAATACAGGTATTAAAAATATCAGAAAAGGTGAAAAAAAAAAAAACAAAGATTAAAAAGATAAATTGACCCATAGACACCTAGCTTATATACATCAAAATAATAGTCGATAATAACGAAATAAATCAATCAACCCTGTTTCAAATAATAACAATAAGTTTATTGATTCATAAAATAGATTGATGCAAACTTCATGGCGATTACTTCCGATCAATTTAGTACAAGTATCGGTTTAACAACTCAAGGCCAAGACCGTAAATGATTAATTAGAGTTCTGAGATGCTCAGGTGTCACGTTGTAACATGTCATTATGGGTCGGTTGTAACAATGTCGTAAGTATAATATGACAATATTTATGATGATTAATGGCTGATGATGACAGCCCGGGAGCCGTACAATGCAAGCATATATCATTTATATGTATTAATACTGATATATTGGCGGTAATAATCTGTGTGATGTATGGAGATATTGTATTCGGAAATGAGAATATATTAACGGACAGTAAAGTTATGACATGTTTTTTTCCGTTTCTTGGCTGTTTTTAGTAGGTATCAGACAATGATACAAAGAAAATGTGGAATGTCCCATCATCTGCATAGCCTTTTCCCAACTACGTTGGGGTCGGCTCCTAGTCTAACCGGATGCAGGACTGCCTGTCGGACCGGCACAACCCAGTTACTGGGAAACACAATACTTACTTACTACTAACCTAACCTTGGTAAGACTGGTTGTCCAACTTTCGGGCTTCAGACTACTCGTAACGACAGTCAAAGATCTACAAACGACAGCCGGGATCAATGTCCTCTCCGAGACACGGAGGAGTTTTCGTACCTATGTGATAGATGGTTACCCATCCACGGACCGACGTCGGCAAGCGTTGCTTAACCTTGAATAATAAGCCACGAGCCTCTCTGGAATGTCCCAATACAAAATAAAACATAGTAAGAATATTTTTTAAAGTTCAATGCGGATTTATTTCCGCCGTATTCAGAGACGGCGAATACTGTAAAATACTATTAAGTTCAGCACTAGGCAGATGATGAAAATAATTAACGTTTAAAGTAGTTATAATTAGATTATCGATGGATTTTTTTTATCTTTCATTGTATAATCAGTATGTATGTATGTATTAGCTATGATTACATATTGTTCATTGTTATCATTTCTATGGCATAAGTCATTTTAATTTTGTTAATCTACTTTTGTATTACCATTCAGTTATCTTATGAAAAATGTGAATACATTAATTCCTGAAGATATACTGAAAAATGAATAATAACAATGATGGATTAAATTATACATTTTTTTTTTTTTAATGGGAGGGGCCCGTGGCTGAATAATAACAGCCGTACAGGTCGATCGATCAGGTTAAGCTACGCTTGCCGCGGTTGGTATGTGGATGTGTGACCATCTTTACATACCGTGACCCCCTCCGTGCCTCGGAAAGCACGTTAAGCCATTGGTTCCGGTTGTCATTCGTAGATCTTTGACAGTCGTTACGGGTAGTCAGAAGCCCGAAAGTCTGACAACCAGTCTTACCAAGGGGTTTCGTATTACTTAGTAACTGGGCTGTGGAGGTCAGATAAAATACTGGTATTCAGCTGCATCCGGTTAGACTGCAAGCCGACCCCAACATAGCAGATGACTTTGTAAGTTTCTCATGTACTACAAAACCTTTAGGTACCTTAATAAATTATTATTATTATTCTCTCTTCTCTTTTCTCTTTTGACATTTCTCGAGACCCCGGGGTCCCGGACCTTTGGAAGGCGTACGAGTGGCCGAAGCCAACTCGCAGAGACCCGTTAGACGTTTTCACCGAAATGAGGCACCAAACGACGATTATCCCTGTATGCACTATGCAAGTGCACCCAAGGACAACACCCGATTGGTGGTGTTGGACTATTGCAGAACATGGGAACATAATATATTGGGCTATGGCTTTGGGTGGATATAGTGGATCAGTTACCTGGAACTATGGAGGGATTATCCCCTGCCTGACCAATGATATTAAAATATTCACAGGTAAAATGGCAGAGGGTGACTTGCACACTCAATAATGGGCCCCCGAAAACGGTCGCTAGCACACAGTGTCGTTGCGACAAAGGGGTAACATGTCCTGAGGTGCTTATGGAAATATGGAGAGGTATTCCACGGTTATCAGGACAATCCTGGAAGTACGGTCAAGATCCCTACCAGTATCATACTGGAATACTTCCTTCCTCCGAACACGTTTGCTCTTGCGAAGTTGCGAATTCATTATTATTACTTCGAGAGGTAGGTAGGTATCTACTTCATTGGCGCGTGTCAAAATAATTAAATCTTACCTACGAGATTCAGATCTGGACTGATGATAAATTATATTTATCACATTCCGCTTTGAATAAACATAATCTTCATAAATTTATGATGTTTGTGATATATACTGATAACTAGTGTTATCTCAGTGTTTATAGTTGGCTGATTACATATTTTGCATATTATTATGTGCTTTACAGTATTATTTTAGAAAGAAAGAAAAAGTTTTTTAGTCACTTGCAGGTGATAAATTCCCCGGATATGGTGGTCAGATAGGTAAGCGCTCCATATAAAGTACTGGTATTCAGCTGCATCCGTTTAGACTGGAAGCCGACCCCAACAATGTTGGGAAAAGGCTAGGCAGATTGATTGAGTTCAGGCTAGTCTGGAATTGTTTCCATTATTTTATTTCGGCCACTTTTAATATTGGGTATACCGGCCCGCCAGCTTTGCCCGGCGGGTTATGCCACTGGGCTTGTTTTGCGATAATCGTATTGTTTTTGCCGGTCGGCACCAACCCGCCGCCGGGCAAAGCCGGGTTTGGTGTATAGAGGCCTTTAGGTGATTATCGCAATGTTGTAGAATGAGCTTATTTCAGCAGTAGATTGAAAAATGGTTATAAGTTTTAAGTGATCTCACCTTTTTTTTGTTACCGCACTCACAGAATGTTCATTAGTGTTGATGTAACATTAACATTATCACTGGCTACCTATATTAAATATTTGCCAATAAAATTTTATACGTTAAACTTTTAAGGATAAACTTCTAACTATATACACTAGGTACTAAATTAAATGACTAGCTAACTAAATATACAAGTAGATATATTTTGGTATGTTCCTTATTCGAATATGGGCAAATGCCAAAAGTCTAGGTGGTCAGCTGTCGGTCACTGACTTGAGTAGAGAAGGAATTATTTTTTCATTGTCAAACTCTCGTAGATCGGATCGGAACGGTCTAGTCTAGATGGATAGATGTCACAAGTACTATTTTCGACTACTTCAGTGAACGTTACGGGGGCTATGTTATTGTTTATATGTTAAGTGGATGAGGAAATCATGCTCAAATTAAAACTTACAAGTGATTCATCAATCCTTTCCACGTGAATGATTATTTTGCACTTTTTTACCTTCAGTAATACCTGTTTTTTCGTTGTTAACCAGACTGTGTGTGTGTGTGATAGTCGGTGTTTTAGCAATGTCTTCGTTTATGTAGGTACTTACACTGCGGTTTATTTGCGTGTTTACTTTGCATTGCATAATAGGTATTCAGTAAGAAAAACTATGCAACTCTACAAAGATTTTTAATCATTCCAATAATTCGCTTTCCAATTATAATTCGAAGCAAGCGTTTTCCACAAAATTATTAAAAAATATTTATCAGCTATTTGTTTTCAATAAAATGCTCCATATAAAATATCACCGTGAAAAATTAACATGATTAGTAAAGTTTCTGTTTCCATTCGACACGTGGAACGACAGTTTCAGTCATAAAAAAATGTATCAAGGTTTACAGTTTGTAAAAATTGTTAAGTCACGACTCACGACCGCAAAATGGGAATTGTACGCGATGTTATAAGAGAGGCACTCACCATGATTGTTAACACGCGTTCTAACCACGTTTTCTTAGAAACAGGAGCGCGCGAAAGACGTGCGGCTCTCGCGACGGCTGGAGCACAACTACAAGACGAAGGCGTGCATTCTACGGACAAAATATATGCGCCCGCGCAACTTCATTGATAATGATTATGACGAAATGATAACGTTGATCGTATAATTGGCGCTACTCAATCAACTGCCGTCTTGACTACCTACTGTAGAATTTATTGCGTTACAAACTGTATTGCAATGTTATATCATTTTGCGAAGGATTTATTTATTATATTATTATAAGCCTGTGTTGACCTAGCCATCTAGATAACACGCGTATTTTTTGGGAATTCCCTATTAGGTACGTATTTTATTCAATGTCGCGGGGTTGCAAACTTGCGACCTCTTACTGTAAATTTAAGATTACGAATCGAATGGATGTCGTCGTCGATGACGATGGATGGCTGGAATAAAAAAATACTTGTGTATTTTTAAAAGAAAACTATTTAGTAAATAATTGGAATTCTCTCATTCACCAATTTCTATATTTATCTAATCTATACATGTTATTAATTGAAGTCGCTTTTCGTGTGTGTATGTGTGGCCGCGCAGTTCTTCTAAACTAAGCAACGAATTTTGATGCAGTTTTCACCATAATTTAGATTATTTATTCCGGACGGTTTATGTGTATGATACATATTAAAATTAAGTTTATTGAAGAAATCACGATGTTTGGTCAACTCGTAAAAACCATGCTGCTCAATAGATATAGTCGAGTCAGTGTGCCAAACATCTAAATCTTTCTAACTTTCTTCAATGCTAACATTTCGTATAATAACCTCATCTATTAAATTATGTTTAGAATCACAACAATTGAGTGCCATCTTGTTTTTAGGCCAAGGTCTTCAAAGTTTGCAAATAGCCGGACGCGGTAACGTCAATCGTGTGTTTAAAATGGCCAGTTGTCCCAAATGCGACCTTATAGGCATCGGGAGAGAAACTATTATTGTTACCGAAAGCTATCTAAACTAATCTATACAAAAATATTATGAAGAGATATTTATGAGTTTGTATTGGAAATCTTCGGAACTACTGAACCAATCCCGAAAATTCTTTCATCAACGGAAAAACCCCGGTATTGCCGAATGTCATATCGCACACCTAGATCTAAACAGCGATTAACTCAAAAAAAACACTTTTTTCAGGAAAGTTGAAAAACTGATTATTATGTCCATATGCACTGCAGGAGTTTGCTGTATTGATCAATACTTTTTAAGTTGAGTAATGGAACTATTTTTGAATCTGTTTTGTTGGTCGCTAGGTAGTGAGTTAGGGAATTCGATGGTATGCATACCTCAAAAATTTAGATTTTAGAGTTAGCTCTCTTTAGATCTAGGTGTGAGATATGATATATTTCAAGTTAAAACAAGACAATTTACTCTTTAATTTATCTATCATAAAAAGGTCAACGTCAAAAAATGTGTGGTAATCTGAAGATTATAAAAATAAAAATAAAACCTTTTTTTTTCAGGTAAAACCAATATTACATCAGATTAAAATGTCACAATTTTGTAACAGAATCGATTTGAATAAAATACTGGTATGCATTTAGATAGGTATGTGTTTAAATGAATAAAAATAGAGAGACAATGGTGCCGATTCCCTTGTTCACGAACTAAACTAAGTTATACCTAAGTTCAGTGCATCTTTTTTTTTTTTTTTTAATAAACGTTGCCCCACACTAGGAATTTCTCCTGTATTGTGGGTTCATTTACAAACATTTAAATTCACATACACAAACAGCCAGACCCGGAAGAACTACTTGTAGGTCATATAAATATTTGTTCCGTGCAGGAATCGAACCCGCGACACGCAGCGCAGCAGTCAATCGCTTAACCGTCAAATTAATCAGCGCCTGACATTTGTTTAATAATTTAGAAACAACAATACCTGGATTGTTACTTATTTTTCCAAAAATCCCCACTAGGTTGAGTTTATTTTTATTTCTAGTGGGGATTTCTGGAATAAATCACATAGACGTGATTAAAAACTTGCCTTGCACCAATTCACTGCATAGGTACACATTATAGGTATCTTTAACTTTATAACATAATATAAAACAAAGTCGCTCACGGATTTTAATGCAGTTTTCAGCAATAGATAGAGTGATTCAAGAGGAAGGTTTATATGTATAATACATGGATATTATAGTAGAGAAAAGCCGAGGAATTCAAAGATTTGTAATGTGATGTCATAACAAAAATATGTATGTGCGCTTACATTGCAAACGCTGGCTAAACCTTACGAGATAGATCAATTTAATGTACTACGGAATTGTATATGTTAAAATTATCGATAAAAAAGTCCGCGATGGTAACCATTTTTATCTGTTACATATTACAAAAAAAATATGGGTTATTTACCAAGCTATTTTAAACAATACAGTATTATTCCTTAACCAATTAAATACTTACATTAAATACGTTGTGCATTTCATGGAGATCCAAATTTGCCTTTTACATCATAATCATTTTTCACTTCAATAATATCACTGATTAGACAATCAATCTCTATCTGCCTAGCATTTTCCCAACTATGATGCGGTCGGCTTCCTGACTAACCGGATGCAGCTTAATACCAGTATTTTACATGGAGCGGCTGCCTATCTGACCTCCACAACCCAGTTACTGGGTAACACGATACCCATTGCTAAGACTGATTGTCAAACTTTTGTGCTGACTACCCGACTGTAAAGATCTACGTATGGCAGCCGGAACCAATGGATTAACGTGCTTTTGCGAGACACTGAGGAGTCTCGGTATGTAATGGATGGTCACCCATCCATGATCCGACGACGGCAAGCGCAACATAATATTGGCTGTTATAGCCACGAGCTGGTTTTTAGAATTAGTATTGTTAATGTGCTTGTGATAAATTCTTTTTCATTTTACCCTGATCTAAATTAAGAGACGTAATTGAGGGGGAAAAATAGTCACAGAAACGATGTAGCCGATCAGCTTGTTGATGCTTTCTGACAATTTGTTTTATTTTTTTCCTTAACTAATGAATACGACCTTTATTGAAAAGTGAAGACGTTTGAGTAAAAAGGTCGTAAATTGACTGTTAGGGACTTGAAAACATTTGAACAGTGAACAGTGTCGCGGAGTTATTTTATTTTTTCCTTATGAAGATTAAGGATAAAGTCAGCGTGGAAAGTTTTCAGTAAAATTTTTAATTTACAGTAATTCCCGTTAAACTTAAGGGGCTGATAGGACCTAAACGCAAAAAAACGCAAGTTTTAGAAACAATAAAAGTATAATATGATCGACTACCAGTAAATAAAATCAGAAAAATATATGATATTCTTGAGGATATAGGTACTCGTATTGAAGGTAGATAGTGTGTTGAAAACATAATACAACTAATTTTATACGATAGAAAAAAATCATGAAGATACCTCTAAAAACTTTATTTTTACAATAAAAACCATACTTATATACACACAATCATTCTGATTTTTTGTCAGATTATTCTACAAGCAACATACTAAAGCACTAGTGTTTTAATTTTTTAGTCAAAACAATAGATTTTTTGTAAATGAATAATTGCTTCATATTTCCAATAAATTACCACGATGAAACAACGCCGCGCCGCGGCGCGGCGTTGTGTCATCGCGCTTCTCTTTCTTTTCTATGCAGTCCGACAAAGACCGCGCTTTAGGTCATGTAGTCGCCTTAAGGGAGAGATATATGAAACCATGGTTAGACATATTGTTGGGTCACAAAAGGGATAAATGAAAGGTAAGATAGAAAAGTAAGATATACATATAAGATAAAAAGTAAGATAAATAAATGTGCATGCAGCTCAGATGAGAATGCTAAGAGGGATGTGTGGTGGTGTTACACGAATGAATAGAATAAGAAAAGAGTACATATGGGGGGGGGGGGGGAAGAAAAAGACATGTTGCGCGACCCCGAATAATTTGGGATAAGGGCAGGAGAATGACGATGACGATGAGTGTCAAAAGAGTATAATTGACCTGCAAATCGCACGAAATATTTATATTATATTTATATACATAGATATTTATCGGTACACTAGCTGCGCGCCGCGGTTTCACCCGCATAAGTTTCGATACCGTGGGAATTTCGGGATAAAAACTATCCTATGCCCTTTCCCGGGACTCAAACTATCTCTATACCAAATTTCATCTAAATCGGTTTCGCGGTTTAAGCGTGAAGAGGTAACAGACAGACAGACTTTTGCATTTATATTTTGATATTATGAGCTGTTTGTTTTTTATTAATAAAATAAAATTTTATTCGAGAACATCCACCGGTTTCATACTAAACTTCAACTACATCCAACGATCCTGCATACTTATCTCTTTTGTTGACTCTCTCTTTTGTTGTACACAAGACATTTCAGCTTTCTGTCTGAAGTATGGAAGATCCATAAGAGTCGGTGACCACTTACCATCTCGTGAGGTAGTCTGCTTGTTTGCGAGTCTTGGAGCTCATTACGGCGAAAAATACTATAGACTAGAATTGAATAATAATATAGACATTGGGGTATATTTATAAGCGATGATTAAATTTAAGTGACGTTTAAACGTCAAAAATGTACGGTTAAACTGCTACAACGTAACACTACCTTATGAATAAAGGGGCCAATGTTTGTGTCAAGAAAAGTTACTAAGGGCGCTTTCCGAATTAGCTATAATCGCTCACAGCGCTCACATCATCTCACATTCGTTCCGATTTAGATATCACGATTATGACAGCTGAGAGCTGTCAACAATTCGGAACGCCCGTGAGCGCGCTCACAGTGCTTACTCAATGTAAAAACGATATTATTACAGTATTTCTTTGTATAAACACCACATTTCTTCTTCTTTGGTTAGGTGGCGACTATCAGCTAGAAGCACAATTTCGAAAATGCCACTTTAGTTTAATTTTATGATAAGATGCAAATCAAAACAAAACACACACTGACACATTCTCACACACACACTGACATTTTTGACAGCGCTCACGGTGATATTATTCTAGGGCATGGTCGGCGTTATCGCAAGATGGCGCATGTCATGACGTCATCTATGACGATTCACGGGACGTCGTTATCGCGCTCACGCTAATTCGGTACGGGTTTAAGCACGCTCACATCGATTATTTCCCAACTCGGAACGCAGGGTAATAATTTAGACGAAGCTAAGACAGCTGCACGCCGAAAACTTAGCTGAAATTCCGTTACCAACTACAAAAATTGGTTAGTCGGGATTTTGGAACCCTCAAATAGTTGTCCCACTGTCATCAAGCTACTGAACAGGTTCGAACGGCTGCATCTGGTTGAAATGAAGCCGCATTGTCTGGCCGAGGAGGAAGGGATCGCGCGCATACGACGGCTGCCATAAATCTAAAGTCACGCTAGGGTTGTCAAAACCGTCAACAACTTATATTGATCTGAACTCAAAGCCAAATATCACACTTAAAACGTTCATCTCATCTCAGCGATATGAGATAAGTAGCGATTTGACTTTGAATATCATTTATCTCATTTCATTTATTTATTTTGCAGATCTTAAAATTATTATTTTTTGTACAACACAACACAACACAACTTAAACACTTATGTTAGTACTTAGGTACATCCTTAATAATTGTTAGTTACAAAGGTCATAAAATTAAGTTAGTATTTCACTACAGACTAAGTAACAAAACATAGAGATTGCTGTTATTTAAAAAAAAATTGGCACTCCGGGAGTGCTGACAGAAGAGAAAACTTGAACAATTACGTGTGTATATTTTGAATCGTCATAATTATAAACAAAACACGCGCGGTGTCGGTTATGGTAACAGGGTCGCGACTGACTGACATATCAGCACACAGCCGAAACTACTCTAGGAATGTGGAATTTTGAACTTGTGTAACTATTTTCAAGAGATTTAAGGGATTAGAAATATAGTCATAGTCCGTATCTGGAGGTGGTGACATTTAGTTTTTATTTCAATAAAATCAGTCCACTCGGTCAAAAGTTATCACCTTGCAACGGCTTGGAACAGAGAGTTTAGGTTTACCAGTGTGCTCGATAGATGGCGTTGTGCAAATGTCGCGATGTTATTTCCGCAGGATAGTGTTATTATAAAACAAACTAGCTAATCTATAGACATTATACATATTTCTATTACTCAAGCTATTTATTATGAACAATTGTCATAGTCCTGCACACATTATGTGTTATCTATTAATCAATCTATCATATTAATAGGTACAATTGTCATTGTCCAGGATTTCTAATAACAGTTTCTTTAAGAGTGTGCTCTCTACCATGCTGGCCCCGTGCGGGTTAGTAGATGTCTTCGAATTTTTGGTTCTAGGACATGCCGGTTTCCTTACGCTGTTTTCCTTCGCCGTTTTGAGAGCAGTGGTGATGAAATTATTTACACAAAGAAAGCGCCAGCCTGGGTTCGAACGCACGACCAACCTGAAATCACGAAAAAAAAATCAGCTGTTCCCTACATTTATGTTCGTATAACTTGTCAAAATGTAGGGAACAGCTGTTTTTTTTTTCGCCATTTCAGGTTTGGTGCCATAGTAAAAGTTGTTGTGATGAGTACAATGACCTCTTAAGAGGTTGCTAATGTTTTACCAATAACCCTGTATAAGTAAGTCACAAAAATAAATTTTAATTTTAATTTTCAGTGTTGGACAGCCCTAGTCGCCTGCTACGCAATTAGAATTGAAAATGTTAAGGTCATCCCATCTTTAACTCAGACTCGCTAGGAGTCTGGAACTGACTGTGCCAAATTACCTGATCGACCG
This sequence comes from Oligia latruncula, assembly GCA_948474745.1. Classification (NCBI taxonomy): domain Eukaryota; kingdom Metazoa; phylum Arthropoda; class Insecta; order Lepidoptera; family Noctuidae; genus Oligia; species Oligia latruncula. The sequence continues at coordinate 12,594,698 of OX419702.1, read as the reverse complement.
TTAAATGTTTCATTGTACATAATGATCAATACTTTATTTTTAGCTTAATTATATCTGAGAGATCACGAACTCCTTTATTTCATATTGTTCATTTTACACGATATTGTTATAGTGTCTTTGGATGCAGACCTAGTCATAACAGTTTTGCCTATCTTTGTCAGGCTAGGTTTTACAGAAAATTATGACAATATATAAGGGCGTTTGTCCACCGCAGCGCTCACCGAACTTGACGTCTCGGTGACGGCGATCACACCTAAACAAAACAGTCTTAGGCCCGTATTATAGAACCTCACTCAAGACTCAGGCATTACTTAAAACTAGTTAAGAGCCATTTGATTGGTTGAAACTAGTTTTATGTAATGCTTGTCTTGAGTGAGGTTATGTAATACGGCACAAGTGTGTGCGTAAACACAGGTGCACTCTCTGTTCCTTTACTCTCATAGTCCGATGGGACGGCAATCCGACACGACCGGGGATAGACAAGGCGCAGAACCAACAGCTTTACGTGCTTTCCGAGGCACGGGTATTAAACCACCAACTTCCACACTCCGGGTTGTTACTAAAAAAATCCTAATGGAAAACCCATTAACACCTTTTCGCACCTGGGAATCGAACTCTGGACCCCACGCTCAGCAGTCGCGCTTGCAACCAAGAGACCACAGCCAACCCAACCAACGGGTTAGTTAGGAACTAATTATTATTATACAGGGTTATTGGTAAAACATTAACAACCTCTTAAGAGGTCATTGTACTCATCATTATGAACAACTTTTACTATGGGATCAAACCTGAAATCGCGAAAAAAAATCAGCTGTTCCCTACATTTTGACGAGCATAAATGTAGAGAACAGCTGATTTTTTTTTTCGCAATTTCAGTTCCAACTATATCCGACGATCCTGCATACTTATCTCTTTTGTTGGTTTCTATCTTATATAAATTAAAATATTTTAGTACGATAGGATTAGATATTTAAATTAAATTTTTAATTATTGAATTTTATTAATTTATCTATTTATAATATAAAGAACATAAATAATATGTTGTACATACGCTTAGCTTTAGTTGCTTAGTTGCTAGCCTAGCTTTACTCGCTCGCAGGTGCCTGAGTATCGGAGTCGAATGTCATGTTCATTATCGAGCCAGAGGAGATACAATCAAATACTAATGACATTACTATTACCAACAACCCTCGCTCACGAGGAGGCATTTGCTAATTACATCAGTAACAAGACCGAATGTTAGGGCGAATCTGAAAGGCCTATATCCGGCAGAGGAAGTATGTACAAGTTGAGGCCAAATGAACAATAATAATAATAATAATTTATTTCTTAAGCCTAATACAATAAGGAGAGAAAAAAGAGTTACCAATGCATTAAGCATTTAATATAAGTTATCCATACTATACTAATATTATAAATTCGAAAGTAACTCTGTCTGTTGTCTGTATGTTAGTTACCTTTCACGCCTTAACCACTGAACGGATTTCGATAAAATTTGGCAGATATGATGAGATGAGTTTTTTCTATCATGTCAAATTAGTTGTATTATGTTTTCAACACACTATCCGTGTAGCATATATCCTGAAGAATATATATTTTTCTGATTTTGTCTACTACTTACTGAAGTCAATCTACTTTTATTGTCTCAAAAACTTGCGTTTTTTGTGTTTAGGTCCTGTAAGCCCCTGCAGTGAAGTGAAAAATGTCACTGCTGTGGTCGTTGGCAATACAGAGTACGACTGGCCCTATTTAATTAAAGATGTTCCACTTCCCAGTACCCAGTCTACAAACGAAAAATATAATATGTAGTTAATCCTCTACAGCTAGTCAGCTGATTCGCAAAATCTATAGCCCATCACTACCATTTAGATTGCTTGAAAAACATTTTTTTTCGATGTTTGGATTTAAGTATTTGATGTTTTTTATAAAATACTCCTATGCACTAGTTTCGCCAGTGTTTTTATTTTCCCACATGGTAATGGTTGAGTCATCATATAATATGGGTTGAGTAGTATTAGTGGAAATCTGTTAAACAAGATGGACTGAGATGTATAATCATCATTATCATCATCATATAGCTCATATGTCTCTCCAATCGCCCGCCATTTAACACAATCTTTGTTATGAGCTCAACTGTCACTAATGAGATACAATTTGCTTTTTCTATTGTTACGGAACTTAATAAGCTTACCTAACAGAATAGATGTTATGCCTATCTAATAAAACCGACAGGCGACAGGTGATAGGTGACAATCCGACAATCTGGCAAATAAGTTTTTTTCATAGATTTCTGTTTTTACCGACTTCACAAAAAGGAGGAGGTACTATGTTCGGGTGTTTGTATGTTTTTTTTTTTTTTTTTTTTTTTTTTTTTTTTTTTTTTTTTTTTTTTTTGTATGTTTGTTCATCTATTACTCCGCGAATTGTCGACGGATTTTCAAAATTCTTTTTTTGTTCGAAAGTAGATAGTTCTGAGGTGGTCCCATTGTCACCAAGTTAGGATCTGATGATGGGATCTTAGAGAAATCGAGGGCAACCCTCAAATTTTATAGGCTCACTTATTGTTTTTCGCATATTTTATGAAGTATCTTGTGTATTTGTGTATGGCTGTCACCATCTCAGGTAGCTGGGCTGATGATGGAAGGTACAACTCCTTAACACTAAGAAGTTACTCGAACAGGCAAGGACTGTTTTAGTAAATTGTTTTGATGTTTGATAGGGCATTTGCCACATTTGGTTTCATGACCTGATGCTGCAGTCAGGATAGTCTGCAGAGTACCTAACTCCTCGACAACTAACAGCAGATATATCGTGTTTAGGCTCATTGAAAAGGGCTCGATGTGTGGATAAACGTTCTGTTACTGAGGAACACCGAAGACCTGATGCTGAAGCCAGGAGCATCAGAAAAAGTACAAACCTTGAAATTCCAGCACCGTAGTCGTGTTTGGGCTCAATTTAAACTGGACTAATTTTAAGTCCAATGCAATGTTGACATAAGTCTGGCCTGATGCTGCAGCCAGGATTATCAGCATCTAATCTAAAAACTAATAAAAGGAGAACTCCTCAACAATTAACGTCCCAGCATCGAGAAAAGGAATATTTTATAAAAAGGCGATGGGCAAGTTGACATTAGGCTATTGTAACTTAGATAAATTATGAATAGACCCACTAAAAAGCGAGAAATAAAAACTTTTTAACAAAAAAAAAACCGACTTCCAAAAAAAACTACAAACTGAAAAATAACTTCAATTTCGGAAGTCGGTGGCAAAAACTAAAATACTGATCCCTAAGACACCGACTTCCGAAATTGAAGTTATTTTTCAGTTTGTAGTTTTTTTTGGAAGTCGGTTTTTTTTTTGTTAATTTAAGCACCTGTTGTGAAAATGTGCCGGTAATTTACAGGTAGAGCTCTTACTTGAATAAGGGGATTTGCCGGCTCACGGTCTCCTCTAAATACAAGTCCTCTCAGACAAAAGGCTGGGATTGGGAAGTTCCATTTTCATTATGACCTGGACTTTTATGTCCAACGCGTCATCGTCGTAGTGTAGTCGCCTACAACATACCTGACATTCCTAACATTGATGTCCGTTTTCACTAACACGTCGAACTGTTGGATTTTCAACTTTCAGCTCTAAAGTCGAGTGTTGAAAATCCAACAGTGCGTTTACAGAGGTGTCGCGTAGTGATATAGGTACTGAAAACGGCCATGAATCCCTGGATGTCATTGTTATTTATCATCAGCGTCGATCGACAATAAATCAATTTTATAGGTGCTGTCAAAACACATGTAAATCTAAGTTACAGGTTACTTAATATTCATAGGGCTTTTGTGACAATAAGATTCCTTTCCGTGTCTCACATTTCAAGTAACCCACTTCAATCCAATCTGAATAATTTTGAAGGATATTGCTTTTTATATTGAAGGGGCCGGCAGCTAAATAATAACAGTCCCACAGTTGATCGATTCGGTTAAGCTACGCTTGCGTGGTTGGTCTGTGGATGGGTAACCATCTTTACATACCGAGACCCCTCCGTGGCTCGGAAACCACGTTAAGCCGTTGGTCCCGGCTGTCATTCGTGGATCTTTGACAGTCGTCGTTAGTCAGAAGCCCGAAAGTCTGACAACCAGTCTTACCAAGGGGTATTTCATTACCCAGTAACTGGGTTTTGGAGGTCAGTTACGCAGTCGCTCCATGTAATACTGGTACTCTGCTGCATCTGGTTAGACCGGAAACCGTCCCAACAAAGTTGGGAAAAGGCTAGGCAGATGACGATGATTGCTAATCCATTGCTTTACATCTTCGAAAACTTGTCTGCCATAACGCAATGAATGTTGTTGAACTGTCAAAATGAAAGCCATTCCTACTGTTAGTGTGTTACGGCCCCGCAGCTCAAGATGGCGGTCCCAGCAACCTGTAATGTACAACATTGCAGGCTGCTGGGAATAATGCTTCCTCTCTGAGTGCCTAATAATCGACCGGGCCTCTTGCGAATATTTTAATTTTCTAAGACAGACCATGCTAGTTTTACGTTAAAGATAAAAAAAAAAAATTCTCCAAAACTTAGGCTAAACAGATTAGTGATTGGAGCCTCCCTAATGCCTGTATAGGGAGACTCCGCTCTTCCATACTGAATACTACTTGGATAACAATAAAAATAATAAGAAAGTAATAAAAAATACACTAGTATAAAAAATACACTATTGATAGATAATTTAACCTCTCTTTATTTGAAGAATATTGTTGTCACGTTTTCTTCATTGTTTCTATGATCACGAGTTACTATTAATATTAATTACATTGTAAATCGTTATTTATGACAGGTACAATGATTATTATGATTAGTCGAGGCCAAGCCTTCACAAAGTTCTAGATTACAATAGAACCATGTTTCTGTCAACTGCCGATTACTTTATGGTTGAAAACGTTTGTCCCACTGTGCACGCAGAACTATTTCTGTCGTGTCAATCTGCACAGTGCTCAGGGTGAACGATCGGACCGATCGCAAAAAAACCAACGAGGCACGTGACGTTTCGTTTTACGCAACAGGGTTTAACCAACTTTTTTTTTTGTAGAGAGAAACGTGTTATTGGCGAATAATTTGAATATACTGCTCTGTCATGTGTAGCTTTTCTATATTTTTTTTAAAAAGAGTGACTGAAAAATATCATTCACTTTTTTCAGTTTCAACGTAAACTTGCTTTGTGACAAAAAAGTGCCTCGTTAATGATTTATTCATCGTGGTTAGACTCATGCTGAGTTAAACTATTAGATATTTGGATAGGTGCACTAGTTATTTTAGAAGTTTTATGTACTGAAATTCCTCTCACAGAGAGGAGGCCTGTGTCCCAGCAGTGGGAACATATTATAGGCTGATTATGTATGTATTATGTAAGTACTGAAAAAGACAGCTTGGTTGTTGATCGATCGGTAGAACAACATCCAAAATTAGTTAATAATTATCTATAAATATAGATTACCATTCAAAATATCATTAATTAGCGCAGTTTGTCGAAGCAGATTCTCCATTAACATTGCCGAACGATACCGCAGAGATTCGAACGCCTGATATAATTTAATAGCAAATTGACGATCTGCAATATTGAAGCAGATTTAATAAGGCGTTAAGCAATAAATATAGGTAGTTGATTTTGGTTTGGCTTGTGGTTTAAGTAAGTAATAATAATACATTGTAATAATATAATATACAACGAAATGTATCTAACTGTAATTTTAATATACCTTCCCCATTCTCGGTTGTGATTCATAATTGCTATAAGTAATATTTCTGTGTCTAGTATCTACAGTCGTCGTTTATAAAAACAAATTAATTTACCTACTGTCAGTCACCATCATCATCATCAGCCAATAGCAGTCCACTGCTGGACATAGGCCTCTCCTATTGCACGCCATTCAACTCGATTTTCGGTAACTCTCATTCAGCTCCTGCAAAGATCGTCGCTCCACCTGCCTGAGTAATTTAAGTAAAATGGTTAAATTGTATGGCCGCCCACTCCGTTACCTTAGGCGCTAACCTTATCATGGTCAGATATAAGAAAAATCTATAATGATTTTCGACTTATAAAAGTCCTCTTTAATTAGTGCATTTTCTTTAACTTGAAGAAATATTAAATTCAAAGAAAACGAGTCCAAGAGTAAATAAAGTTTTTTAATCAGTATCCTTACGACTGCACATCAAAAGTAAACAACAAATTCCTGTAATTTATTCCGAAGGCATGTTTACAAGTACTACGTCAGACGTTGCTTTTCTTTCGAACAAGAAGTATCTTTATCTTTTTCTTTTGCTGTCCTCACATTGCTAGACTGGAGCTTTATTTCCTTTGCTTCCCCTTTTTCTTTTGATTAAATATACGTTGCTTTTCCGACAGGAAGATTTTGCTAGGATGAAGCTTGGATTGTGACTTTATATGCTCGGATACATATCTACGTGTCCAGTATTCTTTGACAATTCATTTAATTTCATTTATTCATAAAACAATTAACATTGTGTTGAATATAATGTACACATATGCAATTTAAATACAATACAAAGAACTATGAATGATTAATAACAATCCAAGTGAAATTCAAAAGGGCCAAACTGTTTTAAATAAATATGTCAAACCGTTTTAGATATAATGTCACAACAGTTTTAATACAATGTCAAACAGGTATCTAAATTATGTCAAACAGTTTTCAATGTAATGTCAAACAGTTTTAAATATAATGGTCAAAAAATTCTAGAATATAAGTAATATTATGAAATTATTATATTATGATTATAATTCATTTAATATTGTGTGACATTAATTCCGATATATTACATCTAGGCTTGTGCCATCTTTACCTTATTGTTTTATATTTTCTGATAATCGTATACTGAGTTTCGAGAATAATTTTAATAGAATGACATATTCTGCATAATTTACTTACTTTTAAGATTTTTGGTTTTTGCTTCTGCTGACAAAGAACATGAAATAAAAAGCTTTCGAATCTTTTAAATGGACCTTCTGAGGAGGAAGACCGAGTGTTGGATCACATAATCAGCCTATAATGTTCCCACTGCTGGGACCTGAGACACAGGCCTCCTCTCGGTGAGAAGGAGTGGGCCGTAATCTACCACGCGGGCCCAGTGCGGGTTGACAGATGTCATAATATATTATGTCTTCGAATGTTTGGTTCTAGGACATGCCGGTTTCCACACGATGTTTTCCTTCACCGTTTTGAGAGCAGTGGTGATGAAATAATTTACACAAAGTAAAGCGCCTGTCTGATTTCGAACCTACGACCTACAACTCGTAAGTCGCGGCCGTTACCACTTGGCCACCACTGCTCAATCTCAAAAAAATCCCAAAGCGCCTAAATAAGTTTTCACTTCAAAGAAATACCCTCATAGTCTTCATATTCACATTCATCGTAAAGTTCATTGATACAGTTTCGTTTGGAAATGATTAATCTTTCCTCTCCCATACTGTTTTCACTATGCACCTCTAAAAATTAATAACTCTATAATCACTTAATTAGATATTAATTTATTTCATAAAAAGGTAGCTGACAATAAAGATAACATTATCCCAAACATTACGCCACTTAAGAAGTACACAGAAAAATAAGAAGTACAGAGTGACATAATTATAGCAATTATAGTCTGTGCGTGCGTGTATCTGTGCGGTGTAGGGGCTGCAAATGTGTGTGATGATGTGTTTATGTCTGTGTACGCATAACTAAACTGGCACTACTTGAATTTTCATGTATTTTCATTTCAAGTTACAGCAGCCGAACTATTCTACACTAGCTTCTGCCCGCGACTTCGTCTGCATGAACTTTGCTTGTCACTTCGTTTTCGCTTAGCGATCTCTCTTTACCTTTTTTTTCTTTTTGCTCTGCTCGTAAGGGTCATAGCGTGATGTGAAATAGTGCGTTCAAACAAACACAAATAAACTCTTCAGCTTTATTATTAGTAAGTATATAGTTATATAACGTATATCTATGCAAACATTAAATATTTTAAGAGATACACCTAATAGGTAGTAATTATAAAGAAGCAATAGCAAGGATTAAAAAAAAATTAAGTAAGTAGGTACATTTAAAAAAAAATACTTGACACAACAAATTCTGGCACCTTGTATTTTCACATACATTACGCTAGGGTGTACGTAGTATTTACTATCATTGAAGCACAGTAAAGATTTTAAGAAAAATATCTGAAGTAATTTTAAAATTATATTAGTTACAATAAACAAAAAATCGTTGCGTTCTTTACCACATAAAGATGTTTCACTTAAAATATTTCGTGTATAATTAGATACAGATGACACAGCCTAACTACATAACATACACCGCACAAGTTATAGTTAGCCTATTTCCTGTACATAACAGTGTAGTTTCCCTGAACGCGATGACATCCAGGTAAAGTTCCGAACTGGCTAAAATAACTAGCTCCTGCCGCCGTTATTCCAGTTACTGACATCGTCGAAAACTTTCTATATTAGAGTTTGCAGGCTTTTAGAACTCCGGTGAGCGGCAGGTTGTTAGGGTTTCGAGGAAATTTCGGAGAACGAAAAATCTGGAGTGAACAATTCGATGTAAAATTTGTCGATTTTTTGGTTTGACCGGATGTGTTAAACCTTGTGGTTTTATTGAATATTTAAAGCGATAGTTTCGTTACCTTGTTTGACGTTGTTTCTTTGTAGTTTAACTGTTTTCGGCAGTCAAGTTTAAAATGTAAATGTTTACACAGCTGGCTATTTCTTTTTTCTAGGTACTTGGTATGGTTTATAGCAAATCGGTATTCACATAGATCGCACTACCTAAGTGCGCATACACATGATCGACTCGCATCGCTGACAGAGGCAACTGCAGTTGTGCGTCGACGGCGGGCGTCCATTGGTGTCGACTGCTGCCGTCAACGCTTGTCGACGGATGCAGTTTCCTCTGTCGTCGACGCGTGTCGCTCGTGTACATACCACTAATTGATATAAATGCCCAAGTGAGACTATTATGACTGAAAGAGTGAACCATTTTTGATAAAATCTACGCTTCAAATCCGATTTCTTGATCAAGTTTCCTCTTTAACTTTACCGGAATGATAGGCTAGATGGCTTTTATTAGACTCAAAGGTCTGTTTCAGTCGATAAAATGTTCAACATTGAAATTAGCCTTTTCAGGAATAATTCATTCATTACCTTCGACCCCAACTCACTGAAGTCAGACTGTTTTTCAAGGATCCACAATAATAATAAAGATTATGCATAGGCATAATCGGCCTAGAATGTTCCCACTGCTGGGACACAGACCTCCTTTCTTGAGAAGGAGTTTCACCCGCATAAGTTTCGATCCCGTGGTAATATTGGGATAAAAAGCCTATATGTTATTGTTAATCCAGGGTGTCAGCTACCTCCATACCAAATTTTATCAAAATTGGTCAAGCCGTTTGAGCGTGAAGAAGTAACAAACATATAAACACACCCCCACACACACTCACAAACTTTCGCCTTTATAATATTATTGTGATGACGGGTAAAAGAAGGGACATACTGTAAGGGAGTAGGTATACCCTTACCTTAACAAAAACTTTACCATAGGACCAATGTTAAACATGAATTTTCTACCTCAACAATTAATTTTAATTTGATTACTTAACAAAATATATTAATTTCCTGGAGTTACTTGTGTCTCTTGTTGACTTCCCTTTATTCATTAAACAATTTAATATAATAAGGAAAGTCCCTAGTTAAATTCTCTCAAAGCAAAATAATTAAAATGAAGAGAAAGTTACACAGGAGCTTGCTTGAACTACTAAGCTTAGTGGACATTACTGCTTTGTGTAACTTGCGATACTTAGTACTTTTCGTACTTCAACATTTTCATTGTAACTGTCGGAGGAGTTTTGTGTTGAAAAGTATACCTACTGAGTTGCAATATAACAATCACTTTCGATTTTCTTTTGGGTAGTTATGAAAAACAAAAATGTCGACGGATGATTCTCAAATACGCTATGAAAATAGGCATTTGAGCTTGTACATTCCACCAAATAGTAATTTCAAAAAGTAGGTCTTTAAAACAAATTGATATTTCCGACATGTCTCCGGTTTAACGGCGGGCGCTGCGCGTCGCACGGCGGCGGTCGGAGACAGCCGCTGACAGAATCGGTGGATAACTATCCGACCTACAAATAGCATATTGTAGTCGGCCATATTTCGTGGAGTGTGTTGATTTCTAAATAGCAACATTGATTCGTCTGCGGTGTTCCTAATTTGTTGGTGGATTTGTTCCGGACAAACGGTATCTCGTTGTGTCCATCTTTTTACTGCAACTAAGTCTTGAGATTAAAAAATAGACATCATGCATCAATTTTATGCGCATGTGACATCATGCATCATGGATTTATTTGGGTCATGATGGTTCAAAAATGAATGAATCCGGTACAAGAGTATCTGATACTTTCGGTGTGATTTTAAGACACCATTACCTTATCATCAGCCTATAATGTTCCCACTGCTGGGACACAGGCCTCCTATCGGAAAGAGGGAGTGGGCCGTAATTCACCACGCGGACTCAGTGCGAGTTAGTAGATGTCACATGTTACTACGTTACATGTTACTATGTTGGTGGTTACCATTACTTGACAGTGGAAAAATCATCGTAAAGAAACTTCGGAAACATAGCTGAACTAAATCAAAATCATAAGTCATTTATAAATTCAAACTAGGCTGAGAATCAGCACTTTTCGAACGTCAAAATTACAAAAGACAGTCCCCCAAAACGCCCGCCGTTCACCACTTTCTAGTGCTTTCGCTGGGGAGAAGAAGTGGCGCAACAAACTCCCCAGCAGCACATTAATGTAGCACACAAATTGCCAAGCCACAGTAAGGAAACGTGGTGATAATTGCTTTCTCCTTTTTTGTATGTGAGAAGGGCTTGCCCTCAATGTGGTACAATTGTCATCATCATTCAGCCGAAAGACGTCCACTACTGACGACGGTTCAATAACATTAACGTTGTCGAGCAGACAAATTTTCCAAACTTATGAAGCAACATTGAAAATTATTCAGATTGTGAATTTTTTTTAAACGTTGCCCCACACTTGGAATTTCTCCTGCATTGTGGGTGCGTTAACAAACATTTAAACTCACATACACAAACAGCTAGACCCGGAACAACTACTTGTAGATCATACAAATATTTATTCCGTGCGGGAATCTAACCCGTGACATGCAGCGCAGCAGTCAATTGCTTAACCACTGCGCCAACCGTGCCGTCTTATTTATTGATAGTGTGTTCCGCAATTGGGGTGCAGTCCTATACTTCTTACATCCAGTGGATTCCCGCGACCGTCACCTGGTGGAGAATATGTTGGTTGTTAGGCTGTTTGCTGTATTATTTTGCCGTGCGTTTGCAAATACACCGACAATCTAAGTCAAACTCAAACTCAAACTCAAATCATTTATTTCAATTAAACCTTGTACAGGCACTTTTGAATTGTCAAAATTAAATAGTCTGTCAGTTAGTCAGAAAGTTGAAGCTAGTTGCCCCATGGACGTAATATATAGAAGTAACTCTATATATTACGTCCATGAGTTGCCCATTCCAAAGCGTAGATCTCTATGGAGAAGAACGGGCAAGAAACTCCATGGACACTCTTTTAAATCAAGATATTACAAAATCCTGGGTACATTATTCTTGTTGCTTCTATATGTGAGAACAATGTAAAAAAGACAGAAATGAAGAAACAATTCAAGACATAAGATTAAAAATAAGCCTTGGCAGTTAAGAGATGACCAGTCTCAACCGACGGCGCCCGTTCACGAACATGACGCGTGGATCAGCACCATCCAGCTCAACCATTTTGTAGGGAACCGAATGATCCAACACACGCGCCACCATCGGTGAGACATTTAAGTGAGCATGACACGTTCTCAACTGCCATGCTATTTCAAGTCAACATCAAAAAATCATAATAAACGGAAACATGGTTCTTACATTTACAAAATTAAAAAAAATGCTTCTAAATTATACAAAACTACAGTTTGCAATTTAAGAGGTAAATAGAATTTTATTACCTACCAAACAGGAAGAGATATTTAATATTGAAGTATTCAACAATTAAAACTTGATTGAATAAATTAAAAAAAGTTATGTTCGTAATGTCAGAAACACAAAAAAAAAAAAAAAAAAAAAATAAAAAAAAAAAAAAAAAAAAAAAAAAAAGGGAAGCACCTCTTCCAAATATTGAAATTAACTACAAAGATAGTCTTACAATCTTCAGCAGCTCCAACAATACTTTCAAGTGTCAATCAATTAGTTGTGGTTGTGGAGCAGGACCAGCATTGAGCCAGGCATTTTTATCAGCGATGTAATCCCCTAACTTATAATATGCCTGACTGCATAGTGTGCGTTTTATACAAGACTTGAATTTTGTCTCATTCAGTTGAAGAATGTGGGGAGGTATTTTATTATAACATTTTAAACAGTACCCCATAAAAGATGAATCTACTTTAGCCAGTCTGAAACCTGGTTGAACTAATAGGTCCCTATTTCTAGTACTATAATTATGTCTTTCACCTCTTTTACTAAAAAGATGTAAGTTTTTCCTTACATACATGATGTTTTCGTAGATATATTGACAAGGCACCGTCATGATGTTAATTTCCTTAAACAGTTCCCTTAGAGAATCGCGCCTGCGGAGATTATATATAGCTCTGATGGCTCTTTTCTGCAGAATAAAAATAGAATCGATGTCTGCAGCCCGTCCCCAAAGTAAAATACCGTAAGACATGATACTATGAAAGTAACTAAAATAGACTAGTCTCGCGGTATCTACATCAGTAAATTGACGGATTTTTCTGACAGCATAAGCTGCTGAACTTAGCCGTCCTGCAAGAGATGTTAAATGAGGACCCCATTGTAGCCTTGAATCGAGCGTGATCCCCAGGAAAACAGTTTTATCGACGAATTCCAGTTTCTCTTGATTCAATATTATCTCACAATCACTACTCTTGACATTTGGTAAAGAAAATCTTATGCACTTAGTTTTATTTCCATTTAATACTAAATTATTAGCAGTGAACCAATTTTGAACCTGCAGTAGGGCATTATTTACGTCGTCAAAATTTGTAGCACGTCTATTTACCTTAAAAATTAAGGAAGTGTCATCAGCAAATAACACCATTTGTGGTTGATTTTTTAATAAATGGAGTAGATCATTAATATACACTAAAAAGAGGAAAGGACCCAATATTGAGCCTTGTGGCACACCAATTTTTACTATTAAACCAAGTGAATTGACACCATTTATTTGAACTTGTTGTTGCCTATCATTTAAATAAGAACTAACTAAACTGAGCGCAAGTTTTCCAAGTCCGTAATGCTCAAGTTTCAAAAGCAAGGTTTCGTGATCGACGCAATCAAATGCCTTGGAGAGGTCACAAAAGATTCCTATTGCGTCTTGGGCCTCTTCCCACGCGTTAAAAATGTGTTTTAATAAAGTTACACCGGCGTCGGTCGTACAACGCCCTTTGGTGAAACCATACTGTTGATCGTGTAAGATTTTATTCGTGTTAAAATGATTGAGCATTTGATTAAGCATTATCTTTTCAAACACCTTGCTGAAAACCGGCAAAACGGATACGGGTCTATAATTATTCGTGTCTTTACTGTCCCCGGATTTGTAAAGTGGTATTACCTTACTGTATTTCATTAAATCGGGGAAGACTCCTTGATCCACGCACGAATTAAATACTAAGGCTAAGTAAGGCGCAATAGTCTCAATTATGGAGGTACAGACCTTAATGGACATTCCCCAAAGATCTTCTGTCAATTTGATCTTAATTTGCTCAAAAGCTTTAATTACTGTTAAGGGGTTAATATGCCTAAAGTTAAATTCAACCGGGCAGGCTGAAACGTTCGCCCTTACTAAATCCAATGCGAGGGAGGGCGAGGAATTTAAAGTTTCAGTTGTTTTGAGTGGGATACTAGTAAAGAAATTTACAAATTCTTGAGCCACTTCTTTGTTATCGCCAATGAGACCGCTTGACGTCTGTAGTGTGTAATCAGAATTATGCTTTTTATTCCTGTTCGTTTCATTATTTATAATTTTCCAAACCGTCTTTATTTTATTGTCTGCTGATTTGACCTTGTTGCTAATGTATAAGGCTTTAGCTGCTTTACAAGCGTTCTTAAAAGTTCTAGAGTAAGTAGCAACATACTTATTAAAAGTTTCCGTGTTAATATAAGGCTTAAGGCCATACAGCTCGAAAAGTCTTTCCCTACTTTTCCTAAGTCCTTTAGTTGCCCAGTCACAAAATAAAAACTTAGGGCTGACACTTTTAGTGATCTTCTTAAAAGAATTATTGAACTCGGTTTGGACTACCGAAAAGAATTCATTATACATAATATTAACATTGTTCACTGTAAGGTTCTGATTACTTAATTTACGAGATAAAGTGCTATTAAATTTATTTAAATTACCTGATGATATTGGTCTGGATTGGATCTGCACTTTTTGTATTGGCATGTTGGACTCAAAACTTACAGTTTGACCACTGTGATCGGACGGGAGATAATTAACAACGGCTTTATCTAAATAGTCGCAGCAACAAAACACATTATCAATACATGTAGCAGTAGTCGTAGTTGTTCGGGTTGGTTCTACAAACACATTTGACAGATTGAACGATTTAAACAAATTTAATAATCTACTGGTATTTAAATTATTTTCTAAAATATTAATATTAAAGTCACCACAGATAATTACTGACCTATTACCAGTTGCAAGTTTTGCCAAAACATCTTCCATTACTGACTCAAATATAGAATAGTTTTGATAATGTGGGGGTCTGTAAACGCACACTATAACATGCTTATCTAGCTCAACACAAGACAGTTCAATGCTATGTTCAACTGATAGTTCAACTATGTCTTTACGAGGTTTGAATTTAATACAACTTTTAATTAGGATTAGTGAACCACCACGCAGCATTGACTTTCGATTAAAACAACTGGCCACACTATAATTGTCATAGTTAATTAACATTTCAGAATCTTTTAACCAATGCTCAGTTATACAAATAATGTCAAACTTTGTTTTTTCTAAAAACAACTCAATTTCCAATTGTTTGGAAGAAAAACCTTGAATATTTTGATGAAATAATTTCAAGGATTTCTGCTTAGCCCCTTTTCTACAGTTCACTATTTTATTGCTAGAAAATACCTTTTTGTTATTAAGTGTAACTATACTGTTATTGGTACCTTCTGTTGTCTTACAAACTAGTTTAAAATATCTGAGCTAACCACCTTAGCATTAGTACTATTACTAATTGTGGTGCTAATTATGGATGACTTCGACATACTAATTATGTCTGGGTTAATATTAAGTGCTAATAGCCTAGCTATTTTACGTCTAAAACTAATGGGCAGATACACAGTATCCCTAGTCGACCTTAACTTATCAACAAAAATGTTGGTATCAAAAAATATAAACTTGTCACTATGGTGACTAACTAAGAAATGCATGTAATTATTTAACATGTGAATGTATTTGTTTTGTCTGTTTGACAAGTGCTCAAAATATGGAAAAGCACACAAAATTATTTTCTTACAATTTAACTTCAATAGGTCGGTGACACTATCAGAGATATCATCTTTGATAACATTTAAACTATTACCTATAAGTACAGTAATAATGTCATTAGGATCATATTCATTCCTGGTTATTGAAGACATTATTTGTTTGTAGGAAGTCTGAGGCATGCAAAAGTTTTGTGAAGAATGACACAGGTTGTTGCTAAGTAATTTACCTAATCCTTTTCCAAAACTATCAGAAAACATAATAGAGCAGTAACAAACTTTACTACTACACGGGAGAGAACTAGCATCTGTCTGAAGTACTTGCAATGGACCTTGTTCAATATCTGGCGTATCTTGATGTGGAATAAAGACCTGAGCACTTCCTGACTGGGACGGGTCCTCCGTTCCCTCAGTTTGGAGAGTGCCAAGATTGGATGTGCTTTCCAATGAGCAATGAGGGCCGCTGAGAGTCAGCGGGTCCACTCTGTCTGCATTGGAGTTGCACATGTCCACTAACTCATTTGCCGCAAGGATATGCTCCTGAATTTGTTTTTCAGACCGCACATACTTAGTATAAAGTGAATGTATCGACTCTTCAAGTACCTGAATTTCAGACTGTAAGCGTTGTGTGTCAATCTCATAAATGTTCTTACTGTCTTCTAATTTAATTTGATAATTATTTAATTTATTTATAAGAAAAACACGTTCTTTTCTTAGTATAATATTATTAGAACTGTGTTTTTGTTGTTTTCTAAATTTGTTGCATTTATTTATGATTCTATTTAGTTTTGCATATTTTTAAATTTTATTTTGACTTACTTTATAGCAACTATTGTTATGTTTCATAATGGAATCTTCAGTAAGATCTATTGTTATTAAGGGGTTGCAATTAGTGTTTAATAATTCATTATACAAGTTATTGGATTCCTTAGCCTGAGTACATTCTTTTTGTTTCTGTAATTTATTGATTCGAACATTTGCATGAATTAATTCTTCTTCTAGGTCCCTAACCCTACATAAAGCCTCCTCATATATATTACTGCAGTTGTTGAAACCATCCGTGACCACCCGCAGTTTGTCCCGTTCATCAACAACATCCAGGTATTGTTGATGTAGGTCTACCAGCTCTTGTTTTAAGCTAGTGTTTTTGAAAACGACCTTCTCGATTTCCTTCTCACTATCATCTATTTCCTGTAACAGCTGTTGACATTTGTTGTTTGAAACCTTAAGAGCTTCAGTGGTTGTTCTCAATTTAAGCTCCAACTCCTGAGCAGCAGCCTTACGGGTCATCACAGGCATGGTTTCAGGAATTAGTACTGAAAGTAGAATTAAAGGAACGGTGAGAACTAATAAGACAGACAAACAAAAAAGGAAAGCTAGAAATGAAAGGAAAAAAAAAAAAAAAAAAAAATGGGAGAATTTAGTGTTGCTTTATAGAGAAATGAGGTAGGGAAGGCTCCTGAATCTAATCGAAATGCAACTAGATCAAATCAAGTACAAAGTTACATTTATTCTATTGACTTATAATTTTACTTTTCCTTAAGTGGGTAGGATGCCTAGATTAAAAAGTTTTTTTCCTAATTTTAGTTTTACAAACAGTTAACAATGCAATAAACGATAATCAACGTTCTTGTTGTTAAGTATTCAAATATATTATACCTACTATGGATCAATAATATACGATATTTCACTACTTTATTTTCGTTAAATAATTATGTACTTATATGTATTTTAAGGTGCCAAATCCACCAAGAAAAGTGATTCAAGGACTCAATGAAAGCGTGTTACAGAGTCTAAGATACGACTATGTGGTAATTAAATAATAAAAGTAACAATACTCCCCGTTTAAATCCGTGAGTCGAACATCAGCTGTTCGTAATAGGTTACCGGTAACGGTGGGCAACCAAACACTGCGTTTTATGAATATTTGCAGGAAAACAATAATCCTGAGTAATTATGCACTTATTTTACATTTAGTTACATTAAATCACCTTAATTACACTTAAAAATAATTAAAATTAATTTTTAAAATACGGAACAAAATTTTGACATGTTAGTCAGGCAGTGTTGCCAGCAAAAAAACCGCAGGTGACTCTCGTTGCTACGTCACAGTGTCATTAATCAGTGTTTGTACCAGACCTTATCATTTCCTCTAGGCCGAGTCGTTGACCGGCCGCCGTTCTATATTTATCTTATATACACAATTATCTTAAAATATAAAACAATAAACAAATATATATTTTTAATCTAAGTGACCGGACCGTTTACATTGTTTATTTAAAGTTAGGTTAGTAGATCAGTAACATTTAAAAACGTGTTTTTATACACCAGCGGATAGAGTTGGTATATTGAAAGTCGTATAACGGACTGTCAGACATCCAAGGAGATGTGTGACCAACACGGATATCTATGGTGACCAAGGGAGGCCAAATTCTAAAGTCATAAATGACTATAGTCAAATTAGCTTGAGAATCAGCACTTTTCGATCGTCAACATTACATAAGACAGTCCCCCAAAACGTCACATAAGACAGTCCCCCAAAACGTTACATAAGACAGTCCCCCAAAACGTTACATAAGACAGTCCCCCAAAACGTTACATAAGGCAGTCCCCCGAAACGTTACATAAGACAGTCCCCCAAAACGTTACATAAGACAGTCCCCCAAAACGTACATAAAACAGTCCCCCAAAACGTCACTTAAGACAGTCCCCCAAAACGTCACATAAGACAGTCCCCCAAAACGTTACATAAGATAGTCACCCAAAACGCCAGGCATATAGAACGTGACAGCTTACATAATGAAAAGATGGATTATGTTCACATAGCTGTCACTCAAAGTCACAGTCAGGCTTTTAAGCCAAGCTTCTTTGTTATATTTGACAAATTCAAAAGCCAGTTTACATTCACATAGTTTACATACAAACAATTTTAAAAGTATCTGAGTAAGGCCACAGTGTAACTTTTGCGTTAGCCTGCAAGACAGTGGGCCTACCTCTAACGCGCGGAGTAAAAGTAACGTAAATTCGAACGGTCGTCAGAAGCCCGAAAGTCTGATAACCAGTCTTACTAAGGAGTAGGTATAGTATTACCCAGTAACTGGGTTGTGGTCAGATAAGCAGTCGCTTCCTGTAAAATACTGGTATTCAGTTGCGTCTGGTGAGACTGGAAGCCGACCCCATTGGCATAGGAAAAGGCTAGGCAGATGATGACTCGTTTGACATAGAATACTTACTTCGTATTTATGGGTCATGTTAACTGTGCTTGACGCAAAGACATTAAACCATAATGCTATAGGATAGTTTTACCTATTTTTGATTTATAAATGGTTCGAATTTACGTCACATTTAGGTCGCACGTTCGGGATAGGGCTCTGTAGTGTAGAAAAATCAATGCGACAAAGTTAAATTGCTTCGCTTTCATCTGCACAGTGTTTATTTGTTACATTGTGCCACATTATAGTATCCTAGTCGTTGGTGTCCACAATGCTTAATTACAGCCTGCCAGTTCCGATTCATTGTGTACAATGTTATTCCCGTCTTATTTTCTACAGAACTTGGTTTGGCCGCTTGGTTTGGCTAATATTGATCGGCTATTGTTTTTCGGTCAAATAATCACAAGTTATAAAACAAGTGCGAGTCGGACTCGCACACGAAGGGTTCCGAACCACAAGGCAAAAACGCAGAAAAAAAACACGTTTGTTGTATGGGAGCCCCTCTGAAATATTTATTTTATTTTGTTTTTAGTATTTGTTGTTATAGCGGCAACAGAAATACATAATTTGTGAAAATTTCAACTGTCTAGCTATCGCGGTTCTTGAGATACAGCCTGGTGACAGACAGACGGACGGACGGACAGCGAAGTCTTAGTAATAGGGTTCCGTTTTTACCCTTTGGGTACGGAACCCTAAAAACTATTATCATCATCATCATTTCACACGAAAGACGTCCACTGCTGGACATAGGCCAGAACCAGTCGAAGTGGAAGTGCTTGGGGGAGCCCAAGCACTTCCATTTCGACCGGTTCTGTGCTTCTCGCATCCAACGGGTTCCTGCGGCCTTCACAAGGTCGTCGGCCACCTTGTAGGAGGCCTTCCAACGCTACGTCTTCCGGTACGCGGTCGCCACTCCAGAACCTTTCGGCCCAATCGGCCATCTGTTCTGCGAGCAATGTGCCCTGCCCACTGCCACTTAAGTTTGGCAATTCTTCGGGCTATGTCGGTTACCTTGGTTCTCCTATAAAAAATATAATATCCTGTAAGTACTGCAGAAAAAAACCAATGTGTGTAATTTATGTCAATTTACGTCATTATGAAGGTTGAAGGTGGAGGTGGAGGGGCTGGTGGCTAAGTAATAACAGCCGCACGGGTCGATCGATCAGGTTAAGGTACGCTTGCCGCAGTTGTCCGTGGATGGGTGACCATCTTCAAATACCAAGACCCCGTGCCTCGGAAATCACGTTATACCGTTGGTCCTGGCTGTCATTCGTGGATCTTTGACAGTCGTTACGGGTCGTCAGTAGTCAGTAGCCCGAAAGTCTAACAACCAGACTTACCAAGGGGTATCGTATTACCCAGTAACTGGGTTTTGGAGGTCAGATAGGCAGTCGCTTTATGTAAAATACTGGTATTCAGCTGTATCCGGTTAGACTGGAAGCCGACCCCAACATAGTTGGGAAAAAAGGCTGGCAGATGATGATACTGCAGAAAAAAGCCTATGTGTAAATTTTACTTCAATTTACGTTGACTTGATATTATCCTCTACTCCTAATGAGCACCATAACATGTATTTACCTGTATTGATCATAGTAATTATCTCCGTAATAGAATATTAATTGCCTTGGCAGACCGCAAGTCGAGATGATAATAACTATTGGCTGTTACATCCTTAGGTACCATACAGCCGCAAATCAGTGGTAACATTTGCACTACGGAAATTTCCCTTAAACTCGTAGTCCAGTTAACAAAGCATTTGTAGAGTGCGTGAGCTGGGCCCTAAGCTATTTCTTCTTCCCCCCCCCCCTCGCTCCGGCTCACCTCCTAGACGCGGGGACTTTTAGTATGTTTACTCCCTAAGCACCCTGAACAACTTTCTGAAGAAATCGCTTAGGGCCCAGCTCACGCACTCTACACCTCCTTTTGATCATTCGTTGAGTGGATTATTACTGCTACGATATAAAGGCGCTGCTAATGTTAAATATTGTTAACTTTAATGTGTAGTTTACTGTACTTGGGTAACAAGCACGGGTTGTCGGAATCATAAATCAATCGGAATTAAAACCAATATTGTTACCGATGGATTGTATTTATTTTTACTAATAATAAATCTGAAGAGTTTGTTCGAACGCGCTAATTTCGGGTCAACTGGACCCACTCGAACTAACTGGACCCGCGGGCCCAGTTGACGTAATCACATTATGAATACGTCGACTGGACCCACTGCCCAATTTCATCATTAGTACAGTCACGGAGTAAAGCCGAATCTTTTAGTTTTATTTCTATGACCTAAAATATACCGCCCATTGTGTCACCCTTTGTATTGTTTCTATCTTTATGTCTGTAATTTATATGGTGTACATAATAAAGAATATTCTATTCTATTCTATTCTATACCTACTAATATTATTCAATTAGGAATTTACACTTAAAAAAAAAGCAGTACCTCAAACGCCAGCTACAGGCGATTTGTCTGATGTAAGACTTGATTGTTACTCGAACTTACCAGTCGGATTTGAAAAAAAAAAATTTGTATTTCATAGCCCATTTTTTGAGAAAAGCTATAGGCTACTTAAGATCACGCTAGGATTCTTAGGAGACGAGCAATAACAAAAAAAGTCAGAAAGAACGCTAAGCGAAAACGAAGTAATAGGGCGATGCGATGCGACGGGGTGGGTCGGGGAACAAGAAACACGTGGGAGAACTCGCGGGTAGAAGAGTGTTAAATATTGTTATTGTTGATAAGTGTAGTTTACTGTACTTGGATATACAGGTAAAAAATACGTGTTGGCATTATCTATCGGTAGTACCTAATATTGGTTTTAATTCCGATTGATTTACTTTTCTCTCTGCCATAATTATAGTTTTTGTACTGTCTATAACACATAAGGACAAGTGTTAAATCGTGTTTTCATTAACTCTTAGGTCGGGCCCGAACTAATCCTATATCCATAGCTGTTACGGAGTATGAAGCGCCCGTAATTTCATCCGAAACTACGGACTTCATGCTTAGAAAGTAGACTTCCAGATTAGTCCCTTTATTCATAAACATTGTAGTGATTAGCGACTGTTTAACTATACATTTTGACGTCTAGACGTCTCTTAACTTTAATCATCGTTTATGAAGAAGCCCCCCTAAATAGTATTCTTGAAATTGATACAGGTCATCAAATGGAGAGATTTTCTCCAAGGACAAAAGATACCGCACGAGTTCGATCACATTTTTGTCCTCATGGTTTATCGGGTTTTTACATTTCTCCACGAATATGAAAGACGCGCGATGTCTTAAAAATCCATTTGCAATAATGACAGCATGTTCCGATTAGGTAATTACTTTTGCGCCACCTAAAACCAAATTAGACCTTTTCCTCCTTTTTAGAAGGAAATTATCTGCTATTTGACGTGTCGCAAAGGTAATGGGTTGGTTTTCCATTTACCATACATTACTGAGCTGTATAATATATCTTGTCCTCCAAGTGGTAACGGTCGCGACTTACGATTTGTAGGTCGTAGGTTGGAACCCAGAGAGGCGCTTTACTTCGTGTAGGTAAATTACCTATTTCATCAGCACTGCTTTCAAAACGGTGAAGGTAAACATCGTGAGGAAACGTAAGACATGCCTCCTAGAACCAAAAAAATCGAAGACATGTGACATCTACCAACCCGCACTGGGACCGCGTGGTGGATTACGGTCAACTCTCTCTCACCGAGACGAGGCATGTGTCCCAGCAGTGGGAACGTTATAGGCCGATTATGCTATAGACATTGACTTATATATTACTAGCGTAGCTATAGAAGCAGAATAAAAAAAAGCACCTACTGCTGAAACTGTATATTTGTGTACGTAAATACCTAACTTTTCAGTCTGTTTTGGTTTTATAGACATTATTTTCTTTGATTTTCATTAAATCTTTTCCTTTCTTACTTTTTATAGCCTGTCGTGAAACCTCTCTCGATAATTTCTGACGTCACGACCAGCTAAACGTGTCCGTCTTGTATCGGAACAAATATTGTCGAAGAGCCTGCCTACAGGATACAGATGAGTCTGGAGTCTGTATGTTTGTTCGTGTAATGGGTCCTGCAATCCTGCTGTAGGGAATGCTAATCCCTTAGATTGCTTGTTTGAGAGCAAAGCGATTGTCAACCGTTTTTGTTTCTCTTTTTTTGTTTTCAAACCTTGGATTAACCGTCGTTTGTTTTTGTAAGGTTTGGGGTCCTCTCGGTCCTCAGTTTAATACTAGCCACTTGGAACTGCATATTTATAAAATTTTAATGATTTTGACATGGATTGTGGGCTTGTATAATTTCTGACGTCACGTTATTATTGTTCACGTTCCACGTCCGCGTGTATAAAATGTATGGAAATACGTGCACGTTATAATGTTATCGTGCACGGAAATTTAAACGCGGGTTCATAATTATATTTCTATTAATTTTACTTTCTTGTGCTATAGTGAAGCCGTGACGTGGACGTGGACGTCCACGATAATATCGTCGCGTTAGAAATTTTAAAAGCGCACAATAATGGTGTTCAATGCTAGCACAACTAGCTTCTGTCTGCGACTTCTAAAACATAGTATTCTGAAATTGTTTAGCTTTCTATCTGAAATAAGATTTTTTTATCGGATTAGTACTTCCAGAGGTTACCACTTTCGAACAACAATTTTACCTCTTTCTTCATAATCTCTTTAGTTTATATCTAGATTTTTCCCTTCGGCACGAATCGATCGAAATTTAGGCTAGGCTTGCCGCGGTCGGTTCGTGAATGGGTGACCACCATCCATTACATATCGAGACTCCTCCCTGCCTCGGAAAGCATGTTAAGACATTGGTTCTGACTGTCATTCGTAGATCTTAGGCAGTCGTTACGGGTAGTCAGAAACCCAAAACTCTGACAGCCAAGGGGTATCGTGTTACTCAGTTACTAGGTTGTGAAGGTCAGATAGGCAGTCATCATCTGCCTAGCCTTTTAGCCTAGGTCGGCTTCCAGTCTAACTGGATGCAGCTGAATACCAGTATTTTACATCCTGAGCGACTACCTATCTGACCTCCACAACCCAGTTCCTGAGTAATACGATACCCCTTGGTAAGACTGGTTGTCAGACTTTCAGGCTTCTGACTACTCGTAACGACTGTCAAAGATCCACGAATGACAACCGAGACCAACGGCTTAACGTGCTTTCCGAGGCACAGAGGGGTCACGGTATGAAAGATGGTCACCCATCCACAGACCAACCGCGGCAAGCGTAGCTTAACCTCATTGATCGACCTGTGCGGGTGTAAAGTACTGGTATTCAGCTGCATCTGGTTAGACTGGCCGACTCCAAAATAGTTGGGAAAAGGCTAGGGAGATTGATTTAGATTTTTCCCTTCCACATGCTTTTTTTTTTTGCGGGTGGGAAATCATCAAATGACCCCTCCCGTTTTGGGTGGAGCGGAAGGGAGTGTCAGACTCTTACTGACTAAAACCCACCCGTGTTCCTTGCATAGCCCTTTATGTTCCGGGCCAGCGGTAACCCTTTCGGACCTTCCACATGCTCACATCACAATCAGTTTCCAGATTGCGGCAAAATTGCTCAACAACAATGCTTTGCGTGTTATTTCAACACCGTCAACTTTTTCTAACTACGCTGCATTGTGATCTAGGTTGCTGCGCAGACAGAAAAAATGTCTAGATACCATTGTACGGACGCCAGCACATCAAGCTACCCGAAACTGTCAAATTTTCCCAATCAACTTTGAACCTTATGCTTTAGCGATAAAGTTGAAAATCTATTAAAGAAATTTGACAGATTGTAGTAGCTTGATGTGCGCCATGTCTGTACCAGATTGATGTCACCAAAAAATAAATGGTTTTGTTACTTATACCTTCTTTTGTTCACCCCGGCCCCGTTATCAGTCAAGATATATTTACTGAAAAGAAATTATCAAACAATGTCCCTGAAAGAGTAAATATGTCACGAATGACAGAAACAATGTTATTTATTGTTAAGACTTAATTAAATATTATGTTTTTATGATGTCTTGGAGTAGGTAAAGGATGATTTCCATCAAACGGCTCGTATCGCATCGGATCGGAAAGGATACGAACGGATGCGGCGACAGCCGATCGCGTCCGGCAGGATGTCGACGCATACGATCGGCTCCGCATACCTACGTCGCTTGCGAACGTATCCGTTTCTGCGCCTAGTCAAAAATGGTTGAAGTTGACGTAGTATTGTTGGCTATTGAATTAGAAGAAGAAGAAAATAATCAACAGAAGAGGAAAATAAACATTTGGACGACAGCCGATAGGATTCGATCGGATACGTCGACGGGCGAACGGAGCCGATCACGCGTCGCATCATACTTTCGGATACGGTCGCCTGTCGCGGAAGACGCCCGCGGTCAAGCTGCTGTGCTCGGCTTGGTAATATAGACTTTAAATACTGTGTAGGTACACGATTTAATATCGTTTAAAGATTGTAAAATCCGTTCCGGTCCGATGCGGTGCGAGCCGTTTGGTGGAAATCATCCTTTAGAGGTAATAATATTATTGAGGTATTTTCCATGGGTAATCAGCCTTCTGCCTTTGTCCAAGTTATTGGTTCTCAACCTTATTTTCACGTTAAGTTTTTTTTCCTAGAGCTCTCAATTTTTTTTCTTTACAGTCTGTCACGAATCTGAAACAGCTATTGTCACGATTATATTTAAACGTATAATATTATATAGTCGTAAGATAATATAATGTTTTCTGGGTCACCCTGAAAGTCTCAAACGCCCACGATGAGTCTTTACATGAAGTGATTGCCCATTTGACCTCTACAACGATTTTATGTCGTTTGCGATGCAACTATTTACTGTCACCTTGACTGGCCCGCACTGAAACGGCTGTGCAAATGATTCTAGCACGGACTTCGTTTAAACTGAATAGATAGACAGTGTCGCAGTTTGAATGAAATGCATTCATCTACAATTTAGCAGTTAAAGTACATTTATGTAGGAGTAAACTCGCTTCCTATTGACAGGGCGCGTATGACATAACTGGCGAAATATATGCTTTCAATACATCTATGCGAACCTAGGAATGCAATAAGTAATTTTTGCTTAGCTGCTAAAAAGGACCAAGCTACATCAACTATATTGTTTCCGATTTATTTGTTTTTTGACGCTGATACATTTTAAATTCTACAGTGTGACAGGAACATAACTGAAACCATAAATTCAGCACAAGATTCTAGACCCACATAGAAAAAAAACAGCTGATCTGGGGGCCTAAAAAGGCCATTTTGGCAGAATCATAAAAGGAACGCTGTAGGAACGGTCGATCTCGGTTCGGTAGTAACACTTTGAACTTGCCTTGGCCTAGCATAGTACGGAGTTTTAATAGAACTAGAGGCCAGCTTATACTGGTGGGTTGTGTTGGCTCAGTGCTGTGACCCCGACTTACGAGTTGTTGGTCGTGGGTTCCAACCCAAGTAGCCATTTTACTTTATGTAAATAATTTCATCACCACTGCTCAGAAAACGGTGAAGGAAAACATCGTGAGGAAACCGGCATGTCCTAGTACCCAAAATTCGGAGACGTGACATTACCAACCCGCACTGGGCCCGCGTGGTACAATATAGCCTACTCCCTCTTGAAGAGAGGAGGCCTGTGTCCCAGCAGTGGGAACATTAAAGGCTGATTATGCATTACTTACTGGTGCTGTTACTGCTGACGTGTTGCGATACCAAATAATCGTTTTACGCTTACTCGCCCGTTTTAATGGATGGTTGACGTAAATAATATCATTTTTATGTTTGTAAGTATTATTTACAAGGTTTTGTAATAACTATACTGCTGTGTGATTCCCCTTAAGTTGAACTGTTATGTCATTGGCAATTTAGCCTCATTGGTTTATTTGTTTGCTCGTGGTTAAGTAATAAAATAACAGCCGCGCGGGTGGATCCAATATCTACTGTTGCGGCCGGTCCGTAGATCATCTTTACATACCGAGACCCCTCCGTGTCTCGGAAAGCACGTTAAGCCATTGGTCCCGTCTGTCATTCGTGGATCTTTGACAGTCGTTACGGGTAGAAGCTCGAAAGTCTGACAACTAGTTCTACCAAGGGGTATCGTAAAACCCAGTAGGTATCTGGTTTATGGAGGTCAGATAGGCAATCGTTCATACTGGCAGTCGTAAAATACTGGTAGTCAGCTGCATCCGGTTAGACTGGAAGCCGACCCCAACATAGTTAGGAAAAGGCTAGGTAGAAGATAATGGCTTGTTTGAATACAACATACCTACCTAATTATTTGGATGTACAGACGCCAGCACGTCAAGCTACTAAAATCGTTCAAATTTCTTTAATAGATTTTCAACTTTATCACTAAAAAATCATAAGGTTCAATGTTGATTGGGAAAATTGACAGTTTCGAGTAGCTTGATGTGCTGGCGTCTGTACTATCAACAGATTGGCAGACAATTCCTGTTTAGGTATAAGAAAAAATCACAACAATTGAAAACCGTAATAATTACTTTGTTTTGATAAACTTACGAAATATTTTCGGGCTGAAATTTAAATAAAGAAATGCGATAAACAACAAAACATTATTTTTTATTGAATAGATTCACAACGTAAGTATATAACAGCCAAAGTTACTTTGAAATAGCTTCTATTTACTATCACATAAGTACTATATTTACTTAATTCGAGAACAATGCAATCTGGGTAAATATTATCAAAAGTAAGTGGGTAGGTAGAGACGACAGAATGAGTTCAATATTACAATTCTTAAAACTATAGTCTGATCCATAAGTGTCTGACAAAAATGTAAACAAAAACATAGGTAACTTTTTAGACCTTTGTATCCTGCATAAGAGCATGAAGTTTAATTAAAATCGCTTCATCAATTTCGAAAAACAAGGGCTTGAAAGTTTGTAAACGCTCGTGATGGGTATGGGTATCTAAACATGATAAGATAAAACAAAAGAAAACACATTTTATCAACCCACACTTCAAGTAACAAGAGTAGGTACCACAGGTCGTTGAACCCCAATTTTTTTTTTTAATTTTGTCGTGTTTAGACATCGGTACCCAGCACGTCTGCAGAGCACGCTGCACACTGTGCATAATTGCAAACTATAGCAAGGTACAGAAATGTATGTATAACAGACAAAATATAGACATGTCCTAAATTTGCAAACGCCAAATCAATTGAAAAACAGCGACCACAAAATTCTGGTACAGCAAAATAGTGGCCAAAGCGACATTCATGATGTGGTCCTATTGACAAACGACCACAAAGCTGTCTACCAATGAGATGGGACCACAAACGGACCCTATTAATCTAGCTGGTGGTAATTTAGTCAGGTTTTTGTTAATAGAGGTAAGTTTTAAATTTGAAAATGTTGGATTATACTTGCTGTGTTGTATTTACGGCTGAAGTTTATAACGCCCTTATAAGACACTTTTCACGTTAAATTATATTTACACTAGCTTCTGCCAGCGACTTCCTTCGCATGAAAATCACATTGCCTGCGCTATTATCTACATCGTTTTCGCTTACCGTTCTTTCGCTTACTTTTTCTTTTTGCTCGGCTCCTAAGGGATTTACGTAATGTCAAATTGTAAATTAATCTACAGCCTTCATAAAGGAATTAGGATACCAAATGCAAATAGAATTTTTCAAATCCGACTGATAGTTCCCGAGATAAGCGCGTTCAAACAAACAAACTCTTCAGTTTTATTATTAGTACAGTTATACATTGATACACATATGTACAGTCAACAAAAGAGATAGGTATGCAGGATCGTCGGATATAGCGTTCGTTCCTCGTGGTCAAACTTAATGGTCAAACTGATTTGACCACGAGGAATTCTGTTGTTGAGTTGCAGTTTACTAAGAAACCGATGGATGTTGTCGACTGAAATTTAATTTGATAAATGAGCTGTTTTTTTTCGAATATATACGATCCTGCATACTTATCTCTTTTGTTGACTGTACATACATAACTCATGTCTTTTTTCTTTGATTATATAGTCATTATTAATGGATACATGACAATGTCAAACTGATTATCAGGTATATGAACGATAAGTTCAGAAGGCTATTATTATTATTTCGTTTATTTATTTACTTATCTTAGTTAGTTTATTACATTTTTTAATAT
This sequence comes from Oligia latruncula, assembly GCA_948474745.1. Taxonomy (NCBI): domain Eukaryota; kingdom Metazoa; phylum Arthropoda; class Insecta; order Lepidoptera; family Noctuidae; genus Oligia; species Oligia latruncula. The sequence goes on along the minus strand of OX419702.1, from coordinate 12,565,785 downwards.
TTCTTAAAATTTAAAAAATAAGTTTATACTTAAACATTTAAAAATATAAAAAAATAGTGGTCCGCCGGTGTCTAAAGCAGCCCCCAAGCTACCGGTGGTTAGGGCTCCAGAGACAGGAACCTCCTCACAATGCGAGCCGTATCGAGGAATACTGCCTTCTGAATCAGGCCCTTGATCCAACCGCCTAACGAGAGCGTCGATAGATGTTGATCGAGGCTTTCGGCCATCAGTCCATTGGCCGATACGACAATCGGCACAATGATAGCCGAGCTCACATTCCACATGTCAACAACCTCGTGTGCTAAGTCGAGATATTTAATTTGTTTCTCTTTCTCAGCTTTCAGGAGGTATTATATTTTATTATTATCTCCTTTATTTCACTTTAAACATATAAATTATATATTTTTAAATATTAGAATATATAAAATATTGTGTTATTATTATCTCCTTTATTTAATTAGGTTTATACATACATATAAATTATATTTTTAAATATTAGGATATAAAAAATATAAAAACATTTGAAAATATAAAAAATAGTAGCCCACCGGTATCGGGAACAGAGTCCAAGCTACCGGCGGTCAGGGCTCCAGAGAGAGAGGAACCTCCTAACAATGCGGGCCGTGTCCATGTCCGTGTTATTATTATATATAGCCGTCACAAAATTTTCTGGGAGCCTATTCCATGCTGCTACAACTCGGTTAGACCAGAATTGCTTCAAGGGCTTTTTTTTATGAATTTTCCCATAGCTTTAGGGAATGCCCACGCATATGTATGTTCGCATTCAGTGTGTAAAGATCTTGAAGGTTCTGTTGAATGATTTCTAGACGATTTCGCATGTATATTACCTCTTTATAAAGCTTTTTAATTCGGTACGAAATGAGCATTTTCGTTAATTAAATGTTTGTTGTACCTATAGTAATACCTTTCTAGTAAGTAATATTTTTTGGAACCATTTTAGTTAAAATCTTTCGAAAAACAGTTCGTTCCCATCCCTGTCCCCCGTCCGTTCACAGTCATTTCACCTCTGACAGCAGTAACCTAACATCAACCTTATCGTGACGAGAATAAAGATCACAATGATCTTAACAGATCTATCAGTGGCAGCAACCAAACTGTAACCTTATCAGAATGAGAATAAAGTTCATTGTGATTATGACAGCGATGCAAAATCAGAGGTAAAACGGTTCACGGTAACGGTGAAAGGACTGTATCTATCACCGTTTGTCAAAGTCAGATCTATTGTTACCAACTTCAGTGATCAGTCTAAAGGCGTGTCTAAGATGGGCCATTGTGTATAGAGCCATACTACTGAAGCCACAGCTGAATGTAAGATGGGCCATTGTGTAAATAGCCTACTGAAGCCACCGCTGAATACCAAGCCTTCTAAAGACAATTAATCTGGCATCAATGCAAAGATGGTCGATAAAGACCTGCCATTTTACCTTGAAAAGCTCATAAGCTCGCTTGGGAAAGGTACTGGTATTGACAAGTTGGAAATGGGTCACAAAGATTTCCGATATTATATACTTTTTGTTGGTCTAACCGACTATCTATGTTACCCATGTTTTTCTTCTTATCAAATCATTCGATCCTCTATCATTCCAGTGCTTCTAAATTACTGTCAATTATCCTCGACAGCATCCCTGTTACCTTATAAATGAGATGCTACTCTACTCAACTGTGCGTCGCTTGTCCCATGTCACCAGTATAGCTATTCTGAACCATTCGATAAGCTTCCGAAATGAAAATGACACATTTCGGTTACTTGATTTGCCTAGTCCTCGACAGAAAATATCTGTCGGAAGAAAAGCGGTTGTTAAGCTGCGGGCGGTTCGTTTTATTTGATAAAAACTGTCAACATTTTCGTTTTTTTTTAAACTTGTGAACAGCGTTAGAAGACTCCTTCAATAACATTGATTGATGCTGGATTCGTCACGGAAACATATCGAATGTTTGTAAATAGCTGTGCAGTTCTGATTCTCTTTATATTTTGGCTGTTGAGACCAAAACTACAAACAAAGTGAAAGTATAACAATGTGGCTATTAGGTTTGCATTTATTGGTGTCTTACGACTTCCATTCGAACGAAGTCGCAGGCAGAAGCTATTCTACCTTATAAACTAAATTATCACATAGGTGCATTATGTTCGCAAACACTAGAACCCCAGTCTTCATTATAATACTGAGTAAAACTTCAACTCTCTGCGAGCGTACCCGCAAGTTTTCCAGCTGTCGTCACCGTGCTATATAAATGGAAGAACAAGTACAGAAGCAATCCAACACAGAGGATGAAAAATACTATGCAGAAACACACAATACATTCTGACAGATAGATCTTGATCCGTTCCGTTCGACTGATGTGAGGGCCAGGTATGTCCACACTCGAGTAGGTCCACATTGAAACAGTCGCGATCACTCCTGAAAATAATAATGCGTCAATTAATTCGGTTTCATTTCGCTGGATAAAATGATATTTTAATGAAGCTCCGTGGTTATTGATTTTGGACGATGATATAGTTCGCGTCTGCGTTCGACAGTACATAATGTATTATGGTTTTTGTATGTACTGCTATGTACGAATGTGTGCGAGGTTTTATTATGTACCCGTTAATTGGAACCGTGAACAAATTGTGGTAAACGTATTACAGGTACTCGGTAGTCATTAAAAAGGGATTCATATTTTGCTTCTGTTAATTTGTAAATTTTCATGCGAGATTTATGTTAAATGGACTTTGATTGGAATCTATTTATGCAGCGTCAAATTAATTTAGCGGACGAAGCTCCGCAGACCTGGTGGGGATATCTAAACGTGATAAAACAAAAAATAATTTAATTTGAGGAGTTTATTTTTTGGGGTAGCCGCAGGTAGTGTAGTCACTTGAAATATCAGATTTATTTTTATTGACTTCACAGACGGGAAATCCTTTGTTAGGTATTAACTAAGTAACCATTTCAAATCAGCACCCTAATTGTGTAACACAATGGCGCCGATTCTGTTGTTCACAAACTAAACTAAATTTAAGTTCATGCATCTCTTTCTTTCTATTTCATTAAGAAAAGGACAGAAGATAAATATTAGTTTAGTCCTGTCCTGTCCCGTTATGCCCGAACTTAAATTTAGTTTAGTTTGTGAACAACAGAATCGGCGCCAATATCAATCTATACAAACTAAAAATAACAAAATTAAAACCTAACTTAACTAAAACTATACAGAAACTAAAAAATAGCGTCGAAAAATTCATCCGCATCGCTGTCGACTGGTAATGTACCCAAGAGACTGGCGGCATTACCACGTTGTATGGCGATGCTTAGCCTCTGGCCAAGATAAAAGCCAGCCCTTGGGTCACGGGAAGTGTCAACCAGCCGTTTCGAAATTTCTTTAAAAAGACCATGAGTACTCGGACCCCACGGCCCGAGAGTTTCAACCCCAAACGGCTCGAAAATATCAATCTCAATCTGAATAATTTAGAAGGATATTGCTAATCCATTGCTTCTTATGCTCTAAAAATTTGTCTGCTTAGCAACGAAAATAACGCAATGAATGTTGTTAAACTGTCAAAATGAAAGCCATTGCTACTGATAGCACCTGATAGTGTGTTACGCAATTACCGCACAGAATATGTACCTAACAGTGCTTGAAAATACAGATAAAAAACTACAATAATTCCAGAAATAGCTTACAAAATGAATTCCATTTGAGATTTACGTTTGCTTCTTTTCCTTGCAAAAATACTACAAAAGTCCTTTGTGTCTGAATAAAAACTTACATCGCGGAAATTAATTTTTCACTTTTTATTTTTAACGACGCTCGAGTCTTTCACAGTTTTTGTCATGAACGACTTTTTAATTAGCAAAGACTTTCTGCTCAACATCCCCTGGACGTAATATACAAGAAAACGAAGGAAAAGGGATTATCCTTAGAGAGTGCGCTCCACCGATGTTTCCATGGCAACGGGCAGTCCGTGTAGCTTAGTTGTAGACGCTATTAGAGTGCTCCTATTTGCCTGACTAGGTCCTCTGTCGATAATAAACTTTGCTTACGTTTTATGAAAATAAACTATACAGGGTGGCAGGGTGGCGGGGTATTAACGCGCAACCTGTCGCCATGGATTTAGTACGTGATTCTGAAGTGATCCCGCGTTGAAATATTTGTAAATTATTAAAAAAAGAACTGCTGTGCCATACATTTTGACCGCGTAGGTATTGCATTTTTCTATGAAACAGCTGTTTTTAGGGTTCCGTACCTCAAAAGGAAAAACAAACCCTTATAAGATCAGTTCGTTGTCCGTCTGGCTGTCCGTCTGTCAAGACCCTTCTTCTCAGGAACGTGTGGAGTTATCAAGTTGAAATTAATGTCAAATACTAAGGGTTGCAATCCCTTGAAATAGTGACAAAATCAAACTTCTAAGTCAACACAATCAAAAGATACGGGCGCTTATATTTCGGAATCACAACCTATAGGGTCCCGTTAGAATCATGAAATTTGGCAAGAAGCAATGTCATGTAGCACAAGTAAAGGAAAAAATCCGAAAACCCTAAATTTGTAAGTATCTATTTCCATACCTACAAAATACGGAACCCTCGGTGTGCGAGTCCGACTCGCGCTTGACCGGTTTACAGCTGAATTCATGGTTACTCATGGTTACAGTTTTGGCGTCGATGTCCCTAGGTCACTCTGTTTATTGATTACATGCCAGTGCAGTGGAGTAAAAAAGGGAACAGAAAAATCTGTAAAAAAAATAAAACCTCATTTTTGGTACAATTTTTGTGAATGATATGTTCTAAATCTAAACGATAAGGATCATAATCTTTTCTCTTTCTAATCTATCAAAACTACATTATCGGCGTATAATGTGCCAACTGCTGGGACAGGATCACGGGACACAGGCCTCCTCTCTGTGTGTGTGGTGTCCAGCAAGCGGGCCCGGTGCGGGTTGGAAAATATCACGCCTTGAATTTTTTGGTTCTCCTTCACCGTTTTGAGTATATACACGAAGTTTACCTGCCTAGGTTCGTACTCCTGTAATACAAATCGTAAGTCGGAGCCGATACCACTGAGCCAAAAAACAACACCATTGCATATTACACCTAACGAAAACCAGTGCAATACATAAATCAGATGAAACCATCAAAACCATACGAAACACATCTACGAAGATAGCTCATCATCGGGACAAATAAAAACCAGAGAATTATGGAAATCCCAGGAGATCACTTAGCAATGGTACAATACGACCGACGTAACTTGATGGGCCTGAACTTCGCGCAGATGGCTGCGCAGTAAGATTTTTAGGAACCAAGTGGTGACATGAGGCGAGTGTGAGTAAGGCTCAACACACACCAAAAGAGCGTCGAAGCGCGGCGAAGCGGATCGCAGTTTCAGTGTCATATGAATTTTAACTTTAATTTCATTACTATAATACTTATTATCGCATGAGAAATCGAACGAGTCGCGCGGATGCCAGCGGCGCCGCTGGAATTCCAGCGAATTAGCCGTGCGACTGCGCGAGAAGGCGCGGGAAGTCCCGAGAATGCTCGAGCAGTCGCGAGCGGCCGCTGGCAATATCCCGCCCCTCGCGCCAGCTCCCCGCGCGCGTCTGTTGCGCGCTAGCATTCGCATTAATTCCTTGCAGTGCAACGAATACAAAAGTGATGGAAATGGATGAAGAAAAGTTTACCTATTTATTTGGTGCAAATGTACGACTGCCTATACAATATCAAATCAAGGCATTACAGCGATAAACACATGAAAGAAGAAGAGAAGGCGCGCGGATTCCCGCGACTTCTCGAGCATTCCAGCGACTTCTCGGGCAGTCGCTGGAATCCGCGCGCCTTCTCTACAGGGCGCTTCGCCGCTCTTTTGGTGTGAGTTGAGCCTAAGAGAACATGCGCGAAAGTTCGCAAAGGCTATACTCAGGCCTGTCAAGTTACATCGGTCGTATTGTATCCGGGTCAAAAGAAAAGAGATGCTAGTTATAGGTAAGTCTTTGTATTGAATAGTGTACAGTATTTGGGTCACCAAAATACAGGCAGTGCCTAGTTTGGGATTCGCAGTTAAATCAGTCTAAGTTTTCTCTGGTTTAGAACTGCATGCTAATACCTAAAACTAGGAAACAAAAAAGGGCAACAAATTAAACATATTGTGGCGTTATTCCTGATCAAAGGACGCACCTGTTTCGAGTGCATGTAGCTCGCACCTTCAGCAGCCGTGTGATGTGTGTACCCCGCCGCTCTGCGCCCGCGCACCTGTTGCACCCGCGCGCGCCGGCGCGGGGGGTTTGGAATCGCGATCGCTCGGTCATCCGCGCCAGTCTGTAGCCTACTCCGACGGCGAATGCACGCGCAAATATTTCCAATTAATAATTACGTTTCGCAATCTAGTGTACCTAAATCTCAGTTTCCTCATCTAGTTCTTGCTTCTGTACCTTCCTAGTGTCTTGTTCTATTCATACTGTAAGTCTGTAACTGTAACTTTCCTATTAAACTTCTATCTTCTACTCTTGAAAACGCCTGTCATTTTCTCCGCACACCCTCTGAGCAACCACAATATCTTGAACGCCTACTTCACCGTGGGGAAGTTTGGAATGGGGGGAGGTCTGCGTGTAGGTTTTTTATTTTTCTCTTTTTCGTTGGCCTTTTTAAATTTAAGTGAGCTAACTCTAAAATAAGCCAGTAGCGCACATAATCTTATTCTGTATCAAAGGTTTAGCGCTATTTTGATGTGAAATGTTCCATGACGTTGATTAAAATAAATAGTTTTAAATTTCTTTTTTTTTTTACCTACTTGTATGTTTGTGAACTATGTGTAAGTTTTAATAAATTAATTTGAATTTAAGAATTACATAATGAAAACATGGTAGGTTATAATTGGCAAATATAGGACTACCTTGCTGGTCCAGTGGCCACAAACGTGACTACTGAGCGTGGGTGTTCGATCGATCCCGAGTCGGGAAAAGTGTTTATTAAAAGTGTCTGCTCGGAAAGTACAGACGCCAGCACATCAACTACTACAATCTGTCAAATTTATTTAATAGATTTTCAACTTTATTGCTTGGTTTAAGGTTCAAAGTTGATTGGGAAAATTTGACAGTTTCGGGTAGCTTGATATCCTGGCGTCTGTACCTAACTAGTTTTTTTTTTAAATGAGGCAGAAAGTACATTATTACTGTTGTACAAATCTGCGAATCGAAAATTGAATGAAAATCCATTGTTGACGTGCTGAGTGGTCAGAAAAAGTGTATGAAAATCCATTGTTAGCACGTTAACAATGGATTTTCATAGCTAGCCTAATTAAATATAATGTAATGCCAGAAGGCAAAAAGTTTTTATCACTTTGTGCAAAATCTAATTTTGCTGATCATTCAAACTGATCTCTCTAGCAATATTATGCAGTTTTAATAACTGTAACAATCACACTTCACCTGTATAAAGGCGCGAAAGTTGGTGAGTGTGTGTGTGTGTTTGTTTATATGTTTGTTACTTATTCACGCTCAAACGGCTGAACCAATTTTGATAAAATTTTGTATAGAGGTAGCTGACATCCTGGATTAACATATAGGCTACTTTTTATCCCAATATTATCACAAGATCTTTTTAAACCGATATTCCCACGGGATCGACATTTACCGGTGAAACCGCGGGGCGCAGCTAGTCTACTTTAAATAAAACAGAAAAATAAAGTAAAAAGGAAATACACAAGGAAGGAGCGCACTTGTGTGATTACCCCCCATATACGTGTCTGACTAACCCCTTACGAGAAATAGAGGCGTGGTGCTATGTAAATATTATATTGCAAATTGTATTGATATGGACTATCAATACAATCCCATGAGATGGCTATAGTTTTATTTAGTCGCTTCTGCCCGCAACTTCGGCTGCGTGAAGTTTGTTGTTCCCCGACCCACCCGTCGCATCACATCGCCTGTCCGCGATAGTACTTTTTCTGACTTTGTTCTTTTTGCACGGCTCCTTAGGGCCCAAGCGTGATGTTATATAGCCTATAGCCTTCTTCAAGAATTGGGCTATCAAATGCAAAAAGATTTTTTCAAATCCGACTGGTAGTTCTAGAGATTACCCCCTACATACAAAGTGACAAACAAACAAATTTTACTTCTTTATAATATTAGTATCGTACAGTGTACAATAACCAAGTTGTGACTTGAAACTCAATCAGCTACCGCTAAATATTTATTATTACTATTGCGTAACTTAGGCTGTGCACAGACTGAGTCAAGACTGACAAATTCTGTGCTATAGAATAGACAACTTTTTACTATGGGACCAAACCTGAAATCGCGAAAAAAAAAACAGCTGTTCCCTACATTTATGGTCGTATAACTCGTCAAAATGTAGGGAACTATGTATTTTTTTCAGGTTTGGTCCCGTAGTAAAAGTTGTTCATAATGATGAGTACAATGACCTCTTAAGAGATTGTTAATGTTTTACCAATAACCCTGTATACACAGACTTTTGTTATGAAAACAAATGATGGCGTGCATACTCGCTTCAAAACAGTCTAGTCCACATTCACACGGACGTAAAAATGTTATCGAGGCGGGATTTTATCGCACACTGGAGTTTCAACTCTGGGCGCAAAACAGTTGAAAATCGAGTGCGCGAAAAAAAATCGCCCCGGGAAATACCGCACTACCTTAGCTTATAGCCCCTTACTAATAAACATACACAGACTTTTGTTATGAAAACAAATGATGGCGTGCACACTCGCTTCAAAACAGTCTAGTCCACATTCACACGGACGTAAAAATATTATCGAAACGGGATTTTATCGCACACTGGAGTTTTAACTCTGGGCGCAAAACAGTTGAAAATCAAGTGCGCGAAAAAAAATCGCCCCGGGAAATACCGCACTACCTTCAGGTAGTGCGGTATTTCCCGGGGCGATTTTTTTCGGGCTATGCTCACATAGCCCCTTACTAATAAACGTATGATAGTTAAACACCGATTTCTCTCTTTCAGTCGTCAGTAATTTGACTTTCGAAAGAAGAAGACAAAGCGCTGTGTAACTATACAGACGCTATTCAACGTTTATTAGTAAGGGGGATACGTATACTTACAATGCCAGTCTTACTAATTTTGACAATTCAACAATATTCATTGCGAGATTTCCTTTGACGAGCAGACGAATTTTTCAAATCTTTGAAGCAATGAATTACGAATTCAAAGTCCTTCGGATTGCTTTAGAAAATGTGTTGCAGTTGACTTGCTGGTTTGTTGAGGATCCGACTTTGTTTTGTGATCGTGTTGTGTGATCTGTATGTGTCTGATCTATTGTATTGAATTACCAATTTGTATCGTTGTTAGATTACTTATCAATATGTGTTATTGTTTTAAGTAGCAGTGGCCGACCGGTGTGTATTGGCAAAGGTTTAGCTCGGTTCAAATAGGTACGTGTAAATATTGAATAGTTTTCCGGAACTACTACCGTACTAAACAGCAAAATGGATGGTGTGTCTGGGGACCATGACGTAAAAAAACGGTAATTTTAAGAAAAAGTCGAAAACTAATTAAATTTGTAACTGTTCATTGGGTACTTTTACAAAAACCGGCCAAGTGCGAGTCCGACTCGCACAAGGGTTTGAGGCAAAAAACAAAAAAACATGTTTCTTAGATAACTTTATTTAATTAATATTATTTGTTGTTAAAGCGCTGACAGATTGACGGACGGGCGGGCCGATGAACGGACGGACGGACCGACCGACGGACAGACAGACGGACGTCGGAACCTTAGTAATAGTGTCTCGTTGGCTCTCTTTGAGTACGAAACTCTAAAAATGTCTTAATAAGTACTATAATAATTGTGCTAAAGAGTTTATCCACTCAACTCATCCGCTTATAGTCTTGCGACTGTTTGGAGATTAAAAAAAAAAAAAGTTTTTATAACAAAGACTGCACGTAGTTTAATAAATAACGGTCGGCAAGCTATGAACAAGTCTAACGGAAAATGTTGAAACTATTGGTGAAAACTACATCAATATTTAGTACATTACTTCCTGATCTGGTTGTAGATATGCGGGTGTTAGACTGGAAAACAAACGAACAAAAAGTACCTAGTTACCTACACAAAGAAAGGCTACGATGATGAATGACATGACACAGAAAATCAGACTGAACACGTTGACACTTTGTTCTAAAAAAAAAATAGCAAAGAAATCTTACATTTACGTAATCCAAAACACTGTCACTATATTATTTCCTCTGCTTGAATTTTCCTTTAAAACTGTTCGCATGTTACACCATTGATTTCCAATTTCTCACGTTTTTATTCACAAGTTGCATAAATCACGAGTTTTCTTCATCGAAGGCATGCGTACGCGACTGTCGTTTGTCTCAGTTTGTAAACGTGTGCCTCACACTACGTGCGACCATTGTCATGTACACTACACAACTAAAGTTCACACCTTATCGAAACAGCTACGCCAATATCGTCCTTACTCCAAGGTCGCACGACACTAATTGTATAGCTAGGTATTACAAGTTTTTTCTTCATTACGTTTATATCCTCATGTGTTTTAGGAAACTAGTTTAATGTGGTTTTCTGTTCAAGCTATTTTAGTACTTCTTTGAATGGTTTACGGATTATAATCGTCTGATATTGTAATGTCTGTAATGTAAATATTTATTACATTTTGTGATAAGAAGTTTATTATATTTTATTGTTTTACGGCGTTGAAGAACTCAATTTCATTTGTACTGAGATTGGATTCTCTTACTAAACAGATTGCATTGTTAACTTAAATAAATATATTTTAATTATCTTTTGCCATGCTATCAACTGCCTTTTATTCGTTCATTTCAGCCGAAAGACGTCCACTGTTAGACATAGGCCTGCCCCATGCCACAAAGACTGACAGGTTATATGTTGAAGAGAACATAGGCACAAAAGAATACTTATGTTGTACAGCGCCAGCACATCAAGCTACTCAATCTGTCAAATTTCTTTAATAGATTTTCAACTTTAAACGCTAAAGCATTAGATTCAAGGTTGATTGGAAAAATTTGACGGTTTCGGATAGCTTGATGTGCTGATGTCTGTACTTCTAAAGGTAGATTTTTTTCGGACATGCATTGGCACACAATCCAAATTTTTTATATTTGTATACACATACTTAAATAAATTCACATCTATTTTCCACTGGGAAAGCAGAAACTTCAGAACGCCACCTGCTTCGATCCTTACATACTTGCTTCATTTACGTTCATACATCTAATCAGCGCCGCCGGCGCCGGCGCCGGTGCGTGTACTACGCATCTGATAAACATCACCAACAAGGTCCTTTTGGGGCGAGGTACCCGGCATATAGCATAATCAGCCTCTAATGTTCCCACTGCTGGGACACAGGCCTCCTCTCGGTGAAAGGAAGTGGGCCGTAACCCACCACGCGGGGCCAGTGCGGGTTGGTAGATGTCACATGTCTTCGAATTTTGGGTTCTAGGACATGCCGGTTTCCTCATGATGTTTTCTTTCACCGTTTTGAGAGCAGTGGTAAACAGAAAATGAAGTGCCTGACTGGGTTCAGATCTAGGACCTAGAACTCGTAAGTCGCGGCCGTTACTATTGCGCCACCACTGCTCGGCATTTACTTGTGCTTTGAACTATGAATGAGAGGAGACTAATTAAAACGGTTAAGTGAAGTTACTGGGAACTCCCAGATGCGGGTGTCTGATGCTGAATTGCTGATGTGGGCGACCATGTGTAACGCAAAGCCGGGTCCATTCATTAGGCAGCTAACGAACGCAACCAATAAGGATAAATGTAAGATTAATATCACATTTGATTTTAAGGAGAATTGAGTGAAAAGCATATTTAAGAATGAATATAAATTTGGCGTTTGAGGAAGAATTCTTAATAACCTTAACGTACATTATTAACACAACTACTTGCTGTAGCTTAAGGCGCTACCTCGAAAATAAGTCGTAGCGACTGATCTACTAAGCGATCGAAAGTTATGCAATTACTTTTGAAACGCAAAAGAAGAGAGATGGCTATAATGTCCGTGCGCTCGGAATAAAACGACGTATGTGCCACAACGAATTTACTCCTTTTTTAACAAAATAAATAAATAAAATTTAAAACTACTTTGAGTAAACTTTGATAAGATAATTTTCTATGTTTTAAAGTAAATTCCATTGAATAACTCTTAGGCGTTACGCCGCCGTGATGTCGAAAAGAGTAAAAAGAAAATAGATACAACTTTGCAATTTTTTTGTATCGAGAAAAATTTATTGAATCGTGTATTACTTTTACATGCTACTAGACCAAATAATCAAAAACCATGTACCAAAATGTTAAAACCCTATTCCACAATACATAACAAGTTACACGAAATAGAATTTAAACCACATTTTTCTCAATTTAATACCATGCATAAGTAAAGTGCCTGACACTATAGGTATCTACTCTGCGTATGATTTTTGCTGTAGCGTCAATATTGAATTTATTGTCTTGCTTATATTTTAACATTCACTTATTATAATTGTTTTTGTAATCGATATTTGGATAAAATAATATTGCAGTGCTACAGGGATATATCTTAGGTCCGGTCTTGTATGCGGCCAAGCGCGGAACAATATAAGTACATATTTGTAGAAATCTCTTTATCATTTTTATTTTACTAAAACTTATTAAAAATTACGTAGACCACAGGAGAAAAGAGCATTTAAATCTCAGACCAAATAAAAAGTCAAGAAGCTTTTTATTTGGTCTGAGATATTTATTAGGAAAACTATTGGTACGGTCAATTCCTTTCTCATACTGTTAAGAAATCTCCTACAGATAAAAAGTAATTGTGTCTCATTAGTGACAGTTGTGCTAATAGAAGGCGTATATCATCTTTTCAAACTATTAATTTCTTTGAATTGCAAGGAAAAATTAAGGTGCTTAACACATTTATTCCTCGATTGCACGCTCGATTCAAGGCACCCTTTTTTGTTTTATCAACAATATTACATTAATAAATCCGTCACTGAATTTCATTCTTTTATAAACAATGCTAGAACATTTTTAAACACGTTTTTTGATAGAAAGGGCTGGTCACAATAATAAGCCTTATACACAATAGGGCTTGTTATGCAAATCCTTCGTGGCTACGATTGACAGAATCCTTCAAAGCGCGTTCGAACCACGTGTTCTTGTTGATATTTTTATCCGACGTTCGTGACTATTCGAGAGTTCCATTTCAAACTTTTCTTCTTTGTTCTAACGGTTTATTATTTTAGCCGTGTTCTATTTTAGAATGATGACGTGGGAAAGGTTACCTTTTTTGAAATAATTTGACTTTTGTACAGTTATAATTTTCAAGTGTTTTTTTAAACAATGTTCTATTTTAGAATTATGACGTGCAAAAGGGTTCGTTTTTTTAATCATTTGATTATAGTTGCAATTGTTTTTTTTTTTGTAACAGTTCTCGATTATTTAATTTTAGAATGATGACGTGGTTGTGCAAAAGGGTTATTTTTGAACTCATTTGACTTTTGTACAGTTGTTTTGTACGAGATTAAATTGGATACGGGATCTAAAGAATGAATGATCATATGATTGACTTACTTACTAGATTACTGACCAAGATTAAGGTATTTCTAGACCTTAATAGAGATTGAGATTGCTTCCCTCTTTCTTCTCAGAGTAGTCAGATAGGAAACACCGAACTCAATCTGGGTTTATAACATTAGATATTTTTGACGTGTAAAAGTGTTTTTGAAGTGAAAACTTCTTTAGCCGCGTTGGGCATTTTTTGAGATGGGAAAAAACCATTGAACTCGCGACATTGTTACCGTAACCGACACCGCGCGTGTTTTGTTTATAAGACGATTCAAAAAGTACACACGTAATTGTTCAAGTTTTCACTTCTGTCGGCACTCCCGGAGTGCCACTTTTTTTACAGAAATAAATAGCATGTCAGTAGCAGTTTATAAAGGCTCGGTGTATTTATTTCCAACCTTTTATTTACGTTCAATAGAAACATAACTAAGTAAACCTACCGTACCTTTGCCATAAAACAAACAGAAAATGAACTAAATACTTAGTCAACCAATACATTAGAGCTCTACTAGAAACAGGAAATCCTGATAAACTTAAAAAAAGGAATCTCTTTTGTGATATTCGTTGCAATATCATTCATTTTTGAAGCTAGAGCACGCTTCATTCCCGTTTAGAGCGAATCCGCCGGGCTCGCCACATGCCGGGGTAAATCACACAAATGGGGCCAGCCGGCTACCAGATGCACCCCTAAATAAAACACCCCGCACGAAAACAAACCTTAACACCACCGAACAAGGTGGATTTTGTAATGGCTGAGTGAACCCCGGGCTTGTTTAAAAAAAAGGTGGACTTGAATGACTCTGACGGTCTTTCCCCGGCATTTTGTCGACAGTTCGGGTGCGATTGAAAGCTCCGTGTGCCGTGTGTGTTTTTTCTTGTAATTTAAAAGGTGTAATCGTAAGGTTTGCACAAGATATCGCCGAGGGGCGCCGGTGGCCAGGTGCTCTTTTTTTACTTTGGAACCCCCGGCTGTGACGACAAGTGAGTCATTCAATAACATATGTTATCGTTAACAGGTTTCCCTTCTTTCATCATACGAGTTTGTTCGACGAAATTGTTCCGTAAAACACAAGCGTTGTTTCTAAGCTACCTACTTTTCGTTTAAAATTTCCTTTGTGAATTATTGGAATTTCTGTTGCAAGTGCGCTTATTACCGATGTCATATCCTCATTTTCAGTGCCCGTGTCATATCCTCATTTGTGTCGAAATTAATCGTTGTGCGAAATTCTACTTTGAGTTCAAGAGATTATAGTTCAATTTTGAAACTCGCGTGTTTATTATGAAAGTACAAATATGAATTTTGAACATTTCTCCATTGCCGGCAGTATGCATTCAGTCATGAGCGAAAAATTATCTTTTGATGCAAAAGCACGGCGAGGCAAGGGTAAATACACACTTGATCGCTCATGTTTACGTAGCTCGTTGACTGAATGTATTTATTCCAGGAATTGGACTGTTCATGGGCTGTATTTCGAA
Organism: Oligia latruncula; assembly: GCA_948474745.1. Classification (NCBI taxonomy): domain Eukaryota; kingdom Metazoa; phylum Arthropoda; class Insecta; order Lepidoptera; family Noctuidae; genus Oligia; species Oligia latruncula. The sequence continues at coordinate 12,550,749 of OX419702.1, read as the reverse complement.
AGAGATATGAGTAAATTGAAAATTCCGATTCATGCAGACAGCGTATTAGGTATATTATGGTCTGTTCTAAAAGAATCTGATGAAAATGTAAACAAATGGTGCAGAAAACGTACCTGTGGAGGCCATCTTGTAATGCCACATACAAATTGAGTGTTTGATTTGATTACTTAAACCCGAAATTCTAATTCTAAATAACCTTATTATATTATACCTTAAAGATTGAGGTTAGTTTTATAACCTCAATTTTAGTCGATGATTTTTCAATTGCCTACAATTTTATAAAGTTATTCGAAGAATATTTGTTGGGATAAATATTGAGATATAAAGTTGCAACCTTCTAAATACAGATGAATGTGTTCCTGATACTTTATAAAGTGATTGTGTAAAAAAAACAAGTAATTAAAAAAACTAAAAAACCCGACAGCGGTAAAAAAATACCATTTTTTTATTATATCTTCAAACTCAAATGGGTCGTCCCGCCTGCTTCCAACTTTTATTTAATTTAAAATGGGCTTGTTTTTAGCTTTTCAGTTTTTTTTAAACTAATTTTTTTTACCGCTGTCGGGTTTTTTAGTTTTTTTTATTTCCAGCTTTTTAGTTTACAAATTTGAAAGATTTCGCAGACGATTTACTTATGTATTAATTATTAGCTGACCCGTAAAGTCACTCAACAGGGAACAAGAAATAATTATTTTATTTAACGTGTTTTTTACGATTTGTCACTTCGAATTACTTTTAACATGCTTTTAACCATATAAGTTGTATAATATATTTTTGTAATCACCGTTTAAAACCCTTAATTTTGATATTTCACTCGATGGTATTAGAAGAAAAAAAAAATTCGAACTCCACAATATGGCACCCTAAATCCGCCATTTTACTTTGTTTTTGATTTTAATGTAGCCAGTGACACTCTGGTAGTGACGCTACCAAGACAAATCTAAAGACGTATAATTTATCCAAATCCGTTCATTCGTTTAGAAGTTACGAGGGAACAAAGAAACGGACATACATACATACATACATACATACAGGTCAAACACATAACCCTCCTTTTGGGCTTCGCCGCAGTCGGGTAAAAATATAACCGTAACAGGTTTTGTATACATTTTCATCAGGTAATTTTGGAACAGACTACAGTAAGCATTCGATTTTAACAACAGTGCTGTATTGTCAGTTAATGAATTACATACGTGGATTGTCGTGTAAACTTCGTAATTTTCACTTACTCAAGAGTTGACATATCGTTGTTATCTCGACACGCAAATGCCCTGGGGGCCAAAAAGGCCACTTTGGAGAATCATAAAAGGATAACATTATGAATTATAATTATGTTATCCTTTTATGATTCTGCCAAGGTGGCCTTTTTAGGCCCCCTGATGCGTATGTGAGTGCTATTGACATTCTTAGACGATTGATAGTAGGTATCGATGTATTCTCACCTTCCCAGGCTGATTAGGATCGGATAAATTAGAAGTTGGTGTAGGTACAGTCGGGGAATGAAAAGATTGTAGCGGTATCTACACAACGCCACATGCGAACAACGCGTCATACTGACGTCATGCAAAATCTTGCATCTCGCAAGCAGAGTTTACCGCCAGACACAACACACGTCTAGTCGGAGGATCCTCCCTTTTCTATGGAGGATGAGTGAACTTTACACCCTGTTCCTCATATAACTCTATAAGATTAAGCAGGTTTAGGTCAATTTATATTACATCGGTAAAAGTAAAGGTTTCATACTTTGGTTGAAGCATAAGCATAATCGGCCTATAATCTTCCCACTGCTGGGCCACAGACCTCCTCTCTGTGATAGGGAGTGGGCCGTAATCCACCACACGGGCGATAGATGTTTCCGACTTTTGGCTCTAGCACATGCCAGATGGATACACGATGTTTACGTGCACCGTTTTGAGAGCAACTTTGGTTTTAGGACGCAAAATAAACGTAGCGGAGAGGACTGAATGTGGCTTCTCGGGAAATCAAACAAGACAATATAGTATTAGGCATGTAGGTATAAGGTACAAATAAAAATCCTTCCAGACCGAATTTCAGCGGAGACCAGCCTTTGGCGCGGGAGTTATTACTTATAGTGCACAAGTGTGTGCGCTGACACAGGTGCACTCCCTTTTTACCGACTTCAAAAAAAAGGAGGTTATCAATTCGACACGTATGTATGTTATATTATTGGAATTGCATTATATTCACATATGACAATCTATTAGGCCTTCCAAACAAATATACAAAATTTTATAGACGTATGTATGTATGTTTGTCCACGCATTTCTCCGCAACCATTAATCGGATCGTGACCATTTTTTTTATTGGTTTACATTTACTTCAACTTAGGCAACAGTGCACGATTCATCAAAATCAATTTAGTAATTTTCAAGATATGGACTAATACGTGCGGTTTTATTATATTTCAACGTTATAAGCTTGTTTGATAATGAATGAAATAAACCACTGGTTTATTGGCTTATTGGTACGAGCTACGGGTGTAGTGTCAAAGGGAAAAAAACATCTCAAAACCTTGGTTAAATTCTATACACTAGAATTTAACCAAGGTTTTGAGATGTTTTTTTTTTCCAGTTATTACTTAATCTAAAAATTACAAAATAAAAATGTAATTTAAAAAAATTAAACCGACCTCAAAAAGGAATGAACTCAAAATTATGAAATAACTTTAATTTCGGAAGTCGGTGGCAAAAAACTAGAAATAAAATACGGATCCCAAGACACCGACTTCCAAAATTAAAGTTATTTCATAATTTTGCGTTCATTTCTTTTTGAAGTCGGTTTAATTTTATTTTTTTTCTACACTCTCATTGTCCGATGGAACGGTAATCCGACACGACCGGAGAGCGATCAGGTGCAGGGCCAACGGCTTAACGTGCTTTCCGAGGCACAGAGCTATCACACCCCGCCAGCCTCCAAACTCCGGGCTGTTATTAAGAAATTCCCAATGGAAAATTCTAATAACACTTTTGTGCCCGACGCAGGAATTGAACCCAAGACCCCACAAATAGCATAGTAACAGACGGTAGTTAACTTTAATTACTAATTCCTTTTGTAATGTTACTGTGAACGACCAGTCTGTCTGCTGACAACCATAATTGGCACGACACTGCAAATTATAGGCCCCAGTGCAGCGGTCTCGTTCACATGATTGATCGATTTTTTTTCTGTAAGGTCCAGGTAGTTCTCATGACGCAAGTGTACAGTCAACAAAAGAGATAAGTATGCAGGACCGTCGGATATAGTTGAAGTTTAGCAAGAAACCGATGGATGTTTTCGACTGAAATTAAATGTGGTAAGCCCTTTGCTATTAGTTAATAAAATTAAATTTTATTCGAGAACATCCATCGGTTTCTTACTAAACTTCAACTATATCCGATGATCCTGCATACTTATCTCTTTTGTTGACTGTACATAAGAAAGTATGTATCGCAGCCCTTTGTTTTGCAATGAATAGTAGAAAGTTGGCTAAATAATAACAGCCAGCTTGTGACTAAATAATAACAGCGGCACAGGTCGATCGATCAGGTTAAGCTACCATGCCGCGGTTGGTCTGTGGATGGGTGACCCTCCGTGCCTCGGAAAGCACGTAAAGCCGTTGGTCCCGGTCATAGATATCCGAGTCCCGACTGTCATTCGTGGATCTTTGACAGTCTTTACGGGTAGTCAGAAGCCCGAAACTCTGACAACCAGTCTTACCAAGGGGTATCGTATTACCCAGTAACTGGGTTGTGGAGGTCAGATAGGCAGTCCCTCCATGTAAAATACTGGTATTCAGCTGCATCTGGTTATGTAGATAAAGACACCTTGCGCTGCAAAATCCGTCAGGCTGTTTAGACTATAACATACAACTGAAAAGCGTAGTTTGACATCTACAAGGTCAAATTAAATTAGCAAGCGAAACTCCACAAACGTGATGGGAATCGATATCTAAACATGAAAAAACAAAACAAAAATAAAATAATAGTAACTTCTATTTATGCGAAATTTTGCATATACATATGTACTTTGTCAGGAGTTTATAAAAGAACATAGAGTACCTTTAATCCCGAAAAAAATACTGTTCACTAGGAAAAGAACAATAACTTGCGACGGTCACAATTGCTTTTGGACGCTAGATGGCGCTACGTGTCTTTCGAATCATGATTGAAATATGACCCGAATTTCAGAGCAGTATTCTAACGAAATGTACCTTGCATGAATTCACGATAGTATTAATTATTATTATTAGTATCTCCTTTTAGTAATATTATGTTTTTAAATGGATTTTGATGAAATTTGGCACACAGATAGTTTATAACCAGGATTAACACACAGTATACTTTTATCCCGGTAATTCGTTTCCGTGAGTTATTTCCGACCTCCACACGGGCGAAGCCGCGGTCAAAAGCTAGTAATTCAATTACACAATCACGTTAAAACAGGGTGGCACGGACATCGATGCGGTAACTGTAACCTCATGGTTACAGTTACCACTGTGTGTAGTGGTAGATGATATGGAATAAAAGAAGAATTACGTTACAAGATTAGATTTATTTTGGTAGAAATACAAAGCCGGTTGAGCCGGGTGTGGGTAAGATATCGAGCGCACGCGTAAGTTATAACCGTCTAAGAACACTACTGCCCTGCAGAGCCTCCAGACGTAGGTAGCGGGAACTGGAGGTAGATGTCCAGGGTCCCGTAGCGCCGCGGCAGGGTCGTCCAGCTGCTCCCCTGCGGCGACGGCGGTGGCAGTATTAGTAACCGCCTCCGGGCCTCAAGCCCAAAAAAAAAAAGTTCCAGAAAGTTTCAGAATCATGTACTGAATTCATATTCAGTACATGATTCTGAAACTTTCTGCGTTGAATTTTATTGTCTGTTATTAAGGGGCTTACATGACCTAAAGCACGGTCACTGTCGGACTGCATAGAAAAGAAAGAGAAGCGCGATGACACAACCCTGGTATTGCAAAATATGAAGCAATTATTTAATTACAAAAAATCTATTGTTTGGAGTAAAAAATTAAAACACTAGTGTTTTAGTATGTTGCTTGTAGAATAATCTGACAAAAAATCAGAATGATTGTATGTATATTAGAATGGTTTTTATTGTAAAAAGAACGTTTTCAGAGGTATCTTCATGATTCTTTTCTTTCGTATCAAATTAGTTGTATGTATGTATTATGTTTTCAACACACTTTTTCTGATTTTGTTTACTGTAGTCGTTCATAAACTTTTATTGTTTCTAAAACTTGCGTTTTTTGCGTTTAGGTCCTGTAAGCCCCTTAAAAAAAATTGCTGTAGAGAAATATTGTTTTTTTGATAACCGATGAAAATGTTTGTTAGAGGGTCTAGAAACATGTGCTGAATCCATGGATACAGTTTGCGGGTCGATGTCTCTGCAACACTCTGACCTCTAAAAGTTTTTATGAGAAAACAAGCTGATCCCGTGGGAATATCGGGATAAAAAGTAGCCTATATGTTAATCCAGGGTGTCAGCTACCTCCATAGAAAATTTTATCAAAATGGGTCCAGCCGTTTGAGCGTGAAGCAGTAACAAACATATAAACAAACACTCACAAACTTTCGCATTTATAATATTAGTTTGATAGAACGTAGTTATGAATAATCTACATCTACATTCTCTACTCACGATATCAAAGGCGCACAGGGAAACAGGATTTCCTCCAAATATACGCTATACATAGGTTGTCCGTACGCTCTGTGGCTTAAACCCAAACAAAGTAGCATATACATGAATAGGTAGACAAGCTCGACCGCGTAGCAAGAGGGACGGAGGAAAACGTCGTCACTGCAAGCGACAGGCGGTTACCTACACAGAGTTATGTGTCCCTGGTACTTTGGCGAGGTATTTTGCTATTAAATACTGAAGTTTTCGTCGCCTGTGGGGTATAGGTAGTGTAACATTGTAATGAATGAGAAGTATCTACCACCAAATCTCTGGGAAATGAAAAAGAAAAAATACTCATAGATTTTTTTTGAGTCCTATCTTACTGGCCAATACGAATACGATGAAACGCTTAAAATTCTGCTGTTCCTTGCGTAGAACTCTACCTGCTTCTGATTTGTTTTGTTCGATAAATGAGTAATTAAAAAAAAAAATTAAACCGACTTCAAAAAGAAATGAACGCAAAATTATGAACTAACTTTAATTTTCGGAAGTCGGTGTCTGGGGATCTGTATTTTAGTTTTAGTTTTTTGCCACCGACTTCCGAAATTAAAGTTATTTCATAATTTTGAGTTCATTTCTTTTTGAAGTCGGTTTAAATTTTTTATTAAATTACTTTTTTATTTCGTAATTTTCAGTTTTAATTAAAAACTGGAATAATTGTTTGTATTAAGTATGTAATAGTTTTGTTGTAAATATTGCACTAGAATTTGACCAAGGTTTTGAGATGTTTACCCTTTGACACTACACCCGTAGCTCGTATCAATAAACCAGGCCGTCACACTTACACGTATTAGTCCATATCTTGAAAATTACTGAATCAATTTTGATTAAACTTGCACTGTTCCCTAAGTTGAAGTAAATGTAAGCCAATAAAAAAATGGTTAGGATCCGATTAATAGTTGCGGAGAAATGCGTGGACAAACATCCATATATACCTACATACATACGTCTATAAAATTGTGTATATTTGTTTGGAAGCCCTAATAGATTGTCATATGTGAATATAATGCAATTCCAATAATATTACATACATAATATGTGTCGAATTGATAACCTCCTTTTTTTTGAAGTCGGTAATAATTATCTGTAACCCAACAAAAGTTACAAGTCTCCCAAAGGATTCATGAAAAGCTCCCTAATTATGAACCTTCTTGGGGGTGGATGCTGACAAAAATTTAGGGGTTATTTTCATGCAAATGAAGTCGTGGAAAACAGATAGTATTCTATAGAATTTCAATTAAGCTTTGCCATAAGCCGTAAACAAAAATATGTTGTCAAGAGTGCAGCTCTTTGTTTTCACAGGTAAATGGTTCGAGCGCAGAGTTCGATAAAATACTTAATTATCCTTTTGACGATCGCAATTGCGAAGTAAATCGAATGAATTTGCTATTTTAAAATTGTTCTGTGTTGTGAAATCGAATTACGTATTGGACAGTGTACCTGCAGCCGAGCATGTGTCCTTCTGTAGGCCGTTCCCAGAATCAGGGAAGCAGTCTAAATTATTATTATTGATTACCATTGCACGCTTTCCCATCAGACTCTAAGCCAAAAAACCAAAGATCAAAAAGATCAAGATCAAAGAGCAAGATCTGAAAACCAACGTTCAAAATCTAGTCGTAATTTAATCTCACCTGAGCGACAATCAGAGTCAAAACTTGACAAAAGTTCATACTTTTGACAAGTTTTGACACTGGTTAAATTTTCCCATGTAAATTAGAGGTATTGTTGGCAGATTGACACAGATTAGAGTTCGCCCAAGATAAGTCTGCGCGCGACGTTTGACTTCAAGATTATATCCCTGCTAGCACTTTTAATCACTTTGGGCGTAATTATGGCAATTATTTACTTTGAAAAACTCGGAACACAGCACACTCTCTTGACACCTGAAATAAACGTCCAGATAGCACCAAAGGATCATAATTTCCGTTTTCGGCCTCGCGCAGACTAATTTTGCGCGCACTCAGAATGCGAACGTTCGGGAATAACGCTTCAGATGTAAAGTAAAATGCTGAAAATTCTTCTAAAAATGGTCGCAATTTAGTTATTTTAAAAGCATCAATATAGGATTGTGTTAGAAGAATATATGTAACATTATCAGAAATAAAACCAGCAAGGTAATTGCGTAACACCCTGACAATACCTTTAATTTTGTCAGTTCGACAACATCAAATCAAATCAAATCATTTATTTTGCCAACATGGGTAGGGGTATAGATGTTACACAATGTTTTGATAATGTTCTCCATGCTCTGCCGTCTCATGAGCATGCAAAATTTACACATAAATTACAATATACTTACAACAACAAAACAACGTCAACGTTGTCGTTGTCTCTTTAACATCATTACGATTAAGTTTCAATTTATTAATAATCATAATTTGTACAAGAAAGATTGTATGCAAACTAGGCCTTATCTTGGGGGTCACGATATTTCGACGAATTTTTTAAACATATGAAGCAATGGTTAAGAAATTTCATTCAAAATCCTTCTGATTATGAAAGAAAATGTGTGACGATATTGGGGTGCTGATTTCAGTGTACCTACGTTGCAACGTGGTCCCTGTTGCCCCATATGTCATTAGGGGGACATCGGTAAGGAAATTTTATGACGTCCCGTTGTCTCTGTAACGGGGACACAGATTACGGAGACAACGGGAATACAGGGCATCAACATTATGCATTTGATTTCCCAAGAAACCTTTATGACATGGATTTATGATATGATTTTGTAATATCTTGATTTAAACGAGTGACCTTGGAGTTTCTTGCCCGTTCTTCTCCATAGAGATCTACGTTTTGGAATGGGCAACTAGCTTGAACTTTCTGACTAACTGACCGACTTTTTGTCAATTCAAAACTGCCTGTAAATGATTTTATTGAAATAAATACTTTAAGATTGAGTTTATTAGATACCTTAACTCACGATCTCTCAAGAAACTGAAATAACGTTATTGAAACTATAATAAGCTTTTCCTAACTAAGCCTTCACAAAAGGCTAAATTCATTTTGTATTTTCTGAATGAACAAGATAATTTAATTGTTTTCCTAGAATTGGTTCTTTGTACCTTACCTTAGAGAGGAATCAACTATAATTGCATTAAACTAAGAGGTACTGCAAACTGGAAATTCTCTATCGACAGAGGTATAAAGTAGTGTGTCTCTGCACCTAGACTAGAAAGTCTAAGTATTACGGGGTAAAGTGATATTTAGTTCGTAAGAGAATTCATTTATGACACTAAGGTATGATTTTTCAATAGTCTGATAACTTTTATATTAGAATAATTTTGACCGTTTGACATATTATCTATACCTACAAGAACTGTCAAACCGCAATATTTATTCCTTTGATAAAAGTTATCTGACTATTGAAAAACCAGCCCTAAATCTTTGTAAAGGTTCTTGATTTTTATCAGTCTTAGAGCGACTTCCACCAAACTTTTATACTTAGAATAAGTCTTGATTAAATTTTGAATTTTCGACAGTTTTTCCATACTAGAACTGTCAAACGTCAATTTTATTCCACGGATGAAAGTTAACTGACAGTTTGGAAAAATCAGCCCTTGAAAAATATTAGACTATAGGTACTTTAGGAATTATAGCCTATTTGATGCTTAATTGTAACCTTTATGAATACTTTGAAAAGTATATGGCAGAAATACGAGAATAACATTGATAAAAAAAAAAATAGAAATAAAAAACAGTAGGCGTCACATTTGGCTAACAAGCCAGGAGACAAGGATAAAAAACGTAGAACCATCTTCTAGGAATAATTATATTGAAGTAATATGACAAACTGACAGAAGAGCAGTGGTGGCCGTACGAGTTGTACGTCGTAGGTTCGAACCCAGACAGGCGCTTTACTTTGTGTATAGTTATTTCATCACCGTTGCTCTCAAAACGATGTAGGAAAACATCGTGAGGAAACCGGCATGTTCTAGAACCAAAAATTCGAAGACATAATATGACATCTATCAACCCACACTGGGCCCACATGCTGATTTCGGCCTACTCCTTCTCACCGAGAGGAGGCCTGTGACCCAGCAGTGGGAACATTATATTTAGGCCGATTATGGTATGAGAAACTGTGGTCTTATTTACTCGTTTCAACATAAACTGTATGAGAACAGCAGCACATTCCGTAGTAAAATTATAAGCCAGTCAGCAAGGTAGACGTACCTATACTTAAAAAGGAATCGCATTTCGTAGAGGTTACATGAAGCGATGTTTAGAAAATAACACTACAGCTTACGTCATAATCAGCTTATAATGTTCCCACTGCTGGGACACAGGCCTCCTCTCTGCGAGAGGGAGGGGCTGTAATCAGCCACGCCGGCCCAGTGCGGGTTGATAGATGTCACATGTCACATGTGTTGGTAGTTTACAAATTCAATTTTTTTTCTCCCCCGTAATTTTCCAACGTACCATGTATATTGAATTTACGAACAATATTGAATCTAAATATGGAAACCTATTTCAACACAGCATGTACTAAAATAGTCCCCTCTCTTTGATTCCAGAATGATTCCGGATCCCGACAGTGACGTACGCAAAGGTCAAGTCTTACCGAAGCCAGCCAAGATGGCGGCCCACGAGTTTCACAAAGCAATACGAAATGTTTTAGTGAACAAAGACGGTTGGTCTGAATCTATGACTGAAGAGGAAATAAACAAGCTGCTCCAAGAGTTTGCGTATCGAGGTTGTGATATAAGATATAAAAGTCCAACGAAATAGCTGAATTATGTAGGTACAGCTGTTACAATATACAATCTAAATAGATTCTTATATATTAGTAAAATAATAGTTTACGATTATTTATAGAACACAGGCGTTTAGAAAGCCCTTTTTTCAAACACTTTCTCGAAAAGTGGTTCTTAATGCACTGCTTTTTGTTTCACAATGCGGTGTATTAAACACGCGTGCTTTTTACTTTACATTCTCGCACTTGTGCGGGAAAGGACGCCGTAGATAACTATATACTAGTCTAAGCCTAGGAGTGCGATTTTTTACAATCTCATCGCAAAACTTTCATTTTTCCTCGAGCAATGCCACCTCGAGTGCAATGACAAACTTTGCACACTTGCATCAAAATGTACCATCTCTTTTGAAAATGATAGTCGTAGCTTTTCCAGAAGCGCTCTTTTGGGAACCAAACTATTGTAACTTTTCAGTAGGTAGTAATATAACAGAATTCCTTACTTAATACCTAGGTATAACTTAAAGTTATTTTGTTTGAAACGCCTGCATTTTCATATAATACCTAGTGAAACTAAGAATATTTATCTCTTATTTTTTATTAAAATGTACAGACGCCAGCACATCAACCTACTACAATCTGTCAAATTTCATTAATAGATTTTCAACTTTATCGCTAAAGCATAAGGTTCAAAGTTGATTGGGAAAATTTGACAGTTTCGGGTAGCTTGATGTGCTGGTGTCTGTGTCTATAGTTGCAAGTGCAATCCTAAGATCTGTAACGACACCAAATATAATGGAATTAAGTTATTTACATAATACTCTTAAGTAGGTATATATTTTTATTATTGTTTACTCCTAGTCCTTAAGTTAATGTTAATTTATGTTAACCAAAATTAATACTCATTTATTTAATTAACATTGTATAGCGTCAATTACTGTCTATTGATCAACATGTTTTATATTTAACTAGCTGAGCCCCGCGGTTTCACCCGCATAAGTTTCGATCCCGTGGGAATATTGGGATAAAAAGTAGCCTATATGTTAATCCAGAGTGTCAGCTACCTCCTTACAAAATTTTATCAAAATTGGTCCAGCCGTTTGAGCGTGAAGAAGTAACAAACTTAGAAACACACACACACACTCACAAACTTTCGCCTTTATAATATTAGTGTGATTTACTTTGTAACGATTTTTATTCAATATCTATACAGCGTGTTTCAGCAAGTGTGGTCATATTTTACGGGTGTGATACAGACCATCAAACTGAACAACTTTGACCAACATCGTAATCGCGATTGGTCTCATGAAGAAAGTGGGTCAGTTTCATAATCTGCACTGTTACTGTTAGCCTGCATCATCCCACTGCTGGGCAAAGGCCTCTCCCCACGACTTCCAGCTCTTTCGATCCAGGGCTAAAGTGGACCACTGGTCGTTTGTTCAGCTCGTTCCGCCATCTTCTATGCGGTCTGCCGCGACGCCTTCTAGCTGTGTCAGGGCTCCACGTGGTGGTTGTTTTGGCCCACAGCTCATTGGCACAGCAGACGTGGCCAGCCCAGTCCCACTTCAGCTTAGCGGCTTGTTGAGCAACGTCAGTACTCTGTGTTTTGGAGCGCAGTGTGATGTTGCGAATATGGTCTGTCAATTTGACACCTAGAATACTGCGTACTGTATTGCACGTTGGCAAACCTTGAGATTTTTAAGTGTCTGTACCATAAACTTAAATATGACCACACATTTCTGAAACACGCTGTATAATATAAATAAGTAGGTGCTATATACAACATTTGAATGGAAACGAGCAGAAACATTAATTCTTAATTAATAGCAATTTACATACTTCAGTTTTTATTAAAATAAATAATGGCAATTTAATGTCGTTTTCAAGAGTTTTTGTGAGCTAGAGTGCCAAAACAGACTACTGTAGATATTTATGCCACTTATGTGTAAAGGTTCCGTTCAGTATTATTTGCATGAAACTTCCTACTGCAACGCACACTAATCGGAATCGTAACGTAATCGCCTCGCCTCGGGACAAGCTCACGAACCGCGGTGCGGTGCGTTACGGCTCGTCGTCCACCCTTGCCCCTTTCACCCCCCCCGGCCTGCCTGCTGCACCATCAACCAGCGGTCGGCGAGCCGTAAGCGCGGCGCGGCGTCTCCTAGCCGTAGCCTAGTCCACGTATTTTCGGAGCTTCTGATCCGCTTTGGTTACGTGCTTACGTTAGTTTGACGCCTGTTTGACGGCGAGGCGAAAGGCGATCCCTTTCCGATTTGATACGTGTACTACGACCTTAATCAAGGCATAAGTCTTGGCACTGTTTCGCCTCTTTACTTAGTAGGTGTAATCAGGGCATAATGTTAATTTTACAATTACATTGTTACAATAATACGTTTCCAAATCAATTTATCTAAACTAGAGAAAAGATTTTTGTACGTTTCTTTGTTACGCTTTTACGCTATAACAGCTAAACGGATTTGAATGAATTTCGGCACAAAGTTAGACCATAAACTGAAGAACGACATAGGCTACTTTTTTTCCTGGATCACAGACGAAATCGTTACAGCTAGTGTTATCATAAAAATAATTGTTCGTTCCAAAATCAGTCTTAAGTACAGTTATCCTTCCAGATATGGATAAGCAAGAACTAATGCATGTAAAAACATTCCAATATTTCTCTTTTTAATCCAAATAAAACCGTTTCTCTACAAAAGTACTCCAATCAGTTTTATTACAATCCCAGTGAAATCAAATCCTCGTATATCAATAAACTGAATACCGGGCTATAAACCCTGTTGAGCTAATTGTCTGAAATAAACCCTCCACTGCTCCGGACAGGTATATAAAACTAGAAATATAATTATCGCTGTTGGTCGGGAGTAGGAAACTCAATTTTTCGTTGCTAGGCAACTAACCCTCTCCCGCTACCTATCGGAAAATTTTCCCCCTGAGTTCTAGGAAAGCGGCTGAGGCTACACTAAATACTCGTACAGACATAAGCTACGTTCAGAATCAATTTAAAAGGTCAGTCGAATGCTTTCGTTTGCTTTTACTATGTTCGTATTTGTAACTGAGCTTTATTTCGGCGACTCGTGTTTGGTGAATGTTTTTCGAGTGTATTCTTCGCTTTAAAGTGTTGGTTACGAATTGATCTGACGGTTGTATTTGCATGTAGGTGTTCTTTTGTTTTGTTTTTATTTTGGAACTAAATGGAAGTTAGACAAAACATTCGTTGGTAGATTAAATTCTGTAGTTCCTTTAACGGGTTAGTTTTTAGAAGCCTTACTTAATAAGTTAGTTGACATTTTTCCACATCAGCTGTAATGCCACATTATGATTTAAAATAAGAAAATAATAGGTTACTCCTAAGGGATTACTTGTTTTATTTTATGATAGGTAAAACGTAATTAAATTAGTCAATACCAATGTTATAGCAGTTCAAACATTTGGGTCACTAGTGTTTTAATTAAACCATAATTATTTGGTGTGTCACAGCTGAAGTGGAAAAATGTCAACTAACTTTCGAAGGCCACTGTATATTATGTAGGTAACTTGCTTACTTTGTATATGTCTCCGGTTACCCTCTTTGCCATCCATTTTGTTGGATTAATAGTAGGTACCAAAAATTGTCATTCTTTAATTACCAATATATTTCTGTATATATTTTCATCCAAATTGATTCCAGTAGTTAAACATTTCAAACGATAGACTGAAAATTTTATTTTCGCTTTAAAAAAAGTTGATACAATGTAACGGAGATTAAATTAGTGCTAGCCTAGATCCTGTTTCTAGAATCTATTGATTGTAACGTCCGGTAGCAGAATATAAATATCAATGCTATTTTATCTCGCGATGAACATTGAAGCGACGTGAAAAAGTTGAGGAGAGTGACATCCGTATTACAGCGGAGGAAAAGTAAACTACTTTAATGCTCTGCTGTTGTGGCATAATATTCTTATTCTTCGCGTCGCTGGCACGACTGTATTTTATATCTTGTTATGGCTATGTTGGCCCAAAACCAGGGACTCAAACAGTAACCGTAATAATTGTTTTTCACACTTATTACGGTTACTGTACTGTTGAAAATAGTATTATTTTCACACAGTATTCACTGCTTTAATATTAGCAAAGGTTTGATTTTAAATGATAACAGCCGCACGGGTCGATCGTAGGTTAGGTAAACTACGCTTGCCGCGGTCGGTTCGTGGATGGGTATCCATTACATATCAAAACCCCATAACATATCGGAAAGGACGTTAAGCTTATCTCGAGGTAAAACGATATTCATAATTAAACGGTAACTTATACAAATATCTACTTTTCCCTTTGTTTGTCTGTCCGTACGTATAATCACATTTTCCAAGCTTTACGTCCTGCCCATTACCTACAGTCCCCTCGGTAACCCATTTACTTTCTAAATTCTCAGAAATCTGTTCGTTTCGATTTCACTCCTGGTTTGTTTTTCACAGTACAGGGCCGAGTTCCTGTCATGTCCATTACAGTCCATGAGTGTGAAATGTGTGGTGTCGATATGGTCTTGTTTTCTTTATTAAGTGAGGATGGAAAAATCATTTGCTACTGTGTATAACATGTCTCATCATCTGCCTAGCCTTTTCCCAAATAAGTTCGGGTCGGCTTCCAGTCTAACCGGATGCAGCTGAATACCAGTATTTTACATGGAGCGACTGCCTATCTGACCTCCACAACCCAGATAATGGATACGATACCCCTTGGTAAGATTGGTAGTCAGACTTAAACCTTACTGAATAATGTAGGTATAAGATGTGAGTATAGTTGAAAAATTATGACCGCAAAAGCTAATAGAAGTAAACTTCCGTATTTTAGAAAAAAAAAACGAATTTATACCAAAGAATAAACATTCCACGCCTATAAACGAACAGTGTGAAAGTATGGACAATTACGTGAAATCGACGAATAAAAGCTATAATAAAAGTTATGCTACAGAAATATTTATTTTTAGATTTTGAGCTCCCCCGGGCTTTTTCGGGCGGCCATCGATATTACGAAAATAAGATATTTAACGAAGAATGAGATAATTGGAAGGACTCATTCAGTGTTCGATATTCAGCTGCATCTGGTTAAACTGAAAGCTGACTCAAACATAGTTGGTTAGTTCGCAAAGCAGATTGATTGTGTGTGTATTGAATCGTACGGAATTGCCTTGACGTTTTAAGATAAGTTCCCACAAAGTATATACAATCTCAAAGAGCGAATTTCACTAAACTTTCACCCTGAAAGTAACAATAAGACTCACCCTGAGAATAAATTTTGAATTTTTGACAGTTTTTCCATACTAGAACTGTCTGCACGCGTAGCATGACCGTCGTAGAAACGGAAGAATAGACAAAATGACAGATTGTAGAAATATTTGTACGCATTCTACGCGTCTAAGCATGGCAATGTGTCATTTTGTCTATTCTTCCGTCGACAAAACGTCGTCATGCTACGTGTACAGACGTCAAGTTTATTCCACGTAGGTATAAAAGATAAATGATTTTGATAAAATCAGCCCTTAAACTTCCAGTCGGATCATTATTCCCACAAAACCTTTTCAAAGTCCTAAGAGATGTTTTTAACGGAATAAAACGACGACGCGTTGTCAGGCAGCCGATAAGTATCGGAAAAATCCCTACGACGACTGTTGTCTTCGATTAGCAGCGATCCTTCTTCATTATTTGTTAGACTGCTAAGGTCTCTGACATATTTGCGATATATAAGGGGCTTACATGACCTAAAGCGCGGTCACTGTCGGACTGCAGAGAAAAGAAAGAGAAGCGCGATGACAGAACGCTGGTAATTTATTGCAAAATATGAAGCAATTATCTATTTACAAAAATCTATTGTTTGGACTTTAAAATTAAAACATAGTTCTTTAGTATGTTGCTTATAGAATAATCTGACAAAAAATTAGAATGATTTTATAATTATGTTACATATTAGTATGGTTTTTAATGTAAAAAGAAAGTATTTAGAGGTATATTCATGATTTTTTCTATTGTATCAAATTAGTTGTGTTATGTTTTAAGCATCTACCTAGCATTATATATATTTTTCCGATTGTGTTTACTGTAGTTGATCATATACTTTTAGGCAATAAAAAACTTGGGTTTTTTGCGTTCCGGTCCTGAAGTGTGATTTTGTAAAAAATCTCAGCGTGAAAACTTAGGCGAATTGAGCTTGAAGTGAGCTGTCATCCCACCTGATGCCGGGGATTGACACTATTGACAGCTCACTTTAAGCTCACTTCACCTTAGTTTTCACGGTGAGAGTTTTACAGAATGGCACTGCTATGCGAGGGGACTACTCCCCTTAAATCGTTAGTGCGTTGGAGTCCTTATTTTCGTACCATTCGTCCTACGTAAATATGGTGGGTAATACCCGACCTCGTATTTAGTAATTGCTAGGTTTTTTAAATCTTCTTGAACATATATTTCCTAGCTTGTAAGCACGAGATGTTTTGAAAAAATAGTGTGGGTAAGAACAACGTATTAGAGGTACTTTTAATGCAGATGGTGTAGGCAAAGACGTAGCTTCGTTCAATAGAATTCGAATAATGTTGACGCCAACGCATCCCTAGGAGATAATGCCTTCATTAAAAACTAGCGGGAATTAGAAACACGCTGAGCAGCTTGAAAAGGAAACGTGAGTGCTATAATTAAGCTGAGGGACAATACAAATTGATTACGCCCACAACTCTTTACCTACATTCTGGTGCGCTGTAAAAACTTCCAACTGTAGAAGTACCACCTGAAAACAAAATCAAAGAGACAATGGTGCCAATTCCCTTGTTCACAAACTAAACTAAATTTAAGTTCAGTGCATCTTTTTCTTTCTATTTCATTAAAAAAAGGACAGAAGATACATTTTAGTTTAGTCCATCTGCGCCTGACACTACTCCATACAAGTTTAGGCATGATTAAAAACTTGCCTACTAAAATAACGTCAATTTACGTCAGCCGCTAATTAAATGTACAGGACCTAAACTAAAATTTATCTTCTGTCCTTTTAATCCTTAATGAAATAGAAAGAAAAGAATGTTTATAAGTATAACATTTCTAAGGATACATAATCAGCCTATAATGTTCCCACTGCTGGGACACAGGCCTCCTATCGGTGAGAGCGAGTGGGCCGTAATCCGCCACGCGGGCCCAGTTGGCGGGTTGGCAGATTTCATACATATGATTTCAAATTATTGGTTCTAGGACATGCCGGTTTCGTCACGATGTTTTCCTTCACCGTTTTTGAGAGCAGTGGTGAGACACTTCTATTTTATTTATTTGTAAGACAAGATAAAAAAATAACTGTTCCTTGCATTTGATTAAAAAGGACCAGTTTAATACCATTTTCCGGCTACCGAAACAGCTACTCAAATCTTCCTAAAACGACATACATAATATTGACCTAATCTAGAAACAGAACCGAAATCCTACGGTTAGTAAATCTCTAAAAAGAACAACGCTCAATCCCCAAAAGAACGAAAATAGCAGGCTTGCTATCCTAAAAACTGTACTTTAAAACCACTTTAATCTGTATTTTCTATGCAACAGTGTAATCGGCAATTTAAGCCGACTTTAAACTCATAATATATGACGCAAAGACAAAGTTCGGTCCCTCCATAAAGTAGCTTAAATCTTCGAGTTGTAACTAGCCAGATTTTGGTGGAGAGGAGGCCTGTGTCCCAGCAGTGGAAACATTATAGGCTAATTACCTATTTATGTATTTGTGTACCTAGTTTTAATATTTATTTTTTATTTTTATCATTGTTCCTCTCAACCAAAGCACCTGCCATCCAATCTCTTCACCACCCTTGGATGACTGGTAGAGAATGCCTAAGGCATTAAGTCCGCCTTTGTACCTTTTTGTGCGAGAGTAAATAAAAAAAAAAATAACAATCCATGAATAGTATTAGTAGCAATGACTTAAAAACTATATGTGAGTAAAACTTACAAACTAATCTAATGACAACTAATGACTACGTGGCTCAACACATGTTGGCACGTGCCTCTACACCCAGTGCCTAAAAAGGGGCTGTCCACCTTGCCAAATAGTGTCTTTAGGATGCTGTTGGAGCCTCCGCGCAACCTACCCATTATTGACGCCACCCTATTTCTCATTATGGCATGAAAATCGTCAAAACGGGCTTCTGCGAACATCTGCGAAGCGCTACAGAAGCGCGGAAGGCCCAGCAACATCTTAAATCCATATAATACTTAATGCGTAGGCCGTTGTAGGCCCTCTGCGTATACTTCACCCACAAGCTGCACGTGTATGGTTTGGCAGTAGGCCTTAAAAAGATTATATACAAAAGTTGTTTGTTTGTTACACAAAACATGTTTAAGTATCGGTCACTAATTACAGGCACCCTATATCCCCCTTACTAATAAACGTATTATATCAGACTATCTGACCCGGCGAATTTCGTACCGCAGCCTCTCTGCCCCCGCTTTTTAAAACTCTGATATCTTCTGCTGTAAAGGGCAATTTTGATCTACATTAAATGGACAACGTATTTAGTGTATTTAATTGGTTAAGGCACAATAATACTGTATTGTTTATAAAATAGCTTGGTAAATGACCCATAATTTTTTTGTAATATGTAAAAGATAAAAATGTTTGCCTACTGTGGGTTATCCTTAGGTGATAAACATATTATACCATCGCGGACTTTTTTATCGATATTTTTAAGATAAACAATTCCGTAGTACATTAATTTGATCTATCTCGTAAGGTTTAGCCGGCGTTTCCTTACTCTATCTATTGCTGACAATAATAAAATATATACCTATGTTCATAACTTCATACAGCACATCATGCACTACTCAACGTAAAACCGAGAAATAACAGACCAATCCCAAACCATAATCTTTTCACCCCTATTGTTTCAATTCAACAGATTTAATTCGGCTCCAAATGTTGTCTAGCTCAATACTCAATCTAATTTGGAGCTTACACGGCCGGTCCAAGCGTTATGTCTGGATTTATTTACCTATCCCGTGTATGTTATTTTCTCTACCTACTGAAGTTGGGCTGAAGCTGAAGGGGATTATTTGCTTTAAATATTTCGTATTTTAGTGTACTTAATTCGGATTTTGGAAACTATACTCCATTTACATTTGGAAACTATACTCCATTTGCATTAGAAAAATTACGATTATTGTTATTTCGATATAAAGTAGTTTCGTTGTTTAATAAAATAAATAATAAATAGAATAGAATATTCTTTATTAGTACACCATAAATATTACACTTAAAAATGTAGAAATTTTACAACGGGTGACACGATGAACGGTCTTTATCACTAAAAGCCATGTTTTAAAAACAAAAAAAAAATTAGTGCAATGTTATCTATTCACCATTTACTTACAAAAAAATTACTCTAAAATGCAGTCAGTTTAACAATATTACACAATAACTGTTGTTATTTGGCCGTTATTTTTCTAATCTTTTAATGAATGAAGTAAAGATCAGTTGATGCGAAAATCCCGCTGTCAGTATTGATGAGATGTTAACTTTAACCCCTTATTTGAAAGTTTTAACGATTAACACCCGGTTTCTGAAAGGCTAATTTTCTTACTACTTAATACAGTTATAATATCTCATGAAGCGACGCGCGCTTTACTTATGGTAACTAAGTGTACCTAAGTATATCTCCTAATCTACTCATATGCCAAATTTCATTCAAATCCGTTCAGCCGTTTAGCGTGAAACAGGAACAAACAAACACAAAAAAATGAAACCTTTTGTCTTTATGATATTAGTTTAGATGAAAGTTATCTGTTGGTATTTCGTTAACAACAAGTTTGAGTGATGGCGTGATATAATGTGGTGAAGCGTGAAGTAATCTTTCCGTAGCTTTTTACGATATCTAACATTTACAATGACATGTACATTTACTGTATACAGTATAATATAATTTTAATTATTGTGAATGTGAGGACTATGTGGGTCATTGTTTCCGTTTTAATCATGGTCTGGCAGTTTGAGTAGTTTATGCGGCCTACCCAAATGTCCTGTCTTTGGTATTGTTCGTCGAATCGTTGAGCTCCTTAAATTCTGAGTTGAGCTGCACGGTTACTGACAAATGCGTGCACTGACTGGACAGTGGACAGGTCCACTCAATCTGTGTGGTTCTTTCCTCAAAAGATCATTTCAGACACCAATCTACATGGTCTTCACACGACCTGACCAAGATTTTGTTTGGACTTTAAAAAAAACTGTGACCTCTGGAGTTTGTTTCGGCCTTTCTTTTCAGAATAGTCAGATAGGAAACGCCGACCTTATCTAGTTTAAAAAAATATAATTGACGTCTAAAAGTGTTTGTACAAACCTACTTACAGAAAATAAATAATTTAGGTATCATTTATCATTATCGTCATCATTCCAGCCGAAAGGACGTCCGCTGCTGGACATAGGCCTTCCCCCAAGCACCTCCACTTCGACGGGTTCTATGTTTCTCGCATCCAGCGGGTTCCATAAGTACTTAGCTGGAATCCAATTGGCCAGATTTCTCTGCCGCAGCCACCGCCGGTTCCCTCCTTTGCCCAAATTCACATTTCGGTTTTAATGTTTCTATTTAGGCAATTGTTCATAGAAATAATTGTTTTGAAGAAACACAGCGAACTCGTTTCTAACCCAATACTGACCAACAAGCGCTGAAAGCACAAGGTATGTACAGTCAACAAAAGAGATAAGTATGCAGGATCGTCGAACATAGTTGTAGTTTAGTAAGAAACCGCTGGATGTTCTCGAATAAAATTTAATTTTATTAATAGAAAACAAACAGCTCCTTTATGAAATTAAATTTCAGTCGACAAGATCCATCGGTTTCTTACTAAACTTCAACTATATCCGACGATCCTGCATACTTATCTCTTTTGTTGACTGTACACGATCCTATCCCAAAACATCATTCATCAGAAGATTTTACAATGTTATTGCACGTTTTGTTTACAATAAAATAAATAAAGAAAAAATAATCTTATTGTAAGACTAGCAGCGCCCGCGGTTTCACCCGCATACGTCTCGATCCCATGGGAATATCGGGATAAAAATATCCTAAGTGGTATTCTGATATATAAGCTATTCATCATCTGCCTAGCCTTATTCCAACCCAACTATGTTGGGGTCGGCTTCCAGTCTTACAAGCCTCTTTCGTTGTAATAACGTCACCTTGTAGTAACTTATAACACACACTTTCCCTATTCAGATATTTTTGCATTTTCTCCTGCAAAATTTAAAAAAATGGCTATGGCTTTGCTTACCGACAACCTTTCATAACTTGCTTTTCTTTTTTTCTTTTAATTCACAAATTATTATGTGACCGTCCGTCCTTTCCTCTTTTAGATATTTATTTATTGAATCCGTGGACAATAATGTGGGTTATACGTTTATTAAATAAATCTAATGAGCTCGGATATTCAAGTTGTAATGTGTAACTGTTTTTTGTCCCTAAATAAATAAAATAATATATAGCAATAAATGCTCAAGAGTTCATTTCCCATATGACAGCAGTACTTTTTTTCCTGACCGACCGACACTTTAATTTTTGGGTACGAAATGAATCCTTCCCTTATCCCAATTTATTTGGGGGTCGCCGCAACAGGTCTTTTTCTTCCATACTTTTCTATTAGTCGTCATCTCGGTAGTGAAAACATATGAAAGCGGTTGCTCTTTCTATGTTTTCACTTTTTTTCCAATTAATTTTAATGTTTCTCGGCACACTATTCATGAATAGATGACCATTTAATTTGGTGAGTGTGGGCTGATCATGTAGCGAAGGTCAGTCAAGCATGAATGAATTGTATGTATCAGGTTTAAAAGTTCATTCCCGCTCTCCGAAAAGTATCTACTTGAACTATGTATGTGTATGTATGCCTCCTAACTATGTATTGCCTCCTAAAACTGTTAATTTGTTATTACGGAGTCCCATTCATTTAAAATAACAAAGACTTCCAATACTGTTTTTATAGAATGTAATGTGAAGGCCATTTCTTTTATCATTGGTTCTAGTATTAAAGTCAGATTTGAAAATAATGTGAGATCGTATTGATACTTTTCTTTCTAGATACTTACTCGAAATACTTACTCAGTTCAAGCTGCTTTCACACCTTATCTCCTTTGTCTATTGGCTTTAACTCAATCAACTTTCTAAAAGTCAAGACTTTTGCAAAGTTTATTAAACTACAGTTAACTTAACCGTCACTTGTATTGGTTGGCGGGTTAAGCAGGTGCTACCGTGCACCCTCAGCTTTCTAATAACTGTATTATTAGGTCCCGTATGTTAAGGGGTGACCCAATTAATAATAAGAATGGCAGACTATTTATTTTCTTACTAGTTAAAGTTTTATCTTACTGAGTTTTTATTTTATTTAACTCTGTGTCTTCATTCACATTCACGTCATGTTTGAAAGGAATATGCTTTTTTAATTAAAAGCAAAGAGAATTTTAATACTGCAAGTGTTTCGTCAGCGGTGAATTTCATAAAATGTAATGCATTCATGTTATTCGCTCAGATGCTAAGTAACTATTCATTAAGTGAAAGCCAGGCTTTATATTCTAAGAGTGTATGTTGCATGAAATGAATTTCTGAAACCAAAGTGTTTCAGATAATTTTATCTTTACTAAGGCCTGTAAATATTAAAAAGAAAAAAAGAACTAATTTTTTAGAACAAAGGGTGTTTGTTGTGTAAATAAAACTTTACTTTTTAGTAACTTGAGATTTCTGGCCTTTTTGTAAATTCTTTTTTAGCCCATTCACTGTTGTTAATTTGGACTTGATTCTATAGTTATTGTATAAATAAGATGACAATTTTCGCAATTGCACAAACGAACATAAAGAGGAGCGAAATAATTTAACACCAATTTTATATATGACGATTTATTTCAATCGTTAGACATTCATAGATTAAAATTTTCTTAACATAAAATTTGACTAGATAGTGACTAGAATTCCCAAGCGGGACACCTGTTGCTTTGAAACGCCACAATATGCATAGAGTCTTTATGTTCACTGGCTTTAGCCAATTCCCAAACAAGAAGGTAGAAACAACTTCGGATAAGAAACGTCACGGGGGTCACAGGGTTAAAGAAACACACGAGGAATAGTGATCCAAACGAGGTGGTCCGAAACGAAGAGATCAGCAGGAGAGGTTTACTTGCGGGTGGGCTCGGGGCCCAGCAATACTCAGGCAACCCCAATCTCGCTGATCCCCTGCAGCAAGCGCAGACGGAGATGGTTGAACACCGGGTGCTGGTACGTGACGCCGAGCCCGTTCAAGTAGCGTAGAGTCTCCTGAGCGCACACCAAGAATCCAAGTTGCTCCGGATCCATGTCAGCCGGCACGTCCTCCACCAGAGAGTTCTCGTCTTCCTC
This sequence comes from Oligia latruncula, assembly GCA_948474745.1. Taxonomy (NCBI): domain Eukaryota; kingdom Metazoa; phylum Arthropoda; class Insecta; order Lepidoptera; family Noctuidae; genus Oligia; species Oligia latruncula. Next base: position 12,526,975 of record OX419702.1, on the reverse strand, counting down.
CGTCAGCAAGTCGTCGTACGCCGATTGCTCCTCCGGGTCCGAGGCCGCACGCTGATTCCCCTCCAAGTCGCCGGCACAAATTCTTCCAAACATACGCCTCAGCGCCTGCCGCTTCTCAGCAGGCACCGCATCATTTCTCAGCGGCACGCTGCGAGAACGGTTCTTAACACGCTGTCGTTTAGCGCGCCGGTCGCGGTTGTCACCGGCCGACTCGGCGGCGGCGGCGGTCGTATCCTCGCGTTTACGTTTGTTCAGCATTATCAGTTAGCCCGACGGCATCGACACACAAACTGCGAATGGGCTATACACTGGGAATTGAAGGGCCCTGCGATTACAGCGAGACTTGCTATCCTTGTCTAGCGGTGGGGCGGAGCGTGCGTTAGAGCGAGACGGCAAGGTCAGCTGCAGCGGGAACAGCTGGGCGAGCAGATGCAGGGCGCGGGGCACGCACGCTTTGTTTGATAAAGTTTATTCGGGGAAATAAAACTGTTAGCCGCGATTGCGCGGACCGCGGGAGGCGGGGAGCGGGAGAGGGCGCGGGGTGCGCGGGGCGAGAGGACTGGCCCGGCCGGCAGCTGCGACGCATCTGCCGCTCAGGTGGAGCTACATGCCTCGTCTCAAGGTGCCGACGTGAGTCGTCGTGTAATTAAGCTACAGATCGGCTCGAATGTAAACAAAACAATAGATACGTCTAAGACGCGTAATCAATGTCCTGCAGTCCATTGTGTCTCGAATTAGATAGGATAGACACGCACACGTCTTCGTTCCTAATCTGTAATTACACCTGACATGACCTATATAATATGTATTATGCGTTAGGTTAGGTTAGGTAAGGTAAACAAAGAGATCGCAACAAAGAGATCGTGAACGAGCGGATAAAATGTGAATGTAGGAACAATGATAGTTTTAATAAAGCAAATTCCAGTAACATTCTCGACTCAGTGCCCCGACAAGCGTAATAGGAGATTTCATCCGAACAAAAACTGAAATATAGACAGTGGCTGTTTCATTATACAGTTCCATTTACGAACTGAAAAATGAAACAGTTCGCGGCTCATCGTTTTACGGACAGTTCATGCTCGAATGTAAATACATAGGCAAATGTAAAATGTAAAAATCAATACTCAGGTTTATGTACTACCGGGAAACGAGCTGTCGACGGTCGTATGTATCAACTACCAACCAATGTACAGCTATCCATGTACCTAGTGTGTACAGTGTACAGTACATAGCATGTACACAACCTACCTGCTACCTAGGTGTATGAGATTTCCGATAATCCGCTTCAAAGTCGGGTCCCGTTGTCGTCCCAAAATAAAGGCGAGTTCCCATTGTGTGTGCATGCAGGTTGCAAGATGCACTGGCAGGTTACACAATGGAAACTTGAGTGGATACCGAGCGTGTGTACTTGCTTATACCGGGCGGCTGTCGCCTTCGAAACTTTGCGAAGTATTTGTGAGACGAGCAGGAACTGCTACAATAATATATCCTTTATTTGATGCCTTGAGATGCTAAGTGAAGAATTCTTATTTTTTTTAATTTATTTATGTACACACAGTAAAATACATAGGTATACGACATCATCATCATCATCATTATTTCAGCCGAAAGACGTCCACTGCTGGACATAGGCCTCCAAGCAACTCCACTTCGACCGGTTCTGTGCTTCTCGCATCCAACGGGTATACGACATAATACGGGTAACGGGAGACGGGTATAATTTGAGTACAAAGGTACTGCTTATTTCTTAAGAAATTTCTTCCAGCAGACCTGCGAAAGGGGAAGTGAAAATGAAAAATGTAGACAATAAGTAGTGTGTGAGAACAAGAAGAGTAAAATATGAATATGTGAAGTCTAAAACTAAAATATTAAGTATGCATAATAATTACATATTATACTAAAATCAATAAGTACATAATGATAAAATATATAAACATAGCTATTTAAATTAAGAGGAAAGGAAAGCCTCTAATCAAGTTCCTAAGCCTATAGTATAGTGTTAGGACAGAAGTGAAATCACAATTAAATAGAAGAATTATTTGATATCCTTTATGCTAATCACATGAATTATAAAAACAATTATCAACCATAGCAAAATTACAATCAGAGGAACAAAATCATCACAAATCAAATTAAAGAAATCAACAAGAGATTATTGGAAAACCAGATCACACCGAACGCCTGACGGATGATGGATAGCGCTTCTGCATGCCACGCTGTCAGAAACCATAGACCGTCAAAGAAAGACCAGAGAGCCTGGCCTGCCGCCTGCGGCAGCCTCCTTTCAGTGACCGCGTCCGTCGCGTTCCTGGGCCGGGTAGTAGCATCTAACACGGCCATCCTGATCATGCGTCGTCCTCGACAGCATCAGAAAGGTCCGGCAAGGTTTGCATGGCTTCGTCAGCTGGACGGGAAGGCGCAGCGACTGGCTCTGCACCATGATGAGCGGAAGTGGTGTCTTCTGTGAAACCAATAAGAAAGACTACCGTCCCTCGGACAGCATCAGACACATAAATTGACTAGCTAAACAGTCTATGGGATACCAAGACGTCATCTTAGTACTCCTTAAAGTTTCATTCATCACATAGAAACATCATAACGCATGTCATCGACATTCATACATCATGCAAGACAGATGACAATGATGATGAAGATGATGATGATGTTCATTCATGGTCATGTAGGGCGTTTAGCGCCAAAAGGATCGTCTCGCAGTCCTTCCTCTACATGACCCGTTGTGTAGGGTGATTACCAAATCACCGAAAGGAACGTCTCGCAGTCCGTCCTCTACACAACTCATCGTGTAGGGTGATTACCAAATCACCGAAAGGAACGTCTCGCAGTCCGTCCTCTACACGGCCTATCGTGTAGGGTGATTACCAAATCACCGTAAGGAACGTCTCGCAGTCCGTCCCCTACACGACAGCTGACAATGATGATGAAGATGATGATGATGTTCATTCATGGTCATGTAGGGCGTTTAGCGCCAAAAGGATCGTCTCGCAGTCCGTCCTCTACATGACCCGTTGTGTAGGGTTATTACCAAATCACTGAAAGGAACGTCTCGCAGACCGTTCTCTACACGGCCTATCGTGTAGGGTGATTACCAAATCACCGTAAGGAACGTCTCGCAGTCCGTCCTCTACACGGCCTATCGTGTAGGGTGATTACCAAATCACCGTAAGGAACGTCTCGCAGTCCGTCCTCTACACGGCCTATCGTGTAGGGTGAAACCGGTCAGGTACCTCGCAGTTTACCTGACGTAGACGTCTCGCAGTCCGTCTACTGTCTCACCCCAAGATCTGCAGAACCCTCTATGGCAATGCAGACCTCTCACGACACGCAAGCACACTCACGCTCAAAGAATGCAGCGCAAGTCTCAGAAACTACTCGTCTTTCCAGAGTACCATGTACTGAGCAGCAGCTTGCGTCGTCTTGCCACAGGAGCCGGCCAACAAGCGCAGCTCACACCGCCCACTCGGCAGCGCGCGCGTGACCCTTAAGGCCCGGTCAACAAGCGCAGCTCACACCGCCCACTCGGCAGCGCGCGCGTGACCCTGTAAGGCCCGGTCAACAAGCGCAGCTCACACTGCCCACTCGGCAGCGCGCGTGTGATCCTGTAAGGCCCGGTCAACAAGCGCAGCTCACACCGCCCACTAGGCAGCGCGCGCGTGACCCTGTAAGGCCCGGTCAACAATCGCAGCTCACACTGCCCACTCGGCAGTGCCCGTGTGACCCTGTAAGGCCCTCGCATCCCGTGGTTCATCTTTCCAGTTGCCTGCGAAAACCAAATCATTCACATTAAAAACTTTTGGTATGCGTCGGTTTCGATTTACACAATCGTCGTGTCGTGACTGCTTGTGTTTTAGTAGATCAGTTGCGCGGACTCAGCGTAACTCTCTTTGTGCTTCACAATTCCACTGTACACCTTCCAAGGCGACATCACGGACCAGTGACCTGATGACGGGGTCACCGCGTCGGTGCCCACCAGCAGATTTAACGGCGACACCTGAGTCGTCTTCTGTTTGGTCACGTTGTGGAGAACGTTCAGAACGGTGCGGGCGTACCTCTCGACCTGGAACTTGTGAAGGCTCGGCCTAACCTGACCTTGAGTTATTATTCGCCCAAGATATTAAATCTCGGTGGTAAGAAAGACACACTTGCGTACGTTTATCGAAAACCCTGCCTTGATCTAGGTCGTAAGTACTACCTGTCGCAACAGGTCGTCACCTTCGTCCACTGTGGCGCTCATCAACAATACGTCGTCTGCTACTACAACGAAATCAGCCTCTAGTGCAAGATTAGCAAACTCAACCGTCAGGGGTGCTTAAGACGTGAACACAATTTCGTGGTTACTAATACCCTTCAACACACAGTAGGTTTTACTGCGCAAACCAAACGTTTTACTACGTCGTACGATAAGAGGGAAACATTAAGCGCACCGCTGTCTATTAACACATCGACCATGTATGTCGTATACCACTGCGGTGATTATGTCGCTATTTCTTCCGCAGGGTCCTGACAAAAATTTACTTTGCGTTTGTTCTGCTGACCCTGTGGTCCTGACGATCTTTCTTTGGAGAAACAAACGTCCTCCGTATGCGGGCTATCTTTTTACAGAACGTGCAGGTTGAACGTTGGGTCGTACTTTGAACACTGGCTCGGGCGGTTTAGATATTTTAGCACTTGTGCATCGCTATTCCGCGGACCACTATTTGCGTCATTAATTCCTCACTAAGGCCTTTGACAATGTGCAAGCGGAGTAGGGTTATACGTCTCGCGTACTCGGCGTACAATGTGAACCTGTTAGACGTCGTATGCATCTGTTTGATACTAAATAATGGGAACGTCCCAGATTTATGGACTGGATCGCATCTACTACAGCTTGAGCCACAGTCGGCGCCGTTGGGTTCGGTTGCGGAATTTGTTCTCGATCATTTCCAGACGGGATAAGATTATTGTCTAGCGTTCGGGATTCTGCAGGGATAGACCGCGGCGTCTGACCAATATATGACGCACGGCTTCCCGTTTGATCGTACTCTAGAGGGAGTCCGTTCGCGACGACTACGTGGCTTATTCCGAGGTTTTCGTGTGTTGTCTCGCGACCGATCGCGCCTACATTGCCGTCGGTGCGATCTGCTACGTGAACTATGCGTGTTAGGCATGTCCACTCGTGAAAACAAGTTCCACACACAAAAAACAACAAACAAATAGAAAAAGTCACACACGTAGGTAACGACAAAGTTCCTCTGTTATGAAATTCAAACTGGTCAAGTCAAGAGGCCTAAATTAGGGTTGGATTGTTATCCCACTTCTGATGTTAGGACAGAAGTGAAATCACAATTAAATAGAAGAATTATTTGATATCCTTTATGCTAATCACATGAATTATAAAAACAATTATCAACCATAGCAAAATTACAATCAGAGGAACAAAATCATCACAAATCAAATTAAAGAAATCAACAAGAGATTATTGGAAAACCAGATCACACCGAACGCCTGACGGATGATGGATAGCGCTTCTGCATGCCACGCTGTCAGAAACCATAGACCGTCAAAGAAAGACCAGAGAGCCTGGCCTGCCGCCTGCGGCAGCCTCCTTTCAGTGACCGCGTCCGTCGCGTTCCTGGGCCGGGTAGTAGCATCTAACAATAGTACATATTCGTGATAACACAAGTCAACCGCTGTTTTTCCGATGCTAGACGTAGGTGCATCAAAATATAGCGGGTATATTAAATAAAAAAGACTTTCTGGAAACATCAATAATTGAATTAGAAAAAAATTACACGAGTATTGACATTATGCGACTATGTTGACCATGACCATAGACGAATTTTTAAGATTTCACCCCCACGATGGATTATTTCCATGAGGATTTCCACCGCAGACCAAAAACAAAAGGCTCAGTAGTTTCGGAGCTAAGGAGTCACTTGTCCCCGAAAGTACTGAGCCTAAAATTATGAAAAAAAAAAAAAACAGTAAATAGTTCTTTAATTAAAGATTACAGGAAAACCAATAAAAAGTCTATGATCTTAAAATAAAATTGTAAATTTCTCAAAATTGTGTGGTCAATTTTTTAAATGTAGGTATTTTTTTTTATTAAAAAAAAATTGACCAAAACCAGCCCTTTCATTTCATAATTATGTGACACGGAACAGAATCAGAAACTTAAAAAAAAAAAAGTAACCCCTTTATCTAATCGAAATTATTTCATTTGCGTAACACGTGTGTGTTCGGGTCACAGAAAAATGGTCCAGTAGATTTAGAGAGAGTTGGCTGTGGCAAACGGACAGACAGACAGATACGATCAATTCTATAAGGGTTCCGTTTTTTCAAACGGACGTACGGAAACCCTAAAAATTATGAAATAAAAAAGTTTTATAGTTAGTTCTATAGTGACCGCTACTGTCATGGTTTCGAATAATTTTGCAAGAATCGACCTAAACATACTTACACCAAGAAAAAGTAAACAAAATATTGTTAAAAAGACAGAAATAGCAACTCTATCGTACGGTCCTTTATTTCCATTTAACTTAGAAAGCCACTTTAAAACGCCGTCTTCTAACTAACGATATTTCCATCGTGGGCGGTTGATCAAGATACTGGTACGTCAGAGAGTTCCGTAATTGACATAATTTAAGTGGGTATTCCGGTGCTGAGGAGTGTCTAGTCGATTCTACAGGGACTAAAATACAGGTCGACAGGCATTATTAAACCGGTTGACTTTTTTTTACCGTCTAGCGTCTGGACAAAAACAGGGTATAAAAGGTAAAGGGAGTGGAAGCCTAAGGCCCAGAAACCTCTTTCGCTTTTCAAAAACCTACAATAAATACTATTAATCGACTTACAGGACCTAAACACAAACAACGCAAGTTTTAGAAACAATAAAAGTATATGTCAGACTACAGTAAACAAAATCAGAAAAATATATGATATTGTCAGGAAACATAATACAACTAATTTGATACGAATACATATGAATTGAAAATATCACACTGGTATTTGCCCGGATTTGAACCTACTGTGCATGAGAAGCGTAGGCTTAGTATGCTATGCCAAATATCAGCTATACGTCGATAGTTGACTGATCGGCTTTCAAGGAATGCTATTATGTCGCTTGACACGGAACAATAGGATCAGTCATTTAGCACCTTATCACTCTGTATAATAAGCTTATAATGTTCCCACGGCTGGGACACTGGTCTCCTCTCGGTGAGAGTTATCAATCAAATAAAAAAAAAATAAAAAAATCATAAATTTTGTATTTTTATTGATTCTGAAAGTTAAGGTGATATGTTGAAAAACATGTGTTATTCAATGGAATTTACTTTAAAACATAGAGAATTATCATATCAAAGTTTACTCAAAGTAGTTTTAAATATAATTCATTTATTTTTTTTAAAAAGGAGTAAATTCGTTTTGGCACATACGTCGTTTTATTCCGAGCGCACGCACTATATAGCCATCACTCTTTTTTTGCGTTTCAAAAGTAATTGCATCACTTTCGCTCTCATAGTAGATTTTCGATTCCCCGGGTCACACATATAAACAGACAAGAAGAAACGAATAGAAAAGGTGATGCTCATTTCTAAAGAAATTTCTCCCAGCATATTTACCTGCGATAGGAAAGTATTTTGTCATTATCAATAATAAAGGCTATTTTATTACACACTAAACTAAATTGAGGAATAAGTCACTCAGTCAGTTAGTTGCCGATTGAGACACTAAGCTTGCTAGCTTTAGCGTGTTGGCATATAGGCACTTATGTATATTAAGTACGTGCTAACGCGTTATCCGATTAGTGTCAAAGTGACCTACCCAGGGCAGTAGATAACTAGCGAGAATTCACAGCCTTACGAAAATGATTCGATCGATTAATTCAGGGTTGGCAGACTAATGGCATGAACTACGGGAATGTTGAAAAACGCCAGGAAATTTTGAGCTGCTGAAATTACGTAAAATCACCTTCCATTTTTTAAGCGGTAGATAGAGGTGTTTGTGTATACATCCACATGTAGTACATCCACTTTTTTCACACACTCATACAACACACACACACACGCACTCAGTCAACTCACCACACCCACACTCCTCATCTAATTTGTATTATTTAATTTTAAAATACTAAAGGGCCAGTGTTTTAACTTTTTAGTCCAAACAATAGATTTTTTTGTAAGTAGACAATTGCTTCATATTTTGCAATAAATTTGGTTGTGTCATCGCGCTTCTCTTTCTTATCTATGCAGTCCAACAAAGACCGCGCTTTAGGTCATGTAGTCGCCTTAATTTAATTAACTGCCGTGACATCGACACGTAGAACAAGCATCTATTCTTCGAAGTAGATGTATGTATAAGTAATGACAGCTTATTAAAATTAACTTTTAAAAAATAAGTCTTAACAGTATAGCTTTATTATATTATACAGCTTTTTTTTTTTTTTTTACTTTTGTTTTTTTTTTTACTTTTGCATGCCGTAAGGTAGAGTGTGTTGGAACCGTTTTTAGAATGTTTACATCTTATTTTGTCCCACATTCATTGCAAAATAAATGATTTCTTTCTTTCTTTAATGAAAAGCTTTCTTGTTACTAATTAATATGTTCAATGATCACGCTTCTCAGTAAACGGCAATCCTCTTAGGAGCTCGTCAAATTACGTTCACTGGAAATACCTATTAAATGTTAGACAGTTTTCCTAGAACCACGTCTGCATAGCTAAAACTTCGTAGCTGTCGAGAAATTTTGTATTAGCAAGGATTCAGAACTTTGCAAGATTTACTGAGGACATTTTCTAGTTATTTGTGAATTGCAGTCTTATGAAAGTTCGCAAAGAGAGTTCTTGGTAATGTTGAATTCAAATAGTTTTTTTTTCTAGCTTAGAATCGTGTATCTAACGAAGTAACTAAAGATTTCTTATTTTAGCGACTGTCATTTGTTTTAGGCACTCGTTTTGTCCAAAAAGTATTAAGATAGATATTAGGTAGATATTCAGTCCAGCGCTCCATGTAAAATACTGGTATTCAGCTGCATCTGGTTAGACTGGAAGCCGACCCTGATGAAGCCGAAGATGATGAAAAGAAATGTATTTTAAAATAGTTCGAATTAACGGTACACGTTTAGTCCGCACGTTCGTGCCAGCCCTACTGAGTCTAACAACATTGATGAACGCGTCTTGCGTCGAACTAGATCGATGAACGTAAGACGCAGTAGTCTCGTATTTCGATACCACTGTTTGTCTTAGGTATAGGTACAGATCTATGTACTACTAGTAACTATTATTGTATGCAGTGTGGCGGTGTGTCGGGTGTATACAAATGTATACATCGATGTAAATTCATTTACCTGCCAACAGTCTTTGTTCTATAGAGAGTATGGAAGCTGGATACAAAGCCTTAAGAGGGTGATAGTTGACACCATTTAGAGCATTTTGAGCCATAGATGTCTTACGACGAAGTGTTTTTTTCGCAGTTAAAGTTGGTATGTTATTTCTGACTAAAAGTTTGCAGTAAAAAAAATACTTCGTCTAAGACATGTATGGCTCAAAATGGTGTCAACTATCACTCCCATAAAGCTTTGCACTCAGCTTCCAAACAACCTGTATAATATGGCGTAGCCGCCAAACATAATATGTAGGTATTACACAGTGGGTATTTTGCACGACTCATAGTGCGAATCATTATAGTGCTTTTTTTCTTTTTTTTTCAGATGGGAAATCATCAAATGACCCCTCCCGCTCTGGGTGGAGGGAAGGGAGTGTCAGACTTACTGACTAAAACCCACCCATGTTTCTTCCTTAGCCCTTTATGTTCCGGGCCAGCGGTAACCCTTTCGGACAATCCCGCTGACCATTGGAGAGTGCTTTACGATCGAAAAAAATTTTTTTTGCCTCCTTTCTGCAACTGGTTCTATTGTTATACTCCTGCTAGTACACAGAACCTAATTAGTTTATACCATTGTATAGATGTAAAGAAAGTATATTTCTTATTATTTGATTAATACTCTTTGGTCTACTACACCAAAGATATTATTTATGATAGTTGTACGTGTGCAGAGAGATGTCAAGATGGCATGGCAGATTGAAAAAATTCTAGGTAAGATTTTATAATGACAAGAATCAACTGGTGTAACAAAACACTTAGAATGTCGTTTCTTTAATTACAGGTTTTTTTTTTTAAACAATACTTACATCTTTTTAGTTTATATTTAATTTACTTAGTAAAACTTAGATTTTAATTAAATTCTTTTAATTACAGCAACACATTGTGGTTTTATTGTTACACCTACGATACGAGAACAAATATCTTAAATAGATAATTTAATAGAGATTAATTCTGTACTTTTCCAAAAACCACCAAAATATTTCTAAAAAAAATCCGTCAATCAAGTTTTAAACCGGAAAACATTGTAGATTTCAAAGAGTAATTTTTTTTTTAATTAATAGATTCTTTTCACCCATTGGAGGAACCATATTAAAAATGGCTCTTTTATTCAAAGTAATTTAATTATATTTAATAAAAAACTGACTAATCTAATATCTATACTTATCTATGGTTTTTTATACGATCAAATGAGCATTATGAGTCGTGCACTTTTGGATTTTCCATTTTTTTTTCATTGTAGCTACACATTGATACAATATTAACTTGACATCACGCCTTGTTTAATTAAAGTTATTTTTCACTTTGTCACTCCAATGTGAAAAATAACTTTTATTTCGGAAGTCAGTGGTAAACAACGAAAATGCGAACCCAACGACACGTAGTGTCTTTTTGGAAGTCGATTGTTTTTTTTTTGTAAAAAAGTTTTTGATAGCCTTGTAATTGTAAACATATAAACCTTGATAGATGTGCAACCTAAATGGAACGCGTCCTGTTAAATGCAGATCTAAACTTCTGCTTTCAATCTGAATCAGCATCGGTACAGCGCGTCGATTCTGTAAAAATCTCACCGTGAAAACTTAGGTGAAGTTAGTTTGTTTTTGCTAGGAATTGACACTATTGACAGCTCACTCCACGCTCACGTCACCTAAGTTTTCACGGTGAGATTTTTACAGGATAGCACCGCAGTTCAGTGAAATGGGACTAAGAGACGATGTGGGACGGTTGGGATACACGAGGGACTATAAGCTCTAGGGGTGAGCTTTGGTTTGATATGATACGAATGGAAATAGAGGGTTTGGTTAAGTCGATATTTTGGTAAATAATATATGATTTTATTTCTTGTTGGTTTGTACAAACACTTTTACCTACAGGTCAATCATATTTTTAATAAAAACTAGATGAGGCGTTTCCTATCTGACTACTCTGAGAAGAAAGGCCGAAACAAACTCAGAGGTCACAGTCTCTTTTAAAGTCCAGACATAATCTTGGTCAGATCATGTGAAGACCATGTAGATATCTAGGTGTCTGAAATGGTAATTTTAGGGAAGAACCACACAGATTGAGTAGCCTGTCAAGTGTCCAGTCAGTGTACGCATTTGTCAGTGATGTGCAGCTCAACTCGGAACTTAAGGAGCTCAACGATTCAACTACTACGGTATGACTTGATGTTTTATAAAACCGTTTTTTTTTTTGGGATTTGTTGGAACAAGGAATCCCAAAAAAAATCCGGTCTTAGTGGAAGGAATTAACAATGATTTTGCAAATTTAATTTTAATAATAGAAAACAAACAACTCATTTATCAAATTAAATTTCAGTCAACAACATCCATCGGTTTCTTACTAAACTTCAACTATATCCGACGATCCTGCATATTTATCTCTTTTGTTGACTGTACATTAAAATAAGGTAAATGTTGCGTTGCTGCTATTATACGTAAAATAATTGTTAAAAGACTGTATCCTAAATATGTATGTATCAGAAATATTAAAAGTTTTTTTCTTCGCAATCGTTTCGTGTTCACTTTCAAATATGTACTTAAATACAAAAATTTTCTGGTCCTCAAAAAAAATATGATAATACAAGCATTATTGAATAATCAACAAAGCTTAAGTAAAAAAAAAAAAATTGTTATTTTACCAACTCCGCTACGAGTTCTCGTAGCAAATTATCTATCATGCTACGACGGCGTAGCCGCTACGCCGAGCAACGTATGAGTGATTTGACCAGCTACAGAAAGAGAAAAAGAGAGAGGTATACCTTGCATTGTGATGTGTTGACTTTTTAGAATGACGATTTTTTACTTGTTGAGGTTGAACTAAACATTGACAGCCCCGACTTACTAGTTGTAGGTCGTGGGTTCAAACCCAGGCAGGAACTTTACTTAGTGTATATAATTTCATCACCACTACTCTCAAAATGGTGAAGGAAAACATCGTGAAGAAACTGGCATGTCCTAGAACCAACAAATTCGAAGTCATGTGACATCTACCAACCTGCACTGGGCCCGCGTGGTAGATTACAGCCCATTCCCCTCTCGAAAAGAGGTGGCCTGTGTCCCAGCAGTGGGAACATTTTAGGCTGATTATACTAAATATTAAGATCAGAACAGAGAGCATTCCAGCTCGTCAAAAAAATACAAAGTTTAATTTTCAACTCGGCGCAGTGCAGTGAAAATCCAGTGTGCGATAAAAAGTCTCCCGTGTGTACCAGGGTTTACTCTGAATGACGTAGGTTCGTAAAACGCGATCGCAATCTTAACGCTCCGAAGTCCGAAGTCGAAGGAATGCTTATTACGTGACACAATGACAAATTCACTTTTGAGTCAACAAATAATTATGTAAGTCCCAGGTTTCGAACCCAGCCAGGCGCTTTACCATAACCATAATCAGCCTATAATGTTCCCACTGCTGGGACACAGGCCTCCACTCAATGAGAGGGAGTGGGCCGTAATCCACCACGCGGGCCCAGTGCGGGTTGCCAGGCGCTTTACTTTGTGTAAATAATTTCATCGCCACTTCTCTCCAAAACGGTGAAGGAAAACATCGTGAGGAAACCGTCATGTCCTGGAACCAAAAAAATCGAAGACATTACCAACCCGCACTGGGCCCGCGTGGCAGCTCACTCCTCCTGTATTAGAGGAGGCCTGTGTCCCAGCAGTGGGAACACTATAGGCTGATTTATGCTATATACATATTTTAGCTCAATACATACCATAAGCTATGTATTGAGCTAAAATGTAAAATCTGAATAAAAAAACCGGTCAGTGCGAGTCGGACTCGCGCACCGAGGGTTGCGTACTTTGTAGGTATGTAAATAGTTTATCACGGGTTTTTTTTAAAGTACCTACTTACAAATTTTCGGTTTTCGGATTTTTTCCTTTAAGTACTTGTGCTACATGACCTTGCTTCTTGCCAATTTTCAAGATTCTAGGTCAACAGGAAGTACCCTATAAATTTTGATTCCCTTGTAAGTGTCGAAATACTTATACGTTTATTGCGGCATAAACGGCCGTATCTTTTTTTACGTGAACTAAAAATTTGATTTTTTCACAGCTTCAAGGGACTGTAGACCTGAGTACCTATATGGTTTTAATTTCAACTCTATACCTCGACGCATTCCCGAGACAAAGGGTCTTGACAGACAGACGGACGGACGGACAACAAAGTGATCCTTTAAGAGTTCCGTTTTTGCCGGGTCAGCGGGATTGTCCGGAACATAAAGGGCTAAGGAAGGAACACTGGTGGGTTTTAGTCAGTAAGAGTCTGACACTCCCTTCCGCTCCACTCAGAGCAGGAGGGATCATTTGTTGATTTCCCATCCACAAAAAAAAAGAATTCCGTTTTTTCCTTTTAAGATACGAAACCCTAAACATGAAGGTCTGATAGTGGCACTGTCCTTTCTGTTACAAAATAAGGCATGCCACACTAAAGGTAGCCTAACGTGAATAGAGCAGTTTTTTACCTGCAAACAAACAAAGCTTCCCTTTTATCTTGCTAACGGTTAGACCGGACAGAATAAAAAAACATGGAAGGCTAATTAAATTGCAAAGAAAAAAACCTCCTCCCGTACTTCCTTTGAATTCTTTGTGAGCGACAAGTATGTAGACATGAGTTATTCAACACAGTTAATTACACTAATTGTTTTTCTCTTCACAGAATTTAATAAAGTCACAAATATTTATACCGTAAAATGAAATTAAAGAATTTCATTACAAAATGTACGTACACGTAGCTAGCCCAATCAATCTACCTGAAGAACAAAGGAAAATAAACTCTATTGTTCGGAGGTATGTTTGAAAATTGTGTGCTCGAAATTGTAATAGGAGATGAATCCGATGAGTAGGTGGTCCACGCTAGGAGTTTAAAAGGAACTATTTTCAGTTATGTAACAGGAACTACATAACGTTGAATGCATGATAATTTCAGCTGAAATGAAAGCAATAAAGCCTTTTAGGAAATAATGATGATACATTTCTGAGTAAACACACAGTGACGGTTTCATGAAAATGTAAATTAAAATTTTAAACTGAAAACGTGGGATTAATATTCATAATAGTTGTAGTGAAAATAACTGCGGTCGGAATATTGATCGTGGCTTAAAACGAGGCATGTACTGTTGTACAAACGTGATGCTTTGACAGGAAGCCTGCGATATTTTCAATCAATTCTGGCTTCAATTCGTGACGGAACAAAGAGGAGTTTTTGAATGGGTAGTATTATGTATGTTATGTATGTAGTATTATGGGTAGTATTATGTGCGTGTTGCCAGTGATGACTTATGGCACTGAAACGTGGTCGCTCACAATGGGCCTTATAAGAAGGCTAAAAGTCACCCAAAAGGCAATGGAGAGGGCTATGCTTGTAGTTTCCCTGTGTAATCGAATCAAGAATGAGGAGATCCGCAGGAGAACCAAGGTAACCGACATAGCCCGAAGAATTGCCAAACTGAAGTGGCAGTGGGCAGGGCACATTGCTCGCAGAACAGATGGCCGATGGGGCCGAAAGGTTCTGGAGTGGCGACCGCGTACCGGAAGACGTAGCGTTGGAAGGCTTCCCACAAGGTCGACCGACGACCTGGTGAAGGGCGCAGGAACCCGTTGGATGCGAGAAGCGCAGAACCTGTCGAAGTGGAGGTGCTTGGGGGAGGCCTATGTCCAGCAGTGGACGTCTTTCGGCTGAAATGATGATGTATGTAGGAGTACATACACAGTAGCTCATTATCGACGGCTTTAAAATTCATTCGAAAAGTTGGTCGTTAAGGAAGGGCTACTTTTGTCGCCGCCAATAATTTGTCTCTCACATCAAGTCTACGGGTTCGTATGAAAGTGCGCGCATGTAGGCAGGCATTAAGTCCGCCTTTTTACCTTTTTTGTGTGCGAAAAGTTTAAATAAATAAATAGAAAGAGCTGCATTGGACACACACACAGGACAATTGTCCTAATTCTTAAAAAAAACACCTTTAAAGAAGGAGAAAAGAATAGTATTTTGAAGTATCTTAAGACGTTCCGTTTTTCGGCGGCATATGTTACATTTCTTATTGTTAAACTGGTTACTGATAATACATACCTTTTCGCCAACCCAATTATTTCCCAACATCATCTGTCATGTCCTCCAATAGTTACTGGCACATTTCAGATTCATTGGATGCAAGCATCCCACGCTAAAAAATGGCCGTCAGTCAATATCACCTGACAATGTGCTGATGAAGCTTCTCATATTTGTATGTATGTAAGTGTGAAACATACGTGTATGTTGCGATTTTCCATAGTATTGATCCATATCAACTACTCTTACCGGGTTATAGTGAAGAGAACTTCGTAGGAAAAGTATTACATTTTAATAAAACATTTTTACGTAAATGCTTAATAAATTTAGAGTGGAATATTTTCATGTATTATAATTGCGATGTTATTATATATTATCAGACATCTTTTATTTTTCAGTTCCTAAGTCTGTAATTAGCCTATAATGTTCCCACTGCTGGGACACAGGCCTCCTTTCTGTGAAAGGGAGTGGGCCGTAATCCACCACGCAGGCCCAGTGCGGTTTGGTAGATGTCACAAGTCTTCGAATTTATGGTTCTAGGACATGCCGGTGTCCTCACGATATTTTTTTTCACTGTTTTGAGAGCAGTTGTGATGAAATAATTTACACAAACTCAAATAACACTATTTACTATGTAAATATCAGCGACAGGCAGTTATTATATAACATCCTCAATTTAAACTTATATAGTACTTATATTAGTATATTAGTTTATATAAGCTTGGGTAATAATAATTGGGTTGGGCAAGCATAATTTATAAATTTTATTTGGGGCCACCCCTGAGTCATACTCTATCCGCTAAAAATATAGAATATTTGGAATCGATCCACAATTGCCGGAATATCGCATAACATACATACAAAAAAAAAATAACATACAGTCGAATTGAGAACCTCCTCCTTTTTGAAGTCGGTCAAAAATGTATAGACGACAAGTCTCTTAAATCTTGCGACATAGTTCTAAACTTTTTCTCGGACAGGTCCTCAAATGACTCCCAACATACTCACCTGAGCAAGGACACAGATCACAAGGCATTCCTGACATAATCGCAGCGCAGACGATGCATCAATCTCAGCAAGATTGCGTACGTGACTATGGTGATCCTTCATTCTGCCAGTTACAGCCTCATAGTTGCCGTATCTGTCGTGTTATTGTAGTTAGGTCCTGACTTAACATGTCCTAACATGTAGGAGGTTGGTTTAGAAGCTGAAGACATATATTGTGTAAAAATCTCATTGTCAAAATTTGCGTAAAGTGAGCTGTTGAAAGTGTCATCAGGGGGCCTAAAAAGGCCACTTTGGCAGAATCATAAAAGGATAACATTATGAATTGGCAAAGGCAGTCCGTGTTTTTCTTTTTTTCGCTGCACTACGTAGGTAGGTACAATCAAAGAGATTGGGATTGGATTGATTGGTATTTTAGCACAGACAAAAAAAAACTGTAAAATGCTTCACCAATGGGATTTGATACGATTAACCTAACAGTTAACTGTCCATTATGTTATCCTTTTATGATTCTGCCAAATTAGCCTTTTTAGGCCCCCTGTTGTGAGTGTAGACAAGTGTCTAACTGCACATCCTAATACCTACTATCTCTGTCGGACACGATGCCAGGTGAGACAGCGTGCTTTTTGGCCATGCCCACCAGTGAGTACGAGCTCGCGACTAGTTCCACGTGTTCAGAAGTTCGAACCCAGTCAGGCGCGTAACTTTGTGTAAATTATTTCGCCACCACTGCTTTCAAAACGGTGAAGGAAAACATCCTGATGTAACCGGCATATCCTCGAACAAAAAAATCGAAAACATGTGACATCTACCAAACCGCACTGGGCCCGCGTGGTGTTTTACGGCCCACTCCCTCTCACAGAGAAGACGCCTGTGTCCCAGTAGTGGGAACGTTATAAGAGTAGGTACTAACGAAAAAAAAAGATGAGAAAGTAAAAAAAAATAAACACAACAAACAAAAATTTCAGGTTTTCATCGTCCTGTCCTTCACAACAAACCTCTCTATGACGTTATTTAAAAACAGACCAATTAGAGAGATCCGGACGGATCAACAATGAGGCAGAATAGATATTGCTTTTTGCGACGTAACTGCGTAGTTTCGATGTCATGAAAGCTTTTCCAGGCACGACACGTCACGCCATCTGTCGAGAGAATCACGAAAAGCTTTTAAATAAAATGCCGTCGTGTCATGTGTAATAAATGGTTGTACCTTGTTGTTTTTCTGAAAAGTATAGATAGGTACCTACTTATTTAAGTTTTTTTCTTTATTTTGATTGACAAAACGAGTAACTTAGTGTTTTTTGGTGTGTTTTAGCCAACAATACAAGTTTCGTAGTTAAGGTGAATGGGTAGGTAGTTGAGACCGCGAAATTCCAATTTTCTTACGTTTTTTGCAATTTGCAGGTCAGGTTGTATCTTGATCAAAATATCATTCGCAACAATAACAGGTACATATTTAAAGAATTATAATCATTAATACATCTTTCTAAGTTAGATTTCTACCATTAACACTTTTCGGTGGTTGGTGGTGTAAAGGTAGATATTTTATTGTGTTCTAAAAGTGAACATTTTCGAAAAATGGTGTTACAGCCATAATAGACCGACTTCTAATTTTCCATAGAAACAGATTTTAAAGGTATCTTTTTTTAAATAAGACCTTTCCGAAAAAGTTCTCTACTAACTTTTTAGACCTTTGTATCCTACTTATGCGTGAAGTTTCATTAAAATCGGTTCATTCATTTCGAAAACCAAGGGCTTGAAAGTTTGTATGAAATGCCGTAAGTCGTAAACGTCGTAACTGTACAACTAATCCAAAAAATATATAAAAAACAAGGACTTGAAAGTTTGTATGTATTATTACACCACCACTCGATAGTGTCCCTAATAAGGATCAAATACTGGGAATTAATAATACATACAAACTGTATGAAATGTCGTAAGTCGTAAACGCTCTTATGCATGTAAGGTTTTAGGCCTCTTTTTTTTCAAAATCTTTTATTCGTTTATTCAGTATATTTAGTAAAAACACATAAAACATAATAAATCATCCATTGGCTGAAAACTCATCGGGATTGGGAACCATTAAAAATTCCAGTAATTTTCAAACTGAAATGCTAGTTAAGCCGGATTAACGCTGCAATGTGTAAAATAATCCGACCCGGAGTGCTTCGTGTTCGCACTAAAGCCTGCCCTAAAGCTCTGAAACACGTTGGATATGAATCGAGATTTTCGAACTCGTTCGGCTGGTAGCAACAAAATCAATAAAGTATACATTGTATACAGGGTGAATTTTTCAAGTGGGCGTGGATGGCCAAATCCGAAACTATTAGGAGCGAAAAGCACTCAAAGGAGTCGCGGGCTTGATTTCGATGAAAACTAAAACTGCATCATTGGATTTTTGAAAAATCAAAATTTATAGCCAGGAATCGAACCCGTTGATTTTGATAAAAAATAAACACTGTATTATTACACCACCACTCGATAGTGTCCCTAATAAGGATCAAATACTAGGAAGTGATACCATACGGCAAACGTTGGATTTTAATAAACTGCTTCTTATTTTAAAGTATTCATACCGATATGACATTACCTGTACCTTGTTCACAGAGTACTTTTTGATAGACTGAAAACCTTGTTCGAAATGATGCTCAATACACCCGCAGCGCAATCACCTTCACAACATTATGTTCTAAATTCAAATTTTGAATGCAGTACAATCCTTGAGACATCGAATCCAGCTATGTATTGAAAACAATGGTCATCATTTTGAAAAATTAATCAGTTAAGGTTTAATAGGTAGGTAACATACCTTAGAAAAAAACAAGTATTTTGTTAAAATGAGCTCTTTTACTTAGTTTCCCGTATGTCTTTACTTCCCAGAATTCGATCCTTATCAGCGTTTTTTTTTGGTGTAATAAAAGTGTTTTTTTTTTTCAAAATCAACGGGTTCAATTCCTGGCTAGATATATTGATTTTTCAAAAATCCAATGATGCAGTTTTAGTTTTCATCAAAATTGAGCTCGCGAGTCCTTTGAGTACTTTTCGCTATTCCTCATAGTTTCGGATTTGGCCATCCACGCCCACTTGGAAAATTCACCCTGTATACCTGTGTAAAACAACTTTGACAGTCATTACGGGTAGTCAGAAGCCCGAAAGTCTGACAACGAAGGGGTATGGTATTCCCCAGTAACTGGGTTGTGGAGGTCAGATAGGCAGTCGCTCCATGTAAAATACTGGTATTAAGCTGCTTCCGGTTAGATTGGAAGCTGACCCCAACAGAGTTAGGAAAAGGCTATAGGCAGATGATGATGTGTGTAAAACCTCAGCTTATACTCTATAGGGTCAAATTACCTTAGCTTTCTACCTGCGTCTGTGTTTCCGAGGAGTGTACTACGTGAGCTCGACAAATGGATGTGCGAATAACACTTGTGCGAAAAAACTGTACTGCGACTCACCATAGTTGGAATGCATGCTTGTGCGACACACTGAAGCTCGACATCACGCTTGTGCGACAAAAGCGCATACAACCCGAATCTCTTCAAAGTAAGAGTGAACAGGCTTCTGAGTAAGCTCATTCCATCGTCGACTTTGTCTCTGTCACCTCTGACCTAGACTAGAGTCAAGAGCAAACCCATTTCAAATAATAAAAAAAAAGCTAGCGAAACAACGGTCAACGGTGCGTTTAAAAAACGTGGTTTGCACAGGCCCTAAGGTACCGGTCAGCCGCGGTTCCGTAGTAACACTTGTTATACGAAAACTTTGAAGCAGTAGCTAACAATAATCACACTAATATTATAAAGGCGAAAGTTTGTGAGTGTGTGGGGCGGTATGTTTATATGTTTGTTACTTCTTCACGCTTAAACGGCTGGACCAATTTTGGATCACCCTGGATTAACATAATGCTACTTTTTATCCCGATATTCCCACGGGATCGACATTTGCGCGGGTAAAACCGCGGGGCGCAGCCAGTAAGTAATATAGTAGATATTACGAAATTTATTTAAATCTCGTAGGTACTACTGATCAATTTTTTTGACATGATTTTGAAATTTTCTAGGACCAGGAATTTACATTTAGATTATGATGATGGGTTTATTCGGGAAGTAACATCTTTCTTACCGTCCATACCCTCTCTACTAATTTTGTAATTGGTCTGATGAAGATCATTTACCTACTGAAACTGCGTACTGGGTTCAATTTCTTTAAAGAAGTAACAATTATTTCTCTCTTATGTACTTAATAAATTTATACCAAATATTTAATTTGTAATCGACCTAAAAATCACCATTTCTTTGCTGCCAAATGAAGTTGAAAGTCATCACCAAAACTACCACTAACGCCACCTTGCGTAGATTACCGTAAGCGTCTGTTCGTGTTAGTTCTAGGCTCAAAGCAGAGATGTCACTGTGTTCAATATTTCGTATATAAAGCTGTGTTGACATGGTGCTATGATGGTGTGTCCGCGTATGCTAGTAACAAGCAAGCAGAGTTCTAAAAATATGAATACGTACTAAGAAGTCCAATTTATTTAGAACTATTTAGCGAAATAATCCTACTTGTTTTCGATGAAGTTCCTCCTAAGAAACAAAATAACCAAACACGTTAACAACAAAATAAATAAACTAACTTATCGCCTTGAATCATCATCATCTGCCTAGCCTTTTCCCAACTATGTTGGGGTCGGCTTCCAGTCTAACCGGATGCAGCTGAATACGATACGTTTAATTCTGTTATTAGGTACTACTTACTAGTTTTAACTACTTACACTTATTTGAGCTTTTCTTCCCAGAACCTTGGAAAATTTAAATTTCCAAGTGTAAGTAATGGGAATCGAAATCGAAAGTTTTGGGATTCTAAAAATATGATTACTGTTTTATAATCTAGGTTCCGTTATGCTTTGTAGCCTTCCTGAAACCTAATAGCACAGAGATATTGCCTCAAATACCTTTTCTATTCTAAATCGGTTTTCTATTTTAGGTAATAATAAAACTGCCATAGTTAGTAGTTTTCCATACGCAAAATACGCGCATTGACGTGAAGTTGCGGACACCAGTCCGTATTACCTAGTTGTTAAGTTACAAGTTATAACAAAGCAGTATGCTTTTTGATAAAGTATAGGTAGATTCGAAATTAATCTAAGATTCAGTAGATTTAAACATTAAATTCGCCCGAATATTTAAATTCCACTATGTTCTGTTCACATTAGCAAAAACTTTTGTGATTTGTTTTACAAATTGTATACGAATTCTTCTTGCGTGTGAATCAGCCCAAACTGCCATTAATAATATGACATAATAATTTTCTTATAACATTTAATTGTAATGTTAAGAACTTGTTATAAAACTTTTTTTTTTACTTTTTGTTTCAGGTTAAGTACGTGATGTTCGCCAAAATCAACTGTAATTTATAGCATCTTCGTTTACAGAGCATTAAGAGTTTTTACTTAGTTTGCCAAGTGGAAAGTGAAATTCTCTTAATGGTTTCTCAGTTTGGCTCATTTGGCAAATTCGAGCATTTTATGCTAAACTGAACAAAAAAATGATAGTGTTATTCCTAGCGACAGCAAAGCCTTTTAACTGCCACATATTTCTTCTACTTCTTTTCGAGTCGATGGTTTAGGTATGTAGATATATGATTCTGTTAGATTGTGTGTGTGTGTGTGTGTGTGTGTACGATTTTTTCTTTTCCGACATTCTAGCGAACGAAGTCGCTCATTCGCGTGGATGTCGGAAAACAACAACATCCATCGGTTTATTACTAAACTTCAACTATATCCGACGATCCTGCAGGTAATTCTTTTGCTGACTGTACACTATATATACAAAAAAAAATTACATATAAAATAAACGGCTTTTACAGTAGAAATAAAAAAGTTAACAATGTACAAAAAACGTAAAGTTCTGTTTTCGGTGATTAAATGAAGAAATTAAAGTAAATAAATAAATCGATTACAAAATCATCATTGCAAATGTGTTATTAAAATCCGAGGTGCTTTTACAGATTATTCATGTTTATTTTGTAATCAATTCAATGTTTAATTTAATTTGATTCCTTTATTTAATCACCAAAAACAGAACTTGTATGTTTTTTGTACATTGTTAACTTTTTTTATTTCTTCTGTAAAAACCATTTACTTTTTAAGTAAAATTTTTATTTATAAATTCCTATTAGAATATAAAATACATACATACTTACTGATACTGAATTTTAATATACTTAATTATGTTATAAGATTTTCTAAGCAATTTCTTTTCAAGACATGATTAGCTAATATATCCTGACAAAGGACTTCAAATCAGTGCCAATTCAGTCAGGTGAATATTTCGCTAAGGTAACGAACTCGTTTGAATTTGACACTTGTTATAAGCAAATTGGTTTTCAGAATAAAATACTTATTGAGTTTCTTCCGAGGGAATAATGTAAATTCAATTTTCAATTCGTTTCGAATCGACACGTTTGTAAAGTTAGCGACAGCGCGCTGGAGTCGCACATCTTTACGAGGAAATAAGCAATATTTAAGGTTTTCAATTCTGAAACTTTCCATGTTGAATAAATAATTATCACAAAAAAAAAATAAACACCGGAATAAATGTATGAGTAATGAATAAAACCAAACTTTTGAATGAACACGAAATTGAATGAATGAATTCATGTTGAAATGTAAGCCATGTGGATCCAGAAATGGTCACGCCATTTACAATTAGTTCCCCATTATTGAAGTGAAAACTTCTTTAGGTGCGTTGGACATTTTTTGAGATGGAAAAACCATTGAACTCGAGCCACTGTTACCGAAAGCGACACCGCGCGTGTTTTGTTTATAAGACGATTAAAAAAATACCCGCTTCGGATGGGTTTTTTTTTTTGATAATATGTCGACTTAAGATCTTAAAAAAATAAACGAAAAATATTAAATTATGACATTTTTAATTTCTCATCCACATGTAACAAAACTAATATACTTGAAGCATTTGACTTAGTAACTAAGTTAGTCGGAAATTCACAAATAACATAATGTGTGTACCTACTTAGTACCTTGAGTTTCCTAAAATTCCAGAAACTATTCAGCAATATTGTTTTCTTAGTAAAACAATAACAAGTTGAATCAAAACATTTTCCTAAAGTTTCGTAGAGCACGTTATGTTACGTCTAAATAAATCAAATTGTTTGGGGCAAGTAATACTTATGCTGGCCTAATTAAGTACCCAATTTGCCCTAAGCTAATACTAGGGGTCGGGACGACCCCCAACCTTGTTACAAAAGGGTTTCATGCGCTTGTTTGCACATTGCCTGATACTGTGTGTACTATTACTTATACTAATATATCCGTCTTGATTTTTCTACAAGCCATGATGTGTGCCTATCATTTCAGATGCCAACGGCTTAAGGGCTCGTTCACACGTACAACAATCGCACCACATCGCAATGACAAAATTTGGGCAAGCAGTGGTTACGTGTGAATAGTGTCGCTGCAACTTCTTCTGCGTTGTGGCTAGTGTTTGTCTAAAAAGGCCACTTTTGAGAATCATAAAAGGATAACATTATGAATCATAATATGGCGAACACAGTCCGTGTTTTCCTTTTTTTCGCTGCTTTACGTAGGTATAATCAAAGAGATTGGGATTGGATTGATTGGTATTTTAGCACAGACAAAAAAAATTACTGAAAAATGCTTCACCAATTTGATTTGTTTGATACGATTAACTTAACAGTTAACTGTCCATTATGCTATCCTTTTATGATTCTGCCAAAGTGCCTTTTTAGGCCCCCAGATCGAGTCCGGCTGTGACAGTGTCGCGTCATCGAAGCAACGTTGTGGCTGCGACGTTGACATGATGTGGTTGGTATCGCCCACACGGTTGATTTTAAGAGTCAAATGTGGTTCGTGTGAATAGACTATTCATTTTCATACAAAGTAGCGCCCGTCCACGTGGTAGGGTTGTGGTGTGTAGTTCCACAGCACTTATCACACAATGCTAAAGTCTAGTCGGTGTAGTCTAGTCGGATTTGAAAAAATATTTTTGTATTTCTTGACCATATTTCAGAGGAAAGCTATAGGCTATTTAACATCACGCTAGGACCCTTAGAAGCCGAGCAAAACGCTAAGTGACAAGAAATTTCACACGGGCATAGTCGCGGGCAGAAGCTAATTAATTAATAACTACATTATGTGACGACGATGCACCTATAATAAAATTACTATTCTACTCCAGGTAAAATAATTAAAAAAATGAAGCCATGACAGATAAATTAATTATGTCATAGATACATGGTTCTCACATATTTACAAACATTGTAAAAATAGATGATTTTCCTAAAAATTCCAACAAGTAATAAGTCAAATGGAGAATACCTTGTCTCTCAGTGGTCACATCCCTGATAACCTGGAGTAGGTAAGCCCCAAGACATACCTTAGCCCTTACACAAATTGTACTATTAACTTCACGTCAAACACCATACACCAGTTAATGATAGAATAAGAGGCACTAGACCCGGCAATACAAACGCCCTCCACAGAGCCAATTATCAGCCAGTTAGTCAGATAATTACAAATCAAGATCACCAAACGACTCATGAATATGCGACCGACAATTAATTAATGCGAGACACACAAGGGTTACCCTTTATTCTGATTAATTAGGCCTAAGGCTTTACTATGTATAATACCATCGGCAGTTGATCGGCACAAATACGTGATATACATCTTCAAAGGCTTTCAAATCAGAGTTGTTAAGGACGCGTTTACGAATTGACGCGCTTCAATTTTAGGTATTGAGTCTCACTACTACACGTGCACGGCTCACACACACAGCGACATGCGCGAAGCGGTGAAATTATGAGTAAACTGACACGACTTGATACTTGAGCCTAATTTTATTTAATTTTTGCCATGTATTTTTTTTAAAGCTTACGTTGATTTGTTTTCAAATAGTTTGTAGGTAATGTGAAGTGTTCATAAAAGTAGATGCTATTTACTTCATTTCACTGGACAGTGATTAATCAAGTACTTGCCAAAGTACGTACCTATGTATTAATTGCGAACGAGCATATTGAAAACAAGCTTAGAAAATATGTTTATTTGGCACATACCCTTCAAGGCACACACTACCAATGCTACAATATTCATCACACTAATATTATAAAGGCGAAAGTTTGTGTGTGTGTTTATATGTTTGTTACTTCTTCACGCTCAAACGGCTGGACCAATTTTGATAAAATTTGGTATGGAGGTAGCTGACACACTGGATTAACATATAGGCTACATGTTTAAAAAAATCGTTAAAAATTCGTAAAACAAATACAACGCAATGGATATTGTTGTACTGTCAAATTGGAATGGATTGCCATTCCAAGTTACGCAATTATGATAGCGTACTAAGCAGTGGCGTGCATTGCATATAAGCAGTGCCTACCTCGATAAATCACCATAAGCCTGTCAATTACATTTTAGTGTATGTATAAAGAAACTCACTAAATTATCATACCTAACAAAAAACAAAATCTTCATACATTTACGCGCGGCAGTAGGCAGTCGCCAGACGGCCTGCCTACTTTAGGGTGATAAATTGCGAAGGTCGAATAACCAACCGAGTATGAATGTTAAAATCGTTCGTAATTTAGCCGTGCGAAGAAAGAAAGTGACGGATATTGAGATCGCCGATAGTGAGATAAAAATGAAAATCCAAGATGGCGGCTGTAATTTTTTTTTCATCATGGGTATCGTTTTTATGGTTTTTAAGGGCGCTAAAGCCGATAGTGAGGTCAAAATGAAAATCCAAGATGGCGGCTGTAATTTTTTTTTATATTTTTTATCAACTAGTTTCTTACCAGAGCCTTTCCCAAACGTCTTAGGTCTTGGCCTAAAATCACAATCGAGTTAAAGAGTTAAAAACTATACACATTCTTATCAGCTAGTTCTACTCGTGTATCAGTTCTAGAAGCAGTCTTCAAAGTACACCTTCAGGTCACTCCATCCAGTCCGGAGGTAAGGTCTCAACATAACTACCAAAAAGGGCCGAAACTCGGCACACCTAGCTCAGCTCGGCTATTAGTTCCAGTAGCAGTCTTCGAAGTACACCTGCAGGTCACTCCATCAAGTCCGGAGGTAAGGTCTCAACATAACTAACGAAATGAGCCCAAACTCGGAACACCTAGCTCAGCTCGGCTATTAGTTCCAGTAGCAGTCTTCGAAGTACACCTGCAGATCACTCCATCAAGTCCGGAGGTAAGGTCTCAACATAACCAACGAAATGAGCCCAAACTCGGCACACCTAGCTCAGCTCGGCTATTAGTTCCAGTAGTAGTCTTTGAATTACACCTGCAGGTCACTCCATCAAGTCCGGAGGTAAGATCTCAACATAACTAACGAGATGAGCCCAAACTCGGCACATCTAGCTCAGCTCGGCTATTAGTTCCAGTAGCAGTCTTCGAAGTACACCTGCAGGTCACTCCATCAAGTCCGAAACGAAATAATAATATTATGAATTTATAATCCCTACTTACTTCTAGAAAAATTATAAGACTGTGAATAAAATCTCTCCTTGGGTAGTAGGTACATTATAGAATGCGTGAAGTATCATGTTTGGTATGTCAAATATTTTGTATCCGTACAGCGATCTTTTTCAGCACAAGCTGCTGCTTACAAGCGACACAGAGTCCACTCACGACGGCGGCCGAGCGCAGACTAATATTTCATTACAAATTTTTGTGCAATAAACCAAGACAGTGACCAGTAAAATAACCCTTATTTCAATCCAATAAGATTCACGCGTTACAGCGAAATATGTGAAAAAATAGACTCCGATTTTAATTTTTTTCTGAGCCTATTTGTAACATTTTGATAGTTCTTTTTACTACCTTTTTGAGTTGAACATGTCTGCTTACATAAAATATTTTTAAATAAATAAATTTATGTTATTAAATAGAAGAAAAATATCTCCAAAGTCAGCACGATATCGTCGATTTTGTGTGAAGAGGCAACGGAAATTATTTTTTACTATATTAAAAACCAACATTTTTTAATGAAAAATAGCTACCATTTGAAGATGAAGGAGTAACCTATCTGTGGTAATTATTAGTTACATTTGGTTTAGTCTCATTTTGCTGCAAAATGCCTGTAAAACTACTTATTTTTGTCAGATTCGTAAACGCGTCCTTAAGAAACGGAATGGCATTATAGGAAGGAAAGATTTGTGGTACTACCTACTATGTTCTCCTATAACTATATAATTATGTTATATTTTAAGCTACGCTTGCCGCGGTTGGTCTGTGGATGGGTGACCATCTTTACATACCGTGACCCCTCCGTGCCTCGGAAAGCACGTTAAGCCGTTGGTCCTGGCTGTCATTCGTGGATCTTTGACAGTCGTTACGGGTAGTCAGAAGCCCGAAAGTCTGACAACTAGTCTTACCAAGGGGTATCGTATTACCCAGTAACTGGGTTGTGGAGGTCAGATAGGCAGTCGCTCCATGTAAAATACTGGTATTCAGCTGCATCCGGTTAGACTGGAAGCCGACCCCAACATAGTTGGGAAAAGGTTAGGCAGATGATGATATTTTTAGATGTGGATAACGTCGTGAGCTACACATATGTTATGTCTCTTTTTCTCACTACATGTTTATTACAATGATTGTGTAAGTAACTGTTTGTTTTTCCGAATTAAATAAATAAATAAATAATTACATACATGTTCAGCATAGCTATCCACAAACATACGACAAGCTATCGTATCAATGACACATTTCGATAACCTGCAGTGCTATTCTGTAAAAATCTCACCGTGAAAACTTAGGTGAAGTGAGCGTGGAGTGAGCTGTCAATCTTATCAATATTAGTATCTATATAGCTATAAAAGTGTCGATAAGCTGGTCATAACTATACAGGGTGTAAAAAGACCCATCACGTAGCCGTCAACCTGAAAATGTTAAATTTTTCCAACCAACTTTGAACCTTATGCTCTAGCGATAATTCTCTTAAGAGGTTGTTAATGTTTTACCAATAACCCTGTATACATCTTCTATACTCTATACTAATACAAAAAGCTGAATAGTTTGTTTGTTTGAACTCGCTACTTTCTAAAACGACCAGTCGGTCATTTAAAAAAATCTTTCTGCATTTCATAGCCCAATTCTTGAGGCTATAGGGTATTTCACATCACGCTAGGACCCTTATGTGCTGACCAAAGAGAAAAAAGGTCGGCGAAAACAAAGCAATAGCGCCGGCAGGCGATGCGATGTGTCGGGGTGGGTCCGGGGAACAAGAAATTACATGCGGACAAAGTCGCAGACGAAGTCGTAGTATTTTATACAAGGCATGTTTTTGACAAAGTCTGAGAAGACTTGTTACGTAAGAGTTACTTTAACCTCCAAACCTGCAACCTCCAGCATCTTCTAACATGGCAATCTAGAGCAATTTGCGGTGGATTATAACTTAGGTTTGCAAATGGCACGAATAATTTCGAGCCCAATTTTGTCTCACAAAGCTTGAACAAGATGTAATCTCTTACGTCTAATTTATTCGTTTTCTAGAGTTCTTTACGATCAAATGTCTATACCTAACAGCAGGTTTACATGAAGCCAGCGCTTGCCGTCAGTTAGACTGGCTGCCAGTGCTGGATTGGTATTGGCCCCGTGTAAATATTTTTTCTTAGTAGGCCAGTGCTAATATTAATATGAAAATGCGCCTATCTATTGCTAGTGACCGCCCCCGCGCCAGCGGTTGCACTCGAGTAAACGCTTTGGGCCAGCTGCTGGCACATCTTCTATTAAGTGTTTGGTTTTTGGTTTTCCAATTCCTCTCATTATACGAGCGACCCAGTTAAGTTCTTTAGACATTTCTTTTTCAACAGCCAGATTGGTTCGGAATTCATTTTTAGGGGTTCTGTGCCCAAAGGGTGCCAATTATTAAGGCTCCGCTGCCCGTCCGTCCGTCAGTCTGTCACAGGGCTATATCTTTTGAACCGTAATAGGTAGACACTTGAAGTTTTTGACAGTGTGTGTCCTACTATGTCCGCTGGAACAACAAATAATAAAAATAAAATTAAGTAAAAAATGAAAGGGGGTCACCATACAAGAAAAGTGTTTTTTTTAATATGTAGTGTTAGATATTGTATGGTGCGGTTTTTTTTTTTGGTGGTAAATTATCAAATAACTTCTCCCGCTCTGGGCGGAGCGGGAGCTGCTGAACGGCGAGCTGCCCATTGCTCGCCGTCCGCAAGCCCGCGCCTACGGTGGTACGGTGCGGGTCAGACTCGCACTTGGCCGGTTTTTTATCGAGACAAACGTGCGTACAAGAAAACTGTAGAAATGATTGGCATCGGCAAGGCCAGCGCACTGGCTTCGTGTAAACCTGGCTTAAAAGACAGTCGAGTAAATAGAAATGTTGACTATAAGAATCTAGACTTAAGTTTCTAATTACTGAACCAAAAAGTTCTTTGAAGTCGATAATTGTATGCGTGGGTAAGTCCTGAAAAGTCCTTTGTGAAAGGCTGATGATTTGAAAAGTTGTGGATGGAACTTTTTTAGGTATCCTCTTATCCCTTAGTCCTTTAAAATTTGTGCTGACTATTGCGGTTGAAGGCATCGATTAATGTAAGTATTAGGGTGAGCAGAAATAGTCCCTTTCAAGTAAGACCATAGATATCCGTGAGTAAGACGTATACCTACCTATGATACCTACCCATAATCCATGTAAGGAGAAAGTCTAGAATGTTTTACTTACTTTAATTTTTATCTTTAAAGGCAATGATATTATAAGTCCACTTATAATACCTATCATTGTATAAGGGCTGCTTTTCAATCATCTGATAACTTTATTCGAGGAATAATTTTGAAATTTTGACAGTTTGTTCATACAAAAACTGTCAAACGTCAATTTTATTCCTCGTATAAAGTTATCAGGCGATGGAAAAATCAGCCCTTAATCATGTAAGTAGGTACTTAGGCCAATATATATGGGGATATTTAAATATATTTAAATATACAACATGTAACGTAATTAACGCACACCCTCAAACACCCCAATTAGAATATTATGTTATAATCATAATACATACACTGAATTTTTAATTTAACATGTATATGCATTGTTATTTACTAAATTAGTTATACAAATTCTTGGAGAACGTTTTGGTCATACTACTACGCACGCAACGCACACAGTCGCACAAGCAGTTATCGCGCCGCTCGACTCGACACAACATAACGTAAAAACTACGGAAAAAGCCGACAATACACGAATGTTTACGTTGAAGAAATATGTACTATGAAACATTAACCGAAGAAAAGAATTGTTTAGTTTACGGTCTATGTCTAGTAAACATTATGATTGCATCTTTCCATCACACTTTTCAGGCTTTGGACTGTCGACTCTGAATAATTTCGTTTATTGAATATGATACAATGTCAATCGGTAATGAACTGCTGAAAATAAGAGGCGATACGACAACATTATTCAGAGACGGCGTGTTTAAAAGATTGAATCAAAATATTTACAGTAATTTAACAAAATCAATTAACTTACATACTGATTGCCTAAACACTCCTACGACGTTGTCTTTTTAACACACTTTCAAAATGTGAAATGTGAAAGACATTGCGCGCGAAAGAATAAATGATTTGATTTGATTTGATTTGAATATTTGATAACACTACGTAACTTCTTTCCGCTAATATTGCCCGCGCGTGACTAATGTTTACATTTTGTTAGCTTTCGTCGTAGCCGCGCAAGCGATGCTTCATTGTGGCTATCTCGCTTTATCCTGGGCTTTTAGTTTGCGGGAGAAAGGGAACGAAAGTAAGTAGGTGGTTTATCGGTATCCTTGTCCAGTTCCTGTTAGTGTGTGCGTGCGGTCAAATCGCTAAGTTTACAATGCATTTGTAAAGACCTTAACGTTCTTGGAATAAGGTTTATTTTTCTTTATTTTGTATTGAATGATGGAATTTGTATGAATACAAATAAAACTGCGATTTTAAAAGTCTTATTACTTTGACTTACGATCCATTTCAATTTGTTTTGACTGTACAGGGTTAATATGACAATAATTTCCGTAGTTTTAATTATTTTTGGGATAAAAAATTACCTATATTAAAAATGATATAAATCGATTCAGTAAACGATTCTGCACAAACTATTTTCAGGATGTGCGTTAATTAAGTTACAGGTTGTATATGGGGATATTTTAATATATGGAGAAATTTAAATTTAATGCGTATATACAGACTCCAGCACATCAAGCTACCCGAAACTGTCAAATTTTCCCATTTAACTATGAACCTTGAAAATCTATTAAATAAATTTGACAGATTGTAGTAGCTTGATCTACTGGCGTCTGGTGTCTGTTTCGGGGATTACAGGCGTCATGTTATGTTAAGTTTTTTTTTTTCAAAATGTGTGTAAAGCCAATTACCTGGTTCTGAACATGTAACAACTTAAAAACAGTTGCTTCAGTTGCGCGGTAAACTATGCTTGCGAGATGCAGGATTTTGTGTGGCGTCAATATGACGCGTTGTTCGCATGGCGTTGTAGATACTTACCGCTACAATATTTTCATTAGTTACATTTTAATCGAGGCCTAGCAACACATTGCTGTCCTTCAGATTATTATAATAATTATGTTCATTCAATATTACTTAATTTGTGTTTACTTGAGGAACCTTAAATAACATTTCCAACTTTGAGAAAATTTTACCAAAATAATTACTTAGGTACGTTAATATCAAGAAATCGTTCATATTTTTATAGTTAATATTTTCGTTAGATTAATTTCAAGATTGAGAGAAAAAATCATGTCCCGAAATCCCCGACTAATAATTTCAAAATAATAAGTCGTTTTATGAAATCACTTTTCAATCAATGAGACGCGAATGAAAAACTGGGAATAGAATCTCGTTAAGGCGCCGTCGTTCGTCCATGACTATGTCATTTGAGAGTAATCTTTATGTTGTTCAGCTGAGGGCAGAGAAATTTTTAAATTATGGAAAGGAAATCGTGACATATCTATACATATAATAAATCTGTAGACGAGGCGTTTCTGTACATTGAAAATATTAAAAAAAAAATAGTTGGAGTGTTATAGGATAACCAACAGATGCCATTTCATCAATTTTTAGAATTTTTGTCTGTTTGTCTGTTTGTCGGTTTGTCGGTTTGTCTGTTTGTCTGTTTGGATGTGACAAAATTTGATTTGAACACGTTCAACGTAAAAAGTACCAAACCAATATGGTAAATTTTTATACTCAAATATAGTGTAGAACTCGGAGTAGTAGTTAGTTTTGGTTTCATCGCAATCGCTTCACTGTATCAAAAGATATAATCAATTTAATGTATTCTACAACAACTTTTATTACGTAAGTTGGATACACGTAATGACATCTATTGGCGCTTTATAGTACTAACGAAAACATAATTATTGTGTTTATAACATTATTATGTGAATAATCACGTCATGCAGGCTTACCTATAAGATGACTATCACAGTCACTTCTGCCTGTGTTATTTGAAAAAGTAATGATTACATAATATAATGTTAATCGCTTTCGATTGTTGGTTGATTAGTGGCGCTAAAAGAATTTCAAATAAAAAGTGAGGATAATGTAAGATAATATTATGTGATGTGGTGTTCTGAGTGATAAAGATTGCAATGATAAATGAATTTATTTTTGTAAGTAGGTTTGTACAAACACTTTTACACGTCAATCATGTTTTTATTTTTTAGACTAGATGAAGTCGTCGTTTCCTATCTGACTACTCTGAGAAGAAAGGCCGAAACAAACACACACACGGGCAACTTTATCTAAGAGCTCTTTCGGGGGGCAAGCAATCTTTCTAACATTGTTAACAGAGAAGCATTTTCTTAGTGACATAAGGTTTTAAGATCATAATTATCATACTTTCATAGTTTTTTTGCCTTTTTTCTCGAATTTTTTTAAATTTCTTTACCATGATAACGCTTCAACGCACACCTCAAGACGGGCTATTGATTTATTGAGTATAGGTTCGGCAGGTGCTCACCCTTTTTTTTTGTTTCCGGGGTGGAAAATCTTCATGGATGTCCGCCGCCCTGGAACGGGCGGCGAGGTCTGTCAGGCTCTTACTGACTAAAAATCAACCCAGTGTTCCGTCTCACACCTACGTCGGGGGTTGCGGGACCGTACGATCCTTCCGCAACCGACTGGTGACGTCAAAGAGGGGCGCGCGTGGAACACTACGCGCCGCCAACTCAAGTCCTGATGTGTTGGCGGTGACAGACGTCCCCGAATTCGTCGCCCCTGGACCCGTTTAGGGGGGCTGGAAGAGGGCGTTGTACGCCCTCCGCCGACGACCGATGCGCCTACTGCGGGCCGGGTGAGTGGATGAGATCTCCCTCTCCCTTTCCACAGCCTCCTTCTGCGAGACGACGGTTTCGCAGAAGGAAACCACCGCGTCCCAGGACTCTTCGCTGCCGTCGACTCGACTACGGCCGGCAGCGATACGTCAAGGTGCACACCCAATACAAGTAGCACTGCCATGTCGTAAAAAGGTATTGTAAATTATGTTTTCGAGACAATAATTAAATTTTTAGCCATTGTCTTGGTTAAAACCATATCGACCCTTTTTTTTTTCGGATGGGAAATCATCAAATGACCCCTCCCGCTCTGGGTGGAGCGGAAGGGAGTGTCAGACTCTTACTGACTAAAACCCAGCTACCCATTACTCTCCGCCCGCAGGCCCGCGCCTACGGTGGCCGGGAGTCGTCACGCGGCTCCCGACGCCCGGAGCGTCTCCCACGGTGGCTGGGACGGGAGGCTCTCTCCATGAGCCATCCCGCCACCTCCTTTGCTAGCATGACTGCTTCGCAGAAGGAGGTGACTGCCTCCCACTCCCTCTCGCCCCGGACCATGGCTTGCACCAGGGCCGGACGCGAGAGGTCGCCGCCGCTGCCAATCGCCTCTACGAGGACACGGCGGTGCTCCGCACAAGCGGGGCAGACCTCCACCGTGTGCTCCACCGTGTCCTCTGAGCGATCCTAGCAATGGTGACACCCGGGCGTTTCCTCCCGCCTGATGATGTGCAGGAACCTCCCGAAACTTCCGTGTCCGGTGAGGACCTGCGTCAGGCGGTAGGTGAGGGCGCCGTGGCGCCTCTCTAGCCACTCCTTAAAGAGGGGTCTTATCGCCGCTATCGCGGCGTGCCCTGCGCTGGGTAGCGACAGTCGCTCTTTCCATGAGATCGCGCCGGAGATCTGTCCGCTCCGCACCGATTTGCCGCGGAAGCGGATCTTCCCCCCGGCGTAGTGCCTCCGCGCGCCACTCATACAGGCGCGAGAGGACTATCGCCTCCAGATCCCATGGCGGCCCCGACACGTTCCAGTTTGGGGGCCAAACGTCGGAAATGCACCATATCGACCCTCAAGGTA
This sequence comes from Oligia latruncula, assembly GCA_948474745.1. NCBI lineage: Eukaryota > Metazoa > Arthropoda > Insecta > Lepidoptera > Noctuidae > Oligia > Oligia latruncula. The sequence goes on along the minus strand of OX419702.1, from coordinate 12,492,154 downwards.
TCTTATGGTAAATGGACATAATATGGCTATTTGGTCAGACAATCAGCCTCGAGCAGGCGCTTTCATTTTTATTTATCCTCAAAAATCAAAGTGACACTTCGTCGCATTGTCATTATGAACCCTGAAGACGCAGTGACTGCTGTGCAGTCGAAAGGGCTATGGTTGAGAACCCCAGGCAAGGAAAGCGTTACCAGACAAGATCGGAAGATTTTTCCTTTTACACACATTATTGCGACACGTTATTGTGTTCCGACATCCACGCGAACGAAGTCGCGGGCACAGCTAGTTTGGTAATAAAAGTGTATTGTTGTTGAAAAAAAAAGTTTCTTAGTAGATATCTACCTACTAAGAATAAAAATAGATCGAAAGTACCTACCTAGTATCTACTAGGTAGGTACTTTCGATCTATTTAACTTTTGGGAATCTCGAAAAATCAAAAAGGATGTTTTAATCTTGTTCTTCTTCTTAGCGTGTCGTTGGCAATCTAAATGGACTCGGCCCAGAATTCAGCTACTTGTTTGGCGATTTCACCAGCATCCACCAGTTCCTGTAACGTGCAGCTGACGGGACACGCAGGACACGATATTAAGTGTCCCATCGTTTGTGGAACAGCACCACATTTACATACACTACAAGGCGGAGTCGTCTATGAATCTCCATCTGAACTGGTTTTCCTTGCTTCGGCCAACCTGGGTCCGGAGTCTGTTTAAAGACTTCTAGGTTACCCATGCTTTAATTAAAACGCTTGCTTTGATAGAACTGCTTCGTTGACCTGGGTCCGAATATCGGGTCTGGCAAAGTGATATTGTTTTTTTTTAATCTGGAATCTGACAACAAATTAGAATGATTGTATATTCATGATTTTTTTCTATCGTATCAAATTAGTTGTATTATGTTTTCAACACACTATCTAACTAGCATAATAATTATCCTGAAGTATATCGTAATTATATTTTACTGATTTTGTTTACAGGGGGTCCGAAGCGGTTAACCACTGTATCGGCCGAATGTTCGGTCATTTTCTGAATCGAATATTGTTGTCCTACTACGAATTTAAAAAAAAAAAGGTAAAAAAAGGGTTAAGTGTTCTAAAAAGGTTCGGATTGGCACAGTTTGGTCGGGACCAATAGTCAATATAGGAAATTAATGGTAGTAGAAAATGACCGAACATTCGGCCGATACAGTGGTTAACCGCTTCGGAGTAGACCCCCTGTAGTCGATCATATACTTTTAGGCATTATAAGACTTGCGTATTTTGCGTTTTGGTCCTGTAGTCCCCTTAAGCATATGGCACAATTTATAAAATGCTGTCAGCCCGTAAATCGTTTTCTATTCAACATTAAGTATCGTTGAAATCACTCGGGTGCCATTTGCAAATGCCGCGCATACTTATTTTATTTTCGGAGAACCCTCATTGTTAAGTGTATATTGTTTTAGGCTAGACGTCTTAAGAGGGCATTGTCCTCCCTAAACTTTTGTTAATCGCAGTGTATCTGTTGTTTCTACGTGATCAAATTATATAGCTAGAAACTGACTCTACTGAATACACTATTGTTGGTAATCATGATCATGTAATCATAATCTTATCGAACTTTGAAGAACACCTACTTAAGTAGGTACCTTCAAAATGGTTGAGCTGGATGGTGCTGATCTATGCATTTTAGCTCCCTTCAAAATGGTTTCATTATGCTGGGAATCGGCTCTCGATTCCCGGCGATACAATAAGACGCGGCGAACGTTCGCTTCGAGCACATGGCTCAAGTGCTCCATTTGTTGTTACAAAACGGCGATACACTTAATGAGATACGTTGTGCTTGCGACGACGCGTCAACATGCACTGCCTGTGTTTTTAAACAAGCGTTCGCAATGCTCGCATCGAGCGGCAGGAATGTTCGAAAATGCCGACAGTCGAGTGGAGGACGACTCACTGCACTGACTACTGTAACGCGTTACAAAAACTCGATACATTACAAACAAACTTTGCAGGTCACTCTCCGTCTTTACAGTGCGCAACCTGTAATACAATTTATAACATTTTTATCAAAGCACAACGTTCTTAAATGTACAATTTGGTTCATGTTCATTATGTTGCATTTACATGATGCTCTAAAGTATTAAAACCAAAAAAGGTACCACGACTACAATGTTACTTGTTATGTTTTTATTGGGTGTACTTATAGAGAAAACGATATTGTGTGGGAATCTGTAGGATAAGCTCTGTTTTAGCTGCATACCGAATTTCATGAAACATGCAGAGCCATCAAAGGATGTATGACTGAAATAACTTACTATCGACACATCACTTGCGAACAGACCGTACACGTCGGGACTGTAGTTACTCTTCAGCGACACAGATGGCGCTACCAATAAACAACATCAGCTCATAATGAACATCATTTCTTAGGGATAATATACACAAATATAAAAGAATTATCTTAATAGCAATAAAATTATCTTAAATAAAAAATCAAGTGTCTTGACTTAGCACACGAAGTTGTCGACTTAAGGGACGTGGACTTTGTAATCATTGTACAGATATACCTAGAATCGTTACAGTAACTGACCTAATAGCGGAGAGTCTTGACCAACACCTCAGAAGGCTCTTATTGCGCGACTGGGTCAAGGGTTTGATTCAGAAAGCAGTGCTCCTGGACACGGTACGCATAGTGAGGAGGTTCCTCTCTCTAGAACCCTGACCACCGGCAGCGTGGACCCTATTCCTGATGCTGAAGTGCCACTATTTTTTATGTTTATGAAAATGTAATACACAAAAGGTAACATACATTATTATAATTATTATTTATTATTCTTATAAGGGCTGATTTTTCCAAGGCCAGAAAATTTTATCCGAAGAATAATTTTGAATTTTTGACAGTTTTTCCATACAAAAACTGTCAGAAGGCTTTTTTTTCCACGAATTATCGGCCGATTGAAAAATCAGCCGTTAGTAAAATTCCATATTGATAAGTGCGTTTTAAGCTTTGTTGTTCGAGAAAACGTTTACCATTATTTACGAGTTTTCAGAATCGATCTTGTGAAGGCCGCTGGAATATCTGGATTCGGGACGCACAGAATGGTCGAAGTGGCAGTGCTGGGACAGGTGTAGTAAAGGTGAAGTGAGCGTGAAGTGAATTACTGTCAAAAGGTCAATAGTGGCAATCCCTAACATCAGGTGAAATGACAGCTCACTTCAGTGTATGTGTGTGTGTGTGTGTTTTATGGTTATCTATATCTATCTATACTAATAATAAAACTGAAGAGTTTGTTTGTTTGCATTTGATAGCCCAATCCTTTGGGAAGGCTATAGGCTATTTAACATCACGCTGTGACTCTTAGGAGCCGAGCAAAAAGAAAAAAGGCCAGAAAGAATACGTTAAGCGACCACGAAGTAATAGCGCGGGTAAGCGATGCGATGCGACGGGGTCGGTCGGGGGAACCAGAACTTTCACGCGGCCGAAATCGCGGGTAGAACTAGTAACATCACACTAATATTATAAAGGCGAAAGTTTGTGAGTGTGTGTGTGTGGGGGGGTGGGGGTGTGTTTATATGTTTGTTACTTCTTCCCGCTCAAACGGCTGGACCAATTTTGATAAAATTTTGTGTGGAGGTAGCTGACACCCTGGATTAACATATAGGCTACTTTTTATCCCGATATTTCCACGGGATCGACATTTACGCGGGTGAAACCGCGGGGCGCAGCTAGTAGTAATCTAATTGGGATGTTTGATGGTGTGCGTAAATTCTGGGACATGTTGTAGATGACGTCATTCTAGCTATTTGGACAGAGATAAATAAGGGTTCTGTTGGGGTGCGAAGGTAGAAGCTGATCTTGGTCAATATTGTTATGTAAGAAAATTGGGTGGGCACAGCATTATTAATCAAACCGTGGACCACTTAGTAGCAATCATTGTAGATGAGTCAGTAAAATGCCTGGGGAATTTCGTCCGTGAAATTTTTGGGCATAGGTAAGGGTACCATAACCACACCACATCGCAGCAACAAAATGTAGTCAAGCTGTGGTTACGTGTGAATAGTGTCGCTGCGGCTTCTTGCGGTTGCGTTGTGGTACCTACAAAATGTTGTGATAACGTTGTGTTTGCGTCGTGGCTGCGATGTGGTCAGTATCAGACACGCGGTCGATAATGACGGCAAAATGTGGTCCGTGTGAACTTAACTATTAATTTTCATACAAATTAGCGCCCGTCCACGTGTTGTGGTTGTGGTACTTGTGAAACAAGCCTTAGTGACTTTTTTTTCAATCAAATCATTTATGAGCAACTTTGCCCCCGATAGTTAAAAAGACGTATCTAACAAATAGTAAAAACGGAGAAATAAATGTTATAATGAATGAAACGGGAAATCGTTTCCTGTCATCGAGTAAATTAATATTTTACTTACTAAATTATTAATTATTTTTGTATGTAAAATATTAATTTGCTAAGTATATATTTTTTTTTATTTTGTTTTCTTTTTGTTATTTTTTATTTGTTGTTTTTTTTTTATTTGTTTTTTTTTTTTGGGTTGCTGCCATTCACAAGTTTGTCAAAATCATTGTGATCTTTATTCTCGTCACTGTCAGAGGTAAAATAACTTTGAACGGATTGTACTGAGAGGCTATCAGAAGAAATGAGGTTTGAGATAACTGTAAAATGTCATAGAAAACCTGTGATCCTATGGCTCAGTGACGCCATCTAGCGTAATGTAGCAAAATTACATCTCGATACAACCTTTCATTACCAACCATCAGAAAGTTTGACATAATCAGCCTTTTTTTTTTTTTTTTTTTGCGGATGGGGAATCATCAAATGACCCCTCCCGCTCTGGGTGGAGCGGAAGGGAGTGTCAGACTCTTACTGACTAAAACCCACCCGTGTTCCTTCCTTAGCCTTTTATGTTCCGGGCCAGCGGTAACCCTTTCGGACAATCCCGCTGACCCGGCAGGCTTCGGCCCTATGGGGCCCCTCCTCGATGCTGACATCTCTTTGAGGCGCGCGTGGAACACGTACGCGCCGTCCGGCACGGGCCTGGTCCTGATCGGACGGTGAGCTACCCATTACTCTACGCCCGCAGGCCCGCGCCTACGGAGGCCGGGAGTCTTTCATTACCAACCATCAGAAAGTTTGACATAATCAGCCTTATTTATGAAAAAATATCGCTAATCACTGATTAGCCACTCTTTAACTTACCAACTAGTTAGCTCTTAATCAATTATTCAATTTTGTATATTTCTAAACGCTAGTTAGCAGGTAATTAAAGTGAAACGAAACGAAAGTGAAATTATGCGTTCGTCATAGATTATATCCAAAATAATCGAGTTGACACAATTTTTGTATCTGTCGTGACTTTGGCAGAGGGTTGAACAAAATGATTGGATTACACCGGATATCTATGGATTACACGATACCCCTTGCTAAGACTGGTTGTCAGACTTTCGGACTTCTAACGACCTGGAACGACTGTCAAAGATCTACGAATGACAGCCGGGACCAACAGCTTAACGTGCTTTCCGAGGCATGGAGGGGTCGTAATGCGGTATGTAAAGATGGTTACCCATACACTGACCGACCGCGGTACCTGATAGATCGACCCATGCGGCTGTTATTAGGTACTTAGCCGCGAGCCTTTTCCAAACAAATCCGTGTTATTCAAAAAATACTCTTGGGTATTTTCCAATGACCAAGCACATTACGGTACAACATTACTCAAGTTCCTATGGGACTTTTCCCATGACTTTTATACAAATCTCGGGAACTTTGATTGATGATACCTGTCCTGTCGATGAATTGAATCCCATTGAGCCTTTTATCTTTTCTTTTTTATTCACACTTGGTTCCACTTAATCAGATATTTCCAGGGTTCATTGAGCGATTTGTTTTTCTCAGGTTAAACACCAGGAAGTGATGAAGGTTGCGTTGGGTGTTTAAGGAGCATTTTTTGTAAGTTTGACGTTCTAAAAGGGCTGATTCACGGCTTGTTTGAATAAATGATTTTTTAATTAGATTTTTCGCAACTGAAGAACTCTTTAAGTATATTTTTCAATTACTTACGAGGATATAAGTAGTCCTACGAAACATGAACATTGAACACACATGTGTTTTTAAAAACATCGGCGAAAAACAACATGAGAAGCTAAAAATCAAAGCCATTTCGAGTTTGAAGGTAGATGGGCACTTTGGGCACTTTGGGCAGGAATTCCTTACAAGTTGTCAACACGGGGTTAATGTATTTTCGTTTTCCCTAAAAGGAATTCGATGGAAAGACATTTGTTAAGCTCTGCCCTTTAATTTTATATTTTTATTTCGAAATGCCACTCGACTGTACGAAGGAAACGCCGAAAAAAATTGATATACGGGAAAATTAAAAAATAAAATGCAAGTCTGGGCTAAAAGTACAGACCTCTCAAACTGCACTTTTGATTAAAAATCTTAAGACTTTTATCAAACTTAAAATACCGCATTACCGCTATCTTTTGAAGCCAGGAACAGTCTTCCACACAGTTTGGTAATGACAAAACTTTCTGCAAACTGTTCTCGTTCTTATTACGATAGCAGTATAGTTGTGTATACCCTGCAATATAAGTTTAATGATCCGTGTTCGTGGCTGTAGTCAAGGATCCTTATCCCCTTGGGAAACAAAGGGGCATTTTCTATAGAGTATTAGCTGTCAGCATATAATAAGGAGCCACAAAAACCCGAACATTATTAAGAAGCTTTTTCAGAGATTTAATAGACCCTTCGATATTATTGCACGACTCATAATGTGAAGCAAGAGAGTGCTTTATGATCAAAATTTTTTTTTGCCTCCTTACTGCAACTGTTTCTATTGTTATACTCCTGCTAGTACACAGAAACTACTTAATTTTTATAACACTAGCTGCGCCCCGCGTTTTCACCCGCGTAAATGTCGTTCCCGTGGGAGTATCGAGATAAAAAGTAGCCTATATGTTAATCCAGGGTGTCAGGTACCGTTATACAAAATTTTATCAAAATTGGTCCAGCCGTTTGAGCGTGAAGAAGTAACAAACATAAACACACACACACACCCTCACACTCACAAACTTTCGTCTTTATAATATTAGTGTGATTGTATAGATAATTTCATGCAGATTAATTCTGTAAGTCTGTTCAGAGAGTTTAAATCGCTTTCGACTTAGCAGTTGTTCAACAAAAATTAAACCGTGTGAACCCGGGTAGCAAAAAAATTACGAAGTATATGGAAAATTCAAAAGTACACGACTCATAATGCTCATTTGATCGTATAAAAAAAACCATAGATATAGATAGGTATTATATTAGTTAGTTTTTTATTAATTATAATTAAACTACTTTGAATAAACGAGCCAGTTTCAATAAGGTTCCTCATGTGGGTGTAAAGAATCGATAAAAAAAAATAGATTCAATTTATTTATTTTTCCGCAAGCTACAATGTTTTCAGGTTTCACACTTGATTGACGGGACAATTTTTAGAAATATTTTGATGTTTTTTTCGTTTCTACTGCGTTTAATTAATTTTTGAAAAGTACATTAAGGTATAGCTTGTCCACTCTGAAATGACGCGCCCCACTACTTAAGTATACGTACTCTACCGACGGTAAATGCGGTAGCAGGGCGCGTCATTTCATAGTGGATAAGCTACACAGGTAGAACCTCAGGTAGCATGCTATAATCAAACGACTTGAATTTTGCGCATGTGCGGAATAATAATGCTCACTACTAGCAATGTATCAACACACATGCTACTAGGAAGCAATTGCTCAATAATGGCATGGTTTCGTGCTAGTAATGAGCAATTGAGCATGCCTGTCCGTAGGTACCTTTAGAGAGGGTGAGGGTGTGTGTTGTGTGTTATTCGTGATGTTCCACAATTTTTTCTGTAGCATTTCTGTGGCATTAGTAAGTGAATTTAGCGAAATGTTGAGCCTTTTCTTGAATTGCATATTTTCTTGCATAAATTATTAATTAATGACCCTGCGTACTTTCCTTCAGATTTCCGAACGCCTGCATGACTTCTAATCATTACTGATTAGAAGTCATGTTCGTTCTTAATTAAAGCTGATCGTAAGTATGATTGCCTTCGTTCTTTATAATGAGGTCAGTGGTAACAGTGCTCTAGTTTTTCTACTGGCTTTAAAATTATAAAAAAAACCGTTAAAATTTGGGTGGCGTGTGCTGGGCGAGTCAATTTCCATTTTTATTGCTACAAGACGAATCCTAGGCTACCTTTAAAATAAAAAAAAATAAAAAGAAAAAAATATGGAATATGTAACTGAATCACATAAAAAGTTCTAACTGTGAAATACATAATATTTTTGTTACGCAATTTAAATTTAGACCGGAAAGCCAAATTAAAAATCTTTCCTCAAACATCACTTGCCTTTGATTTATCACGACAAGAGGCTTTTAACAGCGATGAAAATAAAATTGTCTTTATGACTTGTGAGATTAAATTCTAATTAATCTTTTCTCTTTTTCTTTTTTCATGTTAATTCCTCGATCTACGAGTGTTATTGAGAGCACTTGGCCAGCGAATTAAGTCTAGTATGACTACTTGAATTTGGACGAAGCCTTGGCAAATTCAAGAGTCTATGGAATAGGCCCACGAACCATAGACTTTGATTTAGACAGGCGTAAGTTTACTAAGGCATTTGAATTTCATGGGTCTCTACCCGGGTGTACCAAGACATGACGTGACGGTTGGCGTGCCATGTTTGAACAAAAAAAGTGCAAACAAGCGCCTAAAAACCAATAATCGTGTGGATCTATCCGAGTTCGACCCAGACAAAGCAGATCGGATGCGCAATCATGGTGCATGTTGTGTAGGGCACCGGTAGTACCTTTGTCCAGTGACGCGCACATTTCGCCTACCGCCATATTTGAAAAAAAAGTGTATATCCGGCGATTGTATTCGTCGTATCCCGTTCCTATAAAATACGCGGTAGGAGGCGTGTGCAAACATAACAGTGCACGACAGCTGATTTGTGTTTTGATGTAAATTGGCGCTAAGAGGAGCAGCATCAACGTGGCTATCGCAAATAGCATACCAAGAAATGACGTGGAATGACTTCAAGAATCGAGTCAAGTAGCCTCGCAGCCGTCAGCGAAGCCCTTCGTGTACTTCAAGTGAGGGAAACCAGGACGTAACGTACAACTACCCTCAGGCACGTTAGAACATAAAAGTGAGCTGTATTGTTTTGTTTACGATTCTGGTGCTGAATCTCGTTAGTAATAAAGAGTTCTGCAAACGAGGTAATAACGTTGTTGCGTTGACTGGAATTAGTCAAAAACGTGTATTCATCACAGAACAAATCTCATTAGCGTGCAAAAACTTGAGATTTTATTAGATGTACCCGACATTTACTTGCAAAGTTAATTATGATAGTACTACGTGAAGTATTGAACGCAGGCTTTTTGATTAACATGTCTGTGACAGAGTTTTCGTTGCGTAAATCTCTTTTAATAAATTCAGTTTTCAATAGTCAACAACAACAACCCTCGATTTGATAGAACAAAGGGAGCTTTAACAAATTTCGTGTTATTAGAAAACGAAGAGCGAAATCCGAGGGAAAATTCTCGTAATTTTAAGAACGTTCACAGTCTGATCTCAGTGTCAATCTGTCAAAAATTCTTCCTAATTTCCCTACATTTTGACAAGTTTTTGAGACTGTGACAAGATTTTGAACGTTTTAAATAACGAGACTTAGCCTTCTGATTATCAGACTAATCTTGATCGGAAGTTCAGAGGTGCGTTTGGTGAATCCGAATGGTGATCGCTTTACATTTAAGGCTTTGAATTCTAACCGTACTTACAAAATACTCCTACCCTACTCCTACCCTACTTCTACCCTACTTTGTATCCTACTCCTAACCTACTCCTAACCTACTCCTACACTACTCCTACCCTACTCATATCTAAAACAAAAAAAAAATCCTATGTCCATCTCCTGGTTGTAAGCTACCTCCCCACCAATTTTTAGCCAAATCGGTTCAGCCGTTCTTGAGTTATAAATAGTGTAACTAACACGACTTTCTTTTATATATATATAGATTCACGTTTCAATAACCATAGCCCATAATCCCATCCCCTTCGCCTTAACGTAAATACGTTTTTGAAATGTTTTGCGCTTGCGATACATCCAAGCGACTGTGTGTTACGATGTTGTGATATTTTTCGCTTCATCTCCTTAAGCTCTTCGCTTCGCTAAGTTGTTTTTCCCTTGGATATCTGGAGTATGTATCTGCTTGAGGTAATGCATCTTGTTTCGTTAATAATATCCCAAAGATGAAGAATAAATTGATAGCAAAAATGAATTGAATTGAATTTAGATTCTTATATATGCTATACTTACCTACTATAGAGAGGTAAAGTTTGTAAGTTTGTATGTAGGGGGTAATCTCTGGAACTACCAGTCGGATTTGAAAATTTTTTTTTGTATTTGGTAGCCTAATTCTTGGGGAAGGTTATAGGCTATTTAAGATCACGCTATGACGATTAAGGAATTTGCGTAACATTGAAATTAGAAATAAGCGAACAATTAATAGGTAACATTTTGACCTCGAATGACCTTTACATGTTTTGTTTTTATTGTTGATTTCTGAAATGTTTTGTTATTCAGCATGCCTTTTTATTCTGCTTATCGATTTGTAAATATCATCTAATTGTAGAATGTTAATTTGTATTTGAAATAAAAGCAACAGAATTTACTCTGTGATCCAAAGTTTGAGAGGTACTTTTTTAGGCTTATTTTCAAGGGCTTGGTTTAATGTTCGATTTTTTGTAAACTAAACACTTCTAATAGCTGATACTCTGTCTGTGATAAGTATGGGGATCAAAAATTATTATAAATTACTATCCCAAGCGTTCTCAGAATAGAAGTGTAAACATAACCATTAGTTTTCTTTTTATTGAGTAATGTGAAATAATGTATATTTATGTAAATAAAACAATAACTTTTTGAAATAATGGTACATATTTTTAATTATAACGTCTTTTGTACAATAAACTGGAAAAAAGTCGCTCCAATTAGATTTCAATTAGAATGAATAATACATTACACTGCGTTATATTTTTTTATGTTAGCTTGTTTCATAACGATTCCAACAACTTTTATATACAGCTCCCATACAAAACTTTAGAGATATCGTCATTTTAATCACACGCGCCGATAGGGGAAGTACCACCCGGAAGTACCTACACTTACGCGCGATAACGCGCGATATGGCCGCCCCGCAAGCGAAGGGTTAGTTAAATGCGCTAAAAAGAATAAAATAAACTTTTCCTTTAAAACTTTTACTATCAATTTATAACGTCATTACACAATTTATTTCATCATCAACTATCACTTAAGTTAGTACTCTCAGGGGTAGCACTTGGCTTTGACCCGAGTTACCCTAAAAACCAGCAGATTAGTGTCGAGATACAAAAAGGTATATAAAAAAAAAAATTAGGGCCCTGAACCGACGAATTGCAAGCCAGCCTGTAGGTATACAGTCAATTAGATACAAAATACCTGATTGAAATTTGGACGACAGCCGAAAGGATTCGATCGGATACGACGACAGGCGAACGGAGCCGATCGCACGTCGCAGCTCGCAGCATACTATCGGCTACGATCGCGTGTCGCGGAAGACGCCCGCGGCACAGTATAAAGATCATACAGTATTTCGACTTCATACAAACGGACAAAACGCGAGCTATACCTACGCGCCTCGACCTCGGAATGCGCTCGGTATGCAGACAGTCGCGACTGTGCCGCAGTGACGAACGGACGGTGTGTTGTTTTTTTTAACAATAACCGCGTGATTTTTTCACTAAAAATAAATTGAAGTACCTACATATTTAATATGACGAGTAGGCTATATTGTGCTGTTTTTGGTTGCATGAATTCGTCAATAACGCATCCAGAGATAACTTTTTTTAAATTACCTGGAAACTCTGAAAGGTAAGACTATTTAATAATTTTACTTACTAGTAGGTAGGTAGGTACATAATGTGTGTCTTTTTAATGGATAAGTATTTCCTTTTATCTCCCGAAAAAAAAGATGTCTGGATTAATAAATAAAGTGAATAGAGTAAAGGAAAGTGATAGACACGAGTGAAATAGGTAGTTACAGGCGGTTCATGAATCATTATACGGTAGGTACGCTTGTGTTAAAACCTCGGGGCATGTGTGTTTTTGTTTTGTTAGTTTGTATAATTCAAAGTAAAGACGTGGTTTTTATTACTTATTAATATTTATGTACACACAGTAAAATACAATAACAAAACTAAATGGAAACACAAAGTAGGCAAATGTAATTAAAATGCTGGAGGCGGGCAGCCCTATCGCATGTTTACGTACCGCGCGGCTGTAGGCATTTATTTCAAGGTTACGGCCGAGTTACAATACTGTATGATCTTTATACTGTGCCCGCGGTCAAGCTGCTGTGCGCGGCTTGGTAATATAATTATGTAGTCTTTAAATACTGTGTACACGATTTAATATCGTTTAAAGATTGTAAACTCCGTTCCGATTCGATGCGATGCGAGCCGTTTGGTGGACTGGACATCATCCTTACGGGCGATATTTTAAAGACCACCTTTTTTTTTAGTTATTTATTTATTTCTGTACCTGTCCGTGACATCAAAGCCAAAGACAGAGAAGCCTTTTGGCCTCGTACAGGACTTTCTGTTTTTATTTTACTTTTTAAATATAAATTTTGTGTTTCTTTATGAGTGTGTTTTGCTTTTTCGACTAATAGAGAAGTATGGAAGAAAAAGACATGTTGCACCGACCCCCAAATAAATTGGGATACGGGCAGGAGAATGGTGGTGATGAGTGTGTTTTGCTTAGTTAGTTTATAATCTTCCAGTGTGAGTCCCAATAAATAGATTTTCTTTCCTTCTTTTTAACCATGTAAAATGTATCTAGATTAGCAAGTTCTTCTATACGTACCTATGTAGGTACAACAAAATGCCACCGTTTAAAGATGGCAGAAATAAGGGCTCGTCAAAGACAGGAAGGATGAGTGTCGGTATCTGCGCGATTACCCGCCACCTACACACGGCTTATTTCCAACGACCAGGAAGGCCAATTCTCATAATTTAAAACGTTGAAAATCTAGTCGCAGTCTCTCATCTCGGCGACAAACCAATGTCAAAAACTTGTCAAAATGTAGGCAAATTAGAGGTATTTTTGACAGATTGAGACTGAGATCAGGGGGCCTAAAAAGGCCACTTTGGGAGAATCATAAAAGGATAACATTATGCATCTTATTGGACAGTTAATCGTATCAAATCCCATTGGTGAAGGATTTTTGTCAGTGCTAAAATACCAATCAATTCAATCCAAATCCTATCCCATCTTTGATTATACCTAACGTAGTGCAGCGAAAAAAAGAAAAACACGGACTGTCTTCGCCATATTATAATTCATAATGTTATCCTTTTATGATTCTGCCAAAGTGACCTTTTTAGGCCCCCAGACTGTGAATGATCTTAAAATTACGAGAATTACCCCTCTGATGTTGGTCAGAATTATATTAAACATAATATTTTTAAATATCGTCGACCGTAGGTTCAATTAAGGTAAGGGATAAAATACCCAAAATGAGTTGAGTATACAGTTTTGTTCAGAATTTTGCGCTCTTTCGAATGATGTATATGAAAAAATTCTAGCTTAAAAAAAATGTCCCTTACCCTACTGATTTTTGGATTTGAATTTCGAATCAGCCCCATAATAAATGATAAATGATGATAAATGATATTTATTTCTGTAAGTAGGTTTGTACAAACACTTTTACACGTCAATCATATTTTTTTTTTTAAACTAGATGAGGTCGGCGTTTCCTAACTGACTATTCTGAGAAGAAAGGCCGAAACAAACTCAGAAGTCACAGTCTCTTTTAAAGTCCAGACAAAATCTTGGTCAGATCGTGTGAAGACCATGTAGATTGGTGTCTGAAATGGTCTTAGCTTAAGTTAGCTTAAGTTAGGTTAAGCTTAATAACAATGTATCTGAAAAACTATGCAATATAGCAACTTGAAATGGTGTAATTACCGCCGCCAATCCACTTCAAATAAGGTAAGGGTCTTCCCAATCAACGAATTATTCTTCACACATTTTTTCAACAAGACCTTTACACTATTTTGCATTATAGATTGGATCCAACGTAGAGATCAATTTAATGTAAGGGACATTACTAACAAAATACGTTGGTGTAAGGGACGTCTATTTTCTTAAATAGCTAACTTATTTAAATAAATGTTACACAGGTAGATAGAGCACTAAAATACAAGATTATGTGTGAAATCAGATCCGAAAAAGGTTAATAACAAAAAAAGTTATAGGCGATTTAGTCCGAAAAAAAACTTTGTCGGCCTCTCCTGAAAAATCGTATTATGTCCCTTACCTCAATTGAACCTACGGTCGACGATATTATGGTGAACAAAGTAGCTTCTAAAAATTTAAATGCGGTAAGAAACTCTTAAAACTGTTAAGGAAAACATCGTGAGGAACCTACTATTAGAACTAAAAGACATGTGACATCTACCAACCCGTATCTACTGGGCCCACGTGGTGGATTACGGCCCACTCCCTCGCACCGAGAGGAGGCCTGTGTCCCAGCAGTGGGAACATTATAGGCTGATTATGTAAGTGTTATGTAAGAACCTGTTTTATATAAAAAAATATAATCCATTTTAATTAAATGTGCATTTACTAGAGCAAGTCTGCCCTACCAACTAAGTGCCATCTAGTTATTTATTACTAGCTGTGCCCCGCAGTTTCACCCGCGTAAATGTCGTTCCCGTGGGAATATAGGGATAAAAAGTAGCCTATATGTTAATCCAGGGTTTCAGCTACCTTCATACAAAATTTTATCAAAATTGGTCCAGCCGTTTGAGCGTGAAAAAGTAACAAACATATAAACAAAACACACACACACACCCCCACAAACTTTCGCCTTTATAATATTAGTGTGATAAACTAGCTGCGCTCCGCAGTTTAACCCGCATAAGTGTCGATCCCGTGGTAATATCGGGATAAAAAGTATTCTATGTGTTAATCCTGGTTATAAACTATCTGTATGCCAAATTTCATCTAAATCCGTTTTGCCGTTTGTGCGTGAAGAAGTAACAAACTTACAAACGCATTGACAAACTTTTGCCTTTATAATAATAGTGTGATTTATGTAGGTGACACCCTGAATTAACATATAGGCTACTTTTTATCCCGATATTCCCACGGGATCGAAACTTATGCGGGTAAAACAGCGGGGCGCAGCTCGTGATAAAATAAATAAATAAATATTTCTCGGAGGCAAAGGCGCTACCATAAGCTAGTATCTCTATAAGCCAGATACTAAAAAACAAGTGAAGGAATAAGTAGGCTGTAAGTTGACAGGTAATCGAGCACACGTTCGAACATGTCCTTCCTCCTTCACCCTCTTAAAGGTGAGTATAAACTAGAGCATTTTTTCGAGCATTTTCATGTAAAACGTTCTTACGAAAAGCACAATACAGGCAAAAGCTCAGTTTCCAAAAGCATTTCCATGTAATGCAACATACCTAATACTCACGGCGAGTGAGCAGTAACCTGTAACATTTCTTTCTACCTTATATTCATTGTTGAAATGTCGAACCTACTGCCGGTCGATTCTGTAAAAATCTCACCGTGTAAACTTAGGTGATGTGAATTGTTTTTGCTAGGAATTGACACTTGACAGCTCACTTCACCTAAGTTTTCACGGTGAGATGGTTACAGAATCGCACTGCAGGTACCGCTCGTGCCTTTGCTCGATAAAATGTTACACCAATACGTTCGTTGGTTTTCGTGTTCGTTCGTGTTCATCAGCCTATGTATTTATGTATGTTTGTATGTTCCTTTGAAGCACTATGCAGACCAAACGCCTGGGCCGAGTGGGGTATCAAAATAAAGGGCTTTTTTTTTCTTTAAAAGATGATTACAAAAAAATATAAACAACTTATATGGTTAAAAGTAATTCGAAGTGACAAATCGTAAAAAACACGTACCAAGAACTAAATCGTCAGCGAAATCTTTCACATTTGTAAACGAAAAAGCTGGAAATAAAAAAAGTTATTAAAAAAAAATAAAAAAAACCCGACTGCGGTAAAAAACTTAAGTTCAAAGAACTGAAAAGCTAAAAACAAGCCCATTTTAAATTAAATAAAAGTTGGAAGCAGGCGGGACCCATTTGAATTTTAAAATATAATAAAAATGGTATGGGTCCCGCCTGCTTCCAACTTTTATTTAATTTAAAATGGGCTTGTTTTTAGCTTTTCAGTTCTTTGAACTTAAGTTTTTTACCGCAGTCGGGTTTTTTATTTTTTTTTAATAACTTTTTTTTTAAATCAGGTTGTACCTATCGAAACAAAACGTCGTGTTCGAAGTGCGGTTCGATAAAATTTTAAAACGACGTATGCTCCATGTTCAGTTACAAGTAAATGCTCTAGTTTATACTCACCTTTACATCCCCGAAGCGGAGCAGATCCAGTAGGGGGATAAAAAGGATTTATGTGAAGGGGGGGGGGGGGGGGATATATAGGAAGTTTCTTTGGATTTCAGTCAATATAACTTCATTTTATTTTATTTATGGTGGTTTTAGAAAGCTTTTTCGCAAATGGTTATAGTGGAGTTGATTTGAAATACGTGTACCTATGTTGAGCTGAAATTATCGTCTTCTATGAATGCGGAGTTTCATGTTGGCAATAACTGCCTTGAAATATATAACAGCCCCAAAATCATATTTCCAAAGGCGTGCTTTCACACACTAGGTCAACAATTCTTTTTCATTTTTCCTTGCGCAGGTCTGTTGGAAGATTTTTTAAAGAAATAAGCAGTACCTTACTTATGTGTCATATTATTACCCGACTGTGCGACGCAAAGGAGTGGTAATGTGTTCTGTTTCTATTTTACTGTGTGTACAGTCAACAAAAGAGATAAGTATACAGAATCGTCGGATATAGTTGAAGTTTAGTGAGAAACCGATGGATGTTGTCGACTGAAATTTAATTTGATAAATAAGCTGTTTGTTTACTATAAATAAAATTAAATTTTATTCGAGAATATCCATCGGTTTCTTACTAAACTTCAACTATCTATATTGACTGTACATCTATACTGTCATATTATAAAGAGGTAAAATTTTGTTGTTTTTTGTAAGTTTGTATGTAGCGCGTAATCTCCGGAACTACCAGACTGATTTTAAAAATTCTTTTTGCATTTGATTGCTGGGGCTATCAAAATGCAAGCAATTCTTGAGAGAGGCTGTGTAACATCACGCTAGGACCGTAAGGAGCTGAGCAAAAAGAAAATATAGAAAAAACGTTAAGCGAAAACGAAGTATTAGCGCGGGATGCGATGCGATGCGACAGGTTGGGTCGAGGAACAACAAATTTCACGCAGACAAAGTTGCTAGTAAATAATAAAATGAATAAATAAACAGTGTAAATTGTCGAAGTAAGCCTTTTGGCTTTGATCTTTGTATTTGACCTTTGGCCTCGATATAAAGGCTACTAAAAACTCAGACCGATTTTAAATAAACCTTTATTCTCCGGAACCTTCAAAGATTAGGCTTCATTCGCATAACTGGGTTGTGGTGGGCAGATTGGCAGTTGGTCCATGTAAAATACTGGTATTCAGTTCCATCCGGTTAGACTGGAAGCCGATCCCAACAAAGTTGGGGTTCGAGTGGGTCCAGTTGACCAAAGACTCGGCAGATGATGTGCACACTGTCTAAAACAGTAATTTTCTTAGCCATTTCACGTGACTGCTCGTTGTTGAGTGTATTGCGGATCAGAATACTCGTAGAATAACTGACGTTAAAGAGATAACGTTCAACCTTTTTTTTGTCGGAAATCGTTTTCTTTGCGAAAGGTTGTACCTAATAGAGTTGTTCGGGGCTCGTCAGTTTAAGGTGCTTTTGATTCTAGTCGATGAAAAATGCTCAACAACTTTTGAAATAAATTAGTGAAATGAATTACTCTCACAATACTATTTCTTAATGCCGTCGCGCGAAATGAATATCATTATCATTACTGCCAAAATGGCTGGCACTGCTGCGTATTTTCCACCCCAAGTCCTGCGCTGTCTAAATTCTGCTATTCTACTGTCATTTCATAAAATGAATAACAGCCTGTTATTGTCCCAGTGCAGGGAAAAGGCTTGGCCGGACTATACAAGGTATATATGATAAGGTTGGTCCCATAGTAACAGTTCTTCAAAATTATGAGTAGGTACAATGATTCCTTTACAGGTTTTCAGCTATTTCAATTACACCTCGTATATCTGTCACAGCCGAGTAGCTTAATTAGCATTTCAATTTACAGCCTAGCCTTTGGTAGTAGCGCTCGCCGGCGGCTACTGGCACCGCTCGCTTTGCTCGCTCGGCTCGCGCGCGGTTGCTCGCACAATCATCCTTACCTGACCCATTTGGTCGGGGTGCTCTGGCTTAGTTACTGAGACCAATTCGGAGCGCGCGTGGTTAGTTACACTTCCAACCTAACCTAAAATGAATATATCATTCAGGCCGCTAGGTGAACGGCACCATTTAGTAAAATGGCTAGGCTGTTAACTGAAAGGCTAACTAAGTTGGTTGACTGAGACAAATGCAAAACTTATTATCTCTAGTTAATTTAAGTAGGTACTAAAAATAATTGACCAGCTCTCATTCCAAAAATATTTGTTTTTTTTTTGTTTTTATAAAAGGCGGATAACTTCGCCTTAAGTACAACAAGAGAAATAAATGTGGTGTTAGTGAGATATCGGGTTTATATGACAGTAAATAGAATATCTTAAGTGTGGATTTACAAAATGATCGCCAATATCTAGTCTCAAGTACCCTGACAGCATAATCGGTCTATATATACTATTCCTACTGCGGGTTCAGGCCTCCTCTCTATATGAGGGAGTGGGCCATAATCCACCACGCGGGCTTAGTGCGGGTTGGAGGATGTCACATGTCTTCGAATTTTTGGTTCTAGGACATGTCCGTTTCCTCACGATGTTTTTCTACACCGTTTTGAGAGCAGTGGCGATGAAATAATTTAGGTACACAAAGTAAAGCGCCTGTCTGGGTTCGAACCTACGACCTACAACTCGTAAGTCGCGGCCGTTACCACTGGGCCACCGCTGCTCTCTGGGATGCATTGTGGCTAGAAGTGCCGTATCTTTACATAATTAACCGACTTCAAAAGGAAGAGGTACTCAATTCTTTCAATTCCTCATTTATTGTATTCAGCTGAATCCAGTTAGACTGGAAGCCGACTCCAACATAGTTCGGAAAAGGCTTAGCAGATTAAGGTAATACTAACTTCTGCCAGGGTCGCGGGTTGTTCGAAAGAGATACCGTGGCCCCTGGCACATGCAACTGAAGGAACACGGGTAGGTTTTAGTCAGTCAAAGTGACACGCCCTCCCGCTCCACCCAGAGCAGGAGAACTTATTTGATAATTTCCCACCCAAAAAAAAAAGTAAGTACTAACTTATAATGTGTTTCTATTAATCCGTCAAGCTCTGCGCGTACCCTATAATAATAATAATTTATTTATTTCAGACATTATAAAATTCTAGTCCATAGTTTCACATTAAAATTACATACAATTAAATACATTAAAAGTCAAGACAGGTAAAAACCCAAAACAACATTGTGATCATTTAAAAAATTAATAGGTTCATTAAATTTAAAATAATAATAATAAAATTATAAAAATGTCAGAATGGAAAAATTATAAAAATGTCAGAATTGAATAAAAATAAATAAAATGTCAAATATAAAATTGTCAAATTGTAAAAATGCTATAAAAAATGTTGAAATATTATGAATAAAAATAAATAAAAAAATTATATAAAATCACAAAACACAATTAATTATAACAAAAAACCTATGATAAGGGTTATTTCAAAATTTTCACCTGCCCCAAGCCCGATATACGGGTGCATGTAAGACATTCGACATTTAAGAAAGTGGGAATATTGACTAGAAAGGCAATTTAATCAAATATATGTATGAATGTAAAGTCACGTAGAATATGATGTAGGTGTAACAAGACAATCAGTTTTATAATTGCGCTGAAATACTCAGAGAAATCTCAAAATTTCTTCTCAAGTATCGATTTAGAGCAAGAACAAGTAACGGCTAGGCACAAACGATTTTGTTTGGAAATATTTTACATTTGCTCTTTTACGTGATGACCTTAAAAATTCTAAGAAATACCAGAGCGTGTAGGTATGTATTGGCAGTCATTACTGCAGCATCGACACAGGCCTCAGGCCCAGTAAATAATACAACGACAAATAGACCCTGGAGGGGCTTGTGGCTAAGTATTAACAGCCGCACGGGTCGATCGATCAGGTTAAGCTACGCTTGCCGCGGTTGGTCCGTGGATTGGTGATCATCTTTACATACCAAGACCCTCCGTGCCTCGGAAAGCACGTTAAGCCGTTGGCATCGGCTGTCATTCGTGAACCTTTGACAGTCTTTATGGGTCGTCAGAAGCTCGAAAATCTGACAATTACCCAGTGACTGGGTTGTGGAAGTCAGATAGACATACACTCCATGTAAAATACTGGTATTCAGCTGCATCCGGTTAGACTGGAAGCCGACCTCAACATAGTAGGGAGAAGGCTAGGCAGATCATGAAATAGACCTTGCTGTTCTAGGAATATTTTTAACAACAACGTGGGTTGTTGTTAAAAAGATTAAACAATCATCATTTCATCATTCACTTGTCCTTATCCCAATTTATTTGGGGTCGAGGCTACATAATATATTTTCCTTCCATACTTCTTTATTAGTCGTCATCTCGGTAGACACCCCCTTTCCATCCATTCATACTAAATTTCCTCATTCCACCTCATCACAGGTCCATACATATGACAACGGATTTAAATACAACTTTTTTCAGTCACCTGTACCACTTTCAGACTTCTTCTTATCTATTCGCTAACTGTTGCCCGCGACTACGACGATCCAGAATGAAAAGTCCAGTATCCAGAATGAAAAATACGTTCAGCCGTTTTAGCCCGTGAAAGCATAACAAACTAACATACAAACTCTCTTTCGTATTTATAATGAAATTTGGGATTTCTTATTCTATCCATTCGCGGCAAAATAATCAACATTTAAAGAAGAATAAAACAGGAGAGAAAAGTTCTGGAGATCTGTCTGTCGTTTGCAAAAGCCTCACAAACGAAACATCTCCGTAATAAATTGTTCCTCTATCAAATAGGACTCAAATTCCTTTTGATGAAATTCGTAATATTTCAACGTAGTCGCTTTTGAAGGTAAGCTCAATCAATCAATATGTTTAGACATTCAGATTCATACTAAAGTGTTACATGCTCTGTGATTCATACTAATATCATAAACGCGATGGTAACTCTGTCTGTCTGCTATCTATGCCCGACTAAATCACCGAACCATAGTTATAAGAAACTTATATTTCTATGCACCGAGCCAAACGTTACGAAATAATACTTTTTATGGTTTCTGGCTATGTAATAACAGCCGCATGGGTCGATCGATCAGGTTAAGCTACGTTTGCCGCAGTTGGTCCGTGGAAGGATGACCATATTTACATACCAAGATCCTTCCGTGTCTCGGATAGCACGTTAAGCCGTTGGTCCCGACTGTCATTCGTGAATCTTTGACAGTCTTTATTCCCATAAAGAGTCTTGGTATGGCTGTAGGTCGTTAAAAGCCCGAAACACTGACAACCTGTCAAACCAGGGGTATCGTTTTACCCAGGAATTGGGTTGTGGAGGTCAGATAGGTAGACGTTCCATGTAAAATACTAGTATTCAGCTGCATCCGCATGACGTGCAGCGTGCGTGCCGACTATTTAATATGTTCTTTTTTGTCTTCTTTTTATGTTTTTTATTCGAGTGATCATATCTTTTCATTTCTCATGCTCGGAAAGTAGTGTTTGTTTGATCCGAATAGCGGGTGGAAGACGCTGCTTCCCACCTTAGGGCGGGAACGACTCATAGTAATTGCTTCCCTCTCTAGGGCGGGAATGAATTTTAAAAATAGAACTAAATTTGCTTAGGTAGTCAGCTACGTTATTTTTTTTTAAATAATTTTATAATTTAAAAAAAACGTAAGAAAATTGCAGCAGTCTTCTGAGTTTATAAACAGCCAGTGTTAATTTAAAAAAAAACTTAGTAAGTGGGACGACCCGCCGCGGCGGCGCGCGGCGGCGTTGAACAGAATCTACCTACTTATGTGGCTGTGACGCGGTGTGTTCCATATTTCAAATTTAAAAGAGACTATTAAATAAGTAGTATTCATGTTCATGTCATCAATAAATATTGTAGAAAAACTACTATTTTTTACTTTCCTTATATTCGAAATGAAAAGTAGAGTGTTTAACGCGGGTGAAAGAAATCAATTCCTTTCGACCCTTGCATAACAATCTACTATTTTATATGCACGTGGTTCTGGGACCAGTAATCAATTTTACTTTATTTCTTTGAAATTTCACAGATACCTGAACCTTGAGAAGGATAGTTAGTTTTTGTCCCGATATTTGAATAGAAAAATTACGAAATACAAAACACACGCAGATGAAGTCACGGGCACCAGCTAGTCTTCGAGCCTACTATTGGCAAAGGCAGTTAGAATTTTTATTTTTATTGTTGGCAAATCCTTGCTACTATACATTGAATTTCGAATACCACCACGTACAGTCCGTTCACAGTTGTTTTACCTTTGACAGCAGCAACCTAAAAGCCACCTTATTGAAAAGAGAATAAAGTTCATACTGATTTTGACAGACTTGTCAGTGGCAACAACCCAACCGCAACCTTATCAGAATGAGAATAAAGATCACTGTGATTTAGACAGTGATGCAAAATCAGGGGTAATATAACCGTGAAAAGACCGTAGTATGTGATGACAAAGAGTAATGATGGCAGAAAGAAATCTGGCTCGCTTCAATGGACAAGATGATAGTTTCATGTGACCTTAGGGTTGCCAGATGGTCCGGATTCGTCTGGATTGTCCCGAAATTTCATATGGTGTCCCGATTCCCGAAAAATACATAATATCCCGATAAAAGATTCTTGAATTTTTTTATGAAACAGAAAATTAAAATTGCCGCACGTTAAAAATCACTTCATTCACCCCGATTGATTTAATAAACGCTGAGTTAATTATTAACTCGGCCGTTTGTATTTTGAAACTTTTCTGGCACTTCTCAAGGATAAAAATTAGTGGATTCAGTGAAATCGAATGCAAAGTACATGTGACAACATAAAAAAATAAGTGTATGCACTTGATTACTTTAATTGTAATTATAAAGAATAACATTTCGATTTGTAAAATTACTTGTCCCGATAATAAAAAAACGCAAAATCCCGATTTTTTTAAATTTTGCCTAAATATTATAGTTTTCCCATCTGGCAACCCTAGGTGTCTGGAGGGAGGAATCTTTATGATCTTCATAGAACGTAACTGGTATTAAGTAGAGCGAGATAATCTCGAACACGTTTGCGATACACAGAAACTACACAGCAATCTGTGGGCCTAGTACGACAGCGTGGAGTATCTAAACGTCTTTATGTACGATCATGCAATGGAATAGTATATAATTGCGTATACTGAATTGGTTTTGATTGAAATAAGACAAAAAGATGCTTTGTCATTGTTGAAAAAAGGTCTAACAGAATATTATTATCGTCATCTGCCTACCGTTTTCCCAATTATGTTGGGGTCGGCTTCTAGTCTATGTTGAGGCAACTGCCTATGTGACCTGCACAACCCAGTTACTGGGTAATACTGGTTGCCTTTGGTAAGACTGGTTGTCAGTGTTTGGGCTTCTGACGACCCTTAACGACTGTCAAAGATCCACGAATGACAGCTGGGACCAACGGATTAACGTGTTTTCCGAGGCACGGAGGGGTCTTGGTATATGAAGATGGTCACCCATCTACGGACCAACCGCAGCAAGCGTAGCTTAACCTGATCGATCGACCCGTGCGGCTGATTCTATTGCCGCTATAACAACAAATAATAACATTATTTTATTTTTTTATTGACCGTACTAGTAACGTGTTTTTTTCGCAGTTTTTTGCCGTGGAACTCTTCGACGGCACTTGGCCGGTTTTTTTAAAGTTCTGTGATTATGTTATTTGCCTTCGATACTTTTTGGTGGGGTTACAACCAGTCTTACCAAGGGGTATCGTATTACCCAGTAAGTAATTGGGTTGTGGAGGTCAGAGAGGCAGTCGCTCCATGTAAAATACTGGTATTCAGCTGCATCCGGTTAGACTGGAAGCCGACCACGACATATTTGGGAAAAGGCTAGGCAGATGATGACTTCTTGGTGGGGTTCGATCAAAAAGTTCAACCTTGCGTCACTTGTACGACAAGTTTTATAGTTATAAGTTATGATCAACAATGTATTAAGTATTCAGGATGTAAGCTCATCGTGCCAGAGAGGTAACTACTTATTTCCTTAATTAACACTAGAGAGTTGCTGAGAATCACAAGTAGTTGATACAATTAATGTTTTTTCCTGTAATTCCTGTATCCAGACAAATGTTCTACTGGGGAGTTTGTTGCGCCACTTATTCTTCCCAGCTAAAGCACAGGAAGTGGTGAAGGGCAGGCGTTTTGGGAGACTGTCTTGTTATTTTGACGTTCATAAAGTGCTGATTATCAGCCTAATTTGAATAAATTACTTTTGATTTTTTTTTCTTTGATTTTTTGTGTTTTTGATTCTCATGAATTTTGATGCTAAGATCTGGGTGCTGTAAATTTGTTAGCATTAAGTTGTAATAACTTCATCATCATCATCATCATTATAGCCGAAAGACGTATTCTGCTGGACATAGGCCTTCCCCGTGCACCGCACTTCAACCGGATCTGTGCTTCCCGCTTCCAGCGGATTCCGCAGCTTTCACAAGGTCACCGGTCCACCTTCCAACGCTGCGTCTCCCAGTACGCGGTCGCCACTCCAGAACCTTTCGGCCCCATCGGCCATCTGTTGCGCGAGCAATGTGCCTGCCTGCTGCAGCTTAAGTTTGGCGATTCTGTGGACTATACCGACATAGCCCGCAGAATCGCCAAACGTGCCTTGGTTTCCCTGAGGATGTCTTCATATCTGATTCGATCACGTAGGGAAACAACTTAAGTCCACTTTAAGTTAGATTTCTACCACCAACCACCAATCTCTTATAGAAAAGTATTAATGGTAGAAATCTAACTTAGAAAGATGTATTAATGATTCTAATGATTCTAATGATTATAATTCTCTAAATATGTACCTGTTGTTGTCGCGAATCATATTTTGATCAAGATACAATCTGACACTGGCCTGCAAATTGCAAAAAACGTAAGAAAATATGAATTTCGCGGTCTACCACTATCCATTCACCTTAATATAAAATCAGTTCTTTAATTGAAATGAGTACATACCAGGAAGTTTGAAAGTGGCACCGGTAACTGAAAAGTTGTGTGAAAATCGGTTGTCATGGTATATGTGTTACGGAGAAATGAGGAAAATGTCGTGAGGAGAGTTTTGAGTATATATGTCCGTGGCTATAAGAGTAGGGGAAGACCAAAGAAACTATGGATGGAATGTGTGAATGATGATATCGTTAGAAAGGGGGTGACTACCGATATGACGACTAATAGAGTATGGAAGAAAAAGACATGTTGCGCCGACCCTAAATAAATTGGGATAAGGGCAGGAGAATGATGATAAAATCAGTTCTATAATAGTTTCATTAATGGTACAGTATTTATTTGTGATATTATTTTTTGAATGCGCAAAAAAACATTTGTCATTTTCATAACTTTTCTTACCCTTGATGTCATAAGCGTACCTACTAAACTACTCAAAGAATCGCACGTCAAAAATAATTACTAAAATATTAAATTACCCGTAATTTCCATTGGAACACGTAATCGACCAGTTTCACCGAGTTAATATAAAGAACGCTTGGAGTTTTGAAGAAAACTCGTGTCCACTTCGTAGTGAAAGGCAGTACCTACTTATATTTTGTGCCTAGCATTAGAAATGTATAAATATTTTCTAATATACACTGTGCTTTTCAACAATGTGTGGAGTGAACCGTTTTTTCATTTAACAGGTTTGTTATATATTATCTATTTATTTTAACTAAGTAACGACCAACCCTTACAGCGCACGGTTTTTACGATTTAACAAATCTGTATTTCTTTATTGTATGCAAATTTAATGTTAACGAATTACACTCGTAAATTTTCCGGAATAAATTCAAAAACCGCATTAATATCCGTTGCGCAGTTTAGAAGAAAAACGCGGTGTCAGAAACAGACGCGAACTGCGACTTCGTTTTAAATATAAAGAAAAGAAAGAAAGAAAGGAAGAAAATAAATTTAATTTGGATAAAACGTATTTTTAAACAAGAAAGTGTCATATATAAAATACCCATTGTACAATTTTTTGCCTTTAGTTCATTACCTACATTAAATATATCTTATAATTATCATCATTTCGCTGAAAGAAGTCCACTGTTGGCCTTATGGCAGTCAAAGAGTCGTTACGACTTATATATCAATCTTGCAGGAGCTTATAACAATTTAATTGTAGTACTAGCTTCTGCCCGCGACTTCGTCCGCGTGAAATTTCACGCTCCCCCCCCATTCGCCCTCTTAGGGGTGGAATTTCGAAAACCCTTTAACCCTTTCTTAGTGGATACCTAACCTACTCTTCACGAAGAACACATGTCTCTAGGACCAGCGGTTTAGGCTGTGCGTTGATATATCAGTCAGTCAGAACTTTGAATTTTATATACAGGGTTATTTGTAAAACACCAGCAACCTCTTAAGAGGTCATTGTACTCATCATTATGAACAACTTTTACTATGGGACCAAACCTGAAATCGCGAAAAAATAATCAGCTGTTCCCTACATTTATGTTCGTATAACTCGTCAAAATGTAGGGAACAGCTGATTTTTTTTTCGCGATTTCAGGTTTGGTCCCATAGTAAAAGTTGTTCATAATGATGAGTTCAATGACCTCTTAAGAGGTTGCTGGTATTTTACAAATAACCCTGTATATAGATATTGTTTATTTTAAGTTTGTTTGTATATATTTTAAAGTTTCTTTAATAATTACTCGAATATTATGTGCAAAGCTTTGTAAATCTCTCAGTAATTATAATAATGAACATAAATCTATTAATTTTTGCTTAAAAAACTTAGAAAGTTCTGTTAAAGTCTTCATTAAAAATAATTACTTGAAAATGTGGTAATCAAAACACTAAATAATTTAACTTGATTCCAAGACTTAACTATTAAAACTTCGCCTTTGTTGATTCTTCGTTATTGTTAAGAGCCATGAATATAATTTAGTTTTTGCTTTACTATTAATTATTATATTAAAGACGTAGACATTTCTTTTTACACTTTGTCTGACCTCATCAGACTTCTGACTGCCTTTTAAGATTGCCGGATTCTGAGTTTGGAGAATAATAAGTATGTATCAAGGTTAAGCAGTAATGAGCGAAGTCGTTGCCCAGTGGAGAGATGTGGTGAACATGAACAACCGCGACGTTCGAACCAAGTCAAGCTTTGTGTAAATTAGGTATGTCATCACGACTGCTCTCTCGGTGAAGGCAATTATCGTAAGGAAACCGGCATGGCGTAGAACCAAAAATTCGACGACGTGACATTTCAACCCGCACTGGGCCTGCGTGATGGATTACAGCCCACTCCTTCTCCCAAAGCGGAGGCCTGTGTTTCAGCAGTGGGGACATTATTGGCTGATTATGCTAAGCAGTAATAGCACAACGGTGAGGACGTGACTTGGCGAATGAGAGGTCGTTAGTTTGAACTCCGATCATAGTCATAGGCTTTGGTGGCTTTACTTTTTTCTTTTGGCTTTGGCTTTGTTGGAGGATTTACAGGAATATAATAATAAATGATAGAAAATGATGATAGAATCATCTACAAATAATTTATTTATTTATTTATTAACACTTTATGCACAAGTAAAAGAAATACTGTACAAAGGCGGACTTAATGCCTGAGGCATTTTAATATATAACTAAGTCGCTTTTCGTGTTTGTTTGTCTTAAGAGCGTTTACGCCGTACGGCATTTCATACAAACTTTCGAACCTTTGTTTTTCGAAATGAATGAACCGATTTTAATGAAACTTCATACGCTTATGCAGGATACAAAGGTCTAAAAAGTTACTTAAGACCATTTTAGAAATGTCTTATTTAAAAAAAGATAATTGAAAATCTCTGCTGCTATGGAAAATTTAAAATTGGTCTAATTTGGCTGTAACACTATTTTTCGAAAATGTTCTTAAGTAACTTTTTAGACCTTTGTATCCTGCTTATGCGTAAGAAGTTTCATTAAAATCGGTTCATTCATTATTATGTGTTTGCCGAGAAGGTCAATAGTGGATAAAAAAAAATTGAAACGTTACCGTCGCGTCGTTCTGCTTCTGTCAACTGAACAACACATGTTTCAGTTATATATTTACCCCTTGTCCACGAGTGACACGCTCAAGCGATACGCGTCTTGAGACAGTGACTGCGGAGAAAACAAATGATAGTATATAGCATGCTACGAATCACCGCGACGCGACTTGCGGAGCATCGGACGGAAACAGAAGACGCGCGCGCGATTCGCTTGACGCAAGTTGTGACGCAAGTCGCATCACTATAGGCCGTAAACGGAGCCTAAGTACTTACCAAGGCCCGCACGACTACTTAGTCGTGCATGACAGCCACAATGAGGATCTTATAGACTTCCATTTTCGTTTCAGAAAAGCCGATTTTCTTCTGTTTCAAAGTGTGCCCTCTCTACTGCTCGCAACGCCGGAGTGACGAGGGTAAGTTGTCACGCAATGTTGAACACGCTCCCTTTAATTTGTACCAGGAAACTTTTTGTAAGGGTAGTGCTGATAAACGATTTATTCATTCCCAATTCGGCACTACACCGGAATATCACTTTATTATTTTTAAAATATCTGTTGTACAGTAACGAACATCCCTAAGATCACTCGAACTGATCGACCGAACTTTTGCCACCTTGCAGTTATGCAACATTCAAAATCGTTTAGTGAAATAAAAATTTTGACTTTGAGAAAAGACCTATTTCTTAATAGGTACCGGTTTCGATAACACTATATTCGTATCACCATAATAGATCTATATAAATACTTTAGTATTTGTGCTCATTGTACTGCGATTTAAAATGAAAATTATTCAATGGTTTCTTAATTCGTAGCAAGAACGTTTGTTTAATATACCTATCAGAATAGAAAAGTGGTTTGAAAAGTGTTCTTTCATTCGATTCCTTATCCACTGATATCGCAACCGGCGACTAAGAATTAACGTCAAGATTCCTTAGAAGGCCAGGATCCCTTAGATCTGCTAACGTAACTTTAATTCGAAAGCAGTACCTACATGCTGAAATAGTTTGACACTGTCTAGGGATTTAGCACACCCACAAGTGACTCTTTAATGTCCATTGAGACCTGTGTTTTGGACTATCCCATACACCCATAAGACATGTTTCCCTTTGAACTAAGTTTTCTTCCAGACTTTACATAATCGCATAACATAGATACAGTATGAACATATTTCGGAAAGCCCTTCGCGAGAGGCTTCTTGAAACGTTTTGGCCTACAGGTCAAAACGTTTTAAAATCAAAATCAAAATATTTTATTTCACATAAGCCTACATGGGCACTTATGAAACGTCAGAAGCTAGGTGCACTTAAGAAGCGGTATCCCACTTACAAGTGGAACACCTTGTATTATACTCTAAAACTCTTCAACAACAAAACCCATTTCTGTATCCAAATCAATCGGAACAGTCAGAAATATAATGGGTTATTTTAGGGTTTGCCGTTATGAGATTGTGAGTCGGACTGTCAGAGTCTAATCTGTCAATAAAAAGTCGATTCAGAAATTAAAATAAGCCGGGGCAGCTATGAGATGACCAGTCCTTACTGACGGCGCCCGTTCACGAACGTGACGTATGGTATAGATCAGCAGCACCAAATGAAAACCAACTGAAATAAATTACACAAACTAAAGTGCTTCGAAACCGAGACCTAGGTTACATAAGTCGGGGCCGTTTGCACTAGACTACTAATAAAACCACTGCTGGCTAGGTAGAAACTTCGGGTCGTTTCCACTTGACTACTAAAAAACCACAGCTAGATAAGTAAAAACTTCGGGCCGTTTCCACTTGACTACTAATACAACCACTGCTGGCTAGGTAGAAACTTCGGGGCCGTTTCAAGTTGACTACTAATAAAACCACTGCTGGATAAGTAAAAACTTCAGGCCGTTTCCACTTCACTACTAATAAAACCACTGCTGGCTAGATAAAAACTTAATTAAAATTCACCTTTTTCATTACAGATGCGGCATCCCTAATCGACCTTGAAGACAATCCATACTCCTTTGGCCCTGACGTTTGGATTGAAGATGACCCGACGATCATCCCGTATCCATACCATTACGGCCACTACATATTCTGGAAGCCAAAGCCTACGACTACTACACCTGCGCCTACAACTACAATGCCTACAACCACAACAGAAGAACCGACCTTCATTTGCATGGTTTGCAAGAAGAAATGTAACTATCCAAAGAGCTAGTCTGAAACAATTGAATGTGGTAGAGGTATCGTTGTAGGAAAATAGTTTTTAGTTTAGCAACAGGTCTGCCAGAATTGTGCGAATAATGAAGGTTCGACTTGTATTAACATCTGCAATGCTTTTCAAATTACCTATGTATGACACATAATAGGCCCTTTACACGAATGCCCGGCGTAAATTTAACGCAAAGAAAATTTGGTCGAATCTGCTCTGAAGCTCAATAACGTTAAGATATAATTATACCAATGGAAAGATCTCATCAAGGAGACTATTTCTTACTGTGACGACTTATCTCGATTGTTAGTCAGTGAGGAGCTACAGAGCTTTAAATGTGAGTAATTAAGTATAATCACTAACATTAACTCGTCATTAACTCTAAACTGACTAACAATTGGCAAAAGTCGTGTTTGTAGGAAAGGATTCCGTTGAAAAGCTCTTTCCATTTCAACGTTATGTTTACTCTGCACGTTCGTGCTATGTCCAAAGGCAGAAATTACGTCGCGTATTTTTCGTAGGAAACTTTAGCCTACAGAATTTTCGTCGCCTAATTTTTGGTAGTTGTGTCGCTACGCTTATAATTGCGTTTTTATGGACCTGCGTGCGCAGAGCACATATATATTTATAATATTTTTTTGATTGATTATGACAACGTTACTTATTAATAGCTAAATAATGAGATGATGATGATGATGATAATGTTTGGCGTGCTTTAATAAATGTGGGTGGACACCTACAGACGCAAGTTTACTTTATTCTGAAAGAAAATAGATGACAACTTTATTTTGAATGATCAGCTGATAGCTTTTCAGTTTATAATCTATATGCATGCTGTCTTAGATTTGTTACCTATTATATATTTTAATATCGATTGGAACTAATGTGATAGTGTTTACAAAGAAAAAACAAAATTTTTAATAAAACAACAGCAGAGAGCTTTTAACTTGCAGTATGGCAGTTTTATTTTTCACCTAAAATATTTAATGCATTGCCATAACCTGGGCAATATTATTTATTTATTGATTAAGGATCTCCAATAAAAGAGGGGCCCGTGGCTATAATAACAGCACGGATTGATCGATCAGGTTAAGCTACGCTTGCCGCGCTTGAACCATGAATGGGAGACCATCTTTACATACCAAGACCCCTCCGTGCCTCGGAAAGCACGTTAAGCCGTTGATCCCGCCTATCATTCATGGATCTTTGGCAGTCGTTACGGGTAGTCAGGAGCCCTTTTTTTTTTTTTTTTTGCGGATGGGAAATCATCAAATGACCCCTCCCGCTCTGGGTGGAGCGGAAGGGAGTGTCAGACTCTTACTGACTAAAACCCACCCGTGTTCCTTCCTTAGCCCTTTATGTTCCGGGCCAGCGGTAACCCTTTCGGACAATCCCGCTGACCCGGCAGAGTCAGGAGCCCTAAAGTCTGACAACCAGTCATACCAAGGGGTATCATATTACCCAGTAATTGGGTTGTGGAGACCAGATAGGTAGTGGCTCCATGTAAAATACTGGTATTCAGCTGCATCCGGTTAGACTGGAAGCCGACCCCAACATAGTTGGGAAAAGGCTAGGCAGATGATGAGTTATTTGACGTAGAAAGCTTTGGGAACTTTCCATGTCAGGTACCACAAAATCAGTCATCCTGTCAATGCCGGAAAGTTGTACCGTTTGTATTGTAGCATTAGTATAACTTATGTAGTATTGTTTTAGTTTCCACACGCGTGATTAACAATCCTTTGTTTGTAGTTAGCAAGTTTCGAAGAATATTTATTAAGGCTTAACTTTCTTGCTTGTAGTTGTCGAAGTGAAGAGTTTGGAGTGAAAGCGCTTACAATGTAGCGATTGTGTAAAACTATTATTTTATTATACCCATTGTTTTCATATAAGTCTATTGGTTTACGCAGCGCAGTAAAGCTCCCAGTCGGCATGATTCTTTCCGTCATCTTCAACAATTCTCTTCGTATTTCAGCCAATTTACACAAAACCTTAATGAGTTATACACCTAAATCTCCCTCATGAATCACTAAATCCATTGGTGAATACTCTATGAAAATCTGCCTTCAACCAGTCAGACAGGCATACTTTGTTTATTATGTACACATTTGTTTTATAATATTATGTAGTCTACTAAATTAATTTATTTCACTCAATTCCAAACACAAAATAAAATAAATGAAATTGAAATAAATCAAATATCCATCACTGAAAACCGCATCAAAATCGGACTAGTAGTTTTGGAGATAAATGGCAACATTGGTTTGCACACACATCCTCTCACCCCAAACGCATACCGTCTCCGTACCGTTGTGGGTAAAAATCAAATTAAGTAAAACTAATTATGCTCTACCTTGGGTTGTTTCTATAACCAGACTATAAGATTAGCTGGACTGTTTCATGTAAGTAGACGATTCCTGGAGTGCAAACCGCGTATCGGCCTGAAACTTGAAATCGTGAAAAAAAAATCAGCTGTTACATTTATGTTCGTATAACTCGTCAAAATGTAGGGAACAGCTGATTTTATTTTCGAGATTTCTGGTTTGGTCCCATAGTAAAAGTTGTTCATAATGATGAGTACAATGACCTCATTATTATGAGGTTGTCAATGTTTTACCAATAACCCTGTATAGCATCTAGGAGTCGGATGGTCGGATGGTATCTACATATCATCCGTTGGGCTCGCATTTTAGGGTTCGTAGCCAAAGGGTGCCAACAAAACCCTATTACTGAGCCTCCACCGTCCGTCCGTCTGTCAACGGGCTGTATCTCATGTACCGTAATAGGGACATAGTTGAAATTTTCACAGAGTGTAATCTATTGCCCCTATAACAACAAATAATAAAAATAAAATAACTAGAACCATAAAATAAACTTTGTTTTGCTCGATCTTAATAATGGCTGTATCCACTGACCTCTAATAATACAGTACTACTTGTATTATAGAGGTCAGTGGCTGTATCTCATGAACCGTAATAGGTAGACAGTTAAAAATTTTCACAGAGTATAATAATATAAATAAAATAAGGATAGAAATCAAAGAGGTCTCCCTACGAGAAACGTGCCTTATTCTGAGTGTTTTGCCCTTTGGTAAAGAACCAGTGTGTGAGTCCGAGACTCGCATTTGGTACATTTTCTTTTCATTTTCACATAAAATAAAGGTGAACATTATTTTACACATGTAAACTTTTTCATTCGTGTTTGCAAAAATGAATAAAACGACGCCATCAAAAATCCTTATCATCATCTGATTAGCCTTTTCCCAACTATGTTGGGGTCGGCTTCCAGTCTAACCTGCTGCATCTGTTAACTAATATTTTACATCGAGCGACTTCCTATCTGACCTCTACAACCCAGTTACTGGGTAATACGATACTCCTTAATAAGACTGGTTATCAGACTTTCGGCCTTCTGACGACCCGTAACAATTGTCACGAATGACAGCAGGGACCAACGGCAAGGAAGGACCAAGGCACGGAGGGGTCTTGGTATGTAATGACGGTCATCCATCCACGGTTCAAACGCAGCAAACGTAGCTTAACCTGATCGATCCGTGCGGCTGTTATTACTTAGCCACAAGATCCTCAAAAGTCCTTATATCACAACCTATTAAAATCTACACAGATATGTAAATTAAAGCTGCAACTCTCACTAAACCAGTGCCACGGGTTACAAGTCAAGAACTGGTGTTTATGCAGGTATTATTGGACATGTCTTCAAGATTACCTAGATGTATGCTAAACTTCCTTCTAACAAGTTTTTATGTAACTGTTGAAGTGGTAAAAGCTTATTAATGAAGTAAACACGTAATATCTGTGGTTAAAAATAATATGTAAAATGTTGCAACACAGTTGTATGCGCCTTGTGCCTTTATTCTGAGATCCTCTATTAACTCTATATAACCGCTATAACAACAAATACTAAAAACAAAATAAAATAAATATTAAAGGGGGCTCCCATACAACAAACGAGTTTTTTTCGGTGTTTTTGCCTTTTGGTACGGAACCTTTCGTGTGCGAGTCCGGCTCTCACTTGGCCAGTTTTTTTATTTTATTTTTTCGGGCCCGCTCTTTACGTCGATCACGCCTGATGGAAAGCGATGGATGAGGTCTACTGCAGTGCGATTCTGTAACCATCTCACCGTGAAAACTTAGGTGAAGTGAGCGTGGGGTGAGCTGTCAATAGTGTCAATTCCTAGCAAAAACAAACTCACATCACCTAAGTTTTCACGGTGAGATTTATACAGAATCGACCGACAGGTACCGCTCGTGCCTTTGCTCGATAAAATGTTACACCAATACGTTCTTTCGTTGGTTTTTAATGTATCGAAACATCTAGCGTCGTGTCCGAAGTGCGGTTCGAGAAAA
Source organism: Oligia latruncula (assembly GCA_948474745.1). NCBI lineage: Eukaryota > Metazoa > Arthropoda > Insecta > Lepidoptera > Noctuidae > Oligia > Oligia latruncula. The sequence continues at coordinate 12,457,185 of OX419702.1, read as the reverse complement.
TTTAAAAACATCGAATGCTTGATGTTTTGTTACAAGTAAATGCTCTAGTCTATACTCACATTTATGTTACTTAACACTTAATGTTAAGACAGCGTTTCGCGTACAGGGACTACTGAGACAATTCGGATAAAAGGATTTTAGTGGTTGTCATAAACCACAATATACCTAAATGTCTAAAAGCAGTGTTTATAGGTGCTTTGTCAGCCACATTATTTTTGTTGTGTTTAAGGACAACTGTTTTTACAAGTTGGGGTCGGCTTCCAGTCTAACGGGATGCAGCTGAATAGGTACCAATATTTTACATGGAGTGAGTGCCTATCTGACCTCCACCACCCAGTTCCTGGATTATATACCTACCTGGTACGATAATACGATCAGACTTTCGGGCTTCTAACGCTCCGTAATGACTGTCAAAGATCAACGAATTAACGGACCAACGGCTTAACGTGCTTTCCGAGGCACAGAGGGTCTTGGTATGTAAAGATGGTCACCCATCCACGTGCCAACCGTGGCAAGCGTAGCTTAACCTGATCGATCGACCCGTACTGATTACGTATCCACAAGCGAGGGGCTTGTGGATACGTAATCAGTAATCCCCCATCGTGTAATCCATTTACACAAGGTGACGTCTAAATCAGTCTTCAATTCTAGGATTCGATTGATAAATGATTTTATTTCTGTAAGTAAGTAGGTTTGTACAAACAATTTTACACGTCAATCAAATTTTTAATTAAAAACGAGATGAGGTCGGCGTTTCCTATCTGACTACTCTGAGAAGAAAGGCCGAAATAAACTTAGAGGTCACTTTTAAAGTCCAGACATAATCTTGTTCAGATCATGTGAAGACCATGTAGAGCGATGTCTGAGATGGTCTTTTGTGGGAAGAATCACACAGATTGAGAGGACCTGTCCAGTCAGTGCACGCATTTGTCAGAAATCGTGCAGCTCAACTCAAGACTTAAGGAGCTCTCAACGCTTCGACGAACAATATCAAAGAAAGGACATTTGGGTAGGCCACATAAATGACTCAAACTGCCATTTCAAACACCAATTTACATGAGATAGTTGTCTGAAATGGTATTTTAAGGAAAGAACCATTGCCAATTCGAAAATATGTTGACATTACCAATTTCCAATTCGTATAGTACTGGCTGCCCCGGCGAACTTCGTTCCGCCTCAGAATTAATAAGAAATTCTACTATTACGAACAAATAAAGACGAACTTTTAGAGCGTGTGAAGTGAAAAACATATTTTCTCAACTCATATGTCAAAATAACAACACTACTAGCGGTAGTTGACCCTAAAAAAAAAATCTTTTTATTTTTGTTTTATCGTGTTTAGATATCGATACCCATCTCGTCTGTAGAGTTTCGCTAGCTAATTTAATTTGACGCTCTAGAGGTACATCAAGCTACTACAATCTGTCAAATTTCTTTGATATATTTTCAATTTTATCGCTAAAACATAAGGTTCATAGTTGATTGGGAAAATTTGACAGTTTCGGGTAGCTTGATGTGCTGGCGTCTGTACACTGCCATTTAATGTTCATCCGAATTCTCGATAATACCTTCGAATCTATTTTCATATAACTCGGCAAACGAGACATGTTCGGCGAAATCGGGTCACGCTTCGGAGCCTATCTTTACGCGTCATCGCGTGTTAGACATGGAATTCGTGGCACGGGTTCTGATATAGTTTACCATATTTTTCTGATAAAAATGACACTTGACAATGTCACTGTTGGGTATCATAATAACTAGTATTGCCATTAAAATGTACATTTTTATTTTTTTATCCTTTATTAAAAAGAACCAGGTTCTTAATCATTAATTACAATCTAGCTTATAAGACTAATAACAAATTTTAATCTAACTAATTTTTTATTCCAAGTAAATGATAAATTAATGATTAAGCATTGCCATCCAACGTGGTAATGCTGCCAGTCTTTTGGGCACTTATGCCATTGACAGCGATGCGAACGAATTTTTTGATGCCCAATGAGCTCCTGGTAATAAATGGTTTATCTATCTTATCTATCTATCTTATCTATCTATCTATCCTGTCTTTTTCTTTTCCTTTTTTTATATACTTGTATATACTATAAAATATGTATATTTTAGTGTTAAATTGTAAAATAGTTGATTATACAACGTGCCGCTACAATGGTGACATTAATTTAACACACGTATACGTTTTCACATTTTCGTTTCATGAAGAAGTTCTATTTCCATTAAACGTTATTATTTACGGATTTATTTAAAATTTTAGAAAATAGCATCTTAGAGCAACCTGTACATAAAGAACTGTTGCGCAGCGGTTGTTTTATTTTTAATTAGATTATGGTGCTGTGTTGGCGACAGATCTGGCAACCCGGTTGCTAGGGGCTTGTTATTGTTGGTTGGCTAGCGACCGGGCGGCTTGCGTGTTTTTTACCGACTTTACAAAAAGGAGGAGGTACTATGTTCGGGTGTTTGTATGATTTTTTTTTTTTTTTTTTTTTTTTTTTTTTTTTTTTTTTTTTTTGTATGTTTGTTCATCGAATACGCCGCCAATTATCGACGGATTTTCAAAATTCTTTTATTGTTCGAAAGTAGATAGTTCTGAGGTGGTCCCATTGTCACCAAGTTAGGATCTGATGATGGGATCTTAGAGAAATCGAGGGCAACCCTAAAATTTTATAGGCTCACTTATTGTTTTTCGCATATTTTATGAAGTATCTTGTACATTTGTGTATGGTTGTCACCATCTCAGGTAGCTGGGCTGATGATGGAAGGTACAACTCCTTAACAGTAAGAAGTTACTCGAACGGGCAAGGACTGTTTTAGTAAATTGTTTTGATGTTTGATAGGGCATTTGCCACATTTGGTCTCATGATCATCAAGTCATGACCTGATGCTGCAGTCTGCAGAGTACCTCCTCGACAACTAACAGCACATATATCGTGTTTAGGCTCATTAAAAAGGGCTCGATGTGTGGATAAACGTACTGTTACTGAGGAACACCGAAGACCTGATGCTGAAGCCAGGAGCATCAGAAAAAGTACAAACCTTTAAATTACAGCACCGTAGTCGTGTTTGGGCTCATTTTAAACAGGACTAATTTTATGTTCAATGCAATGTTGACATAAGTCTGGCCTGATGCTGCAGCCAGGATTATCATCATCTAATCTAAAAACTAATAAAAGGAGAACTCCTCAACAATTAACGTCCCTGCATCGAGAAAAGGAATATTTTATAAAAAGGCGATGGGCAAGTTGACATTAGGCTATTGTAACTTAGATAAATTATAAATAGACCCACTAAAAAGCGAGAAATAAAAACTTTTTAACAAAAAAAAAAACCGACTTCCAAAAAAAACACTACAAACTGAAAAATAACTTTAATTTCGGAAGTCGGTGGCAAAATCTAAAATACTGATCCCTAAGACACCGACTTCCGAAATTAAAGTTATTTTTCAGTTTGTAGTGTTTTTTTTGGAAGTCGGTTTTTTTTTTTGTTAATTACCTTTTATTCTTGTGATCTTTATTTAATTTTATTATACCCTCTTGCACCTTACCTTGGGTTTAATTTGGTGCCTAACAGTGCTGCGATAAAGACGCTTTGCTTTGTTTTACGAGTACGTTTACATCTCTTGCGATACAGACGCTTTTATTTTTTTGTTTTGTGCTTGTGTAAACTTGTGATCGTGATGGCAAATACACATCCGAACTACACAGCAGCTGAATATGCGGACATGATCCTAATTTACGGAGAATGTCAACAAAATAAGACAAATAAAAGCAGTGTTAGTGATGTGATGATAAGTGATGACAGTTATAACTAATAGTATCTAACAAGAGAGGGTGATATGATAAACGTTTGACTAAGCACCTCCGCTGTAGGTACCACTTGCGCCGCCGCCGCCGCTCGGTTTCTTTGATAAATGCCGTCAAAGAATCGGACCGATCACGAGTAGGTACAATACGCGTTGCGCTTGCGCGGTTGCCAGCGCGCGAAGTGACGCGCGTTGCCGCTCCGAGTCAACGTAACCAGCAGCTACGTAAGTAATTTCATGAATGAATTTTTGCAAGGGTGATCCCAATTTTAGTTAATATAATATTATTTAGTTTGTTTGAAAATTTTTTTTTTTCAATTTACGTATTATTTTAACCTATCAAGTTAAATATGATTAATGGGCACTAGCCCTACCCGTGTGTTAAATTAATGTCGCCATTGTAGCGGCACGTTGTATATAAATAAAATTAATGATTAAGTAATTAATTATTTACTGATTTATATTATTCTATGCCTTTGCCCAGCAGTGGGACAGTACAGGCTAGAGAAAAAAAAATTATCTGTGGCAACACACCCCTTAGGTACTGTGTTACTGGTCCAATCCACGTAAAATTACTTGTCCACAGTTTTATTTAGTCTTCTTCGGCACCATAGCTACCAGCACCTTATCAGCACCCACCACAGTATTACACCACTGCACAGTCCTGTATAAACATGTAATCTATATGATTAGTAGTTTTACCTCTGAACCTCGGACAGTTGGTTACTGCTGTGATTCGTAGACGTCTGTCGTAGACTACAAAAGAAAAATTAAATCCTACAAAAAAAAAACAATCCTTCCAAGTTTCCAAAGAAACTTGTTCTAGGAAACTGGCAGTTTGTAGCGAAAGAAAAACATTTTCTTTTGAAGTTTAGTGGTTCTTTTTTGTTGCCATTTCTTCCAATTTTCCTCTCAACTTTGAACTTATATTTTTACTTAGGTACTCGTTGTGCTCCATAAACGTTATTTTTTTTTCGTTGAGTATATTACACCTCGAGGGACCGGCATTCCGAATATACGGAGGTATTATTTTCGATACAAGTAGTTTTTTATGTAGCTGCCTTTCTGACACACTTCGGATTTGGTTTCTTATTATGTCTAGCAGTATAGAGCGGTAAGTACCTTTACCAAGTTGTATATTTTTTTTTTTACCTGCAAGATTGATATCGTAACTATTATCGTAAGTAAATAAATATTTATTTATATGTACTTTATTGTACACCAGAGGGACTTGTGATTAAGTAATAACAGCCGAGCGGGTCGGTCGACCAGGTTAAGCTACGCTGGCCGCGGTTGATCCGAGGATGGGCGACCATCTTTACATACCAAGACCCCTCCGTGTCTCGGAAAGCACGTTAAGCCGTTGGTTAGCCGGCTGTCATTCGTGGATCTTTGACAGTTGTTACGGGTCGTCAGAAGCCCGAAAGTCTGACGACCCAAGGGGTATCGTATTACCTAGTAACTGGGATGTGGAGGTCAGACAAGCAGTCGCTCCATGTAAAATACTGGTATTCAGCTGAATCCGGTTAGACTGGAAGCCGACTCCAACATATTTGGGAAAAGACGAGGCAGATGATGATAGTTAGTCTTTTAATTTAGTAGGTACCTAGTTTAAACAGTTAAGAAAGTATGAAAATCAAATGAGATTGTACCAATAATATCCAAATGATGAATATCACTCCAGTAGGTTCTTAACCCGAAAAGCTTAAGAAAATGCTCAACAAAATGATTGCAACACCACTGAAACTTATACAACACATCACAATTGCTCACACTTACTCCAACAGAAATTCGTTTTACCCAAGTTGTTTACATAGAATACTAAAACCGTGTGGAAGTGGCACTCGTGTATTTTCCTTTGTATAGTCGAATTATTTTACCACCCTATGTTGGTTCAAAATCAAAGTCAAAGTCAAATAATTTATTTCGAATAGGCACATTTGAACGTCAAATTTACAAAAAAATTTAATTGATTCTAGTCGCCCCTTCCAAAAGGTAGTTTCGTATGGATAAGAAAGCAAGACACTCCACCTTTACTCTTTTAAAATGTTTTACAAGGTTTTGTATACATTAACCTCCTTTCTAATAAACGTATTCTAACAGGTGAATAGTTACACACAGCTTTCTCTCTATCAATCATGAGTTATTTATGACTGGCCTGTTGGTCTAGTGGTCAGTGACTCTGACTGCTATGCCGGAGGTCGTGGGTTCGATTCCCACCCAGGACAAATGTTTGTGTGATGAGTATGATCATTTGTTCTGTGTCTGGGTGTAATTTATCTATATATGTATGTATTTAGAAATATATAAGTATGTTTATCAGTTGTCTAGTACTCATAACACAAGCTCTGCTTAGCTTGAGACTAGACGGCGTTGTGTGATAGTTGTGGAATATTATTATTATTATTATATATATATTATTATTATTTGACTTTCGAAAGAAGAAGACAAAGCGTTGTGTAACTATACATAAGCTATACAACGTTTATTACTAAGGAAGTTATTATATAATTATATGTGAATACGATGCATCCTGCCAGTGTCGCGGGTTGTTCGAAAGAGTTACCGTGACCCTGGCAAAGGCAAGTGAAGGAACACGGGTGGGTTTTAAAGCGGTTCTGCACTACATCCGATCCGAATCCGAGAAATGCCGGTCCGAAGTGATCATAGTCCTATTTTTGTGAGGGGTTGCACACTAGATCCGACCTCTATCCGTCCGAATTTAAAACATTCCAAAATCGGATTGAAGACGGATCTTTAATTCGGATCGGATGTAGTGCGAAACCGCTCTTAGTCAGTAAAAGTTTGACACGAAGAGCGGGAGAAGTTATTTGATAATTTCCCACAAAAAAAAAATACGATGCACCTAGACGATAAGGTCTATTTGTCTGTGTGCCATAGCCACAGATAACGCATAGATAAGCTATATGTTGTCAGGGTTTTTTCTCATAATTTTGAATTAATTTTCAAATAAATTGTTACATACACAAATAGACCTTGTCGTTTTTTGACGCTATACGCTTTTAAAACTTCCTCTCTCTTACTATTTGCTGAGTCCGCCGCGTCCTTAATTATGTCATTGTAGCGGTATCTACAACGCCACATGCGAACAACGCGTCATACTGACGTCACGCAAAATCCTGCAACTCGCAAGCAGAGTTTACCGCGCAACTAGCATAGATATAACAGCCCGACACGAATCATCGGGCAGTTGCCCGCCAGACACAACACCCGTCTGGTTGGAGGATCCTCCCTTTTCATAGAGTATGAGTGAACTTTACACCCTGTTCCTTATGAGGAACAGGGTGTTAACATAAACATACATAACATAAGTTAACATAAAATCCTCTTTTTAACATAAAATTTTAAGTTACCACTTAAGTACTCACTGTGGAATGCAATAAATGATTGAGTATTTTGTAAAACATGTGACACAGCGCCACCTGAGGATCGATCCCAGGATGCTCCCGGATCCCAGTCGTAGTATCGCTTCCATATATTTTTATTCTACGATGTTTACTGAATTAGGTGCAGTTTGTCTGCAAACTAACTGCCACCCTCTTTCTATTTGCAGTCCGTTCAATCAAGCACTAAATTAACAGGATCAGGTTTTATTTTGTCTGCCATACTTTGTTTTGTTAAAAGAGTGGCTCGTGGCTAAGTATTTAACGGGGTCGGTCGCCCAAGGCTATGTAACGCTTGCTGAGGTCGCCGGGGTGACCATCCATTTCATACTGAGACCCCTACCTCGGAAAGCACGCTAAGCCGTTGGTCTGGGCTGTCTTTAGTAGATCTTTGACAGTCCTTACGCGGTTTCGTTTATTTATTTATTTTTAGGATCTCCAATAAAATATATACACTGGCGCCGATTCTGCTGTTCACAAACTAAACTAAATTCTCTATCATGTTATTTTTTAATTAAGACAACAGGAAATATTGATTTAGGCGCAGAATGCCCACTTCTCAAAATTGCAACTTAGTCTCTAATGGACTAATTCTCAAAATGGCTAATTCTATAAATGACTAATTCTCAAAATGCCTAATTCTTTAAATGACTAATTCGCAAAACGGCCCCTTCTTTAAATACCTAATTCTCAAAAGGACAATTATTGAAAAAAAATTCATCGTAATAATATATTATTGTAGAATCTTGACTTGGCTCACGAGGTTGTCGACATGTGGGATGTGGACTCAGCGATCATTGTGCCGATAGTCGTGACAGCCAATGGACTAATAGCCAAGAGCCTCGACCAACACCTGAGGAGGCTCTCGTTGGGCAGCTGGATCAAGGGCTTGATCTAGAAAGCGGTACTTCTGGACACGGCCCGCATTGTTAGGAGGTTCCTCTCTCTGGAGCCCTGTAGCTTGGACCCTGTTCCCGATACCGGTGGGCTACTATTTTTATATTTTTAAATGTTTTTATATTCTAATATTTAAACATGTAATTTATATGTATTTATTGAAATAAAGGAGATAATAATTGTAGAATTAGCCATTTTGAGAATTAGTCAACCGAGTCTCAGTTGCTTGAAATATCGTTACCTACACGTGTAGCAGTGAAACTAGACTGAAGTTCGTATAAAGTCATGTCACCGCTAGAAAGTATGACACGTTTAATAGGCTTAGGGACTGTATTTTCCCCTGAGTTTTGACATCTGATTAATTTTGTTAATCTGAGATAATTATGTACGATCACACATCTGTTAAATTACGTTTATTTTAGGTTTGTTATGATATATCAAAGCGCTGACTCATTTGTCCCTAATGGGACGTAATAAAATTGCCATCTTTTACACATTATAATTATAAGCTTATTATAGCTTAAGGGTTAATTGCGTAACTCGGAATCTGAATAATTTTGAAGCTAATTGCTAAGCCATTGCTTCATAAGTTCGAAAAGTCTGTTCCAGACGTAAATAACGCAATGAATGTTGTTGAACTGTCAAAATGAAACCAAAATAATGTGTTACGCAATTGCCCCGCAGGTCGGGAAAAGTGTTATTAGGTTTTTCCATTAGAAATTTCTTAGTAACAGCCCTGAGTTTGGAAGTTAGCGGTGTGGTACCCCCTAGACCGATGGGACGGCAATCCGACACGACCGGAGAGAGATCAACCGCAGGACCGTTTGGTCCCGCGGTTGATCTCTCTCCGGTCGTCTATGAGAGTGAGGGAAGAGAGTTCTGTGTCTGCGGACACACTTGTGCACTTATAATATCTCTCGCGCCAAAGACAAGTCTCCATTCAGATTGGCCGTTATTGACCGCCATGGCTGAAATATGATCTGGAGGACTATTTATGCTTTTGAGTATCCAACAATAATCTTCATGCACCTCAATGAAACGAGATCCCTCATAAAATTAACCACACAATTACTATCCTTTGGCGAAAGTTTTAATATGAGAGCAGTCAGCAGTGGTGTCAAAGAGGTAACGGCCGCGTCTTACGAGATGTAGGTTGCAGGTTTAAACCCAGACTGGCTCTTTACTTTGTGTAAATTATCTCATCACCACTACTTTCAAAACGGTGAAGGAAAACATCGTGAGGAAACCGGCATGTCCAAAACTAAAAATTCGAAGACACACAGTGACATCTGCTACCAACCCTCACTGGGCCCACGTGGTGGATTACGGCCCACTTCCTCCCACTGAAAATAGGCCTATGAAACATTATAGGCTGATAATGATGAAAACCTACACCAGGCAAATTGATGTATATTTATATTCCAGGTTTTGAATTTGCAGCCTAGTACCTAAAACAATACACATTTATTTATTACAAGCTCTTATAAAAAACATATACATCTCCTCGCATTGACTAATCGGCCATTTTTCTCAGAATCACTACAATCCTTGCAACGTTGGGAGTAATCCCCGAATCGTATTTACGGAGTTTTACGGTTTTTACAGCCCCGTTGCTAGGCAACGACATTTCATTAGGGACACCCACACTCCTGCAAGGTCGTAGTATATAAAACCTTGGTTATATGTGTATCTACAAGTCTTGGATACCCTTAAGGTATGTATATCCTCGTGTATCTACAGGGTTATTGGTAAAACTACACACACACACACACACACTATATTCACTATATTTTGACGAGTTATATGAACATAAATGTAGAGAACAGCTGATTTTTTTTCGCAATTTCAGGTTTGGTCCCATAGTAAAAGTTGTTCATAATGATGAGTACAATGACCTCTTATGAGGTTGTTAATGTTTTACCAATAACCCTGTATAATAATATTACAAAGAGGTAAGGTTTCTGAGTTTGTATATACTTAGGGGGTAATCTTCGGAACTACTGAACAGATTTCGATCATTCTTGTACTAATGGAAAGCTACAGTATTGCCAAGTGTTGTAACTGTAAGATATAATTTTATGTTAAAAACAAAAACGCGGACGGAGTCGCGGGCGGGCGTAGTTGAAAGATATTAATCAAATCTTGTGTCAACTTTATACGATAACCTGTGGTTTGTTGTGTGTGTTTTTAACTGAACACTTGATCAGGGTTTCAGTTTACAGTTTTAATTAATTATTTGTTTCTAGTTACTGAAATTTTGTTCGTGACTCAGTTTGTCTACCTACTTTTGAAGCTCATTCACACACACACACACACACCCCCACTCACACACTCACGTTCGTTCGTTCGTTCTCGTTTTTGCTCACTCATTTCCATTAGTCGATATACAGCATGCGGGGACTCCCCACAGCCGGGTTATTAATGACGATCGAAGTCGATGATGTGGTCGGTACACTCGGTACATCTTTTGCAGGGAATCCCCGTAGCGACCAATGAAATTCATCGGTCGGAAAAAAGCGTGCGGAAATTCACACACAATGAAAATGATCCTTCAAAGCAACTGCTAAAGGTGAGGTGCAGGTTCTCCGTAACACAATGCTTCGTTTTACCAAATAGAAACTCGCTGAAAATAACTTTTGACTATTAATTACTGAAGACACTGTTTATACGTTACATCGTGTAACTAAATATTTAAGCTCTACTAACGACTAGTTACTGTAAATGAGCTTTAATTTTCAGTCTGTGACACAAAGTCAAAGTTAATGAGCGAGTGGTTGTTACTGGCGTGTACTTTGGGGTGTAAATTATTATGATTTTTATACACCGGAACAGCAAAATGTGTTGCATGCTTTTTTTTATTTATATTTAAACCTCTCACACACAATAAGGTACTAAGGCGGACTTAATGCTTTAGGCTTTCTCAGGAGTTAATCTACTATATAAAAATAAGTCGGGTTTTCTTTCCTGACGCTATAACTCCAGAACGCACGAACCGATTTCCACGGTTTTGCATTCGTTGGAAAGGTCTCGGGCTCCGTGAGGTTTATAGGTAGGAGTTGGGTAGGAGTAGTGTAGGAGTAGGGTAGGAGTTGGGTAGGAGTAGTGTAGGAGTAGGGTAGGAGTAGGGTAGGAGTAGGTTAGGAGTAGGGTAGAAGTAGGGTAGGAGTAGGGTAGGAGTAGTGTAGGAGTAGGGTAGGAGTAGTGTAGGAGTAGGGTAGGAGTAGGGTAGGGGTAGGGTAGGACACCATGCGAAATAATTTATATGGCAAAACAACGTTTGCCGGATAGTGCTAGTAATAATATAAAATATAGTATAATAACGGTCCCGCATGACGGGAACCACGTACCATACGTGACCGGTAGCTTGTACCATGTTCCCGATACCGGGTGGTACTAATACTTTTTATATTTTTTTTAAATAAGTATTTAGATGAAAAAATATAAAAAAAAAACACAATGAATTACTTATAAATTTTTTGAAATATGATGTTTTTTTTCGTTTCTACGGCATTAACTAAATAAATTTTTGAAAAGTACAAAATTATACTGCATTAAATTATATAAAAAAATATTTTTAAATAAAGTGTACTAGTAGGAGTATAGTTAACAAAAGAAACAGTTGCAGAAAGGAGGCAAAAAAAATGTTTGATCATAAAGCACTCGATGCTTCGCATCAAGAGTCGTGCAAAAAACATTCCTGAAAACAACGCTATTTCAGTATTCCACACGATACTCCAAAAACGGAACACTTACGGACTTCACAACCGAAAAAATGGCTGCCCGAGCAGTCGCCGGCGGGTAGTTCCAAATCTTTTTATTGCTTCACGCTATTTCAAGTGGTGCTTACACGTTCCTGGTGATACGCTCCGCAGTTGACCCACTGAATAAGGAAGAAGTTAGCCATATAGTGAAACATAAATATACAGAAGCCAGCACATCAAGCTAACCGAAACTGTGAAATTTTCCCAATCAACTTTGAACCTTATACTTTAGCGATAAAGTTGAAAATCTATTAAAGAAATTTGACAGATTGTAGTAACTTGATGTGCTGGCGTCTGTACATATTTCAAAAGACCTCTCTCTCTTTTGTGACAGTTTCGTTGATCTAGTGGTCGCAAGGGCTACAGTTGAGCATGAGGGCCTGTATTCGATTCCTAGGTCAGACAAAGTGTTGTTGGTTTTCCAACAGGAATTACCTACTCAGTCATGGACCTGAGTCTGGATTTGTACCCGGTTGATGGCAATAGGCTCGCCCCTTATAACATGGGACTTAAACATAACTGGAGATATTTGGTAATACATTTATGGGCTAAGTCAGGGCTATATAAGTAACTAACTGCGCCCCGTGGTTTCACCCGCGTAAATGTCGATCCCGTGGAAATATCGAGTTAAAAATTAGCTTATATGTCAATCCAGGGTGTCAGCTACCTCCATGCAAAATTTTATCAAAATTGAAAGTGAGTAAGTAACAAACATTTAAACATACACTCAAAAACTTTCGCCTTTTATAATATTAGTGTGATATATAGTGTGATACCCCCATACACTATACCCCTATACATTATCCCCCATATTAAGGCTTGTATTCATGCCAACGACCTTGTGCATTTGGGTGGAGCTAACTACCCCTCTCCGCGCCACTCCGCCACCCGCATGCACCCGCATGCCAACGCGTTGCCTAGCAACACGAGGCGCCCCGCACTGAATTCGTGGACGAGTGCGGGGATGATATAGACACAGACTTTAAACGATCGCATTTTTAATTTATTATATTGAAAAATATACATGTTTTTAAAAAGTAACAAAACCAAATCATTTTCGTTTGTATTGCAAAGCACTAGATATTTTTTTTATATTCTTTTGATAAAAAATGAAGGAGTAAAATTGTTTCATCTCAACGATTTGGAGGTGATTTGGTGGTTTTTTTTATTAATAGGTGATATCGATAGAAAAATTATGGCTAAACCAAATTACGATTCATATGATGTAGATTACCAACTATTTTTTCAGATGTAATTTCTCTGTAAGTTCCGGAGAAAAGCTGCTTCATCTGCACGCTGTATTTAAGCTTTTTTCGAAAGAGTAGCCTTAATAAACGTTGTTAAAAGTTAAATTAGTTAACGTTGTTTGTTTGGGTATTAAGGCCAGTCATTTAAAACATCTTAGGTCGCAAATTATTGCACTGCACTGATTGTTTAGGATGTTGTTAGGATCAGTAGTGTAACACCAATTTTGCAGCTTTAAAAGACCTGTGCTAACTGCATGGTTTTAACATTTAAACAAACTAATCTTCTATTTTCCTTTTATAATATTCTATCTATATACATGTTTGTTTTTTGTATATAAAACGATTAAAAAAATACACACGTAATTGTTCAAGGTTTCACTTCTGTCGGCACTCCCGGAGTGCCACTGTTTTTTTTTTTTTTTTTTTTTTATTACGATGCCATGAGCATGGAGAAAGTATGGTAATGGTTAAGGGTGTGACCCTTAAATATGACCATACTTTTCTGATACTTGCTAAGTATATTTTCCGAACACAATAGTTTGTTCAAGAGCTGTCGCAAGTTTCATAGGAAAACCACAGCTCCCAATTTGCGACTGACTACAGGTCAGTGTTTGCACTAAACTTGAACGTCAGTCACATCAACCCTAACGATAGTTAAACAGAGCGGTCGTTGACAAATACTACGAGTGATATGGTGTAATAGGGCAGTAATGAGTTACAAAAAATGATGTTTATTCGTCTTTCCGGGGGTCCCATCGCGCCGTCGAGGATCCGACTATCTATCAACGATTTTCTCGCTCAAGAAACGTACAGACGCCAGCATATCAAGCTACTACAATCTGTCAAATTTCTTTAATAGATTTTCAACTTTATCGCTAAAGGATAACGTTCAAAGTTGATTGGGAAAATTTGACAATTTTGGGTACCTTTATGTGCTGGCGTCTAGCGTCTGTGCGTCCCGTGTAAGTAACAGAGATACGTTATGACACAGGGTGGCAGGGACATCGCCGAGCAACCTATGGATTCAGTATATCATTCTGAACCACCCTGCATTAAATTTTATAGTAGGTTTAAAAATAACAACGCCGTTCCATATATTTTGACCGCACTTTTCTATGAAACAGCTGTTTTGTTTTCTTGATAACCTACGAAAAATTTCTTCGCTAGAATCATGAATCATGATCTAGAATCGTGTGTTGAATTCGTGGTTACAGTTTGCGTGTCGATGTACCCTGTATTACTGTTACTGTTACAGCCAGCCACTTGTCTTAGCGACAAGAGAGAAGAGACTATTATATATACTCGTTCAGCGACACTCGCTTGGCGGGCAGACCACTCGTTGAGACACTCACGCTTGGTAGACAACCACGCGTCATACTGACGTCACGCAAAATCCTGCATCTCGCAAGCAGAATTTGCAGCGCAACTAGCATAATTACACCGGCCCGACATGAATCATCGGGCAGTTGCCCGCCAGACACAACACCCGTCTGGTTGAAGGATCCTTTTCTATGGAGGATGAGTGAATTTTACACCCTGTTCCTCATCCATACTTATTATATTATAAATGCGAAAGTGTGTCTGTCTCTCTGAATGTTACCTCTTCACGCTTAAACCTCTGACCCGATTTAGATGAAATTTGGTATAGAGATATTTGGAGTCCCGGGAGAGGACATAGGATAGTTATTATCCCGATATTCCCACGGGATCGAAATTTACCTCTATAGTCTGTATACGCAAACCAGCGAGTAATCGCTAGTTGCCGTCGCGCTTTTGCTGCTCGTTGTTCGCCAACTCGTTTGTAGTTCTCCTCGCTTTTCGATGATCGCCGTCGGTGGAACGGGTGCCTAAGGTAAATAAACGTTTTTTCGTAAACAATAATTTGGTCGCAGAAAACACTCTTGAAAGTGACTAGTTATAGGACAAGTGTTCTCAATCATGTGCATGCTGTAAGTTGTATGCTTGTTTAGCAGTGGTGGCCAAGTGGTGCAGTGGTGGCCAAGTGGTAACGGCTGCGACTAACGAGTCGTAGGTCGTAGGTTCGAACCCAGACAGGCGGTATACTTTGTGTAAATTATTTCATGGTTCACCAGTGCTCTCTAAACAGTGAAGGAAAACATCGTGATGACAACGGTATGTCCTAGAAATAAAAAAATCAAAGACATGTGACATTTATTAATCCAAACTGGGCTTGAGTGGTGGATTACGGCCCACTACCTACTACACCGAGAGAAGAAGTTGACACTGGCTGTCTCAGAAGTTGGCACTTTATAGGCTGATTATTCTATGCTAATTTATACAAGTTGCAAAAATCTTGTCATGATGATTGGTACTTCAGGAATGTACAGACGCCAGCACATCAAGCTACCCGAAACTGTCAAATTTTCCCAATCAACCTTGAACCTTATGCTTTAGCGATAAAGTTGAAAATCTATTAAAGAAATTTGATAGATTGTAGTAGCTTGATCTGCAGCTGGCGTCTATACATAAAGAAAAAACTTTTTACAAAAAAAAACAACCGACTTCCAAAAAACACTATAAAGTGAAAAATAACTAATTTCGGAAGTCGGTGTCTTTGGATTTGTATTTTAGTTTTTTGCCACCGAATTCCGAAATTAAAGTTATTTTTCACTTTATAGTGTTTTTTGGAAGTCGGTTGTTTTTTTTTGTAAAAAGTTTTTATTTTTCACTTTTTAGTGGGTCAGTTTGTAATTTATCTAAGTTACAATAGCCTAATGTCATCACCTTTTACAAAATATTGCTTTTCCCGATGCAGGGACGTTAATTGTTGAGGAGTTCTCCGGGTAAGAACCAGGAGAACTCCTCAACAACCACTCACTATACGCATTGTGACGAGGATAAATCGTTTAGCAATCATATTAAAGTAATCGAATCGCAACCCGTGAAATATTTGTCATTGAGTAGTTCCGATGGCCATCTGTGGTCTTCATCATCAGCTCCACTTTACCAAATGATGATTTCCGAGAGCAAATGCTCAAGTTACTTTAAAAAATACCCAAATCGCTATAGCTTCGCCTATAAAATTTGAGGGTTTCCCTCGATTTCCATGGGATCCTCGCATCAGATTCCAACTTGATGATAATGGGACCACCTCGAGAGTATAACCTTTCGAACAAAAAAAATATTTTGAAAATCGGTCTACAATTGGCGGAGTAATCGCGTCACACACACAAAAAAATAAAAAAACATACCGTCGAATTGAGAACCTCCTCCTTTTTTGAAGTCGGTTAAAAACGACTTGTATTTGAAACTGACATTACAACCCCGCTTGAGAGTTACGTCGCTTAAACGGTTAGCCGTTCATTCGGCTATCTACCCTTATGGCATTAAGTAACATCTTGTATGGCTTAACCCGTTCTAATCTCTTGAAGCGGAACCCCAAAACTATCCAAAGGGTTATCCTTATCTATTATTCGGGCAAGCGATTGAACGCCTAACCCAGGGATAAGGAAACCCTACCTCCTGACTTTTATACGAGTACATTAACGTGACCTTTTTTTCCAAATAAATATTAAATATGGCCATGACGTGCCAACAAACACTTCTAGACAACAGCAACCTTATTGTTACGAGAATAAAGATGACAATGATTTTGACAGACTTGTCAAAATGGCAGCAACCCAACAGTAACCTTATTAAAATAAGAATAGAGATCACTTTGATTTGGACAGTGATGCAAAGTCAGAGGTAAAATCAATCGTGAAAGGACTGTTATAGTGATTACTATAATATGAAAAAGACGAAGAAAAAAAATTACTATAATATTTCACAATACTTAGCTATGCTACATTTTATTTGCAAAAAGAAATAGTAATCCATTGCCATACAACGTGGCAATGCTGCCAGTCTTTTGGGCACTTTTCCTGTTGACATCGATGCGGAGGATTTTTTTAAATGCCCTTTGATTTTCCCTCGTTTTTATATACTTGTATATACGAGTATGATAATTATTATTTTAAATTATGTAAAGAATCCCGCAGTGTTTGAAGACTAAGGTCTTCAACCAGTGCGACCTGCCCGTCATGACATATGGTGCTGAAGCGTGGACACTGACGGTAGGGCTGGGCCACAAATTCAAGGTCGCTCAGCGCGCTATGGAGCGAACTATGCTCGGAGACTCTTTGAAGGATAAAATCAGGAATGAAATAATCCGGAAAAGAACCGGAGTTACCGACATAGCTTGCAGAGTAAGCAAACTGAAGTGGCAGTAGGCTGGCCATGTCTGTCGAAGGACCGATGGCCGGTGGAGCAGACGAGTCCTGGAGTGGAGACCGCGTATCGGCAAGCGTGGTGTGGGACGCCCCCCAGCTAGATGGACGACCCAAAGAAGGTGGCTGGGGTAGACAGGGTGCTGTGGCGCAGTTTAGGAGAGGCCTATGTCCAGCAGTAGACTGCGATAGGCTGAGTTGATTGATGTATAGAATCAAAAAAATCAATAATTCAGCATACTGATTCCCGTATTACAGAACGTCACTTAATACTACTTAAACCTAGTTTCAACCAATCAAATAGCTTGAATCTAGTTTTAAGTAATGCTTTAATATTGAGTGACGATCTGTAATACGGACTTGAGTATGAACGAGTTTATGTCTCAAAGATGTCAAATTGTTTCCTTTCATGGAAGGGGAAACCCTTGTATGGAAGCCAAAAATAATAACAACGTCTTCTTTGTTGAAACTTGGCGGTATTTAGAGATTTGCTGTCATCTTGACAAGCTAAGGGCCTCGTTTATCATCGACATAAGGGCCTATTGTTTGAACAGCATCCACTCACACACATGCATTTCTGTTAGGGTCTAAACAGACGGACTGCGTTTGAACTGCATGCCATCTGCAACATCGCAGTTTGGATAAGTTCTAGGTTTCGAAGCAGTTAAGTCAACTGCATCCAAACTTCGATGTTACAACTGAAATGCAGTCCGTCTTACCTACGTCCCCAAGATGTATGTACTAAGTCGCTTAGACAGCAATGTATCATAAATACTGCAAAACATCTAAAAGGTTTCAAATATACATTTCTCGGTTCCTAATTACGTTAACCCTTTCGTTTTAATTACCAATCGTAGATTGCTTATTCGTTAAATATTCTGCGATGGTAATTAAAGGATGGGTAGGTAATTGTTCCTTGAGTTATAACTAACTAGCCGCGCCCCGCGGTTTTACCCGCGTAAATGTCGATCCCAGGGGAGAATGGAAGAAGAAAACGTGTTGCGCCGACCCCAAGTAACATGGGATAAGGGCAGGAAGATGAAATGTCGATCCCTTGGGAATATCGGGATAAAAAGTAGCCTATATGTTAATCCAGGGTGTCAGCTACCTCCATACAAACATATAAACACACACACACACACACACTCACATGGCTGTCATTCGTGGATCTTTGACAGTCGTTACGGGTAGTCAGAAGCCCGAAAGTTGACAACTAGTCTTACCAATACAAAATCGCGCGAAAGGAGTATCGTATTACTCAGTAACTGGGGTGTGGAGGTCAGATAGGCAGTCGCTCCATGTAAAATACTGGTATTCAGATGCATCCGGTTAGACTGGAAGCCGACCCCTTGATAGTTGGGAAAACGCTAGGCAGATGATGATGGCTCACACACTTGTTAAAGTTCAACTACTTTTGCATTTTTTTTTTTTTAAATAACTTTTAAATATGTGATCACCATGTATCTATCACTTATTTGATTTACCTGTCATTGCTTAATTTTTAATTCTTTTTACCTTTTGTGGTAGACTAATTTTATTATGGGTGCATCGTGTTCACATATAATTTTTATTATGTATACAAGACCTTGTAAAACCTTTTAAAAGAGTAACGGTGGAGTTTCTTGCCCATTCTTCTCCATACGAAAACTACCTTTTGGAATGGGCGACTAGAATCATTTCTATTTAGTTTTTTTTTTACGTTCAAAAGTGCCTTTAATGTGCCTATTTGAAATAAATGATTTGACTTTGACTTTGACATTGGTCCAGTGGTCGCAAGTGCTATTGCTGAACAATTTAACGGATTCGATTGCCAGGTCGGCCAAAGTGTTATTGGGTTTTCCATCTGTAATTTCTCAGTAGCTGCCCGGAGTCAGGATTTGTGCCCGGTTGGAGGCAATAGGCTCGCCCCCCTATTACATGGGACTTAAACACAACTGGCAAATGTGGGTGAACTAATAGGTGCACCTCTGCTCAACCCTTGGGGCGAAACAGGCGTGATAACGTAGATTTTCTGTCCTATTGTTGGAGTTTATGACTGTTATTATTTTACAGACAAATTATGATAAAGATAAACACAGAATAATTGCTGAAACATTTTCAACAAGCATCTTATCAGTCCTTGTAACATTATTAGACAATTGTGGGCTGTTTTGCCTTTTCAAGTTAATAGGTATATAAAGCCTGAACATTTCTTTAGGGAAATATTCTGTGTAAATATCAGTACAATGAAGCTTAATATTTTAGTCTTGTTCGTCGTAGTGTTGGCACTGGCTGTGGTTTCAGGTAAGTGTTTTTTTATTATTTAACTATTTTTTTCATAGAGACCGACCTTTCTTTTAAAGCGTCCCTGTGGTCTTGTGGTAAGACCACCTGACCCAGGCCCAGAGGTCCCGGGTTCGATTCCCAGCGGAGGCAAAATTTTCTGCTCGGTTTTGTGGGTGGTTTTGTGGGGTTCTTCTAAGTCCGCCTGGAACCTAATTCGCTACGACTACTTAATTTCTTATTCCGAAACCACGTCAATTCCTTGGCTTTTTTTTATTACGACATCTATCTATTCAGCCTACAATGTTCCTACTGCTGGGACACAGGTCTCCTTTCTGTGAGAGGGAGTGGGCCGGAATTCACCACGAGGGCCCAATGCGGGTTGGCAGATGTTTTCGAATTTTTGGTTCTAGGACATGCCGGTTTCCTCACGATGTTTTCCTTCACCGTTTTGAGAGCAGTGGTGATGAAATAATTTACAAAAGGTAAAGCGCCTGTCTGGATTTGAACCTACGACCTACGATTCGTAAGTCGCGGCCGTTACCACTGGGCCACCACTGCTCCACGACATCTGCTAATAACGTATTGTCTATGACACAATGAACGAAATCGCGCGAAAAAACGCGAAGTTGGTGTGGTTTGAACTGTCAAAATATCACGCCCGACAACCGTACGTGGTTCGCACGTGGTAAGATTACGCGGGGAATTATAATAATTAATTCTGTCGTCAAAACAACAAAATTAGCAGCATCGCTGTATTTCGGCAGTTAGAGGTAAGCTTCTGATGCTAATCACACTAATATTATAACGGCGAAAGTTTGTGTGTGTTTATATGTTTGTTACTTCTTCACGCTCAAACGGCTGGACCAATTTTGATAAAATTTTGTATGGAGGTAGCTGACACCCTGGATTAACATATAGGCTACTTTTTATCATGGTATTCCCACGGGATCGACATTTAAAATACATTTGACATTTGAAACAGCGTGGCGCAGCTAGTGAATAATAAAACTAAATAAAAACTTTATTTAGTATTAGCTATTAATGTGCCACTGCTAGGTCACCGCCTCTCCCGACTCTCTTTCCACCTCTCTCTGGCTGCGAAGGATTTTTTTTTTTTTTTTTTTTTCGGTTGGGAAATCATCAAATGACCCCTCCCGCTCTGGGTGGAGCGGAAGGGAGTGTCAGACTCTTACTGACTAAAACCCACCCGTGTTCCTTCCTTAGCCCTTTATGTTCCGGGTCAGCGGTAACCCTTTCGGACAACCCCGCTGACCCGGCAGCCTTCGGCCCTATGGGGCCCCTCCTCGATGCTGACATCTCTTTGAGGCGCTTTATTATGGCTCGTCCCGCCATCTCCGTCGGGGCCTTCCGCGATGTCGTTTACCAAACGGGACCCAATAGCTCGTAAGTTTGGCCCATTGATCGTCTGACATGCGTCATAAAAAAAAAAGCGTAAGCGTAGTTAGCTTGCGTACCGCTAAGCCGAACACACCGGTGTACATCTCCCGCCTACACTACACCACCGCCTAACGCGGAGGACATCGTGGAGTACGTGCGCCAGAAGACGAGGTACACGCCGAGGGTGCAGTTACTGGAGTCGCACCGCAACATCAACTTCAAGGCGTTCGTGATGCGCGTGCCGAATTGCTATCTGCCCGTCGTCATGGAAGAAGACTTCTGGCCGCAGGACGTGGTGTACCGTCGCTTCCGCGGACAATTACCACAGAACTGATCAAGAGTTAGCTAATGAAGTATTGTTTTTTACCCGACTGCGCGACGCAAAAGAGTGGTAATTAATAAGAATAAGTGTATGTTTAGGTTAAGGTATTTTTGTATGGGCCTGCGTCGCCTTAAATAAATAAATAGTAGTATAAAAATTCGACAGAAATAAAATTAAAAATAAAATAATATAAAAAATATAATATAGTAAAATAAAATATTTACGTTAGCTATTAGCCTACTCGTCGTCGTGTTTGGCATGACAGATAACACAATATTCAAAGGATAATAACCCAACCCTTCACATCAAAAGCCGCGGTCATAATGACGACGCAATACAAAGGCTCACTGGTTTTCTAAAGGCTGGACCTATTTTTTGGGGTTACTTCAAGTCCAGTATCATTATTCAGATTAGAAGTTCGGATTTTCTGCGGATTTACATCCTGCCACACTGTTTCCAACACAGACAAGGGTTTTACTTTGTGTAATTTATTTCATCTTTTATGAATAAAAGGGGTAAATTATATTGATCAGCGGTGCTATTCTGTAAAAATCTCACCGTGAAAACTTAGGTGAAGTGAGCGTGGAGTGAGCTGTCAATTCCTAGCAAAAACAAACTCACTTTTACAGAATCGACCGGCTGCTATGAGTGTAGTAGTGTAAATTACTTATTTCATCACTACTGCTCTCATAACGGTGAAGGAAACCGGCATGTCCTAGAACCAAAAATTCGAAGACATGTGATATCTACCAACCCGCACGGGGCCTGCCTGGTGGATTACAGCCCACTCCCTCTCACTGAGAGGAGGCCTGTATCCCAGCAGTGGGAAAATTATAGGCTGATTATGATGATGGTATTAGTAGAAGTTTGGCGTGGCTATTTTTACCTATAAGTATAGGGCAAGATTTACGCTCGTTGATTTTGCTAAGCAAAGCAAGTGCCATACGAATGTGTACCTTATTCCTACCATATATGCAAAGACTATTTCTCTTTGATTTACTGTAACATAAATATTCTTATAAGTGAATGTGAGCAAGTTTCATACAAATATGAACTTTAATTTTATACTAGTAATGTTCATATTCGCATGAGACGCTCTATACGTAAAGTACGGTCTGGAAATCTTGCTCTGTGGGAAAAAGAGGAAAGCCGTTTGTTTATTGTTTTCACTCTCAAACCCATTAAGGGGCTTAAATGACCTAAACACAAAAAACGCAAGTTTTAGAAACAATAAAAGTATATATATATATAAATATATATGATCGACTACAGTAAACCAAATCAGAAAAATATGTGATATTCTTCAGGATATATGCTAGGTAGGTAGTATGTTGAAAACATAATACAACTAATTTGATACTTTAGTAGATAGAAAAAACTGGCCAAGTGCGAGTCGGACTCGCACACGAAGGGTTCCGTACCACAAGGCAAAAACGCCGAAAAAAACACGTTTGTTGTATGGGAACCCCCCTTAAATATTTATTTTATTTTGTTTTTAGTATTTGTTGTTATAGCGGCAACCAAAATACATCATCTGTGAAAATTTCAACTGTCTAGCTATCACGGTTCATGAGATACAGCCTGGTGACAGACACAAGGCAAAAACGCCGAAAAAAACACGTTTGTTGTATGGGAGCCCCCCTTAAATATTTATTTTTATTTTGTTTTTTGTATTTGTTGTTATAGCGGCAACCGAAATACATCATCTGTGAAAATTTCAACTGTCTGGCTATCACGGTTCATAAGATATAATAGCCTGGTGACAGACAGACGGACGGACGGACGGACAGCGAAGTCTTAGTAATAGGGTTCCGTTTTTACCCTTTGGGTACGGAACCCTAAAAACATGAAGATACCTCTAAAAACTTTCTTTTTACAATAAAAACCATACTAATATACATAGGTACAATCATTCTGTATCAATTTTTTACTCCAAACAATAGATTTTTTGTAAATAAATAATTGCTTCATATTTTGCAATAAATTATCAGCGTTGTGTCATCGCGTTTCTCTTTCTTTTCTATGCATTCCGACAAAGACCGCTCAAACCATCCTTTTGGGTCGAGTAAATCTGAATAATACTTTCGCAGTTAACATAATAATATTTAGATAGATAGCTTTGAAAGTTCCAACCCAGTTGAATCGTGTTTCAGGGCTGACCTTTTGGAGCCTCCAATTATCTATAGAATAATATTTATCTACTTATATATAACTAGCAGCGCCCCACGGTTTCACCCGCATTAGTGTCAATCCCGTGGGAATATCCTTCCCCGGGATGCAATCTATCTCTGACAAATTTTATCGAAATCCGTTCAGAGGTTTAGGCGTGAAAAGGTAACATACAACCGGGGCCAACTATGTTGGGGTCGGCTTCCAGTCTGACCGGATGCAGCTGAATACCAGTATTTTACATGGAGCGACTGCCTATCTGACCTCCACAACCCAGTTACTGGGTAATACGATCCCCCTAATACTAAGCAACAAGATGTACTATCGATTTATACAGGCTTTATTCATGCGTGCGTGCGTTTCTCTCCCCGGTCGTGTCGGATTGCCGTCCCATCGGACTATGAGAGTAAAGGAACAGAGAATGCACCTGTGTTTGCGCACAAACTTGTGCACTATAATATCTCCTGCGTACCTGGCTAATCTCCATTGAGATTGGCCACCGTGACCGAAAACGGTCGGGGAGGCTATTATTATTCATGCGTGGCCGCCATTTTGAAAAAAAATTACAATGGCGGATAGGTAGGTATGCCGCAGGGATCTTACACAACCAAACAACTGTACTGTACTGAGATAAATAAAACTATGGGCTGAATTGAAACATCTTCAACACCTAAATGAGAGATGAGAAGCTTAAGCATAACCAAATCATAACCCTCCTTTTTGCTTCGCCGTAGTCGGGTAAAAATAACCTAGGTACTTATACGGTTGACGATAATTATCCAACTTTTACATAAAGCTTTACCGCGTGTGTGATAATATAATTAGATGTGACGGATCATTTCTCCCACCTTGATAACTAGGACACACCTTGTGAATATTCAACAGCGCAGAAGGTTAGACACGTTTCACGTACAGCGAGTGTAAGTGTACTCGCGACCTGGGCTTGATGCTATGCTCTGTTTTTTTAACAACTTTATGTAAATTACCTATAATAGCAAATAAATGATTTGAATTTGAAATTGAATTTGAAATAGCGGTATTTTTGGGAACCGGTACCGGCCTTGGTGTGAAATACCGACAAGTTACAAGTTGAGTGCTATGATTTGATGATTTAAATACTAAAACTCGAAATTCTAATTTTAAATACCCTTCTTTTACTTTGATAATAAATTCAGATAGCGTATAACTTCTGTTGAATATTTTTCACAATTACAATTATTAAAAATTGTTATTCAAACAATCCTTGTTGGAAAAAATGGTACAGTCAGCAACAAAAGTCGATTAACACTTCAGTTTTTTAAATCTCAGTTATTGAGCAAAATATTTGGTCAAAATTGCATTGTACTTCTACTGCAATTTTGTACAAATATTTTGCTCAATAACTGAGATTTAAAAAAACTGAAGTGTTAATCGACTTACTAAGATATAAAGTGAGAACTTCAAAATACATAAATGTGTTGCTAACTCCCTTTAGTGAGTGTTTACGAAAGAATTTAACCTGAACTGTTTTTGTTTATACTTTCATCAGCTTTCATGAGCTGTGGACCAAAATAACCGCCACGTCGAGTCCTGACACAGCTAGAAGGCGTCGCGGCAGACCCCGTAGAAGATGGCGGGGCGAGCTGGACAAAACAAACGACCAGTGGTCTACTTGAGCCTTGGACTGAAAGAGCTGGAAGTCATGGGCCTTTGCTCAGCAGTGGGATTATGCACGCTAACAGTAACCGCGACTTGTGGGATAGACCATATGGAACACTCAATAATTTATGTCTCTGTGTGTGCATTCTCGCTCGTTGTATGAACTCACCTTCTGTAGGTACTATTCTGTGCTACAACTCTAAAGTTAATAGCTGAGTTTACGAGTTTGATACTATCTGTACATTACTTACTTACATGTAAAATGTCTGCGCTTTATCTTTGTTGCTGAAATTCCCTTTATTGTTGTGTGTTTGTTTAGATTTGATGTCCCTTGACATACCTACTTACGGAGATCTTATTTAGTGTCAACGCATCATCGGTCAATAACGTTCCTACTGCTGATGCTGGTAAAAAAGTAGGTACGAATAATGGCAAAGTATGAAGAATAACGTTACAAATGAATCTGTAACGTTTCACCTGTAACGTTATTACAATCGGTCAAGCTTAGTGTTACTGATACCTCTAACGTTACTTATAATATTGTTCTACGAAAATGATATTCTATAAGGTTTTTTTTTGTCACGTTATTGATATTTTTAAGTTTTTGGATTGGTCCAAATTTTCATTTCGTTTTCAAGTCCCTGATTCGCATGTGGCGATGGTAGATGCATGCTGAATTCATGAATACAA
Source organism: Oligia latruncula (assembly GCA_948474745.1). NCBI lineage: Eukaryota > Metazoa > Arthropoda > Insecta > Lepidoptera > Noctuidae > Oligia > Oligia latruncula. The sequence goes on along the minus strand of OX419702.1, from coordinate 12,431,351 downwards.
TTTGTTCGTCGAAGCCCCTGCCAGCCTGTATTACATTTTTAAAAACCTCATTCATTTCGCAATTTGCGTTGTCAGCTAACGTTTACACACTAATGGTACAGTTTACTGTTTAGGTAAACGTGTCATATACCAAAAACCTAGTACCTACATAAAATTGTCGTTAAACTAAACAAACTAATTTTGGGCGAAAACTCAAATAAATGTTTTAAAGTCAGGCAATGTAGGTTATTATTTCTCCTACAAATTGCTAACATAATGTCGTGTTGTGTTTAGAAACTTTCGATAATGTTAGGGTAGAGTTTTGTACAAAGTCTTTAAGCTACAGACTAGAAACTTTTTGTAAACGGTTCTAATAACAAGTTAAAGTCACAATGATTGGGAAAATTATTAGTTTCGAATAAATAAATTAATGTAAGTACTTACTTAGATAAAAACATGTAAACCTTGGCACGTGTAACTTGCGGAAAAAAGGAAAAAATAAGATGCACCATCTTATTTTGGCTGTAACTGGTATCTCACTCCTGCATCACACTTCTTTTTATTTGACAAAAAAACAGAGATTTCTTTATTTTATGTATCTAAGTTAAATATAAATATGATATCCTTAAATAAACATAACCCTTTTGGAATAAATTTTCTACATGAAGGTGAAAACCGCATCAAAATGTACACAGATACTTAGACACAAAACGCGACTTTAATTTATAATATGTTAAACTATAGAAAATTATTACGTTATATTGTAAGAAGTATGGTACAGTTCACAATATATCGACAGTTTACAATCTCGCGAGATATATTATAATGTAACCATGTTCACAATCATACGGAGACATAAAAATATTAAACTCGGTTTGACACAATCACGAAGACGCAAACAAAAAAAACGCGCATCAACAGTTTGTGAAACTCGAAGTGGTTCCGCATTACTTCATACATACACTTCCCATTCCCTTAATTAATGTTCAAGCTAAATCCTATTGAAACATAGTATAGTCCTGGCCACACAACAAAACCCAGTTTAATCCCTATGGAAGCACTACTAACTACTTACTTGATTAATCCGCTACATATTTCAGTCTTTGTGTCCTGTTAATTTTCGGTCAGATTATTATGGCCCGACTTGGAACTTGGCATTGTACTTTACTGTATCTAGCTTTGATGTTATTTTCTCTCTTAGGACGTAAGTAAGTATGTTTTTTTTCTGAGTCAAAATGTATCATATTTTGACTCATAAAAAGAACATACTTTTAGTCAATCAAATAGGTAGCTCCCAGGCTCCGCTACAACACCCTGTCCTCCAACTTCCTTGTGCAAGCCTTTTCTTCCTTTTGATATTTTACCTTTTTATTCATTTTGTCTATGCTTTTTCTACATTTTGGTTTCTACTTCTGATTGACATTATACTTTTGTTTTACTACTAAGAACCAGCGCATTTTATTAAAGTAGTTAATATTCCTATTTAAAAAAAAATATATTATTTATAAAACTTTCTTTCTTTTCTTTCTTTTTTTCTTTCTATTTCAGTCTGTCCCAGCCACCGTTTTAAGGTTTTCGGTCCATCAAGCTGGGGGGCGCCCTACACTACGATTGACGATACGCGGTCATCACTCCAGGACTCGTCTGGTCCATCGGCCATCGGTCCATGGACAAAAATGGCCAGCCCAGTGCCATTTCAGCTTAGTTACTTAATATACAGGGTTAATGGTAAAGCATTAACAACCTCTTAAGAGATCATTGTACTCATCATTATGAACAACTTTTACTATGGGACCAAACCTGAAATCGCGAAAAAAATCAGCTGTTCCCTACATTTATGTTCGTAGATAGATTCAACTCGTCAAAATGTTGGGGGAACAGCTGTTTTTTTTTGTTATAACATGTGAAATGTGGGTGTACTAAATACCTGTACCCCACCCTTCGCGGCGTACAAGCGTGATGTTATGATGTAATTTTACTTTTAGTATGAAGTGCTTAGAAACATGTTTTTGTAAAATGTTTCTCCAGGACAGTACTAACTATTACAGCATAATTTTGCCACCAGGCAACATTGCTGTGTCCTAGTTTAAAGGGGCACATGTGGCTTTTCTAGTCATTTCTAATAATGTGTACCGATCGATGGTTAGAAATAGGCGGGATCTAGTCAAAGAATAATAAGAAAATGTAATAATAAAATCAAAATACAATTACCAGAATAGATACATTCATAATAGTAATAATAGGAAAGCGCTCTTCCTCGTCTCTCTTAATATGCTGTGCCGGATAGGGTCCATAATTGTTTCAATAATTTTAAGCCTACTAACTGTTTTACCCACATTATGGAATGCAATGAAGAATTGAGAATTTAATAAAGCAAAGGCGACTGAAAAAAAATGCTTCTTCATTTTCCCCACACATAGATACTTATTGTACGTTCTCTACAAAACAAAAAAATTAAGAAGCGATTCTCGTGTCTCCAAAAAAGGCCCTAAGGTATAAACTCCAATAAAAACACCATTAACGGAAACTCCAGAGGGAAAATGGTCGGTTGGGACGATAATATTGTCTAACTTTTGACGGAAATGGATACTTTCTCGTCGACATTTTGATGAATATTTTAGACAGATCTGCTGATTTCTCTACAAATCAATTCCGTGCAAGTGTGTAAACAAGTGATGTCGGTCTGTGATTGATTCTATTTACATGTTGTTACGAACTTAGTATTTTGGAACCCAAACTAATATTATAAAGGCGATTGTTTGTGAGGGTGTGTGTGTGCGTGTGAGTGTGTTTAAATGTTACTTCTTCAAGCTCAAACGGCTGGACCAATTTTGATAAAATTTTGTATGGAGGTACAGACGCCAGCACAACAAGCTACTAAATTAAATTTCTTTGATAAATTTTCAACTTTATCGCTAAAGCATAAGGTTCAAAGTTCATTGGAAAAAATTTACAATTTCAGGTAGGTTGATTTGCTGGCGTCTGTACCTGACACCCTGGATTCACATATAGGCTACTTTTTATCCTGATATTCCCACGGGATCGACAATTACGCGGGTGAAACCGCGGAGCGCAGCTAGTCAATAATAAATAAGTGGCGGTTGCTGATTAAAATAAAGTCAATCTGTCTAGCCTTTTCCCAACTATATTAGGGTTGGCTTCCAGTCTAACCAGATGCTGCTGAATACTAGTATTTTACATGGAGCAACTGTGCCTATCAGACCTCCACGACCCAGTAACTGGGTAATACGATACCCCTTAGTAAGACTGGTTGTCAAACTTTCGGGCATCTGACTACGCCTAACGATTGTCAAAGATATACAAACAGCTGCTGGGACCACCGGTATAACGTGCTTTCCGAGGCACGGAGGGGTCTCGAGTGGTAATGGATGGTCATACCAAAACCCTCCTTTTTTTTCTTTCTTTTTTTTTGGGTGGGAAATCATCAAATGACCCCTCCCGCTCTGGGTGGAGCGGAAGGGAGTGTCAGACTCTTAGGGCTATATTTCACCGGGACACCATGGCGGCGCAACCAGTCGCCGCCACCAACAAAATGTAGGTATACAGCTCTATAGAGCGTTACTCACCTGGTGTCCGTTTGGTTGCGCCACCAATTTGGCGGCGCGACCAACTCGGACGCGTGCACAGAATGTTACTGGTTGCGCCGCCACGTTGATCGCGCCACCACTAATTAATATAGCGCTGTGTGGTGTCTAACTCACTCGGCCGCCAGTCCGGCCGCCAGTGACGGTCTTCAAGGTCCATTTTGATATTGTATCAGTGTGGTGTGGCGACGCTGGTGTCTGTATGGTGTCTAGTTTGGTAGCTTACGGACACCACGGTGGCGCGACTGGTTGCGCCGCCATGGTGTCCCAGTGAAATATAGCCCTTACTGACTAAAACTCACCCGTGTTCCTTCAGTTGCCTGTGCCAGGGGCTACGGTATCTCTTTCGAACAACCCGCATCCGTGGCAGGCATCGGCCCTAGCGGATCCCGTCAGTTAGTGCTGACATCTCTTTGAGGCGCGCGTGGAACACAACGCGCCGGCGACCCGGGCCTGGTCGTTACCGGACGGACGAGCTGCACATTGCTCGCCGTCCGCAAGCCCGCGCCTACGGTGGCCGGGTACTGAGACCCTCCTAGCTTTTATTTAACTCCGTGCCACCATTAAAAATATTTGTCATTAGAGCTTAGAAAGGCATTGCCACATTTCTGATGAACCTCATTTCAGTTTCAGCCAATCGCCACAAGAAGCACAGAGGTAACAATGTGATGCTCGAAGAATATTTCACGACCACCAACCCCATTGAAGGTGATGGTGGTAACGGTGATGACTTCGAATGGCCTGAACCGGAACGTATCCGCAACGTCGATTTACCAAAAGCTTTCGGACTTAGAAGATCGGATAACAGCCGCAGTGAGGTATTGTTTCTGAATTAAGAATTTTTTGATAAAATTCGGAATTTAGATAGCAACTGGATGAGAGAAGCCGAAAATCGACATAAATTGTGTACGATTGGAGATGCCTATATCAGCAATGGACTGCTTTAGGCTGATAATGATCATGAATGACAGTCTATATCGTGGCTAAAGGCGGATACAGACATTGCGAGGCATGCGCAGCGGACGGCGCTCATCGCATGATTCGCTATGTGTTGACGTTGATATTCGTGATGAGGCATGTGCTTCACATACCTCACCACGAATATATGTATGTCTGTATCCGCCTTTACACACACACGCTCACAAAACTCCTACCTACTGGATACTAGAATAGCTTAAAGAGAAGTCGAAAGCCCTTTGACGATTTTAATCACCTTGTTTTGAAAATGTAGTTTTTTTTTTTTTTAAACGTTGCCCCACCCTAGGCATTTCTCCTGTATCGTGGGTGCATTTACAAACATTTAAACTCACATACACAAACAGCCAGACCCGGAACAACTACTTGTAGGTCATACAAATATTTTTTCCGTGCGGGAATCGAACCCGCGACACGCAGCGCAGCAGTCAATCGCTTACCCACTGCGCCAACCGTGCCGTCAACAAAGTTCAACAGTCCTTGAGCCAGGCTTAGAGGTCCCGGGTTATTTCCAAATAAAGAAAATCAATTAATTATAATATTTGAGTTAGTCGGTAAATAACTCCAAACAGTCCGCTTTTGAACACACCTTTAAGATTGACAAAGGTGCTACGTAATAGCTTTTTCATTGCCTTCAATTATATTTTAATCTAGCGCTTTTACATTCACAAGTATTTCAATTTTCATACGTATTTCAAAGGGTCGTCGTTATAGAAATCAATAAGGAGGTTATACAATACACCTCCTTTTTCAATTGAATAAAATAATAATCAATTTAATTTTATACTTTAATTTTCAGTCGGTGCCAGCAAAGCAACATGGTAGATCCAGCCACGGATCTCATTCACACTAAACACGTGCTTAAAAAACCTTATCGTATCTGTCGAAAGTACACAAAATGAATTTGAATTTGTTTTGCGAAATTGTAACAGTAAACAGTGCCTAATATATTTTTTAATCGCTAGTGTGCCCTCTTTTCATTTAAACCTGCTGTCCAGATTTACAATCCTACCTACAGAAATGTCAGACATTATTTCAGTCAAAAATGTTATTCATTTAATTTTTTTAGAGAGTTATATTTTTGGAATAGTTATATTTTGACTCGAAATGGTCATTCTTTATTGTCGTCTAAAATTTCCTTTTATAAAAACAAAAGTAACTTACCCCATACTTCCCGTGGGTGTCCTAAAAGCGACTAAGGGTCGTACCGGAGAATGGGCAGCAGCGTTATCTGTGCATTCCACCACCATACCATACTAAGATCGCCAACCCCGCCTGCCGGCGTGGCGATTATGGCATACCCCCCCCCCCCCCTCAAGAATGAGAAGCACAAGAAGCACAGAACCGGTGGAAGTGGAGGTGCTTGGGGGAGGCCTATGTCCAGCAGTGGATGTCTTTCGGCTGATATGATTATAACCTTATCGACGGTTGAAAGGTTAATTGATCTAAGCGACATTTTTTTTGCAATATTGAGTTATATACATATTTGGAATCAGTAAAATTTGCTGATTCCGAATATGTATATAACTCAATATTGAAAAAAAAATGTCGCTTAGGCCAAAGCCTTTCAACCGTCGTTATTATTTTCATTAGTCCAATGGAATTAGCATGTATTCAAACGAGGTAAAAACCATAACAAAAACTCAAACAAACACGTCTAAAACCTTAATTAAATAAATACTTGTAAAGACCAAAACATGACCACCTGGGTATTAATTTTCCCTAGCAACAAACAATTTCCCTTCAAACAATTTCCATTCTCTGACACAGATGAAAACAGTAGTAAGAAAAACTTGAAAATTCTGAACACGGAACACGTTATGTCCTGTCAAAAGTTTCAACTGTGCGAAGAAAGTTTCGACGTAGCGACATTTGTTACGGGAGAAGTTTTGACGAAAAGATAAGAAAAACCGGGCAAGAGCGAGTGGGACTCGCGCACCGAGGCCCGAGGGTTCCGTACCATCATAATTATGTTTTTAAATTTTCATCGGCGAGGCAGTGGAATATTGCAATTTTATGTCAGCGCCATCTCTTGACCGATAGTGGAACTAATGTAACTTTTGTTGATGATTTCTGAAAAAGTGTGCTATTTAGAGACTTTGTTTTATTTTTCCTGTGATCTTTACATAAACTTCTACAATTATTTCAGATTTTTCTCTTTGCACCTTTATCTTCGGAGATAAGGGGGGAACGGTATTTTTTTTTTACATTTTTCATCAAAAGTCGAAAATTAAACGGCCTAAAAATAAAAAATATGTTTGAGAATGTGCAAACTGCGCTCTTTCATATGATACCCCACATGCCCTAGTAGCCCCACTTCGAATTTTAAAAATATTTGTATATTTTTTGCAACACGGACTGAAAGGGGGTCTTTCAGTCCGTGTTGCAAAAAATATACAAATATTTTTATTTCTTTCTTATTTGCAAAATAGTTGGGCAAATGTCATCTAAAACTGTTCCAAATTTCAAGTTGATAGCATTAGTAGTTCTTGAGATATCCAGCTGTGACAGACAGGCAGACAGACTTAGTCTCACCTTTTTTACCATTTTGGTACGGAACCCTAAAAATAAAAGGAATCAAAAAACAAAATCTGATGGTTTATTTATTATATACTTTATTGTACACCAGAAAAGAAAAAAAGAAAAGAAGAAGAAGAAGATACAAACAATGTTTTGTTAAGCTTTCTTTTTTTAGGTCTAGGGGGTTGGAGTGATTGATAGCGGGCAACCGTCCCGCTATCAATCACTCCAGCCCCCTAGACCAGATATGGGAGAATGGAAGAAGAAAACCTGTATCGCCGACCCCACGTAACATGTGACATGGGCAGGACGATCATGATGATGAGGTCCCTTAGGATGAGTCATCTGCCTAACCTTTTCCCATCTATGTTAAGGTCGGCTTCCCGTCTAACCGAATGCAGCTGAGTACCAGTGCTTTACATTGAGCGACTGCGCCTATCAGACTTCCACAACCCAGCTACTGGGTAATACGATACAGTTACTATTATTATACAGTTGTCAGACTTTCGGGCTTCTGACGACACGGAACGACTGTCAAAGATAAATAAATAACAGCCGGGACCAATAGCTTAACGTGCTTTCCGAGGCATGGTGGGGTCTTGGTATGTGAAGATGGTAACTCATGCACGAACCAACCGCGGCAAGCGTAGCTTAACCTGATCGATCGATCCGTGCGGCTGTTTTTATTTAGCCATAAGCCCCTCCACAGGTCCCTTATGAGCATTATATTGTAAATCTGCTGAACAGGGGAACCTGATGGAGCTAACCAAAAAGGTACAGACGCCATCAAGCTAGTGAAACTGTCAAATTTTCCCAATCAACTATGAACCTTATGCTTTAGCGATAAAGCAGAAAATCTATTAAAGAAATTTGACAGATTGTAGTAGCTGGATGTGCTGACGTCTGTACCTGAAGTGCTTTACTCTAAAGTTTTCTTCTAACCTCATTCAAGTGTTACACACTATATAGAAGCAAAATCAATGAGGGAATTAGCTTTTTTTTTAACTCTTCCCTAGTCGCTGGATAGATGGCGCTGAACTTGGTAAGTTACTGCAAGGAACGCAACGTCTCATCATTTTTTGATTATTTCACTTGGATGTAATTTTGAGATCATAAAACAAAAGTGTCAGTCAACGAGCGTATGTGACGTGACGTAATGTTTTTCTTTCCAAGCGTTTTGGTTTTGGCACCTAGTAACGTAGTCAGTTCAACGCCATCAACAGAGTTCTTGGAAACCATGTTTTTTTTTAATACTCAAAAAAAAAAACCTCATTACTTTTTGAAAAGAAATCATATTTTGCAAACATCGAAGGAGTCTAAGTATGAAAATATTTCCAACTTTATGTATAAATAGGAAATACCTCGAAAAAATTAGCAAAAAATTATTTTAAAAGTGGTTTCAGTCCAAACACTTGGGTCTGCGTCAAACGTACTGAAAAGCAAATTTAAATAAAAGTACGGTAGTCGTTTAGTTTCAGTTTTATTTCAATATAAAATGCTCACAAGCTACGAACAGATTTGTTACGAAATATAAAAATATTTTGCTGGTTCTTGCTATTAGTCGCGAAAGTATTTTATTTATTTCGGATTTCTGTTTTAAAGGTTGGTTTGTCGTTTGGCGTTCAAATCAAATGTTAAAGAAAGGAAGAAAATACATTTATTTAGCACAGACTAAAAGACACACAATACACCAGATAGTTAGATAATAATCGTACATCAGTTAAAAACAAAAAAAGATATAAAGAATAAAAAGTGCAAAGTCCGATGTAAGAAATTAGCAGGAATGTGTGCCTCACGGCTGCACCAAAAAGGCCCAGTTCAGCAAAAATGCCAGACAACTAGTGCCTGACGCTGGTTTTCAACTGCACCTGGTGTGTGAGGTGTTAAGAAGTGCGAATTCAAGTCAAAAGGTAGGTACCTGCTGATATTCAAATAATGCTGCACCATTAAATCGAGAATGAATCAGCCAAGCAAACCAAGTTCTTCTGGATCATATTGCTGCTAGATGAGAAACCGCTCCGTCGATCCTACACAATAGGCACGTCATCCAATCAGAGGACAATGCGCGGACAGCTTATTTTTAATCTCGCTCCCATCATATTCCATACTATGAGAACATTGCTTAGTTTTCCGCGATAAAAAAGTTTCATAGGCTCTTTTCCGGGTCTAAGGATAGAAAAGCACCCTAATTGCGTAACACACTATTACTCTCTATACTTGAACAATTACGTGTGAATTTTTTTAATCGTCTTATAAACAAAACACGCGGGGTGTCGCTTACGGTAACAGTGGCGCCAGTTCAATAGTTTTTCCCACATCAAAAAATGACCAACGCGCCTAAAGAAGTTTTCATTTCAAAAACGACTGATAAAATCTACAAAGAATATTAAATATAGACACTTTCTCAAAAAATCCTCACTAAAGGTTCATTCCTCCCACGCATGTACCTACGTGATACATATTAACGACTCTTCAAAGGAATTTCGCGGGCGAGTAGCGATGATTCTGTCAATAAAATGGCGGTGATCAGGCTCGCCTGTCAGTGCTTACCGATGGATAACAAGCCGTCTGACAGGTACTCACGGCTGATGTAACAAGATGATTAACTAGTTATACCCGTTATTTTCTGGATAGATGGAGCAAAGGGATGTTTGGCGGACTACAGTCAACAAATGAAATGAAAATGAAAAAGTGTTTATTCACAGAAACAATTTTTTACATAATATATTTACCTCCGCCAAACTGCAAAGAAGCAGTTTGTTGGCAGACGTAGCTCCTTTTTTTTTGTAACTATTAACATATTTAATTTTTTTTATTGACACTTTTTCACATACATGTAATCAAACTATTCCTTCAATTCATAAATTTAGAAAAAAAGAAAAAAAAAAGAGATAAGTATGCAGGATCGTCAGATACCTATAGTTGAAGTTTAGTAAGAAACCGAAGTATGTTTAAATAGAAAACAATGAGTGCATTTATCAAATTAAATTTCAGTCGACCACATCCATCGGTTTCTTACTAAATTTCACCTATATCCGACGGTCCTAAATACTTATCTCTTTTGTTGACTGTATTTACATTCTGGTTGTGTTTGCCTAAAGCCTATTTGAAAGCAAGATTCAACTAATATTACAGGAAACTTTGAAATCAACTTTGTAGGCAGTCAGTTTAAACTAACATTATAAACAGGTAAAATAATTTGTTTGTAATCGGATCAGTACTTCCAGCGATCTGGGGACACGGCAGTGCCCCAAGTCGAACAATAATAAACAAAGGCACAGCCATACCATCCATTTTCTCGAAGCCATTCCGGACATTTTCCACCCTCTGTAACATCGTTGTGGATAAAGCTAGAAGCCGGAACTTGAAGAACTGGTTTGCGAGACTTGCATTTTTGTACATGTAATTACGTTTAATTACAAAAAGAAGTAATCTCTCGAAGTACTGATCCAATTAGAAAGCTACACTATTTCTGAGTGCATAGGATATGTTTTATGGTAGGTATAGTTAAGTTCCACGAGGACGCAAGTCACGGGCAAAAGTTAGTAGATATCTAATGCAACACAGTATGTAATATCTGCAAGTTTTTAGTATCAGTAGTATTCTAGTAGTAGTAATAGTTTGTAGTTTTTAGTATCCAGCCGCGTCTAAAATCGTAATTAAAATGTGTGGATTACTATAATAATGTCCAAATCATAATGAAGTCAAAAAATAAAAATTGTCCAAAAATAAAAAACTTCAAAAATAAAAATGTCTAAAAAAAAAATTACAAAAAAATAAAATGCCCAAAAATAATAAATAAAGTTTCGAATGCCGAAAAAACTGTAGCTACGGCTAAAAAAAAAACAAATTTCATATACTTTTATAATCATTTGCGTAATTATTCATGTTATAAAACAAAGTCCCCCCCCTCCCCCTCGCGTCAGTCTGTCTGAACGCGATAAACTCAAAAACTAGAGAACGGATTTTCATATGGTTTTCACCAATTCCAGAGTGATTCATGAGGAATGTTTAAGTGTAATCAAGCCGACTGGGAGCTATAATGGCGTGCGCCGCGTGAAATTTGGCAAACAGCGAGTTTATAACCTGAATTAACACATAGGGTACTTTAAATTCTGGTAGTACGTTTCCGTGGAATATTTTCCGACATCCACGCGGGCGAAGCCCCGAGCAAAAGCTAGTACAGACGCCAGCACATCAAGCTACTACAATCTGTCACATTTCTTTAAGAGATTTCCAACTTTATCGCAAAAGCATAAGGTTCAAAGTTGATTGGGAAAATTTTACAATTTCGGGTAGCTTGATGTGCTTATACCAAGTAAAAGTAAAATTTAATTTTAAGTAGTAAAATTTAATTTAATTTATTCCCTTTAATAAAAAACAGAAAGTAATATCCTATATTAATTAAAATTATATCATCAAGTACATGTAGTTTAACAATTTTATAGTTAATCAAGTAATATTTTGCGTACGTATCATCACTTATTACCAAATAAAAAATCGGCAACTAAATACAAACGCAAATTCGTAATATAATTTTCCGGATATCGTTATTCAACAGGCGCTAGAGTAGTAGAAGTGGTTGTAGTCGTAGGGGTCGTAGAAGTCTGAGTAGTCGTAGTCAAAGCAGTCGTAGTCGATGTAGGTGTAGTTGTAGGTGGCGAAGTCGTAGACGGCACGAGACACGATGGGTTGAGTCCTTTGCAGAGCAGGCATATCAACTGTGGAGTAAATATTGCATGAAAGGAAAAAGAGAAAGCCATTACAAGATTTATTTCAACAAGCATACGAATCAAAGCGATCGGTCGCGTTCATATTGTTTGGCGAACCAGAACGTGTTTGTTACGCCGACAGAAGATGCTTCCTGGTTTTCTGAACAAATCAGAGACATAATAATATACACTTATACATGGTCAAATTAAATTACTTAGCGAAACTCCGCAGATGAGATGGGTATCGATACCTAACATGATAAAACCATTTTGCGAGTTTGCCATTAAGCGGGACACTGGGTACATTAATCGTCTGACATGCGGCAGATATGTCCAGCCCAATGTTTTTTGGTTGGGATCCTTATCTCTAACACCTTTCAAGTTTAACGCAATTTTTTTTTTTTACATACATTTTTTATACAAAATTTTATAAAATAATGTTTGGACAAACCTTTTGACTGCGAATGAAGTTAAATCTGTTACAGACTTCACCAAAAGTGGGAGCAGCTGCCTTGAATCCTAAAAAGATAAAAAGTAAGATATAGTGCAATCCGCCAGGGTCGCGGGTTGTTCGAAAGAGATACCGTGGCCCCTGGCACAGACAGGCAACTGAAGGAACACGGGTGGGTTTTAGTCAGTAAGAGTCTGACACTCCCTTCCGCTCCGCCCAGAGCGGGAGGGGTCATTTGATGATTTCCCACCCAAAAAAAAAAAAAAAAGGTATAGTGCAATGGCTGGGAATCAAACTAAAAGCCTCTCACTTACGATTCCACATCTGAACCGTTATAACGACTACTTATAAATTTGTCTCGCACTTTAAGGTTTCCTAACTCAAAAGAAAGTACGGAACCCTTCATTGTGCATGGTTTGACACGCACTTGGCCGGTTTCTTTTTTGATAAAAAAAGAATCACAGAATCTAAAAGAAATATTGACTCAACATAATAATTTTCATATCAACGATCTGTGTCTCAAAAATATTACTTTAGGTACGTTAAACTCAGTTTAGTTGACACAAATATGCATTAACTATGCATAATAGATACAAGAAATAAGGAATATCACGTAATCAAATTTTAAACAAAATACCAATTTGTTACCTCCAAATCCAGCATGAGATCCATAACTCCAACCAACAGACGATCCTAATAAACAAAGACAATAATAAACATACATTATACATATGATCATCCCCTAAATCTAACAATTACTAAAGTTAAAATAATCCTAATGGATGTTATTATTCTCTTACTTTGGGCCCTTGGATTTAAACCTAAAATAACAGCCCATTAATTGGTTAGGGACCCAAACAGAGTTCATTTTCCAAAGGTTTAAATAAAACAAAATTTTGTCAAGGTCCTTTTGAAGTGTAGCTATTTAGAGATTAAGGCAATTTTAGTTATGTCAACGCGGTTGGTTTGGATGAACATCGAATAACAAATCCAACAATACTTTATCAAAAATAATGAAAGCAAAGAGGTTACCAATGCTTGAATAAAATAAATAAATAATAACAAGTATGCATGCTTCATTAACAAGTACCTAGAAACACACAAATATACAAATATCGATATATCCAGGTACCAGGAAAACAAAAACCCACAAGAAATGGCAATACCCACTATACTAGTTAGAATTCTCATCAAACAGGAAATAATAAAGGAGCAAAAGAACTACAGCAAAATCTAATTAAACAAAAGACCAACCTTCAGTTCTTCCAAAGGAAAGACAATGTGATATTGAATAAAACAGAATTGAGAACAGATAAAAGGATGTCGCAAATAAGAACGCCATGACTGAATCTTCAACTGTCGACTCGGTTAATGACAAAAAATCTGTGGAGCTGCGCTTTAGGAGCTTATATTGTCTGAAGTCGTTTGCGCTAGGGATGTGCGGATACTCCACGATATTTTTTTCTTTTTTTGTTTCAGAATATTTTTGTGGTTTACGGACGCACGTGAGGAAGACCTTTTTCATGGTTTGGAACAGCATGAGCGTTATGTAGATAGTCAAAAAGGCATTTGTTTACAGATTTAAAAGCAAATACTCGTAGTATCTATATTTATTTCATTACGTGTCATTTTAAGTCTTTCTATGTATTTTTAAGCAGTAAGGGGTTAGTTTAAACTCCCTTACTAATAAATATTGTATAGCGTCTGTATAACACAGCCCTTTGTCTTCTTCTTTCGAAAGTCAAATTACTGACGACTGAAAGAGAGAAATCGGTGTGTAACTATTCATCTGATATAATACGTTTATTTAGTAAGGGAGTAAGACAGTTATTGTAAGCCTCACTTTGGGAAAACAAGGCGTAATGTTATGCTATATTAATCGTAAGTTACTGCTATGAGACCCTTTTAAGTAACTATTTATATGTGACCTTTGACCAAGATTTATTATCTAAAACTAATCTGCCTAACCTTTTCCTATGTTGGGGTCGGCACCCTGTCTAACCGGATGCGGCTGAATACCAGTATTTTACATGGAACGACTGCCTACCTGACCTTCATAACCCAGTTACTGGGTAACACGATAGGTACCCCTTGGTAAAACTTGTTGTCAGACGTTCGGGCTTCTGACGACCCGTAACGACCGTCAAAGATTCAAGAATGACAGCCGGGACCAACGGCTTAAAGTATTTTACGAGGCTCGGAGGTGTCTTAGTATGTTAAGATGGTCAAACATCTACGGACCGATCGCGACCCGTGCGGTTGGTATTACTTAACCACGAGCTCCTCCATTTATATCCAAAACAGTCTGCCACATAAATATCTTGGTAAGAGATGAGTCCCTTTTCAATTCCTCGCAAAAGAAAAAAACAAAAAAATCCAGAATTAAACAAACCCAACACATTTTCCGTTATCTATTCAGTTTAACTCCGTTACAGGCGTACCATAAATTTGATGGCCAATTTACCTGAACCAGTCAAATCAGACCTGTTCTTTGTAAGGCTTGATTGGAGACGAAGGTTCGTTATAATTTGGTGGGTGATCCTAACGATCTAAGGCGACTGAGCCCATTGTACAACAGGTTGTCACGCACTTCTGAGATTACTTGTAATTTTATTTTTATTTTACGAGTCAAAACGCTGGCTTGGAACTGGGTCTCGTAAATGGAAATCGCTTTAGTTGCCATGATGTTTATTTGTTTATCGCAATGTTTGTGGCTTTTCTACTTATGAGGAAATGTGGTCGGAGAGACTTTTGAAAAATCCTAAGTAAAAAGTCGTTATTCGAGGTTTGGCTCTCGCCTATTTCCTCCTCCAATATTGGAGTAATTTAAAATATATTTCAGTTGACAGCGCAGCGGTTTAAATTGGCATTTTTTGAGGGTTATAGTGCATATAAAAATAATGTGTCATCCAAAAGGAAAACATAGGGACATACAAGTAGTTAATATTTATTACTGGTAGCGCCCCGCGGTTTTACCCGCATAAGTGTCGATCCCGTAGGAATATCGGGATAAAAAAGAAATATTAATTAAAATGACTTTATGAATTAACAAATTCATAAAGTCAAAGTCAAATCATTTATTTCAAATAGGCACATTAAAGGCACTTTTAACGTCAAAAAAAAACTAAATAGAAATGATTCTAGTCGCCCATTCCAAAAGGTAGTAGGAGAAGAATGGGCAAGAAACTCCACCGTTACTCTTTTAAAATAATCAAGCTATAATGTTCCCATTGCTGGGACACAGGCCTCCTCTCTGTGAGAGGGTGTAATCCGTAATCCACCACGCGGGCCCGGTGCGGGTTGGTACAATGATATTATAAGTAAAAAGGTGACACTTATAATATCATTGGGTTGGTAAATGTCACATGTCTTCGAATTTTTGGTTCTAGCTAGGACATGCCGGTTTCTTCACGATGTTATCCTTCACCGTTTTGAGAGCAGTGGTGGCTTTTTAATTATCGGACCGAAAAGTTCAATGTTTGTTCTTTTAAAGCGAGTTATTCCGGTCTGATCCCCTGAACCCCCTCCACCCCCCCCTCCTCGATCCCCTGCTAGTTCTTCTTCTGTTTTAATCTCTGTCTTATCCACTATAAACTTTCTCATTTAGGTTTGATCCGCTCAATATATTTTTTAGCGTGTGTTTTCTGTCGTCGTGATACATCTTGGTGTTTTTATTATTCAATGATCTCCTTATTTTCGTCAAACTGTCTACTTTGATGCAACTAACTTGTATCAATCAATCAAAATCAAATATCAATTCAGTTTTTAAAACCAAGCCTTATTTTCCTGTTGACAGCGATGCGGACGAATTTTTGATGCCCTATGATTCCTTTCCCTCTTTTTTATATACATTTGTACTTATTATTATTTTAAATGTGTTAGCATATATGTTATGTTAATATTATCTTGTTTGAAGATAAAATGTAGCCTTAGATGAGTAGTAGGTACTAAGCGTTTCAAAAGTATTAAGAATGATGCTCATTTTGATACCTCTCCCTCTAATATCCATGCATAATATGTATAATAAATTGCCACGAAGTGTATGGAAGGTCCCCCGACCTTCCATACTTTTAGTGGCATCATCCTTTGTTAGTTAGACTAACAAGGTCTTTGTTGGTCACGAGTTTATGCGACAAAGGACCGAGAGTATTAACTGCTATCGACCCAGAAGTTACTACTCCTAATAGTGTGTCTATACTATAGAGTATAAGTAACAACTATAGACTCTTAACTTTCACTAACTTTATTTTCTACAACAACTCTTAACTCCTTAGGAACGTAAACAAATCAAAGTAACTTCGAGAGAAAGTCAAACGACCCCATATATAGGAGAATCGTTTGTGATGCAAATTAAATCCGATTCACTCAAATAGCCTATTTTGATTCAATGCTTACCCTCTTCGGCATACCTTGAAATGTCAAAGCGGGAGTTAACTGTGACCGGTTGCAGACCCTAAGTAAATTTGATTCGGGTTCAATGATTGGTCCTCGTAACAGCTTCGCTATACAAGTTACGATGTGAAACTTAAAGAAAAGTTCAGGGACGGATTTGAGACGAGTTCAAGTTTTGACATTTCTGAAATTAAGTTTTTTTAGCCTACACTGTTCCACTGAGAAAAGGCCTCAATCAAATCCTTCCAGGAAGGTCCTTCCAAAGGTTAAAGGCTAGGAAAAGCCTGTAGCGGTATCTACAACGGCACATGCGAACAACGCGTCATACTGACGTCACGCCAAATCCTGCATCTCGGAAGCAGTGTTTACCGCGCAATTAGCATAGACATGAATCATCTTGCAGTTGCCCGCCAGACACAACACCCGTCTGGTCGGAGGATCCTCCCTTTTCTATAGAGTATGAATGAACTTTACACCCTGTTGTTCCTCGTACCTCTACAAGCCGAAATAGTTTTTAAAGTGTTTCATCCCAGTCACTGTTCAGCGAGCAATGAATGTATAGTAATAGTGAACTATTAGAACCCGGCCCGTTATCTCGATTTTCAGAAACTTTATAAACTTCACAACAAAAACATCAAAACTGCTCTCTAAGTCGAAGGTCAACGAAGATGCGGACCCGTCGAAAGTACCTAGTTCGAAACTTGGTAGTGAACCCTTCTCCCTATTCATTAACATTTCGGACGGGTAATAACACTTCGGGAGTAGAGACAACTGTCAGATCGTGTTGTCATTCATTAGGTCGGGCCCCAAACTAATCTTATATCCGTAGGATGTAAAAAGTAAGATAAGTCAACGACTAATGAGTGATCCCGAAGACAATTATTTGTAGGATCACCAGGTTTTTTTCTCTTATCAATACTTCTGTCACCGTACTACCTTACCCAATTAGTTCAAAGGTCATTGCAGCTTTCTATTATTGAACCATATTTTGATTTATAAGACTGTCCGTGGAGTTTCTTGCCCAATTCTTCTCTATAGATATAGATACCTACTATGCTTTGGAATGGGCAACTAGCTTCATCTTTCTGACTAACCGACTCCTTGAAAAAACCAACTGTAATTGGTTTATTTGAAATAAATATTTGAGTTCGTGTTTGAGTTTCTAAGAAATCCTACAAATAAATTTTATGTTTTTAATTTTATGTAGTTTACTATCTATTACTTTTCAGATCAAATCAAATATATTTTAACAAGGCTGAGATAAAAGATTTAACAAGTGTGAAAACTAATGTTTTAGCATAAAATGTCATAAATCCTAAATTAAACATTACATAAAAGGGGCTTTTTTTTGTGGATAGGAAATCATCAAATGATCACTCCCGGTCTGGGTGGAGCGGAAGGGAGTGTCAGACTCTTACTGTTCCTTTCTTAGCTCTTTATGTTCTGGGCCAGCGGTAACCCTTCCGGACAATCCCGCTAACCCGGCAGGCTTCGGCCATAAGGGGCCCCTTCCTCGATGCTGACATCATTCACAAACATTAACAAACAGTATTATATTTGTTTATGATTGATGACATTTTGTGTCATTCAACTGAATTTACAAACTCACCTATAAGGCGGCTTAGGTTGTCTTTTATTCAAACATCAGTAAACGAGAGGTTCTCAGTGAATAACTACGGGCAAACCTATAAAAAGAATTCTCTAGTTTTTACGATCTACATTCTTTATCCCTCTTTTATGGCTTGCAAAGACTGAGGAGAATGTTTTATTTAAGTAGAAATACTGTTACACATCGCAAGAACAATAACTTTTTTAAACTGTATCTCAGATTAATTATTATTAAGAGGTAAAAATCCCACACTGCCCGACCTCCCGGATCCCCGGCGGTCGGGTGCCTTTCCCGGATCCCCGGCGGTCGGGTGCCTTTTGAGGGTTTCCCCAGGAAAGCAAAAAAAGAAGGTATATTTTGGTAGCGAGGGAAAAGAGTTCCTGGAAGGACTTGAGGAAAGCCCTTACCCAGCAGTGGGACAGAATAGGATAATTTAAAAAAAAAGTATTATACTTTTCATGATGTATCTGACCTTGAACAATCTGAAATCCGTAACTTTCTACGCGCATTTCGGTCCTGTTTCCACGGGTTAATAGATTTTTGTGCAAGAGTTTAAAAGTAAACAAGTTTGGCAATGAATTAGTAACTAACAAGAAATAATTTTCTTTCCATTTTATGCTTCGAGGGAAAGGGTTTATTTATTTATATAAACTTTATTGTACACCAGAAAATACATGACAAAAAATACATTTAACACTACAATACATACATTGGCGGCCCTATCGCTTTCTGCGAGACACAAAAGGTCGACCGAGACCAGAGGGTTTCGGTCTTTCTGCGTTAATGTGACCTTTTTGGTAGAAAACTCATTGCCTTTTGACTTTCCTTGAAGTAGTCTTAACTGTAGGTACTATCACACGCACGGCGCGTAAAAAAATTGTTGTTACTGCCACGAATCAAATTTAGATCGACATAAAACCTGATACTACATATCCTGACCTGCAAATTGCAAAAAACCTTGCGGGTTTCCCTGACGTTTTCGTCTTAAAGTGAAAACCCGCGAAATTATTTTCTGCAATAAACGCTAATTTCGCTACAGCCTACATTGAAGAGTTTAGCAAGTTTTAGACTTCAAATTCTCAATTCAGGAACAAATAATCATTTATGTCATAATAATGTTAGACCATAAACTTAAACTATTGAACATGGGCTTCTAACGACCGCCTCGGCTGTTGTCCTAATTACCACGCTTGCCAAACAGATAGTCGATTGTATTAAGTTAATTTATTAGGTGCTATTAATGTAGCACCTGCAGTAGGTACTGTGATGGGCTAGATGAGCCCTTCAAAGAATTTAAACAACGATTAGTCCATACAAAGAATGACCCAAAAAGAGGTGCAGAGTGCGTGAGCTGGGCCCTAAGCGATTTCTTCAGAAAGTTGTTCAGGGAGCTTAGGGAGTAAACATACTAAAAAGTCCCCGCGACTAGGAGGTGAGCCGGAGTGGGGTAGGGGGATAAAAGTTCCCACTTTTGAGTTTTTCGCTAATATCTTTAGAACGGTGCGTCGTAGAGAAAAAATATCTTCTACGTAATGAAAGCTAATACAATTTACTACAACTTTTATCTTACACACTTTTTTTATCTTACATTTTACACACAAAAGTGTATAGGACAATGCTAATAAAATTTTCTACAACTTTTGTCTACACTTTTTCTAAATTCTAATCTGTTTTCGAGCATCACGCTCTGCAAAGCTTCAAAGTGTCTGTCTGACTAAACTAGCACTCACTTTTCCTGAACCAAATAAACCTAATAAAATATTTGACACCCCGTTCTAAACTTGCTTGAATGTTCGAATGGAAACCGCGCTAAATGATAGCCAGTCTGCACTACATAAGCGTTGGAAAAACGACCTGAGAACTTGTACTATTTATTCTGTGCCTGAGGACCTAGACTTCGCTTTCGAAGCCCTTCGTATTTCTAGAAGTACTTTCATGTGTATGTTTGTTTGTTACGTTTCACGCTAAAACGGTTGATCGGATTTGAATGTTTGAAAAATGGGTAGACCATGATATGGATTAGGACATATTATGGTATGTTTTATCCCGATATTCCCACGGGATCGAGACTAATGCGGGTAAAACCGAGGACGCAGCTAGTCTATTATAGAGGGGTAAAATTGTTTGTTTATAATCTTTAGAAGTACTGATACGATAACGAAAATTCCGTCACTGATAGAAAACTATACACTATAGCTGAGTGCCATAGGATAATATATTTTATAGCAACTTTACCATAAATCATACTATCCGACTTCCATGCCGACTGAAGTCGCCGACAGAAGCTAGTTTTTAGTTATATCGTCAACCAATCGTTAGCAGTTAGTTAACTACATTCAGAAGGAAAGTAGAAACCTGAAACAAAATAATCTTCGTCTTCTGTAATTTCCTTTATCTTCTTTGGTTAAACTTACGAATACTCTTACATTGAGCTCCTTAAGTTCTGAGTTGAGCTGCACGGTTACTGACAAATGCGTGCACTGACTGGACAGGTCCGCTCAATCTGTGTGGTTCTTTCCTCATTTCAGACACTAATCTACATGGTCCTCAAAGATTATGTCCGGATTTTTTATATACACATTGACATTGATGAATTTTATTTAGACAATGACATGAATATTTACTTTGTAAGTAATTTTTATTATTTTTTTTTTATTTAATTATTGTGAATGTGAGGACTATGTGGGTCATTTCTTCTTTTTTTTTCCTTCTTAGTTTTAATCATGATCTGGCAGTTTGAGTAGTTTATGCGGCCTA
The DNA here is from genome assembly GCA_948474745.1 of Oligia latruncula. Taxonomy (NCBI): domain Eukaryota; kingdom Metazoa; phylum Arthropoda; class Insecta; order Lepidoptera; family Noctuidae; genus Oligia; species Oligia latruncula. The sequence continues at coordinate 12,410,351 of OX419702.1, read as the reverse complement.
CCCAAATGTCCTGTCTTTGGTATTGTTCGTCGAATCGTTGAGCTCCTCAAGTTCTGAGTTGAGCTGCACGATTTTTGACAAATGCGTGCACTGATTGGACAGGTCCGCTCAATCTGTGTGGTTCTTTCCTCAAAAGACCATTTCAGACACCAATCTACATGGTCTTCACACGATCTGACCAAGATTTTGTCTGGACTTTAAAAGAGACTGTGACTTCTGAGTTTGTTTCTGCCTTTCTTCTCAGAATAGTCAGTTAGGAAACGCCGACCTCATCTAGTTTAAAAAAAAAAATATGATTGACGTGTAAAAGTGTTTGTACAAACCTACTTACAGAAATAAATATCATTTATCATCATTTATCATTTATAGTAATGGCTTAGTTACAGTTAGAAAGTGGTCTTTCCTCCAGTAAGTTAGTTGAGAAAAGCAGTCGCTTACATGCAAACACTCTGGTTACTAACATGCTCATGCGCGATGCGAGGGTATTTCTAACACCGCAATCTAACTAAAATAAAGCTAACTTACCTAGATTTATTTTAAACTAGCTGTATTTTCGCGAAGTTAAAACGGCCCCGATATTCGAGTAACTGGTTGTGGTAGAACCCAGGCAGGCATACACTTTACTTTGAGCAATTTACCTCATTACCACTTCTCTGAAAGCTATACAGGGTTAACATTAAGAACCTCTTAAGAGGTCATTCTACTCATCATTATGAACACCTTTTACTATGGGACCAAAACTGAAATCGGGTAAAAAAAATCAGCTTTTCCCTACATTTATGTTCGTATAACTCGTCAAAATGTAGGACAGCAGATTTTTTTCTCGCGATTTCATGTGTCAATGCCATGAGACCAACCCTGAAATGGCGAAAAACAAGCAAATTCTATATTTGGTTGAGTTATGTAAATATATGTACTGTAACTGTATGGAGCAGTCGATTCTTTTTCGCCATTTCAGAAAGCTAATTCCCGCAATTAAAAACGTTCAAAATCTAGTCGCAATCTCATCTCAGCGACAATCAATGTCAAGAACTTGTCAAAAATGTAAGGAAATTAGAGGTATGGTAAAAAAAAAAAAAATTGACAGAATGTGACTGCGATCAGACTGAACGTTCTTAAAAATTGCCCTTCTGGTTTGGACCCAAAGTAAAAGTTATACGTAGGTAATGATGAGTACAATGACCCCTTTACAGGTCCAAACACCATTTTCGGAACACCTAGTATAGTTTATAGCATGTACACTGTACAGACGCCAGCACATCAAGCTACTAAAATCTGTCAAATTTCTTTAATAGATTTTCAACTTTATCGCTAAAGCATAAGGTTCAAACTTGATTGGGAAAATTTTACAGTTTCGGGTACCTTGATGTGTTGGCGTCTGTACGTTTACATTCCGGCCGTCAAGAGAATGCGTTTCTGACACCTGTCACTGGGTTAATTCGAATTGCGAATTTGATCTTTATTAGCTACTAGCTAATAAAGATCAAATTCGCAAAACACGTATACGTAAGTATCGCTATTCACCAGTGCAGCAGTGCTCTAATAACAACTTATTATTGCGAATGACTGATTTCCCTAAGGGGCGAGAGGCAGCAGCTAGTTCATTTTAAATAACTTTGTTTCATGATAAATGGAAGATTTCTTACGTGGTAAAAAATTGTCTTCTATTTGTAACTACAAGCGAATTCACTACTTGTACCCAATTTTAACCAGCACTGCACTACCAATATCAATCTGAATCATTTTGAAGGCTTGCTAATCCATTGCTTCATATGTTCGAATTTGTCTGTACAACAACGTAAATAACGTAATGAATGTTGTTGAACTGTCAAAATAAAAGCCATTCCTACTGTTAGTGTGTACGTAACAACCCCGCTGGATCCACCAGGAAGCAATTAACAAACACATTACTTTTGCATTGGATAATAGTAGTCGGATAAATTAACGTTTTCATTCCTTGATTGTACAAACACAGAAATGACATCATCCGTCGTGCTCTTGTCACCGCCGGGGTGCCAGCTGTTTTAGAACCCAATGGCTTGGCACGCGACGATGGGAAGAGACCAGACGGAATGACCATAATGCCTTGGAAGGTTGGTAGGCCTTTGGTGTGGGATGCAACGTGTGTCGACACCCTTGCGCCATCCCATCTTCCAAGCACGGTGAGCTGTGCTGGGGCAGCTGCTGCAGGTGCGGAAAACCTCAAACGGCGCAAATACTCCAATCTCTTTGGAACGTATATGTTTGAGCCGTTTGGGGTTGAAACTCTAGGGCCATGGGGCCCGAGTGCCCACGTGGTATTTCGAGACATCGCCAAGCGGTTGGTCGACTCTTCACGTGACCAGAGGGCTGGCCTATTTTTTGGCCAAAGAATCAGCATTGCCATACAACGTGGCAATGCTGCCAGTCTTTTGGGCACGTTTCCTGTTGACAGCGATGCGGATGAATTTTTTGATGCCCTTTGATTCTTTTCTTTCCTTTTTATATACTTGTACATATTCTTATTATTATTTTAATACTGTACATAAAGTAATGATCAAACACAGAAAGCATTCAATCAACACAGTCTATCGTAGTTCAGCGGGTTTTTTTTTTCTTTATTTAAGGGGACTCGGTCAACAATGACGATGTCGCCCCGTAATTCTAATTATAATATAACACTTATGTCTACATACATCTTATCTCTCTAAAATCTTATCAGTATTACAACAATGGAGTGGAAGCAGAACCCAGCTATTGCTGGGTGGTGCTTCCGCTCCGTAAATGGCACATGTATAATGCACACAACTTCCCGGCCCCCTCCGAAAAGGGGAAGGCCAAGAAGCTGCTGCATAACCCTATGTTGCACTGCGAATACCCAGGTGCCTGTCGCCGCTGAACCTCATTCCGGACACATTCGAGCAGAACATGGTGAACATCCTCGATCGTGTTACACTCCGTGCAATTAGGTGAGTCCGTTTTACCCATTAAATGTGCAAATTTATTTGATGGAATGTCCGAAAGGGTTACCGCTGCCCCGGAACATAAAGGGCTAAGGAAGGAACACGGGTGGGTTTTAGTCAGTAAGAGTCTGACACTCCCTTCCGCTCCACCCAGAGCGGGAGGGATCATTTGATTATTTCCCATCCTCAAAAAAAAAAAAACTATCGTAGTCCACTGTTGGGCATAGGCTTCTCCCATACTGGGCAACTACACCCTGTCTGTCTTTTCGCATCCAGTCTATCATAGCCAATGAGGTCGTCTGTCCATCTAGTTGGGGGGCGTCCCACACTACGCTTGTCGATACGCGGTCTCCACTCCAGGACTCATCCGTTCCACTGGCCATCGGTCCTTCGACAAACATGGCCAGCCCACTGCCACTTCAGCTTGCTTACTCTGCAAGCTTTGTCGGTAACTTCGGTTCTTTTCAGGATATCTTCGTTTCTGAATTTATCCTTCGAAAAAACTCCGAGCGTAGCCCGCTCCATAGCGCGCTGAGCGACCTCATATTTGTGAACCAGGCAGACTGTAGGGCAGGACGCACTGGTTGAAGACCTTAGTCTTAATCAAAAAGCATTACCTCATTTTAATTAATTTTCTACTGAAGAAAAACATGCCGACTCCATTCTGACAAAATTAGGTTTGAAATAGTCAAAAACTCACAACAAAAAAAAAATCCACATTCAATTATAATTTGACAGCTACACACCACTATTCACAAATCTCTACAGAGCTACTTTATAACAATGACGTCACGGCAATTAGCCGTTATCACCAACAGACTTGTAATTGAACGACCGGCAAATTATACGGGCCCTCAAGTTAAGTGAGTTTATGTTCTGTATTGTTTGGTGTAGTGGCTCAAGACCGTCTTGAGGAACCCTGATTCATAAGGAAGGGTAAGAACCCTTATAAGAAGCTATAAATAGCTAAGAAGCTATCTGTGTATTTCTTGCGAATCTCGTCGTATTTACAACGAGCAATATTAATAGGTGTTCAAATCAGAGCAAATAAAAGGTGAAGAAATACGAGAATAAATTAGACTGCGTGTATCTATTGACGTTCCCCGTCTGCATAAAATATATCAAATAGTTTAGTCTTTAGAGCTAGTCAAAACTTCACTACTGTAGCGGCATCTACACCGCTACATGCGAACTACGCATCACGCTGACGTCACGCAAAATCCTGCATCACGCAAGCAGAGTTTACCGCGCGACCAGCATATATACAACGTCCCGAAATCAATCGTCGATAAGTCGGGCAGTTACCCACCGCACACGACACCCGTCTGGTCGGAGGATACTCCCTTTTCTATGGAGGATGAGTGTACTTTACACCCTGTTTCTCATGCCACTATACTATTTCGTTTTGTTTAAAAAATTACTATTTTCATTTCGAAGCCAGGATTTATTTGATAGTCCCAAAATACTCTTATGCATTAGTATTACTAGTGTTTTCATTTATTTTCGTATTGTCATCTCCACATTGTTTATCAAGCCGTTGTTCGCTTGCGGTACTCCATTTCCTTTGTATTGTATAATTGCATAGCACAGATGTGAGTTCCATGTATGTACCTACTATACCCTATGTACCATACCGGGTAATATGTCTTTTGTTGACTTGAATGAGCCCTGGCGGCTGATCTGATAGTATATCATGCTCACACAAATGTCTTGCTGACGGTAGAGTGTGGGTTGGATCATTTAGCTCCCATCAAAATGGTTGAGCTGAATGGTGCTGATCTATGCGTCATGTTCGTGAAGGGGCGCCGTCAGTTGGGGCTGGTCATCACTTAGCTGCCTCGGCTTATTTTTGATTATTTTATTTTTAGATTGTTGTTTTATTAGATACTATTTGTTGTACTCTGGACGCTTTTAATGCGTACGTCTTTTTTACATCGTTCTCACATATAATTCAACATTAATGATGTAACTAATATTTTTGTAAAAATATTATTTAAAAGAGTGTCCATGGAGTTTCTTGCCCGTTCTTTTCCATAGGTACCTACGCTTTCGAATGGGCAACTAGCTTCATATTTTCTGACTGACCGACTTCTTGACAATTCAAAAATGCCTGTAAACGGTTTAATTGAAATAAATGCTTTGAGTTTGAGTTTGCGGAACACAAAGTTTAAGCACTTTTCAAGTAAATTCGTTACCTGCCTAGCAAGAAGAAGTCACCTTTTTGAACTTCCATTTTCGTTCATAGTGTGTCCAGTGCCTACACACTACACAGTAGGTGAAATGAAAAGTCAGGTCCATAGTGTATGTAAACAATGGTCATTGAACATTGATTTAAAGTGTTATTGGGTTTTCCATTAGGAATTTCTTAATAACAGTCCGGAGTTTGGAAGTTGGATGGCCTCGGAAAGCACGTAATGCATTTGGTCCTGCACTTGATAACTCCCCGGTCGTGTCGGGTTGCCGTCCCATCGGACTATGAGAGTAAAGGAACAGAGAGTGCACCTGTGTTTGCGCACACACTTGTGCACTATAATACCTCCTGCGTACCTGGCTAATCTCCGTTGAGATTGGCCACCGTGACCGAAATAGGTAGGTCGGGAGGCTATTTTTTTTTTAAAACATTGATCTTGATGATGTATATTTTCATACTGTTACCAACCGCCGCCGCTAGCCGAACTGTGGGGTAATTGCGTAACATCAGTAGCAATGGGTTTCATTTTGACAGAGAGATAGAGAACGTTACGATGTCGAACAGAAAAAATACATTTTGGTCGCGTAGGTATTGAACTTTTGTATGAAACAGCATTTTTTTTTTGTGATTTCAGAGTTGAACCCATAGTGAAAGTTGTTCATATTCATGGGTAGAACATCCTGTGAAAATTTGCGCAATGCATAAAAAGTTATCCTGTATAGAACACCCACATTTCACCATTTTCATTCATGTAAATACCTCCTAAAAGACAGATCGCCTCTATTTGAAATAGGGTATCTATTTATCATTAATAGCTAAGAAGAAAATTCTATTTACAATTAATTACGAAATCACTTAATTACGTACGTCTGTTTGAGTATTTCCCCCTTCCTCGCTTGTTTCGGTTTGCGGTCAACCTCAAAGAGATCCTTGTGTCTCAGGGTCGAACGGTTTAAACTTACCCTTGGAAGGTTTAGTGTAATCTCGCATTTTTTTTTAATGGAGAAAGATTTGAGATTGTGATGGAACACATGTTTTGTTCTAAAAGTCATCATCTGCCTAGCCTTTTCCCAACTATGTATGTTGGGGTCGGCTTCCAGTCTAACCGGATGCAGCTGTATACCAGTATTTTACATGGAGCGACTGCCTATCTGACCTCCACAACCCAGTTACTGGGTAATACGATACCTCTTGGTAAGACTGGTTGTCAGACTTTCGGGCTTCTGACAACCCGTAACGACTGTCAAAGATCCACGAACGACAGCCGGGACCAACGGCTTAACGCGCTTTCCGAGGCACGGAGGGGTCACGGTATGTAAAGATGGTCACCCATCCACAGACCAACCGCGGCAAGCGTACCTTAACCTGATTGATCGACCTGTGCGGCTGTTATAATAATAACAGCCGCACAGGTCGATCGATCAGGTTAAACACGAGGGGCTCGTGGATATATATAGCCACGAGCCCCTCGTATTTTCTCGTGTTGTCTCGAACGAAAACAAACTCAGTTTTTAAAGTACATAAGATTTAAAACTTTTTATTTTCGTCGTAAATATCTTATGCGCAACAGAAGACAACGTTCGGCAACGTTTACTGTTTGAACAATAAGTAGGTACATAAGTAAGTTTGCTTATGAAAATTTTTACAGCCGTGTGACATGCGTCGATGCTTCCAGTTGTCGACGCGTATCACTCGTGTGTATGCACTCTTAGTACATTTAGTATTTTATCTATGGCATAGCTATTCCGTGACTCTTAGCAATCCGTAGAACCCATAGATATCCGGTAGAACCCATAAACAATAACCACGATTAGACTTTCCAAGCTTTATAAAATCATAAAATGATGTACTTCTTTATTTAAACTCCTTTCATTTTCATCAGAAAACCGTAATTCTAAATAAAATGGACATTTAAACAGTAATGTAAATGTCCCCTTGCTGAAATCCTGGGTTGAATTTTATTAGCAGAATTAATTTAAATAATTATGCGTCGATTTAGGCGTAAAGGTTCGTTTGTTTTTTAAGTTTGTTAAATGGTCAGGAAATTATTTATTTTGGGGTTGGTGACGTCACCTTTTGTTTTTTTTTTTGTTAGTCTTTAATGTCCCATTGCTGGGCAAAGGACTCCCCAAGTCCTTCCAAGAACTCTTTTTCCGCGCCACCTCGACCAGTCCTCGCGGTACGCGTCCAGGCAACGACGATAATAACCACTCTTTGCGTCCACGTCATCTCGCCATCTCTTTCTGGGCCGGCCTCGGCGGCGCTGTCCATCTTCAGGCACCCATTCTGTGGAGATGTTTTGCCCAGCGGTGATCGTGCATGCGGCTGATGGGAGCCGCCCAATCCCATTTGAACTTGGTAGCCTTCTTTCCTACATCCAGTATGCCCTTTCTGACCTGTCTTTTAACACCCAGAATGGTGCGTTCTATTGCTTTTTGGCAAATTCCAAGGCGGAAATTTTGCGACATAATTAATAATTATTTACATTTTAATTACCAGCAATAGCACGTTTTAGGGTATCGTAAAAATAAGAAGTAAAAACTCAACTTAGCTTTGATGCATCATCTTCATTTCAGCCGAAAGACGTCCAGTGCTGGAACATAGACCTCCCCCAAGCGACGCCACTGTGACCAGTTCTTTGCTTCTCGCATTCTTGCGGCCTTCACCAGGTCTTCGGTCCACCTGGTAGGAGGTCTTCGAATGCTACGTCTTTCATGCACATTAAGCCAATGTTACGGCCCCGCCGCCACCAGATACCGCACGGCAGGCAGGACTTACTACCGCCATACCGAGAGTCTGGCAGCGCCCGTGCCTCCAGTACGCGCCGCCAGGGGCGCACGTGGTCGTCCCACCATCGCATTTCGGACGTCATTTAAATATTTTGAACTTCAGAGATTTAGAACTCGATAAAACGATTTATACCAGTACCTACCTGTACCGTCCATTATTTTGAAGCCCATAAAAAGTAACACACAGCCGAAACAGCCTTAAAAGTCATAAAATCAAGGATTTATCTGTGTGTTTCCAACCAATTTATGTCATAATACAATCTCAAAGTATAAATAAAAATCGGGAAATATATGATCGCTAAATGATTTCGCTAATCTGATAGAAAACCCACAAGCCGCGCGACGGCGACGTAACGACGCATGATGTGGCGAGCCTCTAAATACATAACTAATACAGTGAGGCGTCGTGTCGCAATGTGTTCGAATCTCCATCCATACGTTGCGGGTAAAATTGTTTGTCGCTTGGTGGGCACATAAGGCGACTAAAGGATGATTTCCACCAAACGGCTCGCATCGCATCGTATCGGAACGGATTTTTCAATCTTTAAACGATATTAAATCGTGTACACAGTATTTAAAGTCTATATTCTCCCGCGACACGTGATCGTAGCCGAAACTATGCTGCGACGACCGATCAGCTCCGTTCGCCTGTCGTCGTATCCGATCGAATCTCTTCGGCTGTCGTCCAAATTTTTCTTTTCCTCTTGTGTTTTATGATTATTTTCTTCTTCTGCTAGTGCAATAGTCAATACGACTACGACAACTTCAATCATTTAAAAAATTTGAACACGACTACCCGGTAGGAATTAACCTTTCCGATCCGATGCGATGCAAGCCGATTGGTGGAATTCATCCTTAAAATAATAATGCTTAATAATTTCTACTGCTATGACACAGGCCTAAAAAGGCAGATGATGATTATGACATAAGTATTTGCTGCTTAAATAGAGTCTTCATTTAAATCCATTTTCACTCACACGTAATGTAAACACTCGTGCATTCATTACGCCGTCCGTCGTTTGATAAGCGCATCAGTAGCGTCGATTCATTAAGTGCCATAATCATTAGGAATCGATCGATTACGTATGGCGATAGAGATTGTGATTGGTAAAGTCTATTGAGAGTTGGGGCTTAGTGGAAATATATTTATTAGTGACTGGCTGTGCCGCGCGGTTTCACCCGCGTAAATGTCGATCTCGTGGGTATATCGGGATAAAAAATAGCTTATATGTTAATCCAGGGTGTCAGCTACCTCCATACAAAATTTTATTAAAATTGGTCCAGCCGTTTGAACGTGAAGAAGTAACAAACATATAAACACACCCCCACACACCCCTACACACACACTCACAAACTTTCGCCTTTCTAATATTAGTGTTATTTATTTCTGTAACAGCCCAGCGGGCCATATCAGTGTACCAGCGATGCGATTTTTTTTTTAAATGTCGCAGCATCATGCTGTTAAAGGAGCCATTTGGCCTCATAAAGGAGTTTCTGTTTCATTTTTTTTTTGTTACTTAGAAAAAATATATAATTTGGTTTTTTATTTTTAACTGTATTTAGTTTAGTTTGTGATATTCCCGTGCGAGTCGCAATAAATACTTTTTCTTTATTTCTTTAAATGGGCCGCCAAAAATGGTCGCATATCTGACGTAAGATGTGTGGCGTCGTCGGTCGCATGAGGCCAGAACGGACTAATCCTACTAGTATAACGGCTGAAGGGATTTGCATGAAATTTGCCTCACAGATAGTTTATAACCTGCATTAACATATATAGTACTTTTTAATCCAGTAGTACGTTTCTGTGGGAAAATTTCCGACGTTTAGGCAGGCCAAGCCGCTAGGGGTTAAAGTACCCTATGTGTTAATCTAGGTTATAAACATCTACTGTCGGGAGGATACGGCGTGGCATATACTGTCAGAGTGTGCCGCCTGGGAGAAACCGCGTCGTGCCCTCATCTCAAAAGTAGGCTACTGCCTGCTTCTGAGACGAGGGCATGGCGCGGCCTCGACCACGGCCGGCAGCCACAGGTACTCCTGTGGCTGCAGGCCGTGGTCGAGTCGATGGTCGGCAGCAAAGAGTCCTGGGACGAGGTGGTTTCCTTCTGCGAAACAGTCGTCTCGCACGAGGCTGCGGAAAGGGATAGGAAAACCTTGTCCACTCACCCGGCCCGCAGCAGGCGCACCGGGCTTCGGCGGAGGGCGGACAACGCCCTCTTCCATTCCCCCTAAATGGGTCCAGGGGCGACAGACTCGGGGAAGACGTCGCGGAGGGAGTCAAACACCTCACTCCCCCCCTGACCCGAGGAGGCCCGCAGCGGTGGGCCGGTACCAGTCGGGGTTTCCGGAAGGACCCGTCCAAAATTTGTTCGATACTTCGTAATGAACCTACTCCCGATTAATTTACTTCTCCGGACGGGCAAAACCAC